>OX402583.1:27876401-29155576 GCA_948098905.1 Tiliacea aurago
TGGTCTCTGCAGAAGGAATCTTGGAGTGCATTCCTAAGTAGTTAAATGAATAGTGAAATGCAGGGTCTGATACAGAAAGTATATTTAAATACTACCTGCGTTTCGTTTTCTCTGACACAGTATCTTGGTCATGGTCAGTAATTCTAAAGCAAAAACATAACCAGAGCTTCAATTTTAGCTCTTATGCTGAACTATAATGATTTGTAGACCATTGAGGCAGGAATTCTGATCTCCACAAAAAATAGTCCCAAAATAAGTGAAAGGGTTGATGATACGTTTATGTCTTTCTTTCATTCAAAAATCTATGTTAATATTGAATACTGAAAAGGAGCATCTCATTCTGCATCTTCGCCTTCAATTCCGCAGTTTTTTTTCAACTATCGAAGTTTTTTATCATCACCATCATTATCATAATAAGCCTATAACGTTGCCACTGTTAGGACACAGGCCTCTGTGAGAGGGAGCGGACCATAATCCACCACGCAGGCTTTGTGCAGGTTGGTCCGAATGTCGCGTGTCGCGGGTTCGATTCCCGCACGGAACAAATATTTGTATGACCTACAAGTAGTTGTTTCGGGTCTGGCTGTTTGTGTATGTGAATTTAAATGTTTGTAAACGCACCCATGATACAGGAGAAATTCCTAGTGTGGGGCAACGTTTTAAAAAAAGGGAAGAGAAGAGAGAGAATGTTTAGATCCAGGACATGTCGGTTTCCTCACGATGTGTTCCTTCACCGTTTTTAAAGGTAGTGGTAATGAAAAGTATTTATTTCACAAAGTAAAGTACCTGTCTGGGTTCAAAACACGACTCATAAGTAACGTGCCTGGCTGGGTTCAAACCACGACTCATAAGTAACGTGCCTGGCTGGGTTCAAACCACGACCCATAAGTCGGGGCCATTACCACTTGGCCACCACTGCTCTACTGGGTCACCAGTTTTCCTAGTGGTAGATTAAATGTCACTGTTCTATATTTTGAATTATAGAATAATGACATTGAATCTCTACTACAAAAAAGAACATGTCCTATCTCTCTGCCAAGATCGGCCCGCCCTAGCGCCAGCCAAACATTTGCGCAAGTGCTGCAAGTGCACTTCGCTCTACGTCCCCTGGAATCAACTGCCCGAACTATTATATGATGGTTAGACGCCGATTGCTAAGTACAATTCAATTATTAGCTCTGGATGTCTAAGTGCCAGAAATTTCTGGAAATATGTATTGTTTGAGTAGGAACAAACCTTAAAAACCGATGATGCGATTTATAAGAAAAACTTATCTTCCAAAAGATTTTTTTTAAGGAAAACGTAGTACATGAAGTACTTATATTTAATTTTATTGCTTGTCGTAAAAAGCAGTAGAGCAGAATGAATTTCTATGGAGTTCGTAGGAGGTTAGTACCTAATAAAATCGTGGTGAGGACTTTAGGTAGATGCATGGGTTCCAGCCTAGACACGGTCACTTCTTATGTGTATCGTAAAAACCTTCAAATCTACCTATTTTAACGAATAGGTACCTAAAATCAGGATACTTAGAAGAAATCAAGAAGAAATGGTTAGCAGTTTTTCGTTTCATGCAATAATCATGTCAATAATCAATCGTATTTGAAAACTGTTAATTAGTAATAATTTAGATACCTATATTACTAGTAGTGTAGAAGATTTTGTAGACAACGATGTTACTTCATAGTAACACAGAACTTGTCAATGAATGTACTCAATTCGATGAAATCGTCATTGTTCAATACGCTACACGTATCTAAAAACGAACCAACTCAACACAACTTAACTCACGTGCAAAGATAACAGCTGATACATTGTTATTCTCACAAATAAAACTGTATAAATAAAACATGAGAACCAAAAATCATTATATCTGCAAGCGCTCACAACAATCCGACAGTTTATCCGACTATTAAAATATATTTCAACCGTTTTGTATCACGATAAGTTGCGCTCGAAAAATATTCTACAATCCTACATATCGGCAATCACTTATGATCGGTCGTGGCCTAAGTTTTAAGCTAACAGCGTGAATAACCCATAAACTTTTGGGGGATCATTCAATGTTGAATATTCATTATACCATAATATTTTCTTTAATCGCATAATGGTTTGGTTCAGTTTTATGGACAAACCTTTTTTTTTTTTGCGTGGGAAATTATCAAATAACTTCTCCCGCTCTGGGCGAGCGGGAGGGAGTGTCAGACTTTTACTGACTAAAACCTACCGTGTTCCTTCAAATACCTGTGTGCCAGGGCCACGACCTCTGAGTTTGTTTCGGCCTTTCTTCTCAGAATAGTCAGATAGGAAACGCCGACCTCATCTAGTTTTTAAAATATGATTGACGTGTAAAAGTGTTTGTAAAAACCTACTTACAGAAATAAAATCATTTATCACGATATCCCTTTCGGACAGACTCGTAACCCTGGCAGGCATTGGCCCTTTCGGACCCCGTCAATTTATGGACAAACCTGTTGGTATTGAAATGTTACCTATATGAATTATTTCGGGGGACGCAGAAGTTCTAAGAGGTTTCATCAACTACAATTTGTTGTCCACCTCTATTGTCAACTTAAAAGCAATACCTGGCAGTGGAAACCTGATGGCTAGATGATCTTTTTGCTCAAGTATATATTTTTTAACCAAATTAAGATCCATCCTCTGCCAGCCTTTTCCCAACGATGTTGGGATCAACTTCCACCCTAACCGGATGAAACTGAATACCAGTATTTTACACGGAGCGACTGCCTATCTGACCTCAAACCCAGTAACTAAGTAATAACCCCTTGGTAAGACTGATTATCAAACTTTCGGGCTTCTGATGACACGTAAAGACTGTGAAAGATCCACGAATGACGAGACACGGCGGGGTCTTTGTATGTAAAGATGGTCACCTATTCATGGACCAACCGCGGCAAGCGTAGCTTAACCTTATCGATTGACCCGTGTGACTGTTGTGCAACAAATATAGGACGTGATACATGATGTAATTAGATGAAACTAATCATCATGATAATTACCGTTTCCACATAGCGATTAGGTATTTGAAAACTGTTGGCCTAATTACGGGAATTAACGGGTTTAACCACCAAATCCCGTATTAACCTACAACTTAGGCCACATAACATCATGAAATATTATCGCAAGCCCTGAAGCTGTGTTCAAATCGAATTATAACATCGCTACATTTTATTTACATTAAAATTTGGATCTGTGAATTTTTGTCTGCATTTATATATTACAGTGGAGAATAATTTCAAAAGATAACTAAGTACATAATAAAGGCGACATTCCCATTTGTATTTTTTGTCCTGTATCTTGGGTTCGTTTGCAGGCAATACCCAGATGTGCATGTGAGATTGATGCTAACTCAGCATCGTTTTTTACGGTAAGCAATCTGTAGCCAATGAACACATTTTTACGGTAAGCAATCTGTAGCCCATGAACACATTTTTACGGTAAGCAATCTGTAGCCCATGAACACATTTTGACGGTAAGCAATCTGAAGCCCATGAACACATTTTTACGGTAAGCAATCTGTAGCCCATGAACACATTTTTACGGTAAGCAATCTGTAGCCCATGAACACATTTTTACGGTAAGCAATCTGTAGCACATGAACACATTTTTTCATGCGGGAATTAAAAACGAGACTCGGCAGAAGCGTTTCACTTAATGACCTATCCGATGTAGTAGATGCAATAAGAGCTACTCGAAATCTAGACTAATATATGTATACATGCAAATCCGTCAATGAATCGAATACCCAAAAATTACACACAACAAGTAATGACGCCAAAGTCACTAATAAAAGTTAGCTCTACTATACCATGTTTTGCCCATCCACCACAATACCAATACAGTCAAACTTAAAGTTAAAACACTCATTCCTTTATTCAACTACCCATAACATAACACACAATCCTTACATAATATTAAACAAAGTCCCCCGCCGCGTCTGTCTGTCTGTCTGAACGCGATAAAGTCAAAAACTGAACTGAACGGATTTTCAAAGGGTTTTCACCAATGGACGGACTGATTCACGAGGAAGGTTTAAGTGTATAGGTAATAATCTATACACTTTTGTATAATTCAATAATAATATAAATACATTTTTAATTAACTTTTTTTTTTATAATTAGATCGCCATAATAAAATATAATTTATTTAAAATAGGAAGTCATGTAGGTAGTGGTGTAAGTGTGTGTAATGTCTGTGTACGAGGAGCTTTCCTGGCGTGCGCCGCGTAAACCGTACGAAATACATAACATTTATGATCTACAGGATTGTACATCTTAAAAAAATTTACAACAAAGTTCACGATAGCTATGTCTATCTTCTAAGAATGACCCACAAAAACCATTTATATCTTTCAGAATTTGATAAAAATTTCAGTGTTATTTCCGAAACTATTTTAATTGGTATTATATTAGTCCTTATCCAATTAAACATGTAATTTAAATTGCGCATTTACTTTAGATTAAAAATATGCCTGTACAATTTAAATGAAAACTTTAAAAGATATCCCAAATTCAAAATAATTATGGTTGGAGGTAGCGCGGGATGAATCAAACTTAACATTGTAGTTGAAAAACATGCTCTATCATACATCGATATACGTTACGGTCAATTCTCCAACTGCAAATTTAAGTTGGTCGACTATTACTCGTTAACTTGTAAAGCCTAGTTAGCTGTGATAGTTTTCCTAATAATTTCGTTATACGAGTATATACTACTGCCCTGAATTTTTTCACACTTGACTCTAACAAAAAATAGCATTTTAAAGCATAATATTACGCAAATGGATGCCTGAATTCAAAAAAGTTTTTACAAACCCACAATATTTTTAAACTGCTTATTCAACGATACCCGACACCATGGAATAGACGAGAAAAAAAATATCTTCCCCATTTTACGTGCAAGGAGGTACCTAAAAAAAACTGTTTTTCATGGTTTTATTTTAGGACTTTCTCGGCGTGATTAATATGTATACCCATGCGAAATTACAGCTTTCTACTAAACGTCTCTGAGCTAAGCCGGGGACAGACGGACGGACGGACAGACAGACGGACATGGCGAAACTATAAGGGTTCCTTGTTGACTACGGAACTCTAAAAAAGGCTGAATGGATTTGGGTGAAATTTGGCACACAGATAGTTAATAACCTAGATTAACACATAGGATAAATTAATCCCGGTAGTACATTTCCGTTGGATAATTTCCGACCTCCACGCGAGTGAAGCCGCGGGCAAAAGCTAGTACTTATATAAAATACAATAATTATGGCAGTTGGAATGCCGCCAACTTCAATACACAAACATTGATCAGTTTCACGTTTAATAAATTTCCAAGCTTGCCACTAAAAATTATTCAAATTCTATCATAATTGAACTTAATTGAAATGAGTTTTCATAATTCGATATTAAATTCTGTAATCATATTTAAAGTATTTTGATATGGTATGGTAGGGGGAGGATTTCGATGTTGTGTTGGTTGTATGATTGATTATGTATTGTTATATCAATAAACTAGCTTTTGCCCGGGGCTTCGCTCGCGTTAATTTAGAATTCGGCAATCAATTCGGGTTGTACTCTGTTTTTAATAATATAATTCAATCATGATTCGAAAGACAGGTGGCGCCATCTATTATCATAAGAACGTTATTGTAGTTTTCTTCGGGAACAGAACCTTTTTTCGGGATGAAAGGTACCCTATGCCCGTTTCTGTGCACCGGACAACATATTATATAATTATGCAAAATTTCAGGATGATCGGTTCAGTGGTTTAGACGTGAAAAGGTAACAAACAAACAAACTTACTTTCGCATATATAATATTAGTTAGGATACATTAGCAGTATAATTAAACATAATATAGAGGGGCTCTTGACTAAAATAATAACAGCCGCATGGGTTGATCCAAGGTGAAGCTACGCTTGCTGCGGTGTGTTTGTGGATGGGTGACCATCTATCACATAATATTGAGACCCCTTTGTGCCTTGGAAAACAAGTTAAGCCGTTGGTCTCGGCTTTCATTCGTAGATCTTTGACAGTCGTTACGAAGTCATCTTACCAAGGGGTATCGTGTTACCCAGTAACTGGGTTGTGGAGTTCAGATAGGCAGTCGCTCCATGTAAAATACTGGTATAACCGCATCCGTTTAGACTAGAAGCTGACCCCAAAATAGTTGGGAAAAGGTTGGGCAGATTTGTAACAATAAACATAATTGTGTACGTTAAGCTTAAAAGCTTAATAGGTAGATAAGAATCTTTCAATAATGTGTTGAATGACCCACAAAAACCATTTATATCTTTCAGAATTTGATAAAAATTTCAGTGTTATTTCCGAAACTATTTTAGCTGGTATTATATTAGTCCTTATCCAATTAAACATGTAATTTAAATTGCGCATTTACTTTAGATTAAAAATATGCCTGTACAATTTAAATGAATACTTTAAAAGATATCCCAAATTCAAAATAATTATGGTTGGAGGTAGCGCGGGATGAATCAAACTTAACATTGTAGTTGAAAAACATGCTCTATCATACATCGATATACGTTACGGTCAATTCTCCAACTGCAAATTTAAGTTGGTCGACTATTACTCGTTAACTTGTAAAGCCTAGTTAGCTGTGATAGTTTTCCTAATAATTTCGTTATACGAGTATATACTATTGCCCTGAATTTTTTCACACTTGACTCTAACAAAAAATAGCATTTTAAAGCATAATATTACGCAAATGGATGCCTGTTATTTATTCCATTTTATTATCATCTAAGTTCAAACCTCCAGTACAGTTTGATTTTATAGTACGGTCTTAAATGTATTGAAACGGTACAAATGCGCCCCGAAAAGTGCATTTGCAGAATCAAATTCTACGAAACCATGTATGCGACACCAGAGATGCAATGGTAACTGATAGCTAAAACCTAAAACTGTAAAAGAAGATAATGATACTGGAATAAAAGCTTAGAATAAAAAGCTACTTGGATATTTAGATTTAGTTGTAAGTATCGTTGATGAAAATGAAGAACATAGTGCTAATGTTTCCAAAGAGATCGAAGAAAGTATAGGCAAAGTACACCTAAACTAAAATGTAGAAGTGCCATAAATTATTGTTTGGAACAGATCCTTCAGTTCTGATGCCAAGACATCTCGGATACACTCGTTAAAGTATGTAAAACTGCGTATCACAAACACTAGTAACATGACAAACAGGATAGTAAAATTTTATTTGTATCAATAAAAAATATGATATAGAAACTGGAAGATCTGATATTTGCTAGCTGTGACCCGGTTAAAATAAGTTTCAATGAATTTGTTAAAATTATTCAAAGTTTACTAAAATTGAAATGAATATACTGAAAATATTTTTGTTCTGTGAACCTATAAGATTAATAAAATATAGATAACTTATTTTATTAATCTTATAGGTTCACACGCCATCGTACTTCGTACGTCTCTTAATATCTTACAGTTTAGCAGTTGCTGCTTACATATATTTACATCTTCACATCCGAGTTTATGTGCTGCATCAGTAAAATGAGAAACTATTATATTTAAGCAATCGTGCGCTATCAAAATACGAACTATTCATATTTCATTTCTACATTACAATGTAGAAATAAAGTGTAATATGAGGCGTTCTTATTTACTTTAGTTACTTACTGTACTACAACGTCCCCAATAACTGCAGCGTGACTAATTCAATCATTGGAAAAATTGAATACATAAAGCGCAAAACGTCTTAGAGCTTCGTACGTATCTATTCAAATCAGACGATGTTCAGCAATAGTGCGAAATAAATAACATTGTTCGGTAGGATATGATATACCGTTTATGAGCAACTTAAGTGCACTATTGTCGTTTTCGTCTCACCCGTCCCGGTTTATTGCTTGAGCTATAAAAATGCATCGAACGTTGCAACGGTTTTGTATTACTGTGGTTTATATTCTTCATCATATGACGGACCGTTGCCAATTTCTTAGATAAGTTTAGCGTTACTGCTATGAATATGTGCTGTATCATTGTACATGCAAATAATCACATGCATAGCACTTACATACTTAAAACAGTGTTAAAATTTTTCATTCAATCAAAATAATATTTAATAACAAATTACTTGCTAATAGGTACTTGTTGGGTTGGAAAGAATTATTATTTCAAACAATGTAATAAATACAAGCTCTTATTTCCAGTAAGCTATTGGTGCCTATATTTCGCATTATTAAACAATGTTTGCATGGACTAACTCCATGACGCACACAACGTTAAACTCAGAATAGATTCCAAAAATTCAAATATCAATCCCAATGCAGCGAGCAATTGTAGTAATATAATTTATCTGCACAGAATTCCAAACAAATCAATTCCAACCGAAAATTCAGGATCAGCAGACAAATAGATCGTTGCAAAGCAACGCTCACGTACGTAAATACCTTTCAATCAACGTATCAAGCGCACAAGCGAGAACATCGCACGAACAAAATTTAATTCAGCGAGCATGCACGCGATATTCGAACGGCACATAAATACCAATGTGGCTGAATAAACTAAGGTTTTCCAACATCTAAGTTTAGAGACACCGTGCTCGTACTTCGGAACTGTATGAAGACACCGTGTTGGGGAAGTTAACACAAAATGTGTGAGTTGTTGTAGTTGGAAAGAGCGCTAAGATAGTAGCGTTGCCGGTCGCTCGTCACTGGGAAGTAAGAAAAGTGAGGGTGGCACACTCGCCCGCATACAAATAGTTTACAAATGGCATGTTGTCGGTGCGGTGTCGCCGTGGCGTGGCTGCGACACTGTGCGACTGGCGAGTGCAAGTTACAAACGATATGGCTTTGGATTAACCCCTCAATAAAGTTTCATTGTAGAGGGGATAGTGGGAATTCTGATTCATTCTGTTTCTTTGTATTTAACTTGTTGTTTCGTGGAATAATAATAACTGCAATAAGTTATAAATAAATAATATTCATATATTATGTATTCTTTAACAACATTGTTTTCTTTATATCTTTTTATAAAGATTCTGGGTGTCCTCTTTTTCTTCAAGCATTATGACATTGCTAGCCTCAAATCTATCATCTTCATTACACCTCCTGTTACTTTCATAGTTTCTACCACTGAATACCGGAATTGTGTCTCCTCTAAATCGCTAGTATCTCGTTGTTCACACACTGCAGGACAGCACACGCGACGGCGTTTGTCGCTTTTAGTCGGGATAACTCGGAGAATTTTTAAATTATCAACACTAAGTAGGTAACGTATGGGAGTATTGAGCCAGCTTGCGACTGCAACTCTAGTGACACATCGTCTGTATATAAGGATTGTGTTGAGCTCATGTTATAGCTATTTAATGTCTTAAGAAGTTTTACTTTTTAATCTCATTAGGTACTACAAAACATAGACTTCTTACCTAGATTCATTTATACCTTTATATTCTTAAATAGAAAAAATAATAAAAAAATTATTGATTCATAAACAAGTGTTACAATATTTAGGTACGACACTGGATCCCGCACTAGGATACCCTGTGTCGCAGGATCCGGTCTCTTTCGACAGATTACATGAATTACAAAAGATAGGTTAACAAATGCACTGGTTTCAGTATAATTAATGAAACTTATGACTTATAGGTGACCAAATATATGTGTGTATGTAATGAGTGTTACATACTTACACGTACACACGTACAGTGATGAGTGTGAATGTGATGAGTGTATGTATGCATGTGATGAGTGTTAGTGTGATGAATACTTTAATATTTGAAACATAAAAGATTTCCGTTTCAGCATAATTAAGCCCAAGAAGCCAATCCTGAACTTGATTTCTGCACCCAAACCTTGTCAAGGGGAAGAAAAATAAATATGATTGTATGGCTCCTTAAAAAAGAAAAAGGCAAAATGTATGTTAGTACTTACTTCAAATTGGCGGCTTACTGTTTCGTATTCGGTGCTCTAATTTCGACTAAGGAAAAAAAATAAAAATGAATTTCAAAAAATATATCAAGAACGGTAATAATTACTTTTGTCAAAAACTAACACGCAAACTAAATTAAAATAAGATACAAATAGATACAATCATTTGAAGGGAGTTCAAAGCTACACAAGAGTGAATAGAGATAAAGCAATAGTAGAAATAAAAAAGGTTTTAATCCTGTTTAGCGAAGTCTGCCAGGAGTCTGCGAGCCAGAAGTCAGGTGCGATGTAAAAGAAAACTCATTACTTCTTATTCACCGTCGACGTCGGATAGTGTTTGTATTGATGCGATAGCTTTGTCGATAGTCGATGAAAAATTACCAAGTTCTATTATGAATTTTCGATTAATAAAATATAAAATGTTTTTCAATTGGCACTTTTGAGTCTTTAGGTAGTTTGACATTTAGAACTATCTTGCCACTTCAATTGAAATTAAAGGATTTTTTTGTTAAATAAAACCTTTAGTTTGAACCTGATCATAGGTATGTAAATATAATACCAGAAAATTGATTTATTTGAGGCATAGTAACTTTTTCTTTAAGTACGATTCATAAATGATTGGTGCTGCTCCGTAAATCATAACTAATTAATCTCATAAAATTCTCTACGTACAACATTTATATCGACACCACCACAACCCCAAGTAAGGGGTTGCAGCAATAAATTTTAAAAGTAACACATCAGTATGCCAGCCTCGTTTCGTCGTCTACACATTGAATGGGACAAAGCAAGATGTATTGTAGCTACATATGAGCAGCACATTACGACTCCTGGCTTCCGACAAAAATCGATGGTTAATGCCGATTTTGGCGTTCGTTTCAGTTTTAGGATGGGTCATAACATAATGGAGGCCAAATAGTTTAATTATTTAAATTAACAGATAACTCTGATACATAAACTCACGCCTTCTCCCCACTGGGGTAGGCACAAACTACAGATCACCATCCCTCTCACCCACCAAAAAAAAAAGAAAAGATTTTATAGATTAATCGTTATTTTTTGTGATAGGTTTTATGTTTGACCACAGACTAAAACAATAAGCTTTCACACCTCATCCATTGAGCAAACGATAACAAGCAAAAGATGAAAAATGTAAAATATGTTCTTTCTGTGCCTCAAAAAGAATCCTAAATGCGTGAGTTGGCACGTGTAACGTTAATATTCTTACATAGGGTGGGCGTATGTAAGTAATATGATTTTGTAATGTTAATAAAATCGTATTAACATCGATAGTTTGGTTCTACTAGTACACATAACATACCATCACGCCTTGTTTACCCGAAGAGTTGTGCAGAGGTGTGTTTCATCATCATTTCAGCCGAAAGACGTTCACTGCTGTGAACCCCCCCCCCGCCCTTTTGGGGGAGGCCTATGTCCATAGGCCTCCCCCAAAAGGGCGGGGGGGGGGTTGCCATAATCGCCACGCTTGGCAGGCGGGTTGGCAGGCGGGTTGGCGATCGCAATATGGTGTTAAAATACATAGAGAACGCTAAAAGGCGACTAAGGAACTTACTAGTCGCCTTTTACGACACCCACGGGAAGAAATGGGGTGATGCTATTCTTTTCTTTTTTTTTTTAATACGTAGCCCCACACTAGGAATTTCTCCTGTATGGTGGGTACAAACATTTAAACTCACATACACAAACAGCCAGTCTCGGGGATTCTTTACGTCAGGTGGTGCCTGACGTAAAGAATCACCGAGGTGTGTATACCCACATTTTGCCCGCTATGTTTAAGTCCCATGTATGGGTGGCGAGCCTAATACTATCAACAGGGCACAAATCCAGACTATGGGCTGCTACTGAGAAATTCCTAATGGAAAAGTCCAATAACACTTTGCCCGACCTGGGAATCGAACCCCGGACCTTATGCTTGGCAGTAGCGCTTGCGACCACGAGACCAACAAGGCGGTCAAGAATAGAATTGTATTAACATAGACAGTTTGGTTCTACTAGCTTAGATTAATGTAAACACGAGCTTCTGGTCCACTTCGGAAACAGATGATAGTATAGCAGTTAAGCAGGCTTATAATTGGTTATGGAGTTGTATATGTATATTCACAAATGGAGTTATAAACCTTTTTTTTAAGGGGGAAATTATCAAAAGCTTATTATTTTCCGAGTGACTAATAACTTAAAAGTCGACTAAATGTTTGCAACAAATAAAATAACTTGCCAGCGATTAAATATTTTCGCGACTATTATATTATGTAAGGTTCAAAATTAAAGGTGTTATAAAAACTAAAAACTAGCAGCTGCGTTTAGGTAGCAAATAAACTATACCAGTCAAATAAAATATTAGGCGAGGAGCTATAAATAATGACTTGGCGACTAATAATGTTAGTAGGGTGGCAAAGATAATATATTACCAGTCTAGTTAGAGTAGGTTATTTTTTTTTTTTTAATGGTTAGGTTAGGATAGGTTAAAACTGTGACTTCCTACGCACGAGCCGAGCGAGCGAAGCGAGCGGTGCCGCGGTAGCGGCCGGCGAGTGCCAGAAACGACTAGATTATATAGAAAATCTAAACCTGCCCTAATAATACAATAATAATATATTATTTATGAATGCCCATTTTCTATTTTATTTTCGCCATTAAGTTTCCGCTTAGATATTAATTCTGTTCCCAAAAGAAAAACTTGATGCTAGTTTAAATTAAAACGGAGCTTATTACTGATATATTAATATGCTACCTATTACTTATTACGATACTCCTTATTAGCTGCCAACCCATTATATATGGTACCCACTCTATTTTTTTTTTAAACCTATATTCATTTTACTTAGTTGCCGCATTAAATACATGCCATTATCAAATAACTTCTCCCGCTCTGAGCGGAGCGGGAGGACGTGTCAGACTTTTACTGACTAATACCCACCCGTGTTCCTTCATTTGCCTGTGTGCCAGGGTCACGGTATTCCTTTCGGGGACACCCGCAACCCAGTGGGGCGAGCACGGCCTACTGTGACATAGTCATGTCACAGTAGGCCGTGCTCGCCCCGCTGGGTTCGCTCAAACTGTGTTAAAATGTGTGACTCAGTTGAGTCACACATTTTATCACAGTTTAAGCGATAAAACTGTTTTGTCATAAAATGCTAGTACAAATTGACATGACATAATTTATCATGTCTTATCACAAACGTCTTGACACGCCGTGCTCGGCCCGCTGACAGGTATTGGCCCTTTCGGATCCCGTCAGGTTGTGGTGACATCTCTTTGAGGCGCGCGTGGAACACAACGTGCGGTTGACCTAGTCCTGGTCCTTATCGGACGACGAGCTCACCGTCCGCAAGCCCGCGCCTACGGTGGCCAGGAATCGGCTTTCGACTCCCGACGCCCAGGGCGTCTCCTGCGGCGACAGGGGCGTGAGGGCGCGAATTTTGCCTCTTTCTCACACATTTCACCTCCTCCTTAGCGAGCATTACTGCTTCGCAGAAAGAGGTGACGGCCATCCATGCACTCTCGCTCCGAACCAGGGCCGGACGCAAGAGATCGCCGCCGCCACCGTAGAACGACGCTATAGAATAGGTCGGACGCGCGGGTATTTTTATTTGTAACATAAAAACTAGACACAGTATGTAAATGAAATTATATTTAATTATACCTTTAGTATGTATCTACATATCCGTTTTATTTAGTATATAATAAACTTACCAAAATAATAATAAAAAATATTGTTTCACACATTCAATTATTTTGTCATTTAAATTTATTTCCGAGTCCGTTACATCATTCACAAACGTTAAAGGAACATTTTCTTCATCGGAGATAAGGTTCTTAGCATCTAATAATAGTGTCGATGCCTGAATTAAATCTTTATTACTGACAACTCTGTTAATTTTTCTGGTAATATGAAGCCTGTACTACCGAAACATCTTATGATTGGCTTCCTGTGCATCCTCCGATAATAGCCCAATGGGTAAAATAACGCTGTTTACAATGTCAAATCCATGAATTAGCGTGATAGCGTTCATTTCATTTATTTATTTCTAATGTTCTACTCTTTACAGATGAGCATTGCAAAGCTTCGTGTGCAAATAGCTACTAAAAATGTTCAACTCTATTTTCGAAAATTTCCGAAAGTGATTAAAAGTGAATCACCATTTTTACGTCGTTTTTCAAGCTTAAGACGCAGATATATGCCAGTGACCTTGAGTGCTTAGCTTGCGTGTTCTGTACTGAGGTCACACAACGCGTCGTACGTTCAGCCAGTAATAGGACTCGCCAATCAAGGAACGCTGTCCCCAATTTGATGCATTATTAATTTATTATGAACAAAACAAAAGTTATTTTTAATCGACTTCTAAAAAAGGAGGAGGTTCTTAATTCGGATGTTTGTATTTTTTTTTTTTTTTTTAAGGTTTGTTCGTGCATAACTCCGTCGCTTGCCAACCGATTTGAAATTTTTTTTTTGTTGGAAATGGTACACTTCCCAAATGGTCCCATACATTTTTTATCGTAATCGGACAAGCAGTTTTTGAAAAATCAACAAAACTAAAAATTTATCTACATTGTCTACATTGTTGATCTTTTCGTTAACTCTGCATTGCGTTTTTTGTTCGCGCATAACTCCGTCATTTAAGAACCGATTTGGAAAATTTTTTTTCGGCACTGAAAAGTGAAAAATAAAAAACTTTTTACAAAAAAAAAATAACCGACTTCCAAAAAAACACTACAAAGTGAAAAATACCTTTAATTTCGGAAGTCGATGTCTTTGGATCTGTATTTTAGTTTTATGCCACCGACTTCCGAAATTAAAGTTATTTTTCACTTTGTAGTGTTTTTTTGGAAGTCGGTTATTTTTATTTTTGTAAAAAGTTTTTTTAATTAAACTTAGTATACGCGTTTTATTAAAAAAACATTTTATAAATCAAAGATCAATAATTAAATTATCTTTAAATTGGTGAAGGTTTCAGAAAAATACGCTTGGTAGATTTTGCGCCATTCTCAGTTTTTATCCGCGTTAGACATAACTTTACAAATTAATTTCATTATGTAATAGAAACATAATCTAAAATATTCGTATATTAAGTTATTGAGAAAATGCTCTATTTTTAGCCGACTTTACAAAAAGGAGGAGGTTCTCAAGTCGTGTGTATTTTTTTTTTAATGTTTGTTACCTGAGAACTCCGTAGTTTATGAACCGATTTGGAAAATTCTCTTTTTTTAATTGAGAGGATATACTTCCAGATTAGTCCCATTTTTTTCAAAATCCAGTTCTGATGTTGGGATCCTTGAGTAATTGAGGGAAGTCCTCAAATATTATAGGCATACATATAGCGATTTTTATATTTTCATAAACAAGTCAATCATTTGCATTCAGAAAGTATAATTTGGTGAAGTGGAACTGATGAAGAAGGCCACAGATGGCCACCGGAACTTTTCAATGTTACGTATTTCACGGGTGGCGATGAGATATCTGGATTAAGATAGTTAAGCGAAGCAAATTTAAATAAATAGTTCTGATCAAAATGATACCATCAAACTGATCTGATGATGAAGCCGGATGGTAGGCACTGGAACTCCGTTATAAAACAATGTATCATATCCGTGTTTGGTCTTATTGGAATTGTCATGAGATGCACTCAGGCTATAAATGATTTTAACCGACTTCAAAAAAGGAGGAGGTTCTCAACTGATCTGATGATGAAGCCGGAAGGTAGGCACTGGAACTCCGTTATAAAATAAAGTATCCTACCCGTGTTTGGTCTTATTGGAATTGTCGTTAAAAAAAATGTTTGTTTCCCCGAAGGGTTGGGCAGAGGTGTAATGTTATGTTATGTGCTTCCGAAAATTAAAGTTATTTTTTCACATTTTAGTGTTATTTTTTGGAAGTCGGTTGTTTTATTTTTGTAAAAAAGTTTTTATATCATATATTTTTTTTCAAATCACTAACACTGCTCGTTTAAAAGTCAGTTATCGTCCCCTTAATTAGGGCTATACATACATACTTACCGTAGCCTGCTCAAACCTGCCCATTTTTTTGTAGATCAAACACGCAATTATGTCTATTAACTAGGTTTTAGGTTTCTCGCTAGTTGCTCTGCAGGCCCAACAACAGGGCTAATTGCTTTAATTGCGTTTGCGCCGTTCTTGGCCTCCCGCATCGCATCATATTACACACCAGGGATTAGTTATTATGATAATTGGAGATGATTAGTAATTATATCAATAAGTAAACCAATACCGGTTGAATCAGCCAGTAGCATGGATAGCAAAATAGACACAACATCAAAATGATATTATACCTATTTACTTATACATGTTGAATGAGTTAAAGACATAAAATTGTCGTAGTGAGCCATTGCATTATTATAATCATATTAATTTATTAATTTGCGAATATGGGTACAAAAAGAAGGTCTTAAACAAACAATAGTGTCCATTAGCCATATCCTACCGTAAGGCATGCAAATTTACACACTTTATATAATAATGTGTATCCTGTAAATATTCAGTGACAGAGTAATATGATATTTTTAGTAACAGTGTTTTGATATTGTTTTTAAATATACTTATATCACTTGTCTCCAAGAATGAGTTTGGTAAATGGTTACGTGGAGCCATACATAATATACGTAAATTATTGCAATCAATATTAGAATGATCGAATTCCAAAAAAGAACAACCAATACGTCAACATGAAAAATCTTTAGACAACATAAACCAAAGCAAACCCATTTGTTTCACTCGATACTCAAAACTTTTCGTGATGACAAGGCACTGACGCACTCCATCTTCTTTTCATTTCCAACGTGGAAACTTTTGAAATGTAAGAAAATATACCCAAATTAGATTTATACGCGAGCCTAATACGCGCTGTGGAGTGTTCAGGTGATTTGGGAGTGCGGCCTACAGATTGAATTTACTTACGGCCCTTGAGAGATGGATACGGCTGCGGGACCTCAAATTTCTGGATACGCTTTAAAATATTGTCAAGATTTATACTGAGAATACAACGAATAACTTCATAAAATTTTTGTGTGAAGACTACATCATAGCTTATCATGAAATGGGAGTGAGTGGAAGATTATGTCTAACACTAACAATAAGTTGAAACGTAATACCTATCTAGTTACTACAAATATTCTGAAAAAGAATGTTGGCTAAAATAAGAAACATACTCGTAGTAGTTACTTCCCTTTGATTTTTCAATA
This sequence comes from Tiliacea aurago, assembly GCA_948098905.1. NCBI lineage: Eukaryota > Metazoa > Arthropoda > Insecta > Lepidoptera > Noctuidae > Tiliacea > Tiliacea aurago. The sequence goes on from OX402583.1 coordinate 27,893,534, forward strand.
AAAGTAACATTACTTTTATAAATGATTTATGAAATGATTTGATCATTTTTCGAAAAAGTACAAAACATGATTTCTTTTATCTACAGATCCTCCGGGCACAAAAAGAAACCTACATACATAATTACATTGTTAGTACGTTGTATCGCAATTTCCCGACATTGTCAAGATTGTAAACTCGGTACATCTAGATAAAATTCTGCCAACAGAATCTTCGCGAGTACGCACCCTACGCCCCCGGGGGCGTTTTTCCCCCCATTACTTCTATAACATCACTTTATGATACTCGACTGTACGTACTTTTTTTATTATTCATGATAATACGCCTTACATTAGCGTGTTTTTGTTCCAAACGTCGTCTACTGCCGTTCACTTTTTTCGTCTTTACGAAGCCTTTTTTGTCGTTTACTTCATTATTTATTTGTTGCATCCATAATATTTTTGAGCTGGTAGTAGCCAAACATCAAAACAAATAATTATTGTGTTGACTGAAAACTTTAAGCTAGAATGTGGGTAATGTTTTTCGATTACGAACACAGAGAAATCAATTTCAAAAGTAATTTATTCTAACTAGGCTGAGAAACAGCACTTTTCAAATGTCAAAATTACAAAAGACAGACCCCAAAACGTCCGCCCTTAAGCACTTCCTAGTGCTTTAGCTGGGAAAAAGAAGTGGCGCAACAAACTCCCCACTTCCCCAGCAGCACAACTGTCTGTGCAGTTAGAAAAACTAGATTCTATACAATAGTATGCAAAATAATTTACAGTACGCAACACAAAACATTAAATTAAATTATTTACCATAAGCACCACCACTGCACCAACAAAAAAAACATCGATAACTATACTCAAGCAGAAATAAAAACTAAAAACGTAAACAGAACTTAATACCTATATAAAATCCTCGAGGTATAAGGTCGTGCCCGCTTACATATAGCTATAGCTGTAACTCGAAGTCACAAATGATAAACTACGACCGTCGAAGTAAAATAAATAAACAGTTAATTACTAATAACAAAACTATTGTCAGCAAGACGACCAATCACTATAAGCAGCACCCGTTCACGAGCATAACGCAAAGATCAGCTATTATCTATTTCAAAACTTAGGTTAGCTTTTCCAACAGGGGCTACCCACGTTTACATTGTTATGAAATTATTATAATCAAGTCTGCAAATACAATATAAAGTGACATTATTATTTTCTATCCAATCAAAACTTACACATACACTATACCTTAGCTTTAGATTCAAACGCACTTCATATCACAATAAACTTAAAATTAAAACCAAAATAAACATAAAATCTCCAAACAAATTGACATTTACTTTACAGAGTTTAAATGTATGTAAAACCTTTCATCGCGGCCTCTCAAGTCAAAGCTTGTGACCCGATTCGGCTTGTCTTTTGACCCTTGCTCAACATTATACAAATCCTTCTTACATCCACTCTCTGTATTTATTTGCGTGTCTTGACCTACAATTTTATACGGTATCTTAGGGGTATCTTAGTATATGTACATAAATTTAGTACAAGCCCCCGCTTCGAGAAATGCGACTGAACCGGAGTTAAGGAACTGAATCACGAGTTAATTTTAGATTTTTGTGACTTGAAATGTGTAAATTGTGCATAGGTTTGTATTGGGCAGAAGGATAACGTTAAGTATAATGATTATGATGAGGTTAGAGACACAGATAAATGATATCCTTCAGATATCCTATTAGTGTCTTTTGTAACCTCGATTAACGACTAAATGTAAACGTTAGCAAAACTCCATTTAAATCATGTTTAGTCATGCTAATAATAACTATGATCTCATATAACTAAACTACAGCAGAACTAATTAATCTTATCATATGAAACAACTTCTCAAATTCCAATAATCAGCTAATGTAGCTACATACACACGACACCGGGCCCCACATACCGTCCGTACGAGAAAGTCTACACAGTAATTACGTAATCCCACTGACGTGTAATTAAGCGCTGCAGGCGCTAACTAGATCAATTATCACGTGGATGACTGCTTCATTATTACAAACTATGAAACACTGCGCATAGGACATGACGACTTGTAATTAATTGGCAATTATGTCTGACCTTTAAGCGAAGTGCAAATTACGTCGTTTTAGTTCGAACGCACTGAACGGAACTTGGTAACGAGGTCAGCAGCTCGGAAACTTTAAGAATACGAACGAATTGCAGTAATTTTTTTTTTAAAGATTTTTAAGAATTTTGTACAGTACCTAAACCTCTTGAACCTCAACCTCTTAAGAGGTCGGCGATGGATGCGTAGTTCATACAAGCGTAATAACAAAATGATTTGTAAATCAAACATATTCTTAAGGTAGTGTGTCTTTATTTCGATTGGAATACAGAATATCTTGGTTCCCAAATATATATTTTCATGGACTGATTTAAACAAGAGTTATGAGAAAAATAAGTTTTCTATAGAAATGATAAATTCCTCATATCTCCTCTTTATACGAGTATCATTGTCCTTTCAAAAATATATATTTGAGAACATAGATATTCTGTAATCCAATCGAAATAAATACACACTACCTTAAGAATATGCTTGATTTACAAATTATTTTGGTATTACGTTTGTATGAACTACGCATGCTACGCCGGCCCCTTAAAGCATGTTTCTAATTAAGTGTACAATGAAATATTGATTATTTGAATATTCTTTTGAAATTTTGTATACTCACATAAAGTATCATATCATTCACAGAAACATACTGTCAAAAGGTTAAAAAGTATAATTCATAAAAGAAAAAGAAATAAAAGATGCTACAGTTTATTGATAAACATACATATAATAATTAAGAAAGTACTTATAAGTATTACACTCCTATAGAAACTTACGTAACATCTAATCCGTATAACTATATCTATTCAGACATCGTAAAACACCCCTGTTACTAATACCGCCGTAAACATGTACAATGTGTACATAGAGGCCTTCAATACTGTAGATTGTAATTATTGGGCCTTAATTGATTTGCTTTGTATGTGGATTACCAATTAATTAGCGTATAATGTTAGACAAGGGCATCCGGTAGCCGAGTGTTACATAGCCATATGTATCATGATGAATAGAGAGAAAAATATCGATGACATGGAAGATTTTGGAGATGTTGATTTTGAAAGAGTCGTAATTGCGTTTTTCGATAATGGGTTTTGAATTTCGTGATAGTTTTGAGTTTAAGATTGAAACCCAATAATTCACTGAGGAGCGTATTAATAGGTACTATAGAAAGTAATTCAATCCAACTACATTTTGAAATTTCCGACTGACCCTAATCATTCCCTAAAGGCAGAATCAGATATGAACATCAACATTCCTAAACAATTCACGAGCACCTTTCACTTCCAATCCCTAAATAATAATCTGATATTCCAAACTCATAATTCAGGAAACCGAACCTGATCCGACCAGCCCTCTAAGCAACGTTTTGTGAACCAATCACTTTACCATCCGAATTATATATCGGGACGTCTTCGGTGGCCAGTATTCCGTCAGCTAATTGTAACTCTGTGAATGCAAAACCAATTTCTCAACTAGTGAGGTGCAAGACACCTCGGGCGGGTGGTTAATTTAGACAACCCTACCGGATCCAATCAACCGTTGGATCTTCGTCGGAATTGTAACAATATTATTTTAGGGTTGCCTGTTTACTAAACCTTTCTAATAATGTATCGCCAAGTTTTGAAAATTAATGCATAAAAAAAATCAGCAATGTTTAATTACAGTAACTACGACATGACGTACTCAGTCCAACTATAGATAATGATGTAGTTTTGAACAATAACTGGCCTCGCACAGGTACATAATAGTGCAATACTCAAAGGGTGAAATGCTCCAATGAACGCACACATATTTACAAAAGAGGTAAATCAAAGGGACCTTCCATACAAAATACCCTCCCACCAGTTTTACAAAATATTCGATATTCCCAAATATAACGTGTACATCAAAAATATGACTGGCCGAACATGCTATTGTTTTACTGATACAATGTTATATCAGATTCCGAGTAATATTTTTGTATCCGACTACTGTCCATCGGTTCACAGAATTTTACTGTACGTTCGTGTATGGAAATATTAAACATTATTATATCGAATTCGAACCTACATAAAAGGTACAAATTCCATTCACTACGCACCTCGAAATTGGTTTCGAAAATAATCCAGCAGTCGTCATTGTTCGAAACGTTGGAGATCCCATAGAAAGCATGGGTGCTATTCATTGATACAGGTAGAGAGTTTAATTTGTGTTTTCATATGAGTTGAACTGTAAGGCGATTTCGGAGCACGTGACGCGTTTTTCAACGACACAATGATAAAATATATCGTATTACGTTCATATTGAAACACGGTGTTTTTGCATGACAATTGTACCGCACAAAAAGAAGTTGAACTTTTGTGTTGGATCTTTTACATATTGTTACGTTCTTTTCTTGCAAACTGAGCAGTCTTCTAAATTGTACTGATCCGTGTGGTATTAACATATTTAATCTAAGCTAAGTGTATGTAGCAGAACTTTTAGTACTTGAACAGCCAATTCGTAGTCTGCACGGGTGTCCTGTCAGTTCACCAAAAAATAATTTCCAAACTTTTACTTGACAAGCAACGATTGGCAAAAACACAAACTCGTTGTGGTATAATGAAGAAATGATAAATTAATCATTTCATCAATACACAATATTTTTTTTTTTCATTTTATCTTCTATAACAACATTTGGAACAGAAAAGTTTTACATAATTATTGAATTATGATTACGCAATTTTCTAAAAATTAAACTCATTAAAATAACTAGGTATTTGTAATAACTAGGTATTTTTAATCATCATCATTATTTTTTATGATTATATTTGATTTATATTTCTACGCATAGATTGTTTTTATTTGTTCTCAAATAAAAACCCTGTAAATCGAATAGATGGTCCTTCGAGAAAAACGGTTTCAAGATACGAGTAATGGGCCTTCGCGCTGCCGATGATTCGAGCTTATAGTTATACGAGATTTTGATGCATCGAGGTAGTGAACTGTCGCGCTCATAATTTATCGATTTCAAGAACTATCGAGTTGACGTTTTCGAGCAAGTATTATTCGATCTCACGTCATTCGATTTGCTCAATTTTAAGGTGTTTTCAATGTAATTTTACACTGTTAAATATCTGGTAATTTTGCTTCTCACACGCTCAGTAAAAAAATTTGTTTTTGAAGTTATTTTGTTATAAGTATAGCCATCAATACAATCTAATTCCATTTCTATTCGATTTAAACACTTCACAAATTAAATTACTGCTCTTTTTGCAATACAACACTTGTTTACTGAATACAATACTGTACGCGTTGATAACAGAATGATTCACATCTACTTCGAATGTAGGGAGTTAGTTCAATAAAATTATGCAAAACAATACCGTCATGATCACTTTGAGACTGGTTTAGAAAATGTATTATAAAATGATATTGAGTATATTTTGACATAATCTCTTCATTATTACTAATTAATTTATCAAATAACAAAATTATATACTAACTAAACTAAAACTATTAATTAACTTATATTGAGTATAAACGTGATTTATTCAAAATAATCTAAATATTAAATGAAAAATTTATAATTGATTAAATATCATCCGAAACATTTGTAAAGAGAAGCATTCGCCAAATAAATGTTTGTAAAATAACACATTTGTGGAATAAGTTGTTTTTGAAATCAATAGTATACGAAACGTTAGTTGTAAACAAACAAATTGTCAATGGTGTTTTGATAAAGCATTAGTGAACCAGTCTGCACACACACTGTCTTACCACTTATCAACAACAGCACAACAGCATTCTGCGTGCTACGAGTATACAAGTATAATAGCCGGGAGACATGACAGCCCGTTGGTGAGGTCACTTGTCACCTGTACACTGTCTGTGTTATTAGTTAAGTACTAACATAGGTTAAGACTATTGTTACTAACCCAATGGATCTTTTTTGTTTGCAATCAATTAATTATAAATAATATATATAATTATGAATGAGAAAAAACGTTTACTTGTCAGTATCCATTTTGTCTAACATTTCTTTTTTCACAAAATTGTTTACTCATTGCTGCCTAAAATCTAGTATACCATCAAAAGCTACAGTCTCGGTAGTGCAGTAATTCGAACTTAAATTTTAGGATCTCATACAACTATTCTGCGAGTTTGGCCCAATTCCCGTCTCCCATCACGACTTGTTTCGTAAACCCAAAGTATGTTTTTAATACGTTCGCCGTATTCATGCAAACAAGTGAGATGGAAATGTGAATAGAATTATTCTGTGTTGGGTATTAAAAACTTGGTGAACATAAGCGGCCACAGTTCGTTGGGTTTCGTGACAATGTGTCGATGTTTGTAATCGAGGGCATTGTTCGAACGTGAGAAACGGACAGCGTGTCCGTTTGTCTTGTTTTAAGTCTTTTTCATTTATTTATTTCCATGCGTGTTTTGTTTAAGGAATTATTGGACTGTTTTCGTTTAGTTCCATAAACAAGCCTATTGCAAAGTAAGAATTTATCCTCGCAGCGGAGGTGTGCTATCAGTGTCATACAATTGTGTTCTAAAATGAATAATTCTTGAAATAGAAAAGCCCACATAGCATAAGAAACAGTTCAATCACATAATTAAGGACATCGAGGCTTATTTCTATAAATAGAAAAGCTGTAGGGTAGTAATAGTATTGTAAAATAAGAAATACTAAGGAAGAGGTGGTGTAAAGAATGTGAGTGACTTACGTGGGTATATCCACGTATGTATATTGACACCCAGTTATTAAATAAACCTAAATAAGCACGTTTCATTATGAGTGCATGGAATAAAAGTAGTAGGAAATAGATTCTAAGCAGTATTCAATTTGGTATTTTTGTTCAATAAAATAACTGTTAGTTCTCTGAAGTTAGCATATACATATATCCAGAATCTATTTTGACCTGTCTACGTAATACCTTAGTTTACATAATAATTTTGTTGTACTAGAAACATTTTGTAGCGTACAGTATTCTCGTAAACCTAGCTTAAATAAACTCACAAAAAAGTCCGCAACTGCATCAACAATCAACCGCTATCTCCCTTTACATTTATCAGCAAGAAAATCTCGGGATGTTCCTTCCAATGAATGGAAGCCAAGACTTCGAAGCCACTAATCCAACGAGGCGTCAACATGATTAGATTCTGAGTAATTTTATAGCAAATTCGCGCTCGGAGAACCACGGTGCGGGCGGGGCGAACACGGTATGGCCATGAATTTTACATGAATCTATCCGTGTGACAAGCTTCGTCATTCATTTTCTGGGGGTGGTAAATGTTGTTTGTGAGCCGATTGTTTAGGTGAGACAAACATGTTTTATTTGATGCTAAGTTTGGCAGTACGAATGCTCTTCGGAATAAAACAGATTATCTAAAGTTGTTTCTTAATTTTTTTAACCCAAACTAGTTGTTTTTCAACTTTTTGTTATATATTATGTAAAGCACACAATATACTACAAAAAGCTACAACCTGGGTCAAATATTTTTCTTATTTTATTTCTTGTATGATATTTCTGATACATTGATACCTAAGCACTTATACGAGACAATAACTAGTAGTTCTACGAACAGTAGACCTAGCTAGCACAAACTTAGAGAATCGGTACTGGCACCGCATCTGTGGGACATCGGGTACGACTGGGTGCTGCGCGTCGAGCTTATCGGCGTAAGCTTAGTTTGCTACGCTGATGACACGCTGGTTCTGGCGCAGAGGAGGTCGCATCAGGCGGCGGCTGAACTGGCGGCACGTGGGTTTGTGACAATCGTCGATAGGATCCGGCAATTGGGACTCGAGGTGGCTTTGCACAAGTCCGAGGCCATGAGTTTTTATGGTCCTCGGAACGCGCCACTGTCGGGTTCCCAGATAACGGCAGGAGGGGTTCACATCGGCGGCATCAAGTCGACGATGAAGTACCTGGGACTCGTCCTCGACAGACGGTGGAACTTCATGGAGCACTTCCGACGTTTGGCTCCCAGACATGAGCGGGCCGGGGCTGCCTTGAAGCGGCTCCTGCCCAATCTAGGGGGTCCAAACGCCTCCTGCTGAAGGCTCTACGCTAAGATCGTGTGGTCCATGGCCCTTTATGGGGCACCGGTGTGGGCGCGTTCTTTAATTTTGTGACCAACCCGCCAATTGAACGCGTCCCAAAGGGTCATGGCCATCAGGCTGGTCCGAGGATACCGCACGGTCTCTCGTGAGGCGGTGGGCCTCGGCGCTGGAGGCAAAAGTCCTCGCTCATATATGGGAGTGGCGCGAGGAGGCGAAACGCCGGGGCGTAACTCCGCCGTCGCGAGAAATCATGGCACAGCGGACGGTGCCCCGGCGGGATCTGATGGTGACATGGAGAGTGCGATTGTCGCAACCCAGTGCTGGGCACGTCACAATTGTGGCGATAAGTCCCCTCTTTGAAGAGTGGCTAGAGATGCGCCATGGCGTCCTCAGCTTCAGCCTGACGCAGGTTCTCACCGGACACGGTTGTTTCGGGAGGTTCTTGCTCAGGATAAAGCGGGAGGAAACGCCCGGGTGTCACTACTATGTGGATCGCCCGATCGAAGACACGGTGGAATATACGGTGGGGGTCGGCCCGGCTTGGGCGGAGCGCCGCCGTGTCCTTACGGAGGCGATTGGCAGCGGCAATCTCTCGCATCCGGCCCGGGTTCAGGCCATAGTTTGGACCGAGAGTGCATGGGAGGCCGTCACCTCCTTCTGAGAAGCAGTAATGCTAGCAAAGGAGGAGGCAGAACGCGTGAGGGAGAGGCAAAATTGGCACCCTCACGCCCCTAGTCGCCGCAGGGGACGCCCCGGGCATCGGGAGTCACAGGCCAATTCCCGGCCACCGTAGGCGTGGGCCTACGGATGGTGAGCGATGGGTAGCTTGCCGTCCGATAAGGACCAGGCCCGGGTCGACGGCGCGTTGTATTCCACGCGCGCCTCACAGAGATGTCAGCACAAACTGACGGAGTCCGTTAGGGCCAATGCCTGCCAGGGTTGCGAGTTTGTCCGAAAGGGATATCGTAGCCCTGGCACACATCTGAAGGAACACGGGTGAGTTTTAGTCAGTAAAAGTCTGACACTTCTCCCGCTCTGCCCAGAGCCGCAGAAGTTATTTGATAATTTCCCGCCCGAAAAAAAAAAGCTAGCACAAACTTTTTTGCAACAATTAAATTTACCATGTAATTTGTTTTTAAAACATGGTAAAGAAAAATTATGAATAAAAAGTAGGCCAGCTAGACAAAATAACTAACAGATTTTAATTGACAGAGGTAACGCTGCAGCCTAGTTTTGTGATGAGAAGGTGGTTCCAGGTGCTCCATCAATCCTTACCTAGTAGTTAATGGGCTAATTCCACTGGTAGAAATCTATAAGTAAGCAATTGACTGCATTTTGAGGTGCTATTCTGCTCATCACGCCGAAGGTCCTTATCAGATCATCACCAAATTTCTATGAGACCGTTTTAAAGTTACTACCTTTCAAATAAAAAAAAACCATTGAAATCGGATCTCATAAGGCGGAGATATCCAGTATCTCTTTTATCCCCTTTTTGGAGAAAGTACCCCTCCAAACAAAAATCCACAGCAAAAAAATAACTTTAAAGTCGTAAAACCGGTATACCAAGTTTCTTCCAGATCGGTTGTAAAATACGACCTGTGAGGAGTAGCAGCAAACTGACAGAGGAAAGTAAATTTTGCGACTTGAAGCTGAGACGCTTCACTCGCACGGGCTATTAAAATAGTTCTGATAATTTACATTAAAATTATGTCCTGCTCTGGCATGGCTAAGCAAAAGAAAACTTCATCATAATATTTAACTTTATACATGTTAAGTTAGATGACGACTGCCAGGGTTGCGAGTTTGTCCGAAAGGCATATCGTGGCCCTGGCACACAGACAAATGAAGGAATACGGGTGGGTTTTAGTCAGTAAAAGTCTGACACGCCCTCCCGCTCAGCCCAGAGTGGGAGAAGTTATTTGATAATTTCCCACCCAAAAAAAAAAAAAGTTAGATGACGCATCGAATGTAATTTGAAATTATTTACGACTGATGAGTTCGTCTGGTAAGCGTTTCTCATAATAAAAATCCATTTCTCGTTCCTTAAGTACCAGTATATTTAAAAGTAATACCGGTATCTTTCTTACACCCGTAAATACCTTATGCATTCCATTTCACACGATCTTCTTAGTTTTTCTTGCAACTCGATTTCTTTGTTACAGATGATTTATGCTGATACTTAAGCATTTTCCAGTATTCAACATTACTCATTCTTTCTTTGGAGCTCATTCAAATTCTTGCTCAGTTTTTCTAAAGAAACTTTATAAAAATTGCAGTCGTATGGATACCAAACAAAAGATGTACCCAACTTACCTACAGAGTGTTGTTTACTCGTTCAAGTCGTCATAACAAGCAAACTGATTTTAGCTAAGAAAATAAAAATGAACTCAAGAACTTTATAAAGCCAGCTACAGTTTATTTAGTGGTAAACACTCCATTTCATTTCACTTAATTTAAAATTTCTTATAAATAGTTTTAAACAAAGGCGTCAAAAATTTGGCAGTTGCAAAAAGTTGGCCTACTAATTAAAAATGAACGAGCCCAATCAAATTACACTGACCATTTTTATTGAATAACTGTTTACAGATTTTTAGAGTCCGCGTTCCGGATAAATTCTTAATAAACTTTATAGGGGAACATTCGCATTCCAAGCGAAATATTAAAATTTCAAAAGAAAAAACCTACTCCACTCATTTATATTTTATTTTGCCTAGAAAAAAGGAGTGAACTCAAAAAGCGGGTAAATTCTTTAATTTTCTTAAGAAATTCCTTTTTGGAGGAAGTTCGAATTATTCGTTAATAAAGTCTCGGTACTAGGCGTTGGGGGTGAGAATTCCTTTGATGCGAATGAAATATTGCCAACTAGGTGGCAGGGACCAATTCTCGCGCGCATGACGGGCAAAATCCAAGCCTACAAATAAAATGAATTTGCCTCGGAGCAACAGTAGAAAATTGGAAATGTCATTTTCGCCCTTTTTTTAATGTTTGCGGTGGCATGGCGAGGCACCCGACGCGATAGGATTACCTCCGGCACGGCTCGCCCCTAGCGACGCGAGCATACCGATGTTTACCTGCCATGCTGGTCTGACACAAATCGATTGTCGAAAATAACGTAGCAATTGGTAATTTTTGAGAAATACGCCATGTACGAGAGTTACACAAATTTCGCTGTTTGCTCTAGGGGTCTGTAATCTATCACAGAAATGATCAAATCCTGTTTTTACAAGGAGCATTCTGGAATGTTCACAAATATCTAATAACCTACGTATCTTCCTCTTAAACTATTTAGGTATCACTTACTCATCCTAAATTCTATAATAATATATAAAATTCATCATGGCTTAGCTCTTACATCTAAACAATAAGTACCTACTACACTACCAACGTAATGCTTCGCGTCACAATATCCATATAATATTATGGTTCAAACACAAGCAAAATTTGACATCCTTCCGTTCTAAATCGGTCAGTACCAAACATGACCTTTTCCTTGCTCTCTCACTACAGCTTATAAGAAACGAGGACCATACACAAAGCAAATCCAATTCAATAAATCACCGGAACAAAATTATTATTCTTTATTACGCTTATCAAAGTATTCCGTTCCATCGCACGGTCTCACCGCAAGAGTGAAAGAGACGGCACATATTCCTTCCAATGCAAAGAGGAAGTGCATCGCAACGGAAACGGGATGGAAACGGTGGAAGCGGCAATTTGCGGAGTCTCCGGGCAATGTTGTGACTCGCCAGTGATGTATGAGAACAACTTCGCTCATTGAAATACCTTCGCGCTGGATGTTAATTTATTTCATGTAATAAGGCAAAATAGTACCTAAAAAGCCCCACTAGGCATACCTTTTAAATTGCTCCTTAAAATTGGTGGGTTTGAAAGCGCTTTCTCTTAGTAAGTACATTTCGTTGTTTCGAATCTCTGAGAGCGAAGCGTTTTCGTTCTGAATAACGTCTGCGTTTACGTTTGATTGCTAAAGGGTCCGGACTTCTGAATGGCTTCTAGACTCACAATTCAGTACTTTAAGTGTTTATCTAATTCGATTATTCGTTAGCTACTAATATTATTTTAGCTAAGCAAAGCGGAAAATACTTTATTTTTCTTTTTAATAGTCTGCTGTGATCTATATTGTTATGTAACTCTTATTTTTGTGTTGTTTCAGGTATGTCATCAACTTCAATCTTAACCAAATCTCCAAATATCTTCATCTTCAATCACATTACCAAATACACTAAAATTAAAATCACAAGTCACCATGAAAACCGATTTTCCCGAAAAATTGTCCACTCATACACCAGTGAAGTGAACGAAATTGATCGTGCCAAGATAGCTGAGCTGTTTGGCCGACGGAAACACGCTGCCAGGCTTAGGGTCTCGTATCAACGCAACAGGTTCTAACGTTAGAAAAATATTTTTATCCGCCAGTAATGTATCACTTCGAACCAAGGCGTGAGACCGATTTTTAGTGAGAGTAATTTGAGGGTGAATCTCGATATCGAAGAAGAGGTCGGTGTGTCTGTAAATAAGGCTGAGGCTTGGTGGATAGAGCCGTGTAACTAACTTGAATTTTAGTGATTTTGCCATAAATTAAAAAAAAATAAGTTTAGTTAGACGGCTATATCTACACGATAAGCTAAAATATAATAAAAACCAGTAGCTACGATTTAAAAAATAATCACCCAATCAAAAAAAAATGTAGTTCAATTCTAAACACTAAATTCGCTCAACGATATCAAATCAGGTTAAAGTACTGATTATTAAATATAAATAAACACAAACAGGCATAGAAGAATAGAAAATATTAAAAACAAACACATACCTATAGACATAAATAATAAGAACAAGAACATACCCCCACAAATTGTGCACCATTCATCATATGATTTTTTTCCGAACCCAGAAATTCACGCGAACGAATCCGCCTTCGAAAGCTAGTTACAAATATTCCCGTTATTTATGTCTCACGTTTGGCCGCGATATAAGGATTTTATTGGCCTATCCTCTATCTGTTACCTCTCGTTTTAATTGAATCGTTAAGTTTGATTGGTCGGTCCGAACGAGCTCCTGATTTGCAAGCAATTTTTAGGCTCATATTAAGAATGCGAATTTTGCAATTAGTAGAATTTATTGATTGAGGATGTTATTTTAATTTATTAGGAACTGAGAAGGTGAGTTTTATCGTAATCTGAGAGAGTCGTATTTCATTTCCTTTGACTTGCTTGGTATTTTTATTGCTTGGCTTTACATTATATTGTTTTCATTATAAATTACTTCAAAGAGAATAAACATGACGACTGCATGACCATTTTGATGTTATATTAGATGAATTGTTGCCTCTCAATTTAAAATCCTATTATTTTTATATCACATCTACGAAAGAAGAAAGGGAAAAGCCTGCTCTAAAAATGACATAGCAGCCCACAACAACGCGAGCTCAACTACATATAATATTTATCTCATAACTCTATCGATACAATCACAACACTAGAGCGAAGGGCACTATTACGAATGAGGTTTCTACTACACATCTTATTCGCGAATGTTGCGAGTCATTCTATTATTATATTTGAACAAAGAGAACAAACCATGTGCATGTGTGGGAGACTCGGGCCATATGCCGCAGATTTGGCTTACGTCACGCCAATATATTGGACCTGAATGGGGGAAGTGTATTTTTTCTTATTATGATTGCGATTTTTTTTTTAGTGTGTGTGAAGGAGGGTTAAAGATGCTTAACTTTTGTTGGTTAGGTTGAGAAAGACAATGTTGTAAATGTAGCGGCATCAACATCGCCACATACGAACTACGCGTCACACTGACGTCACGCGAATCCTGCATCGCGCAAGCAGAGTTTACCACGCAACTAGCATATATACAACATCCCGACATCAACCGTCGGGCAGTTGCCCGCCAGACACGACACCCGTCTGGTCGGAGGATCCTCCCTTTTCTATGGTGGATGAGTGAACTTTACACCCTGTTCCTCATGCCACCAAACTGGTGACCCCGAGTATGAACGTCAGCGCAGCCTTCGTGCAACTACTTCAGCGTGACGTCATCATCATCATCACTTCCTCAAGCTTTCGAGCGGCGATTCACATAGCCAGCCAGCACCCACGGCTTCAACGGGTATTCTGACCACCAGCATGCAGCGGACGCGCATTCCTGGTCATCACCCACAGCCTCATCAGCAACCTTGGCACAGCACACTGCACTTTCGGCCGGTCCACAAGCAGAGAACATGATACCTCTCCTGGTCGACGCCAGCAGTCAGCCACAACCCGGCGCTGTACTACATCCGACGCACTGGAGCATAACGCAGCGCCACCCCGACTCACTGGGGAATCACCGCCGACAGTTCCGACTCACCGAGAACTATGCGGCAACCGGTTCCAACACACTGGAACCCCTCGACTGGCACTGGCAAGCATCGCAAGATATACGACTCAACCAACTATCGACCGCCGGTCTCCAGAGGGGAGTGATGTAGCGGCATCAACATCGCCACATACGAACTACGCGTCACACTGACGTCACGCGAATCCTGCATCGCGCAAGCAGAGTTTACCACGCAACTAGCATATATACAACATCCCGACATCAACCGTCGGGCAGTTGCCCGCCAGACACGACACCCGTCTGGTCGGAGGATCCTCCTTTTTCTATGGTGGATGAGTGAACTTTACACCCTGTTCCTCATACCACCAAAGTAAATACATTTGAGAATGGAATGCGTTGCTGTGTTGTTCAAATCCGGAAATTATTTATACGAGCCTTTTAATGTCCCACTGCTGGGCATAAGCTGTAACCACTCCTAAATTCCGCGGTATCTGCGCCTATATGCATGTTCTAGCCTTCAAACATGGGCAGATCGTTAAGATAGAATTGTATCAGGGTATTTTTCAGTATACAGTGTGTAAAAAGACACATATCATAGCCGTTATTTATACATGCTTTACATCACACTACAAAAAAAAAAATTGCTGGTAAACAACTTTTGGTTTCGCACCACGCAAAACATTGTTCTTTTGGGTGCATGCAACGGTACAGGAGTTGAAAGGGGGGGGGGGGGGAGGGGCCTGTCGTGAATGCAAAATAAAAAAGAAATTTGACCTTTAACATATCCGTAACCAGAAGCTATGGTCCAGAACACAAAATGATCACAATGACGCGGAGAACATGTGACTCTCGCCATCGATAAGTGTTTCTTTACACCCATTACATATCCTTAATAACATATGCCACGAATCTCTAGTAATTGCTAAGTACAACATATTAAATGTCATGACCTGATCAACTCAACATTCCACTTACCCTACCTTAATTACAATTACATACTCAAGAACCTAATCAAGCCATAAATATTACACGCATATCAAGTTATCAATTAATTAATCACTATTGCGATGAAACATAATTACGTTTTCATAATTTTCGATGAGCGTTCGTGTGAGGGTTGAGTTCAAAGTTATTAAAGGTCTTGGTGCTTAGGACTTGTTGTATCGTACGGACGATCTACACGCTCCATTGGAATTAATATTAACGAACTTGTATGGTGTATTTTGATCGGTTAAATTCGTAAATGATGTTAGAAGAGATTTTGATCTTCTTCGTTCAGCTTGTAGCATCTCATTATGGATAGACTTTCTGTTGTATATCTAATTAATTATATATATTATGTCTTGAGACTTGTTTTCTCCTACTACAGAACAAAATATTTCACAGTAACTTATTTAAAAGTCAATAGTAGCTGTTGCTTTTCCCCTTTTCGCCTTTTAAAGTAAAGAAGACAAAATGAGTGACAACGAAAATTCGAAAGAGTTTTCAAAACCTTTCAATTAATTTTGCTTAAACAAAATTAAAAATATGTTCAATAGGATTTTTTTAATAGGATCATTTTGTTTCAGATGGTAAGCAGTGAATAAAATGCAGAGTAGAAGACATAGGCTGACCTAGTAAGATCAAGTAGGACAGATATTTTTTAATGCTGGGAAAATAGGTTGCTTCGTTCCTTCGAGTTGGCATCTGGTGGCTCCTGTACATTAGGAAACTCGATGTACCTTATGGAGAATTAATCATTTATGTGTCGTACAAAATAGTTACCAAAAACAAAAAATTATACTACAAGAATACTAAATAAACATCACATCATCATCATCAGCCTATAGTAGTCTACTGCTGATATAGGCCTCTCCCTATAGCAGTCTACTGCTGACATAGGCCTCTCCCTATAGCAGTCTACTGCTGACATAGGCCTCTGCCTATAGCAGTCTACTGCTGATATAAGCCTCTCCCTATATCAGTCTACTGCTGACATAGGCCTCTCCCTATAGCAGTCTACTGCTGATATAAGCCTCTCCCTATATCAGTCTACTGCTGACATAGGCATCTCTCTATAGCAGTCTACTGCTGATATAAGCCTCTCCCTATAGCAGTCTACTGCTGACATAGGCCTCTGCCTATAGCAGTCTACTGCTGATATAAGCCTCTCCCTATATCAGTCTACTGCTGACATACGCCTCTCCCTATAGCAGGCTACTGCAGACATAGGCCTCTCTCTATAGCAGTCTACTGTTGATATAAGCCTCTCTCTATAGCAGACTACTGCTGACGTAGGCCTCTACCTATAACAGATTACTGCTGACATAGGCCTCTCCCTATAGCAGTCAACTGCTAACATAGCCCTCTCCCTATAGCAGTCAACTGCTGACATAGGCCTCTCCTTATAGCAGTCTACTGCTGACATAGGCCTCTCCCTATAGCAGTCTACTGCTGACATAGGCCTCTCCCTATAGCAGGCTACTGCTGAAATAGGCTTTTCCCTACAGCAGGCTACTGCTGACATAGGCTTCTCCCTACCAAGCTAATCGCACGTCAATTTAACTCAATCCTCGGCTACTCTCATCCACCCAGTATCGGCCAGCTTGCGAAGATCATACATTTATTTTTCTAATAATATAACAAATAATAAAAATTAACCAGACCAATGAAATCAACTAAAAGCAAACGGACAAAATACCTTTCACAACTTAAAATCGCTTGTAATACACTAATTGAATTGAAAAAATGCGTCTGGATAAGTCTTTTCTTTTTTAATTCTGTTCGCTTTGATGGATCGAAATAAATTACTTTTTTCATTCGTGAATTTTAACCCTTTTAATTTGATTGACACTTTGCTTTGCTACAGGAACTCGGTACGTATTGCCATTTTTAATCCCCATGTTTCAGGTATCAATACGAGTATCTAAATTGGTATTGCTCCGAGCACTATTTGAACGTGGACTTGGAATATAGGTACTAGTAAGTACATGAATTAAGCTAATGAAATCAAATGCGATCATAATATTTTTGCAATGAGGTTAGACAGAATAGAGGTTTCCATGGCTACAGATGATGTTAAAAAGTTCCATGTTAAAAGCGGTTTTACTACTTTTCTGCGATTGACTAAAGCGCCAATTTTCGAACAAAATATATGATCAAAACCAATGATGTATTTACCTTTAGATGCGATACCTGCGCTCAATAATGGCAAAGTAAATGCCAGGCAATTGCCTGACATTTACTTACGCGCCAATGAACATGCAGCAGCTAGTGACGTAACTAAATAAGTATGTTCATCTCTTTCTAACAACAGATATCGGTATAGGTCTTTCCTTTTCTTCACGCGCTGTATGATTGTATGCAAGTATGTAGCTACAATCATGGCTTACGCTGTTTTTGAGTGCACCAATGTTCGTGTATGACGCGTCTATTTATAATACGTCATTGATCAAAACACGTTATTTAAACATGTCAGCAAAACAGCCAGTCTGCTGCGACTTTTGAGTAAGTCAACAATGTTTTGCTATAAAATCTCCTTTCAAAAATGAGTTCTGACGAGGAAGACGTGACTGCTGTTCTAGCAATTGTATATTTAGTTCTTCAAAGAAGAAATAGAAATAATGGCGTGTCCGACCACATTTGTACAACATTTATGAAGAAAATAAATCAGTTTAAAAGAAAAAAAAACGATGTTCAGAAAGCCATTTTGAACAGCTGTTATCATGCACTTAAAACTTAAAAAAAATATCGAAACGTCTTCGTCTGGAGAGCACTAACACGAAATGAGTGACTTCACCCCCTCGTTCTCTCTCCTCGTTCGTCACGGTAAACATGATATTTTGTTTTTGCTAACAAAACAGTTAGGCCACGCCCCCTTTCGGTTAGAAAACAATGTTTTCGTATATAATATTATATCAACCGCTTTCCCAAAAAGTTTTCACCTTCGCACATGAAGCAGGAACCGCCTCCTGTATTCCTCTTATCACCTACTTACCTCGCAATTGAATACAAACCAACAGTACAATACCTTATTAAACTCCCCTAGAGCCCCCTTGTGATCTGAGCTTTCAAAATTATTAAAGCCTCATTTTACACAAAAAGAAATGAACTCCACCATTGAGTGAGTGTAAAATGACTCAATCCGAGGGCTGGGCTCAGATTAAAAGTGAAAACGGAAACGAAACGCAAACACTGAAATACCATTAAGTCATTGGACGCCAGACGGCGTTAACTTTTAATTTTACCAGAATAATACTGTCAAGTTTAAATCTTTGGATTTCAGAGGGAACGGGCGGCTTTGTAAAAGAATTTTGATTTAAAGAGAAAAGAGTTGATTAATAAAAAATGTTTAACTAGACTTATTTAGAGGAGTTTTATAAGGTTCCTCGAGGTTTTGAAAGCGGCAGTTTTGGAGAATGATTCAAAATAACGTGACGTTTTGGCAATTGGCACAATAAAAAGATTTCTTTATCCGGCTTGGAAAATCTTTTAAGAAAACTTGATCTTTCATCAAAATGCTTCTGCGTCAATGTCGGGGTTATTACTAAGGTGAAATTAGCAATGAAAACTTTGGGTCACTGACGACAATCTTTGGATTCAAAGCTAAGACCATTTTATGGCAAGAAGCTTCTACAAGACATATTTTATTTCAAAACTAGTACGATAGGCCGCACGTCATAGTAACAAAAGCAGTACTTAGCTATAAGATGGCCTCATATTCTATTGTAACTCCGTAGGTACTACGCTAGGCCGGCTCTAGCTTCTAGCTCAACGTATTACCACTGCCGTGTGGCCTTCTGTACCATACGTACATCATCCAGAAACAGTACTATTTAGTAGATCTTACTGGTCTAAATAGTCTTATTACTCAGACGTTCTAAACATACGGTCGAGTAATCACATAAAGAAACTTGGCACACCTCTATTAACCACTCGTCGGTACAGGTAAGAACAAAAAACATAATTATGTACGCTCGGTTAAAAAGGATCAGGAATCGAATAAAGAAATAGTGACGTGACTAATGAGTTGACCTTGTTGATGGACATTGAGGAAAAAGTGGAAGGAACGAAATTACAGACGCTTTTGTTGGTAGAATTGTTACGTTGAGGGTAGTTTTGGGGGTTTATCGTTTGAAATTGTTAGTTCGTGTCCAAACATGAAGGACTTGCTGCATAGAAATAAAATATTATGAAAATATAAAAAAAATTAAAAACATCAGGTACGAATTTAACTTCAATAAAGTTACTTTAGCTCCATTAAAAATGTTTTATATTGCATTGATTGTAAAGAATACTTGCTGTTAATAACCGTTGCAACTCCATAGAATATTTCGCAGTTAATTTTCAACCGGTAACACCATAAAATCCCGCTGCATTTACCCCGATATTATCATTACCCCGATCACCATTAACATCATTAAAATCTAGTGCGACATAAAAATCGAATTAAAAAAATCTCCCGCACGAGAGCCGATTGAATTTGTGGCGCCCGATTACATTAACAAGTAGTAAAGAACATTTCCGGACGGAACCGGTCTAGAGCGGTCTTAACCGGTTTAGAGCGGACGAAGCCGGCTCGCGTCGGTTCTATAGTTTGTTGTAATAGCGTTGTGTTGGAGTGGACTTAATCGCGTTCCGTGGTTTCAGAAACGTGGTGCCGAAACGTGGTCCTTTGATCCGATGGCGTACTATGGGATATTACCGTTTGTTTTCTTAAATAAGTGCTTGTATGCTTTGTGCTTCTTGAATTAAATATCAGCATGGTTCTGTTTTACGTAGTCGTCTACTACTTCGGAATTACATAAACTTTAATGTTCAGTATAAGAACAATCGCTGTGACCATGAGAAAACAATCACGCTGGAACGAAAGGGTAGAAGCCACTGAAGAAGAAATTGTGTTGAATATTACGCAGTTGAAGGATCCCTCGCTACGGTTATAACTTAAACGAATCATCTTTCCAGTGTATGGTCTAATAAAACTTTAGTAATAATCCTTTCTTCTGAATGTCAGTAAATAACGCTTATAAAAATATATTCAAAACATTCTGAAAAAAGTAATTAAGCACATATTAAGCTCATCCACATCAAAACGTTTTAATACGAAATTAAAATAATTTAACGTCAGAATTTAATAAACGCATCGTATTCATGCACACGTTTAAGTATAAACAATTAAATGGGCATACATTCCCACATAATTGTACATTACACTCGATTGCAATAAAACACACCGCATAATAATTGCACTGAAACGCGACGTCAATAAACAGACGTCACATGTGATACACATAGGTGCACGTTAACATGGCATGTAGTAATGAAGGCCAATCTAGTTAGTGGGCACGCCAGCCGGAACAATTGCATCTTCGCACCGACCGATACGCCAGATGATACGCTCCGCTGTATAGTTTACTTGCACTGCAGTGTACGATAAGGATTTGATCGAATATTAAAAACTAGCTTCTGCCCGCGACTTCGTCCGCGTGAAATTTCCTGCTTTAACGCAAAATATCCTAAGACACTCGGCAATACTGTAGCTTCCCATTAGTGAAAGGAATCGGATCAGTAGTAATTCTAAAGATTACTCCCTGCATACAAATGTACAAATTTTACCTTTTTGTAATATTATTAATAGTATTGATATGAACTGATTTTTAAAATTATTTCGTAGCCCTATCGAGTCGACGGCTTAATTTTAATGAGGTCTGCATTGTAGGGTTTGCCTAGTTACTGCAGATTATTTGTCACAGAAGACGATTAATGTAAGTATCATAGACTTAAGAGGCCGGCGATGGATGCGTAGTTCATACAAACGTAATACCAAAATAATTTGTAAATCAAACATATTCTTATGGTAGTGTGTCTTTATTCCGATTGGAATACAGAACATCTAGGTGCCCAAATATATATTTTGAATGGACACTGTATTAAACAAGAGATGATAAAAATAAGTTTTCTATAGAAATTTTAAATTCCTCATATCTCGTCTTTATATCATTGTACTTTCAAAATATATATTTGGGAACATAGATATTCTGTAATCCTGTGCTCTTAATACACTATAATTATTTTCGAAATAATTGTACATTTAAAGCTGCGTTCAAAGAGATAAATCGTGTATTTTACGTTCACAGTCGTACAGAAGTCAAAAAGTGAAATAAATCCGATTTAAGAGCTTTATAGTATTCACGATCACTTGATTAAATTCGTTACGCATATACAGATTTATATTACTGTAAATATGAAATCGTCGCAAATGTAAAAAATATTCTTAATAACTTTTTCTGAAAACTTAATTCAAATGGAAAAACTCATTACTATGATTCAGTCAGCCATTTTTATAATTATTTTATAATTCCAAATAGGTAGAACTTTTACCATAGCTGCACACAATTGAACACGTCTACAACTAAATTCTATTAATGACTACTTTTCAGAAAAGATATCTCAGACACGAGTCAATTATAATATATTTGCAATACAACCAACAAAAAAACCTTAGTTTTAGAAAGGCAAATCTATCTTTCTCAAAACGATATTAAGAATTTTCCAACATTTACAATATAAAGAAAACAAAACATATTCCTTAACCCTCCAACTGCAACAGTAAACAACAAACCCAATACAATTCTAAATCGGAACATCTTCAACAGTCAATAAGACAGTATTGCATACAATATTGTGTACTTAAAAATCCAGAATGCCCGTTTTATTTACATCCAACAGTACCTCAGTACATGTGATTTAACACAATATATCCGACCGGATTGCGGGGGTCCCGTGCGGAATCAATTTTGTTCGCTCAGTCAAGCGTTTTAACTTTATCGGGTTACTGTACTGCTACTACCTAAGTTTCGAAGAATGCATTAAGTGGAGTATAATATTATATTATTATTTAGAATATTGTGGGGATGAAGTATATTGGAAATGTAAAGGATATATAAAGGAAATGGTTTTGCGGTGCGAAGTTTTCCAGGCTGTGAGACGTATTAATGTAGTCGTTTATTGTTGGCATACTATGTATATGGACAGACTCGCCCCATATTTCAATCTCTCAGACTCAGATGACACCATTACCCTCCTCCAGGAAAGCAATAGGGCCACCAGTACAGTGCACAAATTACACAGACCGACATTCCGTCCTCGCCGCCGAGGTACCACGCGAACTTCCCGACTAAAATGTCCCCCCCGTCCCTTGCACGTCGAATCGCCAGTCGCCCACGCCGAGGCTGAGTGCGCCGTAGCATTAATAATAACCCCAGTCAATAATCATGATCTAAACTTTGATCCAGCCCGTCCCCAAATTATGATTTCCCAACGACGCCCTAAGCCAAGG
The DNA here is from genome assembly GCA_948098905.1 of Tiliacea aurago. Taxonomy (NCBI): domain Eukaryota; kingdom Metazoa; phylum Arthropoda; class Insecta; order Lepidoptera; family Noctuidae; genus Tiliacea; species Tiliacea aurago. Next base: position 27,916,322 of record OX402583.1, read on the forward strand.
TCCGTACCCCACAAGGGGTGCCGTTAGTGCGCAGTCGTTTAGTTACAATATATATATATTTTACGCCCTGGCTGAAGGTTTTAAGCTCACACTTAAGGCAGACACAGGAAAGCTCAGTTAAGTAGCCACGGCCTCTCAAGGCCAGGTCCATCCAAGGTGGATATACTATAGGTACACCTCTGCTTAACCCTCCGGGGATAACAGGTGTGATTTTTATTATGTGATATGGACAGTTAATATAAAAAAAAAATAAGTTATAAAAGAAACAACTTAAAAGAAAAATACAGATGGTATAGACATAAGGTTAACAAAATGTTATTAAAACAAATTAGAAAACGTTTTTCCACCACAGTAGCCATAAGCACAAATAAACAACAAAACTAGATATAGGTACCAAGACAACTAAAACCCTCCAAATATATTCCCGCAAAATCCAAAATCCACCCAGATATAAGCCAACCAGGTCAAAACAATTTTGTCTGGACGCAGTAAGATCGGCCATGATTCTATTATAAGGCCCGCTAAGCAAATTTTCAGAGAGGACTGAAATTCGTAAATTCCCGGGCAGAAATCCGCAGCATCACGGGGTTGAGGTTAGTGGATTAAAGACACATATTTTGGTGTTGGGTGACGTCACTGTTCATAATTTGATAGGTACCGTTGGTCAGAGATATTCTGGGAACTATGTTTTAGGTTCGGAAGTACTGATATTGATAGATAGATAGCATAAGAGCAGCTTCAAATATGCAGCATCAAAGATCTGGAATAATATACCAGCTCCCTTTCGAAGCATTAAAACACATTTTCCTACACGTTTGGCATTAATTCCTTCTGCACAATCATGTGGCATCCCTGTTACCTCATTAACGGCACGGAAAAATATGTAAATATCTATTATCTGCCCCCAAATTACGTTTTTTTTTTTACATACTTCTTTGACATATTTTTTTTTATTTGACATTGTATAAGTACCTACAACTTTAATTTAAACAAGGTTCTAAATTTTATTTTTTTAATAATATTTTATAATATCGTTTTTTTGTAATGTTTTGTTAATGTGAGAGGCTTAATAGACTGTAGCTTTGTAAACCATTTTCTATTTTGTTAAGTACTTGGTATTTGTTGACGGGCCTACCTACACTGTCCTCCCATACCTATTAACACGGAAACTTGAAAACATTGTAAAAGACCATTATTTTTGAAAGAGTAACCGTGGAGTTTCTTGCCGGGTCTTCTCCATAGGAAACGATGAATTGGAACCGTGCACCTATCTTCTGACGTTTCATAAGTGCCCATCATAGGTTTATGTGAAATAACATATTTTGATTTTTGATTGACACAAACAATAAAAAAAGTAAAATATTAGTCTTTGACTATCAAAAAATTTGCACTAAATTACTATAAAAGATGCCCATCATCGTTCAGTGGGAAGTTCTATCCATTTTTGTATAGATAAATAGCCACTAACTGTTAAAAAGCGGCCAAGTGCGAGTCGGACTCGCGCACGAAGAGTTCCGTACCATTATCTATAAAAATGGCAAAAAAATCACGTTTGTTGTATGGGAGCCCCCCTTAAATATTTGTTTTATTTTAATTTATTTAATTATTTTTAAAGTGAATATAAACCAAATATTCTGTGTATATTTTAAGCGTCTACCTGTTGCCGTTATCAAAATCGAGCAAAAACGAGCAAAAAAATCACGTTTTTTGTATGGGAGCCCCCTTAAACATTGATTTATGCTGTTTTTTAGTATTTGTTGTTATAGCGGCAACAGAAATACATAATCTGTGAAAATTTCAACTGTCTAACTATCACGGTTCATGAGATACAGCCTGGTGACAGACGGACAGACAGACAGACAGACGGCGGAGCCTTAGTAATACGTTTCCCGTTTTACCCTTTGGGTACGGAACCCTAAAAATCCTCTTTTTTTTTCATTTAATTCAATAATATTAATGTATGATCATCATAATAATTATCATTAAGTCTATTCATTGTTGTAACTCTTTTGTTTTTATTGTAAACAGGAGTCAACTACTAGCTGTAAGACTGGAGACAATAAACGTTATTCTATTCACTTCTATTCTATTCTATTCTATTCTAGTGGGCTGTACTCATAGCTGTAAAGGGTTGGCGAATGTTACATGATTGCAGTTAAGGATATAATAGTTGAAGTTCCTAAAACTAAAACCAAGTTCGCCCGTATTCAATACGACAGACGCTCAGCTCAGCTTTACAATCGAGTTAACAAAGAGATCTACATATAAACAATTAACTGACAGTAAAAAAATAGTAAATAACTGGATAAAACCACTTACTTATGATGACACGGAGAAGCTACTGGAATAAAATAAAACCTAACACTTAATGCTCTCATCTTTCGTACTTGTCGTATACAGTCTGATTCATTCATTGCCACTTACACTCACTCTGTATCTTACATTAAATTTAACAAACCCTCACACTATCATTTAACTTTCATACACACCGATGCTCACATTCAACATGCAAATTCACACTTACACACCTTTATACTCACAGTAACACACCCCTACTCTCACTCACACATTTGCATGCTTCTTGTCTAGTTTTAATTTTCTCTTTTTATTTTAAATCGTCTGTTTTTATAACACTTAAAACAAGTAATTTTATGTTAATATTTTAAGTTTTGGAAGAGCGGAGTCTCCTAACACAGGCTTTTTTGCTTAAAAGGAGACTCCAATCACTAGTTGTTAAATTTTACTTGTATAATTAATAAAACATTTTTTTACTACTGTTGTTTATTGCTTTCTTTTTCTTTCATTTGTTAACATCCATCGTACCATTTCACTTAGTCCCATCTTATAATATTATATTAATGCTAATAAAGATTGAACAAAACTCCCTTAAACAAAACACCACGGCTCTCACAAAAACATGTACATCCATAAAACAGCACTTTCGTGTCATAATAAAAATTACATCGTCTCACGACAAAAACAATAACCTACCTTGCGTATCACGGTGAAAAAAACGTAATATAACTCCAACATTAGCGACATAATAATAAAACCGTTCTTTCTGTGCAACACAGTCTGATTCCCGCTTCCTTTATTAGCAGACATCCGTAGCTTTACAGTGACGACCTTTTTATTTCCGGCTATCCGTCCCCAGGCGGCGTTTTTGCTATATTTTTTTAAACACACCTCTCTCGGCGTAAAATAATTTTCCACGTAAACATTTTAGGGTTAATAAAGATGCGGCTGCGTTCGGAAGGTTGACGTAATTATGTGCTGGGGGCTAGTGGATGGGGGTTTGAAAAGTTTTTAAAGGCGAGAGCAATTTAGGATACATTTTTATACCACGTCTTCAGCACTGCATGGACGACAACATATTCCATGGTGAAAACGTTCGAACATAAGCATCAAATACTCAAAGTCTATACAAACTTTATTATAGAGGTCACTATGACCATCAATAACGACTTAGTTAGTCGTTACTATATATATACACTAATCTATCCCACATAAACAGAACATCTTCATCCGTTCATCATAACATCATTATCATAGTACACGCTATTATTGCGAATAGTTTACTTCCCAAATATCTCCTTCTCTTGTTTCAAGGTGCGAGAAATCTCACTGTAGGTAGGTACTCGCACCTTAATGGGTAGAATGCAAGGGGCGCCTCTGGAAGGCACAGGGATATAGGGATATCAAATGAAAAGGCAATGCCCACGAACACTGATATAGTTGTGTCGATGTCATCCCCAATTAACCAACTACAGATGGTAGTAGGTACAGTTAACAGCTGGTTAACCAAATTGATAAATTAAAACTCAAAGATGATGACTAGTGGATAATTTTGATGATTGAACTTTTTTTTTTTTTTTTTTTTTATAAATAAATAAGGTAGGTAGGTTGGTTTAATATTTTTATATTAAACCAAAATCTAAAAATCAAAAGCACAAGTCGAATACAGCACCGTACTGATCACTGAATAGTAAACTAAAAATAAACTTCCAACCTAATCTGACTAAAATAAATCCATGTTCTCTCAACTGCCTATGCACTGCACAAGTTGTAAAGCTTACTTTGACAACGGATTATCTAATAGTACTTTAAAGTACCCGAAGTAACTTTTCACTAAGACACGATTGCAGTTTGAGATTCTGATGTACTTTTCTTGAATATGTTAAGCTGTGATTTCAAACAGGCTGGTTTCAAACAATTTTGAGTTTTGTAACATAATCTATTGCTTAAAACAACTTAGCTTCAAAAAACACATGACGTAGATTTTTGTGACCGCTCTTTTTTGGATATGATAGAAATGGTGAAGCTTCCAAAAATTTTTTTTGTCACTTATCCCCCACTTATTTTCTCGATTGTTGAGAGATTATTCACGTTCAAAATTAGAGATGCGCCGCTAAAAGAAATAATCAATAAGGCAGCAGTTAAAACAGTTCGAGACGGCTTAAGATCAGCATAACTTTGATGAATGTAATTAATCTTCATCTCAGTTATGCGACCGATCTTCTGATCACATTCACATACACAAAATACCACAGACTGTCCGGTAATAACTTATTAAAATCACCGCACTGAAAACACTAATTTCCTCAACGTACCTCTATAAAAGGGAAAGTATGCCACAAAACGAGCGATGCTCTAAAATTATCATCTTCATTGAAGAACTGCTGACTGTACCGTGCCAAATGCTTCACGACGCAGCACAAAATGAATCATAACTCTGAAATCTTGCGGCCTTTCATTGCCTTCGTAAAAGTCTTTACGTTAAACGCGTAGGTACTGTAATACGAGTACTAACGCCTCTTCCCGTGGAGTGACTATGAGTAGTGATGTTCGGTTGACATGGAAAATCGATTCGATAAATTATGGTTTTTAATTATAATTATTTTACTACGCGTGGTGGATTACGGCCCACTCCCTCTCGTCTCACAGAAAGAGGACGCCTTTGTCCCAGCAGTGGGAACAATATAGGCTGATTATGTATTTTACTACCCATATTGCTAAAAATGTAGGTAAAGCGTGAAAACTATAATAATAAATTGTGTTTTGAGAATGAAATTAGTTTTTCAAACCTACATTTTTAACTTTCGCAAGAGTCGTATTTAATGAAACATTATATTTGTATAAAACTACTGATGTCTGTTTGATAGTTATAAAGCTGATTTTCTCTAAGTCATATATTTTATGATGGATGTACAATGAAAATAAAAACATCGTTTAAAGCGTTCACATTATATTCACAAACCTCAAATTTTGTATCGATCGTTCTTTAGCAAACTAACTTTTTCTCCCACGTAAAGACTTATTTTCTCTTCATAGACTGTCTCTTTGGAAATTTTGCTATAACTTGTTTTTTTTTTTTAATCTTTTTAAATCTTTATTAGTTTATAGAGAGTTTGATCAGAATGACCATGCCACCCTCATTCTACATCTACTTATCTATGCAATACCTAGCTGTACAATTTTGAATAATGTTCCGGCTGTCCTAGACAAGGGAGCAGCCAAGATAATGTTCCGGCTGTCCTAGACAAGGGAGCAGCCAAGATAATGTTCCGGCTGTCCTAGACAAGGGAGCAGCCAAGATAATGTTCCGGCTGTCCTAGACAAGGAAGCAGCCAAGATAATGTTCCGGCTGTCCTAGACAAGGGAGCAGCCAAGATAATGTTCCGGCTGTCCTAGACAAGGGAGCAGCCAAGATAATGTTCCGGCTATCCTAGACAAGGGAGCAGCCAAGATAATGTTCCGGCTGTCCTAGACAAGGAAGCAGCCAAGATAATGTTCCGGCTGTCCTAGACAAGGGAGCAGCCAAGATAATGTTCCGGCTGTCCTAGACAAGGGAGCAGCCAAGATAATGTTCCGGCTGTCCTAGACAAGGGAGCAGCCAAGATAATGTTCCGGCTGTCCTAGACAAGGGAGCAGCCAAGATAATGTTCCGGCTGTCCTAGACAAGGGAGCAGCCAAGATAATGTTCCGGCTGTCCTAGACAAGGGAGCAGCCAAGATAATGTTCCGGCTGTCCTAGACAAGGGAGCAGCCAAGATAATGTTCCGGCTGTCCTAGACAAGGGAGCAGCCAAGATAATGTTCCGGCTGTCCTAGACAAGGGAGCAGCCAAGATAATGTTCCGGCTGTCCTAGACAAGGGAGCAGCCAAGATAATGTTCCGGCTGTCCTAGACAAGGGAGCAGCCAAGATAATGTTCCGGCTGTCCTAGACAAGGGAGCAGCCAAGATAATGTTCCGGCTGTCCTAGACAAGGGAGCAGCCAAGATAATGTTCCGGCTGTCCTAGACAAGGGAGCAGCCAAGATAATGTTCCGGCTGTCCTAGACAAGGGAGCAGCCAAGATAATGTTCCGGCTGTCCTAGACAAGGGAGCAGCCAAGATAATGTTCCGGCTGTCCTAGACAAGGGAGCAGCCAAGATAATGTTCCGGCTGTCCTAGACAAGGGAGCAGCCAAGATAATGTTCCGGCTGTCCTAGACAAGGGAGCAGCCAAGATAATGTTCCGGCTGTCCTAGACAAGGGAGCAGCCAAGATAATGTTCCGGCTGTCCTAGACAAGGGAGCAGCCAAGATACTATTATACATGCCAACATTAATAGAATTCAAACCGTTTTCTATGACAAAGATACTCCTCTCAACCTCGTTCCGGACACATTCCGCTAAAATATGAGTGGTATCCTCTACCTTATCACACTCAGAACAATTGGGTGAATCACTCGTTCTCATTAAAAAGGCGAAGCTATTCAACGGAATATGTCCCGAACGAAGTCTGAAAGCAGTCACAATCTCATTTCTACTCATAACGCCTTCCTTGGTTTGTGGGTACAGACCCACAAACCAAGGAAGGCGGGAAAGGCTGTGTTGAATGGTTTTATACCAAATTCCCTTACTTAGTGATCTCTCATCAAAGTATTCTTTCCATAATTCTAAAGGGGGAACATTCAACAGTTAGTCCGTCCGTGATAGCCTCTTTTGCTAAACGATCTACTTCCTCATTTCCATACAAGCCAATATGAGATGGTACCCATTGAAGAACGAACGAATTTTTAATCTTATTGACACAAAACCTTTCACGAAATTCAACTAACAAAATGACGAAAAAGTTCCGATTAACTCCTAAATCGATACTAACACCAAATCGATACTTTAACAGCACTACTCAAAATCAATTTCACAACGAGTTATTGGCCGTAATTGTACGTATTCAAAAGGAACGTAAAGTTTGTCGAACGCCTGTGATTGCTACATAAAAGGCCTCGCTAAAGCCCTGAAGGTAACGTTTCTTTGGATGAGAATTTTCGAAACGATTCTACCTTTATACAGGTTTAAGGTAGCTGTTTGTAGGACTGGGTTATAGGCGAATAGTTTTAGCACTAATGAAGCCTAAATAATTGAATGAATTGTAAGCTATCCTCTAATTATATTTTATTAGTTTACTAATTGCCTTTGAAATTATAATTTTGACAATCATTTCCGTAACTTACTCTCACTTATTAATATAATTATTTGTAATTTTTCAACATTTGCGAATTGCAGTCAGCTAGCTTAGCTTTTGGCAAGCAAGAACACCAATGGCAATTTTTTTTTTCTGATAATTATTATATTACTAACATATTGGATTCACCCCTGTCCTCAATAATTATCATGAAATATCATCACGCATGTATTTCACACAGGAGTAGACTAAGTGAAATTAATTAGGTACCTATCATTACGTTTTAGATCCATTTAAATATCGATTATTGCAGGCTATAATTATAATATTTACAAAGCACAATATTGTAGCAAACTATTTCCAATAAGCAGCAACATGCTGTTTAACGTATAAATATTTAGGCTTCTCATAAATGCAGCTCATTTACTTGGAGAGAGGCGGTTCTCTGGCTTCCATCTGCTTTGAGGTCCGAACTTAGTTTTCTAGTTTATCAGCATAAAGTGTTACTTAGTATGTTGTAGCATATTTGCAAGTTGAAAATAAACTTAAATTATATTACTTTAATTATATTTCAATAATGTAATTATAACACGTGTTAATATATGAGTTTTCATTGTAACCAGTTTTTAAAAAGAGGGAAAATTAAAACGACATAATTATTGTTCTCGTTTTGCATTGTAAAATTCTTATCATCATCATCATAATTAGCCTATAATGTTCCCACTGCTGGGACACAGGCCTCCTCTTTCGAGAGGGACTGGGCTGTAATCTACCACGCGGGCCCAGTGCGGGTTGGTAGAAGTCACATGTATTCGAATTGTTGGTTCTAGGACATGCCGGTTTCCTCACGATGTTTTCCTTCACCGTTTTAGAGCAGTGGTGATGAAATTATTTACACAAAGTAAAGCGCCTGCCTGGGTTCGAACCCACGACCTATGACTCGTAAGTCGGGGCCGATACCACTGGGCCACCACTGCTCATTTAAAATTCTTATAGTAATTTAAAAACCTGGAGACATCAAATTTTTAGTTTTTATATTAGGACTGACACCAGCTAAACCAATGACTAGGGACAAATGAACAAGGGAACTTGAAACATACAATAAAAACTACCAACCTTCAAATCCAAAATGAAATCAACCGAAACCCACAAACAAGCCCACACAATCAAATCGCTGTATGGAAATCTTGTACCACAAACTAAGATCCGGAATTCCCGAATAAGGTCGGCAGTTGGATCCACTCTGGCTGGATTACCATAATTGATATTAATGTACTTGGGTAGGTTTAATTATACCGGACAAAGTAAGACACGAGCAATCGTAAATTCGCTTGAGCACTACTTGGAGCATTTCGCACGTCCCTAAACGGCTTTTGTTTTAGTTTATATTGCATTACACGGCTTTGTGGCTGCTGTGGTGAAAAAATTTAGATTGATTTGGTTGTAATTAGCTGCGTGGGATTTTCTTCGCCGCGATTTCTTTTATGTGTTCATTTCGGTTCTTTGGTGCACAGCCTCAGAAATTTCCTTCTTCTCCACCTTTTGATTCCATGCTAGCTTCTGCCTTCGCTCGCGTGAAAGGCATAAGACACCACAATATACAAATAACAGCCCTATTTTTAAAAGAAACTGCCTCGTTGGTTTATTGGTCGCAAGCGCTACTGTTGAGCATGAGGTCCTGCGTTCGATTCCGGGTCACGCAAAGTGTTATTGGGTTTTCCATCTGGAATATCTCAGTTACAGTAGTCTGAAGTCTGAATGTGTGCCTGGTTAATGGCAATAGACTCGCCCCCTATTACATGGGACCTAAACATTACCGGCGAAATTTAATGTGGGTGTACTATAGGTAGGTACACCTCTACCTCACCCTTCGGGGAATACAGACGTGATGCTATGTTATTTTTATAAAACATAAATACATACATGAACTCACGCCTTCTTCCCTTGGGGGTAAGCAGAAACTATAGAACGCCACCTGCTACGCTACTTACATACTCCTTTTGCTTCGTTTACGTTCATACGTCTGGTCATACACACACGCCTGTTCCGAGTACTACATATCTGACCTTTCTGAAGAACATCACCAATTAGGTCACTATGTCTTCCAAGGCCGTCCCCTTCCGGCGTTTCCACTTACATCTGGGTTGTGAATACCTTTTGTAAGTCGCCTTTCATTCATCCTCTCAACATGGCTAAACCATTTCATCATTTCAGGCGTAAAACGTCCACTGCTAGACATAGGCCTCCCCCAAAATAGGCGGTTTGCCATAATCACCACGCTTGGCAGGCAAGTTGGCGATCGCAGTATGGTGTTCAAATGCATAGAGAACGCTGCTGCCCATTCTCTAGTAAGTCCCTTAGTTGCCTTTTACGACACCCACAGGAAGAAATAGGGTGGTGCTATTCTTTACGTCCGGCACCACACGGGACAAACCATTTAGGCAAAGGTACTATTTTCAATTTGTATCTTTACGTCTTCTCTTAAACCGCACGTTGCCTTATCACAATTATCACATATTTTTTTAGCCTAACATTCATAGTCACGCCACACACGCTTCGCAAGGGCGCAAAAACTAATTGATTAGCATTTGGAAATACTATTGGAGCTGCTGAAGATATCAAAAACTATCTTTGAATTGTATAAATTCAATCTCTTAGTATTATATAATTGCATAGCATGTCATGTGTGAGTACTATGTACTTAATATAAAGCTATCATTTACTGGGCACGTCTGTCATTGACTTGAATGTGCCCTGGCGACTGAAAGTATGTCAGGCTCACTGTAATGTCTCGCTGATGGTGGCGGGTGTGTTGCATCATTTAGCTCCCTTCAAAATGATTGAGCTCAGTGGTACTAATCCATGCGTCATGTTCGTGAACGGGCGCCATCAGTAGGGACTGGTCATCTCTTAGCGGCCATGGCTTATTTTAATTTAATTTAATTTTTGAATTGTTTTTTTTTATCTTTTTATTGACGTTTTGCATCGTTCTCAAATGTATAATTTCAATATGAATGATGTAACCAATATTTTGTAACCATATTATGTTAATATAAAAGAGTGTCCGTGGAGTTTCTTGCCCGTTCTTCTTCATAGGTATCTACTAAGGTTTGGAATGGGCAACTAGCTTCATCTTTATGACTGACCGACCCATTGACAATTCAAAAAGTAGTAGTAATTGGTTTATTTGCAATAAATACAATCCGTCTTATTACAAAAAAATGCTTAAGTACTGTTTTAAACCAAGACCACAAGTTCTAGGATTGTTATGGTATTCGGTAAGTTAATATCAGGCTCAAAACGTGTTCTGATCACAAAACGAATACTTTTCGAGGATCAGTTAGTACCAAAGAAGGTTCATGGTTCCACAAATAAGAAACAAAAATGGCATTCTTTAATTCGTTCATATCTTCTATTTGAAGCAACGTTCCGTTTCTCAATTTTATTGATATTATATTTTTTTTTTTATAAGCAGTGAGTTTATTATCCACCAAAAACCTATAACACATATCCAAAGCCTAAGTTTGAACAAGATCACTGAAGAACTTTCTGATGTATTTCTAACACCGACAAAGAGTAAAGACAGAACACACTAACTCTATAAAAAAGTAATACCATAATGTAGATAAATAGTAGTGTAGTACGAATTCACTCTATTTCGTGTATCTGAAGCCCAAGATAAAGAATTACCCAAGACCCACGTTATATTTCTGCCCTTAAATCAAATTTATGAAGACATAAGATTTTTCTTCTCGCCCTCAGACACTCTCAGGGGTCAACACTTAGTTAATTTCTTGGAAATAAATAACAAAAAAAATAAGGTTAAGTTCGAGCATAAACTTTTATTTTTGACTTTCGTTGCAATGTGTGTGGTAGGTATTTTAAAAAATAATTTGTGTTTACCTGAAAAGTTTCAATTTAGTTTTCATTCCAGTCACAAACCCACATTGCGTTAATTACAGTGTTAAGTTATTTTGAAGCTAGTTCTAGCGGAAAACTAAAACGAATCCTTACTCAGTAAAACCATTTTAATGAATTACTTCTTAGAACGAACCTACAGCTCCAAAAACCAATCCCAAACTTAATTCCAACTTTAAAATCAAATAGAATAATTCAATAAAACTTACTTATAAACAATACAGAGCGGACTCAATACAGAGCGGACTACTCGTAACGGCAAACTAAAGGGAATCGAGCGAGTTTTCCCGATGGCCACGTATCGCACGGCCGTCACGTTCGTTCGCAACAATTAAATCTTTCTGTAACCATGTGACGCACGGATCGCTCGGACCGACCGACATGGCATCCATGATAAAATTCCACGCGGTTACACCTACGATTTGAGGCAGAATAATGAAGTAGCAAAGTTTTTTTTATTGTATTTTTTGTTTATTGCAGTGTTTTTCGTGGTGGTTTTATTAAGTGATATTTTATAGAAGAGATGCCATGTATTTTGGAAAGTACCTATTCAATACTTAAATCGGCTTACATTTACACTACGTCAACATCTGGATGAGTCCAAAGAACGAAAAAAAATCCGTGCTGACCTCAGACAAAAATAGACAAACATTAATCGCTTATTTACTTTCAACTATTACAACAAATAGTTTAATTATTTAATAATAATTACTCCTTAATTTTTCGTGTATTTGCTGAACACAGTCCAGAGGTCGTGTCCTCATATAATGGCACTAATGTGCCACTGGGGGATTTCAAACCAAACGAACCACTGCACAGAAGTGCGACATATGGTTTATACACTCATAATTTAGTTTAGACTTTGGAAGCTGACCCCAACATAGTTGGGAAAAGGCAGAGAGATCGATAGAATTTAGTTTTGACTTGAATCAGAAGCTTTCGTTTGGACATGGGTTTATTTTAATAACACACAGTTGTGTAGGTAACAAAATAGATATACAATATGTAACAAAAACCCTGTGGTTCCTTCTACCTATGTTTTAAGAATCGGTATACATCCGTATTATAGCAAGTCATTTATAAAAAACTGTTCAACAAAAATAACTAAAATAAATATTTAATTATTAATATTTGTAATGATTAACTGATTTCTTACCTCTGCAATTCTGCATGAAGCTATGACGCGAAACCAGAAATAGGTCGTTAGAACGTTCCCGCCACGGGTGATTCCCGATGTCCCCAAGTTTCCCAAAGCTTATATTAAATAAAAGTTGTACGACTTTGTCTTAACCGAAATCGTGAATGGTACTGTCGCCGGATCAATGTTTACGTACGGATCGTTTAATGTTATTATTACTTGAGAGAATCAATGGGGTTAAAAACGTTATTTTTCATTACAATTTATGCTTTTAATATGAACATGAATCAATACTAATAAGTGATAGATAACAAACGACGTTGTTCTGTACTTAATTACCAAATAGGCGCTCATCAATAGACCTGTGAATGAGTGCGAATGAGAGGGAAATATCAAAACTTGTTTCTGCACTTCTGCGAATGAGAAGGGAGTTTCAAAACTCGTTTCACATCATCTGCCTGGACTCCTGGTTTTTGTCTATCTGGCACTATGACTGCAGTTTGCATAGCGTCGTTGCTTGTTGTGCAAAGCGATGTTAAACTTTGGGAATATCAAAGCAGAAATGGCTCATGCGACAAAATGTGCTTCATTAGCTTTTGTGCCAGCAGAAGATTTACATGATACTTGGCTAACAGTGATGTCTACAGGACCTACAGGTCTACAGGACAATAGTGACGAAATGGAAAATCCAACGACTATTTTGTGACGCAATGGCTTGAAAACGCTAACCTGAACCTGAATTGGAATTGGGAAGCTATGCGTCAAAGAACCATCAATTTGGTAGAATCTTGGCACAGCAAGATTAATAGAAAAATCGAAACGTATTGTTTAATTATACTTCTCAATTATTTTAAATTTTTCCAAATTTTGAGGCGTTCGTTCCATCCTAGATGCCTCCGACCACTGCATTCAAGTATTTTTGGTACTTAAAGGATACTCGTTTTTCTTTTTAACTTGTTTCCATCTTTTCAGTATCGTTTATTGTAGTCGGGTTTTAGTTTTTTTTTTTATTTGTTTTATTTCATTTTTAATTTTACAATAAAAATGTCTACATGATTTGTTTACTTACAATTTTTCTGAGCAAAAGAATTACTTGCTGGATGCACCTCCAACACGCCCTTAATTTTTCCTTACACTACATTTTTCCCTAGAACAACTTGGATACATTCCTGACTCACCCCCTGGATACTTCCCTAACACACCCTGTCGAAAACATTTAAAAACACATAGCACTAATAATAGGTACCTACCTACATAGTGAAAATATATCTTCCAAAATAAGGCAAATTTTAACTAGGTACTGATTTTATTTTATTCTAACACTTTTGGACACGTCAGTACAAGGATTGGTCAAGTGTGAACTTTACAAACAATTTAATTTGATATTTTGGGAACGTCGGGAATGAATGTATAAAAAATCATTTGTGGAACTTAGAACTTGGGGACATCGGGCATCACTGGGGCCACCACTCTCTTTGATCGGTGCCGCTGCGCCGCCTATTTTTCTACACAAGTTTGTGACCTGCTGTGGTATTCTGTAAAAATGTCACGGTGAAAATTGAGGTGAAGTAAGTTTGTAGTGAGCTGTCAACCTCTAGATGCCGTAGTATCGGGTAGTGTGACAGTTAATTTCAAGCTCAGTTCACCTAAATATTCACGGTGAGATTTTTGTAGAATAGACCGGCTTGTCAGCTGATCACTTTAACGAATGAATCTTTGAAAATGTTGGTTAACAGGGTATTTTTATGCACAATTGTTTTAATTGTTAAAACTACATTGAACACTTCACTACATTAAACTCGTAAGGTAGACAAAATGTTCTTGGTAGTCTTCGTGCTTATGCATAATTGCAGTCACATTTCCCAAGACACATCAACATATTAAAATATTCTACGTTAGAATAAGGCATGTTTGACGTTTTGCGTAAACAAAACACAAGTCACTCAATACGTAGATCAATAATAACATCCGTTTGCAAGTAAGCTGCGTGGGAGACTAAGGGAGTAATTCGAAGGACGGTGGGTGGCGGGGTAAAGGGTAGATAGGCACTTGGTACCAACCCGGCTCGCACGTGCGCCGTGGTAGGTTTTGGCGGCATCCTCTGTCGCATCAAAGAAAGCCGCCTAGTTATTTGATTTTGACCTCTCGACTAGCCAATGCTTAATTTTTTTTAATTATAGTTCCATCAATGTTGTGCTTGTAGGTAAATGTATACGTAACTAAAAGGAACAACAGGGTTTTTGTTACGTACTGTAGATGTATGTAGATAATTGTTGCTAGTTTTGAAGAGTTGCACATGAAACAATTTGTGTTCAGTGACTGTACCTTGTTTCTACTTAGTAGTCCAAATTTGATTCCATAGAAATTCAAATTAATAAACAACAACATACATTCAATAACAAAACAAAACTGATAACAATAGATTTACAGGTAGGTTATTACTATATACTTATTATAGTAAAAAGGCTTGCAATTTTAAAATTTCCACAATTTCCATTCGATCTTACTGAAAACTGTCCACCTGTAAATTACAACAGTGATCGATGTTTACATTACTCCCCGAGTTATTACCAATATATTTGCATTAACTCCACACGAAAGTACCGTCAGCAAAGCTACCCCAAATACCCCACTTTTCTTGCGTACAAAACTACGCTTCATCCCTTTATTACACTATCCTGAACTATAAAGTAAGAGTAGGGAGTGTGCACCTATTTACGTCTATAAGAAAAGGTACGGCAAAAGGTGAATTGGTTAACCCCACAAATGCCGCTGGCGGATAAATGCGTCAAATAAAAATGAAGTTGATATGCGATGTCATATAAATGTGACAGACAAAAAAAGTTTTATTTGCTACCTACTTTTTTGGGACGAACTTTGTAGCAGACACGAGTTATATGACTGTATTCATTTGTTTGAGAAACAGGAAAAAAGTAGGTAAGTAACACATTAGTTTTGAAAAAAAAGGAATAAAGGCTTCTACATACTGGCGCAACTTCTATGAAACTTCTATGAAAAATTCAAGGAAATTGTTCTACCAGTGTCGCGTCACGCGACAAGTCGCGCCAGTATATAGAAGCCTTTAATTACACTTTAGGAGATAACGTGAAAGCCGCTTCTGAGCTAACGAAAGAACTTTCAAAGCATATTTACAATTTTCAAACGAGTTGTTGTCGCAAAAAAAGCGTAAACGTACAAAAGGAATACAGAAAGTCGTTTTGCAATACAAACTTTCAAGTACTATCAAGAAAAAATTAAAACAAGTTTTTAACTCCTAATTAAGTTAGCTGCAAAATGTTTCGCGAACTTGTGCGAGCAACAATGATACAAGTTTCCAAGTGGCGCTTCTTGATTTTCTAGCTTGTTGGTTTTCGTTGAATTTTTTTTTATTACAAAACATTACATACATTTGAAATCACATATTTCCTGTTGTTGTTATTATACCTCACCACCTATAAGTTTAGAGTCAAGAATGGATTTAGGTATATGTACATAATAATACTATTTCATATGAAGTAGTTGGTCCTTATATGCTAGAGGCACCCACTTCACTCAATCATAATAAGGAAGGAATTCTTATTTAATATTTCGGTTAATTTCACATACATCATACATACATAAACCAAAAAATCAACAATTACCCATGTAAGAATTAAATAACCGACTGAACGTAAAACCACCTATCGACAACTAAACGTAAAACGGAGACACTATCCAAAATCAAATCAGACAACTTAAATCCCATCCCACTACTCCTACAATTTCAAAGTCCAAAGACGAATGCCAATCCTTCAGAAACATTCTAACAGGAGCGGGCCATAATTGGTGTAATAAGCCAAGCGACAGTGATATGCAATCCTCCGCAGGGCAGGGCGGTGCAAATGACCGGCCGTCTGAGGGCTAATGCCCCTCTGAGGGAGCCAGTCAACAGTGAAAATGACTCTTGTCACTGTGCTGATGTTTTGATTTTCATATGCTAGGGTGTGATGATGCGTGAGTGTAGATGGAATAGAAAATTGTGTTTTTATTAACATTTTTAATTAGACATAATGTATCGGTAAACATAACTGGCGGATAAATGCGGGTGGGCTAGAGGGTGTATATGTCGGGATAGGTTCAGACATCAGAAGTAATACTCAGATATGGCAATACAGAAATATATTTCAATCGAACAATCAGTTATTTTAAATCGAGAGAATATAGAAATTAAATAGAATTAATGAAATAACTAATAATGGTAGTGGCGGTCACATAGGGCAGTACTGACTGTCAGGGACAGTGGTCCATGCACCCACCGCAATAAGGATAGTACTAATTTGTCGGAGACAGCGTTCCATATCCTATAACCGGGCAGTACTGACTGTCGAGAGACAGTGGTCCGTGCACCAAGACGCATCCGTTCAAAATGCGTACCGACTCAATAGCGCACCTCCTTATAAAGGCGATCCGCTAGTGGGGGGTAACGTTACAATATTTCACTCAATTGACTTCAAGTCTTTTAAGTCAAACATCCGATAGAATGAATGATTTGTCTATGGTGCACGTTCCACTAGCGCCATCTAGTCGCCGCCTCTCGCAGCTGTTAAATAATATGGCTTCCGACATATACACTCTCTGCCTAACCCTGGGGTGAAAACAGGCGTGATGTTATGTTATGCCCATACAATTTAACATTGCATAAAATGTGAATGGAGACCAACTGATTATTCGTGGTAAATTAGTGTTAATAGTTGTTCACTAATAGTTCACCAATTATACACCGTTGCCAAATTTTTAGATTACAAGCAAAGTTTCATAAACTATTTATTTCACAAACAACTTATTCCACAATTTTTTTTTTATTAACACTCGCTTTACAAACATTTATTTGGAAAATATTTCTCTTTATTACAATGTTTCGCATGATATTTAATCATTTATACTTTTTTACCGACTTCATTATTGGAACTGCAATTTATTCACATAAATGATAATCTATTAGGGCTTCCAAATAAATATACATTTTTTTAATAAAAAACTCAAAAGACATTTATTCAAACTCAGCTGATAATCAGCACTTTTCGAACGTCAACAAATACATAAGGCAGTCCCCCACGCCCGGCAAAACGCCCACCCTTCACCACTTACTAGTGCTTTAGCTGGGAAGAAGTGGCGCAACAAACTCCCCAGCAGCACAGCTGTCTGTACAGTTAGACAAACTTGATTCTATACAATAGTAGGTATGTAATAGTAATTTATGATACTAGTGCGATAAGTTGGGTTTTACAAACAAGCAGACCGGCTAACCAATGTCACGAGTTTGTAAATACCAATTTCCGCACGTGTGTCATACAACGTTTTCCAACACATTTGCGAGAAAATTTTACACAAGCCATCAAATAATTTTCAGAGAATGAGTATTTCTTCAAGTCTCCCCTGACATAAAATTATTGTAAATCATTAAATAGCGCTCTCGCAATTTTGGCGGCAAGAGACCATATTCTGCAATTTGCGCCTCATTCAAGATCAGGTGGAGTAGATTCCATATTAATATCGGATTCCTCGCTTGAACTTATATTATTGTTTTGTTTATAAATATCAGTCGGAAAGTCGCAACAATCTTTGACGTTGCTAATATGAAAATGGCGCGAATTTGCAAATGCCGCCACGTGCGCGTGGTGAAAATTAGTACTGCATCTACGTCTCATTTTCTCTTTAATAATAAAGTGAGATAAACGTGTTGAGCAAAAGCGCTTCTAGGTTCGATAATTCAGCTTATTTGTTCTCGTAATGTGAAACTCCTTGGTGTAATTCTTATGTATTTTTATGGAAATAAAAAAAAACCGTAATGGATACGCACGGCGCTGTAAAACGTAGCATGCGGTAAAACATATACTTAGATGAGAGTACCTATTTTACCGCACATTCCGTTTTATAGTGCGTAATTTTTAACTTTCGAACAATGTATACAGGCTTCGTAAATGCATTTTTTGAGCAATGTGTTGAAAAATAATTTACATTACGCAACATAAAACATAAAATTAAATTATTTGCCATATCTTAACTAGCACACGCCATAACTCCAACAAAAAAAAAACCGGTCAAGAGCGAGTCTGACTCGCGCACGGAGGGTTCCGTACGAATTTCTGATGTTGATGATTTCTGAAAAACTGTGCTATTTAGAGACATCGTTTTATTTTTCCTGTAATCTTTACATAAGTTTCTATCATATAGAATAATTTCAGATTTTTATCTCGGGATCTATGCTACCTAAAAAAAAAAAAATATGTTTGAGAATGTGCAAACAGCGTTCTTTCATAATAATATGATACCCAACATGCCCTAGTAGCCCCACTTCAAACTTTTAAGACCCCCTTTCAGTCCCTTTTGCAAAAAAGATATATTTTTATTAATTTCTTTAATGCTTGCAAAATAGTTGGGCAAAACATCTAAAACTATTCTACATTTCAAGTTGATAGCATTAGTAGTTCTTGAGATATCCAGGTGTGACAGACAGACTTAGTCTCACCATAAGGGTTCCTTTTTACCATTTTGGTACGGAACCCTAATATCGTTGAAAACTATACATACTCAAGAAGAAATAAAAAAATGTAAACATGTAACGTAAACAGAACATACCTAAACGTCCAGGCATAATGACGTGCCCGCTTACCTAAAGCTATATAGCTGTAACTCTAAACCACAAGTGATAAACTAGCACCATCGAAGTAACATAAACAAACAGTTATAATAATTATTAATAACAATAACAAAACCATGGTCAGCAATACGACGACAAGCAGCACCTGTTTACGAGCATAACACAAAGATCAGCCATCACCCCCCTCGCCATATTTCAGGGAAGGAGGCAACCCGGGGTGGGTTGCCATGGCAATAGATCGTTATTGTTAAGAAGATGCCTCCGAATGCATGAGATTGTTTATAGTATTGATAAGTTCGCTTTTTACGAAGTCGGGTTTTTAGATTTTTGTAATTTACTTATTTTATTTTACACTTTTTAGTTAGGATTATAAGACGGTAAATTAGGTTATTTACTCACTTCTAATCGGGTAATAACGGCCTCTTTATCAAGCACTCCAAAAGTTCAGGATAGTTTTTTTTATCATATAACGTGTAAATTACATTTTAACATATAATTTGTATATATTTTTGAAATCACCTTTTGAAACCCTTCATTTTAATACCCCACTCGATAGGCTAGGGAGATATTTTTTTTTTTGAAAACACATCTTTTGGCCCCAAACATCCGCCATTTTGTATTTTTTTATATTAATACCCAGTGACACTCGTGCAATAAAGACAAATCTCACCACATATCATTCATCAAAATCAGTTCAGCCGTTTAGTAGTTACGAGGGAACATAGGGACGGACATACATACACGTCCAACACATAACCTTCCTTTTTTGGCTTCGTCGCAGGTGGGTAAAAAATAAAGTTAAAACAGTTAGTTAGTTTAGTTTCGTTATCTAACTAATATGACTACTAAAAGGTAATTTATTAATTAATTAAAAAATAAATTACCTTTTTTTTTTTTTTTGAATATTTGTGATAAATGCACAAGTGGGAACTATACTGTCATATAAGTTTAACACTTAGTCATTCTTGTGGAAAGAAATAAAGATAATTTAATTTAACCTCAAAGTTTAACAATTTTGATGCAAAGTTTGAAATATGATATTTTGAAACTTTTCACAAGTATTTAGTGCAAATATTATCTAAAACGATGTTTCAAGCACTTATTTATGATTATTATTGATTATTTGCAGTCGATAAAACACAAAATAAGTCCAAATTCCAACGATAGAACGGTTCTTTGTCGAAACTTTTCTTTGTTCAAAAATTTCCATTTTATGATGCAATTTCGTGTAATTATTATCTACAATGATGTATTAACAACAGATAAATGAAAATGTATCCACTTACCCATATTAAATACACTTATAAAAGCACTTTTCACTCACTTTATTTTCACAATAACAAACACGTCAACAGAAAAGTAAACTGACATTCAATACTTTTTTAAAATGTTGTCATACCATATTTTACGTTCGGATACCTTCAGTTTTTGAGAATATCTACCAGACAATCGACTAAAATCGCCACAAACAATACTAAACGTTATTCTTTAGAAAAATTTGAACTTTTAATAGCGTGTACTCGCCGACGCCGCAGGGCGGCGGTGGGGCCTGACGGTATGGGCAACGCCGCCGCCGCAAGGCGGCGGTCGGGCCTGAGCGGTTAAGACGCAGATATATGCCAGTGACCTTGAGTGGTTAGCTTGCGTGTTCTGTACTCAACTCGTCGTACGTTCAGCCAGTAATAGGACTCGCCCATCAAGGAGCGCTGTCCCCAATTTGACGCATTATTAATTTATTATACACAAAGCAAAAGGTATTTTAATAAAACGCGTATACTAAAACATCAATAATTAAATTACCTTTAAATTAGTGAAGGTTTCAAAAAAATACGCTTGGTAGATTTTGCGCCATTCTCAGTTTTTTATCCGCGTCAGACATAACTTTACAAATTAATTTCACTATGTAATATAAACATAATCTAAAATATTCATATATTAAATTATTGAAAAAATGCTCTAATTTAACATATATTTTTTTCAAATCATTAACACTACTCGTTTAGACGTGATCAAAATCGCGTACAAAATCATTAAAAGTTGGTTATCGTCCCCTTAAAACCTTTTACCCTACTGCCAAAGAAGGGTTATGTTTTTTTGATGTGTGTAGTAGATGAAAATGGCAATGCTAAATACCCTATTAAAATTAGAATGTAAATGAGAATATAGGTTCTAAGTAAGGATAAAACAATTGATCGATTCGGTTCGATTAAGATCGTAAAAAATTTACTTGATTCATTTCAATATTTAAATCCTACATAGAAAACTGAGTTTCGCTCGCTTGAGTTCTCGCTATTCTCTGTATAACCTATTTGATTAAATTGATTGGACTATGTTTTGGCAGCTACAGTTATCACTCTTCACAGATTATCCCATGATCATCACACACAAATCCAAATTTTCATCAAAAAATTTCTCTGTATCTCTAACCTATTTGATTAAATTGATTGAACTATGTTTTGGCTACTACAGTTATCACTTTTCACAGATTACCCCAAGATCATCACACACAAATTCCAAATTTTCATAATAAAAATCACCTTGTCACATCATCTCATTTAGCTACGAACAACTCCAAAGTTACCAGGATCCAAGCAGTCACAAACGTCCTTACGTTCACAAACTCACAGTAACACAATCGGAGGCCGGAAGGCGCTAGTTTTTTCCCTCTTATTCGAAGGCTCGCCCGGGAAGCACTTATATATTACGTTTCCTGCCGTTTGAAATATGTCTCTATTGATATCTGGGGCTTTTATTTTGCAGTTGCATTGTTTGTATGGATTTTGATAGTTTAAGTTTTCATATGTGTAGCTTATTTATATTCGAGTAAGGTTTGTTCAAATGGGCAGCGTTGCTTTGTTTTGAATAATTTAATTCTGAAGTTCCTTTCTTTTTACCGACTTCAAAAAAACAAATAATGTTATTTCCAAACAAATATACAATTTTTTTATAAATGCATGTATGTATGTTTGTATGCATGCATATGTATGTATGTTGGTCCACGCATTTCTCCGAAACTATAGATCGGATTGTGACAATAAATTTTTGTTGGCTTACATTTACTTTAAGAAACAGCGCAAATTTCATCAAAATCGGTTCACTAGCTTTCAAGATATGGACTAATACCTGTATGTGTGACGGCTCCGCTTATTGATATATATGTATATAGCTATGGGTGTGATGTCGATAAACTAACAACTAAATATCCCGATTTTTACTTAAAAATAATAATTACGAAGTAAAAAGTAATTAAACAAAATTAATCAACTTCAAAAAGAAATTAACTCATAATTATAAAATAATATGTTTATATAAATACACGAAATTAACCAACAAAACGAAATCAAAAGTAGGTACGAACACAACAATAAGGCAGCAATTTGGGGCCTCTAGGATTTATCTTAATGATAAATGACTTACCAGGTCGTAAGAAGTAGTTTATGTTTGTCGTTTGCTGATGACCTTAAATTGCTCGAGGTTTAGGATAACTCGTATTGTGAACGCCTGCAGGAGGATATAAACAGAGTGGTAGAGTGGAGCCATAACAACAAACTCTGCTCCAATGTAACCAAGTGCTCAGTGATAACGTACACTCGCGCGCGGACCCCATTTTACTACGAGTACAAGGTTGAAGCAGCACCGATGCAGCGAATCTCACAGCTACGGGACCTAGGATTCATTCTCACTCCAGCCTTACTTTTCGGGAACACTTGATAATTAAGATCTTCAAGAAGGCCTACAGAAACTTAGGATTTGTACTGAGGCAGGCGGTCACAGGGGTTCAACAACATTACCACACTCAAGGTGTTGTGTGATGCTCTAGTCAGGAGTCATTTGGAACAGTGCAGTAATTTGGGCTCCACATGAAGTGAAATACACTATCGTGTTAGAGCCGGGCCAGAATAAATTCACAAGACACTTTGTATTTTAAACAGGACGGAGTATATCCGTTCTACCCATTGCTGTGCCCTACTGTTTGTACTGGGTACGGTGGGGTATAATGAGCTCAGGGTGAGCCGGGAATTTGCTCTCGCTGCGTATGCAGTTAAGCTACTGCGTGGTGTGGCACATAGCCCGAGAGTGCCGCGTCAGCTGAAGCTGTGCGTGCCGGACCGATACGTGTGGAGGCGGCGCGCCCGCAGCTGCTAGCCGTGCCCGTAGCCAGGACAAATCTCCTGGCGAAAACCCCCCTCACCCGAACAATGCGCATAGTGGACGAAGTCCATGAGAGAATAGATATATTTTCGTGCAGTTTGAGTGAATTCGCAAAAGTTCTATTGAATATAGTAAATTATGCTAAGTAAATATGTTAAGACTTTTTTGTTTAATTAAAAAAAGAGATAGCTCTTTTGGTTATGTTTAGTTGCTATGTTATTTCTTTAGTTGTAAGTCATTATGTTTGTTAGACTAATGAATTTTGCCGGGTGTTTAGTAGTTAGGTAGCTAATTAGTAGGGGTCCGTTAGGGCCAATGCCTGCCAGGGTTGCGAGTTTGTCCGAAAAGGATATCGTAGCTCTGGCACACAGGCAATTGAACCCGCAATACGCAGCGCAGCAGTCAATCGCTTAACCACTGCGCCAACTGTATCATCGACATCTGTAAAAATAGTTGAAAAAAAATTAAATAAAATTTTATATTTTTATAACTAGTGAAACTGTGTACTATGTACACCGCTTCTAGTAAGTCCCTTTGGTGCCTTTTACGACACCCACGGGAAGAAATAGGATGGTGCTATTCTTTACGTCCGGCACCACACGGCTCATAGTAGCCATATTAAAACGATAAAAAAACTGCACCCCTCTGCTTAGGGACTTCCATAATATTTAAACCGTTTACTAATTCAGACGTCACATAAGACAAAACATACCAGCACAAATTCACATCATAAGAACTCAGTTTCGTACCAAGAATTACATCGTCTACCGTCTACCCGCTGCCGCTGGGTCGCACGCAATGATCGGCCCTGTTCCTGAGTAATTCAGTGCCCGGTCTACCTTTCCCTCCCGTCTTGTAAAAAACAGCTTTTCAATTTATTTTGCCGGAAGAAAACATTCAGATGTCCGCCACTCAAGATATATTTCTTTTTATTTTTGCGTTTGCTGAATCCTTCAAACATCTTATGATTTTCTTCGTAGCAGTCTACGGCTACGGCGTAGCATGCTACGAGTTCGTAGCGTAACGAGAAATTATTGCTAGATTAAAGTGGTTTTATTCTTATCTTTATTGGTTGAAAATGAAAGGATGACTATTTTGATTTCGATGCTATGTTATATTTCGCTTTTTACAGAGTTAATAAGACTTTTTATTTTGTTTTTAAATAGGCAAGTGACGTGTTACATACATAACGATTCCTTAATACTGATGTTCTTATGAATATAATCATTATACATAAGCATTTTCTGGTAAAACATAAAACCACTGCTAAACGTGCCACTTAAAAACTACCATAACATAACATCGCACACCCAGGCCAATACAGGCATAAGAAATTTAAGAGGGAGCAAAAAAACTGTTTAACCAGATCCATTTTGTTTTTGATCCTAAAATCTTTTTTTATATCATTAAATAGTACAAAATTAAGTAATGTTTTTATTTACACTTAAAATACCTCAAATTATCTTTTTAATTAATATTTTAATGTTTCAAGTTTTACAGACGTGTTGCTTATTTAATTATGACCAATTCTCAAATGTAATGATTTTTACTCCAATCATCGGTTTCTAAATAATTATCATACTATTCTACATACTAATGTAATTACTCATGGTTACGTCTTTTACGAAGTTCAATACTATGATAAAATACAGAAGTTAACAGTATACCTACGTACTGTTTAAAAGGCATATAATAATAGGAAATACATTTAATATAATTTTGCTTTATTTAGGGAAACAAAAACGTAAGTACGATAAGGTAAACTTGTAATGAAATTTTACGTGCTTCTGTTGATTTATCGACTTTTTAATTGAAAAAATATTGAACGTTTTTTTGAGTTTGAGTTTGACGCAACAAAAAAAACCTTCTGTTTACATCAAATTATTTCTGAAAAAATAGACATTATATTTTGTATCTTTACTTACACTATTAAAAAATGCAATAAAACAAATTACGTATTAGTACTTACGTCTTTGTTTACCTTGTGTTACAACAAAATACCTTGTGATATACGAGTATTGCAACTAAATGAAAGAAAATTTAAAACTCATATTAAAAGAACACTTTGTAAACAAGCATATTACAAATTAGTGGATTACCTATATACAAGATAAGAATGCTTGGAAACATGCTGGTCCTGCTCCATAGGACAATCTAGAGTCTAGACAAAATCAAACAGGTTGCTATTTTAATTGTATAATCTATTATTTTTATGACATTTATTTTAAATTCTGTGATTACCTTAACTCACACTGATATTGTTATTTTTTAGGAAATCGTACCTATATATTGTTTACAATTTTTGTAAATATGTGAGCACCATGTATCTATCACATAATTAATTTATCTGTCATTGCTTCATCCTTAACTCCTTTTATTACCTATTGTGGTATAGTAATTTTATTCTAGGTGCATCGTCTTCACATATAATTTATATATTTAATGTACCTATAAAAATATTGTACTAGATTTTAAAAGACTACCGGTGGAGTTTCTTGCCCATTCTTCTCCATACGAAACTACCTTTTGGAAGGGGCGACTAGAATCAATTCTATTTTTTTGTAAATATTGACGTTCAAAAGTGCCTTTTATGTGCCTATTTGAAATAAACAATTTGACTTTGACTTTGACTTGATGTGCGACATAATATCACGCCTGTAATCCCTGAAGGGCAAGGCAGAGGTGTACCTATAGTACACCCACATTTCGCCGGTTATGTTTAAGTCCCATGAAACAGAGGGCGAGCCTTTTGCCATCAACCGGGCAGACTCCGGGCTGCTACTGAGAAGTCCCTAATGATTTGATTTTGATTTGATTTTTAGAAAAAACGTTGCCCCACACTAGGAATTTCTCCTGTATCGTGGGTGCGTTTACAAACATTTAAAATCACATACACAAACAGCCAAATCCCAATAACACTTTGCCCGACCTGGGAATCGTACCCAGGGCCTAGTTCTCAGCAGGAGCCTTTGCGACCACTAGACCCACGAGGCAGTCTTAAAATAAAACATCTATAATTGCAAAACACAGAAATTCACAGACATCTTTAAAAATAAGCTTCGTATCGTTCGCCGACAACATGTGACATAATACAACGACTTTACCTTTAAGATATACGGTGAAGAGCGTTTCACTTCAGATGCAGTCGATATCCAATCCAAGGCGGAAACTAGCTCGCAGATTTCTTTGACATACAGGAAATCATCTTTTCAAGCACAAGGAGATACAGTTTGTTTTTGATTTGTTATAATTTTACTTTGCTCTTCTGTTTTTGTAATTTTTAAAGGAATTTTCTTTGAGATGGATCGGTTAGGTAATTGGCTGGTTTGAGTGCGGTTTTTTTTTGTTGGATCAAAGAGAACTGGATTGGATTTTAGATTCCCAGCCGGTGCCAGCTGAAATAATATTTTTAGTTTCATTTTGCAAATTTCATTTCGCGGTAGTATTAAAAGCTGGCTGGCAGTCTGATTAGGTTTTATGTTAGTAAAAAAATTTGATGATTGCTTCAAAGCAATCTGAATACTCATGCGCATTTTCCTTCTTACATCCTAATTATTTATTTAATATGAGGTAGCTTCACACCTGACAGTAAGTAGGTATAACATTAATATTATTCTAAACATTATGCCAATTACGAAGTACACAGAAAATAAGAAATACAGGCATTGATATAATTATTAATATTTATAGTGTGTGTATCTGTGCGGTATAGATGCTGTAAATGTGTGTGATGATGTGTGTACGTTTGTCTATGTCAGTATGACTAAACTGGCACGACTAAAGAATAGCACCATCCCATTTCTTCCCGTGGGTGTCGTAAAAGGTGACTAAGGGACTTACTAGAGAATGGGCAGCAGCGTTCTCTATGCATTTTGGCACCATACTTCGATCGCCAACCCACCTGCCAAGCCTGGCGATTATTGCAAACCCTCCTTTGGGGGAGGCCTATGTCCAGCAGTGGACGTGTTTCGGCTGAAATGATAAATGATGATAATGATGGTACCGATAGCAAACTGGTATGTCTGGTACGTCGGAGTGGGACGTTAAAGTTTATTCTGCTGAGCACTTGTGAACAGTCTTTGTTGTTAAGTATGTCGTACAATAACATCATATCATTTAATAGTCGTCACTCTTCCTGAGTTTTTAATTTGTGGTATCTACAAGAGTCCGCGTAATTTGGGACATCAGCTTTAGGTCTGTAATTTAGGTACTTAATACGTTGGGTTGACTCAACTTGATCAATATATTTCTTATAAAAAGATCGCCAGATAACACTTGCGGATTCCAGTATGCTCCTTACATAACAGTATTATACAGTTTTTAAGCATACTCGGCTCTTGAACAGTTGGCTGTTACGCGTCACGAATCCGAGGGACTAGTAGGCTTTACTGGTGATGTGATCAATCGTACGTGAATTTTTCGTCCAGAATCACACCCAAATCCCTAACGTAACCCGCGTCCCGCTCGCTTTATAATATCATTACTGACACGGTAATTGTAATTCATATTGTTGCGTTTTTTAGAGAACGTTATAATTTGACTTTTTTTGATTTCATAGTGTTAAAATTTATGTTGTCTAATTTGTAATAGTCACCGAGTCTATTTAAGTTAGATTGGATCAATTGCCAGTCACTGGGGTTATTTATTTACATAAATATTTTTTTGTTATCGGCATTCAGAAAATCTTCAGAGTGAAGGAAACACTGTGTTACGTCAAATAAATAAATAAATATTTATAATATTTAGGAGAATACCAGTGAGGCACCCCAGGAGTAACGTCTGCGTAGTCAGATCGGTAACTACCGATAACTACAGCTTTCCGTTGGTTTCTCAGGTAAGGGTCTTTCCACCTTAGCAAGTTACCCTTAATACCTACGGCTATGTTTTTCGATGAGAATGCAGAAATCTATCCAGTCAAATGCTTATTCGAAATCTGTGTATTTCAGTCCTCTTTGGCACAGTCGTTCATATTCAACCTCAAACTCAAAGCATTTATTTCAATTAAACCATTGACAGGCACTTTTGAATTGTCAAGAAGTCGGTCAGTTACAAATATGAAGCTAGTTGCCCATTCCAAATAGTAGGTTCCTATGGAGAAGAACGGGCAAAACTAAAATAATTAAAAATAAGCCGTGGCAGCTAAGAGATAACCAGTCCCAACTGACAGCGCCCGTTCACGAACATGACGCATGGATCAGCACCATTCAGCTTAACCATTTTGAAGGGAGCTAAATGATCCAACACACACGCCACCATCAGCGACATCTGAGTGAGCCGCCAGGGCAATTTTAAGTCAATGAAAGACATAATTACCCGGTAAATGGTAGCTCTATTGTACATAGTACTCACACCTGTGATATGCAATTATATAAAATAAAGGAGATTCGAGTTTATACAATGAAAAGATAGTCTTCCAACCTTCATCAGCTCCAACAGTATTTTCAAATGTTAATAAATTAGTTGTGGTTGTGGAGCTGGACCAGCATTGAGCCAAGCATTTCTATCAGCGATGTAATACCTCAACCTCTAATATGCCTGCTTGCTTATTATACCAGTAACAACATAGTTGGTAAGCTCGAGAAGGTTGGCATTGACTAAACGTGATTTAACGAAGCCGTGTCGGGAAGCGGGAATACAAAGCTAACTTGCAGCGTAAATATGACCGTATACAATTTTATCAGCGCATCTTCCCAAAGATTTTCCGTAGCGAACAATTAGGGAAGATGCTTATTTCGACATGGACAAACATGCTACGATGACCGTTTTCCTTCCCTTGGGCCTGCATTTTTACTACTATAATTATCCCATACTTACAACCACAACAAACTCATCTCATTCTCACGATATAACTCACCAACAATGCACAGAACACACGCGAAAAAACCAATTACAATAAGTCTCACGTAACAGATTGATTGTCAAAAGTTGTTCTCGTGATACGAACGAGTTTCATAGGAGACGAGTGGTGGAATAAAATCATGTGAACGCTCCTCCGGGCCTGAGGGACCGCTTACTGGCCTAGCCAGGGTTAATGCATAAGTAATGGTGGCGTGCCGGCTTAGGCCTCGGGTACATTAGGACAGTGGAAAGGTTTCGAATGCAGTACCGTAAATATTCATAGATTAAAACGTTGAATTTAGAAGAGTGTCTTTTTTGTTACAAAAAAATGAGGGTAATTTACTTTTAAATTAGCTTTTAAATACACCATTGCATTGCGGTAAATTACGTTTTTTTTAAATATAAAGAATGCATCTGTAACTGTAAATATTTACTTAGGTTTAAACGTTGAATTCAAAAGAGGATATGTTTTTTTTGACAAAAATAATGGGTAATTTACTTTTGAATTAGCTTTTAAACACGCGGTTGTTGTCTTAGGCATATTTTTGAACAAAATAAAGGAAACTGGTCGCTTTCATGGTGTTATTATAGGTTTTACCAAGGTTAGTTACAGCTATTAAAATACAGCTTTGTATCGATATATTAACCAGTTTATTATCGAGGCTATTTGCCTTATACATTTCCAATGTCCCTATTATGCTGAAAGGAAGTTCCTCTTCCTGCACCTATTATTTTTCTTCTAATTGAGTTCGTTACAGCAACTAAGTAAGTTTCACTTCCGGTGTAGCGAGCGTCATGACATGGTAGTCTGTTTACTAGCCGAGTTGGTTTTCCTAGAACAAATAGTGGACCTAAGCTCCCGTGAATGGCCATTTGTCTTCCAAGTACTTGAAATTTAAAAAGAGAATACCATTCTGACTTAAAAAGAAATAGTATTTTGAATACCTATAGAAAGAAGAAGAACGGTTTAATACCTCGTGCTCAAATGTTTGCCAGTGTGTCCTACACTTACTGTCCTAATGTAAACTAGACCTTATGAGTAACCTTTTAAGAAAATTTTCCCCCAGCTGAAGACTCGTTTCGACCATAAATGTGTGTTCTTCGTGTGGTTCAATTACATTATGATAGATCGGCCGGTCTCTTACGGAATAGTCTAGTTTTTTCCGAAAGTTTTGTAATTATGTCCCATTTGTGGGACGCGTCAGTTATAGATAAAGTTTGTGATTGGGTTTTATTTTGGATGTATAGAGAAAATAAAATAATAGATAGTAAGGAAAGGTTATTGGTAAAATGCTGAGCCAAAATAACTGGTCAGATTTTCTTTCCTTAAATACATATTTTTTGTAGAATATTATGTGGCAGACTGAAAATTACTGTTGTTTTATTAAGAACTTGCTGCGCATATTTATTTTTCTTGTTAGGTGTCCAAAGCCCCCAATGGGAATAGAATAAGACAATATATCATTCATCAGTAAACGGAGCACCTACCAATGTTTTAGTAAGGTTTCTACCAAATCAGTTCAAATATTCAATGAGGTTGAACACCAAGTGTTTCCCGTGACACCGGGCACAGGCACACCACGCTTGTGCATAACTAACAACATACTACCACAAACTAATCCTTTTAGAAACTTCCGAAACTTTCACTTAACAACGAGAGAGAATTTCACATCAATCTGTGTGCGGACGTATCATGTCGCATTAAAAATGCCAGCTGTAGTTTAAAAAAAAATATCGTTGATAGATGTATGGAGATAGATCATATAAATTACAATTTCATCGTATTTTAGAAGAATATGTTGTAAAATATGATATCAGTTTCGATAAAGAAGATCTAGATGCAATCAGTATTTCGCCTTACAAGCACGATGGATTTCTTCGATTAGTGCTCTGTCTCAATAAGATAATTTTAATATTAGCCACTAAACGTTATAATTATTTTTAATAAACATTAATAAATAGACAGCCTGGTTGGTCAGGTGGTCGTAAGCGCTACTGCCGATCATGGGTTTGACTCCCGGTTCAGGCACAGTATCTGGATTTGTGCCCGATTGATGGCAATAGGCCGGACTTTCCTCTTCCAAACCCTTCACGCGTCATGTTATGTTGTTTAATAAACAGACAAGGACATTTCCTAGATATAAGTTAGGTACCGAATATGATTCTAAAAACCAAATATATGTCGCGTGCCAAAACGAATCCTTATACAAAACTTTAAAGTTCAACCCTCAACTGCTAGAGTTTTGCATCAATCTATATTCAGACTCACATCACGTGCGGGAATGTGACACATCATTATAAATCTCATTGAAGATACAGAGCCATCCATCACTGAAAGGAAATGAATCCGGGAGCGAATGCCGGCTACTGTCGCGTGAAGCCGCGTGGCAGACAGAGGCAATGTGTAAAAATGTTGTCATTAAATTATGTCGCGGTTTCTGAAGGTTAAGGCCTGTAGAACAATGGTCTGTTGTAAAGTAAAGTTTAATAAACAAAAAAACCAGCCAATTGCGTGTCGGACCATGCACAATGAAGGGTTTCGTAGTTGGTACGAATTTATCCCAAGAACAAACTTAACATTGTAGTTGAAATCATGATCCCTCATACATTCCAACTGCAAATGTAAGTTAGTACGCACAATATTGAGTGATTTACCACGTTATTTTAAGATAACAGACTTCTTATAGGTTTTCCTGTAATCTATAAGTAA
Organism: Tiliacea aurago; assembly: GCA_948098905.1. NCBI lineage: Eukaryota > Metazoa > Arthropoda > Insecta > Lepidoptera > Noctuidae > Tiliacea > Tiliacea aurago. Next base: position 27,948,164 of record OX402583.1, read on the forward strand.
AGAACTATTTTCTGTCTTTTTATAAAAAATTTGTGCTCACTAGTTTCGGAGGTAATTTTTCATCTATTTTCTTAAATCATTTAAAAGTATCTATTTTAAAATTATAAAAAAATATATATGAAATCCTTAAAACAAGCCCTTTCATTTCATATGTTACACGCTACAGTCGTTTTTTTTTTTTTTTTTTTCTAATTTCCCCCGCAAAAGTGACCTCCATATTCAAAATAAATTTATTTACGAAACACGTCCGTATTTGAACTTAATCGGTCCAGTAGATTCAGAGCAAATCAGCTGTGACAGACGGACAGACAGACAGACACACGAGTGATCCTATAAGGGTTCCCTTTTTCCTTTTGAGGTACGGAACCCTAAAAAGTAACAATAGAATGTGACATAATGTACTCAGTGATCCACAAACTAAGCACTGCTTGAATGTTGTGGCTCATAAATGTATGTCTGGACTTCACGCTAATCTCAAGTAAAATCTAGTTTACAATCAAGATTCAGGTACGTTTAGGAGTGCATAGTTCTTTGGTATTGATTTTGACCCGTCATTTCTGAAAGCTTAATCAGTTTTCAAATCCAGTATCATTTTATGAATATCACAATCCAACGTTACTGCAAAAACTATTCATAACTAGCTGATCCGACAGACGTTGTCCTGTCATTTCAATCTATAGAAATAGATTACATTCACTTTTCACGAATTTCCCCATTTTTCCGGCAACTTTTAATTTTTTTCTTTCCATCAGAATCTGATTCGGACTACTACAAACATTTTAAAACAAAAAATTGCCAAATTGGTCCAGCCATTCCGAAGTGATGCGCTCCGGTACCAACGAATAGCATTTCATTTTTAGGGTTCCGTAGTCAACAAGGAACCTTTATAGTTTCGCCATGTCCATCGTCTGTTTGTCTGTCTGTCCGTCTGTCTGTCCCCAGCTTAGCTCAGAGAGTCTTAGTACCAGAAAGCGGTAATTTGGCACAACTATTTTTTTACGTAAGGTGGGGTTGAGGATAGGCCGTTCAAAAATATTTAGGGTCTGTCAAGATCATTTTTCGATTCCAGGATCCGTTTGCGTAATATTGAGCTTTAAAGTGCAAATTTTTGTTAGAGTCAAGTATTCCCTTCCCGCTAAATGGTGGTTTTTTGATATTTGAAAGAAGTCATGGCAGTAGTTTATATAACGAAGTTAACAAGAAAACTATCACAGCTAAGTAGGGTTTACAAGTAAACAAGTAATAGTCTACCAACTTACATTTGCAGTTGGACAATTGATCGTGACGTATATCGATGTATGGTAGAACATGTTTTTCAACTACAATGTTAAGTTTGTTTTTAGGATAAAAAAAATGATCCCAACTACGGAGCGCTTCATTGTGCGTGGTCCTCGCACTTGGCCGGTTTTTATTATATAGGTACATTTAATACTATGTACCTAGATACACTCTTCATACCATTTGGGTATCCAAATTATTTAATTTATTTGTAGTGTTGTATTTGAGTTTCTTGTTTCTCTAGACATAAACATTTCCCCCATCTTGTGTCAAGTCTCATTAACCTCTAATAGATAACCTCTAAACATCATTGACGTCATCCAGGCAACCTCACATACACGTGTCTATACCGAACAATGTCATCAATCTACATACAAAGTCGAACCCTATAATCCATCAGATAAGTACTTTCCTTTATTATTACCGGCCATCAAATCAATAGACCAACACAATAAGTAGTGCAGGTACCTACAGTATATTTATACAACATAGGTAATTGTTTCACTATACATTTTTACCGCAAGATGGTCGGTGGGTGAGTCAAAACATTAATTTTCTTAATGGAGGAAGGCTCTCGGTAAGCTTGGCGACAGAAAACGAATGTCGGCGGAAAGTCACGAGGTGTCTCCGTGCGTAAACATTGACTGTTGCTCTACTACTGCAGGGTCACCAACTACTTCAAGAAAGAAACTACTACTTGCCAATGGTAGTAGCCAAACTGTGCACATCGGAATAATTTCGATACAGACATGTAGATGCGTAGAACATACTTTATTCTGCACCAAAATAATACTTTATTGTACCATGTAACTCTTAGCATGTCATGTACAGCTACAAATAATTTTACTATGTTATCTCAATTCTATAAATAACACAAAACAATTTTTGTGTGGTTTAAAAACAATATTTACAACTCTACGGATTGATACCTAACATTATACAAAATTATTTTTAGTATATGCGGAATCTGAATATAGTTTGTTCAGAATGAGGAACTGAATCGATTTCAATAATTTTTACACCATGTTATATATTGTCCCAAAAAATATTTAAGTGTGATGGAAAATTGTATCACTATTTAATTACTTACAATACAATCGCCGTACGGTTAGGTTAGGTTACTGCCAAATTATTACTAATTAGCGCAAGACGACCCTGGAGGCGCGGGGGCGCTGTAAGCATGTTCTTGTACGGACAACCCGGTAACATAGCAACCTTATGATTTTTCATGATACAGTTTTGAAATTTTGTGCATAGATTTTTTACATAAAAATACTAGACACGTGTTTCGGGTTTCGCATATACTAAAACTAATATTCGACCTATACAATGAAAATATTCGCATTTGGATTCTGAACTGCTCAGCTTTAGCAGTCCAATTTTAAAGACCCATCTGCAGGAGCATACAGCAAAACCAAACACCACCAAAGGCACTTAATCCTAGTCTAAAAAGAAACCAACAAATATCTTAAGACTCTTTCAAAGGTAGGCAGCCCTACACCCCCGGACCCCCTTTAGAAGCCCCTCTCTTAATTAATTAAAATGCAGACCGCAGACTATAGTGAGTTAAATTCATCTCTCGTGTACTTACGATTGCCACTTTTGATTCATGTTAACAGAAGACAAATCAGATTTTAAAAAATCATTTTTTTTTAAATGTGATGATGCAAAGGCAACGCTTTTGCTTTTATTTGCAGTCAGCTAGTCTTTTATTTGCAGTCAGCTAGTCTTTCTCAGCTTCGTTCCAGTTCTCCGTTTTGTATTTTGCATTTCTTCAGCTCAGTTCCTTTCAAACTTAAGGAATGGTATAAATTAATTGGATTCATAAGGTTGTGAGAATTCTTATTACTTTTCAAAGGAAATATATACTGGCGTAATTAAAAATCAAACAGCCTTGCATATAATTTTCTATGTGCAAGATGTCGAAACATACATTACAGCCGATGCAAATACCTACCTACAAATAAACTTCCGTAATTTTCTACTACAGTGTCAAAGATAATCCAGATATTTATCGCAAACTAAAACCACTCCAAATCACCACCCTCTTAGAGACGACAAAGCAGTAACAAACACACAAACACATTTATAATTCCATCTCAAAGCTCAAAGAAATAACGTCGCTGAGATCCGTGGCGCAAACACTAAACGCTCTGAAATCAGTACATTATGAACCACGTATCCGAGTTACCGCACTATGTAATGTGAGGCAGAAGACTCAGCTCTAGCGTGTGGTAAGGAGGAGTATATTTATTTAGAAGTAGGTACAAGATTATATGTAAAACCACATACAACTAGTACTGTAGCACTGTTGCACTATTACAGTTACAGATTGTAGGGGCTTTAGCAATAGTCGGCTTTAAAAGAAACTTGTTCTGATTTCAAAGTATAATAATAACAAATGTTTGGATTTTTTGAGTTTCAAAGAAAGCCCAAGTTCAATAATTAGCTTTAGGTACCGATTAAGTTTAATGATGTATAAAAAAACTCGCCAATTGATACAATAACTCGTGTGAAACGGATCTTCTGTGTACATTTCTTCAGTGATTTGCATCAGAAATGCGCACTAAGTCGAAGGCGCCTTGCTTCTGCGCAAATTGTGTCCTCTATGCTTCTCGTTCCCGCGGTGTTTGTCAAAAGAATGAGTCTTTTTACCTGAGACGCAGATTTGAGGGTGACTGGAACTGAAATAAAATATTGATTTAATTGAAATTGGTACAAGATAGAAACAATTTTTACGAAGTGATTTAAGTGTCTACAATCTTAAGATTCGCCCTCAATAAAATTATTATAATATATGTTTTACATTTGAATAAGAACATATAAATAAACTCTCAAAATCCACAACTCCAGTTCTATTTATATATAAATGCTTTGCTTAGCAATTTTATAGCTGTATTTTCACTTTACGACGATCTGCAGTCTCAAAGCTAATTGCCGTCTTGTACACTCTACGAGTATTTTTTTTCCTTAGAAACCACATTGATACCTCATCTAGCATCTTTAATTCGACAGCGTCCGCACAAGGCACGGAGCCGGCACCGGAAAGCGACACACTTAAACGAAACGCCTACGAAGTTGCCAGTAATAGGAGCAGGGAAACAGAAAACTTGGAGAGCTCTGGCTTTTTTTGAGAGGCATGCAAAGATTCAAGTGCCTTTGAGATAACAAATAATGCAAGCGTGGTTTCTTAAGCCGGATCATATTTCATGTGATCTGCAGGTACTTTAACTGTTCGATCTTCCCCACAATATGTTACATGCATATTTCTGGGACTTTCCTGTATGAGGCAATAATACTTAATATGGTCCGTCTCAAGTATTGCCTCATAGAGAATCGTCTTAAGGCCTGAATCGCCATCTTTGAACACTACCATCGTTTTTTCCCATCCTAACATGGTTTCTTCAACATAAAACTGATGGAGTTTTACCTGCAATCATGAAACGTCTTTCACTTAGGTTCAAGAAAAAATAATTCGAGCTGGAGCGAGCTCAAATTATTTCCGCATGCTCAAAAATCTTTACTACTAATTTGGACGAAACACAGCACATTCTCACCTCATAAAAGATCTTTGTATGATATAACCAGACGTTTAAGGTGACGTAAAATCTTTTCCAACGTCAGCCTGAACAAAGTCTGGGTAACAATCATGACCACTGACAGCTATTGTGAGACCAACACAGTTGGAAGTAGGAGTGCAAAATAAAGCTTGTGGGGTAATGTCGTAAATGCAAGCCGGTAGGGACGGGGCAGCTATTTCCTTTAAGTTGTGTTTGTAGTGGGGTAGGTAGCGGAGTTTGTTATAGTGCGATTGAGATAAATGTGGTGGAAGATATTTCTTGGCGTTAAGACATTGTAAACTTGGAACTTTGAAATTATGTCGAAACTGCATAAATAGCAGTCACATAATTATTTAAAATGAATATGTTTTTCGGTCATGATATCTTTAGCTACCTTTCTTTTTCTTTGTTGTCCTCTCATACCTATTAACACTGTAATTTGAAAACATTGTAAAAGCCAATTTTATTTTTTTTAAAGAGTGACCGCGGAGTTTCTTGCCGGCTCTTCTCCATAGGAAACGACCAATTGGAACCGTGCACCTAGCTTCTGACGTTTCATAAGTGCCCATGTAGGCTTATGTGTAATAAAAATATTTTTGATTTTGTTGCTTGGTTGCTTGTTCTGTTCGCCAATTTTGCCAAAAAAACATAATTTTCAAGTTCAATCATTGTCAGATTGGTTTTCCTATTTTTGTTTACTATGAAAGGTAATTCGAATAATCTCATCGAAATTCAATACAAATCTTGCAATTCTATATCCACTACAGCATTCGCACCCGCCTCCGCTCCGCTCGTCACCAAGCGTACACGCACTTATGGACGCTCGCCGCCAGAGAGAGCGAAGATTTGTAACAGCAAATGCGTTTAATAGATAAAAAGGCTCGCTTTATTCCACCCCTATATTTTATTCAAACCGCCCGAGTGCCATGAGAAACGTTCCCTAATGATTTTTTTGAAGGTGCCTTAAAACGATACGCTAAGGATCCGAATTACTTTCAAAATGTTCGCTCCTTTGTTTGTTTGTGAAATGTGTGGGATAAGGTCTGCATTATGTATTCCTGATGCAGGTATGGATAAGTGATTGTTTTATCGGTCGGTTCTTTCTTTAAGAAACGTGTATATTTCTTTCTCAAAATGTAAAAGTAAGTGCGCATTGATTTTCGGGTACGTCAAATTTAGCAATGTTTATTGGTTCGTATTTTATGCACTGCCATACCGTTAATTTAATTGCTATAAAACTTTGTCAACTTATTGCTAGCACTTGCGTGAAGATTAAAGGAACAGAAAAAAAAAATACTCAGAGAAGTCGCAGCCGCAAGCTAATTATTTATACAATATTAGTTTTAGTATATGCGAAACCCGAAGCACGTGTCTAGTATTTTTCTGTAAAGAATCTATGTACACACGGCTACACATCAAGCTATACATTTCCAGTATAAGCTGATCTTGCATTGTAAAGGATTTCCGTATAATGAGAGGTCAGCGTATACTGGAATTGTATAGCTTGATGTGTAGCCGTGTGTACAAAATTTCAAAACTGTATCATGAAAAATCACAAAGTTATAATTTTGTTATGTTACCGGGTTGTCCGTACAAAACATGCTAACGGTGCGCCTCCAGAGTCGTCTTGCGCTCATTGATTGATTGATAATTTGGCAGTAGGTACCTAACCGTACGGCGATTGTATTGCAAGTAATTAAATGGTGATAACATTTTCCATCACACTTAAATATTTTTGGGACAAAATATAGCATGGTGTAAAAATTATTGCAATCGATTCTACTACAACTATATTCAGGTTTCGCATATACTAAAAATAATGTTGTAGAGAAACTTATTTCAGTTTAAAAGAAGCTTGGCTTTCCTCAAATTTTCGTCTTCATTAAGATAGTTCTAGCACTATATTTGCGTCTCTTCTGTCTTCTTTCAGACTCCTATACACTTACAACGCTAAACCTCCCAACATTACAATGAAAAATAACCATAGGAGAACCACGTACATTACCTATCAAACATAGCAGTACCATAACTATACTCAATATTCCCATATTCAGTTGAAAGCCCCATTTCAATTTCAATACAGCATAAAACTATAAAGCACGGGCTGTTTTTAATCCGCCAACGTATAAATAGTGAGAGACAGCTGTCGGAGGCTGTTAGGCTGTCCATTACGTACTGGACACTAGAACCCATTACATGGACTGGTCCGAATCTCTGAGCCAATAAACCAAATCCGGCTGGAGTTAACAACTTGATGCGAGTATCCAGGTTTGCTTTCAGATCACGAGGGAGACTAATTTGATATTCTCCTTAAATAGATAAATAGATTCGAGGAGCTGAGTGCAAAAATCGTCACTGGTGTGCTGTTTAGCTGTTTTCCATGTAGGAGACAAATGGATTATCACTGACCATAATGCTTGCATGATATTGCAAGGTGACTGTACAATTGTAATGGCTAGGAAGATAATTTGTAAAAAAAAAAAAAAAATTAAAACATAGGTAACATTATAAGTTGTTATTTGGTAATACATTGAGGGCGCTTTGTTTTGTTTTTGTTTTGCTTTGTTTTGTACTTTTATTGTGATGATACATTTTATATTCTGATGTAGAAAATCACTAACAGAATGAACCCAGAGTATTTTAAGCAGTTCTTGTAAAACTACGCTCAACGAACCCCCCCCAGTACATTATTTCCGAGAAGCAGCTCGTACTCCTCCTTCCACATAATCATAACAGAAAAGTGCTAGCAATTTAAATAAAATCTAAAGAAAACAGGAACACAGCAGCCTTTTAGCTCCACAAATACTCGTCTAAATAGAAATAATTTCCACTTTGTAGTGCTTGAAACAATTTACAGCGCAGTGCCAACACCCTGTATGTAATATTCTGTGGTGCGAAGCTTTCGTCTGATTAGATATTTGTTTTGCACTATTTTCCTGTAGCCTGCGTTGTTTGTGGGGGCAAAAGTATAAACAGTGAGGTGTCTTAGATTTGATTAAATTGTTGGTGCGTTTTAATAGTGTTGTACCTGGTTGAGAAAAAGGATGAAAAAGTAAAAATACTGAGTGATACTTTTTAGTTAGTATCATCATTCGTTCATTCGTTGTTTCATTTCAATAGTTTCTGCCTACCCCCATGGGAAGAAGGCGTGAGTTTATGTATGTATCATTATAATATACAACATTAGTTTTTGTTTACACTAAACCCGAAAAGAGGTCATTGTACTCATCATTTTGAACAACTTTTTATATGGAACCAACCTTGAAATCACGAAAAAAAAATCAGCTGTTCCATACATTTTGTCAAAGTCAAAGTCAAAGGCACATAAAAGGCACTTTTGAACGTCAATATTTACAAAAAAAAATAGAATTGATTCTAGTCGTCGATTTAAGTGAACACAAATGTATGGAACAGCTGATTTTTTTTTCGTGATTTCAAGGTTGGTCACATAGAAAAAAAAATCAAAATGATGAGTACAATGACCCCTTTTCGGGTTTAGTGTAAACAAACACTAATGTTGTATAATGCAGCTGAGTACTAAGTACTATCGTTTGTAGTTTTTGAATCACTTATGAGTTCTATCTATTGTTACTTCATCAATAAACAATAAATATGGATAAGAAGATTGTAAGTAAGCAACAAAAACAGACTCTGTTTACGTCTCTACTTAACTAAAGGAGCCCAGAATATATCCCTCAATAGATACAGCGCGTTTCGATTACATCGCAGCTCATTTTAAAACAATATTTTACAAGCAACAAAAGCGCTTCGGGCAGCCATTCAGCGGGTCCTAATAAATTAGCTTCCGCTGTGAAGTTCTTTACGGGGTCGCTGGAAGCGGTGTAGGGGTATAAAGGCGGGCCTGTGAGGCTTGATCTTAATTACGTCACGTCCGGAGGATTTAGCCAACTTTCAACTAAGCTCGGCCTACATGGGGAGGGCGCAAACATCACGCGCCCGTTTCTTTCAAAGATATGCGTTAAGCCCCCCTCAACAACTGCGGGTAATCCCAAGACGCTTGTTTGATGCTCGATATATTAAAAGTTGAAGTTTTATAGTCATTTGAGGATAATGTTTGGATTCAGTGTTCGCGACAGAGGTGATACTGACCTTTGGAGGTTATTTTAAGGTCATTTGATAGACCTAGGTACTGCGTTTCGTGTTAGCGTCCATCAAACGTTATATATAAAGAGTATGAGGTGAAATTATAAAAGAGCACTATACATTTTTTGCGGCGGGCAATTCAGACGTAAATAACGCACTAAGTACTGCCATGCGTAGGTATCCTTAACGATGACAGTGAATTAATTTACTTGTTATTAATGTCGGGGAACTCTTCTGTTTTTATCTATGGTAGACTACTTAAGAGGAGACACGGTCACGTGGTCGTTGGCGTTCATTAGAAAACAGGAATTCGATAGTATGGAACTATCGAATTCCTGTTTCGTTATCCTGTATAGTTAATGATACTACTACAATTATATATTTGTTTAATATAGTAGGTATAAAAAAAAGTGGGTTTCCTCTTAAATTCAGTGCAATTATTTTGGTGCCGCGATGGAAATGTGGTCTGAATAGAAGTGGTTTATAGGAGTGGTGAGAAGCGTAACCTAGGTGTAGCATATGCAGTACGACAGTTCTCGGGTCCAAAGCATGCTGGTACATTTTTTAAAGACTCTACAACTTAAGTCCAGTCATTTTTCTTGATAAAACAACATGTATATTGTATAACATGCCAGGTACATTTTTTTTCATCTACCCCCCTCCTTCCCCCCTCGTCCGCCCCTCTACCCCTTGTCAACGCTTTGTTATTTGCCGTCACGTTGTTAGCAAGTTGTTCGCCGATGACAGGGTGACACCTTTTTATTTCCAACTTTATTTGTGTAACTCGTTATACTAACGAAAACAATAAATTGATGGACGGTGGCTGGTGGTTGTAGGTTAGTTGATTTGGACATTTGTTGTTCGATATGTATGACTATTTTTGGTTAAAAGAAAATTAAATAAAAATTGTTCATTTGAAGAGACTGACTAATTTTAATCGTAGTATTACAACAGACAAAAGCATTGTACGGCTTTCACCTTACGCCTTTTACTGATTGATAGGATTTGATTGATATTGAATAAAACTATGTATTTCACTTAATACGTGTATTGAGTCCACGACCTTAACTAATGATAAATGAGGTGTTGCTATGACGCGGTCCGAACGTGAACTGAACTTATGTAAAATGACTAAAATTATTATAATTCAATTTTGATGAGAGTGCAATTCTGCAATGTGCGGTCGCACCGTACATACTCCCGGCGCGAGATGACTGATGCTGACGACGCTAAGAGATGTAGGTGTTAGTATGATGTGATGATACAAGGTGATAGAACAATTTTACTTATGTTGCTAAATTGTTAGATGATGTTTTAAAACTACATTTTTTCATAACAGGTGAAGTTGCTCTATCAGTTACGAAAACACTTGAATTGTTTTCTACTATCGCGCACTGATCATTACGTAACACTTCACTCGCGCACTGATCACTTTGATTTGGTACACCACTAACATTTTAGTAAAAGAGGCGAAAGACATAATTATAGTACTAGAAGTAGGGATTTATTAGCTCAACCAGGTTTCAGACTGGCAAAAGTAGACTCGTCTTTCATGGGGTACTGTTTAAAATGTTATAATATAATTCCTCCCCACATACTTCAACTGAATGAGACGAAATTCAAATCTTGTATAAAACGCACACTATGCAAGCAGGCATACTATAATTTGGGGGATTACAACGCTGATAAAAATGCTTGGCTCAATGCTGGTCCAGCTCCACAACCTCAACTAATTGATTAACATTTGAAAATACTGTTGGAGCTGCTGAAGATTTCAAAAACTATCTTTGCTTTGTATAAATTCAATCTCTTAGTATTATATAATTGCATAGCACATGTGTGAGCACTATGTACTTACTATAAAGCTACCATTTACTGAGTACTTCTTTCATTGACTTGAATGTGCCCTGGCGGCTGAGAGTATGTCATGCTCACTGTAATGTCTCGCTGATGGTGGCGGGTGTGTTGGATCATTTAGCTCCCTTCAAAATGGTTGAGTTGAATGGTGCTAATCCATGCGTCATGTTCGTGAACGGGCGCCATCAGTAGGGACTGGTCATCTCTTAGCGGCCTTGGCTTATTTTAATTTAAGTTTTGAATTGTTTTTTTTTTATATTTTTGTTACGGACGCCTTTGACGTTTTGCATCGTTCTCACATGTTTAATTTCAACACGAATGATGTAACCAATATTTTGTAACCATATGTTAATTTAAAAGAGTGTCCGTGGAGTTTCTTGCCCGTTCTTCTCCATAGGTACCTACTAAGCTTTGGAATGGGCAACTAGCTTCATCTTCATGACTGACCGACCCCCTTGACAATTCAAAAGTGCCTGTAATTGGTTTATTTGAAATAAATGCTTTGAGTTTTTGAGTTTTGAGTTTTTTGAACACTGGCTCGGTAGTGTGCGGAGGGTTGCCCAGGTGTAGGCTCCAGGCGCACGGTGCGGCGCCTTGGCCAGCGTATGCACATGAACACGGCGAAGGCTAGCCCTGCCGCCCCTACGGAGTAGATGGCCACGTACTGGTGTATATCGTGTATCGACACACCGTCGGGGATGGTTACCTGGTCCGAGGCTGCTTTCATCTGTTCAATTTGCTCAGAAATGCTTGGTAATGATGACTGATAATTTTCTTCTTTGTACTCGTAGTTTGGTACTGATAAATTGATAATGTTATTGACGGGAGCAATCTCTACGGCTATAATATCGGGCTTAACTTTCATGTCGACCGTTTGTTGTTTGTGTGACGTAATGATGAAGGTCTCACCCTTGATGACACAGTTGTTTCCAAGCGCGATAACATTGACTCCGGTCACCTGTTCAGTGGTAACTTGATTCCCACATATGATTCTCAGAGTGCATTGTCCGCAACATGTAATTATGAATGTATTTATTACGTTTAGTTCTGTCCTGGTTGTTTTGCATGTTGCGCTGACAGTTGTACAGATTTTTCTTTGATTTTTGATGCAAAAATTGGTTTTTGTAGCTGGCATAGGTTTGTATTAGTATTCAACCGTATGCATTTTTGAAGTTAATTTGCTGAAATGGGTAAGTATGTGTCTTTTTTTATGTTAATTGCTATGAACTCTGATATTAGTACTGTATTAATCATCCGACTATCATCTTGATGTTGAATAGGGATCATATGATAAATGTCGTAACTCTCCCTGTTCACTAGTGGGATTTGTATTTCAAATATGAAGTATTCACGTGTCATGCGTGCTCTGACTGCATAATTTTAAAAATCTTGTATAGTTCTGATACGATGCTGTTGGTAGGCAACGATAGTTCTTTGGGCACCTGATTTGAAATAATATTTAGCTCATCTTGTAGTTGAGCCGGTGTTATAATATGAACATTGAAATGTTGGACGTTAGTGATCGTATCCAACAAAGAATCCTGAATGTTCTTTAAACTGCTCAGTATATTGTTTGCTATTATAGTTGATAAAATGAAGTCTTCGCTGATTGCTACTTTCTCAACCTCATTCTTTAATGTGATGATAGATTGATCTATGTTTATCAAGTGCTGATTAAATATTTTATGCTGTTTTTCCATCGTCTGTTCAACTCGTTTGAGCAAGTTGTTTTCAGCTTCAATGATAGATGTTTGGTTGCGCCAAAGATTGGCCAGATGTTTTTGATTTTGTCTGACTAACGTAATGTCTCGTTGATATTGTTCGGCGAAGTTTTCGTCTAGTACGCCGAAGAGACTGTTCGCAACGTAACCGATCCCGTTGATAAGACCTCGGCGCGTGCGCGTATGTGCTACGAATTGCTGACTGAGCAACATACGGTCGTAGTACTCCAGTTCCATGAATCCATGACGTAGTTGTAACATGATAACGTCACAATGGGATTTCCCTTTTGTTTGTGTGCACAGACTTGCAAGGTGTTTCATATAAATGTTAAATATTTTGCACCCGTGCCAATACGGCTGCATGTCATAATATACTACTATTTTCCATTGATCTTGTATTAGATTCATTTCTGATATTTTGTCAAAGTAAATTGCTTGTTTCCCTTGTAATTGTGTAATGTTGTATGCAGCTTGTGCGTTGCAGATTGATGATAATATTAGGAATAGTAATGACAGTATTGTAGAGAAAGTGTAACTAAGCCCTCTTTTCTTTTGGGTTTGGTTTAGTTGTGGTGGTGTATTGGTATCCTGTTGGACTGAAGCTGACACTTGTTTGTGGTCTGCTTGATCTGCGCAATCTAGCAATGGCGTTAGCTTGACGATGGGTCGTTTCATCGTTCCATTTCTTGTTTGTAGTGTGACAACTCTGACGTATCCATCGCTGCCTGGGTGTTCTTGTATCACCCTTCCCATTGCCCATTTGCTTGGTGGTAGATTACCGTCTTGAATTAACACCATGTTACCGACTCTGATGTTTTCTTGAGGGCGTCTCCATTTACTCCTTGTATTTAATTGTGTTATGTATTCACTTCGCCAGCGATTCCAAATATATTGATAGATTCTTTGAGTTAGATTCCACCTTGTGCGTAAATCTTTTTCTGTTTCGTACAATGTTAAATTTGGACCACTTGATAAGAAGTGTGCGGGTGTAAGGAAGTTCAAATCTACTGAATTTTCGGTTAATGGACATAGCGGTCTTGAGTTTAGACAAGCTTCCAACTGATATAGTATCGTACTATACTCTTCAAACGTTAATTTTTGCTCCCCTACAACTCTTTTCAGATGATATTTCAGACTTTTAACGGCTGCCTCCCAAAGTCCTCCTGCTGATGGCCATGAAGGTGCGTTGAAGTGCCATTCGATTCCCATTTTTGTTATTTCTGCTTGAAATTCTTGATTGAATGTGCTTCTTATTTCATGATACCTACATGATCCTGTAGGATCTTGTTGGCTCCAATGAAGTTGGTCCCTTGATCGCTGAAAACATTACTTGGGAGTCCTCTTCGAGCAATCATTCTGCGAAGAGCAGCGAGGAATGACGATGATGTCAAATCCGACACCAACTCCAAATTAACAGCTTTAGTTGCCATGCAGATAAATACGGCGACGTAACCCTTGGTGGTCCTTATCCCACGACCCTTGTTGGCCTTGATAAAAACATGACCTGTATAGTCTACTCCTACATTTTGAAAAGGACGTGATGGATTAGTTCTTTCTGGCGGTATTTCTCCCATAATTAGATGCTGATTGCTAGGATTGTGACGACGGCATTTAACGCACCGTCGAACTCGGAATTTAACTGCTCTGATTCCGCCTAGAATCCAATACTTCTGTCGTATAAATGCTGATGTTAGCTGAGGCCCGCCATGAAATGCTAGAACGTGAGCCTCGTCAATCAGTACTTCCGTTAAACGACTGCCTTTTGATAGAATTATGGGATGTTTCATCTGAAGATCAATGTTGGCATGTTTGAGCCTCCCGCCGACCCGAAGAATGCCGTCTTGATCAAGAAACGGATTTAGTTCCAGTAATTTGCTCTTGCTTGATATGGGTTTGCTTTGTTGTAATTTACGTATTTCCTGTGAAAAATCTGTTTCTTGAACATATTTTATTAACTTTAATTTTGCTACCCTTATTTCTTGAAGAGTCAAATGTTTTGTTTGTGCTATTTCTTTAAATCGTAAACGTTTAAACAATCGTAAAATCATAGCGTAAACGTTTATAAGTTGTGTGAATGAACTGTACTTTGATATCAGGTGCCGTATTACACTGCTGGTGTCATCACTTTGCTGAGTTACATTCACTTGTAATTTATTGTTGTTATTCTTTTTGATTTCTTCATCTGTCGTGAATTTTGATATTGGTTCTTTCTCTGCGATGATAGTAGGAAGCCACGAAGGACCCTTCCACCACAAAGCGTGCTCCTCAAGCTGACTCACATTCAAGCCTCGACTGGCACAATCAGCTGGATTGTCTACTGATTTAACGTAGTGCCAGCAATTGGCAGGCATGATAGTAGTTATCTGACGTACACGATTGGCTACAAATGTTTTCCACCTTGTTGGTTCACCATTTAGCCAGCCTAATACAATCATTGAGTCAGCCCATCCGTAAATGCTTAGGTTGTAATTTGATAGACTTTGCTGTACTTTTGCCATTAATTTTGATAGTAAAAGAGCTCCTGATAGTTCTAATCTTGGCAATGATACTGATTTGCTGGCCGGAACAAGTCTAGTTTTTCCAACTAGCAGTGTTGGTTTTGACTGCTCATACCCTTTGGTCCGACAGTATATTACGCACGCGTATGTTTTCTGTGACGCGTCGCAAAAACCATGTAATTCAATTTGGTCCCGTGCTCTTGTGCTTATCCAACGCGTTACTTGTAATTGATTTACACGATTTATGTTGTTTTTAATGTCCATCCATTCGTTTAGTATGTCTTCTGGTATGTGATCGTCCCAGTTGAGGTTGCGCAGCCATACTTTTTGAAAAATGATTTTAAGCCTTGTGGACAGGGGTGACAGCCATCCCAAGGGGTCAAATAACTTTGAAATATCGGATAGTAATGTTCTTTTAGTCACTGTTGTATTTGATAGTTGGATTTTCATTTCAAATCGGAAAGTGTCTTCCTTAGGGTCCCAGATGAGACCTAAGGTCTTCGTTTGTTCTGATTGCTCGAAATTGAAACTATCTTGAGTGCTGTTCTCGGTTGGTATGTGATCTAATAACTCAGGTACATTTGATTTCCATTTCCTGAGGTTGAAGCCTCCCCCCGATCTCAAAAGTTTGATTAAGTCTCTTTTTAGTTCTTGTGCTGATCCTGTTGAATGTGATCCGTGCAATAAGTCATCTACGTAAAACGAGTTTTCTAGTACTTCTGGCGCTAAACTGTTCACGTAATTGTGTTTTTCGTCACGTGCAAGCTGCTTCAACGTCATTAATGATAGATATGGTGCGGCCTTGGTGCCATAGGTTACTGTGGTTAGTTGATAGTCCTGTATAGGCTCTGTTGTTGAGTTACGCCAAACGATCTTCTGTAATGCTTGATCATCTTCATGTATCTTAATTTGGTGGAACATTTTTTCTATATCTGCTGTGTATGCAAATTTGTACTGTCTCCATTTGAGAATCAGAGACAGAAGGTCTTGCTGTAAGTTTGGTCCAGCTTCCATAACGTCATTTAGGCTGTAGCCTGTTGACGTCTTAGCCGATGCGTTGAACACCACCCTCAGTTTGGTAGTGGTTGAGTCAGGACGGAGTACGCTATGATGGGTCAAAAAACAATCTGGCTTTAAATTGTTTCTTGAGATTTTCATGTGACCTAATTCTTGATATTCGGTCAGAAATTGTTGATACTCTTCTTGGATGTTGGGATGTTGCTTATGCTTCTTTTCTAGTGATTTGAATTGGGCTACAGCTTTTGGTTTCGAAGTTCCCAACATCTCTGCAAATTTTTGTTTCAGAGGTAATCTTACTTGATATCGACCATCCTCTTGCCGTAATGTAGTTTCCTGATAGTAGTCAATTGTTTGCTGATCTCCTAATGACAGTGACGTTTTGTCTGAGATGTCCTCTATTTCCCAGAATTGCTGAATCTCGTCCAGGTTATGTAAGATGACGTTACACTGAAATGATTGTATGATATCTCCGCTTAATATCCAGCCTACTCGTGTGTTCTGTGCTGATGCAGACTCTTCAGTGTCTCTACATACCCCTTCCAATAACAATTTTGAGTAAACACTGCTGCCAAGAAGTAAGTCAACTGGTCGACTGATGTTGAAATCTCGATCTGCTAATGTGATATTGTCCAAAAATTATTAATTTGTTCATGATCTAAGCGTTTACATCGAACTCAAAGTTATTATTAACTGATGCACACTTGATATTTATTACCCCTTTGCAGGTACTTTCCTTTTCACCTATACCCTAGATTACGCCTGAGCTTTTCTTGCGTGATATACCCAGAGTTTTTGCTGCGCTCTCACTGATTAGGGACATTTGTGAGCCTTGATCTAATAGTGCTCTTAATGTCTGAAATGATCCATCTTCTGCTTGGACCTTGATCAGTGCAGTGAGTAAAAGTACATCCGGCATGTCTTGCTGTAGTGACGCGTGCGAGTTTCCAAGTGACAGCTGCGGCGTTTCGGATTTCGAGGCATGTGTCGAATTGTCGCTTGCTCCTGCTGTGCTAGCAACTGATGTCCGGTTTAATTGTGTGAACGCTGCATGAAGCAGTGTGTTGTGACTTCCATTGCATTCACGACACCGTTTACTTGAAATGCAAGCCTTACCGTTATGGCAATAAAAGCAATTTTGGCATACATCGTGTTTTGACAAAGTTTTGCGTCTACTTTGTGGTGTCATGTCGAGGAATTGCTGACAATAATAAACGCGATGTTCATTTGTCTTGCAAATTGGGCACTTATAAAATATTTTCGTCGAATTGGTGTTTTTGCTGTTTGTCGATTGCGAAACGATTTCACCATTCGCGGTGAATTGCTTTTCCAGAAAATTGCTTGTTTGATTTGTATGATTGATTGTCTTGCTTCCTCCCTACAGACTCCATTGCTGTAAATTTGCCTTCTAAGAAAGATAGGAATTCTTGTAGATTAGGTACTGCCCTGGGTTCTTTGATAGATGCCACGTAGTCTTCATAAGTTTCTGAATCCAATTTTGGAGACAATAGATGTATGAGTAAAGGATCCCAGGAACTAACGTCTACCCCTAAGTTCTTGATAGCATTTAAACTCTCGACGGTGGTGTCATGCAGACTCTTGATGTGATTGATAGTTGCCTGCTCCGCCGCCGGGATGTTTGTTAATGTGGCTAAATGAGAACTACAAATTAAGTTGAGATTATTGTACCGATGATTTAGAATCTCCCAACTAATAATGTAATTATCCGATGATATTTGCAGATGTTGAATTAGTTTTTCTGGTTCTCCCCTCAACTTGCTTTTGAGGTACTGTATTTTTTGCGCGTTAGACAGAGAATAGTTAGCGTGTATTATTTCGGTAAATAAGTCCTTGAAAGACGTCCATTGTTGATAGGATCCACTGAAATTTGGAATGTCCAATTTCGGTGTTGAGTTTACTTTGTGGGCCACAGACTATAACTTGCTATTTATTGCCTTTTTTAAACTGTTGTAGATTTTCTCCTGCTTGGAATACGCTTGTTCGTAATGTTTATCCGTGCTTTCCAGTTCTCCATCCAGTTCCCAATGCAATGTATCAATTACAGACCATCTTACATACAACATCTTAAGTGCATCTTCCATTTCCCACTTCTCGGATATTTCGCCTAAATTCAGATTTGCTATTGTTCGCTGAAATGCCCTGATGTTGCTTGATTGTTTTTTGAGCATATCATCCGTCTTGCTGGATGTACCTCTTGATAATAATTCTGGAAACGCTGCTTCTTCATCTCGCATGCTTGTTAAAGACGTACCTAATGGTTGGCCTGCTGGCTGTTGAGACGTCGTCTCCAACTCCGAAACTACTGATTGTCCTGCTTTCATCAGTACTTGCTGTTGATTGATTAATGCTTTAACCGACCTGTACAACTCTGCTGCCCGCTCATATTCGTTGCTTATAAAATACGGGTGAGACCTGCTCTCCTCAGCACCAAGTCGATCATGATTATATTGGAAGTCAGCCCAATACGCCTCCAACGTTTCTAAACGTCTTTTAAAGTAATCACCCACCTTACGACTCGAACTATCCTTCTTGAGGTTGGAGGCTAGCTTGTTCATAGCCTCGTAAATTTCGGCTTGGTTCGTGAGGATATCTTCCATGATGATGAAGGAAGTTTTTCACGGAGTGATAACTAAAACGATCTTACTTGTATTTGCTGCCCAATTCTCGAATGCTTGACTGCCCGTTGATGCTCCTTTCTTGTTGATAGCACTGCACGGTTTTAGAGTCAAATATTTCACTGATAGACACTGATAGGTTTTGATAGTCACTGATAGAGCTTTTGATAGCCACTGATAGCGATGCTCGAAGGACCAAAAAGATGTACGGCTTTCACCTTACGCCTTTTACTGATTGATAGGATTTGATTGATATTGAATAAAACGATGTATTTCACTTAATACGTGTATTGAGTCCACGACCTTAACTAATGATAAATGAGGTGTTGCTATGACGCGGTCCGAACGTGAACTGAACTTATGTAAAATGACTAAAATTATTATAATTCAATTTTGATGAGAGTGCAATTCTGCAATGTGCGGTCGCACCGTACAAGCATATAGAGTGGCCTGATTGGATCCATTTAGGGTTGTGCTAATTAATTGTTTAAATGCTAATTAGGTTTTATTAGTAATGTTTTAAATAGATTATTTAAAAAAAAATGAATGTCAGATCGTTGTAGGCTTAATAGACTGTAGCTTTGAAAACCATTTTCTATTTCGTTAAGTACTCGTTGACGGGCCTACACAGCTGTCC
The DNA here is from genome assembly GCA_948098905.1 of Tiliacea aurago. Taxonomy (NCBI): domain Eukaryota; kingdom Metazoa; phylum Arthropoda; class Insecta; order Lepidoptera; family Noctuidae; genus Tiliacea; species Tiliacea aurago. Next base: position 27,967,472 of record OX402583.1, read on the forward strand.
CCCTTAACACAGTAACTTGAAAACATTATAACAGCCCATTATTTTTAAAAGAGTGACCGTGAGGTTTCTTGCCGGCACTTATCCTTAGGAAACGACCAATTGGAACCGTGCACCTAGCTTCTGACGTTTCATAAGTGCCCATGTAGGTTTATGTGAAATAAAGTATTTTGATTTTTGAATCTCAGTATTATCTATTCTGCCAGGGTTACGAGTTTGTCCGAAAGGGATATCGTGGCCCTAGCACACAGGCAACGTAAGGAACACGGGCTGGTTTAAGTTAGTAAAAGTCTGACACTCCCTCCCGCTCCGCCCAGAGCGGTAGAAGTTATTTAATAAATTTCAACCTAAAAAAAAAAGTTTTACCTATTTTCATTTATCACATTTTTCTTAACTGTAACAAACATCAAACATTTCTGAAATTCCATTGCCTACCTACCATCCAAGACTACACTCACCCTCGACATTAACGAACATAACATCCAATCTCATCCAAGGGCTTCATTCATCCATTAGATGATACGGGCATGTCATTTGTCGCCCCCAGAGGGCAGCACTATCCAATAGTTAGTCTCCGTTAACTTTAAATTCACGATTACATTCCCAAGAGCAAACATCATCAGTGGTAATTACTGATGTTATTTCGTAATGGTCCTTTGAAATGGTCCTGTTTCTATTAGTGGGATAAATAAATTAGTAGGTATTTAGGTATTTAATGGGTATGGCAACTCAACAGGCCATCTAGTGAAATCTTTCATCTCCCTAAAAAAATATTTTAAGGCCCTTTTCCTGTCTGGCGTATTTTCGCCCGCACGCGGACGTGGTCCGCGTGCAGGCTGCCCGCATCCATCATTTCATACATGTTTTTCCTATCGTGCGGGCAGCATGCGCGCGGAACGCGGATTGACTGTGGGACCGCGGTCCGCGTGCGTGCTAACCGGATGCGGGCGGCGTTCTTCTGCCTTCAGTGTTGTTTTTACTGTGACGCGGGTCGCGCGCATGGAGTACGCATATAATCGCAAACAAAAATTGATACAGAAAGAGCGCGACACGCACGACACTGCAGCAGTAAACGAAATCTTTGTCCTGCGTGTGGCCCGGAGCGTGCTGTCACCCGCATGCGGACGAGACCCGCGTGCGGGAGAAAATACGCATGACAGGAAAAGGGCCCTTAGATAGCCAGTTTTGTATTTTTGATTTCGAAGGACTTTCGATGTAGGAAACATCGTCAATTGTGATTCTGCAGTGAGTTGGTGTCGATCAATTGTCGACCTTCGACCCGCCCTTTGTATTGCAGTAACTTAATAACAGCCTGCTATTGTGAAACGATAAACGGGAAAACAGATTATTCAGGAGGCCTTTGTGCGGCATACAGCGGTGTCGGCTGAATGTTGTCACCTGCCTTATGTACTAACATCATCATCTGCCCGCCTTATGTACTAACATCATCATCTGCCCGGCTTTTCCCAAATATGTTGGGGTCAGCTTCCAGTCCAACCGGGTGCAGCTAAATACCAGTATTGTACATGGAGCGACTGCCTATCTGACCTCCACAACCCAGTACTGGGTTACACGATATCCCTTGGTCAGACTGAGACATACATTTTACTTAATTTTATTAATATTTGCATGCCATTGTTAAGGCAAACGTGATGATCTGTTTTATTCCTGTACTTTTCACATCTCTTGCATGCTGACAATTTGTGTTGTATGTATTGTAGTCATGTTTGTGCAAATAAATGATTATCTTATCTATCTTATCTTACTGGTTGTCAGACGACCCGTAACATGTGTCAAAGATCTACAAAATACATAAATACTAACAAGTATATTGAAAATGAAAAAAATATTTTTTTTCAATAAAATTCTATGAGTCAGGGATTTTTTTTACGACTTAACACGATGTTGGCCAGTTGGCCTGTATCATGTGAAGTCTGTTATTAATTAACACTAAACCCTCAAACAATCTATGTCAAACAAAGTATTAATTACAGTCGAAAACCAACATTAGAAAAGTTGCCAAGCCTATTTATTCTTCTTAAATTGACCTTTACAATTTTAATTAAACAACCCTCTTTGATTTTCTTTTACCCGGCCAACGCGTAAATTACAGATGCACGAGTAAACCGTATTTACATGGCAATCCAGCGAACCCGAAAACTGATTTTATTGTAAATAAAATGCCACTTAAAATGTAATAAAAGGCACGATTTAATGAAGTGCCTACCGCGCAGTACCGCACCTATTAACATTTAATAATTGTTTCCCATTTTGTTTTACTTGAGAACAAAATGATTTCATTAACGGCTCCCTGATCTGTTTGACGAATACTTGGTATTATTTCATTTAGTGCACGCTTCGCTCGGCGAGACTGTTCAGTCAATTTTAATTTAAGGTATGTGGGGCCAGCATTACGCAACATTCGGGAGGTTCCTGTTCAGGATAAAGCGGGAGGTAATGCCCGGGTGTCACCACTGTGTGGATCGCCCGGAGGACACGGTGGAGCATACGGTGGAGGTCTGCCCTGCTTGGGCGGAGCACCGCCGTGTCCTCACGGAGGCGGTCGGTGGCGGCGATCTCTCGCGTCCGGCCCTGGTTCAGGCCATGGTTCGGAGCGAGAGTGCATGGGAGGCCTTCACCTCCTTCTGCGAAGCAGTAATGCTTGCGAAGGAGGAGGCGGAACGCGTGAGGGAGAGGCAGGGTTTGCGCCCTCGCGCCTCTAGTCGCCGCAGGAGACGCCCCGGGCGTCGGGAGTCGCAAGCCGATTTCCGGCCACCGTAGGCGCGGGCTTGCGGACGGTGAGCGATGGGTAGCTCACCATCCGATAAGGACCAGGCCCGGGTCGACGGCGCGTCGTATTCCACGCGCGCCTCAAAGAGTTGTCAGCACCAACTGACGGGGTCCGATAGTGCCAATGCCTGCCAGGGTTACGAGTTTGTCCGAAAGGGATATCGTGGCCCTGGCACACAGGCAAATGAAGGAATACGGGTGGGTTTTAGTCAGTAAAAGTCTGACACGCCCTCCCGCTCCGCCCAGAGCGGGAGAAGTTATTTGATAATATCCCACCCAAAAAAAAAAAAGAAAGCATTACGCAACAACTCAAAGATTGTTTAGTTGTTGCTGTTAAATCAGACACTGGAGTTAAGAGAAGCTTATTATGTTGTTTTCTCATAACATTTGACTTGCTACTTTATTTTTACATTCATAGATTTTAGTTGTGTCAGTTTTTGCAAAAACACAATACTTTGGTAATATTTTGATCACTATAACAATATCGTATGGCTTTTGAATCACCACCATGAATATTTTTTTTTCTCGGGATGAGTGATAGCTCTCCTGATGAAACTACAAATGTAACGCAATCATCAATCAATTAATAAACTGTGTCAGGCTCCATTCAAAACTGCAGCACCTTTACCGCGACCACTCGCCAACAATATCGATCACAGCCGCAAAAAACGCCAAAAATTCGCACCCTACACATGCTTTTAAAGAACGGAAGATAGTATAAAATTGGCGCGTAATCTAGTTACTTTGTCGCTGTAATGTCAAATTGTGAATCAGTCTGCGTCAAAGAGGCCCAGTATGGACACACAAATCCAATTTGCCTGTTTCGACTTTCACAGGCTAAATGCTTGTGCCAATTAAGCGATGCGTAAAGTGCGTTCGGTGCCCTTTTCAACCCTTTTTTGATCAGCAATATCGTGGCTTCGTGTGGTCGGGGACAACTATTTGGGTCCAGTGAACAGGATGAAAGTGGACCGGAATGCCGACTTCGAAGCTTAATTACGTGCCACAAGTTTGTGTAATATTCGTTTGATATGAGATGAATGTGTCAATGTGTTTGAGTGGTATGTTGGGTGGAGCTTTACAAAAATTAATTTGCTAATTTTGAAAGGTCAGTGATAAGTTTGTGACCATGCTGTGGAGTTACTTTAAAATTTAAGAAACTTTTGGGTATAAAACATTTCACTTCTCCAATTCGTAAGTTCACAAGGATGTGTGAAACTAGGTCCGTTTACACTTACTTATACTCCATTCGAAATAAGATTAGAAATATAAATAAACTACTTTTTTACAGTCCGTTTAACCGATTTTGACTTCTATTGCGTAAGCATGAGGATAGCATTAAAAGCAAAAACGTGGTTACAATACCAACTGTTTACTACAGCTGCCATTTGTCATGCCACCAACGAAATAGAAGTCAAAATCGGCTGAACGGACCGTAAAAAAGGTTTATTTAAATGTCTAATCTTATTTCAAATGGAATATAGATTCATGTTACTTGCCGCGACGTACTGGCTCACATGCAGCGAGCGAGCGTCCTACAAATAATGAGTTCTAATTACTATTTCCTGCTACACCACTACACTGTCTATAGGCTGACCTACATCCCAGTTATTATGCGAGCGAAATTGAGCATTACATTCAAACGTATCTGTAGACTGAGTTTTATTCAAATATTGAACAGGATAAACTAACGCTCGACTATCGGTAATGTTTATTGACTCGGTTAAGTTCAACAAAGGGGATCGCCCAATTAAATCTGTCGGTGCCGAAACGATCCGGATGCTGCCGTTTGATTGGCTAATTGTCGGAGATAACTTTGTTTTCAAAAAGTTTAGTGCCAAACTATGCTGGTGTAGTGGGACTGTTGTCTAAGATTGCGGTACTATAGTGACATGGAAAGTTATCTATTTCTCAAGAGTCCCTCAATTAATAATCTGAAATTGTTGAACAGATTATTATAATCGTAGAGAGAAATTATGACAGGAATACTATAAAAATATATATTTTTTAACCAAGGAAATTCAAATTTCTGTCTACAATTGATTTTAAAGAATTGCAGTAAAGTAAGCCTTCAACTAAACCGTTCGCTAAAATCTAGCCAGACCCCATTAATTTCCAAATCATTAGCACCCACCTTTTCCGAGTCACAGAATGACTTTCATTAACGAGTGCGTGTTCCGCAGTGACGCGTCCGATGCGTTGCGGCCGCCGCCGCCGCGCCGGGTGCAAACGGGTGCAGCCTCGCACCCACTGTCCGCAACCACTAGTTTACAGTGCGCGCACCGTGCACAGTGTTGTTCAACGGTGCGGGTCACACCACTGTTCGATTAAAGAACAGAGTTCATAGCTCTTTTAGCAGTGTAATTTTTAATTTGCATCCGTGTTCGTTGTTTACGTTGCTTTAATTCACCTTTCATGTTGCTGTTGCAGAATTCCTGTGACTTTATTAACAAAATGTTTTGTTTCTTTTCAGGTATGCATCGTTTTATGAATACGACGTATATTGAGTTGACTTAAACGAGGTGTCGGGGTTTGTAAAATCATAGTTGATGAAGTGGTTTTATCAAGATTTTCAGATCAAAAAGCTTTGAGACTGTTTTTTTTTTTAATTATTAGCTAAGACATTTCTCGCACCCAAATTTATAACACAAACCTAATTCATGAATAAAAACACATTATATTAAACGATTACACTAATATAAAAACCCTATAGTCAGACGAATCGCGCTGCGAATGCTGGAAAACGATACTAAATCATTACGGAAAACTCCCCTCCTATAGAAAGAAACAATTATTGCTTGTTAAAGAGCCTCTCGAGGTACGGGAAATAATAAAGGAATTGTTCCCTCACTATCGCGAGCGTCTCGATCGCTTTATTACTACCATATAAAAGCGATTGTTTTTCTCAAGGTATTAAAATTTAATGTTCGGTGGCAAATTTCTGAATTTAAAAGGGGGTCTTAGTGCTACAACGGTTGGTGAAACTTAAGTTAAATGTCTCTTAGTGGTTGATAAATGTGTCCCATACCCTTTAACTATGAAATCATTTGATATAGATAACATATTCTGATGTAGTTATCACATAGCAATATTAGCAGTCAATGTACAGTTAGGGAATTTACACCCTACGTTTGTATTATTATTTTTCGTGTTATAGCTATTTCATACAACTATCAAAGAAATAATATTTATGCTTTTATCATTTGAATATACCTATGGACATTTTAAGTTTGTAGTCAATTTGCTTAACAATTAATTTCCATGATCTTACCTAGTAAGTACGTTTTAATCATACTTGTTTGTGATATATAATACTTCACAGAAGTATAAAATCAAATATCGTATCTTCGGATGGGAAAATGACAGCGCTAATCTTATTTTTCGATTGAAAACGTTTTGATCTTCCATGTTCCTTTTCCGTAAATGTGTTTGACATTATAATAACTATTTATTTATTTAGAAAACTCATTTCCGTCCAAGATGACATGACAGTCTTTATATTAACTCAATCTACAGATAATCTCTTTGTGAACCAGTAGCCATCAAAAATAGCATTCAATAAAATTTATAACAGAATATCGTTTTAAAAATGTGTTATTATAAAATATTTAGAATGGTTCGTGTATTCCCGTTGTCCCCGTACGCCGTTTCCCCGTCCTACGGGGACAGCGGTACTTCAATTAAATATTTAAAATACTTCCCGTTGTCCCCGTGGTTTGGTTTTACATTCAAAAATATGTTTCTGGCACTCGCCGGCCGCTGCCGCGGCACCGCTCGCTGCGCTCGCTCGGCTGGTGCGTTGTGTGGTCACAGTTCTAACATAACCTAACCTAGCTGTTTCGATTTAAAAAAGGTTTACTTCGTACGATAAGGGGACAACGGGAATTAAATTTAATCACGTCCCACTGTCCCCGTGACGGGGATATGGCAAACGGGGACAACGGGAATACACTGAATGGTTGGTCCTGACAATGTCATTATAACTCAGTAGAGCTGCTTTATGCAAACGACGTTTATGATTAAAAATAAGTTTGCGATCAACTAGAACCGTCAAAGGTTGCAAAAGGCAAACTCGGCCTAATAATCTCCTATTTAGGTATGTGTCGGTCAAAGTTGTACACGGGAGGGAGCGCGGAGCTAGGTGATTGTCCAAGCTGTACCCGGGAGCGCGGAGCGGGGCGATTGTCCAAGTTCCACACGGGAGCGCGGAGCGGGGCGATTGTCCAGCTGGTACACGGGAGCGCGGAGCAGGGCGATTTTCCAATTGGTACACGGGAGCGCGGAGCGGGGCGATTGTCCAAGTGGTACACGGGAGCGCGGAGCAGGGTGATTTTCCAAGTGGTACACGGGAGCGCGGAGCGGAGCGATTGTCCAAGTGGTACACGGGAGCGCGCAGCAGGGTGATTTTCCAAGTGGTACACGGGAGCGCGGAGTGGGGCGATTGTCCAAGTGGTACACGGGAGCGCGGAGCGGGGCGATTGACCAAGTGGTAACGGGAGTGCGGAGCGGGGCGATTGTCCAAGTAACTGTCATTCAAAAGTCAAAGACCGAGTTTGATAAACGTTACTCTTAGCACGTGCTATGACCTAGAGCATCTCATCTCTATCCTGCACTGGTAGATTGACAGTTGTGCAACAGTGACAGGAATACCGCTGAGCCAAATGTTCGTGCTAAGTAACTTTTATAAATCTCGGTCTAAGACTTTTGAACGACAGTTACTGTTTTGTAATATTAACAACAAAAATCAAATCAAAATTTATTCATAAAGACAACTGAGATCCATATTGTTAGTAATTAATACCTTATAGCTAGTGATAGTAAGCAAAGTAATATTATTATTATTAGAATTTGAAGCACTTTGCACAGAAGATACCAAGCACACAAAAAAGCGTCCTAAATCAACACTGATCACAATCGGATATTATTTTTAACTCCTAGTCACTAACAACTTACTTTTTAACAAATACAATTTTTTACAACCAATTTCGATTCGAGATTTTTTAACAACTTCTAACAACGCCAGCCATTACAACTTGCACCAGCCCTCTTGGTAGGATGGTGTTTTGACAGCGGACCCTAATCCGACCCGCTCCGAGGGCGGCACAGTGCGCATGACGTTTTTCAATTATAACCATTCACTATGTAACACTGTTGCGACTACCTGCACTGTTCCAACGAAATCCAAGTTTTCACGAATCATTCCGAATTTTCACGAATTAATTTTGTTTCACGTAAGAGTTGTGCAATTTTTAATGCTGTTTCTGTACTTTTGTCGCTCGTATGTAGTTCTGTTTCCAATTTGTCGATAAAAAGGAACAAATCGTGGAACTGGAACATGTTTCGAAGTGACATTGTGAACAAGTGTGAGTTGAATTCAAAGTAAAGAAAAAATATTGAAATGGTAGGTATTGGAGCTTCCAAATTAATTTTATATAAGATTTTATAGTTGAAAGCCACCCTCATGTCAGTGTTCACTGACCGACCACATTATACGACAACTAACATTAGACTGACATAATCTGAAACCGGTAAACTTGTATAAACAGAGTAATAAATTAGGTCATGCTTGACAGTCTGGCTATACAAACAATTTTCCTAACCTACCTTATCATTATTTTTCTTTAGTGTCACATTGGGCCACGCTATAAAAAGGGTTATTTTCTTCCAATAAAATATACCAACAAAGTAAAGTTATGCGGATCGCTGTCATCTAACATTATCCACAATTTCCCACCTCCTGTCAGCATTCAAGGCTCCATACAGCCCATACAAGGCTCTATACGATATTATTATAAGTAGATATGTACTCGGTAGAGACGAACCGAACTCTCGGTACACTTTGGATCAATTTCCAAAGTTTTACTTCGATCTTTACTTTCGTGGGGCATGTGTACATTGGAGAGGAATTGTTCCAAATTACGGAAGCATAAAATTGAACCATGATATAACGTTGTTTAATATTTATAATGATTTTGGAATTTTATAAAATTATGTTTATGATTTAATTTGAAATGTGGATAAAGTGTTTTTAAGAAATCTTCTTTAAAACGTAAATCCACAATTCGAAAGGAGCATGGCAATAAAAATTCTAACAATCAAACAATTCACACACACAATATAACAATGAAGTATCCTAAGTGAAACATACTTACGTTTACATAAAAAGTTTACTAACCGTAATTTAACACTACAAGGCAAATGTACCTTGAATCAACTAACCAATCAGCAACATTAGGCACACACCTACTAATACTGACTCATTTTGACCTATTCAATTCAGGGCAAACGTGACAATGCACTTAACCTACTATTTCAGCGGGACGTCTAGACAAAATTACAGTCTGCCTACAAAGACTTAATGTCCAAACGAATACAGACCTAATTTATTTAATTACTAAAATGTCTACTAGATCTTATTCAGATAAACTTGATGAAATAAATTCAATTGAACAAGTTTCAGTGAACTTTTATTGGAAAATCGATTTAGTAGTAAATGTTTCTATTGCATTTACATACATTATTTGGAAAAATAAAATGTAAATTAGAATCCTGTCTAGTATCGTTAATGTTTATTTTATACATTGAAATATTCTTTAACACAAAATGTTAAAATCTCTACTAAATAAAAATATTTATACTGGAATTCAGCAAAAAAATAATCTGAACTTATGTTTTAATAATAATTATATTTTCTAAATATTGACATTCAAATTAAAATTGATAACCCATCTTGTCACGCTCTCTTGGAACCAAGTTTGGCATGCTACAATATACAGTGTAGCCCCAGCTTTACGCTCAAACGTTGAGCCTGTACGGAACTTAACCATCCACTTTATTAGCAAACTTGGCTATGAGTACAATCTTTCAGTAATTAGACTGGATTATTTTCGGCCGACTGCGCCACAAACTTGTTTACAAGTCATAATAATATTACATTATACGAGTAAGTATATTTTTTATTTTGCATTTTGATACTTTCCAATTGAAAACTTGACTTTGACTTTGAAAGTTGTTTTACTCTCGCTGCTGTTGAATGTTTCGTTACATCATTTTCTTTTGGTTGTGTATTGGATTTTATATTACAATATTGGCTTAGGGCGCTTTTAGAATTTTATAATAAATTTAGAATCTTTTTATATCTACTTAATTTGTAACATTTTTCTTCTATTGTCTCATGTTCCAAACATTAAAACAGTCATGTTTTAATAAAGTTAGTAACTGTCAAGGTGAAACAATTATAAAATTTAAGTGACAATAGATTTCTCATTACCATCATACTAGCTCAAGCCTTTACACCAGTTTACCTAATATCAACAAGAGATTATGATAATTTATTTACCGTAAAATAAATTATGTTACGCTGTCACCTTCGAGCTGACAGCGTAACAATGGTTACAATAGGCCGACGTCAGATAGGTCTATGTCATCCCTTTTTTAAGGGCTTTGTGATACAAGCGATGATTAATGTTTGAAAACTGAGTGGAAAATATCTACAGTAAACGGCGGATTATAGAAGTGAGTTATTAATTTTTTGCTGTTTATTACTATTGTTTCTTGTTAATTAATGTTTTATCTACTGTTAGGTTACTTCATTTTATGTTTTGTTGAAAAAAGTAGCATAGATAAATATAAAGATGATTCCATATGCTAGTAGTGTATGCATGAATTTTGATCAAATACTGAACGTCACCGTCACGAGTAGATACCTAGAAATCTAAAATTCCATCAATAATCCCCGAAACCGAATACTCAACAACGTCAAAATAATTTCATCCTGTAATCAACTTATTTATATTCAGACGACATTAAATTATACATGAATCAAATCGGAATACATAAAAGTGTGAAAATGTCGCATCGTGAACGTGTATTGTGCGATATTTCACGGCATGGAGAGACGTGTCGCGCGCACGCCTCGCGCGAGTGTGCACGAGGGCTTAGCAAACACGTCGCCGCGCGATACAGCATCGAGTGTTTCTCGATACGTGTGCACCTACCCTAATACATGACGGGCAAACACCGAATTTGATAGCTGCAGAGAGATGGTTTATTTTCGGAATTCTCAAAGTATAGTTACGGCGAGAAAGCCTTCTGAATGTACCAAGAAGACCACTCTCACCGCTTCAAAGGTGTGGGCGAATTACGCGTCACACTGACGTCACGCAAAATCCTGCATCGCGCAAGCAGAATTTACCGCGCGACTAGAATGGTATATACCGTCCCGACATCAACGGTCAGGCAGTTGCCCACCAGACACAACACTCGTCTGGTCAGAGGATCCTTCCTTTTCTATGGAGGATGAGTGAACTTTATACCCTGTTCCTCATACCCTAAAAAGGTAATAGCAGAATGTTAGATAGGTAATAGCAGAATTTTAGATTAAAAGATGTGAATTTGCATGATAACTGCCGACGTCAGGTAACAGGCACGTATAACCATAATAACCCATTTTCTTCAACTATCCATTCGGTTTTACAACCTGCGAATAAAAAGCAGGTGATATTATAATACTACTGCCGTAGCTTTCACGCTGTTAGGAGAGTCAAAAAAAACCTACGGTGGGCAATTATTTTCATTTTCCTAATATAATATAAAAATCAATTGCCATGCGTTAGTCTCGAAAAATCTCGAAAGTTGTTAGGCTCGACAATTTATTTTTTGTTTTTTTTTATTTTGTCTCTATCCTGGGGTGGTTTAGGAAACCCAAAGGAATAGCTGAAAAATCAAAAAAGTCGAAACTTTGTCTCACGTAGCATGGTACGAAGTTCACCGGGTCATTTAGTACTAAATAATATAAAGACACGTGAACTACATAAGAGGTCTTGTAACAGCAATTATTATACCTATATAAACCTGTCAGTATCCCAGTCACAACACAGCACTGTTCAATCAGCTTTTGACCCTCCACCTCTATGCTAAATGTGATTTCAAGCTCGATATTGACTGTAAATCCGTTAAACCGTAAAGGATCACAGGCGCATTATTGCAAATACTATATTATACGCGGGACTGTTTGTCTAAAGAGGTATTTGCTGTATTCAGTGTACATTAAAGTGGATTCAAGGGGGTTGGGAGCTGAATTGTCACATTATATTATGGCCCCGGGCCGTACAGAGCCCCTGTGCAACGGCCAGCCGTCTAAATTGGCCTGAGCCACCGGTCAGTTCGCACAGCCCTGATATTAATTGATCAGTACAGTGGCTAGGACTTGTACTTTGGGATTATCCAATGGTAATATATTAAAAGCATCCGATGGTCATCCAATGGCTATCCGATGAATTGGATTGTTAACTGCATATCTGCATATGCTAGTGCTAAAAGAAGCTTTTAAAATAATTACGACAATGGTCATGCATTAAAAAAAACACTCTTTGTATCTGAATGAACTCGTACATCAAGATTGTCAACTTCAAGCGATGTAATTTCTCCCAGAATTGGATGACTTTAGTCATGTGGCATAAAAGTATTTCGAAGCGAAAATAAAATGTTTAGATATCTAGCAGGTTATGCTGCGCTAACGGTCACCAAGACCTGTGACGGGTGAACACCTTCATTCATTGGTTGGGGCCCCATCGTGCTTTTGATAAAACATTGAGTCTCACCCGATTCTCTTGACATTCTTGGGCCATTTAACAAAAATTCAGACTACCGCAGATCTAATCTTGGGATCTTTCTAGTAATTGGATTTTGAAAGTCAGACAACGGTCAGTAAAATTGATTTTCAACAGTATCTGGCTACGTTGTAAGCCTAGTTTTGTTCTCTATACATACTCGTAGTTGTAGAAAAGGCTACTGTAGGGGACAGTGCGGAAGGTAGAAAGGGTTTGTGTAATAAATGATACATTGGTCCAATGTAAAGGCACTTTGCCATAATATATGTATTTCACATAATCAAAAATAGATCGCGCTTATCTACTTAAGACGCTGACAACAGGTAAACCGCTGTCACTGTCAAACTGCATACAAAAGAAAGAGAAGCGCGATGACACAACGCTTGTATTATGAAGCAGTTATTTATTTACTCATAAAAAAAACTTTTTACTAAAAAATAATAACCGACTTCCAAAAAAATACTACAAAGTGAAAAATAACTTTAATTTCGGAAGTCGGTGTCTTTGGATCTGTATCTTAGTTTTATGCCACCGACTTCCGAAATTAAAGTTATTTTTCACATTGTAGTGTTTTTTTGGAAGTCGGTTATTATTTTTTTGTAAAAAGATTTTTATTTTTCACTTTTTAGTGCCGAAAAAGATTTTTCCAAATGACGGGAGTTTTGCGCGAACAAAAAACGCAATGCATACATAGTAAACGAAAAGATCGTTAATGTAGACAATGTAGATACATTTTTAGATTTTTGTTGATTTTTCAAAAACCGCTTGATTGATTTCAATAAAATTTTCATTGGACCATTTGGGAAGTATACCCTTTCCAACAAAAAAATAATTTTTCAAATCGGTTCGCAAGCGACGGAGTTATGCGCGAACAAACAAAAAAAAAAAAAATACAAACATCCGAATTGAGAACCTCCTCCTTTTTTAGAAGTCGGTTAAAAATGAGTTGAGTAATCGAAAATAAAAAACAACCAAGTTCTGCATACAAATAAGACGTTCTTGTTATTAATTAAATACCAACCGTACGTTGATATTGAATACAGATATTTTGGATTGAAACTCAAAGTAAAGGGTTAGTTTACCGTTAAAGGGTTCTACAGACCGGCGCGAATCGCGACGCGACACAAAGGCTTCGCTCGTCACGTGACTCGCGGGGCCTTTGTGTCGCGTCGCGTATCGCGCCGGTCTGTAGAGGCCTTAATTAGTATCGAGATTTTTTTTCTAAACGTGTTTTGGTAACAACCAAGTTCTGAGAAATATGTTCAAGAATAACATATATTTTTTCCGCTACCACAAACTCTATAGATTTGGCAATTGTTTTGTTTAAGACAAGCCTACTTTTATCACTTGCCTCTTGTCAGCGCCTTCAGCACCTAAACAACGGACGACACTTTGAAACCGTAGGATCAACTGTTATGTATTACGTTTACTGACTTAGGTTTCCCTTCACTAAAGTTTATTATTTACACACCAAAATTTAAAGAATGTCGTTAACAGGAAAGAGGAATAATAACTTAGGCGCTTAGGGCTAGAATCTAGGGTCCCTAGATGCGTCGCGTAACTTGTTAACTGTCTAGTACTTGTGCAGAGACTGAGCCACGAATCGACTGTGCGCAGTCCTTTTATAGTCTCAGGCGCTTAGTGCGTACGCGCATTGGTTGTTCGAAATATTCATAATTTTCCAGCCAATCAGCGTCGTCTCGAAATCAGCGGGGCATGTCCTCCCGCTAGTGGTCAATAATATCACTTTTTATTGGCTTCCTTTTTAGTCTTTTTGTCGACCAATAGCAATTCGTTTTTATTTATAGCGATTCCATTTACTTTTCCTAAGCTCGGCTTATGTATTCGCTTATATACAGCTGTAAAGAATTCATAGCTAAGGAGGAGGAGGCTGTAGCGTGCACACGGGCTTATGTAAGGAGGCTGTAGCGTGCACACGGGCTTATGTAAGGAGGCTGTAGCGTGCACACGGGCTTATGTATTTGACTCGTAATCATTTTTACAGGTACGTAATAGCTAGTAGATAATGATTGGAACGGCTTTTGATCGTAAGCATGTACGGTCCGTTGTTTTATCGTATGTATAGTTGTCGTGTCGTCATACCGAGTTACTTAAAGGCTCTCGTTGTCCGTAACAGCTACTCAGATGTTAACTTGCACGTTTGTGTCAATAAACTTATCAAACTAAATCTCACCTCAGAAAACACTAAAACCACTAAATTTTTTCTAAAGTGACGAAAACTGAAATTGTGATGTTACTGCCGTGTCTATTGTGTGCTTAGGTATTGAATTTGTTGAATATTTCGGCTCGTTCCGACCAACTTTGCTGGCTCCTAACTCCGTAGCAAGTTTTATTAGGATACTTGTAAAATTTCCGCCTATTTTATTGGAAGTGCTTTCGCCTGATTAAATAAGATGAATTTATTGACTTAGACACGGCCGAAAGTGCCTAAGAATTCTGATCTCTGTGTGTATAGGTAAGTTTTTCGTGTTTTACAGTTCGGTTGATTCTGTGAGTTGGTTTGGAATTTTAATTAAATTCTTTTTGTTGTTTTAATTTGGTGTTTTCTGGTGTTGTTAATGAGTTATAATTTACTTGGAGGTAAAGTATTTGTTGCTTTATTGCAGTGAGTTAATTTATACTGCTATCGAACTCTGGCATAAGTATGACATTCTCATTTCTTCTTATCTATCTTAAGCCATTGCAGTTCGAACACACTATGCCTTACTGAATTTTCCCCCACAATGTGCAAAGCAACACGCCTTCAAGCCCCACTAAACACAACCCAAACTAAACACTACTTAATAATGACGTTTACTAAATATTAAGCACACATGCACCACGGCTCAGAAACTTACAGAACACTAAGTTCTAAGAAGATTTGCATGACGCTCGGATCGTTCGAGTGCCCCTCTAACAGATCCCTGCTGCAGATCTACACCACTGAACAGATGAATACAGAATGTTTAGCGAATACAGGTTTTAAGGGCCACTTGCAGCAAAATGATAAAAATCTCAACAATCGGTTTAATTAATTCTCGATTTTGCCCTAAACTCGACTTAACTTAAATCTTATTAGGCATGTCTTGCTCGGTCACTTTTCACATTCGATTTAACTAAACTGAGATTAGTCATTATTACATTCACCATTCATTCTTTGCGTTCAGTTTTCAAATAAAAAGTAATGGCAACTCAGTTCTGCGTATAGAGAAAAAAATTGTGAACCGTAACGGGACGCCTGGCAGATGTGAAACATCGAAATCAAATTGGTTGTAGTCTCGTGTTATTTTCTAGTTTTCGTTAGCGTACCAGTAATAATTAGTGCTCTGTGCTACGTACATAACTGAAGAAAGCTTACCTGTTCAAATCACGTGGAAAACTAAGGATAATTTTATCATAAATGAGCTTTGTACTCTGTTTACTTAAGTAGAACCGTTTAAAAAGTCCGTCATCTCGTAATGTATTAAACAAATCGCTTCTAATGTACACTCTACGAGAGAAAAACGGAGTGTCTAAACAGTGTACGATCTCCTCGTCATCATCCGATAACAAATCATCATGATTAAGCGAAAAACAATCCATTTTCACAAATAAAAAGAAGAATTTAAAATACCACTGTATTGTCTGTCTCTAAAATCGAGATTTATACAACTCTTAACCAACCTAGAGTTTAACTTTGGCATTTATTTAAATCGAGATTTAAGGAAAATCGATGACATGCAAGTCGTTAAATTAAGTTTAAGCCTAAATCGACTTTAAATCGAGATTTAAGTAAAAACTGCAAGTCGCCTTAAGGCTCTTACATACTCACGCGATATTGTGGGCGCGACGGGCACCGAACGTAAGACAATTTCTTTGTCGGTGCCTGTCGCGCCCGCGATATCGCGTGAGTGTGTAAGAGCCTTTCAGTTTTATGATTATTTAGATTTCAAATTAATCGCACAATAGAGGGTCTAAACTCACGACTTTTATTGGACTCTCCGACACCTTCGACACTTGTCACCTGTCCGACCTTTGTGTTTATCACATTCATATACTTAATAAAAAAATCGCGATGTTTTGTCAAGTTTTAAAAACCGTTCGAAGCAGGGGCGCGTCGCTAGTCTATCTTTATAAATAAAAATTAAATACTGTTCGTTGGTAATCGCATCACTTAACGACTGGAACGGCTGGCGGCTGGATTTGGCTATTTTTTATTTTTATAGTTTTTTTAATTACCGGGAATTTGAGAAAATTGGAAAAACTGAAAGTGCGTTCTATGGGAATTTTGTATGAATTATTGTGGGAAATTTGGACAGGACAACGTCTGTCGGGTCAGTAGTCATTGATAACATTAAAATAGCAAAGTGCGAGCTGGAGCCAACTGTGGCGGCACCTTGCTCCAACCACCGTTTAGATCTGCGATCTTAAGGGTTTCTCTCCCTCCATATTTTTCTATCACTATCAGTCGTACAACCGGAACTTCTGCAAGTTTTTATTTCCTGCCTAAGCTCCGGTATAACCGGCCACTATGCGCAGTTCCCTCCACCAGCCATTTTGATATTCCATTCAATTGTGCCGATGCAAATGATGAAATATTTTAGATGACCGCGCACTGTGGACCAGCTAATGTATGATGGTGAGCATCCTTATTATACTTATGGCTTTTCAAATTCTAACACTTAAAGCATGAGTCAAAATGTTGAATTTTATGTCCTCCACGTGTTTCCAAAAACGTTAGAAAAGGTCAAAAGGCCCATTTTATAAAATACTTAAATAATAATTTCATACTAAAAAAATATGACAAGAGGCCGATTTACAAAATTTATTCATTAAAAAGTTGTGCCAGAGGAGATGAAAAAAAAACTTTCTAATTGTACGAATGAGGTACTAATTATTCAAACAATTACGTTAGCAAGTTAGGTTGGGCAAGTTAACATTTTTTTCGGCTTCATTTGCCAACGGCCCCAAGAAAACTCTTAATCACGCAACTTAGATAACAAATGCCTTTCAACTTAGAGCAAAACAGTTTTTTTGTTGCTTTGATGAAATATAAGAAATTGTGTATTTAAAATTCTGGGGAGTTATTTTTTTATTGTATAGGCAACTTATTTGCATTCTGGTTTGTAATTAAAGAGGGGAACGAGTGCCAAGGGCGGGCAGAAAGTGGGTGAACCAACTTGACTGCGGTGAGATTGGTTAGTGAAAGAATTATAACTTTCAGTAATTTTTCGATGTTGTTTTGGAATGTTTTTCGTTATACATTTGGTCCTTTTGAACCGAGAAATCCAAGCTTAAATCAACGGTGTCTTAAAATAATTTCAAACTTTATAAACCATTGAAAATGTAACATTACATTTTTATTTCACCTAAGCACCTGGTGCTACGCGAATTCGCTAACGTGTGAAAAACTCATAAAATCCTTTAACCAAGTAACTATTACGCAGGTAAATCCGAAAATATACTTCCAGTATTCGTGTAACCACTTCAAAACCTACTTCCTATTTCAGCAGGATAATTTCCATAGATGGGGTAGAGAAATTCATACCCGCGTCGGAAGCGAGCGTATGAAATAATGAAATTAATGTCTTAATCTTTGAAATTTATTCATTGCAACCGCCGCGTTGCTCGTTGCCCGTTGCTCGCTGCTCGTTGCTCGATGTAATGCACTACTCTATGTGCTTTTTACTTGTAGGCAATTTGCTTCGAGATGTGTTGTGCTTATATTAACTTTTGTGAGTTTGTATTATGAGCTTGTACGGTGTGTAAGTTCTGATTAAAATGTTTTGTTTATTCATTCACAGCCCTGTTGGCCACTTATGGAATTATTACTGAGAGAACGCACTTTTCATAAACAAAACTTTTCATTTTAGAGAACCAGGGTCTGATCTTGCGAGAATGTGTATCAGTAAATATTTCCACAAAAACTATTTCTATAAAACTACCAAAATACAAAAAATAAACCGCCATGTGCGTGTCGGACTTCGCACAATTAGGGTTCCGTACCAAATGTAGAATATAAGCCACCCGAATGGCAGTATTATTCATAAGCCACTGGTCAGTGACTTTAGTAACACTTTTTGTGAGGCTCCAAATCTGATTAATCAATATATTGGTATTTTTATTCAATCAACCAATCAACTCAGCCTATAGCAGTCCACTGCTGGACATAGGCCTCTCCCAGGCTGCGCCACAACACCCTGTCCTCCGCCTTCCGCATCCAGTCAGCCCCAGCCACCTTTTAAAGGTCGTCGGTCCATCTAGCTGGGGGGCGTCCCACACTACGCTTGCCATGACGCGGTCTCCACTCCAGGACTCGTCTGCTCCACCGGCCATCGGTCCTTCGATAAACATGGTCAGCCCACTGCCACTTCAGCTTGCTTGTATTTTTATTAAAATATACGTAATAATAAACACTATCACCAAATTTCAAGTTCATATGTCAATGAGAAGTAAAAAAAAATATTCGGAACAATTTTTTTTTTAACTGATTTTGGTGGCTTCTCATTTCTTTGTTTTCTAATATTTTTTAAAACAACTTCATTCTCTCCACTTAACAAGTTCTTAGTAACGACACTCCTCTCGATGGGACAGGTCAAAATTATTATTTCACGCCCCCCTTTAGCTGTATGGGAGACCCAGTAAAAAAATTGACAATGTATGGCTTTTTTCTTTTAAAAAACGTTGCCTCGCACTAGGAATTTCTCCTGTATTGTGGGTGCGTTTACAAACATTTAAACTCACATACACAAACAGCCAGACCCGGAACAACTACTTGTAGGTCATACAAATATTTGTTCCGTGCGGGAATCGAACCCGCGACACGCAGCGCAGCAGTCAATCGCTTAACCGCTGCGCCGCTTTGGGTTAAAAAGATGCATAAACTGTAAAATTTTGAAGACTGTATGTAGCTCCAACCGTTTGACTGTAAAACCTGTGTGAAAGACAACGGACGAACAGGTTAGTGACAGCAATAGGGCTCTGTTTGAACCCTTTGGGTACGGAACCCCAAAAAAACCGGCCAAGTGCGTGTTGGACCACGCACAATGAAGGGCTCCGTAGTTGGGATGAATTTATCCCAAATACAAACTTAACACTGTAGTTGAAAAACATGTTCTTCCATACATCAATATACGTCATGGTGAATTCTCCAACTGCAAATGTAAATTGGTCGACTATTACTCGTTAACTTGTAAAGCCTGCCTTGCTGTGATAGTTTTCCTATTAATTTCGTTATAATTATATCTACTACTGCCATGATTTTTTTCACATATCCAAAATCAACCATTTAGCTGGCGGGCGACACTTGACTCTAACAAAAAATAGCACTTTAAAGCATAATATTACGCAAGGAGTGATTTTAATAATGGTATTCACAGACCCGCAATATTTTTGAATGGCCTATGCAATGGTACTCCACACCATGGGGCAGACGAGAAAAAAAAATATCATCCCCACTTTACCCTTAAACAAAATTTGTAGACTCATGCCAAATTACAGCTTTCTATTACTAAGAGTCTCAGAGCTAAGCTGGGGACAGACAGACGGACATGGTGAAACTACAAGGGTTCCTTGTTGACTACGGAACCCTAAAAAGGAACACAATGAAATCGATTATATCACTATCAATAACTGACACCAGTTACTATGACAGAGACTGTGTGGTCTTAAGTTCTATATGAAGTCGAAACTTGTCCTCAAAACCGCTCATACTTCGAAGCTATTTTTACCGCCGCCGCCGTGTCAATAAGAAACCTTGGCATAAATAGGGAAGGAGCAGCTCCGTCCAGTAAGTAATGAGGGAGCACTGTAAACATATAGTGTAACCAGGGTGTGCCGTTAATTGATTGCCTGCCGCGCCCGCCATACAGTGCGACCATCGTTTTAGAAGCATTGCTTTTGCTTGAAGTGTCTCGAGAAATTGCTGGATTTGCATGGACTGGTTTATTGTTTAATGTCGCGCCTTTTTTTATGTATGGGTCCTCTAATGATAGGTAGTTACAATACTTATGTACAATACTTATAATTTATGATACACATTCAATAATATTTTATAAATTAACCCAGATACTGCGACGTAAACATCTGGTTACGTCTCATATCAACAAGTATAATACGTAACTACTTATTGTAACAAACAGCCTGTAGAATAATAACCTTCTACTAGACCAATCAATAATTGTGTTACAAATGTGGCCATAATTATTGGATGTGTTCCTTCGAAAGTGTATTGGAGAGCGCAGCATTACTTAGCTAAAAGGATCAAAGCAAGATGCTGCGGTACATTCTCCAAAAATATTCCCTTCTCCTATCTATCTACCAATTTATACTATGCAACATAGTCGAACATAGTAGAACCATGAACCCGTGGCGGCCTCAACATCGCCACATACGAGCTACGCGTAACACTGACGTCACGCAAAATCCTGCATCGCGCAAGCAGAGTTTACCGCGCAACTAGCATATATACAACACCGACATCAACTATCGGGCAGTTGCCCACCAGACACATCACCCGTCAAAATTATTTTTCCTGTGGCAACACTACAGCTAACAGCTGATTTGAAATGTTCTTGTAATTTTTAAGGTTATGGATGATGTGTTGCACAAAATCTGTAATTCAAATATGTCTATCATTGCTTGTGGTGATTTTAATGTTAATTTATTAGAAAATTCTGGGTTAAGTACTAAAATTATAAGTTTGTTTCAGTCATACAATCTTGCTCACCAATTTTTGGAGCCCACTAGAATAACGCCCACTAGTGCCACATGCCTAGATAACATTTATACAGATGTTATACCCACAAAGAAATTATTAATCTAATAGACTCAGATCATTGCGGACAATTGATCAGTATTCCAAATCCAAAAAAAAAAGTTATTAAAAAAGATATCACTGTTAACCCAAAAACTACTAAGCGGTTGAAAACATTTAAAACTAAACTTTTGAGTAATTTACCAGTTTTGTCAACTAATGCTGCCCCTAATCAACATTATAATGATTTTTTTTTGTATGTATTGCACACAATTTGATAATATTTTCATTCCAAAGACATTCTAAGTTAATAGTAATGCTTCTTTCTGTGACTGGGCCACCATTGGTATACATAAAAGTAGTAGTAATTTAATCTTTATGTTAAGAATTATTCAAAATTATTTAAAAATGTCTGTTGTATGGCCAAATCACGTCACTTGAGTTCAAAAATTAAAAATAGTAGTAATATAATTAAAATGACATGGAATATCATTAATAGTGAAACGGGAAGGTCATGCAACCGAAGTAGTGACTACAGCCTAGCTATTGATGACAATATAATTGAATCAGATTCTCAAGTCGAGCACCTAAATAGGTCTATAATTAGTAGGGTCTGATGTACTACCCGATTTAAACAACGGTATTATTTTACTGTTTTTCATAAGATCAGGAAGCTCACCACGGTCAATACAATTATTAAAAATAACAGCTAAAGTAGGTGCTACAATGTTTATAATCGACTTAGCAACGTCCACAAAATTACCCCATAGATCTGCGGTCTTTTTAACATTTAATGTGTGAAAGGTTTTAATTACATCTTTACAGGTGACATATTGGAGAAATTTTCAAAGGCCCCGCGGCCTTTGAAAATTTCTTTCTTCTTTGCAGAGATTCCCGTATCAACTACTAAATCTCTAAACTCATCACCCATTGCTGCAGAGTCATTACAAAAGAAAAAGTTCCAGTTTGTGATCCTGAATTTAATTTCCAATATGTCACCTGTAAAGATGTAATTAAAACCTTTCACACATTAAATGTTAAAAAGACCGCAGATCTATGCGGTAATTCTGTGGACGTTGCTAAGTCGATTATAAACATTGTAGCACCTACTTTAGCTGTTATTTTTAATAATTGTATTGACCGTGGTGAGCTTCCTGATCTTATGAAAAACAGTAAAATAATACCGTTTTTAAATCGGGTAGTACATCAGACCCTACTAATTATAGAACTATTTCGGTGCTACCTACCTTTAGTAAAATTTTTGAAAAACTTATTTTGTGAAAATAAGTTTTTGAAATGATGATGCAAAGATTTTTTAATAAACATAAATTACTGCATAACAAACAGTTCGGTTTTACAAGGGGTCGTTCGACTACTGAACGGTGTTGAACTTTTAGGACATGTTTATAATGCATAGGAGGATAAATGCGATGCTTTGGGCATCTTTTGCGATTTGTCCAAGGCATTCGATTGCGTTCTTCATGAAACATTAATCAGGAAACTGCACCACTACGGAATCCGAAATGCCTCCCTGGATCTTCTTACTTCATATTTAAGTGATAGGATTCAGAAAGTTGATGTTAATGGAAAAAGATCTCCCGGATCTATAGTAAGAATGGGGGTCCCCAGGGCTCAATTCTTGGCCCATTTTTGTTTCTTATTTATATAAATGACTTGTTTTACCTCATAAAGGATAAACATGATATAGTGTTGTTTGCAGACGACACTTCACTTTTATTTAAACTCAAACGTCAGCAGTTGGTTACTGACAATGTAAATAATGCCCTGGAAAAAGTAGTTAACTGGTTTAATGTTAATAATCTACTTCTTAACGAGAAAAAAACTAAATGTATTAAGTTTACAATACCTCATGTTAGACACGTAAAAACTAGTGTGCTCATAAAGGGTGAAGAGTTGAAACCCGAAGATACCACAGTGTTTTTAGACATAACTTTGGATGCCAAGCTTCAATGGGGCCCCCATATAGATAAATTGTCAAAAAAGCTTAGCTCTGCAGCATACGCCGTTAGAAAAAATCGTGATTTAACTGATTTAGAGACAGCCCGCTTAGTATACTTTAGTTATTTTCATAGTGTAATGTCGTACGGTATTCTGTTGTGGGGAAATGCCGCCGATATTCAATCAATTTTTGTTTTACAAAAAAGGGCAATTCGTTCAATTTATAAATTAAGTCCCAGACACTCCCTCAGAGACAAATTTAAAGATATCAATATAATGACTGTAGCTTCTCAGTACATTTATGAAAATCTTTTGTATGCACATAAAAATATTAATATGTTTAAAAAATACAGTGATATCCATAATGTAAACACTAGGAACAAGCACAAATTTGTTGTTCCTACAACCAGGCTTAAAAAAATAGGTGGCTCATTTAGATGCCAGTGTATACGTTTCTATAATAAACTTCCTAGCCATATTCAAGAATTAAGCCTTAATAAATTCAAATGTTTTATAAAGCGGAAACTGTGCCAGAAAGCCTTTTATACTGTTAAAGACTATATTGAGGACAAAAAGGCTTGGGATTGAGCTGCTCCAATAAATTTACAGTGATTCTTGATTTGATTTATATACATTTTTTTTTTGCCACTGTATACTTATATTTTTCTTTTTTTTTTTATATATCATTTTACATTAACAATGACATGAATATTTACTTCGTAAAGTATTATATTATTTTCATTATTATCAATGTGAGGACTATGTGGGTCATTGTTTTTGTTTTATTTTTCTCTTAGTTTTAATGATGGTCTGGTAGTTTGAGTACTTTATGCGGCCTACCCAAATGTCCTTTCTTTGGTATTGTTCGTCGAATCGTTGAGGGAAAGCCTTTTATACTGTTAAAGACTATATTGAGGACAAAAAGGCTTGGGATTGAGCTGCTCCAATAAATTTACAGTGATTCTTGATTTGATTTATATACATTTTTTTTTTGCCACTGTATACTTATATTTTTCTTTTTGTTTTTTATATATCATTTTACATTAACAATGACATGAATATTTACTTCGTAAAGTATTATATTATTTTCATTATTATCAATGTGAGGACTATGTGGGTCATTGTTTTTGTTTTATTTTTCTCTTAGTTTTAATGATGGTCTGGTAGTTTGAGTACTTTATGCGCCCTACCCAAATGTCCTTTCTTTGGTATTGTTCGTCGAATCGTTGAGGTCCTTAAGTTTTGAGTTGAGCTGCACGATAACTGACAAATGCGTGCACTGACTGGACAGATCCACTCAAATCTGTGTGGTTCTTTCCTCAAAAGACCATTTCAGACACCAATCTACATGGTCCTCAAATGATCTGACCAAGATTATATCCGTATTTTATATACTCGTACACATTGACATTGATGAATTTTATATAAACTATGACATGAATATTTACTTTGATAAGTATTATATTGTTTTAATTAAGTATTGTAAATGTGAAGACTATGTGGGTTATTGTTTATTTTTGTTTTTACTCAGTTAGTTTTCATCATTGTCTGGCAGTTTGAGTAATTTATGCGGCCTACCCGAATGTTCTTTCTTTGGTATTGTTCGTTGAATCGTTGAGCTCCTCAAGTTCTGAGTTGAGCTGCACGACTACTGACAAATGCGTGCACTGACTGGACAGGTCCCCTCAATCTGTGTGATTCTTTCATCAAAAGATCATTTCAGGCACCAATCTACATGGTCTTTACATGATTTGACCAAGATTATGTCTGGACTTTAAAAGAGACTGTGACCTCTGAGTTTGTTTCGGCCTTTCTTCTCAGAGTAGTCAGTTACGAAACGCCGACCTCATCTAGTTTTTTTTTGTTTTTTTTTAATATGTTTGACGTGTAAAAGTGTTTGTACAAACCTACTTACAGAAAATAAATCATGTATCATTTATCATTAAAAAAAAAATCAAAATCAAAAATATTTATTTGCTAGAATATGGTACATAGGGTGTTACAGCGCGCGCGCGTCTGGTTGCTGGATCTTCCCTTTTATATAGAGGATGAGTGAACTTTACACCCTGTTCCTCATGCCTCTATAAACCAATGGAGCGTAATTTTCGCGCCTATATTTGTATATCGAGACCATAGGTCGGAGGATAGATGCACTTAAGAACATTAGCAACAACGTAGCTTAAAGTTCTGAATCATCGCATACACGGAAAATTATAATCCTCTGTCCAGTGTGAGGGCTCATGGCGCAGTTTTGTTAGTTTACGGGGTACTGTGTAAAATGTTATAATAAAATACCACTCGATATTCTTCAACTAAATGAGAAGAGATTTTAACAACCATTAAACGCACTCTATGTAGACATTATGAGTTGGATCATTATATCGTAGATAAAAATGCTTTGCTAAATGCTGGTCTTGCTCCACAGCCACTTGGGCTCGCTAGATAAAATTTTAATATTTGGAGGAGTTGCTTCCCTTTTTAGGGTTTCGTACCTCAAAAGGAAAAATGTTTTAAGTGTACTTTAAATATGAGTTAAAATTTTCTTTCATTTAATTGCAATATAATTATCACAATGTATTTTTTTGTGCCATTTAACACAGTACCCCATAAAAGAAGTATGTACTTTGGATAATCTTAATTAAAAAAAAACTTAAAATGTAGGTTGGGCTGGATGGTGCTGAACCACGTCATGTTCGTAAATGGACGCCGTTGGTACCGGTCATCTCTTAACTGCCAACGGCTTATTTTTAATCTTATAGTTTGAATTGTTTCTTTATTTTTTTTTTATATGGTTCGCACATACAACAATAAAAATAATATACCCAGAGTTTTGTTATAATTATCTTGATTTTAAAGTGTGTTCGTTTGGAGTTTCATGCCTGTTCTATTCCTAGATCTACGTTTTGTAATGGGCAACTAGCTGGTCAACTTTCTGACTAACTGACCGACTCTTTGACAATTCAAAAGTGCCTCTAAATGTTTTATTTGAAATAAATGCTTTGAGTTTCTACAAAATCTCCAGTTGGTTGCAATTTTAGATCATGTTTTTCACTGGTTGAATTGAAGGTTATTTTGTTATTTTACAATTGTTAAAATGAATACGCAGTTTTCCACTTAAACTAAGAGTTTAACTTGATTCCTGGACAACAGCATTGGTATTTTGCTCCCCAGAAAATTCAAAGCTTAGCTCACGGGCGGGGTGTTACATGAAAAGTCTATAAATTCATGGGAATATAAGCTCAATTAAGGTATTATTTCTATCACCCACGTATAAAAGTCAAATTGCAAACAAATAAAAACGACGCAACGTATTAAAATAGATCTTAACCCAATAACTCTTCAATAAGTCTCTACCACGCAATGATCGGATGATGACGAATCATATTACTTCGATCCTACACAAGGACGTAGAAGAATTTCACGCAACACGCCCTCCACTGCGTACTGAAACTGAAGCACAATAGCAGTATAGAACTTAATCCTCATCGGCTCTCTGCAGTCACGTTGTGGAAACAATGTTGCACGGTCTTAGGATCAGGCCGCGGAATAGGCGATGCGATGTGGACAGGCCTGATAGGGGAAGTATTGGCGTTGTTGAGGAAGGAATTAGTGTGTGTAGCTTATAGTTGCAATAATTATTTAGTCTGGATAGATAGTATTGGGATGATAAAGATCCAATTCGTTTTCAAGCACGTTAATTTCCACGCAACATTTTTTATGCCAAATTGCAGATGAATATTTTTTCAACCTACTTATAAACTACGATTATCCCCACTAGGTATTGATTATGATTAATAGTTTGAATCAATCAATACATTCATCAAAGGCTGTAACATAGACAAAGTGACATATTTTGTAACATATCAACATCATCCTACAGCAGTCCACTTTTGGACACAATGCCTTTCGAATCACACGCCATTTTTTATAAAAACGTCAGACTGATGTAATGCCACAGGGCATTACATAAAAAAAAACTGGTCAAGCGCGAGTCGGACTCGCGCACCGAGGGTTCCGTACTTATATATGATGTTGATGATTTCTGAAAAACTGTGCTAGTTAGAGACATCGTTTTATTTTTCCTGTAATATTTACATAATCTTTATATTGTAATTCTTTTAATTTTTAATTGTTATAATTTTGTGTAAAATTTCAATACAATGTTAAAATTGTTACAGAAATAAATAAATAAATAATAATAAATAAATAAACTTCTATCACATAGAATAGTTTCAGATTTTTATCTATGCAAACTTCAACAAAAAGTCGGAAACTATTCTGCCTAAAAAAAAATGTTTGAGAAGGTGAATACAGCGTTCTTTCATATGATACCCCACATGCCCTAATATCCCCATTACATTTTTTTAAGACCCCCTTTCAGTCGCAAAAAATATTTTTTTTCTTGTTTGCAAAATAGTTGGGCAAAAGTCATCTAAAACTATTCTAAATTTCAAGTTGATAGCATTAGTAGTTCTTGAGATATCCAGGTGCGACAGACAGACAGACAGACTTAGTCTCACCATAAGGAACCATTTTGGTACTGAACCCTAAAACTGTCAGTCGTAGGACCGTAGGACTGCATGTCAAAAGTGAAAACTTCTTAGCTTCACAAACTTGTAAAAATTTGTGTATATGTATCTGAGCGTGACGGTTACACGAGTTCAGTGCTTTTTCCCCATCCCAAAAGTGCCCAACGTGCTTAAAGAAGTTATCACTTCAAAAATCGTCAGTCCAGTCCACTCGCTATCCTCTAAGGTCACGGTACGGTGATATTACACTCATGATACGAACGCGTTGGGAGCGTGGCGTGAATGGGTCCGGCCTATGCGAACCAAATTATATGCCGGTCAACCATGACATTTGCATAATTGGCTAATTAGTAATGATATTCTTGATCTGACAAGTAATATTATTGACTTAGGACAGGAGTCTTTAAAACATAATTTACAGCCATTTTTTTCGACTGAAACAAGATTATTCACTCTGGACTGGAATTTTTATTTAACTTAGGAGCGTTATTTTCTCTTACATACCTGAGAATTGCTTCAGGCTACTTGAAACTGAAAATCTGTTGTAATGTTGTCAGAACGTTCGGTATGGAATAGCTTGATGATAATAAAATTAAAATAAAAAAAGTGTAAAAATCAACCTTAAAAAGCTACTTATATTGAATCAACGTGAACAGTATCCCAGTCAAAAGCTTTAAGCTACAAAATATTTTTGGTGTCATCCCTAAGGTCATATTTCAGGTCCCCCAAGTAGTACGTTAGCAGGTTTACGATTTAACATATGTTACGTGCCACGAGGAGGCTCGCCTAAGTGAATCAGATTATATACCGATGGACTATCCAATTTGCATAATTCACTAATTGATACTGGCAGCTTGGATGTTTATTTGGATTATTTAATAGTCCGGTTCAACTGAGTTTGGTTAATGTAACATCTAATAATATAATATATAGCCTTTATCTCTTTAATAAAAAAAATATATACAAGTGGATTAATAAACTTTTTTAAATTGGGAAATAATTAAACTTTTTTTTCTTTTCCTACTCAAAAACAAAAAGGTTGACTCACTATAACCTTTTTATGGTAATCAAATTTGTTCTAACATAATAAATTTTATGCGAAGGTGTTTTTATAAATATGATATTAATCTTAATCCTAATAAATACAATTAAAATTGCCCTTGACATCATATGATTTCAATGAATACCTTAGGAGATATCATAGTTTTAAAATAATCACACTATAATTACATCAAACTAATAATATAAAGGCGAAAGTTTGTGAGTGTGTGTGTTTGTTACTTCTTCACGCTCAAACGGCTGGACCGATTTTGATAAAATTTTCTATGGAGGTAGCTGACACCCTATATTAACATTAATATAGTCTACTTTTTATCCCGATATTCCCACGGGATCGAGACTACCGCGGGGCGCAGCTAGTAGTTAATAAAATAAAATAATTGAAATCGTCATTTTAACGATTGTATATTATTAACAAAAAAAAATAAGAAAATATTTTCAGTTTTACAAATCAAAATTAAAATCCGCTGTAAAACAGAAAGTTTCAAACAAAGCGCAGCTCAACGTTTGTCAAATGAAAAAGTAATATTTAACATGAGCCGAAACTCATAAATAAATAGCAAGTCTGTTGATATTTGGAAAGCGACAGAGAGCCAATATTTCGCATGTCAGTCAGAAAGTCCCGTGTTTACAGTTGCCAACTATATTTTTTGGTTGTACACCGATATTAGAAACTGAAATGCTTTAGTGAGTTTGAAATTCAAAAGCGAAAGAAAATGTTTTTTATTTGTAACAAAATCATGTTGTTATACTACTTTCCGGCTGTTAAACAGTTACAGAGTGGTGATAACTTCTAAGTACTTGTAATAATCGTCAGTCAGCATTTACAGTTAAATTTAAACATAATTTCAAATCGCATTCGGAAAATAAGGCCTCACAAAAAAATCCCGACGTCCAGTATTGATTTACAAAATAATATAAACAGAAAAATAACTGAAATAACTTTGGCAACACCGCATGCTACGGTTTATTGGGATTCGTTTTTACATCGATGACTCTATGTTTTCAGATGTAAATGAAAACCTACATTCGAATGGCTAGCGAATGCACCAATACTGCCGAATATTTCAGTGTACATACGAACATAACGTAGGTTATACCTTACCTATGTTATACGAATTCATAGGTCCTGGTATCATCGGTTTTGTAAATATGCAATGTTTTGTGGTATGGATTCTGGATACCGTGCTGATGTTTTCCTAGAAACGATAAAACAATTTAAATATCAACAATTAATTCGTGGTGGTCTCGAAAATCTGGAATAAGTTCTTCGATTTCATATTTATTCGATATTGTGGTGTTAGGTGGAGGAGTATGTAAGGAGGGTAGCAGTGGTGTTCTATAGTGTAAGGAGGAAGTGGAAGAGTGGCGCGAGTATATGTATGTATACAATATTATTGTTAGTAGATGCGAAACCCGAAACACGTGTCTAGTATTTTTATGTAAAGAATCTATGTACAAAATTTCAAAACTGTATCATGAAAAATCACAAAGTTATATGGTTGTTATGTCACCGGGTTGTCCATACAAAAACATGCTAACGGCGCCCCCGCGCCTCCAGGGTCGTCTTGCGCTCTTTGAAAATAATTTGGCAGTAGGTACCTAACTGTACAGCGATTGTATTGTCAGTAATTAAATGGTGATAACTTTTCCTTCACACTTAAATATTTTTGGGACAAAATAAAACATGGTGTAAAAATTATTGAAATCGATTCAGTTCCTTATTCTGAACAAACTATATTCAGGTTTCGCATAAACTAAAAATAATGTTGTATATGTATATCAAAGGTGGGCAAAAACTTTAATGCAAAACTGACTAGAGTAGATTTTAAGAAATTGAACCCTTTCAGAGGACAGCTAAGTCGCGGGAATCAGCGAGTATCCCCATACATCTCAATTCAAATAAATCATAAAAACTTCTGCATTCATCCTCTTGTTTAGTCTGTTCAAAGTGAAAAACATAATGCTTTATACGTGAGCAAATCCTATTCCCTTACGTTATGTTTTAAAAACAGTACCGTAGACATAAAAAGAGAATCAAGAACATATTTTTCATAGACTTTGTTGGGGACTATCCAAACGGAGTTTCGGCTTTTGTGACTAGATCTCTTTTTATTATCTTCTTTTTTCTTTCTTTATTTGAAGAGGATTTCGGTAATGTGTTGTGGTACTAATGATTGCGGTAAACTGAAACGTTTTTATCTGTTTTTAGTTGGCTTTACTGAGCGGATTACGTGTGGTCTCTGCCAATCCGACTACCAAAATATACGGTAACTAAACGCAAGTCTGTCGAGAATAAAAAACAAAAATAAACTGGCACTTACGCCGTACATTATTTAGACGTATGAAGTATGGCTCATCCCGGCAGTAATCCTTTTATAGTTCCATACATCCTGAGGCCTAGCATAAACCTCGAAAAAATCTCCGAAATTCACATAATAACAATGGACTTTATTGCCTAGACACTATAAGCCTTTCTCGGGCACTGAGTCTAAACGAATTGCTCGTATCTTCCAATTTTATAGGCATTCTGCTTGTCTTGTGTTTTAGAAGAAAGGTTAATTGAATTCAAGTTTTATGGTGCCTCTAACGGACAATAAAAAAACTTTACGTGGACTCTTTGGAGGGGACTTGATTAAAACAAATGAATTACTATTCATTCTTGCTGAAGTTCTTAGCTTTGAATGTAAGAAAAGAATGATTGTTCAGAGACTTGTCTCTGAAATGTTTGATTCAACTTAAGGTCGGACATACCTTTTGGGTTATCCGAAGAGGCTCTCATAAGTTAATCTTTAAGAATTTGACGAAGAAAGATCAAGTAGAAGAATTAAGGTTACTTATGAAAGAGAGCGAGGTTCTTGCTATGTTAAGTACAAGATATATGTGTAGATGACAGTATTTCTATGTTAAGTTGTAGTTAAGTTACAATGGCTTATTTATTTTATATAATAATATTAATCTTACTTCAAGGAAGTCACCCACGAGGGTCGTGGGTGACTTCCTTGAAGTAAGATTAAGTAGAAGTAGGGACTTACAACAGCAAATCTTCCCAACAGTACGTGCAATAGGTACGGAAACTCTTTACGTCGCATTTTGGTTCCTATTATGAGGTCATCTTTAAAATACTTCACGGATACTTACGTCTACAATCCGATCGTCAGACATTCAGCTCAGTTTGACCATAAATGCAAAAATGCATAGAAATGTTTACTGCATAAATTTTTGATTCTAAAACTTTCAATCATTGAAACTACAAAATAGAAACGGTACGTGTAACGATTTAATTTTGTTATTGCCTAAAATGTTTCCAATTGCCAAAGTGTAATTTCTAAGAGGTCAATACTGAAATCGACAGCAGACGTCGACGAGTTTAAGTAAGTGGTAAAGAGTGTTCTCTAAGATACAAACTAAAGGCGTTTTGTAAAACTAATAAGTTGAAAATTAAGGTACCTAATCATTTTAGCAATTAGTACATGAAGCACCTTTATTGATCGACTGCTATTCTAAGATAAAAACATTTTATCAATGCGTTGCCACGCAATTCTCATTGCTTACAATTAACATACATATATCCAGCCCTCTGGGAATGTTGAACACCGTCTATCAGGCGGAATGTGTGGGCATTATACAAGCGGCTTACGCCATCGAAGCCAGGAAAGTTACGGACACCCGTATACGTATACTGTCCGACAGTGCCTCAGTTCTGCAATCCCTAGAGAAAAAATAAATATTACCTCCAGACTAACACTAGAATTTCACAATGCACTGGAGCGGTTGACGGTGTGCAACCGTAAAACAGTGACACTGCAATGGATAAAAGGACACAGCGGATCACTGGGTAACGACGCAGCTGACGAACTTGCGAGGAGAGCATCCATCGCGTCAGTCTGTGGACCCGAACCTATCGTACTCATCCCCTTTAACCAGTTGGTTAAAGGGGATGGGTACGCAGTTGGCTACAGGAGTTCACCCACACACAAGCGGAGAACTGGTGGACCTCGACACCGGGCTGCAGGCAATCCAGGGTAGCCACGCCATCCTTAGCAAACCTTTTTTTTATTTTTACCTGCTGTACTTATATTATATTGTGTGCCTTTAGTCTGTGCTAAATAAATGTATTTTCTTTCTTCTTAGATAGCAGGCTAACCAGGCGTTTGTTACGGATAGGAACAGCCTGCGCCTGGTGACGGGGACACATCACGGGACACTGCTCATTAAACAAACTCTTCCACACAATAGGCATAACGGACAGCCCTCTGTGCAGGGCTTGCATGGAGGCTGAAGAAACCGTTGCGCATGTGCTCTTTGACTGCACAGGCGTCACCCTGATCAGAACAGAAACCCTCGGGTCACCCAGATCCTTCACATATATTCTATGCAGACCAGGAGACCTAATCAGCTTCTGGAGGGAGGTGGGCTGGTTGGAGTAAACAACTGACGGCCGCCATGGCCCACGCATAATGGTCCACATGAAGGACTAAGTGCGGAAACCAAACCCTATAACATAGAACATACATAATCAGCCTATAATTTTCCCACTGTTGGGACACAGCCCTCCTCTTTGTGAGAGGGACAGTTTACCTACTCGTATCTTATTGAAACGCTTACAGATAAAAGTGCTTGCAAAATAAATAAAAAAAAAAGCAAAATATTTTCTTTTTGTCTAGTCTTAACAGAAACAGGCAGGCGTTAAAATCGCCAATACGTAAGACAACTTGAAAACGATCTTACCCAATTATTAAAACAAAACTGTCTCTAGATAGTCCATAATTATATCCAACGGAATACATCGTATACAGACCAAAGTTCGCCTAAATCGTAGTCTTTTTAACAACCGCTGACACACCAAACTTGGACCACAGTCTTAATTGGTTTCATTTTCGAGTGAACAGGTCCGGTCCGGCGTGACACGGCGGACTTCCGACTTCTAACACGGCAAGCACCATAAATGCCAATTATAAACCTTATTCCGTTGTAATAAGGATTATCTGGGCTTAAGTTAATGATTCCGGGTGAAATGAATCGACCTTGCATGAGGCGGTGTTTTGATTTTGCGCTGGTAGATTATTTTTTTGGGAAGGTGTAAGGTGGGATTATTATTAATACTATGCGATTGTAATGATTACGTTTTGACGCTTTATTCACTTGCCGCAGTTTCATTAATAACTAAAAATGTATTCTAAAACCTTACCTTATTACAAAACAAGGTTTATCTTCAGACTCAAGTTTAAAACATGGAGCCATTATTGAATTTCGAACTTTATTCCGACTATGGTAAAGTTCCTAAACACAAAACTGTCAACTTAGTACCGAACTAAGTTTTCAGTTTTGTATAAAGAACGGTATTTCAATCATTCTTACGTTCTTATTACAAAAACTGGCTCCATGGTTTAAGCCATGTCAAAATATAAATCTTGTTTGTAATAAGGCGGTAAGAGTTCCTCATTCATACAAAACTGATGTTACCTAGGCTAAGTTTTTGGTAAGTAAATGATTACTTACTTATCCTTCTTACTAGTTAATGTACGTATTTATATATCAATTTGAAAGTTTAGTACCTCTGAAATATAGTACTCTAAACAAAGATATATTTTGATCCTAAGGTTTCATTTCTTTACACAAAACGTATCGCCAATCAAATTGCAGTTATTCAACCAATCAAGATTCCTCACTAATACCGTTGTAATCCACTACTTTCATCAAAATGCATTGAACTTAAACAATGTCTTTGAAGGTTAACTTTTCAAAGGAGCTCAAATGTAATCATTAAAAACAAAAGCCATCCATTTGAAACGAAGCCTTTTGCCGTCAATATCAATCATAGTACGTTTTGACAAGACGTCAAATGATTTTCAGTAGAATTTGGCTTTAAGGCACTTCACACAGACGTTACTTTTCGTGCGTGGCACTTTCGTTTTTCTATAAAATCAGGTGCGACTCTACGCACAAACGTGACGCGACTCAAGATTGTCACAGAAAAAACGTGCATACGAAAACATAATTATGTAATAAACTCGAAGGTTGCACAAAACAGATCTAAGTACTATCACAAACAAACAAATAGTCGGAAGCTGCACGTCATGACTGTGACAAGAAGGCTTGCACTCAGCATGATGCTGTGCTATGGGGGACCCACAGCACAGCGCTGATTTTCAGCGGTCACCCGAAAAATACATACGGAACCCAAGTCAGGTTTGATGATTTGTACGTCTGTACAAATCATCAAACCTGACTTGGGTTCCGTATATAATAATAATGAGAGGTCAGCATAAACTGGAAATGTATAGCTTGATGTGTAGCCGTGTGTAGGTACATAAGTAAATAGGTAACAAAATAAAATAAAATAAACAGTACTTAGAATATAATGCCTATACAACCAATTTTATGAATAAATATAAATATTATTCAATAACATAAAAATTAATCCGCAGGCATCACCATGCACAATAATATTATTACACGAAAATATCCAGTGTTTTCACTCAGAAACAGTGTCTCAGTGTGACTCAGTGTGTTTTTGAATCAGTCTCAGTCGCGCGACAATTCGCACCTGTGTGGGCCACCTTTCATTGTTATAAGCAACCTTGCAGCAACTTGATTTATGAATTTGAAGGGTCACCTTGCTGCGCTCGAGTTACTAGCTTTTACGAAAGGGCACTCTCTCATAATGGCTGGGTTCGGCTGTCAATCAAAACGAAGAAAAGACTTACTAGGCAAGAAAGAGAAAAATTAAGGTGTGTTTTCACAATGTAGGATGATTAGTTTGACTTGCTTGCCATAAGAGTCATCAGTTAAACGAGATACAAGGTCAAAGTCAAATTATTTATTTCAAATACCTATTGTGCTATTCCACCAATTCGCACTAAACGTTTCCAAATGTAATTTATAATGCGCACAGCCAAAGAGTGGAACTCTCTACCTGCGTCTGTGTTTCCGAACGCATACAACCCTAATCTCTTCAAAGTCAGAGTGAACAGGCTTCTTCTGGGTAAGCTCACTCCATCGTCGACTGTGTCTCTGTCGTCTCTGCCCTAGACTAAGGTCAAGAGCAAATCCATACTAAATAAAAAAAATTGGCACAGTAGAGACACTTTTGAACGTCAAAATTTACAAAAAAAAATTAATTGTTTCTAGTCGCCCCTTCCAAAAGGTAGTTTCGTATGGAAAAGAATACGCAAAAAAACCCAACCTCTTTTAAAAATGACGAAGGGTTAGGAAGACATGTACCTATACTACACCCACATTTCGCCAAAATCAAAATCAAAAATAATTTTATTTCACATAAGCCTACATGAGCACTTATGAAACGTCAGAAGCTAGGTGACCGGTTCCAATTGGTCGTTTCCTATGAAGAAGAGCCGGCAAGAAACTCCACGGTTACTCTTTTAAAAAAAAAAGCCAGCCGCCAGTTATGTTTAAGTCCCATGTAATAGGGGGCGAGCCTATTGCCATCAACCGGGCATAGATCCGGACTGCGGGCTGCTACTGAGTATTTCATGAAAAAACTTATTTGATGAAGCTGCTAGATGCAAGTTCAGTTCTTAAATAACATCTGCTTCACACGAGTCTCTCAATGACTCTCATTTTACAAAATAGCGAATTTTCTCGACAATTTGAGCGAAGAAAAACACTCTGGAAGTCCAAACGTCCGGCATTGCATAAGACTCCTACA
This sequence comes from Tiliacea aurago, assembly GCA_948098905.1. Classification (NCBI taxonomy): domain Eukaryota; kingdom Metazoa; phylum Arthropoda; class Insecta; order Lepidoptera; family Noctuidae; genus Tiliacea; species Tiliacea aurago. Next base: position 28,003,823 of record OX402583.1, read on the forward strand.
TTACGAGAGAGTACTATTGAGCTAATTTTCTTTGGCTTCCCTCACTTACTGCATTTTAAAGGGCGTCTGGCACCTACAACATTTTTCCTTTTGAAAATTGTGGGAAACGAATGATCATTTTTATGGGTGCGTCGAATATATGAAATTACTAGCTGCTGTCCGCGGGTTCGCCCACCTGGCTTTTTCTAAAATAAAAGTAGCCTAAGTTACTCTATATAACATCAGATATCTGCTAGTGACAGTCCCGTCAAAATTGGTCGAGCCGTTTTGGAGATTAGCCGGAACAGACAGACAAAAAAAAATATATATTATATTATAGGTACTGTATATACTATCATATGAATTTAGTAAAAAGCTGTTATTGTGACATTACAAACAGACACTTCAATTTTATTCATTTGTATAGATAAAGATTTTTTTTTTTCATTTCAGTTTTGTTCGTGATTTTATAATAAACGCAAGACATGTTGGTATATCTCGCGTTTATTAAAAATCGCGAACTGATTGTGGATTAAAGCGACGATAACCGACTTTTAATGATTTTATACTGAAGATCACGTCTAAACGAGTAGTGTTAATTATTTAAAAAAGAAATATGTTAAATTAGAGTATTTTTTCAATAACTTAATATGTGAATATTTTAGATTATGGTTATATTACATAGTGAAATTAATTTGTAAAGCTATGTCTAACGCGGATAAAAAACTGAGAATGGCGCAAAATCTACCAAGCGTTTTTTTTTTAAACCTATACCAATTTAAAGATCATTTAATTATTGATCTTTTAATATACGCGTTTCATTAAAATACCTTTTGGTTCGTGTATAATAAATTAATAATGCGTCAAATTGGGGACAGCGCCCCTTGATGGGCGAGTCCTATTACTGGCTGAACGTACGACGCGTTGCGTGAGCTCAGTACAGAACACGCAAGCTAACCACTGGCATATATCTCCGTCTTAACAGTGGATTACACACCCATTACATATTATCATACAGTAGGTACCCACTGGGTATACCTGCAAATTGTATTGGAAACGACGTCAATTCGATTGAAAATCATTTGTGAAGTATATCTTTCAAATATTAGATCAATCAATCAATCTGCTTAACCTTTTCCCAACCAAGTTGGGGTCGGCTTCCAGTCTAACCGGATGTAGCTAAATACAATTTTACATGCAGCTTTAGCAGTTTACTTGGAGCGGCTGCCTCTGATCTGCACAACCCAGTAACTGGGTCATACGATACCCCTTGGTAAGACTGATTGTCAGACTTTCGGGCTTCTGACGACCTGATCTTTTAAATGTTAGAAATTTTGTAATTATATAATTTACTAGCTTCTGGGGGCCTAAAATGGACGCTTTGGCAGAATCATAATATGATCTGCGTACAATTCATATCCCGCAATTCATCTGTTTGACAGTTTTGTATGGAGTTTCGTAAAATGGTCCACAAATTAAGAATTGTTATACTGAAGTCTAATGTCAAAAAGCAGCTGTCAAACAAATGAATTTCGGGATTTATGAATTGTACGCAGATCATAATATGATTCTGCCAAAGCGTCTATTTTAGGCCCCCTGTTCTTTTTCGAGTTCTCTTCGTTTTCGAGATCTCTGATAATTGGGGTCAAAATTCAAGATGGCGCCAACGAAAAAACGGAACCCATAAAGAATCACTTCGTTGTTTGTCCGTCCATCCGTCTGCCTGTCTGTCAAGACCCGTTTTCTCAGGAACGCGTGGAAGTATCAAGTTGAAATTAATATCAAGTACAAAGGTCTAAGGTCCCTTAGAGCTCTAAACAAATTAAGCTTCTAAGTCAACGAAATAAAAAAATACGGCCATTTATGCGACATGTTTGGATGGGATAAATTCATTCCAACTACGGAACCCTCAATTTATTTAATCCAAATTTTGACGTTCAAAAAGTGCTGATTCTCGATTCTCAGCTTAGTTTGTATAAATGAATTTTGATTCATTGTGCTCCGACACGCACTTGGCCGGTTTTTTATAATGAATAGAGTGGCCACTGCTAGTCAGAAATAGCAAGAATACAAAGAATATTTCAATTCGAACCAGTAGTTTCTGAGATTAGCGCGTTCAACCAAACAAACTCTTCAGCTTTATAATATTAGTATAGATAGAAGATGTCAGAAATCACAACTATCTAAATTCTGTTCTCAAATTAAATTAAATTATAACACTTGTATGTTTAGTCTAACACTAGTTTTTAAGATCATTGTTACTAATACTTTGGGCGTTGCCTGAACTAAATGATAACAATAATACCAATACTCCTCGACACGGCTCGCATCGTGAGGAGGTTCCTATCTCTGGCACTCTAACCACCGGTACCTTGGACTCTGCTCCCGATACCGGCGAACCACCATTTTTTATATTTTTAAATGTTTTTATATATTTTTTATATTCTAATAATATGTAAAAATGTAATTTATATGTAAGTATGTAATGAAATAAGTAAAGAAAAAAAATAAAAATAACGTTTATTTGCTCAAAATATAAAAATGATATATAATTATACCTACTATATAAATATTAGGTGACTGTTAATGAGAGCTGGTGACCGGGGATTAAAAAGGTTCCTAACATACCGATAAAGAACCGGTATTTAGTGGTTCCGTTACTAGAATCCGAACCGGAACAGCAACCTAAATTAGAGCTTAAAGGCTTCTACATACCAGCGCGACTAGTCGCGCGACGCGACACGGCACAAAGGCCCCGCGTGTCGCGGGATGAGCGGTGCCTTTGTGTCGTGTCGCGTCGCGCGACAAGTCGCCCCGGTATGTAGAAGCCTTTAAGAACATTTATTTTACCGGTTCTTCTTCAAAGCAGGTCCGAACGAGTTCATACGATGCCGCTCAACGCAGGACGATAGCTTTGTGGGCAAATTTTTATTTCATTGTCAGTATGTTTTTTGGATTAGTATAATTTCATGACCACTGCTCTCAAAATGGCGAAGGAAAAGATCGTGAGGGTGTCCTCACGATGTTTTCCTACCTCATACCCCTCCTCCTCCTATTTGCATACCGGTTTAGGCATGTCCTAGAACCAAAAATTCGATGACATGTGACATCTACCAACCCGCACTGGGCCCACGTGTTGGAGTACAGCCCACTCCCTCTCACCGAGAGGAGGCCTGAATCCCAACAGTGGGAACATTATAGTCTGATTATGTGTGTAATATGTTTTTTGGGCATGTCCTACCAAGTTCATAAGGTATTTCTGTAACATTTGATGCTTTTATTTTCAACGGTTTTTTTCTTTTTGTGAAATACTTTCTTAGCTTTAGGATTTTTTACAAATTATCAGTGCGAATGTATTAAAAAAATACAATGGTTCCCATCACTCTCTTTTAGAAAAAAAAAATGTGGTGGAGTACTCGTATTATATCACCAAAAGAAGGAATGTTTTATTTTAAAACGATTTTAATAACACACATTTAACAAACAACCTTTAAATATTACGGAACCGGTATATTGCAACCATTATTTGGAACTAGAACCAAACCGGAACCGTACCGAAAAGAAGAACCTTTTTAAGAAATGAAGAACCAGAACCCAAATTCGTACCGGTTTTCAATCCCTGCTGGTGACTTTTTAGTGATAGCCGTTCTTCAGGAACAATCTGTAAGAATACATCAATCAATGTATCAGTGTTGTGACATTAGGTAGTAGGTATACTCGTACAAAGGAACGCAGGCGTTTATTAATTCACTAAAAACCAATGATATTATATTAAACAGATATCGCACCTCCGAGCTCCGCTCAAATAGTGTCGCAAGTCAAAAACATCTGTCATAAGTATGACACTATTTGAGATAAGATTTTGAAGTTTTCTGAAACGAATGGAACATTATAAGAGAATTCAAATTTTTTGAGTTGTCACACTATTTGAGCGGAGGTGCGATATGTTATGAGCGCGCAATCGTGAAGACTCGAAAACGTCCAAATTGGGACGTATTTGTTAGTCTGTGATGCCAACATTCGGTGATTGGTGGCCAGAATAATGTTTGTTTACATTCACGCGCAATTGACACACACTAGCTGTCCCTTTTTTTCTTGTTGTTTTTATCATGCCATCATTTTTACTTGTAGTGAAATGTAAAATTAATGAATAGTGGGTATGTGTGCTGCCGCTGCTGCGCGGTTTTAATAGTTATGTTTAGGTCCCATGTAATAGGGGGTGAGCCTATTGCCACGAACCGGGTACAAACCCAGACTTCAGACTGTTACTGAGAAATTTCAGATGGAAAACCCAATAACACTTTGCCTGACCCGGGAATCGAACCCTCGAAATCGAAAACCTCATGCTCACCATAGACCAACGAGGCCGTTTTCTATAAAAATGTGGCTGTTGTTTTAGTGTATTGTGTAATATTTTTCTTTCTAATTTAGAAGGAGTTAGGTTTTAATGATCATTTTTCATGTCACAATAATACGTGGCTGTTCAAAATCGCTGTAGATACCGTTTCCTTACATATATATTTCGGTAATATAACATCTAGCATCTCAAGCATATTCATAACTTGCACAACATTATCACCAACAAATCCCAATCTTCCTTCCATCTCACACCCACTAAACACTATTAACCACGTACAGGTAAAATTACACAAATCGCATTGACGCGTTACCATGGCAACCGCTCAGGAGCCCGGTAAACCGAAATTAATCCGTCCGTATGAGCGTAGAGTTGAACTTAATTAGCGGCTCTGCTTGTGACTATGTAGGTGCGAGCGCGATGATTAGACGATAGATGTGGTTGCTTGATTATGAGTGTCTAAGCTGAGGAGATAACGAACTGGGCTGGGTCTGTAGCGAATTGTGGGAGAGTGTAAAGTTTTGTCATCGGTACCTTTGTTTAATGCAATCGTAAACGATGGAATCGGTTCGTTCTCAAAAAAACTTAATAGCACTGAAACCACAGTTCAAACATACAGTTTTTTTTCATCAATTCGGCTCTTACAGTAGATGTAATGTAAAATCTACACTTTATTGATTTCGGAGATATTGTGACTGACCCTGGCCCCTGGGTCTGTCAAATCTTGCATGATCCCAGAATTCCAGAAACATCCGAAATAAAGATTATTACTGACAGTGGCTAAGGTGTTACGATGGAAAGTAGTAGGTACATCTCTAGCTGTTCGACAAATTGCTTCAACTTTCTTAAGGCAATTAGAATCATCTTCATTATCAGTCAACATCTTCCTGCAGCTTCCAATCCTAAAATCATTAGCAACCTCCACAAACCTTCCATACACTACAACGGCTAATGCCACGCGCGGTCGAATGATTGGTTTAAAAGCTCTTTACCAACTATCTTGCTCTATGGGTTTTGATCTGCAAAACTCACTTCTAATCCAATTAGCAAAGGTATTGTGGTGTGAATGAGGAGTGAAAGAGGGCTTAGTGAATGTGAACTGGAGTAGGAGTTAGATGTTTTAAGGAGCTATTAAAATAGTTGATGAACAGGAACTAGAAATGCGATGTGTTTTGGGTGCAGAGAATTTAATGAGCCAGATTAGGTTGTTTTCAGGATTCTGTTGCAGTACATAATTAGACATAATCCTTTGCCAATTATAACCTAAAGTTTTGCGTCTACCTTTAAATCTAATTTAGCCAGTGGAATCTTAGAATATAGAGTTATATTATCCTGTAATTGAGTTGAGGTCAGATGACAGTTGTTTATATAACTCAGCATCAGTGTCTTTTATAAATGGCAGCCATTCCTAGCATAGGTGAAATAGGTAGACTATAAGCTGAGCTAATATTTTATACAAGTTAGATCACGCTAATATTTTATACAAGTTAGACTACGCTAATATTTGAGTATAGCTCTATACCTGCTTAGATTTGCTAAAGTTTTCTCAAATAATCTTTTTAGATTTGCACCTCTTAGGGTTCACCAAAATACACACAAGAGAGATGATACAAACAAAGGAGAAGGGTATAAAGTGAATATGAAATAAAAGCGTCGCGGCCCCATTTTGAGCCAACAAAATAAGTATGAGAAATATAAAAAATACATCTTTGCCAGCTCTTACTAGCGATCATAAAATGTAACTATTTCAATAAAAAAACTACTCTGCTAAGTAGGTAGATAGTTACATGTTGACGGTCTTATAGCTGGGACATCAGTACAATCTGAGAAAAAAGCGTCACTATTAAATTATATAGCACTGAAATAAAAACACTTCCAAGACCTTTTCGAATTTTATAACTACGACCTAACAGGGCTTACAATATACTCGTGATGACGAGGCATATTTTGTACCGGATCGGGACCGCAATATAAAAGTCTCAATTCATAGATTCTTTTGAGCCATATGGCTCCTAACATGACCCCGATATAGTTTTTCAAAGTATAGTTCTAGTGTGGTTCCGAAGTGTGTTCCAAATAATATGCTACTCGAGACGGTTACAAACGCAATAAGACAGCACGCACACCAGTTACATGTTTTTTTTTTTGCTAATAACATTATAATGCAATCACCAATCCGTATGCTAAGTATGGTGATTATTGAAATATTCTATATAACTATTCAATACTCAAATGATGGGGAGCTAATTTACTATAGAAATTATTACAATACGGTGATAATGATCTTTAATGAAATTGACATAATCACACACACACACACCATGAAACTCACACACACACCCCCACACACCATGACACACACACACACCACACACACATACACACACACACACACACACATCATGATCATTACAAAAACTGTGAATGAACACAACAATTCCGTCCCCACCTACACACGAACACGGATTTGTAAGCACAAATACGGATATACGAGTTCCAACCCGTTTCGTCACTGAAATGCTACAATGCGGCCCATTTCGTCAATTAAATAGTTTTAATGAAATCACGAAAGTTGTGCGGCATATAAAGGCGTCGCCACACTCGCAAGCGGGACTCAGTTTCGTGGACATATTAATTTATCTTTATTTTAATATAACGCTCATTCAGCATGTGTGCACAGTACCGACTTCAATGTGAAATTGCTTTTTCAGTTATAAAATATGGCGACAGTATCTTGTCTTGAGTTTTGGTTACGTTGTAAGTGATGATTCAGTTATATTTTAATGCTTGTACATTTTGATTTTGTTTATGAGTGTTAACGAAGTAATTGTTTTTAATTGGATTTAATATTTTGTGTACAAGTTTTTGAAAAGTGGTACCTATAGATCTAACATACTTTGATGATGTGCGATATAATATTGACCTCTTACAGTAGGTATCACAACTCTGTCCCTAATTAGACGCAACAACTTTTTTAGCTCGTAAACATTTCAAATTCAATTAACCCTTCAAGTACTAGTCTGTTTAGTCAAAATTATCAAGAATAATAATTTCAGACGCCTACTTATCAATACGTAAATCCCCCAATAAGATTCACAGATAAAGTTTCGAGCTCACTGGAAATACTTCACGGGGCGAATAAATTAAAACAGATTCAATCTCATTAGCACCCGGCTTATTTAGTAGCTAGGCTAGAAAACTGTACCATTCAGGATCTCGTTTGCGTTGAATGAGGACGTCTTTTTAGTAATGAAAGGTTTGCTAACAGGGGTTTTTGTTATTAGATGTCACTGAAAATGTTTGACATATTCAACTTTTTGGAAATTATGTTCTTCTTTTCGTGTCGATGGTGCTGTGCTTGGAAATGTTATTAGAACTCACAGTCGCATCTTCGGTAGACACCCAATCCTTTATACAGGATGTAACAAAAACCCTGTTGTTCCTTTTAGGGACGTATACATTTACCTACAAGCACAACATTGGTGGACTTATAATTTAAAAAAAATTAAGTATTGGCTAGTGGAGAAGCCAACATCAAAGAATGAAAGAGGTTAGAAATCAGTTAAACATTACAAATATTAATAATTAAATATTTATTTTAATTATTTTTGTTGAATAGTTTTTCTAAATGACTTGTTTTATTACGTATGTATACCGATTCTTAAAACGTAGGTAAAAGGAACAACAGGGTTTTTGTTACATATTGTATAGGTACAAGTAATTCTAGTGTTAGTTAATAAATACGTATTTTATGCAAGTATGCAAGTATACCAATTGTTATCAAATCAAATCATTTATTTCAGATAAATAGGTATCCATAGTAAAATTTTTCATGTCATAATACATTATAAAGTAAAATAAATGGCAAACTAATAGAATTAAAATCATAATTAAAAACAAAATCAAAATTAAGATCAAAATTATAAATTAAAAACAAAATTAAGATCAGAAATAAAAAAATTAAAAACAATAATATAAAAACAAAATTATCATAAAAGTTAAAATCAAAATTAAAAATTAATACACATTACATTAAATAATAAACGCAGGCGCTGGCATGCAGCTGCAGCCACCTCCGCAAAAAAGGCGAGTCCCACCGCTCGGAAAACACACTCAGGAGCCCGTTCGAGCTGCCACGGCCACGGCGCAGAAGTGACGCTAATAGCGAATAGACGCTATACGACTTTAATTTAAACTTTAAAAATCGCTATTCGTTTTTATAATATATACGAAAACGTAATACACTAATGTCTTCTGTGAATAATGATCTCTCTCCAGTGCCAACCTTTGCTTACATCGATAAGCACAACAAAGCTCGCGGCACTTTATAAGTTAACTTCCTGAAAACAGGTAGATACATTAAACATTTTAACGGCCCACCGTAAAGCAATAAAGAGCTACAGAATGGCCCAGAGACCAACTATAAAATATAATTACCAGGTCGCTTGCCAACGGAAAAATCGTGTCAACACTGAGTTATGTTATCATTTTCTTATATTATCATTTTATAATACTGTTTACGAGGACAAGTGAGTCTAGTCTGATGGTGATTGATGATGGACGTAAGTTCGTCATCAATACTAATAAAAGTACCGTTTATTATAGGTAGTACAGTAAAGTACAGTATAGAAAAAAATTATAGTAAAGTATAGTATAGTAATAAGAGGCTGCTGAAATTAAGTAGAAATTACTCATACTAAATAAACTTGCAATTATTTATATCTGAGCTTTTTAAAAACTTAAAAAAGCCTGTAGGTATGGTAATAATTCTTGTTTTGTAAAGTCAGTTTCAAATTGACTACCAACTTAAATTATCCGTATAATGAACTCATAAATGTCACTCTTGACAGCTGTATGACGTAGTGTGTCAATGAATTGCGCTGACTGTATCCTGATGTATAATGTACAAACAGTGCCAAAACAGCGTACCTTAGGTACCTTTCAACAAGTGCATGTCGATCCACGCACAATGAAGGGTTCCGTAGGTGGGATGAATTTATCCCAAGAACAAACTGAACATTGTAGTTGAAAAACATGTTCCCTCATACATTCCAACTGCAAATGTACGCACAATATTGTAAAAACTCTAAAGGTGTTTAGTTTAAAATTATAAAAAAAATATCCCGCGCCCGTTCATTTGACATGCCGCACGGCACAGTTTGCAAAACTTTTTGTTATAATTTTCTAGTTTGCCCCCAAAAGCCCCATTTTCAAAATTCATTTATTTATGTTATATAATACGTCCGTGTTTGGGTTACAGAAATTCATGTGCGTACCAAATTTCAACTTAATCTGTCCAGTAGATTCGGAGCAAATTGGTTGTAACAGACGGACTGACAGACACACGAGTGATCCTGTAAGGGTTCCGTTTTTTTCCTTTGAGGTACAGAACCCTAAAAACGAAAAACTACGCCTAACTTACACCCTACTAAACGCTTGTCGCTTTTGGTTTGACATAAAAAGCGACTAAGTCCAACCTATTACCAGTTACATTACATGATGTTGAAGTGTGCTATTAACTTTGTGATTTCCTCAAATTAGTGTTCTCAAGTTTACACTATAATGAGTACTTAGGTAATAACATACTTTAACTGTAGGTATTTAGTCACGAGTTATTAACACCGAATAATCAGACTTTTTAGTTAAGTTTTTTAGGGTCCGTAGCCAAATGGCAAAAAACGGAACCCTTATAGATTCGTCATGTCTGTCTGTCTGTCCGTCCGTATGTCACAGCCACTTTTTCCGAAACTATAAGAACTATACTGTTGAAACTTGGTAAATAGATGTATTCTGTGAACCGCGTTAAGATTTTCACACAAAATAGAAATAAAAACTACATTTTGAGGGTTCCCTATACTTAGAACTGAAACTCAATTTTTTTTTTTTCATTTTTCGTGTTAAGTATCTATGGATGCTCCGTATCCGCCCTCCGGATACGGAAGCCATTCAGGCGGAGCTGTATGACGGGTACAGAGCGGCGAAGACCGCCCTCCGAGCGGAGATCGAACGGGCCAGAGGACTGGCCCGCGAGGAGTCGCTGGAGACTCTGAACAGAGACCCGTGGGGACGCCCCTACAAATGGGTGCGAGATAAGCTCCGCCCATGGGCTCCCCCACTGACGCAGAGTCTCCGGCCCCAGCTCGTGGAGGACGTGGTGAGCGCTCTGTTCCCTTCGCGAGGGGAACATACTCCCCCGCCCATGGCTCCGCCTCCTGCGGTGCCCGATGCGGACCACACCATTGACGACGACGACGATACTCCGGAGGTGACCGAGGTAGATTTGAGAGTGGCGGTACGTAGGCTGAATGCCAAAAATACCGCCGCGGGACCCGACGGCTTACCTGGAAAAGCCTGGGTTCTGGCCTTGGAGGCTCTCGGGCCTCGACTAAGGGGGCTCCTAAGCGCATGCTTGGAGAGGGGCCAGTTCCCACTTCGTTGGAAGACGGGGAAACTGGTCCTCATTAAGAAGCCAGGGCGCCCGGCGGACTCTCCGTCCGCTTACCGGCCCATTGTGCTGCTCGACGAGGTGGGCAAGCTCTTTGAAAGAGTTATTGCAGACCGCCTTGTCGGGCGGCTGGTGCGGGTGGGGCCGGATTTGGCGGAGAGCCAGTTTGGTTTCCGCAAGGGGCGCTCTACGGTGGACGCCATCATGCGCGTTCGAGCCCTCACGACGGGGGATGCTGTTGCCCGGGGTGGGGTCGTCTTGGCGGTGTCTCTTGACATCGCCAATGCCTTCAATACCCTGCCCTGGAGTTGCATTAGGGAGGCACTCCGATATCACCGGATGCCGACCTACCTCTGTCGAGTGGTCGAGGCCTATTTGACGGACAGGGCCGTCATCTACCCCGGTTACCACGGACAGTGGAACCGGCGAGAGATGTCGTGCGGTGTCCCACAGGGATCGGTCCTGGGGTCGCATCTGTGGGACATCGGTTACGACTGGGTGCTGCGCGCCGACCTCCCTAGCGGCGTCAGCGTAGTCTGCTACGCTGACCTGACGACACGCTGGTTCTGGCGCAGGGGAGGTCGCATCAGGCGGCGGCCGAACTGGCGGCACGTAGGGTTGCGACAATCGTCGATAGGATCCGGCAATTGGGACTCGAGGTGGCCTTGCACAAGTCCGAGGCCACGTGTTTTTATGGTCCTCGGAACGCGCCACTGTCGGGTTCCCAGATAATGGCAGGAGGGGTTCACATCGGCGTCGAGTCGACGATGAAGTACCTGGGACTCGTCCTCGACAGCCGGTGGAACTTCGTGGAGCATTTTCGACGTTTGGCTCCCAGACTGGAGCGGGCCGGGGCTGCCTTAAAGCGGCTCCTGCCCAATCTGGGGGGTCCAAACGCCTCCTGCCGGAGGCTCTACGCGGGGGTCGTGCGGTCCATGGCCCTTTACGGGGCACCGGTGTGGGCGCGTTCTATAAGGCTGCGACCAGCCCAGCGATTGAACGCGTCCCAAAGGGTCATGGCCATCAGGCTGGTCCGAGGATACCGCACGGTCTCCCGTGAGGCGGCGAGCCTCCTTGCCGGACTACCGCCATGAGATCTGGAGGCAAAAGAACTCGCGCACGTCTGGGAGTGGCGCGAGGAGGCGAAACGCCGGGGTGAAACTCCGCTACCGCGAGAAATCATGGCACAGCGGACAGAGCTCCGGCGGGATCTTATGGCGGCATGGAGAGTGCGATTGTCGCAACCCAGCGCTGGGCACGCCACAATTGTGGCGATAAGTCCCCTCTTTGAGGAGTGGCCAGAGAGGCGCCACGGCGTCCTCACCTTCCGCCTGACGCAGGTCCTCACCGGACATGGTTGTTTTGGGAGGTTCCTGTTCAGGATAAAGCGGAAGGAAACGCCCGGGTGTCACCACTGTGTGGATCGCCCGGAGGACACGGTGGAGCATACGGTGGAGGTCTGCCCAGCTTGGGCGGAGCTCCGCCGTGTCCTCACGGAGGCGATCGGCGGCGGCGATCTCTCGCGTCCGGCCCTGGTTCAGGCCATGGTTCGGAGCGAGAGTGCATGGGAGGCCGTCACCTCCTTCTGCGAATTAGTAATGCTTGCGAAGGAGGAGGCGGAACGCGTGAGGGAGAGGCAAGGTTCGAACCCTCGCGCCCCTAGTCGCCGCAGGAGACGCCCCGGGCGTCGGGAGTCGCAAGCCGATTTCCGGCCACCGTAGGCGTGGGCCTGCGGACGGTGAGCGATGGGTAGCTCACCATCCGATAACGACCAGGCCCGGGTCGACGGCGCGTCGTATCCCACGCGCGCCTCAAAGAGTTGTCAGCACCAACTGACGGGGTCCGCTAGGGCCAATGCCTGCCAGGGTTGCGAGTTTGTCCGAAAGGGATATCGTGGCCTTGGCACACAGGCAAATGAAGGAATACGGGTGGGTTTTATTCAGTAAAAGTCTGACACGCCCTCCCGCTCCGCCCAGAGCGGGAAAAGTTATTTGATAATTTCCCACCCAAAAAAAAAAAAAAAAGGTATCTATGGATAGGTCTTCAAAAATGATATTGAGGTTTCTAATATATTTTTTTTGTAAACTGAATAGTTCGCGCGAGAGACACTTCCAAAGTGGTAAAATGTGTGTCCCCCCCCCTGTAACTTCTAAAATCAGAGAATGATAAACTAAAAAAAACTAAACTTCCACTGAAAATTAGTTTGAACGAGATCTAGTAAGTAGTTTTTTTTTAATACGTCATAAATCGGTAACCGCAATTTACCTTAAATAATTGTACGAAACCCTTCGTGCGCGAGTCCGACTCGCACTTGACCGGTTTTTTTATTGGGGAATGCTCTGGTAAGAGAATAAATAAAACTTATGTTTACGTACGAACAAAGGCGTATGCTGTAGGTATGTATGGTCCATCTTTATGTTGAAATCGCTGGACCGGTTTGGTTTAATGTGCGCCTCTCTAGGATAAATTAATTCCTGTCTAGAGGACTCGTCTGCTCTAAACGACTGTTACTGCTTTTTCAATCGACTGAGTTTTAAAGGATGGTGACTCTATACAACGTGTTTTTTTTGATATCCCATAACTCTAGGGTATGATTGAGGCCATATCAAAGAATCAACTGGCATATTGTAGTGGTTTCCTAGTAAATAATAACACTGGTTTACTTCCAAACACGGCCTTTAATTTCGCTCCGGATCTAACCTATGATTATCTCTCTTGACAGCTGACAGCTCATAAGGAGATGTCTATGAAACAACAATTATAGGGATGTTCCACATTATAAATCCTACAATCCCTTCCTTTCTTTATAAACAAAATAGCAATTGACAAGCATAATGATTAGCCTTAAACAAAAACAAATTAACACCTCAGGCACTAATACAACTAGCCTCAAACAAGTGTACATGAAGTAATCAACACATCAAGCATTAATATAATTTAGTCTTAAACATGTAAATAATTAGCCTTAAACAAAAACATAATCAACACCTCAGGCACTACTACAACTAGCCTCAAACAAGTGTACATGAAGTAATCAACGCATCAATAGCAACAATCAATTGCATCAATTTAGTCTTAAACATGTAAATTGAGTTATCAACATATCAGTCATTAATACAGCTTAATATTAGGCTTAACACAAAATCTTTATATTTGGCAGGACCCCTACAGACTCTTGAAGGTCTGTCTGTCTTTGTCCCAATATTAGCCTCTGTCAATTCCAGACTTTCCTTATCTTTGCTTATCTCCCTCTGCCTTTTATCATTCTCATGGGTGTCTCTTAAATCTGTTTTCTCTTTTTCACATATCCCAGTTTGGTCACTGCTTTGCATGCTAAATCTACTCATATCTCTTCTCTTGATAGGTTGAAAATAGGTAGAATTTCTTCTCACTATTTTTCCATCTGGTGTTTGAGTTGCTATCGAATTTCCTGTTTTCCATATTACTGTATGCTCTGTAGGTGAGAAGTCTGTACTCAGTTTATTCTGCTTCATCTGTTTTACTAATACTTTATCTCCTGGTTTGATATCTGTAACTTTGCTGTGTCTTCTCTTGTCTGCATACAGCTTCTGTATGCCCTTCTGGTATCTGTCTCTATCTCTGATTTTCTCATCTTCATAATTAGTTCTTTCCAGTTTTGTTACTTCTGGTATCTTTGTCTTTATAAGTCTGCCTCTAAACAGTTCTCCTGGTGGTACTCCAGTAGTACTGTGGGGTGTTGTGCGGTAAGCTGATAGATATGTAAGTAGTTCTTCTTTCCAATCCTGTTTCATTGCCTGTGCAATCCTTAATCTTCTTAAAACATTACGATTCTGTCGTTCGACTTCTCCGTTGGCCTGTGGCCACAGGGGTGTGCTATGCTTAAGCTTGATGCCATATGACTTCAGGAATTGAACAAAACGATGATCAATAAATGCTGGTCCATTATCACAGATTATATTATCCATGATACCCTCTCTGGCTATAATTTTGTTCAAGATATTTATTGTGTTTTCAGCTGTTGGATGTTTCACAATTTCTACTTCGTAGAATCTGCTGTAATAATCCACAATAAATAACAGGTAATGTCCTGATGGTAATGGTCCAAGATAATCAATTGCCACTTGTTCCCACACTTTACTTGGAAGCTCAGTTGATACCAAAGGCTCAGGTGGTACAGCCTTCTTAACCAACCTACATCCATCACATGTGTCTGTCCAATACTCAATATCTTTATCCATGGTCCGCCACCAAACTTTTGACCTTAATTTACTCTTCATCCCATTTGCAGAGATGTGCCCCTCATGTCCTATTTCTAGTATTTTGGCAGTCAGTTCTTTGGGTACTATGATTCTGGGCCCTCTTAAAAGAATTTCTTCCACAACACATAACTCTGTCTTTATAAGTTCATATTTCCTCAATTCCTTTGGCCATATGTCTGTTTCTATTGCTTTCTTCACCTCTGTTAACTCTTTGTCTATTAAAGTGGCTTCTCTCACTTCGTCCACTGCCACTGCAGGTGTAGTTATTTCAATCAGGCCTAAAAGAGAATATTCCTCTGTTTTATCTTCTGATAATTCTGGCTTCCTGTTTGTGTTTAATAGTCTTGATAACGGATCTGCAATGTTGTTTTTACCTGGCTTGTAGATAACTTTAAAGGTATAAGGTTGCAATCTTAACACCCATCTTTGTATCCTAGCGCTTGGCCTTGACCTTGCAGAATAAATTATCTCCAACGGTTTATGGTCAGATATTATTTTAAATTCTTTACCCAATAAATACATGTAGAGATTCTCACAAGCCCATATAATAGACAGAGCTTCTTTTTCTGTCTGAGAATATCTCTGTTCAGTTGGTGTCAGAGCTCTACTAATATATTTGATTGGCACTGGTTGTTTCTCATTGTTAATATTTTGGTGTTGGATCAACACTCCTGCAATGCCTACAGGACTAGCATCGGTTATTAGTGTAGTACTTGCATCCTTGTCATAGTAGCCCAATGCAGGTGCCTTTGCAATAATACCCTTCAGCTGCTGGAATGCCTGCTGGTGCTTGTCCTGCCATGTAAACTCTGTGTCTTTCTTTGTCAGGTTCCTCAGTGCCTCAGTGATAGTGCTAAAATTAGGTATAAACCTTGCTGAAAAATTCACCAGACCTAGAAAGCTTCTTACTTCTGCTTTACTTTCAGGTGCCCTAAATTCTTGAATAACTTGTTGACTGGTCTGTGTAGGCTTAATGCCCTTAGCTGATAAATGGTGTCCTAGAAATGTGATCTCCGGCACTCCAAATACACACTTGTTTTCATTCAGGGTGATGCCATTTTCTTGCAGCCTCTCAAGTACCATTTTAAGCCTGATATCATGCTCTTCACGCGTTCTACCTCCGATTCTGATATCATCCTGGCTGTTTGCCACACCTTCGATACCTTGCAGTAGTTGGGAGATAATCCGTTGAAACATTTCACTTGCACATCGAATTCCAAAGAACAACCTTTTGTATCTGAAGAGCCCCACACTACAACTGAACACTGTGATATTCCTGGAGTCCTCGGAGAGTAAGATCTGATGGTACCCCCACTTAATGTCAATTTTAGAAAAGTACTTACTGCCATTGAGGTCATCCAGTAATTCTTCAAATGTAGGAAGTGGTACCCTTTCACGCAACACAGCTTCATTTGCCATCCTCATGTCGATTACTAGTCGGTGCTGTCCCTTCTCCTTTTTCTGAACAATATGTGAAGGTGAAACACAGGGTGTCGGTCCTGTCACAGATTCGATAATGTCGTTGTGAAGTAGTTCCTTAATTAAATCTTTTTCTATCTGTCTCACATTAAATGGTTGTCTTCTGACAGGTTGAGCAACAAGTGGTACTTTAGGGTTAATGGGTATTTTAAGTTCAAAATTTTTCAGCTTGCCTACTCCTGTGAATATATTGGGATACATGGCAGTTATTTTGTCTTTAGTTAGATAACTGTTGTAGGGCTCTGTATGTGCTGTCATAACTGTGGTTTCAGGCCCTACTCGCAACAGTCCTAACTGAATAGAAGTATCTCGGCTTAACAGTGCTGGTCCCTTGCCATCATATACTAAAACAGCAGCTGTTACATTTATTTTAGTGTCCGGTGAATATAGTTTTGTTTTAAAAATTCCTAATTTAAGAATTTCCTTGCCACCATAGGCATAATACCTTTGAGACTTACTGTTTACTAAATCACATTGTAAACCACACCTTAACAGTTCTTTAAAAAGCATTTTGTCAATTATGTTGATCATCGCACCAGAGTCTATAATAAACTTGTGATTCTGTCCACAAATCCTTATGTTACATTTATTATCTGCAGCACACATCACCGGAAATACAGACTGCACATAACCTTCTTCATCACATTCACATTCGTTGTCTGATTCACTTTCACTGTTTGATTCTTCTTCTACTACATATTTTACATATCTTTTCTTGTTTTTCTTTTCATTCTTCCTTGGCTCCTGTGTCTTGCACTGTTTCTTGAAATGACCTTTCAGCCCGCACTTTTCACATTTTTTGTCCATAGCTGGGCATGATGAATCTTTAGCAAAATGCCCTGTATATCCACATCTAAAGCATTTTTGATTTCCCATTTTCGGTTTCACTAAACTTATTTCTTTCTGTTCCAGCGCTTGAGACTGAGTTTCAGCAGGTTTGCATGTCACACTAGACATTTGTTTTTCCATTTCCAATATTCTTGCTACTTCTAGCAATTTGTCTAGCGCTAACTCTTTCTTCAAAAACTTCCTTTTTAGTTCCATGTTGTTACATTTTTCTATAATTTGATCGCAAATTGCTTCTTCCTTGTTGGAAAACTTGCAATACTTTGCCTTTCTACGCAGACGCACGCAGAAACTATCAATTGTCTCTCCCTGCTCCATACTCAGATTTCGAAATATCTGCCTCTCATAATTTAGGTTAACTTTAGGTGCAAAATATCGGTTCAATTTGGCAACCGCTTTTTCAAAATCGTCTTTTCCGACATCTTCCTCACAGTCTTCTATGCTCTCAAATATCTCCTGAACTTCTGGACCAGCCTGATGTAAAAGTCGTGCCACCTTTTGTTTTGTCGACAGTCCGATCTGTCCCTCCAAATAATAGTTAAAATTTCGCATCCATGACAGCCATCTTTCATTCACGGAATCTGGTTCCAGGTATGGGTCAAACTTAGGCCCCGCAGCACCAACCGCATACTCGGCCACTGCCATCGCCATATCTCCGTCGTTTTCTTTTTTTTTTTTACTCGTCGCCAATAAATCTGTAGTGGTTTCCTAGTAAATAATAACACTGGTTTACTTCCAAACACGGCCTTTAATTTCGCTCCGGATCTAACCTATGATTATCTCTCTTGACAGCTGACAGCTCATAAGGAGATGTCTATGAAACAACAATTATAGGGATGTTCCACATTATAAATCCTACACATATGAGTTATGTTCCAATCCTTCGTTATTTTATTTTTTATTTTTCATACAAAATAATTCGGCAAAGTCACGATTATTAATGTAAAACACCCTTACGTGAAATATGACAACGTCGACAAGGTAGCTTTCCCTTCACTAGCTGCCGCCGGGAAGCCCCGATACCAACATACCTACATATTTTATTTTACTACACTACTGCGAAGTTTGGCAACCTCGCAAAAGTAAAGATTCGTCATACTGGTGACAATTTTTGACCTAATTTAATTATGATTGATGATATCTCCGAAACGATGCATTTTTGGACCACCTATTCTAGGAGTTTTATTATTATTTTTACCTACAGAATATAACCCTAGAGTTATGGGATATCAAAAAAAAACAGGTTGTATATTCCATGATTACTAAAAATACCTCAAATTATAAGTTTTTATCACTGTTTGTGAGCCTGCTTTAAATAATAAAGATAGTAAAACATCTATGTTGTATGGATTTCTATAAATCGTTTAAAATTGATAAACAAAGTTTTTAAATAATGTTCATACCAATCGTTCTTATCATCATTTAGACCAGACTCAAGATCACTACATAACTTATGTACTTTCGACATCTTTTTCGAGACTTCGCCAAGCGGTTGGTCGACTCTTCACGTGCCCAGAGGGCTGGCCTATTTTTTGGCATCGCAATTCAACGTAACAATGCTGCTTTTTAGGGTTCCGTACCAAAAGGGTAAAACGGGAACCCTATTACTAAGGCTCCGCCGTCTGTCTGTCTGTCCGTCTGTCACCAGGCTGTATCCCATGAACCGTGATAGTTAGATAGTTGACATTTTCACAGATGATTTATTTCTGTTGCCGCTATAACAAAAATAAAATATAAAATAAATTAATTATATAAGGGGGCTCCCATACAACAAACGTGTTTTTTTTTGCATTTTTATAGATAATGGTACGGAACCCTTCATGCGAGAGTCCGACTCGCACTTGGCCGGTTTTTTATATACATGTGACTTGACTTGTTTATTAACTTGTTAAAGGTATTATGTAAATATTATATTCCGAAATATATAACTGTGACACGTTATATATTTTTACATTAACCATTGACGAACATAACAAGCGAAGCATAGACAAAAAAGACTTACATATTTTTATTTCACAAAGAAAAAAGTACGTCTCCATCTGATTGGCCCACATCGAGGCTCCAAACTTGACAGTAGAAAGATAAGCGAAAAAAGATCTATACCGTCGATCATCAGAGCTTGTTAAAAGTTGCCCTAGACTGACAGAGAAGTTTTAATGGCCAGCAGATAGGCAGACGCGATCAAAGAAATGTTTAAATGTTTATTTGTAAATATAAAGGTGTGGAAGTTTATGTAACGAATGTTCTTTTATAAAGAAATAATTTTATGAAAATAAGCTATCTTTTTTGGCGAAAATATTCAGGGTTTATATGTGCTTGGACGAGCGATAGTCTCAATCGGTTTTATATATTTTTATTAACATGTAGATGTCAATATTTTGACGTATTTTAGCGAACATCCCCATATACGGCTTTCATAAAAAATACAATTATTATGTAGACGTAAAGCCGATTTTCTACGACACTAAACTTATCCCCAACAACAATCAAATCTAATAGCAAAGTGCTCAGTCAATTAGATAACTACCAATAACTCAAACGTACCCCACTTTACGACTCCGAATAACCTTCTGATAGCCCTTCGCTTACGTTTCTTTTATTCCTTAATCAACCTCCTACAATCCCCCACTAGGATCCCTTACATAATACCTACATTATAAACGTCGGTCTCAAGGATCTAAGGGTCAATTAAACGTACCTTAAATTAGATCCACTAAGTTACGTTTTTTCCTTACCGATATTAAAGAGGGAGTGTGCCGTGTTTCTATATAAACCTCTCCGCTGAGTAATGCGGGCCATTACTCTGGCAGGCCTTCTTTCTTTATGATGGTATGGGTTTTATTAAAATTTATAAACATAATTCTGTAGTGTTGGCTGCTTATCGCGTGTGGGAATGGGGTTTGAGATTCATAGGGGAAGATGGCAGTTATTTTTTTGTTGCGATAAGCCCGAGTTGTGACATGTTAGTGTGAAGTCATTCTTCGTGCAGTGGTGACCCAAAAACAGTGTCAAGTGCACCACACTGAAACAAGCTTAACGAGCCACAGACCACAGCAGTGCTATTTGTTTGAGAGAAATATAGAAAGGCCTTTTTAGGGTTCCGTACCCAAAGGGTAAAACGGGAACCTTATTACTAAGGCTCCTCCGCCGTCTGTCTGTCTGTCCGTCTGTCTGTCAGTCTGTCACCAGGCTGTATCTCATGAATCGTAATAGCTAGACAGTTGAAATTTTGACAGATGATGTATTTCTGTTGCCACTATAACAAAAAATACAAAAAAAATTAATAAAATCAATATTTAAAGGAAAAAAATCACGTTTGTTGTATGGGAGCCCATACAACAAACGTGATTTTTTTGCTCGTTTTTGCTCTATATTGATAACGGCAACAGGTACACGCTTGAAATATTCACAGAATATGTAGATAATTATTAACTTTAAAAATAAATAATTAAAATAAAATAAAACAAATATTTAATGGGGGCTTCCATACAACAAACGTGTTTTTTTGCCATTTTTATAGATAATGGCACGGAACCCTTCGTGCACGAGTCCGACTCGCACTTGGCCGGTTTTTTTTTAAACCAGATCAACATAGTATTTACGAGCACTTCAATATTGTATTCTCCTACAGAATAAATGTAGAACTATTACAATACAGATTTAAATACAGAATAGACATAGGGTTCACTAATAAGCTCTCTCTCACTTTATATCTAAATAAATAAACAA
The DNA here is from genome assembly GCA_948098905.1 of Tiliacea aurago. Taxonomy (NCBI): domain Eukaryota; kingdom Metazoa; phylum Arthropoda; class Insecta; order Lepidoptera; family Noctuidae; genus Tiliacea; species Tiliacea aurago. Next base: position 28,024,899 of record OX402583.1, read on the forward strand.
TTTGTGAAAACTAACAATACTAACCTCTTTACCTATAAGCACTATTGTTACTAACTCCAAAATTCTAACAAAATTATGGACCTTAGTCTGAAATAAAGTTTTATTTAATTTATTTATAATACGTTTTTATAATTTGAGATCTAAGATTCATCACAATATCAACCTGTATTTATACCTATTAAACCTGTATTTATAGAAAACATAACCTTTTCAGTACGTTAAGATCTCTTCTAAGAAACAAGCATCCATCAGCCCCACGCAAGCTCACTGCGTGTTGCTAAATTGACTCCATTAACACTAGTTTTTCCCGCGATATTTTCCTTATCTGTAAGTCAAAAGTGTCATAATTATATTAACTTACAAACAATGCAAATATCTAAACGATGTATTTATTAATATACCTAAATATAAATAATAAATCAGACCAGCCTATCACTGACCCACAAAAAAAATGTGTGTGTGTGTGTGTGTCCAAAGGCTGGCTTAAAAATAAAATCCAACATTAAACAAATTGTGCGTTGTGTGTTGTTGTTATAAATTTAAAAACAAATTATTAAGCACCATGCTGAATTTTTTTAATTATTATGTAGTATGTATTAGCGTATTAACTATTTGGTTTTAAGATTACGAAATAATTGTATTGTTGTTATATATTGATCTTATTTTATTTTACCAAAACTGTATCTTTTATGACAGTAACATGTGGAAACGTAGTGGATTATACATTTACATATAGCATACTGTGTATCAAGATTTAATAAACAATGTACGATTGTTTGTCTTCCCAAATAAAATAAAATTGACTACCTATTAATTTTCCGTATCATTCAGACCACAACAGACTGTCATTCTTTCTCAGTCATATGAAATGGCTGTAACATTGCAAAACATAGTTAAGAGGATAATCTGTTACAGAATACTTAATATCCAGTCACCAGTCAGGGAAATCAGTTGCATAGCAAATTGTCACACTACGTCAATTTGCCGTTATAGCCATTTCATACAGCTGTCAAAGAATGATAGTTATGATATGAATATACGAAAAATTTACGTTGGTAGTCAATTCAATCATAAATTAACGTCGTAATTTTAGCTAAAAGTTAACCTACTTATTTTCCCGACTGTATTTATACCGGAAAAATCTAACAGATGTAGAAGTCACAATAAGACAATTATCTATCAAGCAAGCTTCGTATCACGAATTATTCTATAGTTTCAGCCTCCCCCTGTTCAAACGCCGAGAGCCCATATACTATGCTAATACCACAGAAATAGAATTACAGTATCTCCAAACATCTTCATAGGCACCATCAGGCATTCAGGTCCGACTGGCCAGCAGCTGTGGCCACCTGTTACACGCTTCCCGCATCGCAATGAGCTGCGATCTGCATCCAGAATGATTGATGATCTCAAGACATGTCTGGAGAAATGTTCTGTGTTTGGAACATGTGTCTGGGATTATACTGTGCTGGCGGGTTTTAAGTTATGGTGTCACTTTGTGTTTACAATCTAACGCGTTTCATTAGTTTCAACAACAAAGCACATATGAAAAATACGGTAAAAAAATACGATAAGCAAGTTAGTTTTTAATGTTCTTGCTTAGACAAAGAAACTGAAATCTGCATTCAAAATATTTACCTACTTCGGTTCTGAATGTTTTTTTTACTCTGAAAAAATATCAAATCATTTATTTCAAATCGGTACATAGAAAGCACTTTTGAACGTCAAAGTTTACAGAAAACTACGAATTTTAATGGGAGTATTCAAAAAGTTTGACACAATTTATAAAGATAATTTTCTTTTCTTGTAACGAAAGGTCACTCTTTATGACTGTTTTCACGCACGAAATTTAACGTTTGCACGAAATGCAGGTACCTACTATCCTTATTGGGTTGTTGTATTTTTTTTTACAAAAAAAATTATATTTGTGTCCCTTTTGGAAAATAATTTTGTTTTTTATCTTTTTGTCTACGTTTTTTTTTGTCTAGGTACTATAAAGTGAAAGATTTTTTTTTACTGGTTGCTGAATAATAATTTTTATGGCGATATTACAACTCTAAGGCAATTTTTTTTCGTGGATAAGTAAGTGACTCTTGAAAATGGATCCCCTGTAAATCTTACAAGTAAATTTTCAGCATCGTACACGTAAAATAGATTATTGTTTTACCAAGTAAATATTCAGCGCCGGCACAGGTATCGATAGACGAAACTATCACTGTTATTTTACAAATTCGTCGTAACAATATTTCATTACAGGGATATTTTCCCGCTTCTTTTTATCTTGTATTTCATATAAACTTTCCCGTTAATTTCGGACTAAACCTTAGCATACATAAAATAAAGCCGCCCTGAGAACCCCGTTATCCCCGTATATATTAATATTGGCAAACGACAAGTTGACAACCTCCCAAAAAATATATATTTCGTTTGTTTTCGTTCCCAAGTTGAACGCTACGCAAACACAACCTGCGTTCCTCGAAGGTGGGACACGGACACGGGTTGAATCATATAAATAAAATTCCTCAAGAATGAATCAACTTTACTTCTTAGTATATTTTTTAGGAACTCTATAAATAACAGCGAGATAAAAACAAAGGTCCAGCGGACTGACAACGTAAATAATGCGTTATCAGTACACACGGAAGGCATTGTACACACGCGCCGCGCCGGTCGAACCGGCCGATACGGACGAAGACACGATGATTTATTTAAAGCAACGCGAAGATCTCTTATCTGCCACCTAGCGTTATCTTATTGCGTGTTTCCTAAATAATTAATGCAATATAGGGCATCGATTGTGAGGTGACGGGCGGGCGCGGGGCGGGGACGAGAGCGCGGGGGTGCGCGCGGCGCACGCACGCGATTGGCTGTCAAGCCTGCGTGAGTGCGTACCTCCCCGCGTGCGTATGCCTTCGCCCGCCCGTGTTTCAGTCTTCTTCTGAACTCCGTGCGAGACAGACGTGCCGCTCCGCGTTACAAGTGACGTACGAAAGCCGCGACCGCGCGTCCATCCGCTCCCTCCCATCAATTACCTTCACCAAGTTTAATTTTAATCTGTGACAATTTCATCTGTCCATATGGTTCACCTCGTAGATATATTTCGTTCGGCGAAAGTTGAATATCCGCCGCCTGTTATTGTGAGTAAACATCTAATTTGCATTATAACAATATTTTTAAAGTGTATTTTTTTTGTTTGGTTCTGTTTGTTTTCATTTATTTTTTTATTTTTCTTTACAGGTTATGGCTTCGCGGCATTATTTTATGGCTGTTTTATAGTCGAGTTTTAACTTATTCTGTGCGGTTTGAACATAAGTCATATGTTTGTTGTTTGTTTTGTTTAAGTTGTTTACGCCAATTCCTATATATTTTGTAAACTAATCGAAAAAACAAATTATACTAACCCCAATTTATTAAACTGAGGAGAGAAATATAAATGTTGAATAAGTCTGTAATTTTTATTTATGATAACTTAATAATTCGTTTTTAAGAAACATCCATCATGCCAATTTTAAGTAACTGCTCTAACCTAGTAATGTCTTAATAAAAGTGGAGAAATTAAATTGTTCAAATTGTTTTTGACCATAAATTGTTTTTAATCATATTCTTGCAAACGAAATTGATTTCATTCATAAAATGGCTGACATCTACGAAATTCTAAATATCCCGAAGTAATCTCCTAAATCAATAAACTTGTGCAAGTTGGAGTTAAAACAATTGCCTCTCGTCTTATCAGTGTTCTCATCTTTATTACTTCAAAGATCGAAGTGATAACGTTTAAGACTCTCCGTCATTAGGGACCTGATAGGCTACTTTACTTTTATTGCAGAAAGATTTAAATTAAGGGCTTAATACGGTGCATATAAAACGACAAAAGTTTAATAATGTTATTCAGAAAGTGAGTGAAAAATAATTCATTATCTTTTTGACATTCAAAATTCAGGGTGGAAAGAGTTGAATTAAAATTCAAAATTCGAAAGAATATATTTTTAATTGTGTTGTTTTGCTTATTCAGCGGTAATTAATAAACATACTTAGTGGAAAAAACAAATTTAAAAAGTTTATAGTTCTTGCATTCGTTTACGAAAAGTGATGTAAAATGTTTTTCTTACGTTAAAAATTACGAAATAGTGGTTAAAATCCCACCCGTTAGTTTTAATAAGCAGTTACTCAATAAATTACAGCGTGAGAATGTTCCTTAGTTCTCGGCATCTTAGGTACACGAAATACCTCCTATTATTACTTTAATAAGTGCTTTCATTTCCTTCTATATTTGTTTTTAAAAAGAAAACATTGCCTTTGTTATTTTCCATGTAATAACTGTTTTATTTAAACTCTGTTAAAAAAGCTTTCAACTGTCATAGAGCAATTCTAGTGCAAAATTAATAAATCCAATGCAGTGACAACGTTTTCATTCGGTGTCTGTGTTCTGTGTTCAACAATACCCACGTAATTAAAAAAAAACGCAACAGCAGTTTTAAAACGTTGTTTTTTGAATTTAATCAGTGCCATACAACTTTTACCCTTCTAAAAAGAAACATGAGACCTGATGTGTGGACGATTTGTACTCCGCGATGTAAACAGGGACAAATTAATGCAATTTTACACTGTTCTTGCTGACCGAGTTAATATTCCGTTCATGCGTGCAGTTGGGAGGCTCTATCAGCACTGCTTCATGTGTTGACCGAGCCCTTAATTTTGTATTGTGGAACAAATGTAGTGGGACGTGGCGCTTTGAGGAAAATGCGGCTCGAATGTGACTTTCATCTTTATAAGTTTGTGTGAATATTCATTTGAGTGCGGGATTTTGAACAGACGGTGTTGGTGATTGTGTTTTGTTTTAGGTAAAAGTGTAGTGAAGAGAGATAAGAGAGCGTGGAGTTTCTTGCCGACTCTTCTCCATAGGAAACGACCAATTGGAACCGTGCACCTAGCTTCTGACGTTTCATAAGTGCCCATGTAGGCTTATGTGAAATAAAAATATTTTGGATTGATTTGATTGATTTCGAGATAGTTTGTTAGATTTTTTCATAAACAATAGTGGACGATATAGTGCTTTTCAAGCTTTACTTGCCGCAGCTTAACCAATGAGTGTCTTACTGATAGGTGAAATCTTGACAGAGTCAGCATTTTAATCTCTTCACTCTTTCGATTTTTATCACCGTATAGTGTCAGCAGTGAAGACAAATACTGAAAGAAAACGAACTCAAATTTTACACCTCCGCATGAGTGAGCAAAATATGCTCAAAATGTCTTAAAGTAACTTTTCTTAAAACCACAACAGATAACATCAATAAACCAATAATAAACTTTGACCAACAACAACAGTGATGCAAAACAAAAACACAGGAGCATCTTCGCAGGCCATAACTCCACTTAACTCCGACTCCACTCTATATATTCTCATACTGCCTTCCGACCGACAACGCGTTATGGATTCCAAACTGTACGATATCACATAAGCAGAACATAAAAAGTTTTTATCAGGGGCCCGAGCAGTAGCCTCCCAAAACTTGTAAAAGATATAGATACATCCTTTGTACGCCCCATTACCTTACTCCGTTATGTCGAGCAAGCTTCATTTTTTGTCCCAGTTTCGGGTTAACGATTGGTCCAGTAGTCATTGAATTGTGCCATTTAGCAATGTGTTAGGTTATGGTATTGGGAGATAGGCCGTAATAAGTAAAGAAGTTCTTTTACGAGTTATATTACAAACATTACATGATTAGGTACACCTATAATCTTCATTGTTCTGCGACGACTGTTGAACGTGGGTCTAGTTTTTGATCTTAGTGTCGTGCAGTGTTTAAAAATAACTAGCTAATTGTGGGCACTTATACTTAACTCCTCTGAATAGATGACAAACGTTATGTTATAAACTTCAACATTCAATGGAAATCGCTATAATCATCTCTCTTTATCACCTAGGATGTTAAGTAGACGGATTGGTGACTGCAGTTAGCTATTCATAGCAGACGGGGCTCTGTAACATATCCTATAAGCGTAATCTCTAAGTTGTCCTTTTATAACTCGCTTGAGGGTGATTTGGCACTTTCTTTGCTGGGATCCACACCAAATTGAGTAAAGCAACACTGCGACAAAGTTTGTCAACTTTTAAATAAATGTTGAATGTGTATACCTGACGTGAATCACGCCACGTACTTAAAAAAACGTACGAATTCAAGTCGCAATCTCATCTCAGCGACTACCAATGTCAAAAACTTTTCAATAATGTTGGAAAATTACAAGTTTTTTTGACAGATTACGTCCAAAATTAAAATGCGAACGTTCTTAATAAATTATCGGAAATGCCTCTCTGATTTGCTACAAACAGACAACTTGAAGTCTATTGTCAAGGGTATAATAAAGTGAGTGAGCTGGAAGATGAGCAGAACATAGATAATAATATTCTCTACATGTAGCGGTCAGTAACAAAGGTCAATTTTAATCAGCAAAAATTCACGAGAAATAAATGATATTGCAGAGGTTTATAATTCCACAATCATACACCAAAAAAGACTACACGAAAATGAAAATACCTTAGTCTGGCGAGGCTCCTGAAACGAAGTACCTACGTCGACCCGAACCAGATATTTTATTAAATTACCTACTTAACAAATTCTGTTTAAGTTCTCGGATTGGATAACTGAATGTTAATTTACGATCGGTTTTACTGTGTACCACCGCAAAAGCTAATAATACCCTTTTGGAATTTTCTCAGTACTAACCGCATCTATAGGAGTTTGATAATTTAATATTATGCGTTGGGATTGTGTGCTTGGGTTTCGTTCACTTGAAATTATTTATACCTACGAGCTTTGAATTATTATAATATTATGTTTAAGAAAAACATAAAGTATGCTGGGAATCTGTTCGCATCTCATTATTAAAGAAAACTGAGTAGGTAGATAATTAAATGAGGGGTAATTTTTGGTTTTAATCATTTGACTTTGTGATTATTTAGTACCTACCTACTGTTTTAAATCATTATTTGTTTTGTGTCCTGGCAAAACAATAACACATTGAATTAGTTTAATGATAATTATTTATTTTGTCAGTGACCCACTCATTTAAATATTTTTACAACCGTCTGCCACTACCATCACAATTTTTAAGTAATCACCAGTCAATAATTGACTCAAAATAATTCAAATGCCCCAAAAACATCATTACGCACTTTTATTAACGAGAATCATGAATAAAACACGACTTTTCTTTAATGTCACTTAATGGCCGCATTCATTAGATGGTCGAAAATAATCTCTCGATTCATTTGTGTTTGTTGTCGCCCCGTTGCTAAGCAACAAGGTGTCATCATGACAATAAGCTAGTGTTCACTGACGGTCACCCACGTGACCACTGAATTTATTCAAGCCGACATTCGGCTGACAATGAAATGTTTTCCTGAGAACGATTTTGTGCAGAACAGTTTTATTTGAGAATTGAAGTTGTATTTTTGTGCCGGTTGGTTTTCGTTAATAAATTATTATTGGACGTCACTGATGTTTGTTTAATTTAATCATTTTTCGTGGCGTGAAGTGTTTATTTAGTTCCTGATTTATTGCCATTGCAGTGTTTGCTTGCAGATAATTATTTTACGGGTCTTTTGAAATCAGCTGCAAGTTTAACTAACTTAAAAAAATCAACAGTTATAAAAATAATTCGTTCTAGTGTCATTTTGTAGTAACAAAACGTACTAAAAGCGTCATATTATCACCCTATTGTACCAGTAGCAAATTATTCGTGGACAGATAGGCATCTACACACTGGTGACTAGTGGCTAATTGTGCTTGCCGTGTGACGAGCTGTCTATGCATAACTGGGAGCGGTCACGCTACGAGGGACAAATAGTTGGCTTTTAGATATATGCGGACCTTTATACGACAAGTTTTAATGGAAATTGGTGATCTGGAGATTATTTTTTTGCCCTACTTTGGCATGGTTTTTTTTTTTTTTTTGTAGTCTAGTAGTAGTAATTTGGGGCTGATTTATGTACTATTTATTGGTAATAGAACCTGGAAGCTAATGCACAAAAACCCGTAGGTACTTAAGATGTTGCTTGGCTTAATGAAGTGCGTGCTCATACAAAATTGAAGCATTCAAAATATATATTTGGGAACCTAGATATTCTGTATTCCAATCGGAATAAAGACATTACCGGACCTTAAGAATATGTTTGATTTACAAATTATTTTGGTATTACGTTTGTATGAACTACGCATCCATCGCCGGCCGTAACAAAATATGACTTGCATCGTCTAACCGCTGTTTAGACGGTGCAACTTTTATTGTTGCTTTAACTTATGGTAAGCTACAGGTCATTAAATTGTATCGTGGGCATCAATGAATCTTGGGAGAAGTAAAAGTTTATTTGATTTAGAGTTTGAAAAACACAACCACGGCTTTCCTTTGGTGTTATCACTGCTAAAATAAATCAAACTAGAATGTCAATCGCCATCATTGTCTCATGAATCCAAGCGAACGCCATCATCAGTGAGCACCGGTCGATGTAATGACGACCATACTTTTAAGGCACGATAAACTTTGAAGGCTATTACTTCTTCCATTGTGTTTGGATAATATAGATGTTATCCATAGAGTTATTACTGTAGAGCACCCTAAATTATAGTGCCTGATGGACGGACAGACAATGGACGTCGTATAGTTTAGAGCCCGTTTGTTTATTAGTGTTTGTTTTTTTTTTTGATGATAATAGTGATGTGCGATCAAGCTTACTTGTTATACGCTTGTTGGTGAATTACTTAAAAAATATAGTACCTACAGTGCATACCTAAAGAAATAATTGCTTAATTTACACAACTTCAACAACGTTTACCTTTTTTAAGGCAATTTTATTTAAAATATTATTTTATTATATTTTTCGGTAGCATACCTATACAGGGTGGAAAAAATCAATGGGCCCTGAAGGAAAACCACTTTAAATACTTAAGAAAGATTATTTTACTTAAAGGAAACATTCCTTTATTTTTAGAAAGAAACAAAACTGCATTCACAGATTTCTCGAAAAACTTAACTAAACCAGGAATCGAACCAGCTTAAAACTCAAAAATAAACACTCGCTATTTTATTTCACTAATCGATACAGTCAATGTTAAAGATACAATTTCTCCAAGAAACATTAGGTCTTACACTCGTCTGTCGTAAAAGATATCCATGAAATCTAATATTTAGTACATAAGAACTTGAATCAACATTAGGTACCTAGAGTAGAACTACTCACTTTCCACAAGTAAAAGACACGTTATAATTTTCTTATAACTCTAACATCCAAAGACTTTCTATGAAGTACAAGCTTGCTAATTTATCTTTAAAGTACCTTGTTTTGGTGGATGGTGAAAATTTTAGTGAATATAGTTCCAATAAAGGTTTAGAACGCTCACAGCAATAAAATTTTAGTGAATATAATTTCAATAAAGGTATAGAACGCTCACAGCAATAAAATCTAGACTTTTCCGATTATGATCATTTTGCAGAAGGCTTCATGAATTGAATTTCAAAAAAAGACAAAATTTAAGTATTTGTAACGATCTCATTTCGAACAACTTATCAGTAAAATGATTAAAGTGTAACAAAATTGTAATTTTAAATAGGTCAAGTATCAATGTCTTGCTAAGTAATAATTTTCCTTCATGTTTACGTGTCCTTCCATTAGAATTGATTATAAAATCAAATTTATATTAGATTTCATGAAAATCTCTAAAAACATTTGGTCTTAGCCAGGGGGCAAAACGGGGAACCATTTTTAGCCTGAGTACAGACTATACTAAATGGCGGAAGACATTTGTACCGTAGGCCAATGAAATGTGTTGGGATCTTTTTATTTGTAAGACCAAATTAAAAAAATTGTTTTTAAGATTTTATCCTGAACAATAACCCTATCGATTAGTAGAACAAAATAGGGAGTGTTTATTTATTTTTTATTTTTAGCAGGTTCGATTTCCTGTTAAGGTAAGCTTGTCGAGAAATATGTGAATACAGTTTTGTTTCTTTTTAAAAATAAAGGAATGTTTCCTTTAAGTAAAATAATCTATCTTAATAATTTAAAGTGGTTTCCCTTCAGGGCCCATTGATTTTTCCACACTGTATATATAAATTACAGTCATCAATTTTAGTTAATTTATAATTAATTGTAATTTACTCTAGAAATTTGCTGACTTAACATGGGAACATACATATTTGATACCCACTTTTATTAAACATTAGTATACTCATAAAAATCTGTAAAAATAAACAAAAATCAATCTGCCCGCCTTTTCCCAACTTTGTTGAGGTCAGCTCCCAGTCTAACCAGATGCAGTTGAATACCAGTATTTTACATGGAGCGACTGCCTAGCTGACCTTCACAACCCAGTTAAGAACTATGCCGCTAGGTAAGACTGGTTGTCACTAGCTTCTGACTATTAGTAATGACTGCCAAAGATCTACGAATGACAGCCCGGACCCACGGTTTAACGTGCTTTCCGAGGCTCGGAGGGGTCTCGAGATGTAATGGATGACCACCCATCCACGGCAAGCGTAGCTTAAAGTTTGAACAAACCATGTGGCTTTTATTATTCCGCCACGAGCTCCTCTGTAATCTGTAAGAATAAACACACTGTCCTAAATTAAAACCCTTTCGCTATACAGCATTTTACCCTACTTCCAACTCTCTAAACAAAAACAAAAAAAAAACTTAACCCAAATTAAAAACGAAGGCTCGTGACAGCCCATACCTACAGTCACAGAGGCGTTGAGCACAAGGCCCCGCCCACTGCATAGCGCATATAATTTCGTCTCTCTCTCACATCGTTCCACTTGCTAATTCACAGTATAAACGTTCACTTTAATATACCTAAAGACCATTAGAATAGTTTTACATACACTACATTTGAAATTTAAAATCTTTTTGAGTACTCCACTTGGGTAATACGTTTCCTACGACGCATGTTGGAATGGTCGTAACTTAGTAATAGTCCCGAGCTAGTTATGGTTCTGGGTAGTTATTGGTCGGGAACTGGGAGTGGGTCAGTCATATAAAAGTGTGTCGTTAAATTTAATACAAGTGAGAGCGAGAATTAAAAATGTATGAGGTCTGGTTGTCAGCTGAACATGACCTGTCCCGTCCCTTTTTAGAGGTGTGTCCGTGTCTGTACAATATTGTACTAAAGAAAATTGATTTTTCAAAAGCTTAGAATGTCACAGACGTCTATTGTCTCTTGCCTCCAGACAGAATAGATTATGCAATGGCAAATTCCAAATTCCAAAATTGCCTCGTCATGCTAATGGTTAGCGCCTGCGATTGAATGACAATGTCGACCAGGCAATATGTTTTCCAGACACCAGTTTGAAGGTACTGAGGATATGCTAGACTCCTTACATTTAATACTTATAATAACATCCCACATAGTCAATCAGCTGTGAATCTGAACGCTACCAAATAAACAGTGCCCGAATAGTTCAACATGATACCATTTTCCCACGAGTCTCGTAAATGGAGACTTATTAGATATTGGGATAAGCAGCATCATCCTCGCGTTGTTTAACAACAAATTATAGCGACAACCAATCTCTACAATAATCTTGGTGATTTTGATGATCCAACGCGCCAAGCGTGAACGTTGATCACTTGAATGAATATCAAGTGATCAACGTTCACGCTTGGCGCCGAAACAAAAAACTCAAACTTTGCATTTTTTTCCAGAATTATAAATCACATTTAATAATTAATCTCATTGAAATCAAACGGAGTCACAAAAGGAGAAATAATACGTATTACGTCAAGTGATGCTCCACTCGCCTTATAGATTCAGAACGCGACCCCCCAAGAGTTATAAGTGGCCGTAACAACAGGTTCCCGAATGGAAATGTAAATAAATGGCGAGAACAGAGTGTTGGCGGATGACTGCGCGACTGTAATTAATAGGCAGAGATGTTAAGAAGTATTATTTTATTAGATCATAGTATTCCTAGTAGGTAGTGGGAGGAGAAGAGTAGACTCGTTGTATACTTAGTCCTTGCAATTTACGAGCGAGCATTTTACTCTTGTCTTTGCTAACTAATCTAAACTAATTACTCGTATTATAAAGTGGAAAAACTGTTTGTTTGTTTGTAAGAGAAAGTCTCTGGTAGTATGTCCTGTGCTGATCCCATTACAGAAATGATTTCACTGATTGGAAGCTACAATATTACCGAGTGCCACAGCACGCGGACGGAAGTCGCGGGCAGCAGCTAGGAAAGTATAAATTGCAATGATTCACATGCTTTCGTGAAATGTAAAAACACCGGCCTCGTGCGTGTCGGACGCGGACCACGCACAATGAAGGGTAGTTGGGATAAATTTGTCCCAAAAACAAACTTATCATTGTAGTTGACAAAACATGTTCTCCCATACTACATCGATATACGTTGCGGTCAATTTTCTAACTGCAAATGTAACTCGTTAGCTTGTAAAGCCTAATCAGCTGTGATAGTTTTCCTTTTGATTTCGTTATATATTTTTTTCACTTATTCAAAAACAACCATTTAGTTAGCTGGTCAGGAGGGACACAGACTCACAAAAATTTGTACTTTAAAGCTTAATATTACGCTAACGGATCCCTGAATCGACACTATGGGAAGACGAGAAAAATATAATCATCCCACTTTACGTGCAAGAGAGGTATACAATTGTATTTTTTCAAGATTTTTGTCAAGAACACTTTGTTAGTGTAATTAATATGTAGGTATACCAATGGGCTATGCCAATAGGTTATACCAATAGGCTATACCAATGGGCTATCATCATCATCATCATCATTTCAGCCGAAAAGTCGTCCACTGCTGGACATAGGCCTTCCCTAAAGGGCGGGTTTGCCATAATCGCCACGCTTGGCAGGTGGGTTGGCGAAAATATATTGATGTTGATTTTATACTTTACTACCTTCTGCCCGAGATTTCCACCCACGTGCTATGGCACTCGGCATTCGGCACTTTTGCACGTCTTGAGTGTAAGTAAAAATGCCAGATATATTATTTTAATTTGTTTACTAGATTTTTTTAGACGTTATAACATGCAAGTAGCTTTTCATGAAAAAATCCCACAACTTATGCTCAGGGCCCATAGAAAATCATAGAAGTGATTTATACCTCTTAACTCCTCAAACCAAAACTACACCACAATGACTCAAAAAACCACTAAGTTTTCTATACAGCTACACTGTGTTAATATACGAGGGCTGTACATATAAAACAAAACCGTCGCATACCCTGCCGCTACACTGCATGGCAATGCTTTGCGCCTTACAAATAACGCTGAATACAAGCGCCGAATATTCGATGGGTGAATTCGGGTGTCCTGCAGTGTACGCTACAGAAGTTTATGTGAAAAAGATTGGTGCAGACTTCTTGGCGGGAAAGTGAAGCGTCATGTTCAGCAGTTTGTTTAATTTTCCAAAATTAGTGTTTAGCCGAATATTAATGTGTAATAATGGTGGATTATTAACCATTAAGTGTTTGTGAACGTGCATTAGTGTAGGCAAATGAAACAAAACAGTGCAACTTCGCTTCAAGTTCTCTCAAGAAGTCCGCGTGAGGACTCAGTAAAGTGCCACATCTTTACTGAAACTCAAGGGGAGTGGGCGGGGATATCATCATCATGCATTTATAATTCATTTCATCAATATTTTAAACAAGAACTAAAACTTGACATTGGCTAAATGCACAAACCGTGCGAAGCCAGAAGGAAAAAAAAAAAAAAAAAAAAAAGATTGGTGCATCTGCGTGCACTGTGGTGCAAAGAATTTAGAACGTTGGTTATTATGACTATTTAACATCCATGTGAAATTTAAGGCTGTGTTTCTGCACAGATTTTAACTAAATCTTTTTTGAAGAATTGCATTTAGCACAAAAACCTTTTGAATTTAAATATTTCTTAGTAGTCCGCTCGCCCCCCTTTGAGGGAGGGCCATGTCCAGCAGTGGACGTCTTTTGGCTGAAATGATGATGTTGAGTCCGCTCACATGTTTTACACTTATCCTCGTTATACAAGGAAACCTATTATCAGCCATACAACACTGTGGAACACATACTCTGTAACATACTAAATGTATCGCTGTTGGTTGCCTAAATAAAGAAAAAACATTATGTTGCTTTAGAGGCATGAGGAACAGGGTGTAAAGTTCACTCATCCTCTATTGAAAAGGGAGGATCCTCCGACCAGACGGGTGTTGTGTCTGGTGGGCAACTGCCCAACGGTTGATGTCGGGACTTTGTATATATGCTAGTTGCGTGGTAAAGTCTGCTTGCGCGATGCAGGATTTTGCGTGACGTCAGTGTGACGCGTCGTTCGCATGTGGCGATGTTGATGCCGCTACATTGATATCAGTCCATCTTACAATTTCCTTCAACAGCAACAACTATTTGTAATAAACAAATAAAAATGTATACATGCATATTACACATACATAAACTGACGCTTTCTTCCCTTGGGGGTGGTAGGCAGAAACTATAGGTAGATCGCCATTTGCTACGCTCCTTACATACTCCTTTTGCTTCGTTTACGTTCATGCATTTGGTCATACACGCACGCCGGTTGCGAGTACTACGCACCTGACCTTTCTGAAGAACATCACCAATTATGTCACTTTGTCCTCCTAGGGCGTTAGCCCTGTGTTTCCACTCACATCTACTTTGTAAATAAATACCTTTTGTTAGTCGGCTTTAATTCATCCTCTCAACATGACCAAACCATCCAAGCATAGATACTCTTTTCAATAAAAATGTATCCCTTGACAATATAAATTAAAACATAATTAGCTTCATTAACGAGCTAGATTATGAAGAAAATCATAAAAGATAAAACAAAAAACGCATCAAAACCCAGTCTACATTTAATCCGATGCAATTAAGTGTAGCCTAGGTAGCCGTAAGTCTGCATTCCGTATCCAGTTAATTATGCGAGCCCGTCAACACGGCCGTTTATTTTAGAATACATTAACGCAAAATTAACATTTATTGGAATAAAACACAATGCAGAAGCGGTAATGGTGTGGAATTATCACTAACTATGACTATTGTGGGCTGTTTCTAATGCTGTGTGCTTAGTTGATGATTGACTGACGGATTGTGTTCATATTTTGGTATACTATTTATTATTTCACGAGTCTGTTGTATCTGTTTTCGTGAGGACACACGAGAAAAATCATAAATATTTTGTAACTGATTCTAACTAGTAGTTCTGCGAACAGTAGACCTAGCGAGCGGAAACTTTTTTGCAACAATTCAATTTACTATGTTTTTAGGATTCCGTACCCAAAGGGTAAAACGGGAACCCTATTACTAAGGTTCCGCCGTCTGTCTGTCTGTCTGTCTGTCACCAGGCTGTATCTCATGAACCGTGATAATTAGACAGTTGAAATGACAGATAGTCACACAGATGATGTATTTCTGTTTCCGCTATAACAACAAATACAAAAAAAAAACAGAAAAGAAAAATATGGGGGCTCCCATATAACAAACGTAATTTTTTTGCTCATTTTTGCTCTATATTGATAACGGCAACAGGTAGACGCTTGAAATATTCACAGAATATTTAGTTATATATTCACTTTAAAAATAAATAATTAAATTAAAATAAAACAAATATTTAAGGGGCTCATACAACAAACGTGATTCTTTCGCCATTTTTATAGATAATGGTACGCAACAAAAAACTTTTTTTTTGTTTTTATAATCATGGTAAAGAAAGATTACGAGTAATTTGTAGGCCAGCTAGAAAAAAATACTAATAGGTTTTAATTGGCAGAGGTAACGCTGCAGCCTAGTTTTGAGATGGAAAGGAACTATTCCACTGCACACTTTATAAATCTAAAAGTGAGCAGTTTACTGCATTTTGAGGAGTTATTCTGTTCATCATGCCGAAGATTCTCATCAGATCTTTACCAAATTTCTATGACACTAATGTAAAGTTGCTACCTTTCAAATTAAAAAAGATAATCTAAATCGAATCTCATGTAAGGCGGAGATATCCAGTCCCTTTTTACCCCTTTTTAGGGTTCCATACCTAAAGAGGAAAAAACGGAACCCTAATAGGATCACTCGTGTGTCTCTCTGTCTGTCCGTCTGTCACAGCCGATTTGCTCCGAATCTACTGGACCGATTAAGTTGAAATTTGGTACACTTATGAACTCGGACGAGTTAAGTAAATAAATAAATTTTGAATACGGGAGTCAATTTTGGAGAGCGAATTAGAAAATTTACGCAGATTCAAAAGCAATTTTCTCCTACAGTATTGATAGATATTGCTTGATGTTACAAAGTATAGTATTATCGAGACCATACTATTATGAAGCCGGTATTTCCTCAGTTCAAATTTTTATTTCGCTTTAGAATTTATTGTAACGGGTATGGTATTTATGCTCGTGCTTGTAAAGCAAAATAAAATAATTTACACTTGAAATGGACATGTTGTCTTTTTATTTTTGTTGAGTCTTGGATACTAATTACTAACCCACTAGGATTATTCTTCATTCCAACTTTATCAAGAATAACCCAAACTTATTCTCTAGCACATCAACAATTTTATTATGTCATTGTGTCTAGATAGAAAGACTAGATTTTAATTTATTCTTTTTTTTTCAGATGAACCGTGCAATACAGGTGAAACCGGCGGACAGCGAAAATAGAGGAGGTAGATATTATTCTCTTATCTCACATATTTTGAATCTCTGATGTAAGTAGTTGTGCTATATCTTGTAGTATGTTTTCATAAGTGCATTTTATTAATGAAAGATGTATTAAGAAAAGTGTTATTTACAATGTATAGTTTGTGTTACGAACTCCACATACCTACATTAAAGAGGCAGATACATTAGACTTATAAAAGTACTTATAAAGTGTTCTTCACATATAACATCATGAGTTCTTAGTGATTTGATTATTATGCCATCCCTGCATTCCGAAACAAAAATTACAGCCATTATGTTAAGGGAGGCCGGTGTGTATCGCGGCGATGCTGCTGATTGCAAGCTAAAATAATTATCTATCTGCTTTATCCATCCATATTATAAATTAAAGTCGCTGTTCGTGTTTGCCGGTCTTCGCTTTGTCCTTCTAAACTACACAACGGATTCCACCTTCAAAATCCGGTTTGTTCCATAAAAACTTTTCCGTAAGAGATTTGTTCTTACGGGACAAATTTAACTAAGAGATGTATTGATTTTAATTCTGTAAATACATTTGTTTTGGTCGCGAATCGTATTTTGATCAAGACACTAATGGCAATCTTGTCATTTGGTTTAAATAGGTTTTTATTTTTATTATTTTAGTAATATTTCATATAGATTCTTTTTTAATTTGAGAATGTGAGAACGTTGTAGGCTTCATAGCCTGTAACTTTGTAAACCATTTTCTATTTTTGTTAAGTACGTCCCATACCTATTAACACTGTAACTTGAAAACATTGTAAAAGCCCATTATTTTTAAAAGACTAACCGTGGAGTTTCTTGCCGGCTCTTCTCCATAGGAAACGACCAATTGGAACCGTGCACCTAGCTTCTGACGTTCTGCAAATTGCGGAGCGGGTTTCACAATAATTTAGATAATTTATTTCGGAAGTATTATGTGTATAACACATATTAAACGTATATACAATAAATATTGAAAAATAATAAATTAATTTTAAAAAAGTAACGGTGGAGTTTCTTGTCCATTCTTCTCCATACGAAGCTACCTTTTGGAAGGGGCGACTAGAACCAATTCTATTTTATTTGTAAATTTTACGTTCAAAAGTGCCATTTGTGTGCCTATTTGAAATAATAATTTACTTTTAAAGAAATCTGAATGGTTTGTCAAGTCGTACAAACCAGGCGATGGCGGCCATGTAAAAATAAGTTGAATTTTAGTTTCGTATTACCCAACTTGTCTAGATTCAATGAACCTCAAAAACTAAGTGCAATTAGTAGCTAAGGCGAATTGAAACAAAACCTGAAAAATAACTAGAGCCTTAACTAGGTTTCTACCTTAAAACAAATGTAAGATAACACAAGGCTAAGATTCTTTTCTGGGTTTGAAAACTTGTATCAAGTACTTTAAAGTAAAAGCCAGTGCGATACTCCGATCCGTCTCCGATCCGACGCTGCGATGGGATCCGTTTCAAGCGATTAACTTTATGAAATACGAACTAATAATTTATGAAGTAAAGCTTTTTGATCGCGAGTTCACCATTATCGAGTTCAGTAATCCGCTTTCTGTTTTAAATGTCGTTGTTTGCCTTTTAATGAAGACCGGCCGTTATTATCTGCTGTGGAAACAATGTTTAAAAATAATTGTGTGTTTTCCTCCGCGTGGTCAGATTTTTGGTGTAACGACAGAGACTGTCTGGAAGCTTAACTTGATATTATACAAAAAAAAAAACAATTTAGTGATAACAACTTTTTGTAGACCATCTGCAACATAAATAATTATTAGGTTTGAGGATTTTGTGGTCTGAATGGGTTGACATCTAAAGTGACTGTTTTATATTTTTTCCAATGGAAATTTCAATCTGTCTTAGATCATGTCGTTTCGCAAAAGCGATACATACAGAAGCATAATTATTCATGAAAAATAATCTCAAAATAAAAACAATACACTTCAAATCCGAAATCCATTAATCGAAAACCATCAAAATCAATATCGGAATAATTCCAAATTCAAATCACTTACATTCCAAGGGGCCGTATTACGTCATGAAATTATTATTTGGCACGTCAAAATGAATGACAGCTACACTGATGACGGGCGGTCGTCGGCTTTAAAAATGTATGGATATAATGCTCTCACCTTTTCCCGGGACAATTAGGGCCCAAATTGACGGCTCCTTTACGAAATACGCCGAATTGAGTTTTTTTTCCTTTTTTGGGATTCTGGATTTTTCAGGACGAAGTTTATGGGCATTAGTAGCCATATTTATTTCTGCTTGTGAATATAAGGGGTGGAAGCACTTAAATTGATTGTGTTGTACCTATGTTTAATTATTATGCCTAAGTACATAGATTAGAACGAAAAATAGAATTAATTTAGTAGAGAAGTAATAAAATGCATTCATAATGATACCACAATATTTGTTTATCTAAAAATACAAGACGTATGTATATTTTGTACCTTCTTTGGGAAATAAGTTGGATACACAAACAAATTTTTTTCAACACATTTGCTTTAAAAATGCATTTATGAAGCCTGTATACATTGTTCGAAAGTTAAAAATTAGGCACCATACAACGGAATGTGCGGTAAAGTAGGTTCCTCACCTAAGTACATGTTTTACCGCATACTCCTTTGTATAGCGCCGTGCGTATCCTTTAAGGTTTTCTTTTAATTTCCATAATAATTTATATTAATTCTACTAAAGATTTTCACATTACGAGAATGAATAAGCTGAATGATCGAACGTCCTTGGAAGCGCTCAATACGTTTATCTCACTTTATTATTAAAGAGAAAATGAGACGAAAGATATAGTACTAATTTTCACTACGTGCATTTGCATAATCGCGCTATTTTCATATTAGAAACAAATGAAAGATTGTTGCGACTTTCCGACTAATATTTATATACAAAATAATAATATGAGTTTAAGCGAGGAATCTGATATTAATATGGAATCTACTCCACCTGATATCTTGAATGAATAAGAATAAGAAAAATAATCATTTATTTGCAGAAAAATAGGTATTACCAGTTGTAAGAGTTTGTGGTATATGTACAGTCCATATTTTGCCTGTTTAGGGCATGCAAATTAATTTACATTAATACCTAATAGGTTCTTATTATAATAAGATAATACGAGAAAATATCTATTAGGATTTTTAAATAATGATAAATTTTAAGTTACAATAAAATATACACACATAACAAAACTTAAATTCTTAAAATTTTTCTTTAGGTAACAAAAGACATGTTAAAATATTAATCACACAACACATCATACAGGAAACTAAACTATAGGAAACTTAAAATATATTGTTTTCTTTATATTGCAGAAATTCTTGTAAACTATAAAAACAATTCTCTATTAACCATCTACGTAGTTTAATTTTAAAGTAATTAAATGGGAGCTCCCTTATGATCTTCGGTAATTTATTAAAAATTGTAATGCACATAAATGATAAACATTCTTTTTACTTAAACTTGAATTACAAAAAGGAACAAAAATTTTTGTTGCATCTCTTGGTCTCTGTTTGGTGTAGTTGTCACCTTTGAATCTAAATAATTCATTATGTTTCCTCACGAAAACCGATACCACAAACAAATAATATATGTTAAGGTCAATAGTTTTAGTTTTTTGAATAAAAGCTTCTACATACCAGCGCGACTTGTCGCGCGACGCGACACGGCACAAAGGCCCCGCTTGCCGCGGGACGAGCGGTGCCTTTGTGTCGCGTCGCGTCACGCGACAAGTCGCCCCGGTATGTAGAAGCCTTAAAGGCCTGCAAGATTCAAGTGGACCGACACCGCATATAGCTCTTACACATTTTTTTTGTACAATAAATGTCTTATCACTGTCTGTTGAATTGCCCCATATTATTAGTCCGTATCTTAATATTGATTCAATATTGACCCACTTTAAGCTATACGGGCTGTTTTTTCGTCGGAACCAATACCACAAATCTATTTAGTTTACTGCATACGTTGTTAATGTGTTGTTTCCTTACAAAATTTGTCTAGAGTTATACCTAAGAATTTAATACTTTCTGTTTCTTCTACTACTTTGTCTTTTATTTTAATGTGGAGGCGCAAATTACAGAAAATGGTCTCTTGCCGTCTAAGTCGCGAGACTGCTATTTAAAGATTTACAATAATGTCCGTAAGTAGATTCCGTATTAATATCAGATTCCTCGCTTGAACTCATATTAATATTTTGTTTATAAAAGTCGCAACAATCTTTAACATTTGTAATATGAAAATGGCGCGAAATTTAAACGGGTGGAATTCATATATTATATTTATTATGGAAATAAAAAAAAACCGTAAAGGATACGCACGGCGGTATACAACGGATTATGCGTATTATTACATAAGATAATGATAAGTGGAAGCGCGGAGTCTCCTAACACAAGCAATTCCTTGCTTAAAATGTGACCTCCAATAACATTGTATCTATAAGTCTTTTGTAATTGAAATAAACAGTTTTTTTTTTTAGGCGGTAAAACATGTATTTAGGTGACAGTACTTATTTTACCGCACATCCCATTGTATGGTACACGTAATTTTTACCTTTCGAACAATGTGTACACGCTTTGTAAATTCATTGTTTGAGCAAATGTGTTGAAAATAACTATTACAATCTTTTACACGAACATTTATAATGTAATGTATTTGTAATGGGGATTACAGGCGTGATATTATGTTATGTATAATTTATTCCTAGATTATGATAACATGAGACATGTTATCACATCTACGAAAACAATCACCAGTGATACGAAATGGCATCTCTTATTATCTTAATCCAATCCTGAGGTCTAAATGACCCGAAGAGGTTGGGTTCAGTTAATAATTCACAGTCGGTAGCCATCGTCAAATACACCATAGTCCCCCAGGAAATTATCGAAACTTAAACACGGAATGAGTTAGCGACGGGCTGAGTGATTCCAACGCGAATATTGCTATCGATTCGGATAATATCCGAAGATAGTGATGTGTGCGGACATATCCGAAACTGTTATGTGTTTATAATTATGTGTTAACTGCTTGTGTGGGGACTAATTACTTGTTAATGGGTGTGTGACAGAAATTAAGGGGGTAGGAATGTTGATGAGTTGATTAGGTTGTGCTTGGCAGACTGAGCTGCTGACGGTGACTTAATCTATCTTGTTCACTTTGTTTTCATCATACAAGATATGAATCAATATTTTCTTGAAATGGTAAACATTTTCTCATGATTTTTTTAAATAATTAAATATGATACTTTGAAACTGTACCTACTTTTAATTTAGAAGAGTATCGGTGTCTGTTTGCTTGTCTAAGCTGGTTTTCCGTAAAAATTAACTATTCTACGCTGTTCTTTGTCAAATTAAACATTGTCAGACAAATAACCATTTTGGTCACAAAGAGTTCTTTTCTGCTGACACACGTTACCTATTCTCCAATTATAGTATAAAAAGAGTAGGCTTTTCGGGATACAAGTACTTTAAGTCATCCCCATTTGTTAACACAACCCAGATGTGTCTAATTTTATGAGTTTGGGATCAGACGTTATTTTGAGTAAGACTTGGAGAAATAGTATCTACTGTGTGATTGTTTTTGATTTTCATGAATACCTATGTTAATTTGATTTATAGAGATTTTGGCGAGTTTTTGGCGTCCAATATTAGACTCAGCTGTTGTAGGTAGATCACTGCAAACTGCACTATCTTTATTATATTTATCTTCCCGGTTTTTGTTTTCATGTAGGTAATGAAAGTACGTAATTTGTTCGTTCGACAATCTGATCATAAGAATACCCAAGTTATGTTTACCATTCACTAACAACTACCTTTACTAATCAATTAACACAGCTAACATGTTTAAAACCACTTAATGACATAATCCACTAAAGTAAAAGTAAAAACAATTAGGTAAACACCACCTAACATTTTCCGATTCGTATCTACGAAATTTAATTTACCTAACATCGTATTAACACATAATAGGTGGGCACAGAAGGCTGACTCGATACAATGAGCCAAAACAGGCGCCCGCACACTTATCCTGCCATTGTTATTTAGTTTCCAACATGATTTGTAAAAATAACTAATACATACACATAAAGTTTAATTTATGCTACAACCTAGAGCGAATTTACACTAATGTAAAGTGTAACAATGACGTATTCCTGGTGTATTCGTTTCAGTGAAAAATAACTTCAGAATGTGAATAGATTAAAGACGCGCATGTACCACCGCGAACGTTCCCGGTCGACCACTTTTCGCCCTTATACCCATAGTAATAAGGTTGAAAAGTGGTCGACTGGGAACTTTTACGGTGGTACCTACTGAGATCGCAAACGAATGCACGTCGCGAGTGCGCTTGAACTCGCTGTACGTGAAGCGTGTGATTTCGCTCGTTGTATGGAGCCGGCCTTCTGTTCCTATTCATTCTGTGGCGTTGTCGTGAGCGGTACGGGAATTGCTGACGACAAATATAACTAATTGATGTCGCCACTCATTAGAATTATGTTGTTAATATGGCGCATGCGACACGATCCTATGGACTGCTGAAATGGTTAAATATTTTTGGGGTAAAATTGTGGTGAGGAATGAAACGTGTTTTCAAAGAGTGAGTTTTTCTATCTATTTGATTTGAATTACCAAAGGCTTAAGGTGTCTAAGGCCCGTATTACAGAACGTTACTCAATACTCAAGCATTACTTAAAACTAGTTTCAACCAATCAAATGGCTTGAATCTAGTTTTAAGTAATGCTTGAGTGTTGAGTGACGTTCTGTAATAAGGGCCTAATAGTATGTACTCGTAACTTGATTTTATTGTGACAAACATACAAAAATATGTGAATAAACATCGTTAGACATTGAAATCTCTAAAAAAGCTCTCCTCGTTTTATCCAAAATTTTAAATAGCCATCCATGGTGTATGTTTGTTTCATTCAAGTTCAGAGAAAAGATAATATTTTTGCTCATATCACTAGTTCACTTCGTTTCGAGTTACCTATTTAACAAATACTTAAGAAATAAACCATAAAGATTTATGTTTGCAAAATACTCCGAACAAGATCCTCGAGACTTCACTATCAGATTGCAAAGTCGTAGAAATTGTAAAGTTCCCCTTCAACTTTCTGCGAACATCATCTTTTCCATTCAACGTTTCGTTTTACACTCGAAAAACTTTCTCTCATATTCGTTTAACATCACACAAAGCGAAACATGATTAATTTGAGACTCGAATCTTTGTAAAACCGACACTCGCACATTGCAAACAAACCGAAATAATATATTTCAAATGAATGCACCGAGAGTGAGCTAGATAGAGCTATATAGAAGTAGCTCGACAGAAAGAGCCATTTAGATGGACACGGTATGGAATCAGTGCGGTTTCCATTCGGAAGACTGGTGCGGTTGAGGAGGCCTTAAAATTAAGGTCAGCGCCGATTGGAGGACTGTAATCGTGCGTCTTTTTATTACGATTTCTCTTCTACCTATAAAATCCTTTGGATTTAATATTTGCAGATTTTGCAATTACGCTATTTTCAAGCCATTTTAGCTCACCGGCTGAGTAGAATACTAAGTGGTTTTTACACTAAGTGGCTCGCCGCGATTCTAAGATGCGAGTTAGTAACATGGATTAAGAATTTCTTAGGGTTCCATTTCAGACAATTGTAAGACACTTCAGACAGATTTCAATCAAATTTCAGACAAATATATTTTAGTATAGTTTTTTTCTGCCATGTAATAATCTTGGCTCTCTTATGCTTACTACCACTTTAGCTTTGTGTAATTTTGAGCTATGTTAGTGACCCTAAAAAGATTGTTAGTACCTATAGTACTTAGTACTGTAAAATTACATAAAATGTGATAAACGAGCAACTAAGATTTATCACGCATGAGTTAGCACAAAAACATCACAATGCAAAACCTGTAATCACACACTGACCTACCCTCCTAAAATAAGAAACTGGTTCAACGATACTCATATGCAAAGTCACAAAATAAGAAACTGGTTCAACGATACTCATATGCAAAGTCACAAAATAAGAAACTGGTTCAACGATACTCGTATGCAAAGTCACAAAATAAAAAACTGGTTCAACGATACTCATATGCAAAGTCACAAAATAAGAAACTGTTTCAACGATACTCGTATGCAAAGTCACAAAATAAGAAACTGTTTCAACGATACTCATATGCAAAGTCACAAAATAAGAAACTGGTTCAACGATACTCTTATTCAAAGTCACAAAATCAATGTCGACTAGACGTTTAGTCGTAAAATCGCAGCCATTACGTCAGTGTGGTTGTGACCTAACCGTGCTGGCGCCAGAGCCGTATTCAACTGAGCGTGCCTATTAAATGCTGCAAGCAATTAACATCTGGTGCACGTACGTGCCCTCGCCATTATTGCCCCGTTAAATAGTTATTTAAATTCAACTCTGTACAGTCTTAATGATAATAGTTTGTGCCGGATTGGCGCCAAGTGATTTTGTATATCCTGGGGAAGCGGTCGCAGATTTTTCTTGTTTAAAATTCTGTGCGGATTCAGGATAATGGATTATTTTTATTTGCCTAAATTGTTCGGAATTAGGTTTTATGGTGCTGGGGGTGTCTGAACTTTGTTTTAATAAATGGGTTACGTTTAATTTTAAAACACTATATGAGTTTGAATATTTACGATGAACTTTTTTCAGTTTCAAATAACCCAGACAATTAAGTAAACTGTTTGGCCCTTTTAGCACACACGTTTTTCTTGCCGTGAAAAATATGTTTTTTTTTTTTTTAACGTTGCCTTTTATTCGCAGTCAGTAGGCACGGTCATCAGTGTTGTATGGATCACTACACTACAGACACATTTTTTCTACGGCGCGGTTTATACGCCGCGCGGCGTTCCGTAAAGAACCCATGCCGTATGCAATAAGCTTAACTATTTCTGTTGATGTAAGAGTTTTATTACGGGATTAGGGTATTTAGTATTAATTAAATGGTCTAACGCTTGGTCGTCACTTGAGTCTGTGATTGCCACATGTTCACTAAATCATGAATTTAAACTTAAGCAAACCCTTGCTTGCTTTGCGTAGGTAGGTACTAAGGTTTCCGTTTTTTGAACTTCCCATTAAAAATGTACCACGTAATCAATCAAAATTCACGTTGAAACGAGCCATCGAAGTGGGCACACACAAAATTGTGTGTTGTGATCAATCATTTTGTGAATGATTTGATTTAATTCCACTTCGGGAATATTTGTTAGGTTAGACGAGTTTTGATCTAAATTTTATGTATTTTTCAGTGAACTTGCTGCTGGTCCATTTTGTTTGGAGAGGATTATTTTTTATTAAAAGGTTTTGGTTTTACTCTGATTTAGCCACTAACCATTGTTAAGTAGGTAATAGAGTTGGTACTACTCGAGTTGTCATTAATAAAAAGTTAGCCAACTTTTGTATTGAATTCCACAAGTAAAACTACTTGTACCTACTCCCTACTCAATTACAAACTAACTTCAAAAACATGTTGAGTATTTGACAACAAAAACCATCAAAAATCTAATACAGCTAAACAAGTTCCTATACGTAAATGACGTCATCATTAAATATTAAACACCACGACGTCGATAATTCCCCACGAAAACGATGTTACTTCACCCCCTACTTTATTAAAACTTATCGAGGAAGTGCTCTTGAATAAAATATGAAGACTGCTCATAACAAAGTGTGTTATAACGACAACTATTTGTCTGTTCGCGTGTTCGCTGTCGTTAAATGCCACTCTATGAATCTCAGCGTCATTACGTAGGCGCGTTTTAAGTAAAAAATGTAAGTCATAATGTAAATGATAGCATGGTGGGAAAAACTTGAGTTATGTGGTTATACCTGCGTTTTTATTAACTTTTTTAGTTTATGAAGCCTTATGGTAGGTAATCCATGAAATTGATATATACGAGTATTGATATATACGAGTATTGATATATACGAGTATTGCGCCTTTTATGCTGAGGTCTAGATAACAACTCAGGTGTCGTAGATCTATCTTCGCTAATGTCTTTTCGCCTTTGAGGGTCATACGTCTTGAGGGTCATACGTCTTGTCTCTACGTTTTCTAAGCGACGTTTATTTCTAATAAAATGTACGTCTTCTATCTTTTTTCGTACAATATTGTAATGATATAATGTTATGTCATTCCTTTTTAGAGTTCCGTACCTCAAAAGGAATAAAACGGAACCCATAAAGGATCACTTCGTTGTCCGCCTGTCTGTCAGTCTGTCAAGACCCTTTTTCTCAAGAACGCGTGGAGGTATCAAGTTGAAATTAATATCAAATACGTAGGTCGACGGTCTCTTAGAGCTCTAAAAAATCAAGCTTCTAAGACAACGCAGTAGAAAAATACGGCGATATAAGCGACATATTTCGATACTCGCAAATAAATCAAAACCTATAGGGTACTTCCCGTTGACCTACCATCATGAAATTTGGCATGAAGCAAAGTACAAGAACAGCAGCACAAGTAAAGGAAAATGTCCGAAAATCTTTAATTAGCAGAACATAAAAAAATAAAAAAAGCGAATAAAAACTTACAATTGTAGTTCGAAAATTGTCCGTGGCGTGATGTATGGAAGAACATGTTTTTTAACAACAAGTTACACACAACAAGTTTGTTTTTGGGATAAATTCATCCCAACTACTACTTGTTTTTTTTTTGTTCACGGGGTGGAAAATCGTCATGGATGTCGGGGGGTCTGTCAGACTCTTACTAACTGAACCACCTTGGGTCCAGTGTGATAGGGGGTGGCGGACGTCCCCAAGTCCACCGTCTCTGGACCCATTTAGGGGGCCCGGAAGAGGGCATTTTCCGCCCTCTGCCGACGCCCAGTGCGCCTGCTGCGGGCCGGGTAAGTGGACGAGATCTCCCGCTCCTTTTCCGCAGCCTCCTTCTGCGACACGACTGTTTCGCAGAAGGACACCACCGCGTCCCAGGACTCCTCACTGCCGACCATCGACTCGACCACGGCCGGCAGCATCCCAACTACTATTATCCCAACCCTCCATTGTGCGTGGTCCGACACGCACTTGGCAATTTTTTTTTTGTATGCTAAGAGTATCGGTCTTGTAATATAATTAAACCTTTT
The DNA here is from genome assembly GCA_948098905.1 of Tiliacea aurago. Taxonomy (NCBI): domain Eukaryota; kingdom Metazoa; phylum Arthropoda; class Insecta; order Lepidoptera; family Noctuidae; genus Tiliacea; species Tiliacea aurago. The sequence continues at coordinate 28,052,677 of OX402583.1, forward strand.
CTATTTGAGCTCATTTCTTTGAAGCACCTCATAAATATCAATCTCTGTATCACTATAGGTATATCATATAATAATCTGCGCAAAGCCACAGGGTAGTCCATTACTTATTTACCTACTTAAAAATTCTATTATCTCACCGCAGCCATATTTTAAAGGAGTTTCATAAATAACAGCGTGATAGATAGTGATGTTCGTGGCGTGTTTTATTATCTACGAGCCGTGTTGACTGTCAGCCGGAGTGACTGTCGCCATGACGTAGATAAATCGACTGCGCACCGCCACAAGTAATGAGATTCCTACGTTTTAATAGCGATTGGTTTCCTTATGATTTTCACTAATATACCTCTTGCACCTGTGGGAGAAGATCATTATGTCGTTGAGGCAGATCATTTTTTATTTTTTTATTTCTTTGGAAAAATAAACGGTTACACATTACAGTATTACACAAAATGTTTGCTACAGAATGAGTAAATGACATTTTTCACATATTATAAAGACAAGTTACAAAACGATGGCGATGTGTACTTACAATTTGATAGGTAAATACGGTAAAATTACATAATGTGTAAATGATAAAACTGAACAATAAACAGGTGCATGAAAATAAAAAACAAAAACAAGATTTTATAAAAATAACGTCTGAGAGTCCAAAATATTACGGAGCAATATCTAAAATAGTTTTACGAATTTCCAATGGGTAAATTTAGAGGCTAAATGCTAATGCTAATGATGGTTAAAGGCTTGTACAGACCGGCGCGACATGCGACGGAACACAAAGGCACCGCTTGTCGCGCGACACGCGGGGCCTTTGTGTCGCGTCGCGTGTCGCGCCAGTATGTAGAAGCCTTAAATTTACCCATTGGAAAAGCGAATATCAATATTTTGAAAGAGATTATTATATTGACCAGTAAGACGACGTAGGGATGCTCGTAGGCCTGCGTTCGTACGACTAGAAGATACTGCAAATAGAGGTCGTGCGCGCAACCCACGGGTTATAATTGTTGGGAACTACGCAGCTATTAGTGATACCTATACAATGACATGCGGTATTATTACATAGATCAAATAGAAACATTGTGTCTAAAATAATACGCCTGGCCTTATGATTATGTAGCTTATACGTATTCAGAATATCACTATAAGATGCATAAGTGCGAAAACAACGGAGTGTATGCAAATGCATGGTTTTAAAAAACTAACTTTGACCTTTTTAACCGCATCTGAGTATTTAATATAGGAGGGATTCCATACGGCAACAGCGTACTCTAACTGGGATCTGATTAACGATTTCTAAGGATATAAATATGTACATGGGCGGACAAATTAATTCTGTGGCTGATCTTATATGAGCAGATCAACGGAAAGCATAATGCTTTCCGTTGATCTTGATGTAAGTTTACCAATATGAACGTCTTTTTTTTCTTTTTTGATTTGGTGGGGAATTATCAAATAACTTCTCCCGCTCTGGGCGGAGCGGGAGGGCGTGTCAGGCTTTTACTGACTAAAATCCACCCGTATTCCTTCATTTGCCTGTGTGCCAGGGCCACGATATCCCTTTCGGACAAACTCGCAACCCTGGCAGGAATATGAACGTCAAGGTATAGTTTATCATCCAATAGAACTTCAAGATCGCGCACTATTGTTTCTCTAGTTAATATTACATTATTTTTGTTTTTAGTAAAACTTCATTCTTTTTTTATGATCCATATATTGTGTCTTGTCATCTGAGGCCAATTTTTAAATTGGTGTATAAATTATTTTATAAAAGTAAATAAGTTTTAGCAGTTCTGGCGTCTTTTAGAGCTAATGATACATACTTTTGTTAGGAAAAGATAAAGTTTTAGCTGATAGGAAGCAGGCGATTAGTCCAAAATCCAGTGATGTCAACCAGTCTCTCTTAACTTGGAGCAGGAGATATCCTGATCATGCTATTTTCTAATTAACCATTGTTGTCTGGCTGCTTGTGGATCGTACATAAAATTGTAGTAAACACAAATATTTTCAATATTGCATAATAATTTAAAATAGGAAATGAAGTCAGGTATTGAAAATCAGGCGAGTTCAGAAATTTCCAAGAGATTTTACAAATTTTTAACTAACTTGGCATCACAGTATCGGATCTTCATAAAACAAAACAAGCGAATGAACTTCCTGAAATCTTACATCACTGCACTTTTAAAGACAAATAAATCCACAACGACAAAAATAAGAGAGCAAAGATAGATTATACTCTAATGCGAAACTTCCGCACTCCATCGACTAACTATAAATTCGCCATACGACTCGGCGAATGTTTCTTGTACCGCCCAAGTTCCAGTCGTAAATATTTTAAAGTAACTTCCGAAGGAAAAGTGACACCAAATGTTGACGCTTTTGCGGCAAACTTTGGAGGTGGCCATCGACAAAATAACCCTGTCGAACCTGAGAGACTGCCGAACTTGAAATATAAAAGTTGGCGACTGAAACTTTCCGAATGTGTTGTTTTCAAATGCATCTCGAGTCTGCCTCTGGGGACGGCCGAGGATTCGCTTCCCCTTTATCATGCTTTCAGATTGCAAATACGGCCTATCTGTGATTGATAGTAGCTCTAACTTTAAGGTAGTTGTTGTGCCTTAACTTTTACTTTGTTTACAGTATATTCATTTGTAATGTTAGGTATGTTTCATATACCTTTTTTCTTTTTTCATATATATCTTTATTTTTTTTGACAATCTTACTTTTATTATGACGAAATTTATGTATGTATAATATATTACGGTAAGATTAATTGAAAGATTAATTGAATGATTAATTGAAAATTATTAATAATTGTTTAACATTATTAATAATTACCGAAAGTCAAGGTAAAAGTAATAAACTAATCATATTTGTCGGTGATTATTAATAATGTAACCTTAGTACCGATAAATGTAATACATTTAAAAAAATGACGTACGCTAAGCGTCTTTCTGTTCGATCGAGCAACAGAGGTGAGGGCTCAAATTTGGGAGGACAAGGCTTTCACCACTGCAATTGCACTGGCGAGTGCAACTCCAACCGCTGTAAATGCAGAAAAATGCCACAAGTCTTTCTTGCAAAAACAAATTATAATATTATTGTTATTAGGATTGTAATGTTGAGTTTATGATGAGTCTATGATTGTTTCATTTTAACTTTCTTTTAATTTATTAATTAGAATTTTTTTTTAGTTCCTATAAAATAAAAGTATTCTTTTCTATTCTATATTCTTTATTATAGTAGGTATTATCAATAAATACTTATTGAACAAAGAAATAGAAGAAAGATTTAATTTTTAATGTTGATTTTACGCAATAAATGATTGTATAATTTTTATTTTATCTGTTCTTTTTCATTTACGCAAAACCACGATTTTGCATAGAAGTTTATTTTAGTTATGTATTTGTAAGTACTGTGGCATTATAAATAAATACCTACTGGATAAATAACTTCGAGCCTTATTTTATTTTATTACTTTTACCGACGAGAGTAGTGAATTGTTAATAATAATTGCTAAAAGTGATGAATTTCAATTTTATATTCACATTTACCAAATCATGACGTAATTATTAATAATGATGGATAATTATTAATGATTTTCTATTAATCACACTTACCGTAACATATACAATACATTTACAAAGATTAGTTTGTATCGTATTTATACGTGTACAGCCTTTGGTAGGACAATGACGTAATTATTAATAATGATGCATAATTATTAATGATTTTCTATTAATCACACTTACCGTAACATATACAATACATTTACCAAGGTTAGTTTGTATCCTATTTATACGTGTACAGCCATTGGTAGGACAATGTCTTAATTATTAATAATGATGGATAATTATTAATGATTTTCTATTAATCAAACTTACCGTAACATATACAACACATTTACCAAGGTTATTTTGTATCGTATTTATACGTGCACAGCCTTTGGTAGGACAAATTGATTGACCCGGAAAAATATATAGCCTTCGTGTCCAAAATCCTCCGGGTCCCATATTCCGCATATTATATCCCAATTATAATTTTGTCTGGGAGGGGCCAGCCTGCCAACCCGACCGCTTGTTATCCACTCATAAATAGCTTAGCAAGGAAAGGTTCTGTACCAATTCAATTTGGTAGGGTTCTTAATGCTTTTTAGTTCAACGTTTTTGGGACGTAAGCCTGAAACTTTTATTGGAGTGGTTCGTGTGCGTGTGTCACTGCTGCAGTACGTATAAACGATAGGTAATCATGTTAGTTTAATTAAAGGGTTTCCTCATCCTCGTTAAATGGATTTACGTAAGCGTTATAAAATTGTATCGGCCATAATTCTATTTTCTTCCTTGAAGTTTCAACAGAAGATTGATTTATTAAAATAAAAATTGCTTTTCACCCATAATACTCTGTCTAATTTACCTAAAACAAAAAGGAAGCCCTTTACCATCCAACTTCTCAAAAATTCATCAATACGCAGTCCCGAGGCTACCAAAGAGTTTCCTCAATAATTTTTCCTCGTACTGAAAAAGAAAGTGTCATACCATCGAATGGGTGTAGACATGAGCACCCAGATACGTTGAATTATTTATCCGAGGAGCCAGCACGTGCCTCTGGACTTATGAATGTACACATTTCAGCACTTATGACCTGTTAATAAATTATAAGTGGGAATCTCCTTCTGATGGTAGCGTCTCACGAAACGTGCAAGCTGTCCGCACTAGAGATGTGGCCTGTAGGAAAGTTACTTACGCTTGTGGATGCGGCTATTTTTTCTAGACATACTTGTAAAATATTTTCATTGTTTTTGTTTGGTCTTTGGATATGGAGTAGCTATTTTTCCTGTTTATTTCGTCAGTATAGTAATTAATTGCCTACAAAAACAAACAAAAGTAGAAGTGACTCCTAATTGACTATATTTTGTAGTTTTAAATGGGAACTGGGAAATCATACCTTACAAAAAAAAACGAATAGTATAATTATGAATAATTTCAATGCACGAATATTTTTGAAGTCCAAAAATATTTCAATATTCCCGTACGGTATATCAATAAATTAACAAACAAAATTTAATAATTTCGCTTCAATAGACATGCTTCATTCTTTACTACTTCAATATTCACCCAATTAGTGGTAATTTTCATAGGTTCATTATGACTTTATTAATAACAGTCCACTCCACATAGTTTCACAACAACAATTTGAGTCTGTTAATCGAATGAAAAATCGTGTTTCATTTTGAGTGATGTATTCGATCATTCGATTATTCAACTGTTAGCTCTCGCATCGGTAAGCGTACTACGAGTGCTCTTGCCTCTAATTCCTGAGTTATTCGTGCAACTCACGGCACGGAGTTTAAGTAAGAGGGAAACACTTTTTGCAAGTTTCCATCATTGTGTACAACATTTTTCTAGCTGTTTGACGAAAGAGTTTCTAAGGAATGGCTTTTAGATTTTTTTGGAAATTTTTCCTGGCGTGATGGCCCAATTTTTGTAAAACTAATCTATTATTATTTCAAGAATAATTTTAAATAGCTATTGGATACATCCAATATGAGAATCCTCCTTTCTCAAAGCCTTACTTTATAACTTGATACGTCTCATACGGAGGCGAGCTAAGCCCGAAGCTCGAATAAAGCATTATTACTTCGACTATTAAATTCATTAGTGTATGCATCGAACGGGCCCTTTCGATGGCATCGCATTTATTTTACAGGGAGCTTTCAATGTAAGACACGTTATATGAAATAATTATGAAAAACAATATAATTATTAATGAAGTTTATAAGGCAGCAGGCACTTTTTTCCCACAATATGAGAAATTGTCTCCATTTGGCAACGAAACATTTCATTACAATGACGTACTTACTTGACATTACCATTTTATCTGATACTTCTGAACATTCGTCACTCGTCGTCAATCTCAGCGTTACATACAATATAATTTGATGAGAAGTGTTGGCTTGTTCACAACATTGTGACGTCCACGCTCATTACAAACGGGATTTATTGATGCTATTAACATTAAAATAATAATTTCCAACTTTATAGACTAATAAAATCGTTTAATATCTGCTCGTTTGATAAATAATTCAATTTGCGTAGAAATTTTAGGTTACCCAGGAATGTCTACAATATTGTTGGTATTTATCATGTGCCATTAATTTTGGGGTATCTAACGATATTGTTAACATTAATACCCAATAAAAATAATAGATACGTACCTTACAAAGGATCTAGATCAAAAAAGTTGTTAAAAAAACTCCTACTCGTACGAGCAATAATGATACAATATTTTGCATACCAACCAACCCAAGGTTTGACTGTATCGGAACTAAATAGAATGCTCTTTAGTTTTTTTAATATGAAAAATAAATATATATAGGCATTTAATAACTCGGACATACTATTATTAGCATTAGCAAAATGAATAGATACCAGCTGACGAAACCTTTAAATATGTAAAATTAAGTTTAAGCTTAAAATTTTATTAAGTTGCTTCCTTATTCACGTTTTATATTTCTTCTTTTACTTCATCATCGTAATTTCTTCCGAAAGACATAAACATCCGAACTTCAACCGGTTTTGAGCTTCTCGTTTCTTTTCATTACTTGCTGAACCTTGACTCAATTACCCTAAGGCCCCTAAAAATCTAAAATAAAGACATTCCCATTAGGTCAACCATGTAACGTGGTGTAATTAAACCATTACCGATGACCCCACGTCTCCTCAGCAGTCGGACCTTTTATCACTAATTCAAAGGGAAATCGATCAGCTATGGCCGACGCTCCTTAATAATAGATCGCCTTGTATGACCTTTATCAAAGTTGGACGCTAAGTGGCTGGAATGTGAACTATAAATAACGTTGAAAGATTTGATGCATTGTAACTTTTGATTGATTTGTTGAAGTAATGTGGTGTGTGCTTTTTGTTTTTTGGGTAGGAAATAATCAAATAACTTCTCTTCTTCAGGGTGTGTCAGACTTTTACTGACTAAAACCCACCCGTGTTTCTTCCATTGTCTGTGCGCCAGGGCCACGATATCCCTTTCGGACAAACTCGCAACCCTGACAGGCATTGGCTCTTATGGACCCCGTCAATTCGTGCTGACATCTATTCGAGGCACGCGTGGAACATAACGCGCCATTGACCCGGGCCTGGTCCTTATCGGACGGCGAGTTACCCATCGCTTACCATCCGCAGGCCCGCGCCTACGGTGGCCGGAAATCGGCTTGCAACTCCCACTCCGACGCCCGGGGCGTCTCCTGCTGCGACTAGGGGCGTGAGGGCATGAACCCTGCCTCTCTCTCACGCGTTCCACCTCCTCCTTCGCGAGAATTACTGCTTCGCAGAAGGAGGTGACGGCATCCCATGCACTCTCGCTCCGAACCATGGCCTGAACCAGGGCCGGACGTGAGAGATCGCTGCCGCTGATCGCCTCCGTGAGGACACGGCGGTGCTCCGCCCAAGCCGGGCAGACCTCCACCGTATGCTCCACCGTGTCCTCCGGGCGAACCACACAGTAGGGCGTTTCCTCCCGCTTTATCTTGAACAGGAACCTCCCGAAACAACCGTGTCCGGTGCGGACCTGCGTCAGGCGGAAGGTGAGGACGCCGTGGCGTCTCTCTAGCCACTCCTCAAAGAGGGGACTTATCACCACAATTGTAGCGCGAACAGCGCTGGGTTGTGACAATCGCACTCTCCATGTCGCCATGAGATTCCGCCGGAGCTCTGTCCGCTCTGACGTGATTTCTCGTGGCAGGGGATTTTCACCCCGGCGTTTCGCCTCCTCGCGCCACTCCCAGATTTGCGCGAGGACTTTTGCCTCCAGATTCCATGGCGGCAGTCCGGCAAGAAGGCTCGCCGCCTCACGAAAGACCATGCGGTAACCCCGTACCAGCCTGATGGCAATGACCCTTTGGGACGCATTCAACCATCTGGTCGCAGCTTCAGAGAACGCGCCCACGCTGGTGCCCGCGTACAGCCACCGGCAGGAGGCGTTTGCACTCCCTAGATTGGGCATGAGCCGCTTCAAGGCAGCCCTGGCCCGCTCTAGTCTGGGAGCCAAATGTCGGAAGTGCTCCACGAAGTTTCACCGGCTGTCGAGGATGAGTCCCAGTTACTTCATCGTCAACTCGACGCCGATGTGAACCCCTATCGCCGTTATCTGGGAACCCGACAGTGGCGCGTTCCGAAGACCATAAAAACACATGGCCTCGGACTTGTGCATGTGCAATACCACCTCGAGTCCCAATTACCGGATCCTGTCTACGATTGTCGCAACCCCACGTGTCGCCAGTTTGGCCGGCGCCTCATGTGACCTCCCCTGTGCCAGGACCAGCGTGTCGTCAGCGTAATGTGGTGTGTGCTGGATGGTTATTTTGGTCGTTTATATTGAGCGGCTTGTATGTATTTGGATTTACTTTCGGATCGTCAGTACTTAGTTTGTTTTGTATTATAAAATAGTCCTTAGATACTGAGAATAAGGCCGCCCGCGCACTAGGCAGCCTGGCTGCGCAGCCAGGCTGTGGCGGCCGAAATATTTGAGTAGCCACATAGAGCAGCCAATCAACGGCCAGTTGTGCGGCCCTTTCCACGGGTGATAAGGACGTGGAAGAACTTATAATTTTTACCTATCTCGTAAAAACGCAAAGCAAAGAAAAGACATTGCATTCATCCTCTTTTTCTAGAACTGCGCTCAAAATGCTTATTTTATACCTATTTTAAGGATACAGAACACAAAATACGTCTGGCTGCTACGACAAGTGCGCGGAGACTGACGGCAGCCACATACATACCGGATACATTCGCCTACTCTCACTCTGGCTGCACGCAGCCAATGCGCTGCCGTACAATCAGGCACGTTCTAATGGCTGCCGCAGCCGGAAGTTCATGGCTGCATAATGCGTGGGCTCCCATACACCGTTATATGTTCAACTGGCTGCCGCAGCCAGGCTGCCTCCCCAGCAGCACAGCTGTCGGTTCAGTTAGAAAAACTTGATTATACAATAGGTAGTATGTAAAATAATTTACATTACGCAACACAAAACATTATTTGCCATATGTTAGCTAGCACACGCCACTATGCCAATAAAACATCAAAAACTATATTCAAGCAGAAATAAAAAAATAAAACATAAAAAACGTAAACTGAATTGAATGCCTAAATAAAAACCTCCAGGCATAAAAGGCATGCCCGCTTACATAAAGCTGTAACTGAATAGCCATTGAAGTCAAATAAATAAACAGTTACTAACACTAACGATAACAAAACCATGGTCAGCACGACGACCAGTCACCACAAGCAGCACCCACACCGCGAGCATAACGCAGAGATTAGTCACGAGGCAACCCGAATCCAGCCCTTGACGCTACCGCAAGCAGTGACATTTAAAGGAGCATGACGATCTTGCTGCCGGTTGCTCAGGCAAGAATAATATGACCAATATTACTGTCGAGGTCGCTAGCTAACCATTTATTGCAAATACAAATCCTAAAAAAAAACATTATAATGAGTAGATAAAATAAAAAATTAGATGAATTCATATAAACCATCTATCAGCAGGTTTACCATGACGCATTCTAATTCTACTCTACTGTAGAATATAAATCGCCTATCTACACTTCTCGAAATCGTTCTGTTCTTCCCGATCACGAGGTCACACCTAGACTCGGGCTTCTTCGTAGACAGTGACTTGTCCATAGCAACGGGGTATTCACTAGTGGTGTGTATTACTAGTTCAACCCAATTTTACCGTATTTTTGCGTTTCGTTCTCAAACAAATATATGAAGCAAAGTGTTTTACGCAAATGGTCTATTTGAAATTATAAATTTTGAGTTATGGAGGTGGGGTACACAAGCGCTCTGCGCATAAAATATATAATAATAATGCACTGAGGATATTGTTGGGGCTGCCTCGGTGTTGCAGTGCATCGGGCATGTTTGTGGAAGAGCGAATAGATTTTCATGCAATCATGCGCAAACGGTGTGCATCGATGTTGCGGCGATTCAGGGGTAGCCAATGATATTACATTAAAAATATAATTGGGGGTAGCCCTGACAGGCACTAGCAGTATGTTAGCTACACTGGCAGACAAGGTTGGTGGACTCTTTATCAGGCTCTGGTTTGGCAGACATGTGCGTGCACATGTTCAAGTAGCCAATTAATGTTTATTTATTCTATTTTTAAGTTATTGAGTTTACTAACATAGGCTAAGTTCATACTAACACTATATGGATCCCTTCGTCTGAACTATTTTTTTTTATTTGATTAGAGCAACCAACTAAATTTTAAAACTCATGTGTGTGTATTGCGTATCATTTTCAGTCATTATTTAAATAGAATGCCATAATTCTATTTTGATGGCGTCACGCAAAAAGTAAGCATCCTTTAAGGCTACCGCAGACTGGCGAGTTACGCCGACGCGTGGCGCCTGTCTGCGGGAGCCTTTATGTTTTTATTAGACCGTACTTACATTGGTACTTATTGTTGTTTATCGATATTTTATAGATTAGTATAAGCTCCATTTAAAATTGTGAGATGTAGTCGGTGTTCAATGAGAAGATGTTGGCTCTTATTCAGATGTTTTATTTTCCCTGTGAATGTATTTAATAAATCAAAGTTAAGCGACAACATAGTGTAAAAACTGTAGGATCTTTTGTTGTTCTTATCTTATTGTTAATACCAAAAATCTATTATTCACAGAAGTTTTAGGCGACAGAGGTCTTGGCCGAGTTCCTCGCATAAATATTGCACCATCTCATTGCTTCAGGAACTCACTTCCCGGGAGATCAAAGGCTCCCATTTTTCCCCATTATTGCTCAAGCTTTTCTATTAAAAAAAACTAAAATAATATCGGTGATTTGAACCCAACATGTTAATTTCAGCCTATTAGATGATAAGAAAGCACTGCCTAATATTACTCACCTTAACGAAAAAACAACTAATGAATCTTTGTCTAGGTCCTTTTGTATGTAGACTATTTCGGAAGAAAGTTTTTTATCCCAAACTGTCAACATCGGAGAAAAATTGTACACTATGCTTGACGTTATAGACAATTTTCTAGGGTAGAGAAGACAAGTCTCTTCACATTTGATTTTGTAATCGCCGTGCTAAAGACGGTAGAAAACTTTTTACTGACTACACGGAAACGTCATTTTTGTCTACTGTTCCGTAGACAAAACGCTTCTCTACGGTTCTTGTGTTAAGCCTGCAGTACGTTAGCTAATTCTGCAGAAAGATCATAAAAATTGTCTTGAGTTAATCACAGCGACCATATTCTTATCGTTTAATTAGTCATTGATAGAATAGTATGCCTTTGAACAAAGGTTGGATTTAACTTTAGTTTTAAATGCATTAAAAGGCAAATCTAGCAAAGAAGCTGTCCTGAAGTTTGACATCTACTGTTATACAAAAATATAAATATATAGTTATACCGAGTCTACAGTTTCAAGCAACTCTTAATCTAAGACGATGTTGGAACCTAGACTTCTGACATTCGGTAAGGCGAACTTTATGCATTTCGTTTTCTTGGCATTGAGAACTAAGTTGCTTGTCGTAAACCAAATCGTAACCATTGAGAGTACACTGTTTACGTCGCCAAAATCTTGTCTATTCCTGTCTACTTTAAAAATAAGAGAGGTTTCATCTGCAAACAGTACAACGTTACAGATACCCAATGGTAACAATACAATCATTGATATACACTAAGAATAAGAAAGGACCCAGTATTGAGCCTTGAGGTACACCTAACTGAACTGGTAGCCCGAAAGCTTTCACACCATTAATATCTACACATTGGAACTTATTATGTAAATAACAATTTGTAATTCCAATCGGAATAAAGACACACCTACCATAAGAATACGAGTATGTTGGATTTACAAATTATTTTGGTATTACGTTAGGGCTTGCCTGTGGGTGCCTAAGGTATATTAGGTGCGAAACGAGTATTTTAAATCGTTGGAGCTTACGTTTCGTAATCGTTGTTTCCTCTGCGCATTCTGGCTAGGCCCACAGAGGCTTGCTCAGTTTTAAAGGTTGGTAATCTCTGAAACTAGTTCCGATCTAAACATACAACCCTCAAAACAAATACACATTCCCACATAGTGTATCCCAAACCTAATCCCACCTACAAATGGACTAGCCACAGTCACAAATGGAGCAATTATAAAGCTAAGTACACAAGATACAGATAGTATCGCGCCGTTAAACAATCAATGGTCGTATTAGTTGGGGTTCGAACCCGAGCCGGTCATTATCGGCGGCTGCTTGCGGCAACACCGCCATTAAGTTTGGCGTGTTGGATTTGTTATTAAATTTTAATTGTTTTTGTTTGTTATTGTTTTTGTATTGAGATAAAAAAGAGGATGAATTGTAGGTATGACTTTGGGCAGACTGGTTTTCGAAACTGACATCGTTGTAACTTTGTAAGATATCAAGTATAATATTATTTTAATTATTGTGAATGTGAAGACTATTGTGCGTCATTGTTTTTCTTCTCAGTTAGTTTTAATCATGGTCTAGGTCTGGCAGTTTGAGTAATTTATGAGGCTTACTCTAATGTCCTTTCTTTGGTACTGTTCGTCGCATCGTTGAGCTCCTTAAGTTCTCCGTTGAGCAGCACGTTTACTGACAAATGAGTGCACTGACTGGACAGGTCCACTCAATCTGTGTGATTCTTTCCTCAAAATACCGTTTCAGACACCAGTCTACATGGCCTTCACATGATTTGACCAAGATTATGTCTGGACTTTAAAAGAGACTGTGACCTCTGAGTTGGTTTCGGTCTTTCTCAGAGTAGTCAGATAGGAAACGCCGACCTCATCCAGTTTTTTAAATATGATTGTCGTGTAAACGTTCTTTTCTAGTACAACCTACTTACAGAAATAAAATCATTTATCATCATTTCTCATTTATCTATAGTATTTTACTTTGGAACCAAAAAGATAGATGTGAGGCCCTAATTAAGCATACATTTTTTGTCAGATAAAATGTACAAGTACATGAAGTGAAAGTACCTACATTTCGTAGGTAAGTACGTAGGAAAGCAGTTCAAAAAACTAGAAAAATAACGACCTGCAACCTCTTTTAATTTTCTATCGTATAAGTATTTGTATAATTACCTAGATACTTAATTATTGGACACAGACATATTTAATACAAATTATTAAAACGTACATTTCGTATGAAGTGGCACGATAAATCTGCAAGTACATAAGAGTCTGATCTATATACCTTCTTTCCAAAAAAAACGGGCATCTTTACAGGCATTGGCTTTTCTATGGATAATATTAATATTTTTAGTATGTCATTAGCATAAATAACTAGAAATTTCTTATTATCAATGAGAATATAGTTTTTAACACTTCAATCCTGGAATCGGTGTTTTAGTCAATGTAAGCAGAGAGCCGTGTTAAAATGGAATTTTTTATCGGTATAATGTAATTAAGACTATGAGTATTTTTATGGTATAATAATAAAAAGACATTAAAAAATTAAAAAATAATAACGAGTATGACCTCCCCTTGCAGCGATTACGGCATGGTGCGCGAGTCCGATCCGCTCTTGACCAGTTTTCTTTTTCTTTTAAGGTACGGAATCCTAAAACGCATTGAAACTTACCTATACAAAATCAAAAGCGTTTGTCATTACCAATAATTGTAACTGTTTCATCGTTGTTGCATAATTTTTTGTCAAAAATGTTTACGACAAATCGTAACTTATTGTTGCTTATACCCAAGGAACGAATGGGCTGCATTACTTGTACAGGCTTATTTTAAATTGGTTAGCTAAACTTCGCAAACGCGATGAGTATCGATATCTGAACACGATAAAATTTTAAATAAAAAGATTTTATGTTTTTGTTGGCAGGTCAACGAACGCTCTTAGTACTACTATTTTATCGTATTTAGATACTCATCACCTCTGTGAAGTTTACACAAAAAAGAATTGATATTTCAAGTGACTACAATATCTGCGGTCGATGACGCCACAAAAAATCATAACTAATGTACTTTTTGTTTTAATATGTTTAGATATCGATACCCTTCAGTCTGCGGAGTTTAGCTAGCCTATTTAAAATAACCCTTTAAAAACCTTTTTGTTATCTGCTACAAATGCCAACGTAACCGAAAATTCAACTGTAAATGTGGTAGATGAATCTAGTACCTATACGGTTATACCAAAGTTCCAGTAACGTGGAGGTAATGGTAATTAAACTTTTTCTTCTATCGTTGGAAACTATAGATTGTCACTGTATTGTGCTAGAAGGTAAAGGTTCATTTAAATCGTAATGTATATAGTATCGAGTATCAAAACAAACTATACATTATGCGTTCACAAACAGACAGCGCAACATTGACGGACGGTCGCGCCTCCCAGCGCCACCCCGTCACGTGGCTCCAGAGACTACGGTTTGTTTGAATACCCACCGAGAGCTTCTTAAGTAGTGAGGACTGGAAGTGCCTTGAGACGCGTAGTGATTACCTATCCTCAAAAATGGTGGTTGGATATCTCTTGTTCTGAATTATTTCCTGCTGTTCATAAGCTGTGATATTGCAGAGTTCTGCTGTCATATTAAACCCTTTAAAATAACATGTTTAAACGACGAATCATTTCTTTATAATCAGAAACACAGGTTTATAGTTCTGTATTTTAAAAGGGTCAAAATATACTGTTGGGTATCAAGAATTGATTACTTTGTGATTATTTGTGATCAGTACAAACCTAACAAAACAGTAGTGCTCTGATTAATCTAATAGTAATTATTCACATGATTAGACAGACACGCACACAATGCGCGTCACAAACAACAGTAAATTCTCAAAAAAATAATTATTTGAACGACTATCCTCCATTTCATAACTCCTACCGCACTAGGAAGGGTCTCCTAAATTAATGAACACGGACAGCGGCCCACCAATGGGATAAGAGGTACACTCCAAAACTTTCCTGCCTAATGATGGCTTAATGAAAATTGCTCCGACAAAATGGAACGATGACAGTTAATCACCATCGCCAGAAAATATCGGTTTAAACCGCGCGCGTTTTAAGTGGAGTGGCTAGAAGTGGCTTGTGGTGATAAGTTAATGGGTGGTTCGTGGTGTGTGGCGTCATTTCCAAGTAATTACTACAAGTGATCAAATCATTTATAAGGATATCTTTTATTGAATAGTTTAGAACAGCTATAAGTTGCCAACTATCTGCATTGCTAGCAGCTGTTTTCTAAATCAATTACATGTGAAAAGGGAAAAAATCTGAGACTTCATATAGGTATAATAGTTACCTGACTCTGAGCCTGACTCCTTGAAACAACTAAAGATTACGAGCTTTTAGAATAAATTATCACTATTTCTAATCATCTAATGCATACATGTTATTACACTGTAGATGAATTTCATAATGACAATAATATAAAAATAAAGTTAGTAAGCAATGAATGTGTGTGTATTTGTAGTGTAACTTATGTAATTAATTTAATATTAATTAATCTAAACTACCTTACTGAATTTGTAAATACTTAATTTATTCATACAAAATGTTTCTGAATTTAATTTTAATAATATTATACTTAATGTGAAGACCAAATGTATGTACCTGTGTTTAACAAATAAATATTCATTCATTCATTCATTTGCAACACTACGGTAGTTAAATTTTGGCACATTTTTTTCCGTTGAAGTAATCTAAGTGCTGTATGCTGCACAGCATCACTTCAAACATAAAAAATCCACATTGTCTTCAATTTCAGAACTTCCAAGTAACATGCTAAGGGATTTCCTGAACCCCTTCAAAACCTTCGGTTTAATGACAAAACCGAACTTTGTCTAAGTACGTCCTACTCCAGCCACGCCCCCCAGCTTTGCTCGACATTCTTGTTAACTTTCAAGTTTCGGCCCAATAGTTGGGAACATCTTGAACTAATGAGTCAGTGGTTAAGCCTTTTATTATCCGAATAGAAGATGAAACGTTACGTTTGTCCATCCCTGGGACAAGTTCACTGTCTTGTCCTTATACTAATAGTTCTTCAAAGGATATAACTCAATTCAGTGAAGTGAAAGAGACCAGTGATTCAGAACGTTTCGGCCAAAAATGGGACTCCTCTAAGACATGAAGAGAACTATTTTTAGAGCGATTCGAGAAGCATCTTGTGGGGGTGTAAAGGGTAACTTTAAAAATATTTTATGCTACATAAATACCAACGTCTGCTTGAGTACCTACCGATGTTAGAATTATGGAAGTTAACCATCTTCACTAACCATTCAATAGCCAGGCAAAGCACCAGTTACTTCCCGCGCTTGCAGTTATTCAGAAAATAACTTTTCAACTGTCCATCCGGGAATAGGCAAATAGCCTAGTTTTCCTTTAATTAACCAAAATTAACAATATACCTAGTCTAAAACACTATATTTTTCCACAGCCCCTACATCCTGACACTATCGATGCAATTTATTAACATGGCGGCCATCAAATGTCGGAAACAGACATACGGTGGTTAAGTTTAATAGTCATAATTGGTGGTGTCCGCTTTCCGCCAGTTTCCACCGGTTTGATCTGGTCGAGCCAAATTGAGCCAATGCAATTAATTTCACGCGAAATAGTTCGTTTCACTGTAGGGTTAGTATGCACCTGTGGTTACGGTCAAAAATGTGGTTGGAAATTATGGTTTAGAAATGATTGGAAACATGCAGCAGGTTAGGTCAGATTAGAAGGTAGGTTATAATTTTATTTATTTATTTAAAAATAACATTACAGTTCTTAACCTAATGCGATTGCCAAGTAAAATTAACATTAAAGCCCAAAATACATCTCACGATCATAAATATCATTGTTTGTAAAAAAGTTTAAACGATAGTACTTTTGCGAATTTACTCCAATGACATGTAAATATATCAATTTCAACCTGAATATAATTGATTGTGCGAATTGCTCGAATCAGAGGGGTTATGGCCAGCAAGTTGGTCCTGGCTGATGGTACGACCAGCAGTGGCGGGGGCCGTCGCCTCCACACATAACGGTCGGGTACGTACAAGTGCAACCGCTGCAGCACTCTCGGGTAGTGCTCTATGCCTCAGAGCAGTTTCACCATGGACGACACCACTGCAAATTCCCGTCGCACCCCGAGTTGATTGTACCCCACCATACCCAGTACGAATAGAGTGGGGTACATCAAAGGGTAAAATGGGTATACTCCATAAAGTTTCTTGTACAAGTGGCCGCGCGTGAATTTGTTCTGGACTCTCTCCAACATCACTGAGTACTTAGCCTCATGTGGAGCCCATATGACAGCACTATGTTCCTGTTAATGACTCCTGACTAAAGCTTAATACAAGACTCTGATGGCTGTGATGCTGGTAAAGTCTCGCGTCTGCCTCAAAACAAACCCCAAGTTTCTAAATGCCTTTTTGCAGATCTTAAGCGATCGCGAAACGACAGTTGAGGAGTGAGAACAACCCTTAAATTAATAGGTTACTCTCGAGAAGTGGGTGAAGATTCAGAACGATTGAACAAGACTTCACCTAACTTCATGACAGATGATAGCTAACCTGCTACTTTCTTTATTATACTAACACATTCTGTACCTCTTACAAAAATGTACTGACTCCAGCCTGCATAATATCAAGTATTACATAGTTTGTAACTAACACAAACCCAACGTCACACCCTCTATAAATACAAAACGTAACGCGAGCCTTGTTAACTTAAAACCTCTAATGAGCCACCTTTTTGTAGTTATTATAAAGCGATTTTCGTCACCGCTTATCAGATTAGTGGCTCGAGCCACTTTCGAGCCACACTCTAGCGACGCTTACTTCAGGCAGGAGATGGGTCGAGGTGATGCGGTTTATGATACAGGATAATGTTAATTATGGTTTAGTTTTTGCTGCGCCTGTTCGGCCGTGGTTTTAGTAGTTACATGACGGGAACTACACCACAATCTACTTTAAATCAGGCCTTAGAGAAAAACTGTTGGTTTCTTTACTCCTGAGACTTGCTTTTCGTTTTGCCTACTTCCACCATGTTAAGAATGCATCAGCATTTATAAACTTAGATGCCACTTTTTTCAAGCATATATTGTAATAACACTGCTAGCCGTAATATTTCCGGCTATGACTACAAACAAAAAAAAGCCACGCAATTTAAAATCGTAAGTTCTCTCTTGGTCTCAGGGCAAGATAAGGGAAATTTACCCTTATAGCTAGAACTATATTTTTTAACTTAACTCGTATGAAATCGCCCCATTACTGGCATGTGTCTGGACCTACTAAACCTTTCCACGCATTACATAAACCCACATCACTAACCTCGCCGTTCTTTCCCAACGTCTCCTGTCCCCGTATGTATTGTCCATGTCTATGATGCTACTAGATGGAACCCCCTGCTGGTGACACGCCGGCGTGCGCCTGTCTTTGTCATGCATAAATATGACTCCCCCGCTTCTCGGCTAGTCGCAATAGCTCAGGTTATGAGTACTAACACGACTGGGAAATCCAAATCTTAATTGATGGACACTTCATCGTCCATGACATGTTGCATTACAGCATTGCCTTAACCTACTTAACCATTCCACATATTACAATAAAAATTGTGAGCCGCCACGGGACGCCTGCGCCTGGCAAACAAACAAACATCGAAAAAAAGGTCAGGGTCGCGTAGCGAGAGGACCGCGCGCGCGGAGTGAGCGGTGAATCGCCACGCGGCATGCGTCGCCCCGCTAGCAATCGGTTTTACGTGCGCCTATAGATGTTTCACATCAAAAACCCACACTAATCTCTCTCTTCTATCAAGGTCTCCTGCCCCCGTTTGTATTTTCCATGTCCATGACGCTACTGCGTCGAACATGTCTGCCGGTGACACGCCTGGCGCTGTCTGCTGGCCGCCCGGCGGCGGCGGCGCCCAGTCTGTTTCGATTAATGCAGTCATTCACTGTATTTATATTTTGGTATTTAGATTAAATTATTTAACCGTTTCTTTAGAAGAAGGTCTTTTACCCAAGATGCTAGGAAAGTAACCGATTCTCAGGGCAAGATAAGGGAATCTTACCATTATAGCTAGAACTATATCTTTTATTATGTGCCGCACTTCTTAGTAAAATGTCTGTTTGTTTTAATTTCAATTAAACAGTGTTTTTGAGTAATAAGGAACTAAGCTTTAAAAGTCCAATTAGGTTTCAAGCGTATTTTAATGAATACAAGGACATACTTGATCGACAATGTTTTAACAAAGTATGCATAAAAGTATAGATAATATTCTAGACAGCCAAACATTCAAGCACTTCCCAAGTTTTAACAACTCGAAAGATGAACTAGCTCATAGCTGTCATGCCAGTGCCTGTGCTAACCCAGATAGTCTCAAGTGCAGTGTTGTAGCACGTAGTAACTGCGCTCCGGCGGCGCCGGCGCCCGCTCGCGGTACACAAGCTATATAACTTTCACATAAACTAAATAGAATCAAACTCCGGGAATTCGTCACACTAAAACTGGTGTGTTAAGTTGTAAGGTTGAAGCGAGTGTCTTTTGTTTTATTTTTAGTTTTCGAATATTTTCGTTAGATTTAAGTAACATTTTATTTTATTCTTATCGTTTGGTGAAAACGTATTTTTTTAAGGGTGATCTCTTAAAAAATAATTTTGTTTGTTCTTTAAGACTACTCTACTTGTTTGAAGTTTTCTGAGCAGTTAAGTACCTAATTGTAAACCCATTTTTAGAAAGCCAATCATCCCGATTTCTCATAACTTTACCTAAAAGAACTCTATGTATAGGCAGAGCTAAATCTCCACCTTACTTAGTAGTTTCCTTAGTAAGATGGATACTTATCTTCGTGCACCGACTGTACAGTGTACAGGTTGCCACAACTTAACGCCACTAGGTCACTGTCCTGCCTAATTAATGTTCAGTCCCTCGTCCATCTTCTTCCTCGCACCACACCACCGCCGTCTTTGTCGTGAAGACACCTGCGCGACCTCCAATTATCAATGTAATTGGCTATTCAACTTGGCTCGATGGGAGAGCACAGCATGCCTAATTAATGAAATCAACTGAACATTGAAATTTTCGCTTCAACGGTTTTAAGCTACCTACAGCCAATTTAGAAACAAATTTATGTGAAACTGAAAGTGAAGGGTCCTTCTTAATTGCTGTATTACATGAAGAGGATCTATCCATACAAAATACAGGCAGATTATTAAATGTAGGATTCTTTATGTAGATTTCCAATAGGTTTGGTTTATAAAATATTTTATGGCACATAACATTTTTGATGGTCATAAAATCCGAGTGGTTTGGACCGTCACCTTAAAGTTTTAATTTAGTAGCTTTGAGAAATTTTATAGATAAAGAATAATAAAAGATTTAAAAGCAACGGATCAAATACATGCAGGCAAACTCATTCCAGACTATTTTTATGGGCAGAAAAACACATGGTCGAGTAATTTCAGAAGATTATAGATGTATAATAATGCAGACTGCTACAGCAACGTAAACACCAAAGAGTACGTCGATGTCTCTCGTACGAACTTCAAAACACCTCGAACCTCCTCATTCTATGCAACCCCAATCAAATTCCATGCCTCTAAAAATAAAACAGGTGCGGCTACCAATCAAGCCGCTAATATTGCATGAAACCTATCAATAATATTGCTACCCCTCATAAATCCACGTTATAACGGAAACGTTATCCCTTGCAAGCAAACAATATGTTGTTATGATTGATTGGGGACGAGGCATTACGCAGAAAAGGTGCGAAGCAAGAGGCAACGAGAGTTTTTATGTACAAGCTCCGAGTGTAGTTACGAAATTAGATTTGTGCAGTTTGGGTAAATTGTAGGAGCGAAGGAAAGGAACGGTATGGAATGTGTTACTGTTGGGATTTGTGTGAAGCAGGATTTTCTGGTTTATTTGGCAGATTTGTGTTCTTCTATCCAATATAACTACGTCCTGCTTATTTAGAATGCCCTTGTTGTAATGCCATAACTACTTATTAGCCTAAGGAGAGGTTTTATCTGCTCTTATTGCTTGCTTATCCAATAAAATAGGCAGTCGTGGGACGACAGAAGTGAAACCTTGAAACTATGAGTACCAGTAGACACCGTTAAAGTAACAAACACACCGTTAACATTAACAAGCCGGTGACGCGAAGTCATACAATGTTCGCTACCAAAAATCGCTCAACACGCCTAAAGAACTTGTAGCTTCAAAAATCATCCATTCATACTTCTATGATCAAGACCAAATATTTCAAGGACGCGCCTTCACCAATAGTCCAAGGCGGGACCTAAACGATCAATTATATTGCACAATATCACGAATTGCGCAATATTTTTGATCGTTAAGGGTTAATATTGAAGATTGCGCAATGATGGAAGTAACGTTTGAGCGATTTTATTGTACCATATTTTAATTGCTGTTGATGTCGTGTTGCCAGTGATGACCTATGGCACTGAAACGAGAAGACTAAAAGTCACCCAAAGGGCAATGGAGAGGGCTATGCTTGGAGTTTCTCTACGTGATCGAATCAGAAATGATGATATCCGCAGGCGAACCAAGGTAACCGACATATCCCGAAGAATTGCCAAGCTTAAGTGGCAGTGGGCAGGGCTTTTTGGAATCAGGAATTTTTGTTTCATTCCACGTTCATAAGACACCGACGACATTACATAATAATAAATAATAAAAAGTTTTATTGATTCATAAACAAGTGTTACAATATTTAGGTATGACACTGGATCCCGCACTAGGATACCCTGTGTCGCAGGATCCAGTCTCTTTCGACAGATTACATGAATTACAAAAGATAGGTTAACAAATGCACCGGTTTCAGTATAATTAATGAAACTTAGGACTTAAAGGTGACCGAATATATGTGTGTATGTGATGAGTGTTAGTATGTAAGTGATGAGTGTATGTATGCATGTGATGAGTAGGAATAAACTTTCACGTGCTCATTTAATTTCATGTTTCAATCATTCGGTAGGCGAGTTAAAGATGCAGAGTGCCGAAATCCAACACCATTGGATCGGTTCACTAATAAACTCATTTATCACTTTTGATACATTTTGTGTCCAAACAGTTCGAATTCGACTGAAAGATCTCGAATGAAAAACAAAAATGAACGAAAAGTGATGCGTCTGATATCTGCTATAAAGGTTAGGATTGTGATAAAGGTATTTCATAATCAGAAGCAAACATCTGACAGCATATACAACATAAACTGGTAGCATATAGTTATGCTTAGCTCAAACCCACAATTACATAATAAGCAATATTAATTTGTACATTAATATTTGTATGGCTAGATTCTTAGACTAAATATAACATATCTACTACGTTTATAGTACAAATACCACAAAGTCAGAACAGCGTTACCGCCTTACATAACAAACCACACACATTAATACGTAGGTATATAATAACCAATCAAATCCCAGTACAAATTGGTGGCCATTGAGCGTATAATTAGTTTATTTATCGCCGCGTTAAGGGCCTCAGCTATAGTGCAGCATTAGTGCTTAATGAGGAGGATTGCGGCTGCCGGATCGCCGGAACGGCACGGCACCGGCACGGTTACAGCTTTTAAATTACAAGGCGGTACGTCCAGAGGAGAGTCTAAGCTAGTGCGAGGATATTATCATTTTCTTTTACGGGCTAAATTAATTTATGATTTATTTTGTCCTAGGACGAGTATTTTATTATTTTCGACCTAGCATCACTCTGAAATTAAGCTCTACAATTGATCAACTTTCCCAGTAACTACGAGTATGCAGCAGAAAATTTTAATGAAGCACACACACAATCCCACTCCTCAAATTCTCGCTTCATACAATCTATTGAAATAACAAACAAAAATACTTATTTCCTATATTGCCTTGCTCCCAATACACATGCAGGCTTACAATTAAACGCTATGAAAGGCCCCAAAGCTTGCAAAGGCCACTCGCAACAGATTTAGAGAATTCTCTCTTTAGTTCGCTCGCTCGCTCAAGTACCAACCCAGTACGTACAGTCACGGATATAAAATAAGTATTATACAAAAAAAAAAGCAGTGCGCAATATTTTTTGGTGCTTCAGATCAGTAATAGAACACAATTTCCATTAATTGTGGTTGTCCACGAGTATTACGAGATTGTGGGAGTGTATATATATTTATTTTTATTTATTGGTCAAAATTTAAGAGCAACTCGAAGAATGTATGCGTAGGACAGCATACCACGCTTGCGAGCCAATGGGATTCCTGATCCAGATCCAGGGAAAGGACCGTTTTAGCAGCCAATCAAAGACTGCTTAATCACGGACAGTTCTGGACCCCAAATCATGCACAAGGGTCTGGCAGATCTCGACTGGCGGTCGAAGTCGAAAAAACCATGTTTGATTACTTTGAGCCTCGTCGCTTCGCATTTTATATTATGTTTGTGTTTTTAACAAGTAGTTAATTCAGTTTATCTTAGCTTAGGATTATCAAAATGCTTAAGCATAATACTTTTTTTTTTTGATAGACCTACAAAGTACCAAGGAAAAATTTTAAACCCGAACCTAGAAAGTTTAGTTCGAACCTGATAAAATTAGCGGTCAGTATCCCGCGAAAAAGGAGGCTTATGTGTTTGACCTGTATGTATGTATGTATGTCCGTCACTATGTTCCCTCGTAACTACTAAACGGCTGAACTGATTTTGATGAATGATACCTATGTCGTTAGATTCGTCTTTATTGCGCGAGTTTCATAGGGTATAATTAAATGATTAAAAAATATCTCCCAAGCATGGGGTATCAAAATAAAGGGTTTTAAAAGGTGATTACAAAAATATTTACATATTACATGTTTAAATGTAATTTAAATGAGAAATTATAAAAAAAATATCCCGAAATTTTGGGTTGAGGTTGTCTACCATTTGTTTTCGCCGCTCACCGCTTGCCGCGCCTCACGCCGCGCCGCAATTCGCGACGCTCTTGGCTGTGGCCAGGGGGTATGACGCCGATTATAATTATGTGAGTATATAACCTAATTTACCGTCTTAAAATCCTAACTAAAAAGTGTAAAATAAAAAAAAGTAAATTAAACAAACCCGACTACGTAAAAAGTGAACTTAAAGTAAGATGCAAACAAGATTTATATAAATTAATACTTTATAGAATATCATACAGTCGGAGGCATCTTCATAACAATAACGACCTATAGCCTCCGACTGCATGAGATTCTTTATAGTATTAATTTATATAAATCTTGTTTACATCTTTTTTTAAGCTCACTTTTTACGCAGTCAGGTTTTTGTTTTTTTTAACAAACTTTTTCAATATACATATCAAAATAAAAAAAAAACAGGTGTTTATTAAAACGTGTTTAAGTTTATTTTGTCATAATTTGCGCACTGGTAATTTTTTTCCTGTATTCCCCGGGGTTTTTTATAAGCGTTGGTTAAAGTTAAGTTATGATTAACGTCTGCTCAACCATACATTTTTTGACGTTTAAACGTCGCTTAACTTTAAGCAACGTTTATAAATTAACCCTTAAATTCAAAACAGGTTTTCGTCTATTGACTAAAATTTATGTCGTTACGACCATAGTGTTTTCATACATATATTTCTATTTAAAATACTGTCAAATTAAAACTTCTCCTTTTTTCTGTGTGAACGATCTCATCTCAATTGTTAAGTTGCAATCGTTATTTCACGAGAAAATCGTTTTCGAAAACTGTATAGGTACTTATTTTTGTTCGTGACTTGAAATGTTTCTTAAAGTGAAGTTTGGATTACTTTGTTATTTGAAACCGATATGCACCAATTAGGCGGAATTTCGGTATTACAACGGATTTTATGCTTGAAACGTATAGTTAAGTGGTTACCCCCCAAGACATGAGCGTTTAAATCCATGATAGGCCCAAGTTGGTTTTTGTATTTTACAAATTTTTTTTTTATAATATGTATTGTTTTAGTGAATAAATAAGTTTAAATTACTATTTATTTTTTTAAAGTCTGGTTTCAATATTGTTTTTTTCAGTAAAACGTTAATACTTTTATTATTGCCTATAACGACCAGCAATGATAGGGTTAACATTTACGAAGAGTTATTAATGTCTAAATAGACCATAGGTTTCAAGACAGCTTGCCGTGCATAAGCCGGAGGTTCAAGTCCTAGGAACAAAACGAGCTCTTTGGCACTTTATATATTTTTAATATAAAGTATTTTTTTTTGTTATATACTCGTATATGTTGCCACAGTTGCGACAGTTGAAATTTCTGTTGCCGCTGTAACAACAAATAGTAAAAAACAGAATACAATAAATATTTAAGGGGGCTTCCGTACAACAAACGTGAGATTTTTTGCTCGATATTGATAACGGCAAAAGGTAGACGGTTGAAATATTCACAGAATCTTTAATTATATATTCACTTTAAAAACAAATAATTAAATTAAATTAAAACAAATATTTAAGGGGGCTCCCATACAACAAACGTGATTTTTTGCCGTTTTTATAGATAATTTGATTTGATTTAATTTCTGTATGGAACCCTTCGTGCGTGAGTCCGACTCGCACTTGGCCGGTTTTTTCAAATCTTTACATACTTCTACCAATAATTATTGATCGAAGTTTACATACCATATAATTCTGGCAATAATGTTTCAACTTTATTTATTTTTATTTAATACTTACTAGCTTTTAAGTTATCAATACATTTAGGATACATTTTTATGTATAAAGGTTTTACACTAACTAAACTAGTCACACCAATCTATTCCTATGCATAGAAAAAGTAGAACTAAATTGTTCAAAGGGTTTATTTTAAGCCCACATATTTGTCTATTAAATGTATGTTCTTATTTTAATAAAAACCTAATGAAAACCAAAATTCTATCTAATCCCTTTTGTAATAATTTATTCGAGGAGCAGGTAGGGACCGAATATCTAATACTTTTGACCTGTGGTAGAATCTCGGCTAACTTAATCCTGAGAGACATATGAATATGTTTCCAAATTAATTCGGGGATTATGTTGAGAGATTTATTCTGAGGGTAATTTTAGTCTCTTAAGTCTTCGGGTATAAAGGTGGTATGTATACGAAAGTTTATTAAATTTGATATCGATAAACGTGCTCTTAAATCAATGTAGAAGTATGGTTGAACCTTTTATAATAGTTATATCATTTTTATTTCGGAAACAAAGAAACTTAATAGCTAGTGTTAGCAACCACCGCACAAACTGCTTTATAATTGGTGAGTTGAAGCTCTCCGCTCAGTTCCGTTATGAGCCGGGCAGATTCACAACATATAAAATAAAATAACAATATAATATAGGTTGTCCGTTTTGTGCCGGACGTAAAGAATAGCACCATCCCATTTCTTCCCGTGGGTGTTGTAAAAGGCGACTAAGGGACTTACTAGAGAGTGGGCAGCAGCGTTCTCTATGCATTTTAACACCATACAGCGATCGCCAACCCGCCTGCCAAGCGTGGCGATTATGGCAAACCCCCCTTTAGAGGAGGCCCATGTCCAGCAGTGGACGCCTTTTCGGTTGAAATGATGATGATGATAATATAGATTCTATAGGCAGTTATATTTTTGTAAAACTCTGAACTCATAGAATAAGTTTACCTACCCACATATATCTAAAATACTTACTGTTAACTCATCCAATCACTCACTGGCAAACGGATTAGAAATTAAACAAAAATTATCAAATTTTTCTCCTCTCCCAAAAAGCCATGCACCTCATACATGAACCTCCCTTATCTTTCCTGCGCCTCATTCCTCACCTAGTGCGTATGTCCGCAGCCTTATTATCAAGTCCACTGTGAAATTATCTCAATTTACGTGGTCATTAGTAGCGTCGCACGGGAGAGATATCCGGCTGGGCGCTTATAAATCTGAATTTAATGACCGTTCCCCACCGGCACTAATATTCCGAACAATGTTTAGGGACAGACGGCCACGACTGTACGTGTAACTGTGCATTGTTTGCAAACTCCGTGAGTCCTTGCCCTTTAGTTTTGTACCTGTTTGTAAGGCTAAAGATAGCTAATTGTTGTTTTGTTGCACGGAAGTGTGGAATAATTAAGTTTAAGGACGTATGCGTTAATAAAGTACAGAATTGTGCTCTGACTGACCAACTGCAGGGCAAATGCGTCATATACAAAAATTTAATTAAAAATTTAAAAAACCCCAACGCATAAAAGAAAAGCGAACATTAAAAAGTCAAAAGTAATACCTATCCTTGAGCCATCAAATTATATTTAGTAATACCTATTTATATTTTAATTATAGAAATTAATGGATGGCACATACGGTTTGCTCATTTAAATGGCGCTATAATGTCGCGGTGGGGTACCCAATTATGATAAAAACATGTCTAAGAACCACCGCTAGAAAACCTGCTTTCAAATAAAAAAAAACACATCCAAATCGGTTCATCCGTTTAAGAGCTACGGTGCCACAGACAGACACACAGATACACACACATAGCGGTCAAACTTATAACACCCCTCTTTTTTTATCGGGGGTTAAAAATATAACAAGCCACCATGTACATAGTCCAGTAATTATTCTCGTCATTGATACTATATACAATGTGAACTGTATTTAATGCACACTATGAAAATAGTTTGTTGAGAATCGTTTACTGAATCGATTTGTAATTTTTTTTAAATATAACTACGTAATTTTTTATCCCAAAAATAATTAAAACTACGTAAACTACAGTCTCCCATGAAGATCGGAGACGCTACACTCGAAGTTGTGGACGAGTATGTTTACCTGGGACAAACTGTCCAGTTAGGTAGCTCCAACTTCGTGAAAGAGGTCAATCGTCGAATCCAACTCGGCTGGGCAGCGTTCGGGAAGCTCTATTCGGCTCACTTACCGCAGTGTCTCAAGACGAAAGCCTTTGAGCAGTGCGTGTTGCCAGTAACCTATGGCACTGAAACGTGCAATAAAAGGGCAATAGAGAGGGCTATGCTTAAAGTTTCCCTACGAGATCCAATCAGAAAACGATTTTTTTTAATTTTTTTTTTTTTTTAAACTTCAGTGACATAATGTTTTTCTTATTTGAAATTATTATACCTACAATTTAAATTTCAACAAGGTTCTAACTTTTATTATTTTAATCATATTTCATATTGTTTATTTTGTAAATGTGAGGACGTTGTAGGCTTAATAGACTGTAGATCTGTAGACCATTTTCTATTTTGTTAAGTACCTGGTACTTTTGACGGGCCTACGCTGTCCTCTCATACCTATTAACACTGTAATTTTAAAAAACATTGAAAAAGCAATTTTTTTTTTTAAAGAGTAGCCGTGGAGTTTCTTGCCGGCTCTTCTCCATAGGAAACGACCAATTGGAACCGTGCACCTAGCTTCTGACGTTTCATAAGTGCCCATGTAGGTTTATGTGAAATAAAAATATTTTTGATTTTGAAGAAAAAGGGCTAGGCAGATGATGATGATTTTTAAAGCAGGTAGCCAAACAAGTTTTCTATAAACATGACTATCCTATGATACCAGCTTCATGTATTTTATTTGCTGTTTTGTAGTTACCGAGTAAACTGCTTGTTTCGCACAAAACAGCACCGTGATTGTTTTTTGTGTGTTTATTGTTTTTTTATAGATCATGTGTGTGTCATGTTTCAGGTTGTTGTGCTATTATATAATACATATTTGGAGATACTCTTTACTCTTATCTTTTGGGCATAATTTTATTGATCGATTTTAAAGGTTATACAAGTACAATTAAGTTCACTATTATCCTACGCACACTGTATCCTATGCACCGTTAACTAGTCAGTCAGACCGCTACAATATTTTGTCAAAAAGTTGATGAGTAGAAATTGTAAACAATGATTTATTTAATGTACATTTTGTTTATGATAATTCTGATAGACACTACAAAATAAACTAAATACGTTTACGTTTATACTTATAAGCGGCACAACCTTAAGCTGCTAAGTCATGGGTACTACAATGGCCACCCTTAGAAATATAATTACTGTCAAGATATTTTTTTAATTTAGGTCTTATTAATCTGTACCGACACAGTTTATAGATGACTAGGGGTTATCCCCTAGTCATCTATAAACTGTGGAATACATTAGACAGTATATTCTTATCGTATTGTATGGCAGGAATACCGATGTCGACAACAACTTTACTAAGTTGGTTACTCGTACTCCTCACAAATGCAATGAGTTGTAATGTGGAGCGGTGGAGTAAGCGTGTGTAGCATGTTCTTGTGTTCCAGGGGGCGAGGGCAGACGGCGCGCGTAGGCGGACTCAGGTAGCGTTTGTTGTGCGTGCCCTAGGCTGTACTGTTGTCACTGTCTGTCAAATAGCGCGCGCAGTGAGCGAATGTCCACGTGTAACCTTGCCGAGTACGCCTTGCCTACTCTGTTCTGTTCCATTCGTAGCTTCATGTAAATAATATGTAATAAAAAAATTGAATGTTCTTTTTTTTATTGAAAATGTTTGTAGTAAAATCTTTTTGTGCTCGGATAATTGGATTCTTGTCAAGGCAAACTCGACTGTTAACTAAAAGATTAGACGTGGAACGCAAACCCTCACTCTGCACCATTAGTTATCGTCGTGCTGTAAAAACTATTTTATTTTTTCTGTTTTCGTATTCATTTCGATGCGTAATTAGTGTGGATTTATGTTATTATGTCATTGTTTTTTATTAAAAAGTTCTACTTTATTGGATGCCGATTTCTGTAAAGAGCCTTGTGACGCCCAACATTGATGCTCGTTTCAAAATAGAGAAAAAAAGAATTGGGTGACGCGAACTTCTGTGCTCACACAGAAGTCTTAAAGTAACCAAGCCCCAGAGGGTTCCGTAGGCCCTAATCGATGTGTGACCCCTAATAATCTACGGGACCCTCGTCGATTCACCATTGCAACGTTTTAGTGTAATGTGCTAATTTTTGTGTTGACCTGAATTTGAATTTTGTTCGTTGTATTTCATTAACTAAAACTGTGTGTTATGTGTTATCATAGAGCTGTTGTTGTTCCATCACATGTGATAGGGTATGGTGATGACGTCACATGTGACGTCACATGGTGATGCAGGTGATGGGAGCGGGCGCGTGTAGTGGCGGCTCACTCTTCACCCTGTGATAGGGCGCTGATTTGGAAAGAAATGTGAAAAATCCTTTACTATGTGCATCCAGAAATTAATTTTATATAAAACACTCTTTAATTTACATCAAAAGTCAGTGATGTGTAAGAAATCTAAGAGATATTACAGATGACGCCACCACATTTTTTGCTTGTGTCCTAATTAGATTCGGTTATATCATAATGTTGTGTCTCATAAATTCATGATTAGTAGTGATTTGTTCCATTTCAATTTATAATTAGATTTTTAATTTGAAAATATTGGTACCAAAAATGCCTGAGACGAAATTAAATCTTATAATTATTCTAGAAACTATCCTACCGTTGAAACAGAACATTTGTTGTAGTAATTATCTCAATAAATTTCTCGATGCACCTCAAAATTGTAAACTCTCTCTAGGCTGTCTCTTCCTTGACTTAACATTGACAACAGTAGCAACTTAGTGCGCGCGCACACGGCGCTACAATCAGCCACGTAAATGCACATATATTCATGACATGTTCAAATTAAATCATTTCTAAAAAAATAATATTATGATACTCAATTGAGAGATTAAAAAGTTTCTAAATGGTTTTTTTTTATTGTCCCTGTGGGCTGCAATCAAAGTATGTGCATTTTCGTCCCATACTCATTGATTTGAAATGCATTGTAATCAAACCGAAAAACAACTTATTCTAACTGAACTGTTCAAAACAAAGTACCTATTAACCAAAATTAATAAGCTGTTTTTCCACACAAAATTAATAGGTACCGTGGTGCTAGCGGGAAACTGTCGCGCGACTGCGGTGCCACTAAGTGTGGCGTTGTGTACGCGCGCCATTATCTGAATGTAACGCGCTTCAGCGCCCTGTCTCTGTCTGAGGCCGTCTGCACTCGCCCGGTCGCTACTTGAGAACCTGCTCCATTGGCACCGAAGTCCAGTTTAAGCCCGCCGCTCCACGCACCACCGCTAGGCTTACTGTGGTGTGCCTCTCTGTTTGACTGCGTTCTGTTGCTAGTTACGACTTCGACAAACAAAGTTGCTAAGTCTAATCTGAATCAACTGTTTGAGTTTGAGCGTCGAGGGTTGTAGCAATGCGTAGGCTCAGCGTAGCGACGCGCCTACGCCGTAGCGCTGCGTAGACAAATGTTGTAGCAATGTTTGAATCATTCAATCACGTCAGTTTTGACTGTGTTATGTAAATTGTACTGCGTAGAGTGTTTTCACAACTCTGAATGATTGTTTGATATGAACTGTAAAAAAAATAAACAAGAAAGACTCTTTTGGCTAACAAAATGCAATCGACTCTCAACACTGGAAACTCAAACACGGATAGCATTACTTCTACAAACAGACTAGCAACGGAACGCCACTTAGCAGTACAATCTCAAGGCTCTAACCGTGTGTTTCTCGTCACAGATCGGAAACTGTTCGTGGGCATGCTCAGCAAACAGCAGACTGAGGAGGATGTCCGCCAACTCTTCACGCCGTTCGGTACAATAGAAGAGTGTTCCATACTTCGCGGGCCCGACGGTGCGAGTAAAGGTTAGTCATTCATGTAGACAACCCATTTTCAGACGTAGGGACCAGGCCATTAGGAGTATTTTAGTTTAAACGAGCTTAAAAGCTTATGTAGACAATCCATTTGCAGTCCTATTAACAGGAGAATTAGGTTATGATAGATTTACTTCTTAAAGAATTAACAATACAAGAGTGTTCAATACTTCGCGAGTAAAGGGCAGTAGTTCATGTAGACAAGCCTTTTGTTTTGCCATTTGTATTGACAGAGTCTTATTTCAATTAAAATTCAATGATTTAAAATTAGATCAACTATCAGGCAATTTTTAAATGGTTAAATTAAATTCGGAACCACTTTACAACTCATTTTATTTAACTTATATTTTGTTTCAAATGGAACATTCTACAAACTTTAGGTTGTAACTAAAAAAGTTGTAACATTCTAATTGTAACTTTTTCAACATCGAGCCACAATACAAAAAAGCTATTTTAAACAAAACAAATACAGAAATCACCGAACCAGCTAAAATACCTGCCACTGTGAAGTATACTTCTCTTAGGCTGCCGATGTACGCACTCACTATCATCATAACAAATGCGGGTAGTCAATGAATTATTTACGTGCTGCCTAACCTCCTTCCAAGGTTTAGTGGACCACCCATATAAATAGCCCCGTGGAACTACTAAGTAGACTCGGAAAACTTTACTTGTCCTTGTTAGACTATCTTTTTGATGAATTACTTCTACATTTTTTCTGTATCTCATTTATTATTTGTTTTTGATTGAATAAAATAGTACGCTGTTGTGTATGTGTACGCGCATGTTTGTGTTTGCCTCCACATATACAAGAATGATCGGTTTATTTTTGGATATTTGAACGTAGCGTGTAAGTGAAAGTATTGTCACCATAGGTCATTAAGTAAACACTTTAAAGCAGCTACACGAAAATCTAATCCCCCGAATCAACAAACCCAAAAGCAATATACACCAAATTATTTAACGTCAACATTGAAATCGTAGTATTAGTCTACCGCCTACGCCCCGTTATACGTCATATTGGGACGGGCGACAGACCGGCTCGATGTTACTACGATTTAACTTCGTCCCGACCAACAAAATTGCCGAATTTTAATTGAGTTCCAACAGTAAACTTCGGTACGACGCGGCGGTTTGTTAGTCACCTAAACAGCGCTGTCTTTATATACACATTAAGGATTTTTTACTCCCGAAGAACGTTATTATTGAACGATAAAGTTATTAACTACAGAGTACAGATGTACGTAATAGCGCTGCAAATTGTTAATTCGAGTTAATAACGAACGCCTCAGAGAAGCGATAAAGTAATTTTTTACGAGCATCGTCCGAACATTATCGTTAATGTTTTGCAGTTATAAATTAAGTGGTGTTTCGACCTCAATCTTTGGAGATTACTGAGTTTAGGAGTAATAGAATAGTCGACGATCGGCAGGTTTTAACTTTAAGTGCCTGTAATTGTTCTATTGAGGAGGAGGAGGGGCTTTAGTTTACATTCTCACAAAAAAAAATCTTATTTTCTATGTATTGCGTGCTGTTAATGTTAGTCTATCTAACCTAACCTATGGTGTTCGTCTATATAACACTAAACACAGTTTCATCATCATCATGCCAGCCGAAAGACGTCCACTGTTGGACATAAGCCTCCCCCAAAAGGGGGGGGGTGCCATAATCCATAATCGCCACGCTTGGCAGGCGGGTTAACGATTCGCAGTGTGGTGTTAAAATGCATAGAGAACGCTGCTGCCCATTCTCCAGTAAGCGCCTTAGTCGCCTTTTACGACACCCATGGGAAGAAATGGGATGATGCTATTCTTTACATCCGGCACCACATGGAGCCTAAACACAGTTTAATGTTATGTAAAAATATTTAGTTTTAATTCCGCAATAACCAGATCCATAATTTATCTAAATAAAGTTACTATCTGGTTTTAGAACAGCGTCTCTGCCCACCCTTTCAAAGAACATAATGCTTGATAGAATCCACATAAAGGTAGCTTACACATACGTGAAGCTATAATGCTATTCAATTAATGAACCAAGATAACATTACGTAGCTAAGAGCGATAAATTTTTTATTTATTACACACCTCTCTTCTTGTTCTCACTTCCGTACATTTAGAAATATAATTTGGCCATGATCTTGTTATGAATATTACCTAAAGCTTATTGTAAAATAAACAGTGAAAATGGTGAATATTTTCTGAAAAGTATGTACTAATAACACATAACATGACGCCTATATTCCCCAAAGGATTTTGCAGAGGTGTATTATATAGTACACCCACATTTCACCAGTTATATTTTCTCATAACCCTCGGCCTACCCTAGAGCTTATTTATCTCTTTCAACAAATGAAAATCTTTACATTTGTACCTATTAGATTCTTTAGTTATGCCTAGGTAGGCACAACTAAAGAATACTAAAGAGTATACCTATACGCTTAGGTACTTAGCATCGTACATAAATAAACTCATGCCTTTTTCCCAATACTTATTAAGCATCTGTAAGTGCAATTGAAGACAGCTTTTGAACCGTTTATTAAAAAAAAAACCTAATAAAAAAAAATCTAAAACATTATTTCAACCACAAAGAAAAAGGTTCTGTAACATATCATTACAACAAATAACTAAACACAATTTCAGACACAAATACTAGGACGTGACCAGAAACATCAGACACATACTAGGACGTGACCAGTGACATCAGACATATACTAGGACGTGACCAGTAACACCAGACACATACTAGGACGTGACCAGTGACATCAGACATATACTAGGACGTGACCAGTAACACCAGACACATACTAGGGCGTAACCAGTAACATCAGACACATACTAGGACGTGACCAGTAACATCAGACACATACTAGGACGTAACCAGTAACATCAGGCACATACTAGGACGTGACCAGTAACACCAGACATATACTAGGACGTGACCAGTAACATCAGACACATACTAGGACGTGACCAGTAACACCAGACATATACTAGGACGTGACCAGTAACATCAGACACATACTAGGACGTGACCAGTAACATCAGACACATACTAGGATGTAACCAGTATGATTAGACACATACTAGGACGTGACCAGTCACATCAGACACATACTAGGACGTGACCAGTAACATCAGACACATACCTACTAGGACGTAACCAGTAACATCAGACACATACTAGGGCGTAACCAGTTACATCAGACACATACTAGGACGTAACCAGTAACATCAGACACATACTAGGACGTGACCAGTAATATCTGACACATACTAGGGCGTGGCCAGTAATACCAGACACATCATACAGGCGCTGCATTTATCGAAAAAAGTCACTCTAACCTCTCTCGTTTCTCTGTTAACCGTGGACTTAAATCTTACTTTATGTAACTTATTCATATTTATTGGAATTTCTATTCTAAATACATGATTATCATTAAAGCTTAAAGCTATCAACCGAATAGATAACATATACTTATTAAAAACCTTAAATTCATTCATTCATCAATTCATTGACAAACAATGCCGGGTCTAGAAGCATGAAATTTTGCACAAGCGTTTCTTTAACAAAGAAGGTGAGCACTTAGTTAGGATCTTTGAAAATTATTCTCCTAAAGGGAGGTTTAATAGAGGATGAATGTTTGTATGTAAGTTCATCATTTTTGCCGATGGGAAATCCCATTGGGCGCGCGGCCTGTAATCGCATTAGGCGCACGGCCTGTAGTCCATAAATATTGATCTCGTTTCGGGATCTAAATCTGAGCAAAAAACAAAACACAGTGTATTAGACAAAAATAGACCTATGTCAAACTCAGTCGGTAAAATTATTCTGGGCACTATATACAACTCCTAGTACGTAATACATGTACATAATTATATAGATACAGGTTGTCTGTCTGCAAAGACTATAAAGAGCCTACATCCTTGGCTAATTACGAGACTTAATTACTTGCCTTCGTTTGGGTATACAGTAATTAAGTGGAGTACGGGCGGGGAAAATCTCGCTCGTGTTCCTATGGCGTTATATTATGATGGTAAAGGAAAAAAACTTGGCAAAACATTATGTAGTGTTTAAAAAAATAATAAACATGCGCACTTACCTAAGTACACTCACCTATTTCATTCATTCTTTCTTCTCATTTTAAAGCCACTTTATTTTGTTTCTAAAACACCTTTAAAAAAAACCTTCCCTTGGCACTCTAGAAATACAGAGTACATACCGTACTTATTTCAGGCTCATTTCCAAATATCTCCCTGTAAAAATAAACTAAGAAAAACATGACAACCAAATGAAAGATTCAGGGCAAATCGCCGAGATGCCAAATTAAGGCCACTCGAAATACGAAACAGGCTCTTCTGTATCAAAGAAAACAAAACTTAATATTAACTGCCTCAACTTTTTAACTCTCATTCCTCATTCACCGCACCAAAGAAACAATCTGTGCCTAATAAGGCCGCGCTCTCTCTACCTCGTTTATGAAATTTCCCGTCCCTTAAGTGACATAAAGCGTTTGCGCAACAAGAACGCAACTAAAAATCTAATTTCGCGAACAAAAAACACAATTTTCGTGTTCACCAGTTAAATAGGGAATCAAATCATTCTAGGTGAAGCAACAAAATCTACTAACGGCCAATAAATGTCATTTTAATTTGCAATTGGTGGCGTTATCTTCTCCGCTCACGTCAGGCGGTGTCGGGGGCCGTATTACGTGAAGCTATTATCGATAGCCGATGTTGAATAACGTTAGCGACCGCTTACGATCGCGTATTGGGACGCTAGAACATTTTTAGTGGGCGATTTTATGTTACTTTTAAAGATGGATACGTAAAATTTTTGTAGTGGTAAGCAGTTTTGGTGTGCTATAATTATTTTGGGTTCTTCTGATTTCTTGAAGCAAGCAAGAGTAGTTAAATCGTATCTGCGAATTTTTCAAAGTATCTGAACTCTTATTTACTGAATTCAAATGAATACCAACTCGTATCAATTTTAAAGAAAACAAAGAAACCATGCTAAGTTTTCAGCCCCCAGAAAATGCTGAGATGTTAGTTAGCATTTTCGACAAGTGCAAGCGGGCTGTTCATTGTAGATGCATACTTTTATTGTTAATCCTGTTTAGTGCATCTCGCGTGCAACGGAATAAGTAATTAGAAGCCAAAAATGTCTCGACTATTACTGACTGCAAAAATCTGTCTGTCTGACAAGAAAAAACGCTTACCATCAATAACAGCCCTTCAAGCCCCTCAAGTAAAGACAACAAAACTCCTTATTCATCTCAACCCTCCAACACGTTCGGTCGGCCGCCTCTGAACTGAATCGGATATTCGTCATAACTTCGGACGATCTCGTTACTCTCTATCGTTTAGCCTTGTCGTAATAAGGTCGCCGGGTCACGGGAATTCCGTCGTAAACCCAGGAACGTCCCGACTCTTTACAGTCCCGGTAATGACTGACTCGTAAAATATCACCAATTTACTTTACACTTAGATACAACGGAGGTATACCGGGGTTTTTATTTTGGACGTTAAAGTGAGCTGAAATGTGTAGTGTGAAAGTGCTGAGATTTTTGTCTGTGAATGTTGCCAGAGGTTTGGGAAACTTTGCCAAGTAAGTGACTGCAACAATTTACGAATCTGTGTCAATAAAGGACGACTAAAATCTTATCCTTATGTTATGACACTGCACTATCATCATCTATTCTAGAGTTTTTCTTCACCCACTGTGTAAGCCTTTTCGTTCCTGTTTCATGCCAATCATACGCAGTAACAACTTTGAAGACCAAGAAAATAAATAAACAACTTTAATATCACAGATTACTCGCTGCTTGAATAGCCTTTAATTAATTCATGAAATAGCTTTATTTCCTCAGACACTTATTCCTTATCTTTTTAATGATCTAATGTGACATTATTAACTAAAAATATACATGATAAGCTAAATAAGTTTTTTTTTTCTATTCATAAACTTAGTAGATATAAAACTGTCTTTATTGCCATGGTGTACAAGGACCGCTATCGTTAGCGGTACAAGCCTCGTTCCACCGTTTCCAAGTTGTTCTGTATCTGGTATTCTGCTCCATTTTCTACCGGCTATCTTTGCAATATCGTCACTCCATATTGTGTGTGGTCTACCTGGTCTGCGTTTTTTGTTTATTGGATACCAGTTCGTGGTGGTTTTTGTCCACCTGACGTCTGTTACTCGTCGGCCGTATCCAGCGCACTTCCATTTTAAGTCCAGCACTTTCTTGGCCGTTCCTTTGCCTTGGTCTTTCTTCTGAATGTACTGTTTTTCACTGTGTTTTTAGCTTGTGGTTCATGTAGCTCCGCTTCATTCCTCTATGACATTATTTTTTTTTCTGTATATAAATATCTATAGTTTTTAATTACGTTTTTAGTTTACTTTAGGTATTATCATAAACATTACAAAGAAAATTGGATAGCATCATACATTACTCAAAATTGTTATGAACAATCTGCCTGAAAGTTTCAAGCTAGACGAGTATGTAGAAAAGCATGCAGTTTTAAAAACATGCATGCTTCACAGAATAGAGGTCTATTACATTACATCATGTAGGAATACAAAATGAGGAACACACGAGCTGTGCGCGAGTATGAAATGAAAAATGGCGCGCAGTCACTTGTTATTTTTAACATCATTCTATAAACGCCGCTTTTTGGATAATTTGTATGAAATGTTGTTACATTTTAAGTAGTGGGTGTCATGTTTATAATTAGAATGAGATAATATACATAATAAAAAAATACCGCTGTAAACAAATGAAATACAATTTATAATTCGTCGGAAGTAGGAAACAATTTAAAAATTAACCAAAACCGATGTGGGTACAAATTGACTGCCTCAAGATTATTACTTTTAATAGCTTACAATAACGATCATTTTCAGTAGGTTATTTAAAAACCAAGTTATTTCTACTTAAAAAAATCAATAAAACAAGTACTTACCTAGAACCTGGTAAGCACAGTTCTGTAACAGTATGTAAAGATTTGATGAACGTACCATAAGTTAGTGTTTTACATAGTCTTGGGAGTCACGACTTCTTTATATCAATTTATTTTTATAAACTACTGACTTGTAATGCTTTATGAAACTCATTTGATTAAACTCAAAAATAATCCGCTCTCAACCCGCAACTCACGTTATACTAAAATTGCGTGGGGCTGTAATGTAATTTGCGACTTGTTCATTAT
Organism: Tiliacea aurago; assembly: GCA_948098905.1. NCBI lineage: Eukaryota > Metazoa > Arthropoda > Insecta > Lepidoptera > Noctuidae > Tiliacea > Tiliacea aurago. Next base: position 28,091,496 of record OX402583.1, read on the forward strand.
TGTGACAACTGCGGCGGCAAGTTTTACGTAGTTTTGTCAGCTAAACACCAAGTACGTGTTCATTTGTTCCAATGTTACATAATATATCTATGTTACTTTTTAATGTGTAAATCTATATTTTTTGCTGACGAAGAGCATTGCTATGTTTTTGTTTGTGGAGTTGTTGATGGAATAAGCCACAAGGGATATACCTAGTAATTTCAAGGTCAACAAAGTTCAGAATTTACATCCAACATTTACCATCGAGTACAAAGCCTAAACTGCGGCCAAGAAACTGGGCATCTTAAATACGGTGAAGCGATACTTTACGCCTGGACAGCTTTTGACTCTTTACAAAGCGCAGGTCCGATCCTGCATGAAGTATTGTAGCCACCTTTGGGATGGCTCAGCAAAATACCAACTTGCCGCGCTTGACTCGGTGGAACGCAGAGCTAAGAGGCTCATTGGCGACGTAAAACTGGTGGATGCCAATCTTCACAGCTTGGCCCATTGCCACAAGGTTGCCTGCTTGTCGGTCTTCTACAGATTGTAGTTCGGTGATTGTGCCCAAGAACTCCATGACCTCATTCCACCGGCCCCCTTCTATTATTGGACATCTAGACGCACTGCAGGTTACCATCCCTTCCTGGTTGCTATTCCACCAATTCGCACTAAGCGTTTCCAAATGTCTTTAATGATGCGCACAGCAAAAGAGTGGAACTCTCTGCCTGCGTCTGTGTTTCCGAACGCATACAACCCTAATCTCTTCAAAGTTAGAGCGAACAGGCTTCTTCTGGGTAAGCTCATTCCATCGTCAACTTTGTCTCTGTCACCTCTGCCCTAGACTAAGGTCAAGAGCAAACCCATCCTAAATAAAAAAATAATTGTAAAATGTCTGTGTTTTAATGCAGTGCTGTATTAGTCACTTTCCATCCACGTGGTTCGTCCGCCTGTTTGTCAACGCAGAGTACAGACACATTTAAATTTGTTATTCTTAAAAACTAACTACTTCGACTTGCATAATACCATTTTAGATAGTAACACAACAATTGACATCCCAACAAAAACAACAATAACAGCCAACGAAACACACATCCCAAACATTAGAAAACCCATTCTATTTTATTCCTAGACAAGTCCATAACGAAACAAAATGTAACTATTCAAATGCAGATCCTTCGAACGATTTCCTTAATATTACGCGGCTTATAGAGGTCGCCAGAGCATTACGCGCAAAATTTGCGCCTATATTGTAAAAACATAATAAAAGCGGGGTCCGTAAGAAACAGCAAGCCATTCTCGTCATTGCAAACGACCGCATTACGATCGTGTATGAGTCGAATAACCCGACGACGACTGCCACCCAGAGATCAATACGCATGTATAAAAGGAAGATATTCTCGTCGGTAGCACACACGTATTTCCAACGCATATTGAAAGAATTTTTTGGTTAGTCTGGTGTATGTGAATCGATGTTTTGTTGTTTATAAATCGCGGGGAAAGTAAGTTTGATTAGTTGATGAACTAATGGAAGCGAGGGTAATGCATTAATTGACGGAAAAAAACAGTTAGTGAAGAACTTGAAAGAACCGTTCAAGTGCACGTCGAACAAGGCACAATGAAGGATTCCGTAGTTGGGATGAATTTATCCCAAAAACAAACTTAAAATTGTAGTTGAATAACATGTTCTCCCATACATCGACATACGTCACAGTCAATTCTCCAACTGTAATTGAAAGGTGGTCGACTATTACTCGTTAACTTGTAAAGGCTACTTAGCTGTAATTGTTTTCCTTTTAATTTAACGAAATTAAAAGAATAACTATCACAGATCAGTAGATAATAACGATTTATACTACTGATTTCAGTTATCCAAATAGTTAGTTGGCGGGGGAAACTTGTCTCTAACAAACATTTTCACTTTAAAGTTTAATATTACGCAAACGGAAAATATGGTCTTCACAGACCCTCAATATTTTTCAACGGGCTATCCAACGATACCCCATAGAAATAGAAATAGAAATAATATTTATTTGCATAAAACATGATGAATGACAAAGTTGTTTTAAAAATACATTAAAGAGCATACATGTTTTGTTTTGCATGTAAATATTATTGGTTACATTACAAAATGTTTCCCGTCAGTAAATTCTTTCATGCTGTAAAAATTATTGTTGTTTTACCATTTGAGTAATATTTTTTTAAACAATCTAAAATCTAAAGTTTTTAAATCACTTTGAATTTTATTGTAAATTCGAACACACATGGCTTTTTTATATTTAGCCTTTATTATATTTAGCCAATCTTGGTAAGTCATTTAATATAAGCCTGTGAGTATCTCGCCGGTTTCGAGGATATACATCCTCTGCCTTTTTAAATAAGTCTTTATGCTTCTTAACAAACATGCATACTTCATAAATATATAGAGAGGGTAGCGGTAACAAACCAAGTTCTTTAAACATTGGCCTGCAAGATTCATCAGCCCATATATTGCACGAATACACTTTTTTGTGCAACAAATTTTATACTCTATTTTTTTCGGTACTATTACCCTAGATTATGAGCCCATGGCGTATTATTGATTCAACATAAGCATGATAGGTAGTGATAGCAGTTTTAATGTTTGTTATACTTTTAACCTTTCTGAGTGCGTATACGAATTTATTTATTATTTTAGATATATCATCTACTTGTGCTTTCCAATTTATGTTTTGATCTATTATTACACCAAGAAATATAATCCTCCAATAATATAACATGGGATAGACGAAAAACAGAAATATCATCCACGCTTTACGTGTAAGGGAGCGAACATTTTATTTACCACTTTGTCGGCGTGATTAATATGTATATACTCACGTCAAATTACAGCATTCTAGTACTATGAGTCCGTTCGCTATGCTCGGGTTCAAACAGACAGACAGACGGACATGGCGAACCTATAAGGGTTCCTTGTTGACTACGGAACCCTAAAAATCATTCGTATATCCCGACCGCGCGTCACTAGTACCGGCTGCTATCATTTTCGTTGTTTCGTATCTCGAACGTCCCTAATAAATATAACGTTAGTGGTTTGAGTTGACGTTTTATTCAATTCAATTCAATTTATTTAATTCGGAAAAAAGACATATTGTGTTAGTATTAAAACTTAGAAAAATATGTTGGCAGCATAAAAATCAAAAACAAATTATTATTCCAATCACATCCAACAATGAAATTAAAGTCAATATCAAAATCAAATTCCAAAACCAAATTTAAATTACAATAGTAAACAAAATCAATATAAAAACTAAATTAAAGTCAACATAAGTACTTACATTAGAATTAAATCTCATCAAATCAAACTTAAATTTAAATCAAAATCAAATCAAAATAATAATATGTCAAAATTAAATTGAAATTAAAGCATGACCATAACTTAACTTCTGTAACAAATATCAATTTAAATATCTTTCTTCAGCACCAGGCCCGCAGCTATGTCTACTGGGCCAGTGCATCAGAAAAGGGCAGTCTGGCCTCTCCACAATAACCTTCAGGATGCTATTGGAGCTTCCACGTATCCTACGCATGAGGGATGCCGTTCTTTTGCGCATGATAGCCTCAAAACTATCTATGCCTGCTTTGGCAAACATGCCCGACGCACTACAGAACCGTGGAAGCCCCAGCAACACCCGAAAAGCATTATTGTACTGAACACGGTTTATAATTGTCAAATAAACGTTAATATTTCTTTATTTATTTCTTTAGTTGCATTTTGCTTTATTTTGTAATTTCATCTGTAAAATATTATTATTATTTAATTAATCCATTAAGTTCATCATCAAGAAATAATACCAGCTATTCAAGAACCACTCTCAATAAACTCTTTAGTCCACGACCGAGCCTACCAACCCAGCCCCCACTTCCCGTTCCAAAGTCTCTTTTATATACCGATCAATCTCTTCGACACAAAAACAAACTTAACTACTTACAAAAACATTTGCAATTTAAGCCGCTTGGGGCTTACTTTGTAAGATTTTTATTATCAAAGCGAGTAATCCTTCTTCGCCATCGAATGAATTCGTTATTAACAAGGAATACAACATAATCTGCTAATGCCGAACTGCTAATAAAATGAACTGCTGACGAATAATCCTATTGGGCCCAGTTAGGAACAAATCCAATGTGTCGGTACTTACCTAGGTTACGACGGAAACTAGAATTAGGAGTTCAGAACACGTCCGTAGATTTCTTTGAACAAGAAGTACACTACTAGGTACAGAATTATTTATCGCCGTCATTAAATTATAATGAATTATCTTACTATTGCGGAAATGCGTTCCTTGTGAAGCTTGTATGGCTATAAATGATAGGCTGAAAAATTATGTGATAAGGCAACGGTGCAGTTTATAAGAAGATGTAGTGACAAAAATTGAAACGAGTATGATAAGATGGTTTGGTCATGTTGAGAGGATGAAAGGCGACTAAGAAAAGGTATTTACAAAGCAGATGTGAGTGGAAACGTCGACGTTTCCACTCATATCTGCTGCTTTCCCTAGGAGGACACATAGTGACCTAATTGGTGATGTTGTGCAGGTGCGTAGTACTCGCAGCCGGCGCGCAGCGTGGGTGTGTGATCACATGTATGAACGTAAACGAAGCAAAAGGAGTATGTAAGGAGCGTAGCAAGTGGCGATCTATAGTTTCTGCCTGCCCATGGGAAGAAGGCGTGAGTTTATGTACTTATGTATGTACCTAACTATTAGTTGAGTGGATTTTTTCGTAGCTCTAGATCAAAAAATAGTTTGAAGTTTTACTAATTACATAAAGTAACTAACTTTAATAAATTGGCGAGTTTAAAGTTTTCCTTGAAATTGAGAGTTTTTAACGATAACCGCGAAACTTGACCTAATCTTTTGAAATGAAATGATTTTATTTCTGTAAGTAGGTTGGTACAAACACTTTTACACGTCAAACATATTTTAAACACTAGATGAGGTCGGCGTTTCCTATCTGACTACTCTGAGAAGAAAGGCCGAAACAAACTCAGAGGTCACAGTGTCTTTTAAGTCCTGACATAATCTTGGTCAGATCATGTGAAGACCATGTAGATTGGTGTCTGAAATGGTTTTTGAGGAAAGAACCCTTAAAAACCACACAGATTGAGTGGACCTATCCAGTCAGTGTATGCATTTGTCAGTAATCGTGCAGCTCAACTCCGAACTTAAGGAGCTCAACGATTCGATGAACAATACCAAAGAAAGGCCATTTGGGTAGGCCGTATAAATCACTTAAACTGCCAGACCATGATTAGAACTAACTGAGACCCACAATAAAACAATGACCCACATAGTCTTCACATTCACAATTATAAAAAAAAAATATAATACTTTACAAAGTAAAAATTCTTGTCATTGTATACAATATTAGTTTTAGTATAATTATGCGAAACTCGTGTCTAGTATTTTAATGTAAAGAATCTATGTACAAAATATATCATGAAAATTCACAAACTTATAAGGTTATTATGTTACATGTTGTCCATACAAAAACATGCTAACGGCGCCCCGCGCCTCCAGGGTCGTGCGCTCATTGATAATAATTTGGCAGTAGGTACCTAACCATACGGCGATTGTATTATAAGTAATCATTTAATTACTTGTCATGTTATCAGCACTATTTAGTGCTGATAGCATTTTCCATCACACTTAAAAATTATTGAAATTGATTCATTTCCTTATTCTGAACAAACTATATTCAAGTTTCGCATATGTATCAGTGTTCAGGTATCGCACCTACCATCTAGTACCTGAGTAGTAGTTGTGTGATCATCAATGTCAAGGAGTGTATAGAAGTGTCTCAAATGGTCTTTTGAAGAAAGAACCATACAGATTTGAGTGGACCTGTCCATCCTGTGCATGCATTTGTCAGTAATCGTGTAGCTCAACTCAGAACTTAAGGAGCTCAACGACTTGACGAACAAAACCAAAGAAAGGACACTTGGGTGGGCCGCATAAAGTACTCATACCTACTGCCAGATTATCATAAGTACAATCCAATGGTCTTATTTGCTGACAGCACCGCACTAATTAAATGTACTGACATAAATAATTACGAAAATGACATAAATAATACTCTTAATGACATTGTAAATTGGCTTGACAAAAGTAATTAACCTGCAAAAAACCAACGTAATGCATTTTTATCAACGCACATCAGTACCTAATGTAGTAATAGAATGTAATAATTGTAGTAAAGACCAAGTACAAGTTGCGAAATTTTTAGGTATACTGATAGACAACCAGTTGACTTGGAAACCTCATGCAGAAGAGGTTTGTAAAAAATTGAGCGTATCCGCGTATGTCTTCTACAACCTAGCGAAAAAGGTCAACGTCACCACAACAGTGGTTGCATACCATGGTATAGTCGCGTCCATTTTAAGATACGGAATAATCTTTTGGGGAAACTGTACTCTAAGAGAACATGTGTTCAAGACCCAAAAACGTTGCTTAAGGGCAATACTTAATATGAAAGTGACGGATAGTTGTGTGCCTGTGTTTAAGTCCCTCAAACTATTAACCTTCCCGGCTATGTACATTTTAGAGGTGGCAATTTTCGTTAAATGTAACATTAACCTTTTCACTGCAGTGTCAAAAGACAGAAAGAGACCTATAAGAAGTCAGTAGGTATAGAAGATCTGTTGCATGTTGAGAGTTGTAATACTGCTTTACAAAAAAAAAGTATTATTAGTATGGGCCCAATAATATATAATAAACTACCTAACTTAATTAAAAACGACACAATTCAAAACTTTAAAAATAAACTGAAAGCATTATTAATTCTAAAATGCTATTATATGTGAATGACTTTTTAAATGACACTGACATATGTAATGAATATTAGACTGTAATTTATTTTTGACAAACCTAATGATGACATTGTTGTTTCAATTTATTTAATTTCAATTTTTTCAATTTCTTATTATATTGTGCATATTTAAATTAGTGTTTTACTAATAATTAAAATTACCATGTGTGCCATAACGAATATTGTTGATCTGTCACCATTGCTTATATCAATTCACATAATTTACAATAATGTTGCATGCCTACTATAAGGTAGATTGTACAAGGATCACCCATATTTTTTTAACATCTTATTTACTGTGCCTACAATCAAAGCAAATAAATGTTTACTTTACAAAATTAGACAAAAAAGAAAAAAAAAGAACATATATGATCCACATAGTCCTCACATATATGTCACGTAAATAAATAAAAATGTCAATATCAATTCCAATACACATAGTTTGTTGCTTGTACATGCTGTTGTGCATGTACCCTACATTGGAGTAGCTTAATTAATCCCAAGATCCCCTTTTATTCGTTCGTTCCCTTTAGGATCAAGTTGCCCGAATGTACGTTTAAAATAAATCTTGAAAGTATACTAGATACAGTTTTCGGTATTCCTACACCAATAATATTTTTATTAGTATTATTGCATTAAAGTATACCCGTCACGTCAGCCTATTGTCAGTGAACTGGTGAGTCTCACATTTATTTATTATGGCACTCCAACGACTAGTTCACAAAAGCACTTGCAGAGAACTTAATCTTATTTTAAAATTACTGCAGTGAATTACTTATCACTTAGAGGTGTGCACAGCACTTAAATAGTTTGCCTATCTGACATAAAGATAATTATAAAATCAAATGTTAATAATAATAAGCATCACCTTTGTACGTATTTTTCTGTTCCTTTTTTCTTGTCTGTATATATGTGTGTACATAAACTGTTAAATAAATAAATAATATTAAAATTAAATAAATTTATAATAACAATAAAATCAAATAAATCAATAATATTACAGAAAAAGAAGATCAAATTAAATTGAAATAAATTCTATTACCAAAAATAATTGCAAAGAATATTTATGATGGAATTCAAAATATAAGTTGCAAAAGATGATTGCGAAATTGAGCTAGGGTGTTGGAGAAGATGTCAATGCTATTGGTGGGAGAGTGGCTTTCATGGACCCAAAACTTTTAATAAATCAACGACACACCGAATTAACCTTGAAAACTGCCAAAAAGGCCCTTCGTCCCTAATGGCTATATGATATAAAATATGCGCACAGTACAGCGTAAGTGGAGGCATGACAATTTTTTATCGCGCCGAAGAGGCCTTCGTTTAGTGCGAAACACTGTAGTGGCTCACCAGACGCATCGCGTTCATACCCAAAGTGAAATATGAGCGATTCAAAATATTTCGCGCGGAAAATATGTACCTTTATGGAAAACATTGAGATTGTTTTTTAGACTTTTTTGCGTAGGGAAGTAAATATTTTTGCGTATTAAGTAAATGAAAATTTCTTAAAGTTTCACACGGCAAGTAAGACAAGGACACTCGATTAAAGTTTTACAATGAAACCTTTGTTCATAGGTTTCATTGTAAAACTTTAATGGAGTGTCCTTGTCTTACGATTCACCATTTTTCAAGCGAAAAATATAAGTAAGTTCATTTTCTTATATTTATATTCATTCAATAGACATAATATGATTTCTTCGAAGTATTTCAATGAAATCTGATACATTTTCTCTGAATCCACTCACGTAAGCTTACAAAAAACACCACGTCATGCCAATCCAGAAAGCCAACAAGCGACTAACAGAATTGAAATCTCATTGGACACGGGTCCGTGAAGCAATGGATCGCGGTATTTACTGCCGACTCCTAAACTCCCATACTTTACGAGTCCATATTTCAGAAGGTCCAAGTCAGGGGGGACAGCAAGCCGTGATTTTCGACAACCCTACTATAAAATGACGGCTTAAGTGTTGTGAATGCGGGCACTGACTTAGTTTCTTAAGTGTTGTAAATGCGGGCACTGACTTCGTTTTTATTAGGCCGTAATGTTTGAAAATTTGTTACTGCGATAGAAAATGTAACTTTAATTAGCTGTCGAAAAGGTTTTGCTTAAAGTTAGGGGATGAAAATGAAACTAATGATATTTCTGTGTTACTGAAACGTCAAACGAAAGTACATCTCACGTAGTCAAACAACCAAATAGCATTATCTTCCATCTTCGTCTTATGATGTAATCAGAGCCACATGTGTCGTCATATCTATTGCAAATGTGCTACCATGGCAGTACACATCCATCGTCTTCGGATCTTATATAGCATTTCCCTCAATCGTAGTGAGCCGGAATAAGCAGCCAAAATATCATAATTCTTATTTCGCTATCAGATCAGAAAAATATTTCCTTATTACCCAGTAGAATACTTATTTTTTGGTTGAATGAATGTAACACTGCAACACATCAAATAAATCTATTCTCTTCACTCGTAAATATTTATTATCAGTTTAATCATAAATATTTACTGCCAATTTCCAGAATCTATAAAAAGTCTACAGATTTACTATCAAAACTTCACGCGTAAAATCTTTACGCGTAGCCATCAGATGAATTAAGAAAAAAGTTGGATAGAAAAAATAAATTCAAAATTTTTATCGTTCGCATTTTAAAATGAATGTTTCATTTTTTTATCACTTGACGGGCGTTCTTACTTTTTGAAAAAGGTTCAGTAGACGCGGGGCGGCGGAGCACGGTGCACCGCATGTTATTTCGGTGCGGTCGATCTGCGGTCGGCGGCCGCAGCGCAAATGTCACGTGGCGTGACGGGCACGTGTTGCGGCCGCGTCACGTGACAGCGACGGAATTGCGTCCTGCAACTAATGAGCGCTTTGACGTCTTTCTGCGGCGGACCTTCGTTATGAGAAATAGGTCATGGTTTCTGTTAATATAATTTTGTGATGGAAACGTTGTTCTGCTTTGTTGACGATATTATTGTGTTTGGGACGTGACATATTATAAATTTATATATACTTACTTAATCTAATATTGGGGAAATAATGATTTCCACAAACCAATATTCTTTGACCATATTTGTATCCATCCCTGATCAATGTAAGCTAGCGATTCACTAACACAGGCCTTGAAATATCGGCGCCTATCTATCTTCATAAGCATCTCATCTCAGGCCCAGTCTGTAAGCTACGCTTAGGTAAATCTTCCTTTCCATTAACTCTAAGAAAATGGTGATAATATTGACTATCAATCAATATTCCAGTTACTCATTTTCGCAATCACTTTTCTTTAACGTTAGAATATAATATTGAGACTTTCTTATGAAAAATAGTTGGGAATATCAATTACATGTAAAAGGTAGGAAGAAATTATTACATTTTCCCAGGGCCTATATCTTTCCCCTGCTGTGTATCTCAGCTCCGCTTGTAACATGAAACATTCGGCCCGAGGCAAGGGAAATGCTCAACTATGTGGAAAAAAAGAATTTGTGTACTTTGTGCCCCCAGATCCTTACATATGAAATACGTATTTAATTAAGCTTATTGTGGAGAAACGAAATTGAATGATAGAATTAGTGAAAGCTACCAGGGGATTCGGAATACCTTGTTGGTTTGATACTTTGCGGTCAAGTTGCTGACTGAGATTGGACGAGAAAATAAAATGTTCTAAGGATTTTTATAATAAACATGTTTTTTTTTTTTTGTACCAAGTTACTTATTCTACCTCCTCACCCTTAGATTGAATGATTGGATGATTCCAGAAATACTTAACTGTTCTACAGCTTGCAGACAACTGTCACCAAAATTAAAAAATCTCGAAATTCGACCCAATAGCCCTCTTCCTACATTCTATGATAAATGGCTTAATTAGGCACTTAATAGAAAAAGCCTCCTTTAGAACAATAGGCCAAAGCAAATGAACCGGACAATGATATAGCCGCCTGGCACTAATTGTACCGTTCAAATTAAGCGTAGTTTTCAGAATTAATTACACAAAGTAGTCTTTAGACTACAAGAGATGAATAGTTACAAAAGTGATGGAGTATTTGCAAGAGATAATACAGGTTCAAGCAACATTATTAGAAAATTTGCTTAGAATATTACAGGAAAGTATTTTAAACCTAAATTGCCTGCCTAATTGCTCAAGCGATTTGGGTTCGATGAATAAAATGAGAAGTTCGGTAAATGATATCATCATTTCAACATTTTCAAATATCTAGACAGTAGCCATAATTACGGCGTCCCAAAAACATTTATTCTACCTCGACTACCCAAATCTACCTACCTGTCTTACCTTTTTACCCGACTGCCCCGGAAGGAGGGTAATGTTTTTCGAGAGTATGTATGTATTAGCGGCGAGGTGTCAATTTTTGTATGAGAGAAGCCGATTTTAACTTACTTTCTTATTAGTAAAGTAAAAATTAATTAATTAACTTAAAAGTGAAAGACTTACTTTTAAGTTAATTAATTATTGTTTTACTGAATTTAACACCATCTATCGTCAAGTAGCAGAACCAAAAAGACGCATCACTACACAGACAAAACTTTCTTGTTTGTTATTTCAATTTAAAGCTAATAAAATAGGCGTTTTTGATGTTTGAATGTTATGGTGCCCCTATACGTATTGACTGTGCCATTTTTCAATAGCGGTAGAATTGTTGATGCGAACTTCCGAAGGGAAGCCGGTAGGAATCGTGTTATACGGTGCTTTCGCCACTGGTATGTATGTATAATTGTATATTTCTTTGGCACGCTCTGTAGCCTAAACGGCTTAATAGATTTAAACATATGAGGTGTACAGATTTGTCTTAATTTTGGGAGTGACGTAGGCTATATAAAATTTATATAATGCTTCTGAAAATACAAAAAAGGGAGGGGAAGGTTTTTTTAAAATAAATTACAATAATATTGATATCAAATAAAAGCTAGTAATGAGTCGATTCCAAAATTATAAAAAACAAAAAACCTAACTGCAAAAACACATAAGAAAACAGCAGTATAATCCATAGAATGTTGGTATTGCAGGCGGGTTTAACCTGAAATATGGTGTAACTTTTGTTTGTCTTTTTAATGAAGACAACACCCAATTTGACCTTTATTGCAAGTTAATAAGTAAAACTAAAAAATACATCCTACTTGATTTTAAAACTAACTAAAACTAAACGTGTCAACAAACATCTTAAACAAACAATATCCCAATGGATAGGCAAAAGTGATTTATTATCAGTCATTACTAGTAGTATCGTGGTAATGCTGACCCTATGAGCTATTGCGGCCAACATAGAACAATAGAGGTGAGCCACGGGACAGAGGTGGGACGAGAATAGAATAGCCTTTAACACCGATCTTGGACTTGAGAAAAAATACATAATTTATTTTTAAAGGCTGCATGTCCTCTAAATGAATATGTGTGAAAAGGGTTTGCAGTAATCATCTGAACGATAACGTATACACTAGTGCTCTAACATCCAAGTAGGAAATAGTCGGAGATCATAAACATGATAAACTTTGTTTTGAATTTCAGTTCCGAAACTCTAAAGCGAATGCGTTTGTTCCAAAAAGTAAAGTTTATCCCTACCATAAAGTGAACTTTGTCCCTACCATTAAATAAACTTTGTCCCTACCATAAAGTAAACTTTTTCCCTACCATAAAGTAAACTTTGTCCCTACCATAAAGTAAACTTTGTCCCTACCATTAAGTAAACTTTGTCCCTACCATAAAGCTGCATACAAAAAGCAAATGTTTTCCTTATTTCGTCATAAAGTGCAACGTGTTTGTTCTCAAAGGCAAATACACTTGACGTACATCCTCAATCAACATCCGCTTGCCTCCCCAATGTCTTGAGTACACTCGCAGACAATTATACACTTCATTTAAAAAGAAACGCCAACAATGAGCGCGTCAAAAGAAATGATTCACATTAATCGTACCCTCTTTAAAACACAAAACAACGCGACTGCCGGTCCTTAAGCCTCTTTCACGCGAAAAACGTCTGCCGATTAATTCACGTCAGCGCGTGTTCGGCGTAAACGGCCGAGAACGCCCGAGCGCGCCCGATTCCGCTACGTCACGGTGACGCGAATAAACGTCACGGTATAAGCCAAGTCACCGCCTATTTGAATTGATGGACGCAAAATACCGATATATTGGTGTTATTGAATTATTATTATTTATTTATGATGTTTACATAATTTTATTGTCGTTTGGTAGTAGCGTGAAATGAATAAGTCAGTTCTATTTGCTTTTTACAAGACGTTATTTTCGGGATCAGGTTAGTTATGTAAATCTTGTTTCACGATTTTTTATTTGCCCACGGCATTTCAGGGCTAGGCTCGGGATTTGCCAATTTCAAAATTAGAAAATACACAGTCAAAATGGTATTTTTACGCGTAGCAAATATATCATTTCACGCTTACAAGTTCCCATTACTATCATATTTCAAGCTCATAAAACGCACAACGTACAATTTACCAGCAAATTTGCAATAACTTCATCGCGGGTAGGATCCACGGTGAGACGCTCATATGACATCACACGGCGTCGTTATTCTAACCATGTATTGTAATGATTTCACCCGAGGATGCTCGCCTTTAAATTTAATGAGCGTCTTTATTAAACAACGTTACATGTAATGAGAAATGTACGCTTGTATGGAGGTTGTTAGAGTCAAATTGAGATGCCTGGTTTTAAATAGGTGACGATTTATGCTAGGAAAAGAGAATAGAATAGAATCGAATACATTTATTTTGTAAATATGGGTACATACCTACATAATAGATGTTATGATTCATTAAACTCAGCCATATTTTACCATTCTGCATGCAAACATTTATATTATGATTCACCAAAAGTCAGAGCGAATCAGCAAAAAAAAAAGTCTGATAAAAACTCAGTCACACTGCAATACGTTTTATCCATTAAAAATGTACGTAGTCTACTCTTAAACAGCACTGTTGTCAAGTATTTCCAACCACTTGGTAATGGTAATGTATCGTAAATAATTGGGGCCATACAATTACACACTTCTGCGCATCAAAGTAGTTGGACACGTTACTGGACACAAGTTACGATTGTCCCGCCTCTTTCTGGGGAATACGTCAGCTAGAATATTGTGGAAGACGTTTCAGAAAGACCAACATTCTGTTGATTTATTTTCTTAGCAGCCTCACGTGTAAACTGTTAGTATTATTGGTGTTATAATATACTAGTTCCTGCCCGCGACTTCGCCCGCGTGGTAGTCAACTATTCTATAAAACATACTGTATCTATGGCACTTGGCAATAGTGTAGTTTCCTGCCAGTGAAAGAGTTTTCGAAATCGGATCCCTACTGCCAGAAATGACTCCTCCTACCTCTGTACAATATTAGTGTACACGTAGATGTGTGCATAAAAAATATAGCAATCCACTTAAATAAACTTGTCATCGCATTGTCAGACAGAAACTTCAGCCCTCAATATCTGCCGATATCGAATACAGTAACAATTTTGAACTTGGTTCACAATTGAGTAACTCTGTGGACTAACTTAACTCATCGCCTGCCGGCGCACCATTGAAAATCTTACAACTAATAAACTCCAAACTATTACTCTATCGGCGTCACTGTCATTATCCTGACTCCAAGTATTTAGGGGTTAGCTTGTAATCTAACCAGATGTGGTTAAGGCTGGGCCTGCACTTCCGCATCATTGTCTAAAAATAACAAAATACAAAGCATTTATTTCAAATAAACAAATTACAGGCACTTTTGAATTGCCATGGGCCCGTGGGGTCGGTTAGTAGATGAAGCTAGTTGCCCATTCCAAAGCGTAGTAGGTTCCAATGGAGAGGCGTTCGGGCAGAGATTCCACGGACAAATCAAAATAAATAAATCAAAATATTGTCTGTCAAATGTAGTGTAATACCGGTTCCAATTATTGAATAGTTTTTTTTAAGTTTTAACGAAGTTGCTTGCCATCAACTTAGACCAGACCAGATCACTTCTGATAAAAAAACGGTTCAGCCCAGTTTGGTCAAAAAACAAGTTTATCATTCAGTAAATATCGTGTATTCCCGTATTCTCCGTACGCCGTGGGTCCTACGGGGACAGCGGTACTTCAGTTAAATATTTAAAAATACTTCCCGTTGTCCCCGTGGTTTGGTTTTACATTCAAAAATATGTTTCTGGCACTCGCCGGCCACTGCCGCGGCACCGCTCGCTTCGCTCGCTCGGCTCGTGCGTTGTGTGGTCACAGTTCTAACCTAACCTAGCTGTTTCGATTTAAAAAAGGTTTACTTCGTACGTTATGGGGACAACGGGAAATAAATTTAATCACGTTCCGCTGTCCCCGTGACGGGGATATGGCATACGGGGACAACGGGAATATACTTTAAATATGCAGAGAATACTCTCAGAATTATCAATATGCTTAGATCGAAACTGCAGAGTGGTTCGCTTACAGCTGTGTATTATGCTTTGGCACAATCCCTCCTCTCACACTGCGTCTCAGCGTGGGGTGGTGCTTAGGTATGCCACGGCGTTATAAAAGTTGAAAGAGCACAGAGAGCTGTGTTAAAGGTAATACATATGAAACCACGCATACACCCTACATTTCCGTTATATAGCGAGTATAAACTTCTATCCGTGAGACAACTCTTTTTCCTGCAATCAATTCTGCGCCAACATTCCTCTCTCACATATGTCCCAAGGCTACGCCATAGGACCACTCTTGCTAGTCGACATTTCTATGTTCTCGGTCCTCGTCTTTATAACAAAGCAAACAAACAATTCAACATTTACGAGCATTCATTCTCAACGTGCAAATTGATCCTGCGTGAACTTTTATAATAATAATTATAGTGATACTGAAAGTGTTCTTGTACAACCGATCTAGTTCTACAGTGAAATCTGTACACTCATACGCAACTCATACAGACACTGACTAAGCCGACTTACTCACACCACACAACACACTTTACACAACACACCTACACAGCACACTCACACCTTTTTTAATTTTTTTGGGTGGGAAATTATCAAATAACTTCTCCCGCTCTAGGCGGAGCGGGAGAAGGGCGTGTCAGACTTTTACTGACTAAAACCAATGAGACTTATGTGCCCGTGAATTAGATTAACCCCTATTTACCCTGAGAACCCTTATTTTCCAGGGTTGCGACAATTGCGCTCTCTATGTCGCCGATGAGATCCCGCTGGAGCTCCGTCCGCTGTGCCGTGATATCTCGCGGCTGCGGAGTTACGCACCGACGTTTTGCCTCCTCGCGCCACTCCCATAAATGCGCGAGGACTTTTACCTCCAGATCCCATGGCGGTAGGCCGTGCGGTATCCTCGGACCAGCCTGACGGTCATGACCCTTTGGGACGCGATCAATTGGCGGGCTGGTCGTAGCCTCAGAGAACGCGCCCACACCGGTGCCCCGTAAAGGGCCATGGACCGCACGATCCCCGCGTAGAGCCTCCGGCAGGAGGCGTTTGGACCCCCTAGATTGGGCAGAAGCCGCTTCAAAGCAGCCCCGGCCCTCTCCAGTCTGGGAGCCAAACGTTGGAAATCCTCCATGAAGTTCCACTGGCTCGAGGAAGAGTCCCAGGTACTTCATCGACTCGACGCCGATTTGAACCCCTCCTGCCGTTATCTGGGAACCCGACAGTGGCGCGTTCCGAGGCCCATAAAACACCTGGCCTCGTTGTGCAAAGCCACCTCGAGTCCCAATTGCCGGATCCTATTCACGATTGTCGCAACCCCACGTGGCGCCATCGGCCGCCGCCTGAGCGACCTAGCACTCTCACACCTACAGTTACTTTCTTTTAATTACCAACTTGTTTCTAATTTGTTATGTATACTTTTATTACTTATTAGCTTTTTCCAACAAACATCGGCTTACATACATTATCAATACGCTGACTCATTTGAATCAGAAGGCCCTGTCTCCTGTGATACAGTTTTATTTAACTAGTACAGGATACAGGAGATTTTTTCCACTGAAGTTAAGTACTGCATATTTTTTGCTGTATTGTATTGCATATTTTTTGCTTATCAATGGTGGAGAAATAATATGTACACTGGTATTGAAACAGTAAAATTATTATTAAATTAGTGCTATTTCTGATCGCATTCATGAACAAAATTCATCTTCATAACTAGAAGTACACTTGTGAACAAAACGCATTAACTCGCGATAATCGTACGGAATCGCGAACGAACGTTTAAAAACGTCTCGTCGCCGTCAGCGATCCGTCACAGAGCGGCCGCGCCTCGTTCACCTTTCAGTTTACCGCCTTATTACGCACCTGTGTAGGGCTGATTCAAAAGGTAAACAAATTTTTTTTTACTCTTTCTTTTAATGCCGCTCATGTAAGACTCGTCTGAAAAACAAATAGAACATCTTAGCTCTATTTGTCTTTGATTTTTTAACTAGTGTATTGGGAATTCGGTTCTAAATGGTTTTTATTTAATGACAACATAATCAAAAATCCCATTATAATGATAAGTAGGAGTATTTTTGGATGTCATCAGGCATCCAAAAAGTACACTTACATTACTTTTATGCATGCGGGAAAATCCCAACCCTACAGCATCATACGCCTCGCAATACGGTATTTCTGCTCATTAAGTCGACGACGAGACGAAATCATGACGTGTCGTGCACGAACAATTTGTGAGTTCCAACTGTGTGTCGCGCGTAATTATTGAAAGCCATTTAGTAATGTTTTACAGAGTGAACACGTGTTTTACGTTACATTAATGGACACAGGAAATAATGGCAAGGGTGGCCGTTGCAATGGGAGGATTGGACGTCAAATGAATGTTTTAATGATATTTCGGGCCTTGTAATGAAAATTAAATGATTATTTCAAAATTAAATCTTGATCTAGTCATTTATTTTGGTACGGTAGATTACACAGATATAAAATTTATGATTTTGCAATATTTCATCCAAAATATACATTGGATATTAAATGCCGTACTTATTGTTATTAAAATCTGTTCATAATTTAATATTGATAAAACCCAAAACCGGTTGCTCTGCAGTATTATTATAACAGTAACCTAAATATTGGAAAGGATCTCCAAATATAAAACAGGTCAGATCCTTATTAAAATCCCTTTATTAAAAATCCTTTTGATTTTTTACGACTTTATTTACCCAATATTGCTGTAATACTTTTATTTGTCTTCTCTTTCGTCTCTTTCTGAATATACCCAAACTAACCAATAAAATCTTCATTCTATCGTTATTACAACCAAAAGCCAAACAGAACCAGATGGCAAATAAGACTTCCATATGAAATCAAAAATCCCTGACCGAAACGGAAAATCATAAACGGAGGTTAATAAATTTACCCTCAAAAAGAAAATTCAATATACTTGTTTGACGAAGAATATAGAATGAATGACCCCAGTGAACCATAGTGGAAATTAATTAAGGCCCCCATAGCTGTGTCGAATAAAGAAAAATCGGAAGAACACGATTGGAGCCAAGAATTTTAATAAAGCAGGGTCACGTAAACATTGATGGTTTGTCCCTCTCCACAGAACACGTTGCTTGGTCCTATTTGTGACGAAATGGAACACTTTGGGCTCGCTACCGGTGGACCTTATTATTTTTCAGTTCACCTTCATAATTAAAGATTGTGCTACAGTATAAGATACGAGTATATTCAGAAAAGCAAATTTTAAAGAGAATAACTTCAACCATGTTGATGACTTAAGAAGCAGAGCGTTAGTAATGAAAATAAGTAACTTGTATCAGGACATTACTAAAACAGTATTTATACTAAACACATAGATGATCATGACATAGAATAAATTAAAATCTTGTATATTTAAAATATAATGTTTCTTTTTAAATATTAAAATCAAAATTAACACATTATATTTTTAGATACACGACCACGTGCCGCGTTTAGTTTCACGTCCAAAGCACGCCGTCTTTAAGAAAATACTTGCAATAATAAAACATAAACATTGTATAAAGGTGAACTAAGTTTTGAAATAATAACCTGCCTTTGACTTCAGTTCAGGCCAGTCAACGATGCTCTACTGCTTTTTATATTACAGTGTTCGTATCTCTAACATAATAACTTTTAACTTTAAATTGTACTCTCTGTGGGTCTTCCATTTCAGCTAATCAAGAAGTAAGATTAAACGTGGAAGATTGCATTTCAAGGGATGAAGAGTTCTTAGGCTTGGTCTCTTTGTAGTATTCTTTAGTCATTTTTAATCAGGCGCATCCTGGATGATCAGTGTCGTTCCCAACCCTGCTGACTAGTTGTTTTTTTCACCACGGAGCTGTTCTCATATCAAGGGATCTTAACCTAAAATCTTCCTCGCTGAAGCCAACGGTTATTGTGTTCTTGGGTCCAGCAATGAAGATTTTGGGTTGAGATCCTCTCTCACCTCAAAAATAGCCTCCTTGCCTGAAGTCGCCCTTTTTTTGGTATTCTCAGAGTACCCATACGTCAGTATTGACAAAACCCTATTGTTGTATTGAACCTCCGTCCTATGCCAGCTCGAGTTCAAAGACCACCACCGTAGTCGACTGTACCGATTATATAAAAAAAAATATCCTGCTCGCTTAAAAATCGGTAAACCTGGAGTGCTTTTTCTTTAAAAAACCGGCCAAGTGCGTGTCGGACCACGCACAATGAAGGGTTCCGTAGTTGGGATGAATTTATCCCAAGAACAAACTTAACATTGTAGTTGGAAAACACGATTCCCATACGGAATGTATATGTAAGTTTATACAAACAATATTGAGTGATTTACCATGTTATTTTAAGATCACAAACTTCTTATAGGTTTTCCTGTAATCTATAAGTAAAGAACTAATTTCTGTTTTTTATCAAAATTTTAGGCTCAGTAGTTTCAGAGATAAGGGGGGGGGGGAATGGTAATTTTTCATCTATTTTCTTAAATAATTTTCAAAAGTATGTATTTAAAATATATGTATAAAAAATATATTTATAAAATCCTTTTAAAACAAGCCCTTTCATTTGATATGTCACACGGTACAGTCAGCAATTTTTTTTTTAAATTCTCTAATTTGCTCCCCAAAAGTCACCTCCATATTCAAAATTAATTATTTTACGTAACACGTCCGTGTTTGGGTCACAAAAGTTCATATGTGTACCAAATTTCAACTTAATCGGTCCAGAAGATTCGGAGAAAATCAGCTGTGACAGACGGACAGACAGACACAGACACACGAGTGATCCTATAAGGGTTCCTTTTTTCCTTTTGAGGAACCTAAAAAGTAACAGTGATATAGTTTATTACCTAAATCAAAATATAAACCTCTGTGTGGACCATAATACCTTCACCTAAAACACTTATCAATAAAATAATTACTATTCAGGTCGAAGAATGAAGTGAGAGGGATGATATTAATTGGGTCGGCTATTATTAACCCTAAGGCTATGGTATTGTTTCCCATGGCCAGTGATTAACTATAGCCTTTTTGTGTGGCCGGCCTATTGTTGGGGACGCGTGTGGCCTTTTGATAAACGTGCAATGGGTGTTGTGTGTTTTTGCACTTGCATGTGTGTTTATATAAGTCGTCTATATTTATTTACGTATTTAATGGACCTATTTATGTATACACATAATAATTATATAGTTATTCTTCTATAATAACTAAGTAAGGAGTTTAAGTTTGGATGTTGTCTAGTGCCGATACCAACATAGTAGATAATTAAAATATAATATCATAGAATAGAATACTCTTTATTATGTACACCATAAAAGTTACAGATATAATTATTTAAATTTTACATAGGGTGCAATATTATCATCTTAACGTGATGTAACAGATGTTACAGCGTAACGGTGGAGTTTCTTGCCCATTCTTGTATATACGAAAATACCTTTTGGAAGGGGCAACTAGAATAAATTATATTTTTTTGTAAATTTTGACGTTCAAAAGTGCCTCGTATGTGCCTATTTGAAATAAATGATTTGACTTTGACTTATCTGTATATTATCAGTGCAATTCGAAAAGCTAGACGGAAAACATTATTCCATGTATTATGATGGTATATTTAAAGTCCACTAAAGTATTTGTTCTCCAAAAAAGTCAATTGAAAAAGTTCAAAAACATTTCCAATCACTCGATCATCTCGATTTCGATATAATTGAGTCATGACTCGCTTCATGATAAAATGTTGCGCTGTTTAATAAAATACCGTTCTGTCACTAGTGATGTGCCGATCGACACAATGATGCGCACAACACTAATTAATATGGCGGTGACAGACAATGGAGTATTCACATCGATCGATGCAATTGTATTTAAAATGTTTTTTTGAATAGGAAAAATATTATATAAGTAGTGTAGACTGTTTTATGGCATACAATACGTTACCTGATACATGACGTGAGTGTGGTTATTTTGTAAGGGCAGGTAAATGGTTTCATCGCTTTTAATCGTAGAATTTTTTAAGTGAAATTTTTTTAGGCGCGTTGAGCACTTCTTGTATGAACAAAAATCATGGAACTCGCGTCATCGTCACCGAACGCTTTCCTTGAGACATGTGTATACTGTGTTCACTTCTATCGGAAGTCCCCAAAGACATTCCCGCAATTTTTTTTTCTTAACATTGGTTACTGGTCGTCACCAACAGCTATCGTGTTACCCAGTAACTGGGTTGTGGAGGACAGATAGGCAGGCTCCATGTAAAATACTGGTATTCAACTGCATCTGGTTAGACTGGAACTCGAAGGCGAAGATAGATTATGAAGTAAATAAAATCTCGAAATAGAGCTACAGTAATATTGCTTTGAAATTTCAGCCGTAGGTACTACACATTACCATATACGCTACTGTACATACCCTGCAACGTCTCAGGTTTGTCGTCTACGAAGATACGTGTATAGCACAAACCAGCTCTCAATCAATTCTCTCCTTACACCACTCCTCACATTAATAGAGCCATAACTTAAAATACCGCTCCGTCACAGGTCTATCCGATACCGGTATACCGCTCCGTCACTGGTCCATTTGATACCGCTGTACCGCTCATGACGTGTGCAGCCGTAATTAATAACGGATGGTAGCTAATGACCTTTGAGGGACGGTCGTCGGTAGCTTTGAGGGTATCTCTTTCAAGTTGGAGTGTGATATCTTGGGAACCTATTTTGGGTCATATATGATGAGAGGTTAGATATATTGGTTGAGTGCTGGGTTTCTGTAGATTAAGCTCAATAAGCTATAACATTTAAAACATCTATCTGTCTGATGAAACGTCCTAAACCATTGTTAATTTAATTAAATATCTTTAATCAACATTATCTCTAATATCAAGATTCATATGTTGACATTAGAGATAATGTTGATTATGAAGTAGTGCATCATGAAACATCTTCTACACATGAGAGATTTCCACAGATAAAACATGTAGGCAAATTCACGGCTTCGAGCGATGCGATGCGATGTGATGCGATTAACAACTTCTTACATCTAAGTACCCAATTTCATATAACTTAAACTATGTCTTATGTGAAGTATTGTATTAATTGTTCAATTTTGTGGCTCTGGACAGACGGTCTGATGTCTAACCCTTTTTTAGTATATTAAATAAACACAATAACATTCTCTACCTAACATTATAAACTAGCGTGTGACTACGCAGTACATAACTAATGATCTGCAACAGTCTGCGTTCGCGTGACGCGACTCCCCGACTCGACGTGTCATGCTCGCTGCATCATTAGAATGTATGACGCATATTTATTTGTGTATCACCCCAAAACAAACTGTAGATTTAGTACGTAGGCTGTACCTATAACACAGTTCCATGTATCACTGAAAATTTTCCACGAAAACTAATGCCATAAGTTGAATCAAACTCAAACTCAAAGCATTTATTTCAATTAAACCTATTACAGGCACTTTTGAATTGTCAAAGAGTCGGTCAGTTAGTCAGAAAGTTGAAGCTATTTGCCCATTCCAAAACGCAGATCTCTAAGATAAGATAAGATAAGATATATTTATTTGTCAAAAACACGTGTAGGTTTACAATCAGTTGGAGTGATTACAAAAAAAAAGAAGAAAACTTTCAACATGTTTTGCCTAGAGAGGCGTACAAATACAATAATAAAGTCAAAGTACAAAAATCATAAAAAGCAATATATTCAAAGTACAAAAATCATAAAAGTTACCGACGTCAAATTAATATCTAAAAATAATAATGAAAAAAATGTCTAAAGTACATCATTTAAATAATCGTCAACATTATAATAGCATTCATTTATTAAAAACTTCTTCATGTTTTTATTAAAAATATTAAAATCCAAATCTTTGTATGCCTTTGGTACTTTGTAGAAGAAAAATCAAGAACCCTAGAGATCTATGGAGAAGAATAGGCAAGAAACTCCAAGGACACTCTTTTAAATCAAGATATTACAAAATCCTGGGTACATTATTCTTGTCGCTCCTACTCGTATATGTGAGAACAATGTAAAAAAAAAAACCAATACAAAATATAAAAGATTACAAATAAGCCCTGGCAGATACGTATGAGATTACCAGTCACAACTGACGGTGGCGCCCGTTCACGAACATGACGAGAATAGTTGTGTTAACATTGTCTCAATTACTTACAATAAGCTTAAGTTTTATGCTAACTATCAGATTATGGTAGTAACGGAAGGTAATTGTCGACATACTTTAGTATAGCATCATTAGAATCCAGAAAAGGTTAAATCAAATAAACAACCCACATCAACAGTGACCTTATGTGTGATGTTTTTCAGAAAGGTCAGGTGCGTAGTACTCGCAACCGGCGCGCGTGTATGACTAGATGTATGATCGTAAACGAAGAAAAAGGAGTATGTGAGGATCGTAGCACGTGACCTTCTGTAGTTTCTGCCTACCCCCATGGGAAGAAGGCGTGAGTTTATGTATGTATGTATGTAACCACATCAACTCAATAAACTAATTAGTGACAGTCAGTAAATAAATCCTTTACCCTAACCCCTCGATCCAGTACATTAAGACATCATCTATACGCAACAACTGTACAAGACAAACAGAAAAACCGGTCAAGTGCGTGTCGGACCACGCAGAATGAAAGGTTCTGTAGTTGGCATGAATTTATTTATGAAAAACATATTCCCCCATACATTCCAACTGCAAATGTAGGTTTTTACGCCCAATATTGAGTGATTTGCCACGTTATTTTAAGACCATAGACTTCTTATAGGTTTTCCTGTAATCTATAAGTAAAGAACTATTTTCTGTATTTAATTAAAAAAATTGGCTTAGTGGTTTCGGTGAATGGGGAATGTTCAATTTTCATCTATTTTCTCAAATAACTTTAAAAGTATTTATTTTAAAATTATAATAAATATATATCTTCTATATTATATATCTTTCATATATATCTTATATTCACTGATATGCCACACGGTACAGTTTGCAAAACTTTATAGGGTTCCGTACTTCAAAAGGAAAAACGGAATCCTTATAAGAGTTCTGTTTTTTTTCCTTTTGAGGTACGGAACCCAAAAAAAACATTACCTCTACAATATCTCGTCACAGAACATTTAAAAGCAACAAGGCTTCCTTAATTATCATATTGTTGTATAAAATAGTCGTTAAAAGTCAAAAAGTCGATAACATTCAACTTGGGCCATTGTACAAACAAGCCTCTTGAGAAAGTAAATAAAGCCGGGGTTACACGAGCTGCCTAGCATCGTGCCTCGTTGACATCGTTACATTTAGTATAGTAATATTGACAAAATTATTCACTGGATTGAAGTGCGGTATATGCGCCTGAAAGGGTTACACGCGTACAATTGGTCTAAACAAGTGGCAATCGCTTTCAAAGATTGCTACAATGGTTTTTAATAAGACTGACATAAGGTTTTCGGTAGCTCGTGTCAATCCAAAACATTTTTAACTTTTCCTCATCGTTATCGCTAATAGAAAGTCACTTTGTCTAGGCCCTCAGGCTTAAATTGTACGTTGTTTTATAAAATTACTAGTGGTCGCCCACTGGTAGAAATTCGACCCCCTCCACTTACAATCTATATAGCAAATACTTACAAATTCCATGAATACACAAATACCATGATATTTTAAAGAACTTACTAACTCCATGCTCAAGCTGTCACTTCTTTCATCTGTCTATCTTCAAGTCATTAGGCCCTGGTACTATATGTGGGTGTAAAACGCATGGTATTGTGTGTAATATTTTTTTTATTAATATAATTTATTTCTAATGCATATTAT
This sequence comes from Tiliacea aurago, assembly GCA_948098905.1. NCBI lineage: Eukaryota > Metazoa > Arthropoda > Insecta > Lepidoptera > Noctuidae > Tiliacea > Tiliacea aurago. The sequence goes on from OX402583.1 coordinate 28,116,551, forward strand.
ATTAAAATATTAGCTTTCTGCAGTTTCTGCACTCCTCCTCCCTATAAAATTTAACTGTGCCAAATTTCATACTCTCCTCCGTCCACGTAATTTTCGTAATAAGTGGTACAAACTTTTTGCTTCACGAATTAATAATAATGATAAGAAACTAAATCTTTACAGAGTATAATAGGTACTTAATGCCTCGGGTAGGTATGTTCATTGTTCACGTTGCAGAAACTATACCTTTTTGATATCTCGCTAATCATTTCTTCATCTTACTGTCAATGAAAACAATTGCATCACCATAATCACTCGCCAAAGCTCGAGCGCTAGAACGCAGCATAATATTTCATCACGACAAAAAATCTTCAGTTAGGTCACGTTGGTTCACTAATTCGCTCCCGGGGGCCGCTTCTGAAATCATGCCCGGAATTCACTATACGGACACTCATTTGACTAAATGAGGAGCTCTGAGCATATTTATTGGTGGATGTTATGACTGTATGATGTTTGAAGATGGGAATGGAATTAGATTAGCGAATATAGCATTCCTATATTGTAGGTATATCGTAAATTCTGTATGTGAAATTTGATCCTGAGGAAAGATTTTTTTTTTACTGCTTGAAATATGGTACTCTACTTTTGAGATGTGAAATGCCTTGTACATACAGGGCAAAAATATAGTTTTTTTTTTTTAAAAAAAACGTGCGGGGCAGTCTTTGGGCACTGCCGATAGAAGTGAAAACTAAGTGAGTAACGTAGTTGTGAATTGTATCGCAGCGTTCGGTGACGATGACCGTGTTCACCCAAAAAGTGCTCAACGCGCCTAGTGAAGTTTTCACTTATTTTTTATCCGGATCTTCGATAGATCTGACAGCAGATACTTTAACCATTTTCCTCTGAACACAACCGCGACATGTACCTTGCTACAAAGTATAAACAACAAAACGGTACACAAAGCTTCTTATCTGCTTATCCCCTGATCCCTACAGGATAAGTTATTGTGAATGTAGTTCAATGACAGTTGAAGGAGATCGCTCTATTTTCTGCTTACCTTTACCGGCTTAGAAATCGGGGTAAGCATTCACTTGGATTTATTATTTGATTTTTTTTTCTTTGATTTTCCTCTTTATAATTTTCCATTGCGATGAACAGGTACAAGTAATTTCAGCATTGATCATGGATGAACATCATCAATCTCTCCTTAACAACTCGCAATGTCAATAATATTGTAATTCCATTATCATTATTGCAGTAAAATTAAAATCACATTATTATATGGAATGTTTAGCACATTTACAGCTATTTTATAAACCTACAAATAAACCTTCAACGGTTCGACACAATCGCGGAACAACTGTCAAACATTCGAACTGACAATAATTGAAAGTTAACAATAATTGCGTGTCGTAAACATGTGTCAGTTGTTAATACGTAATACGCGATGAACACCCCGATACCACCATAACGCTGAAATTTTACATCCATTACATTTCACAGCCATTATTTTTAACGGCACATCTGATTTACGTAAACGACACGCGGCGAGTATGCGGCACGGGCGCCCAAATAAAAACAAAAGCCGTACGAAATAAAAGAGAAGAGACATCGTGACGTTTATAAACAAAACTCCGTTTTAGAATGATGGTCCGGTGCGTCCCATCGCGCATGGCGGGGCGGGCGGGCGCGCGGAACGTTTTAATGTTCCCGAGCCCGCCGAGCCAGCCCGCTCATGCCCCGGTAAGCGTCTATGCTCGACGCCTAACTCCCTTCAAACCGCTCACAATAGCCCGCTTTATCCAAAGTCGTCCTCGCGTATTCCCACTCGGACGTTTTTGCTTTCCAATTAGTATAGTATAAAACTGTCACGCAAGGACAGCGAGAACGGTTATTAGTGTCGTCGCTAATAAGAAGTAACAGCGCTCCCTTTATCGCCGGCTTTAATTCTTACGAATGCAAGGAATTTTCGGGGCTGACGCGACTGGCGAAATTAAAGATACGCGATTTCAACCGGTGCGATGACAGGGAGGAGTGATAATTATGAAAAGTAGGGGAGGGCTCGCCCACCGTTCGCGGTCAAAGATGAGTTTGCCAGTAAAAAAATATTTAATATAATATGGGGCTGCCATGCTAAACGCTATCGGGACTAATAATCGCCGCCGAGCCTCTTTGAGCGCCTTAATGAAGTGTTTCGTAGATTATTATATTTTTATTAAAAGAGCCTGCGCGTTGATGAGAAAATTTATATTGTAGTATCTCTTCGAAATGAGCCTTCACTTTTATACGGAAGTGTTCTCGAAAAAGAGAAACAATTAAGGGCCGTTACGCGAACAAAGCGAGTAACAACAATAAAAACGTTGGGAACTCAATCTTGCCCGACCGTTACCGGAGTTAAACGACCGATGCCGATTTCCGAACATCCGTTACAAAATTTCAATACGAGTCATTAACATAAAAAGGAAACAATAACCGTTTAAAATTTCGATTCGGTATTGCCTTTTTTTTATTGGTGAAAAATCTCAATTTGCAAGAGTAGAACGTACGAAATTTAAATTTGAATTTCCGCCGGCGGTCGGCGGCGCTCGGCTCGGACCCCCGTAATTAGAGGCTAATGAGAGCAACTGTACGTCTTTCTGTCCCGCTGTGACGCTCATTTTTCTGAGCATATTTTGTACCGTTCCGCTTTTATTACGTGACGACTGCTCGTCATAATGTTCGCGAGTTTTTATACTTGTGTAGCTATAAAAAAACTCATTAACTTTTTGATCGTAACCACGAGGGAATGTACTAATATTTGTTTTGCGCTACATGTTACGATGTTATGTATGAACTTCTTCTCTGACTTTCGAGTACTTCATAATTTACTGGTGTGTTGACCTGAATATATTTTCCATTACTGGGTTCCAACGATTGAGTGTAATAGTCACTTTGAACTTTGATTATTACGGCCCTCTTCAAAGACTTGCCAATAAATAGTAAACAGTCTTGGATCTACTTTCTGCGAGCTCGTTGTGTTTGATCAGGTGAATTTATATAGGGTGGTACCTACCCGAGCGCCCTACATTCTTTACACATTCTCAATTGCTTTTTTCCCTTGTCAATGTTCAGTATCTGTAGTGTGCTTACATACGCACTTTGTGGTATGATGGTATCTGGCTTACTTTCCCAGATGTTCATACTTACTTACCTACTTCACTTGCCTCGCGCCAGTAATTCGGTCTGACACTGGCAGTAATCTCGAAGAAGCGTAATTTCCTCGGCTACGAAACACATTAACTACTATTCCTACAGTGGCAGCTAGCACGGATACCTCGCGGGAATTTTTGGCTAATTACACCTCTCGGCGTCTCCCGCTCCTGTGATCGTTCACTCGTTCATCCGTTCATTCAGAGGCGCTCTCCCCCAGTTTTTCGTCGACAAGAAACTTTTGCCAATTAAGAGGCTGGCACAGCGGCGCAACTTCTCAGGGACTTTTGTTCGTCAACTAATTGTGACGTGTATAAAAGACAAATTTTGGCTGCCTACACATTATCGCTTTTGCGTTTGTAACGTATTTCTGTATGTGTTGCGCACTTTCTTATTAGGAAGTGAAACCTTAGGTAACATAAAGTACACATGCGTTAGCGAAACCTGGTTTCAGAAATAACATTGTGAGTTCCAACCAAGTGATATTAGGGAATAGTTTAGCAGCAGTGATTGACATCCGTCACTTCACACTTCAGGTCCAGTTGAAAACCAGCGACAGGCACTAGGTGTCTGGCATTTTTGCTGAAGTGAGCCTTTTTGACGCAGCCGTGAGGCACACTTACCCGCTAATTTCTTACGTCGCACTTTACATATTTACTTGTTTTTTTTTTTTTTTATCTGCTGTAATTATATTATATTGTGTGCCTTTTAGTCTGTGCTAAATAAATGTATTTTCTTTCTTTCTTTCGTTCAGTTCTGTGCGAACCAGCTTACATTAGACTGAGGGCCATCAGCGTTGTTGATATTATTGCACAATGCCACAATATCTGAGCCCACACTTTTAAGTAACAATTTCATAACTGGCCATCTGGGTATAAGCTAAAGAGGCTCTTAAAAAGAAACAGTTGCTTTTCAGAAAACAGTCTTTTAAACCTGCCTACGTCGTTATCTTTACCTAGAGTTCGTTATTTCAACAGCAACATTCCACAATGCGACGTGGCCTTAAATAGCTAAGTACCTACTTAAGTTTCGACCTCCGGGCTCCGAGGGAAACAAATTAAACGTTGTTGTATTTTATGATAACACTCGAGTCGAGAGAATATTTTTATTAAAACCGTAGAAAATCTTTTGCGATAAGATTTGTCAATCTCTAGCAGGGTACTCTCTGGTACTCAGGTTGGGTAGACTAAAGTGTCAGTCAGAGTGGCAGAGTGGTATGATGTGTGCAGTTTTTTTTAACACATCTCAGTGTAGGTTCCAAGTTCTATGTCTGTCAGTGTCAAGTGGAAAAGACAAATTGACCATCGCATTTGGTTCAGTTAGACGCTGCTGAAATTGATTTTGTTGTTTGTTTTAGCCCCAGAAATCATGATAGAAAATGAGGAAAAGCATTATATGTAACTTTTTTTCACAAACATCTTATATTTTTTTAAGTTTATTTATGAGGAACAATTTAGGTATAACTTAACAATAGACACGAATATAGCTGCAAAAGTAAAATACTGTGGCGCTGCTATAAATAATTATAATAACTTTAACAACGTCTGAGCTAAAACTGAACGTCAAACACCCACATAAAAAACTCAAAAATTCTTAATTTGTATTGTGAAAAACTAAAATATGAATTGCGTTAATTAGTAAAGTTAAGACAGCTGTCATAAATCACTGAGTAATGAAACAGCATCGCAGGAACACTGAAATTCAATTAATGTAATTTTAACTTTCGCTCCGAACGGAATCCGTTCGTCTTCGTTTCTAAGTTATTTCAACTTGACATGTTACTTCCTGCTTTATTTGGGCCACAATATGTTACTAGAACGTCTTTGAAGTAATAAACTGTAGATACTTGTTACTTATATACCTGAATACAACTGCAGGTACTTTTTTGAATGATAAATACAATACAACTGGTTTGACGAAGATGGCGTTCGATACTTGCAAGTAAACGAAATAAACCGCATTAAAATAAATGTAAGTAATGAAAACTGATAACTTATCACTAGAGATCGGATATTCGGATGCATATTCACCTAAAGTTTGAGAGTTGACTAGTATGGAGTGCGCTTCGGTACGGGAAAGTGTCGGTTTCCAGGACTGACAAGTTTTTAAGAACTACTCTTTTGTACTGTGTATCCCCGAATATATATATTTCATTTTAGAATAAAAGGTTTGGAAGAAATATTAATAGTGTTTTTTAAACGTGTTATATTTTTCACATAATTCTTGCCTAGTTCTAAATAGATACGAAATATTTGTTATACGTAGGAATACAAAATAAAAATATATTTTAAGAAGCCGTTTCCATACTTTGTATCCTTTGCCGGGCAAAAACGTACTTTAGGTAAATATGTATCCGAATATCCGATCTCTACTTATTAGGTAACCATCACTCTGTGTCAGCGGTGACTTCGACCCGGACACAGCAAAGCATCAGTAGCTCAACACAACACAAGTGCACGCAGACCACCACAACCTAATTTACGACTCATCTCCTGTTACACCACAGAAATTAAGCGGTGATCCATTTACAGCCTAACCACAGCACATCAACCATACACAATCAACGAATAACAATAATGACCGTTTGTAAATTACAGATAAAACACGGATCTGCGGTCCACCTCATATTTAAACCAGCTGTTATCAATAATAAAGGCCAAACATAAAACATTGCCTATTTTAATGCTTTTTGTTAAAGTGCTCATTAAAAGGCGAAAATAAAACGCAAGCTATTAAGCCGTATCGTTCGATACGACAATACACGAAGTGCTTTGCACTAATGATGTAGGATACGTGAATAATGATTACATGGATGTCACCGAATATGCTGGAAGCGCTACTTTGAAGCGACACAGAGAATAATTATTATTTTGAGAATAATTGGTGGAAAAGTCTTGATAAATTTGCTAACAATTTTCACTACTCAGCAAATTGTGAGAGTTCACTACTTAAATAGGAAAACTGTAATGCAGTGGAAGTACAAGTCGCGCTAGATCTCCATGAATTTAATTTCGCCGCATCAAAGTGGACGCCAATAATGTCATTAACAACTAATTAACTTTTCAGGCTATCAGGACATAATTATCTAATTATTTCCACGACATATTTTATTGAATTTTCTTGATCCCACTGGACAAAACTCCTGCGTCCCGTCTATTTAAAATAATAATCATGAGTACCGCCGCATACCGTGCTTATATACAACATGCCCCAAAATTAACGCACATCCTCTTAAGGGGTCATTGTACTCATCATTATGAACATCTTTTAATATGTGACTAAACCATTAATCGCGAAAAAAAAATCAGCAATCGATCAGTTTACATTTTGACGAGTTATGAGAACATAAATGTTGGGAACAGCTTTTTCTTTTTTTTTTTTTTTGGGTGGGAAATTATCAAATAACTTCTCCCGCTCTGGGCGGAGCGGGAGGGCGTGTCAGACTTTTACTGACTAAAACCCACCCGTGTTCTTTCCGCTGCCTGTGTGCCAGGGCCACGATATCCCTTTCGGACAAACTCGCAACCCTGGCAGGCATTGGCCCTAACGGACCCCGTCAGCTGGTGCTGACAACTCTTTGAGGCGCGCGTGGAATACAACGCGCCGTCGACCCGGGCCTGGTCCTTATTGGTCGGTGAGCTACCCATCGCTCACCGTCCGCAAGCCCGCGCCTAGGGTGGCCGGAAATCGGCTTGCGACTCCCGACGCCCGGGGCGTCTCCTGCGGCGACTAGGGGCGCAAGGGCGTGAACCTTGCCTCTCCCTCACGCGTTCCGCCTCCTCCTTCGCAAGCATTACTGCTTCGCAGAAGGAGGTGACGGCCTCCCATGCAGTCTCGCTCCGAACCATGGAAAAAAAAAATCTAATGTTGGGAACAGCTGATTTTTTTTCAGGATTTCATGTTTGGTCCCATAGTAAAAGTTTTTCATAATGATGAGTACAATGACCCCTTAAGAGGTTGTGTGTTAATTCTGGGAATAGCAGCCTATTATAGTCCCGCCGCAGGGCTAAAGCCCCTTCTTATACACAGAAGGCACAAACATTGATCACACGCTTGCCCAACACGGGTTGCCGATTTCAGATTTATATTAACTACTAGCAGCGCCCCGCGGTTTCACCCGCATAAGTTTCGATCCCGTGGGAATATCGGCATAAAAACAATCATATCTGTTAATCCAGGTTAAAAACTATATCTGTGTGCCAAACTTCACCTAAATCCGTTCACTAGTTTTTGCGTGAAAGCGTAACAAACATCAATCCATCCTCACAATCATTCGCATTTATAATATTGTTATTTTAAAACTATGATATCTCAGAATCAGAATCAGAATCAGTACTTTATTTGCTATGAATGTAGGTACAGGTATAAGATGTTGTACATAAATCCAAAAAATAATCCATCCATCCATGTTGTAATCCATCTCCTAAGATATTCATTGAAATCATATAATGTCAAGGGCAATTTTGTTCAAAATTAAATACTTGTGATGAATAACGTATTTATTTGTATAAGGATTAATAAATAATGTATAAAAAAACACCTTCGAAAATAATGTATTATTTCAGAACTTTGATTAACATAAAAATGTTATAGTGAATCAACCTTATTTGATTGATATGCTGTCGCGATTTTTTTTTAGAACTTTTAAAAGGGGAACTTTTCCGTCATTCATGATTTTTGCGTAACTTTTAATCGTTTACGCAGCGTAGGCAACGGAAGCGATCAAAAGCATTTGTTTTTCCCGTTTTTACAACATTTTTCATTGATTCTCCGCTCATCTTAGTTGTAGCGTGATGTTATATAGTCTATAGCTTTCCTCGATAAATTGACTATCCGACAAAAAAAAAATTCAATTGGAACCAGTAGTTCCTGAGATTAGCGCGTTCGACCAAACAACTCTTCAGCTTTATAATATTAAGTATAGATACGTCCAGGTTTCCTCACGATGCTTTTCTTTTACCGATGTCAGTAATTTCCAAAGTAAACTCAGAAAGTACCGCTAATATAAACATGGAATTCACACCCAACACAAAACTTACCAAACACAGACACCAACATAAAAACTCCATCAATCCCGCGTGACATATCGGACAATGCAAAACTGGAAACCGACCGCAGAACATCAATTTCGTCCAATTTCCGCGTGTCGTTCCATCCAGATGCACTACATCTATTGTGCGCGATGGCCACCGCTAATCCATTAGCAATACGACTTTTACACAATGGCCTACTGAAGCCGGGTGAAACCCGAAAACTCGCTTTGTTAGTGCAGCGGTAATATCAACCGTAGTTTAGACCTATTGTGTCCTTATCTATCGGCGTAGTCTGATTAGGGAACATAAAGGTAGATTGGGAGTTACTTTAATGGTAATCAGCTAATTATGGCTTTGGCAGTACCTATTATTATCTATTGAAATTTGAAATTGAAGGTGTAGGCATGTTTCAGTTCCCTCGCTAATCAGTCAACCCAGTGCTATTATTTAAGCGGACCGCAATCCCTGCTGCGAAAACCTCCAATTCATTTAACATTAAGGTGTCTAAGAAAAATATCCGCTTTAAATCTTCAAAGACTCCTATTAACGTCTTAAAATCTTGCAACTTTATAAAGGTTGGTATATAATAGAGGAATTGGTAGCCCTTTTGCCTAATTATCAAAATAAAGCTTTTATTATTCTCTGTTGTGTGCAGAAAACTGGAAACGAGACATAAGATGAGTTAAATGTCTTCTCTGTACACTCATTAGTAGGACTAGCAACGTAAATATATAGCTATTATTGCCGCTAACTTTTAATATCGCTACAATACGGCGGTGAGCCTTCAAAAGCGACTAATTAAATTTTTAGATAAAACGCTTTTTGTGGCGTCGAAATTAATTTATGTTTCATCAGCTAGGCTTTAAGTTTTGGCTTTCATTTGTATCACTTAAATCTGATCCTTAGAAACTAATATTAGTATATTAATTTGCCATTTGAGTAATATTTTCGTTTGCTCCGTTTCTTAGTTAAAGGAAAGATTGACATTGCAAACTGATTTACCCAATCATTCTTTTCAATTAATTTGAAGAAATATTTTTTGTATTTTCTTTATAACAAAGTACAGGTACATGGAAAGTTTTATGATGAGCAAGTACATTTGATATTATGTAGAGATTCCAATAACAATTAATTTCGCTTAAAACATCATCTTTCAAATCCTTTCAACTACCAAACAAACACCATAAAAACAATCCTTTAAAATTCATTAGTACAAGAAACCCGACGTTCTTAAGCAAACACTCGACGATCGTGTGAACGCGTCGACTTTAAACAAGTCGAACGTATTAGACGGCGTATCGGGTTCCGTGCACCTCATTATACGGGATGCATAGCAGTGCATATGAAGAGAAAAACTTAGTTTAGCGTTCGCAATGAGGATCGGGTTGTTTAAGATTGTGGTTTGTTTATCGGTAGTAGGGATACATTTTCTATGGTTTGGTGTGTGGTGTCTCCACGTTTACGTCTTTTGTAAAGGCTTTGATATTATCTGCTACGGTAGCAGATTATACAGAAAGAAAGAAAGAAAGAAAGAAAAATAATTTTATTCGTCCAGAAACACGTGCTTAGGAAAACATAGACTCGAGCAAGTAAACATTAAAAAAAAACCTTTACAGGCACAAAAATAACAAATAGTCGGCAACTGCACGTCATGACTGTGAAAAAGGCTTGCACTCAGCATGATGCTGTGCTATGGGGGACCCACAACACAGCGCTGATTTTCAGTTGTTACCCGAAACATACGTACGGAACTCAAGTCAGGTTTAATGAGTTGAACAACAAAATAAAATAAAATAAACAGTACTTATAATATCTAAGCAGTAGCAGTGTGGTTATAGCAGTGATGCCAGTGCTACCACTAAGTACACACACGATGCCATTCCGCTAATAGATAAGCCCTTTTTTGCTATGCTTAATACGCATATAGCTTTTTTACTAAACTCCCACACTAAACCTTCGCTTTAGACCTGCAGAATAAACAATAAAATACAACATCCAAGCTCAATGTCAACATCCAAACGTCAAAGCAAGAATAGAACAACAAAAATCGTAAACCGCTTTTTAAAATGACGCAGCCAAACAGAAATGCAACCGACTCGTCTCAAGACGAAATAGAAAAAAATAAACTTCGAGGCAAAAAGTTCATATATACTTCCAAGACACAGTAATCAGCGCAAAATATAGTCGGTCTCACGTACGAATCAGCGCGCGGGAACGCGAAATAAAGTTTTGATGTAAAAAGTTCTTTTTATATGCCATGTTGAGAACAAACTTGGGTGGTTTGCTGTATGTGCTATATGTATGAAAGTGTAATGATTTCTTTAACATAATTTTCGTTGATTTCGTGAGCGTTTTCTCTAAATTTTAAATGGTGAGCATACTATGTTTGTTTTGGTTGATGTCGATTTTGTTGTTCTTTGAGTTTACGGTTTTGTTATCACTTCCCTGGATAAAGCAAGAAGGGCGTTTAAAAAACAGGACGTTTATGCTATAAAACAAAATTTTAGAACTTCTTATAAATCGATAACTTAAACCCAAAGACAAAAGAACGATCAAAAAACTCTATACCCAAAACCCCTAATATGACATACTCGACAAAAGGACAACTATTTCATTTTAAAAAAAAACGTTTCACCTATAAATTATAATTTTACGTCGCCGTCGAATATCAGAGAACCCTCATTCGGCCATAAAACATCGATACGCTAATAGAATCTCCCGGTATTTAGGACCCGTCCGCGATGGAAACTTTTACCGGCCGGCACGGGCGGGTTACCTCGCGATCGAAGGCGCGCGCTGAATACAAACGAGCGAATCTTAACCCTCAATCTGCCGGATGCATGCGAGTGGCGATAAACGCCTCACGTGAACATTGATTTTTTTAAATAAAATTTTGAGGTCGTCTTTTTGTCGGGGTTTTATTTAGGTGGTTAATTATTTTTTCTTTTGTGTTATTTTGATTTTAAAGTATTATAGTATACTATGATAGGATGTGATCATGATGCTGGTTCCTTATTAATTCTTGGGAAATATGAAATATTGAAAATAAAAAAACCGGCTAAGTGCGAGTCGGACTCGCGCACGAAGGGTTCCGTACCATTATATAACGGCAAAACAATTACGTTTGTTTTATGGGAGCCCCCTTAAATATTTATTTTATTCTGTTTTTTAGTATTTGTTCATATAGCGGCAACAGAAATACATAATCTGTGAAAATTTCAACTGTCTAACTATCACGGTTCTTGAGATACAGCCTGGTGACAGACGGACAGACAAACGGGTAGTGGAGCCTTAGTAATAGGGTTCCCGTTTTACCCTTTGGGTACGGAACCCTAAAAAATATCGTCATACATACATAAAATATATTGTTTCCAATTCTCCTAAATACAAGAAAACAACAGCGGTGCTTGATAATAAAAATCTTTAAATACTGCTTCCCAAAACACAAAAAAGATACAAAATAATTAAGCACTCCAACTCAAAACACTTAACCTCAGCTAAGAACGAGGAGTACACTCCAAAGCATTGTTCTTTAAAAGAGGGACGTTAGAGGCAGTCGTGAGAGGAATCCCCACCACGTCGGCGACACATGTCAGCTCTCGATCCGATCTCGATCTGTGCGAACACTTAATAAAATGACACTCTTAAAACTTTGAAGGTTGTAAGCGATGAGCGGGTAGCGGGTTGTCCGAAAATCCATTCGAAATTAATTTAAAATAATATTTAATACGTTTATTTATTAATAACCAACTTATATTAAGAGTTTGCACTACACATAAAAATTTTCGGTCAATATTAGTAAGTAATACGTTAACATCGATCTCTTGCCCTTCTATCCCAATTTATTCGGGGTCGACGAAACATGTATTTTTGATGTGAAACATCGATAACCGTACGTAAACCCCATTTCTGGCGGGGCGACGCATGCCGCGTGGCGACGCGTCGCTACTATACAGTCTAAAGTCATAGTATACAGTGTAAAGTGTGTGACAACTGCCGCGTCCCGTGACGGCTCGATTTTTTTCTTCCATACTTAACTATTAGTCATAATTTCGGTAGTCAGAGCCTTAGTAAACTTTTTTTTTACTTGTTTTTTACGAAGGCCTTTTAAGGTTTTTTGAGGCCAAGATAAAGTAGTCTAAAAAAAAAATTACACGACTGCCAAAAAACGAACTATAAAACTAAAAACAAGTTGTATTAGTTAATCTGTATGTACCAAGCGAAAGGTCTCGGGGCAGTCATGATTTAATTTTTTTTAATTATTTATTTTTATTTTAAACATTTAGTGACAAGTTTTATTTGATCGTGTAATGCACTTAGCATTACACGTTATATAAAATATAACTTTGGTGGTATTTTTATCTTAAGCACTAAATATGGTTTTATACTCTCGCGGCGAGGCGAGGGGCGGATGACGTGGCCGTGAAATGTTTGTTTTGCATGTACACCCTACCTACGTAAAATGTATGCCAATAAATTTTACAGTTTTGACATGTGTTCATCAACGCCTTCAATTTATTACCCATATTGTAATAATTGAATATATTATATTTTGACATTTGAAAATGAAGCCATACTGCCGCCATATTAAAGTAGAGTAACGTAAATTTTATTTCATAAAAAGAGGTACAGTCTGTTACAAAGTAGGATGACAACTTAGGAATAGTTTACATCTGAGATGAGTAGGTAACAATACAATTTTACGATCTGATGTCCTAGCTAGGTTACTTAGTAGCCTGTATTAAGGATATTGTTTTCAAACATATTGATAACCTAAGCTATGTCACTCGGGATGATGTAAGGATTCTAACGATAACCTCTACATCTAAAAATTATTTTATTTTATGGTGGCACAAAGAAATTCACATAGATACATACACACATGAACTCGAAACATATTACACTCCTTTTTGGGCACTCGTGTACGTGTAATAAAAATCTTGAAACAACTTAAATCTTTTGTCAACTAAAAGACGTATGAGTTGAGCTAAAATCGCTAGTTTGAAATACATAATGTACCATGCAGAAACATTTGAGTACGTTATACAACTGAATCATAAAATGTAGCTCCTGCGTAACAATGCTTGTCATCATTTACCAACCGTCGAAAATGACTACTCTAGCAAAAGTTGCTAAATGATTCGTCAGCCGTTAGGTACCATCCCCGCTGCCGCCTATGACTCGAGTGACATATGAACCGGTAACATGTGCCACCGAGTCTGTCTTGTGATCCCCATATCTTTGTTACCCGAACATCCACAGTCTATGCTTTTTTTTTTCAACTTTATTGAGAATTCATCGGAATTCCGTGTTAACTCCTTTATGTATTTGTTTATCGGCTGATCGCTTTGTCATTGTTTTCCTTCTCTTCGTATTGTTATCAAGGAAAGTGATAAAAGTTTTATTTGTTCATTTTGTCTCACGAGTTGTTCCAATTCATTCAATTATTTCGTAGCTAACCTTCGTGCGGGTAGCGATCAGCGACGTAGATGTATCGTAGCACTTTCGTAGCGCTTTCGTAGCGTGCTACGAAATTACGTAGACCGTTCATAGACCGTTGTCTTACCAGTAAATAAATTTCTAATGTGCTCGTGGCGGTGCATTATTGAAGATAAACTGAGCAGTTTAACATTATGTACAGTTATATTGGGTTTACAATGTACTGAAGTTAAATTATGTAACCGTATAAGTATGGTAAATTATCTACACTAAGGCTGCGTTCTGACGACACGGGCCCGATACGCGCCCGCCCCGCGCCCGCCCCGCTCGCTTTGAAATTTGTTGTATATCATTTGAGACTTTATGACACATCAAGAGATCTCAAATTGCATTTATCGAAGTCAACCCGCACACGGCACGCGCCCGCCTCGCGCCCGCCTTGCGCCCGCCTCGCGCCCGCCTCGCGCCCGCCTCGCGCCCACCTCGCGCCCGCCTCGCGCCCGCCTCGCGCCCGCCTCGCGCCCGCCTAGCGCCAGCCCCGCACATGCGCTGCGCACGTCTTGTGCCTGCGCTTCGGCTAGTGCCGTATTGGCGTTTTTTTTATTAAATAATAAGTAGTATAAGCGGGTGCGAAGCGGGCGCGGGGCGGGCGCGGATTTTGCGCGTGGTGAACGTGGGTCCGAGGCGTACACAACGCGTGTGCGGGGCTTACGCGTGGTCGGCGCGGGTTATGCGCGTGTCGTCCGAACGCAGCCGCATACATAAGCAAGGACTAGTAGTAACATTTATTATTTTTGTAAACTGTATGCACAAGTAAGAATAACTATACAAAGGCGGACTTAATGCTTTGTTCGACGCTTGAATTTTCTCGTTGGCAAATTTTTACTCAATTGTCAGTCTCATTCCCTGAAACATTGCATTGGAAATTAATATCAAAAACTGTTCCAAAACATCAATTAAACAACCGGAACAGCAAATTAAACCACTCACTTAAAGTTCAAACGTTCAGCGAACGCATTCCGAACATAACACCGCACTGTCTAATTCCATGACACACTACACAATATAATTTCAATAAGACTTATTGAACCCAATCAGCTTGAAATTAATCAGCTGTACGAAGTGAACGACGTATTGAGCAACTCATTGCCTGGTGCGGTTAGGAACGACGTATTGAGCAACTCATTGCCTGGTGCGGTTAGGAACGACGTATTGAGCAACTCATTGCCTGGTGCGGTTAGGAACGACGTATTGAGCAACTCATTGCCTGGTGCGGTTAGGAACGACGTATTGAGCAACTCATTGCCTGGTGCGGTTAGGAACGGTATTACCTATTAGTTTCAATTGGGAAAAGAAATTGGTTTAGAATTTTGGAGTCTTAAGAGATTCGTGAAGAAAAATGGATACCTACTTTACTACATGTGTCCGAAATCAAGCAACCATGAGTGACCTCATAATAAACTGAAACTCAAACGCATTTATTTCAATTAAACCATTTTCAGGCAATTTTGAAGGAGTCGGTCAGTCAGAGAGATGAAGCTAGTTTCCCATCCCAACGCATGGTAGATTCCTTGAGAGTATTGTTTACACATGAATGTAAAGGAGCAATTTATATAGTGGTGGAAATATAAACAATATAGATGAAATTATACTTAAAAATCTATAACGTTATAATCATGCACATTTTTTCGAGCATTTAAATTAGATATGTATTGCATTTCCCAGATTTAGCTATGGGGACTGGTTAAGGATGTTGTCTTTTAGAACCCTACAAAAAGCCTTAACCTTCAAAAAGTGCTGATTTTTAATATAAATAAATGATTAAGTTATTTTAAGTTACACCTTAGTAAAGTTTTCAACAAAAATATACAAAAGAAACTAAGACAAAACACAAACTGGCCACACCCGTCAACCGGAGAAAACAAACTCACATGTCTACCGCAGAACGCATAGTTTAGAACATGTTATGTAAAGAAAACAGCAGTGTTAGTGTTTAAACAAGTTTGTTCGCGCGATGACGGCTATAACATATTTCAAACAATTTCAAAGTGTAATGTGCGAAAAATAAGGTGCTCATATCGTCTGTGCCGGTTCAGGCGCCCCGGACACGGAGATATTGATACTAGATGTGAAATAAGTGTTGTTTGTCGACTGCCATAAAAGGAGTGTCATATGTTTAGGGTTCATGTATGGGGGACCTCTTAGATTAAAAAGTGTTCCAAAGAACGGACCCCGACTGCAATGATAATTTTATTTATCTGTAGGTACACTCAGCGAGTGAATGAGTGACCTTTCGCTTTGTCTAAACAGATGAACGAATACAACTTGTTTTTTAATTTTAGTTTTTTTTTATCAGATTTACTTAATGATTCATCTTCATCATCATTTCAGCCGTAAAACGCCCCCTGGAGACACCCACGGGAACAAATATGATTAGGTGTAGGTAAACATTGGTTTCATTTGAATAGTTATGTTTTAGAGTTTTGGCGTCTGGAGATAGAAATAAAAATAATTCGATGTTTAAGACTTCGCATATTCATATTTTCTCTTCTTGTTCTCACACACTATTGTCTACATTTCTTTTTCATTTCTCCTTTCGCAGGTCTGCTGTAAGACATTTCTTAATAAATAAGCACTACCTTTGTACTAAAATTATAATTATGTCGTATCTTTCTGTATTTTACTGTGTGTACATAAATAATAAAATAAATAAATAAAATTGGTAAATTTTATGACAAGCAATAATGCTATCAGCACATTTACGTAACAGCTTCATACGGCTAATCATCTTACCATTTCGTGTAACTTATGCATAATTTCATGTGCCATATTCTACGATTTTTTTGTTCATACAAAATTTTGAATAAAATTCATCCACCGTATCCAGGTAATCTGCATCTGCGGCCATCTGAGCTCCCCTTCTCTGTGAGAGCTAGATACAAGCTGATCCGTTTTGTTTCCTCAATGTACACTCCTGTACCCCCCCCTGCCCCCGCCTGGCACAACTCTCCCCTCCTACTGCCCTGTGTATCAAGCTCACAGAAAACTTTGGAAAAATATCCTTTATTTATATTCGATTTTATATCGGAAAGTTTATCCAAGAACTTTTGGCTAGGTTTTAATTTTTAATACTTTAGGATCGAGTTTCGGTTCGGGAATTTGATTTTCTTGCAATTTTTGTGAACGTACTTTTGATTTCGAAGAAAAGGTTGCTTAAAAATCGTATTACTTACAACCAAGTTTTGATAGCATGACGAACTGAGTGACTGACATTTCAACACCCAGCCCATTAATAAAATAAGTGATAGACATAATTTTAATACTAGAAATAAAGACAAAATAGATCAACCATTTTTCAGGTTATCTAAAGTACATACATCTTTTATGGGGTACTGTGTTAAATGTTACAACAAAATACCTTGTGATATATTGCAACTAAATGAAAGAAAATTTAAAACTCATATTAAAAGAACACTTAGTAAACAAGCATATTACAAATTAGAGGATTATATACAAGATAAGAATGGTCGGAAACATGCTGGTCCTGCTCCATAGGACAATCTAGAGTCTAGACAAAATCAAACAGGTTGCTATTTTAATTGTATAATTTATTATTTTTATGACATTTATTTTAAATTCTGTGATTACCTTAACTCACACTGATATTGTTATTTTTTAGGAAATCGTACCTATATAATTTTTACAATTTTTGTAAATATGTGAGCACCATGTATCTATCACATAATTAATTTATCTGTCATTGCTTTATTCTTAACTCTTTTTATTACCTATTGTGGTATAGTAATTTCATTCTAGGTGCATCGTCTTCACATATAATTTATATAATTAATGTACCTATAAAAATATTGTACTAGATTTTAAAAGAGTACCGGTGGAGTTTCTTGCCCATTCTTCTCCATACGAAACTACCTTTTGGAAGGGGCGACTAGAATCAATTCTATTTTTTTGTAAATATTGACGTACAAAAGTGCCTTTTATGTGCCTATTTGAAATAAACAATTTGACTTTGACTTTGACCAGCCGAAACTCCTTCCTTTTATAAGGTAGGGGAGAAGTTTTTCAAAATTACACCTGTGTGGGGTTGAAAAGGGGGACACTTTTTCCTTTGGTTAATAACTCGAAACTTGGCCATACTTGCCTTAGTAAATAATAAAGATTAGTTTACACCTTTCGTTTTTTTTTTCAACAACGCTCACAGAGGATTTGGGGGGTGACAAAGTTAGTAGTGACATTTTTTTTAACGCCCTGTCCGATAACTAGAATCTCGGTTCTAATACTCAAACCAGCAAAGTGCTAGTGATCAATTTATTAAACCAATGCGACCGCTCTATAATGATTGATTATTACATCCTTATAACCCGTAGCTTACTAACAAAGACATAATACTTAATATCATATCCACAATATGAAGCAACATAAAGTTTCTAAACAGACACTTCGTAGCTCTATAAAGTTATAACTTGCAACAAAATAATATTTACGCAACAAATAAATAATATTGCCAGAAACATATTCAAATCTAAACGCCTTCAGCGCAGCACTCGTTGCGACAGCGCCACTTTATAATCGGGTACGTTGCAAGAACTAATTTAGTTATAAATGAGATCTCACAGGCGTTCTCCACAATATATACAGGCCCAGAAGACCGGTTTCGTACAACGAGCGACAACGCACTCACACATAGACACGCGTCTACGTACAGCAAGTGTGAGTGCACTCGACCGGCATTTGTTTGAGATCGCCGTACGTACGCGCCTATGTGTGCGTGCTATTTTCAGTCGTTATATGGAGCTGGTCTTCTGTACCAATCTATTCTGTGTGGCAGGCTTTCGTGCCGCGCGTCGGCACGAGCCCACAAAGCGTCGCGATATGCTTCAAACAAACTCATTACTGTTCTCACGTAATTATACTAGTATGCTCGTTTGCTCTTTCTCAGATTTGTTAGGTTGTTCCAGGGGGCTCTGAGCATGCGTTTTGTTAAATATATTCTAATATGTTTCGTTTTCATGTATCCTGCGACTTGTATATTCATCAAAAAACTCATGAGCGAAGTTCTTTATAATTTCCCAAAATTTTCTGGTAAGTTAGTTTTTCTTTTACTCAAATCGCTTCAGATACACCTTATATGATACTCTAGCTGTCTTATAGCTTGCCACAATTATGCGCACATAAACCGGGAAAAAGTTACAGCAATATTTTTCTCATGTGGAAAATAAACCCCTTATCTCAGAGAACCAAACACCACATCACAAATCAATAGGTAGCCAAAGACTCATAGCTTGTCAAACGCTCTTCAATATGTCTACGAATAATACATTGTGCGTAAAAGATACCTTATCCTAGGGTATATTATGTATGTACTACGACGAAAAACCTAAATCAATCAGGTCCCTCCACATGTTTTTCCCAATCATAAAAATAATATTACCCACTCCCTTGTTACCCTGCTACCCTGGTACTCGGCTTGTCAAACACCTAATTCGTATGACACATCACCCGGGGGTTTCGGCGAGATTTTACGATCCCCACAAATTGAACTTGTTCAGGTATGACTGATTAATATTTGTGTCGAGGGACCAGGGTATGATGGTCGTGAGGAGGTTTGTGGAACTGGATTAGTAGGAATGTTGTTTAGACTTACAAACGGAGATCTCTTTAGTACCTATAGTTAGTGATTTATTTACCAACATTTTATACAAAGTGCCATGTTTTTAAAGGCTATAAACCAAACCCCAGACTGAAAACATACTTTGCCATTGAGCACGGATTCTTGATTTTCCAAACTTTTGTCAATGTTTGCTAATCTAGCCATTTCCTTGACCTTAAATGGCATCCTAGTAGATCCTTTCAAGTGCGGTTACGAAATGCTAAGTAAGAAATGATGGAAAAATTTTACCTTGAACCTTTGTCTTACTTTTCCTTCCCTAAAAGCAATGCCAGCTCAAGGACACTGAATGAGACAACTAGAAAGTTTTATTGTTATGACGCTTGTGGGCATCAGGCGGTCCTGAACGAGTTAACAATAGGTTGGGAAAAGGTGCGCGTCGAAATCCACTTCCCACGCATTTCAAGTTCTATTTTTACCCTGAAAACTTGCACTAATATATTGAACGTGTACAACAGTAGTATGGAACTGTTGCCAGTTCATTTAATTCGGAGTAATGCCCCGCCATGTTTATCGGCCCCGTATTAACCGGTGATAAGTATCTGTGAAAAGTTTTCGGTGTGACCTTTCCGTTGATATTTATTGGTATCGGTGTACCATATGCTTTGTAGTTGTAGTGTGTTCGTCGAGTCGTTGCGCTCCATAAGTCTTGAGTTGAGCTGCACTATTACTGACAAATGCTTGCACTGACTGGACACTACTGGACAGGTCCACTCTAATTTGTGTGGTTCTTTCCTCAAAAGACCATTTCAGACACGCATCATGGTCCTCACATGATCTGACCAAAACCCAAACACGGACGTGTAACATAAATAAATGAATTTTGAATATCAGGGACACTTTTAAGGGGCAAATTAGAAAATTAAAAAAGTTTTGCATACTGCGTGTGGCGTGTCAAATTAACGGGTTTGTGAGGGTCTCAAATATACTTTATTTTTTTATTTTAAAATAAATGGTTTTAAATGTATTTAAGAAAATAGGTGAAAATTTACCATTTCTAATCCCATATATCCAAAACTACAGAGCCTAAAATAAAAAAATAAAAAATTGAAAATAATGCTTCACTTATAAATTACAGGAAAACCTATAAGAAGTTTATTGTGTTAAAATAACATGGTAAATCTCTCAAAATTGTGCGTACAAATTTACATTTGCAGTTGGAATGTATGGGAGAACATGTTTCTCAACTACAATGAATGTTTGTTCTTGGCATAAATTATCTTGGGATAAAAAACGTGCTAGATGTTATCATATTCATTATAAGGAGAGGACAAGTGCGAGTGGAACTCGCGTGGTGAGGGTTCACCACGCGAGTTCCACTCGCACTTGTCCAGTTATTTTTTTTTATTCATGACGTTTAATAGTGATTCCTATTATCCTATTCACAGAATAAACAATTTTATTTCGATAGCAAAATCATCTATAGACATAAAGATCTTCAGCACGACCGACGTAGATATCACACACTTAGATGTCAATAAAAAAAAACCATGAACAGTTCATAATTGGAATCGACAAACTGTAAACAACCCGAAACCCTTCGAGTATCAGTCGTGATTACGTTATTAAAACACGTCTCCATACAGAGACTTCAAAGCGCGCGAGTCTCGAAGCGAATACTTTGCCTGACTCACATCTCTAAATAAAATAGTCGGCAACATTATTCGCTCTAACGATGTGGAAGATAAATTTCGGGGATCCCTTTACAGTTTACGAGGTGTAACGTGAAAGAGTGAGTGTGTGGTTTGCGCACCTTGGAATATACGAGTAGGTGAGGGTAGGAGCGCAGGGAATGAACCGCGTCGCGACGTCGACGTCGGGCGGTGGGATAGTTTTTTATGGGCCACACGTGGATTAAAAGAGGTCTGAAGTTTAAGAGCTGTTTGATAGACGTCGTGGGAAAATTAAATACGAAAAGTAGAAGAATGTATACATACTTTTATTGTCTTTTTTTGTTTGGCTATGATTTATCAGAAGCTGAACAAATTGGGACTAGGTGCGATTGCAAATTAATACAGTAACACATACGATTCCCCAATACTATTAACTTTTCAGAACTCATCATATAGTTAAAATCGAGATATT
This sequence comes from Tiliacea aurago, assembly GCA_948098905.1. Lineage (NCBI taxonomy): Eukaryota > Metazoa > Arthropoda > Insecta > Lepidoptera > Noctuidae > Tiliacea > Tiliacea aurago. The sequence goes on from OX402583.1 coordinate 28,137,962, forward strand.
ACACTCAGAGCACTGATTTCAACAGCACTTGACCGAACCGCACCTGAGAACTTCCACTAACCGCACTGTCAAAATCGTTATCAATGTCTTCAAGTGGTGTGTAAACTGGACAATTCTAAGCAAGTAAGCACCATGGTAGAGCGCGATTTCTCTCACCATCATAAGGTGGTCTAAAGCTAGCTTAATAATCAACATACAAAAAAATACTCGGAGCTTTAAATCAAAACACATCACCATTAGATAAGTAAACACGAACATTACGGTCAGCAGATCAAATCCAGGTTGGTTCTTCCGTTCAGTGCGCGTCTCAACTTAACGTGGCGAGCGAGCGTCGGAGTAGCGAGGCACCTCGGGGACTCGCGACAGCCACGTAATGTAATAACATCACTGAATATTGACGAATGAGCCACGATTTTTTGTTCCTCGAATAAAAGGTACTCGAAATATGATATTCATCGTATTGTACAGCTTTTATTTCAGTAATTTCGCCATGTTGAAACATGAAATAAACGTAGGTGTCTCGTTTCTGTGGATTAAGATGGTTTTATCGGACTGCCATGTGGTTTTGTTAATGAATTTTGTGTTGTTTTTTTTTTCGTAATGTATATTCTATTTTATTTAAATTATGTTTTTCTTCAGTCACTACACGAAGTTATATTTTGTACCATTTTTGCATTTTTTGGTAATTTAACATTAAAACACGAAACTATGAAATATCTGACCGCACCACGTTACTTTACAATTCCACATCATCGATGCACGTCATTAAAATGAAAAAAACAACTATATTTTACGAACCCCTTTTAACCAAGCACAAGCAGATGTGTCACCATTTTCATTGCACCCATAACCAAACTTTCACCCAGTATTCACGACGACAATATTCCCAGAACCACCGACCACTATGGCCGCCGTACATTCGGCAGGCATATGATTAAAACTTTAACTTTTATACATTTTTACGTCCACACAAAACATTTACGAGTCACTTAACTAGTAATGGCTTGACATAAACCGTTGTCCGGTCATTTTGCCGATGTAGTTATAGTCACGTGAGGTATGACAGACGAATATGGATTTTGTGAATGTATCATGTAATAATAGAGTAATTTAGAATAGAATAACAGTGTAAACAAGTCGCTTAACGAAGCCGAGAGTCGCATAAATTCTGATTACAAAAATATTGAAGGTTTCAAAATTCCAACTTTTGTCCACGAAAACAAGTTTTAATATGTACATATGTACACTTAAAACGGAGTACACAGAGTAACATGGATCGTAAGGTGGGTGTAACAAACCCTGTTATGGATCTTGTGAATTTAATAGTGTAACGTATTTACAGTTTACGGATATTTCGTAGTTTGGTGTTCCGTACCTCAAAAGGAAAAAACGGAACCCTTATAGGATCACTCGTGTGTCTGTCTGTTTGTCCGTTTGTCACAGCCGATTTGCTCCGAATCTACTGGACCGATTAAGTTTAAACTTGGTATACATATCAATTTCTGTGACCCAAACACGGAAGTGTAACGTAAATAAATTAATTTTGGAAAAAATACAGAAACTAGTTCTTTACATGTAAATCACAGGAAAATCTATAACAAGTTTATAGTCTTAAAATAACGTAGTAAATCTCTCAACATTCTGCGTACAAACTTACATTTGCAGTTGGAATGTATGAGGGAACATGTTTTTCAACTACAACGTTTGTTCTTAGGATAAATTCATCCCAACTACTGAACCCTTCATTGTGCGTGTCTTGTATTCGAACTCAAGACCTTGGAAGAACTTGGCTATCGGACGGTCACACCACTTGACTATCACTGCTAATATTATTTTATTGATTATGAAATAATCAGTACTTATTATTGAACCAAAATTAAAGGTAAAATAAAAACAAATATAGGTATTTTGTATATATTAAAGAAATCAACAACTTTGTCCTCAACATTATAATTGTGTCGTATCTCTGTATGTTTTACTGTGTGTACATGAATAATAAAATAAACAAATAAACTAGTTGAACTTATATTTATAGCAAATGACACCTACTCATTAGTTTTATGGTAAAAATATAAAAAAACAACTTTAAGTATTTTTCCTTCTAAAAATCAAATTGAAACAAAAAAGCACAAAAAATAAAAAACAGGAAAAGAAAATGCTAGTTCATGATTTGTTACACGGAGCGTAAGGTAACTCATCCGCTGAAACCTTTGACCTCGCCTCAACACTTCGCCGTGTGGCGGTCGCCTTTTTTTTTTTGGGTGGGAAATTTTCTTATAACCTCTTTCGCTCTGGGCGGAGCGGGAGGGCGTGTCAGACTTTTAGTGACTAAAACCCACCCGTGTTCCTTATAATACCTGATATTAACCACACTTATAATAACCACTAAAATATCAATCGATTTATCTTGGTCTGGGTGTACCACACCCAACCTTACGCTCGCATTACTGACTGTTCACACCAAAAATAAAAGTCATATCCCGGCAATAATGTGTAAGGTTACTTAGTTCGTTTACATCCTGTATTTATTCAGTGCTGGCCATAAGCACAATACAAAGTAAACATGAAAATTACATACCTACATAAAAAAAGGTTCATGTTTTTAAACATTATAAATAGAATTTCGTCATGGTTCTACTTTCTGGCAGCCTTCCCCCACAGCCCCAATGACGCAGTCGTAGAACTTCGCCAAATAAGTTTCTTCGCGGGTTGTAGGTTTGATACCCGAATGGTACAATTTTTGCATGGTCGGGTATTTATACATAATAAAGTGTGTGCCTGGAATCGCAGCAAAACAAAAGGCCTTGTAGGTAGTACGCTGATGACGGTGGGCACTATCCCAAAGTCTTGAAGGACTTTTCCATGAGAGCGGCCATTGTCAAATTCATGCTAGGCATTTAACTTTAGCAGACAGACAGTGATTCCCAAGTAACAGTAAACCATTTCCTAAGTCCTAATCAGTTAATCTGGCACTATTCCTAGGGTACATTTACGAGTCACTTAACGCCTAATGGCTGGACATAAAAACCGGTGTTCGCTAATCAACGGATGACGTCACAGGCATGTCCACATGTTACAGGCATGTCCATACGTCACAGGCATGTCCACACGTCACAGGCATGCCCACACGTCACAGGTGTGTCCATACGTCACAAGCATGTCCACACGTCACAGGCATGTCCACACGCCACCGTCGCACCCATACTTTAATTAGTTTCCATTAAACGGCTTTACGGTTAACGATTATAGAAAAACATTTGGAATTATTTATTAGTGTTCGATGGTAAAAGTCACGGAATAGGTAAATGAGAAGGCGACTCAAGTATGTCTTGTTACTAGCGTAACAAACAAACTAACTTTCGCGTTTATAATATTAAAAAGTTAGGATTACGATTGTATTTTGTTTTGAAGACATACTTGAGTCGCCTTCTCATTTACTTATTCCGTGACTTTTACCATCGAACACTAATAAATAATTCCAAATGTATTTCTATAATCGTTCAAAGTCTGTTCACACGCTAAAAGTCTGAAAGGATTTGGATGAAATTTGGTACATGGTTAGACCATGACCTGAATTAGGACATGGAATACTTTTTATCCCGATATTTCTACGGGATCAAGTCAACTTATGCAGATGAAACCGCGGGCCGCAGCTAGTGTGAAATAATTTCAAATATTGTTTTAAGGTAATGGTAACTAAATATCGTTGTCAGTTAAGAGATGGTGTTAAGGATAACTTTCTAAACTTATGTATCTATACAAATAATTAAAAGTGTCTCTTTGTAATGTCAAAATAACAGCTTTTTACTAAATGCATATGAAAGTATATACATTACTTATAACAAAAAAATACTATTTTGCAAATTGTTCTGTCTTTTTGACTGTTTGTTCCGGCTAATCCCCGAAACGGATGGACCGATTTTGACGGGATTTTCACTACTGGCAGATAGCTGATATTATAACGAGTAACTTAGACGACTTTTATTTTAGTAAAATCTACGTGTGCGAAGCCGCGGGCAGCAGCTAGTAATACATAAATGTTAGCAGGCACACAATTTACTAATAACATGCATCACATAAATGATAGCAGGCACATAATTTACTAATAACATTCATCACATAATGATAGCAGGCACACAATTTACTAATAACATTCATCACTTATAAGTGTCATAAACATTTCACGTAATTATATTTACGTTGGGGTCATTCATTCATCCCAAACACATAACATTTCTAAGTAATTACTTCAAAACATAAATACAACACCATATTATTTTCACAATTTACATGAAAGAACGTCGTTGCACTTAGCAGTAAAATTAAAACTACCAGCGGACCTATAAATATATCATTAAATTGAGCGACAGCCCTGCTCATAAAGCACTTTGGACTTAACATGGACATAGCACGCCAACAAAAAGTTAATTAAAATAAAATAACATTCGAGTGGTTTCTAATGTAATACATGTGACACCGGCCGCTAGCGCTGTGTCGGCTGTCCCGTTAGTATTAAAACGCCAATTACAATAATTGCCGGCAATGCACGCGCACTTCGTGGGCGAGCGCCTGCACGTTATTGCGCGATTTCTATTGTATATGTTTATATTTTATTTAAACGTTTTGTTTGCGTAGTTTGAATGGTTGAGCCTAAAAATACGCGCTATGTCATGATCAAAGCAAACGAATATGAAAGGATAAGTCAACTTTAATAAATCAGTCGATCCAATTTTAGCAATATTGCCTGGACCAGCACGCCTCACCGACTGGTTGGTCACCAGGGTCATACTAATCTTCGTAATACCTTATCATGATTCTACTGCCCTTATTCAAATTTATTTGTCTATATAATTATATATATGACGACGTCAGCGAAGGCGGAGCGATAGGGTCGTCACCATCTTGATTCAGTGGTAAAGGGTCCATTTCGTTGATGTCGTTGAATTATAACAAGAAGTGTAAATATAACCTCACTTTTAATCAGAAAAACTAGATAGATAATAACAAGTGATAATAATTTAACTAGGCAAACCAACAGTTTCGTTTTGGAGAAGTGTCTTGGTCCGCGTCTCGATGCGAAGTGCCCGTTCGACAATCCCCACCTTCCAAAACGACTCTGTCCACGTGCCGCCATTACAAAATAACGTCACGGCGTTTGCCCCTCTACAACATTAATCAATTGAGCAACTTTTATTAAAACAATATCGTTATCCACGACATATACAACATGTCCCAGAATTCACGCACAACCTCTTAATGGGTCATTGTACTCATCATTATGAACAACTTTTACTATGGGACCAAACCTAAAATCGCGAAAAAAAAATCAGCTGTTCCCTACATTTATACGTTCTCATAACTCTTCAAAATGTAGGGAACAGTTGATTTTTTTCACGATTTCAGGTTTTGTTCCAAAGTAAAAGTTGTTCATAATGATCAGTACGAGGTAGTAAGAGGTTGTGCGTTAATTCTGGGGCATGTTGTATAGTCGTCATCTCGGTAGTCTTTGTGATACCTAAAATTATCGAGTATTCAAAATAGCATGAGCTATAATGCAACAACCAACATTGGCACAATTGGGCCAGTATTAATATCACACACATCACTACGACAGAAACACGTCGCTAGCACAACACTGATGAACACTGTTCAATGCAGCAGACATGTTGGTTTTGTGAATTGTGATTGATATTAATTCTGTTCGTCATTTGGTTCTTCAGGTCATGAAATGTGCGATCTAAATTAGGCCAATCTAGAGCTTGTCGTTTTACACGTACCTATTTGTTAAAAACTCACGTAGCACTAAGGCAAAATAAGTATTTCTAGTAAGCGGTAAAATGGTAAATGATGATAAATTACATTTATTTCTGCAAAAAACTAACTTTTACAAAAATTACTACTACACACACACATTACACAACACATCACACATTCAACACACACACACACACACACGCACACACAACACACACATATTCACGTTCACATTTTACATTACTATTACTTGTTATTTTTTTTTAGACTATAAGTGGAACCTTGTAATGGACCATATTCTTGTATAAATTATTACTGAATGTATCTGTTTAGCTGTAAGTTTTCTTAAAAATAAATAAAAATAAATTATAATTTAAATTAGATGAGGACGTTTCTTATACAACTATTCATAGAAGTAATACCGAAATAAACTCAGGTGTCACAGTAACATCTTCATTATCATCACCAGCTAAAATAGTAGTCTTCTCCAATAGACCATCACTAAGCAGGAATAGATCTTCGCTGAACAAAACAAGGATATTTAATTAGTTTATTTCGAACAAAGAAGACGTAAGTAATTAAGTTTATGCTCTACCCAGGTTAGCATAAGGTATTCTGAAAGTTATTTTAATGTTGGATAACCCAAATTGTTCCTCCTACATGATAATAAATAACAGAATAATTCCGTATCAAAGAACCAAACTGTAACTTAATGATCTTTAAAAAAGCAATAAGTGGACTTGTTTTAATTAAAACTAAGCCCAACACACACAAGGCTAGTGATACACAGGCAGGGTTAATACAGCCAGGGGTGGACACTGGACAGGACAAACACAATTTAATGACTATTGGAACCGATCACCCCTCACGTTGTTTTTTTCCGCCCATAAGCGTGAAGTTTTGTTTTTTTTTGTCGTAGTTTTCGATAAATCAGGAAGTCTGTGTTTGGGAATGTTATGAGGGTAATAATCTCATATTATGGAGATAGTGGATTTATTATAAATAATTCCCTTCTTAGCATTTTTCTGGACATGGCTAGGATCCGCATAAAAAGGGAGTCATTTTTATTTTTTCGTGAATTCTACCAAACATTATAATCATGGTATTTTTATGACTGTTAATGGTAACGTTTTATTGGATACTCATGTTCAACATCATGAAGTGCCCTGACATGAATCACAAAGCCCTTCATTTACATGTTGAACGGCTACCTCCTACTTAGTATTTTTTACCATAAATCCTAATTTCAGTTTAAGCTACGTTAGATCCAAAAATCCAACCACACGTTTTATACACACTAGACCAATGAAGTGATAAACTTACCATCTATAATACTCTCAACAAACCAATTCCACCTTAACCTCTGTAGTTAGTTAATTTTGTGCAGCGAAGGGAAAATAAAAAGTAATTATAAGTTGGTCATCTCCGACGATATTATCTCTGTTCCCTGGGGCGACGCTCCTCAAATATTTGCTCTTATATAAATTTTTATTTGGTAGCTTCATCAGACAGAATTGAGGAGGTGGGGGACACTTGGAATAATGGAGTGCTAAAGCTACTGTGATGGCCGTTATATATCTTTACACATTCTGATTTGCCATAAAAGGATAATATTCTTATATCTCTTTAACATAAATGGACAATTTATTACCATTCTACATGAAAATAATCCTAACTAATATTATAAATGTGAAAGTGAGTTTGTTTGTTTATAACGTTTTCACGCTAAACGGCTGAATGGATTTGGATGAAATTTGGCACCTGTGTAGACCATGACCTGGAAAAGGACATCGGCTACTTTTTATCCTGGATCGCAGACGAAGTCGCTGGCAACAGCTAGTACCAAATACATATACAGAACTAGTGATAACTGCACCGTATCGAAGCAACAGGTCTCGCCGAAGCAAAGCGAAATAAATTATGATGATCACCAATTTATATTCATTACGTTATGTTTTGTATGCGGAGTAAATATAGTAAATGATACGACGTGTCGTATACTGCGTGTCGTATACGACGTGTCGTATACAGCTTATGAATATTGTAACGACAAACTTTGTCTACTTATGAGGAGAATTGCGTATTAGATTGTCTTTTTTTTTTGTTTTCGTTTAGTCTTAGAAAGTTCTTACGAGGAAAGGACCAATAGTTCGTTCACGTTTGGTAAATAAAGCGACTAGGCGTTTCAGTTCTTTTAGTTGTACATTTTTATTGTAAATTCTAGATCTTAGACTGTCTAAACTGAGCATTTGTGTGTGAAATACTCGTACTTTCAAAATCTCACAGACTAAGTATAACAAACAACCAAAATCATGATAAATTAAGTATTTTTATGGATTCCGTCAGAAATAAAATTTATATTATTATTTCCTTTATTTCATTATGTACCTACACAAAAGTTTTATTTTAAATATTAGAATATAAAAAACAAAAAACATTTACAAATATAAAAAATGTAGCCCACCGGTATCGGGAACAGACAGGGTCTAAGCTACCGGTGCAGTGGTGGTCAGCAGGGCTCCAGAGAGAGGAACTTCCTAACAATGCGAGCCGTGTCCAGAAGTACCGCTTTCCTCGAACGAAGCGCGCGCGGCGTTGCTTTTCGCGAGCCAAGTCAAAATACTTGATTTGTTTATCTTTCTCGGCTATCACGAGGTTCCCGTCGTGAGGGACCGTTCTGTCAATAATTATGCGCGCCGCTCTATTCGATCCACCACCACAAACCAACGTTTTAAAAAAAAGAAAGAAGAAGAAGAAGAATATCCGGTAATTGTTCGTCATGATAAATATTATTATTTTTATTTATTTATATGTGTTTACATATCTCGGGACCATGGGGTCCCGGTCTTTTAGAAGGCGTACAAGGGGCCAAAGCTAACTCACAAAGGCTCCTTAGACAATTTTAACCACCAACCGAAAATTATCCCTGTATGCACTATGTAAGTGCACCCAATGACCACCCCCGGTTGACCCAATATGTTTTGTTTCCATGTTCTGCAATAGTCCTGCAGAACATGGAAACAAAACATATTGGGCTATAGGTTTAGGTGGCTATAGTGGATTGGTTACCTTGAACTGTGGAAGAACTATGTCCCCGCCTGACCAATGTTTTAAAATATACACGGATAAAAGCAGGGGGTGACTTGCACACTTAATTATGGGCCCCCGGAATCTGTCGCTAGCACTTAGTGACGTAGTGACAAGGAGGCAAAATGTCCGGAGGTTCTTGGAGAGTGGAGAGGTATTCTACGGCTATCAGGATAATCCCAGAGCCCGGAAGATGGTCAAGATCGCTACCAGCAATTACTTGGTATACTTTCGTCCTCCGAGCACGTTTGCTCTTGCGAATCTCCACTCAAGCCGACCAATATTGGCAAAAATAAGGTGGGAGCTCTGTTTTTTGTTAGGGTTTACTCCAGCCGGCCAATAAATATTATTATACAGAAGAAAATACAAAGTGCACTCTACCAATATCAAAGCTTTCCATATACCGAAAGTACTCTTATTTTCTAACATAAAGTAGTGGTAGTATAATTTGAAGCTGTTTCTTAATACTAAGATCTTAATGTACCATATACTCAGAAATAAATTATATTCTATTCTATTATAACATAAAACTGTGTTCTTAAAAGACAAAAAACTCTTTGTGGCAAACCGACGTGTTCACAAATCTTTCAATCAGAACTCCTCAGCAACTGTTCCCGCCGCCACACCACATCATTCCTCCTCAGCAACTGTTCCCGCCGCCACACCACATCATTCCTCCTCAGCAACTGTTCCCGCCGCCACACCACATCATTCCCTTACTAAAAACAACACTTAACCAGCCCCACAAAACAATTTTTAAACTGAAAATAATAAATCCCAGTTACCAAAGATTCATTAAAACAGTCCAATTAAGCGATATTTACATTTACGCTTAACGCGTTTGATGAAACTCTTTTGGAACAACAGGCGTAAACATTGGAGCGGTTCCGACTCATTGGGGCAAGTGTTTGTATGGCCAGCCGACCGGACGTACGCTGCAATGTACTTGGTGCTGTGTGCTGGATGAGGTGCCATGATTAGCCTGGTGCTGATTTTGCTTGATGATGTTGGAAAATTTGGCCTTTTTAGGGTGTATGTAGAAATCTCATAGAGTTTAATCATTTACTTACAATAATAATCTAATATATTCGTTTCATAATTGGACCTTAAATTATTGTTTATGAAGTCAAAGCGGTCAGTTTTCGCTCTTATAATACCTGCCAAAATAAACACCGCAAGTGACAACGACACTATCCGGCTCCAAGGACCAAAAACGACAACACCATCCATCATCCACCGACGCATCCAGCATACTAACATCCATTCATTCGTGATAGCGCATTAAAGCCGTGTTTTTGTACAGTCCCCGGATAAGTTAATGAATAGCGAACGTACGTGTTCGCTGGACGGGCAATATTTGCCCAACACGCCCTGTTTGCCCGACCCCAATAATTTAAGGAGTATATTTTGTCGTTCAATTCGCGCTGGACATCGATACGTCTGTTTGTGTACGTTATTGCGTGATTAAATGAGTTATTGTTGTTTTTCGGTTCATTCTGTGGTTCGGTCATCGTGTAACGATTTGTAACGTTAGATACTGACTATTGATGAATTTGAATTTTGAAACTTTTTGTTTTATATTTTAGCACGAACTTCTGTTGTCACTCCAACAAGAACCTTATGTTTAACAATTTTTTGGTACGTAATGCTTGCTTTACTTTAAGCATAAACTACATACATACATAAACTCACGCCTTCTTCCCATGGGGGTAGGCAGGAACTATAGAACGCCACCTGCTACGCTCCTTACATACTCCTTTTGCTTCGCCTGCGTTCATATATCTGGTCATACACGCACGCCGGCTGTGAGTACTACGCGCCTGACCTTTCTGAAGAACATCACCAATTTGGTCACTTTATGTCAAGCAACCATAAATTACCTATTTAAATATAGTAGGTATACCAAACGCTGATACCTAATAAGTCGAAAATTCAAGAACTAGTCCTTATATCCAGAAAAATGACAAAACTCCTTCCGTCCGACTAATCCATCCGTCCTTAGTACAAAATAAATTTTCTTATCCTCGCATACTTCACGAAAGCAGGTTTTGATTAGGCATTGCTTACCTTAGGCCCGCATGCCAAACTTTCATTTGACGTAAAAGAAATGGTCCGACAATATTGTCCCTTTCTGATAGGAGAGCGAAAAAGACCCAGATGCCTAAAACGGAAAATACTTCAGGACTACTTTCTTCCAAATTATTTTGAAACCTGATGATGGATGAAAAATTACATTAATATAAGCTAAATCTAAATTTCGTTTGCTTTTTATCAGATATATTTCAGAAACAATAGAAACAGTTGTAAAGTTCAATTTAAAACTATTAAACCTAGCTGAATTTAAAGACAAGAATTGAAAATAAAGTCAAAGAATTTCATAAAACGAGTCTCAAATACAATTTCGCTTTGTTATTTACAGACTGTAAATTGAAACTACTATTAACAACTGAAGTAAAACAGAAAACTCGTGTTCGTATTTATTGTGCGACGAAGGAGAGAGGCAAGTCGCTCGGAGCGACTCGTGGATCCCAACTCGAGTTTGGGGGATCAAATATCAATCTGCGGGTTCGATCCCCCATGCGGATATGATTGGGGGATACATTCCGCTCGCCTCGCTGAATACTGAACGATGAGAAAAACTTATAACGTGTCCCCGAGACGGTACCGTGAAATTTGAATTTTTTGGAGGACGTATAAGAGGTATTACTGAAATTGAATAATTTTTATTTATTTTCCCTTTTTAATTCTGAAATCTTTTTAACAATTGAGAGAAGGAATTTTTTTATAATTAAGTACTCCTTACTTAATTATTAAAATTTAATTTGTGAAGAGATCATTGAGCAAGCCGTAAAACACCAAATTTCCAAGTCGCAATGAAAAAAAACTCAAATTCTTGCATTGAGCAAGCATTTGTCAGTAATCATGCAGCTCAACTCAAGACTTAAGGAGCTCAACGACTTGACGAACAGTACCAAAAAAAGGACATTTGGGTAGGCCGTATAAAGTGCTCAAAATACCAGACCATTATTAAAACTAAATGATAAACAAAAAATAAAGCAAGAAGTTTTTATAAAATGACACACGTAGTGCTCACATTCACAATAATTAAAGTACTAAATATTATAATACTTTTCAAAGTATTCATATAATTTTGTTATAATATTCAACAATGTCAATATGTATATAAAATGATAAATATAATGATGATTTTGCATAATAAATAAACGAGCAGCTCAATCCCAAGCTTTCGGAAAGCACGTTAAGCCGTTCAATGATAAATGATTTTATTTCTGTAAGTAGCTTTGTACAAACACTTTTACACGACAATCATATTTTAAAAAGTAGATGAGGTCGGCGTTTCCTGTCTGACTACTCTGAGAAGAAAGGCCGAAACAAACTCAGAGGTCACAGTCTCTTTTAAAGTCCAGACCGAATCTTGGTCAGATCATGTGAAGGCCATTTAGATTGGTGTCTGAATGGTCGTTGGTCCCAACTATCATTCGTGGATCTTTGACAGTCGTTATGGGTCGTCAGAAGCCCGAAAATCTAACCAAGGGGTATCGTATTACCGTATGTAATTGGGTTGTGGAGGTCAGATGGGCAGTCGGTCCATGTGAAATACAGGTCAGCTGCATTCAGTTACACTGGAAGCCGATCTCAACATAGTTGGGAAAAGACTGGGCAGATGATGACACCTCAAAGTCCCTTTTCCTCCAGACTTAGATGACATTGCCACCCACGCTCGGTATGTCCACATAGGTACAAACATTACATCGCCACTCGCACTCGGCACGTCCACATACAAACATTACATCGCCACTCACACTCGGTATGTTCACATACAAACATTACATCTCCACTCACACTCGGTATGTCCACATACAAACATTACATCTCCACTCACACTCGGTATGTCCGCATACAAACATTACATCTCCACTCACACTCGGTATGTTCACATACAAACATTACATCTCCACTCACACTCGGTATGTGCACATACAAACATTGGAGCTGAACCGAAGTGAGAACTATGTACCTACTCCAGTGAACTACTCGCGACCAGTACAAAACTCATACCAACTTTATCGAAGTAACTCGATCAATCTTACTTTCGCTTAAGGAATAGATTTTATTTCTGGTTCGTGAAATTTCGCCTTTACCATTATTACCTTCGTACCTTACCGTAGTTGATTTATTAATGCCCTAGTGATGTCCATTCTACTTTCTGAGATTTTTCTAGAATTTAACAATATCTTGCAGACACATTGCTGAGTTCTTTGTACCGATAATCGTTTTGCTGTGTTCTTCATAAGGTTTTTTCAACTCTTGTACTCTTAAAAGTTTTGAAGACAAGACCCCAGTGTATCTTTATTGTGAAAGAATTTCGCGTTATTTATGTCTAGACCATTGAACTGATATGTTGTACCTACAATAAACTACTTCAGTATGATCTCACTCTCTATACGTAAGTAATAAAGGATAAAGATCAGTTAATGATTATAGAACATTTCGGGCACCTAGAGCAAAGACGCAAAGACGACGACGTTGTCATGTTACAAAATATGACTACTACTTGATTAAGATTACTTCTATGTTTTTTTTTCTTGTTACATAAAGAAAAATTTGAACGAAAGTCAACTAGGGGTGAGTTCATCCAACCGTGGACTGTATCTTTAAACCATGCTTTGTAATAAGACGACTCATGATTAACAGCAGCACATAAAACTGATAACTCCAGCCTCGCAATCAGTTTGCAGCCTCGAAACCGACGTAACCCTGCATATTTGATCCAAGTCCCCACTTCGTCCCCCATTCACACCTGCATACTCCATGTAAAATATTGAACACAGGTCCCCAAAGGTCGGCTCTCGCGCCACGATGCAAATTGGCTCAGGGGGCCGCCGTGCACTCCATATTGAACGAATAGAGTATTGTGTTTTATTACACATTGTGAGAAGAATACAGGTTTGTGGCAAGTTGTTGAGAGATTTTTTAGAAATAGTGTTTTGAGATGAGGCTGAAAGGATTGAAAGTAAAATAGCTACATAATTATATTATGATAAACGTACCTATCTACTAAGCAGTTTTTTGCCATTTATTGACTTCGTAAATCTAAACAATATTATTGTGAAATCACATCCAGTTATGTGGTCGTGACCGTAACTTATTTAAGTTTTCAAATGAGTCCTATTCAGCATAAGATATAAATAAAGTACTGCAACCATCAAAATTGATCCGTATTGGTCTAAACTACGGAAATGCGAAACACTACCAGATCAGAAACTACATGGCAAAATTCCTTCCCAAATACTCCTAGTCTATCAAATCAAACAAAAAGCACGACAAAAAGCTCTAAATCCATTCTCAAACGTACGTCCAAGGCCCAGTCAGTCGTGCACGTTCCTTACATCTTGTCAGATGAAAGTCTTCAATGCGTTATCGAAATCTATTTATAAGGTTGTGTCGCATCGCGCTGGTCCTCATAATGTTTTCGGGGTACATCGGAACCTTTTCACGCTCGGCTTGAGACCCAACAAGCTCGGATAAAAGGGGTAGGAGAGGGGATTAAATATAGTCGTCGAAACTCAGGTGATGGCTCGGACGTATGTATAGTGATTGACAATACGTTTAGTGGAATACACTTTTGATGTCAAAGGGATGGATATCGGAGAGTGTGCTACGTTTTCGGTTGTGAGTGGATTTGGAAGGCTTGGTAATAGTTGCTGTTGAATTGATTCTATGCAATAATCCTTTGCAGAGAGTCTACAGGTTTAAATATCTTGGTCATAATTATATTGACTCCCAACCTCAAAGAGGATGATGACATTGAATGGGAGCGGAGGGCGTTGTCGGTTAGAGCGAACATGCTGGCTCGCAGGTTTGCACGATGCTCACTTCCTGTTAAAATCACGCTTTTTCGAGCCTACTGTACTGTTTTTTACACGTGCAGCCTGTGGGTGTGGGCTAGAACGCAAAGATTGTACACCGCTCTCCGCGTTCAATATAACAATGCGTTTAGGATACTGGTGGGGTTGCCCCGTTTCTGTAGTGCGTCAGTGATGTTTGCAGATGCGCATGTAGATTGCTTTTATGCAACAATGCGTAAAAGGTGCGCTTCCCTGGTTCGCAGGGTGCGGGGCAGCTCCACAGTGTCTTAACCATGGTTGCGAGTCGCCTGGACTGTGTTTACGTGGGTCACTGTTGTGCCGTCTCTCATGGGATGTCGCAACGGTGACCAATCATTATTTCTTGTATTGCTTTTGTTTAGTGACTCTGCTTACGTATATAGTCGTTACTAACAAATCTTGTTGAGTCTTGGTTACTCGAATAAAGAAAATTCTATTCTATTCTAATAATGGGAATATCATATCAATAATTTAGGCTTGGTTTCCATAACACACGCTAACGCGTCAGGATGTCATGAAAACTATTCATTCACGTCTTATTTACATAATTTTGTATCAGCAATAAATTTGACAATCGAATATAAACATATTGAAAGCTAGTGCATTTTAAGTACAGCGAATCAAAATGCTTGTACTGGAGTGGAGCCTCAGTAGGAAGCTATGTTAGTTGCTCCTATCAAATGACTGATTAAAAGATATGTACCATTTATCTGTTGCCAAATTATTTATAACAACTTTTTAAAAATATGTTCTCACCCGACTACAACCAGTGAACCTAACACCACAGTAATGAATACAACAATAACACAGGCTGCTCGTCAAACGTCTTGAGTTACACTGCGATGGACGCGCGTCATTATCGGCCTTTGACACTCGATGCGTCACGGAATTATATGCGACATATTATTTGACTTATATCTGGCAACTAATGATGTCATGTGTAATGATGGGGATGAGTGGATGTCTGTGATTATACGTAGGTAGGTGTGTGGAGCTGCTTGGTCATGGTAGAAACAGTGCGGAGTGATCAGTGTTGAACAATGCTTGTCCCAGGTAGACCATGAATGAATGGGTAACAATTCTTAACAAATTGAACTGGATCTTTGGCGCATTAATGCTAATTTTCAACTTATACATTCGAATATTATATCAAACGTGTTTCGTGCACAACTATGATATAAAACGTCGTTCATACGTTACACCAATCTGGTGCAAAAAGTGACAAGGACGGCTTGGTTGAAAAATTGCTTGGTAACAAAAAAATGTGTTACGACATAAAAGCTCTACAACGTATACTAACTAGGCCAGAAGATATTCCAATTGAATACCCTGCCAGTAGATCAGGATCTTGTAAACAGTAACAAATTGTTCCGTTGCTTCACCGGTAGGCCAATGTGCTGTCTTGTGTTACAGTGGTGACGAGTCATTAGCGTCCTTTGACACCGGAGCCGCAGTTACGTCATTATTCGTGCCATATTTAGAATTAACAACAACTAATGAGATTTTATAATGGCAGGTTGCAGGCACTTGAGTGTTCAGGTATTTTTGTGGCCGAGGGATGAGTGTCTGTTAAATAAAGGCTGTTTAATTATGTTAAGATTTTTGGTAGAATTTCGTTGATACAAAGCATATTAAAAGGTAGTGTCACACTATGTAGGGCTGTCTTATAATCCTACCTTAATGTAGTCATGAGATAAGGAGACAGATAAATTATTATTAAATTGCACTATTCTCACCAACACGTTACACTGATGAAAAATGGTACAACAAAAACCCGAAGCCATAAAGCGTAAGTAACTCCGCGTTTCCCATCAAACGCGCTCAACCACGTATGTATATTGCAGTGCAGCCATTTCAAAAAGACTGCTCAACTAACCCCAGTATATTACACCGCCGAACATAAAGTATCATTGTCAATTTGCAAACATCAAAGTGTCGTTTAAAAACACAAGCGGGTAGACAGCAATAAACTGTGCGACAGTATTCCCGGGGCGCGCAATGAATTCTAACTATTGTTGTGCACACGCAACGGTCGCGTCGCGCGTCGTGTCTGTGCTCGCGCTGTGTTCACACTGAGCACACGAGAACTTGCTATTGTAGTGCACAGAATAGGGATACCAGTGACACGGTGTGAAGGCTATTGCCTTCAGATCTTGCCTTGCCTCTGATCATCATCTACAGATTTTTAAGAGGTCGGGGTCTTATTTCTGTGTCTTTTTATTGGTCCAGGAAAAAAATCTCGTAGGGGCGATTCTGGATATCTAAACGAATCTATAAGTGAAGAAATTGGTGCCTTGTTTTCAAATATTCCAATATATATTTTGAATAGTTCTGAACGTATAGTACCTTCAAATTAAATCCAAATGCTATAAACTCCTGTCGACAACATTCCTGTTTCCAATCTACCACTTACTCATCTGTATCAGTAAACCGGATCAGTGCACAAATCGTTAGAAGCTCTCTGCACGTGTATAAAGTAGCTAGCTTCCTCAGACCAATAACTTGCACGCTATGACCTACATTTCTTTCACTGGAACACAAAACATGCACAACATAGAACTGCTATATTGCTCTGTAACTCTGAAACAGACAAACACTTTTATCTGAGCGTACAACACCTTTTGCTCTTTGACCGTAGCTCAGCCGTCGTCGCTCGCGCCGCCGCGGAGCCAATAGCCACGCGTTGTATGAATAAAAACCAGTGACCGTAAACCGAAGAGGTCGTGATATGGAGGTTACAGTCACCTCGTATATGTTGTCTTACCGCGACACACTCCTTCACACTCGCGCTGATGTCACATTTTCAGACCAGCGGAGCGCGAAATAAGTACATTTTTGCCCACACGACGGAATAATAAAATATATAATGATATATTTTAAAAGTAAATCCTGGATGTGCGGTATTGACAGATGATGGAGAAAACTTCCCTTCGCACGCACTCGTTCCTTAGGAAATTATTTTTTTGTCAATATTTCCATGTGTATTCGAGATTTGTAGGACAAATATTTATAACCGTAAACGTTTCTGGGAATGTTTGATATGTCGCGCATACCTGTGTGTTTTCTATCCGGAAAATTCGTGACGGGATATTGATGTAGGAGCATCAACCGTTGTTTAATAGGTTTGCAGTGAGCTATCCAGTTTGTGACATGTATGATATAATGTGGTGAAATAAGATTCTAGTCCTCAATTTTTTGCCTGAAAAACTAGAGAACAGTTTATCCATGCATACTTATTGTGTAAGGTGGCGACACTCTTTGAACTTTCACCTTCCGAAATCCTCGTCCCATTTATTCGTGATACGAAAGTCTTTGTCTCCGTTGACATCGTTCCTTCCACTTTTATAATTCAGTAAATACACACATGTCCCGCACCGCTTAGCCGTCAACTAACATAAACAATAGTACCGGATCGATTCAAGCCTTCTAAAACGGTGTTAGACAAACTTTCTAACAAAATTACATTAATTAAAGGACTCAAATAACCAAACCCGGTTATACATAATTTAAAACAATAAACGAAAAAACGTCGTTATTTACTTTCCGACCAATCTACCGCCGACTGTCATATAAATTGGACAGAATTCCTTCACAGGACAGTTTTAATGAGACCTTTACGGGCGCCGAGACTTTGATGCGAACTTTTTTCGATATTTTTCGTCTCTCCATAGAAAAATATGTACTATCCTTTTCTTGTGTATAGATTTCTCAATAGCTGCGTCCTTTTTGCTCACAGTAACTGCAAACGAAGACCGCTCGAGGCATCTGCAATCAATGGAGCGTACAAATTGAAATAAGATAGCAAGATGTACTATACCTCATAATAAGAGGCTTCGCTTCATATACTGCCTTTCATCCTAAAAGATTTGCTCTGTATGCAAAACTCGCTCCCGTTGGATGCTAACGCGACTTATGAAAGTCATTCCTCGACGTCATATGGAGATGATTGGGTCGCAAAGTAAATCAAAAGACGTTTACTAACTGCGAGGGTTTGGGCATACACGTGCCATTCAAATGTATCTTTGTGTGTTTACAATTTATTATTCGTACTTAGTCACTTATATTCTGAACTCGAGGAAGGAAGGGAGGAGTAAAGTTGAGCATTCCGGGCTGGGTAAACTTGCGCTTAGCTTTATAAAATCATATTTGAATGATAGACTGCAGCAAGTTCAAATAAACGGTGAGAATTCATTGGGTATAATAGTTAAAATGGGGGTACCGCAGGGCTCAATATTGGGTCCGTTCCTCTTTTTAGTATATAAAAATGATAACCTCATTTACTGGAAAACCGACCACAAATGGTGCTATTTGCAGATGACACATCACTGATTTTTAAAGTAAACAAACAGGCACAGGATAGGGTGCTTGACGACGTAAATAACGCTAAGCATAATAAGGTCCATAATTGGTTTAACTACTGTTAATAATTTGGTATTCAATGATAAACTAAATGCATAAGATTCGCGTTACTTAATGTTAGAAGCAGTGAATATCACGTCGTGTTATATTGAATAAGGATATACTATAATTCGTCGAAAATACTGTTTTCCTGGGAATCACGCTTAACTCAAAGCTGCAATGGAGTCCTCACTTAACATCACTTGCAGGGCGGCTAAGTTCAGCCGCTTAAGCTGTTTGGAAAATCCGCCAATTAACAGACGTGCAGGATACAGCGAGACTGGTCCATTTTAATTACTTTCATAGCATCATGTCTTACGGTATTTGTGGGGACGGGCTGCAGATATTGTTTTTGCGCGACGCGAATCTCTAAGGTAACTGTTTAAAACATGACGGTACCTTGCCAATATATTATTATTTATGAAAACATTATGTATGTTAGAAAAACCTACATCTTTTCAGTAAGATAAGTGACAGGCATCATTTTAACACTAGAAATAGGAACAAATTAGATCAACCACGTTTCAGATTGTCAAAAGTACACACTTCTTTTATGGGGTATTGTGTAAAATGTTATAATAAAATACCACTCGATATTCTTCAACTAAATGAGAAGAAATTTAAAACATACTTAAAGGCTTGTCCAGACTGGTGCAATATCGACGCGACTCTAGTAGCACAATTTCTTTGTCGGTGCCTGTCGCGCCCGTGATATTGCACCAGTCTGTACGAGCCTTTAAACGCACAATATGTAGCCAAGCATAATTATAAGTCCAATGATTATATCGTAGATAAAAATGCTTGGCTTAATGCTGGTCCTGCTCCACACCCATTTGGGGTCACTTGTAAAAATTTTAATAATTGGAAGAGATGCTTACCTTTTTTTGATCTTATCGTTTATTTTGAGGTAATCAAGTTTTAGTTGTTGAATACTTCAATAGGTAATAATGATTATCCTTTTGCTAGTAAAATTTTAATAATCTTTCAAATACATTGCAAACTATGGTTTTGGAAAATTTCAAAGCACTTTTTCTATTTTGTAAAAATGTGAAAACCATGGAGCCGTTTATTGTGTTCCAATGTATGTTGACTTAAAAAAAGCTTGGCAGTTAAGAGTATGTCATGCTCACTTAAATGTCTCACTGATGGTGGCGCGTGTGTTGGACCATTCGGTTCTCTACAAAATGGTTGATCTGGATGGTGCTGATCCACGCGTCATGCTCGTGAACGGGCGCCGTCAATTGAGACTGGTCATCTCTTAACTGCCAGATATCTTCTTCTTATTCTTCTTCTATCTTATATTTTGAATAGTTTTTTTATTCATTGTTCTCACTTAAAGAAGCAACAAGCATAATTTACCCAGGATGTTTGTAATATCTTGATTTAAAAGAGTGTCCTTGGAGATTCTTGCCTGTTCTTCTCCATAGAGATCTACGTTTTAACTACAGTTTCAAATAGCTTCAACTTTCTGAATAACTGACCGACTCTTTGACAATTCATGCTTTGAGTTTAGAGTTTTTTTTTCGAGTTTCAAAGTTTGTCTCCCACTTGAGGTTCTGCTAGCGCCACGAAATTTTAATTAATTCTTTACTGATTATTTGGGGTTTAAGTACAATACAACAATTTCTTTGTAACAACAGTAATTGAACATAATCTCTGTTTTTTCACAGGTATGTACCAGTACAACCACAATCCGAGCTCACATCATTACACCGGAAAACACTTCAGAAGTCGTGGTAAGTTTTCATTTCCCACCGATCTCTATCCACAGGCTAGTTAAGGCTCGTGCAGACTGGCGCGAAATCGCGGGCGCGACAGGCAGCAGGACGCACAGCGCGAAAATTTCCATTAAGTTTTCATATATTATGCTACTAGTGCCGAGTCGCACTGTCACGTCGCGCCTGTCTGCAGGAGCCTTAAGTGAAGTATTCATTAAAAAAATATAATGCAACAAGTCCCAGAACGAATGATTCTGACGTCAGACATTCAGTAAATTGACGCGAACGGAAACAATTTGCCTGCAAGAACATTAAAGCTGTGTTGGTTTGGTGCAAACTTTAGGTGACAAGTGGTTGTAAAGTTAAGTGTTACGGCTCCCGTGTCGTGCGTAAATTGTTTTTTATGAGTTACTTCAACATTTGGTAGTTTTCAACGAGGAAAGAACAATTACATTATTCAACTTTTAGTTACATAAATATCAACTAAGTATGCAATAATTTTATAATGCACGATATTTAATGCTGCCTGCATCATTGCATTATGTGTGCAGAAACATTTTTTCTAATGGTACTCTAAAAGCTCGAGCAGACTGGCGCGATATCGCGGGCGCGACACGTTCCATGAAGTTTTCATAAAAATTGTGCTACTAGGTAGCGTTGTACCTGTCTGTGGGACCCTTTATTCTAACTAATATATACTAACTAATATTATAAATGTGAAAGTGAGTTTGTTTGCTTTCACGCTAAGCCGGCTGAACGAATCTCGATGAAATTTGGCACATGGGTAGACCATGACCTGCGTGAGGACATAGAATACTGTTTACCGCGGTAACACGTTCTCTGGATAACTTGCGATGTGCACGCGGACGAAGCCGCGGCCAAAACCTAGTTTAGATATAATTACGGATCTACTTAGAGCTATCGCACCCAACTGCATGTTAGGAGCGTTTCGTTTTCAACTGCATGTTAGGAGCGTTTCGTTTTCAACTGCATGTTAGGAGCGTTTCGTTTTCAACTGCATGTTAGGAGCGTTTCGTTTTCAACTGCATGTTAGGAGCGTTTCGTTTTCAACTGCATGTTAGGAGCGTTTCGTTTTCAACTGCATGTTAGGAGCGTTTCGTTTTCAACTGCATGTTAGGAGCGTTTCGTTTTCAACTGCATGTTAGGAGCGTTTCGTTTTCAACTGCATGTTAGGAGCGTTTCGTTTTCAACCGCATGTTAGGAGCGTTTCGTTTTCAACTGCATGTTAGGAGCGTTTCGTTTTCAACTGCATGTTAGGAGCGTTTCGTTTTCTTTTCGGTCGTAGCGCTTCGAATGCTTCTCCATTCTTAGCGCTTCTGTGTACTGCTGCACTGGAAAAATTAATGACAAATTATATTTTATGGACATGAGACTATGTAAAGTTATGATTGATTTTAAACACTATTTTGAATCATTTTAATACAGAACTAAACTGTATTTAAATCATTTTGGTTAGTTTCGTCTGACAAAAATAAACTGTTTTTTACCTTTAAGCCCGCTACCGCTCATGCCTCCCACCACACTGCACGAAGTTAGCGCTACCGCGGGAGACAAGTAAGTTTCTCAGGGGTTTAATTAGCCTTTAACTTAATGGTGATTGTGTCCTCAAAGCGCATCGGCGTGCCTGGACTTGTACATGCGATGCATGGACTTGTACAGTCGCACACAGAGATAAGTACACAGGCAGCAACTGGTAACTAGGTACTTTTGATCAATTTTGTACGTATGTAGCAAAAACAATCAGTCCAAAACCCATCCACTCAGCTTTGACCACTCAGCCGACCAACTGCGTAACTAACTCACAATCAGAACACCCTTCATTTTGAATGGGATTCATAATCCATCCCATCAAATTGGTTAAATTCGTCAGCTTGACAACGTAAATAATGCAATAAATATTATTATACTTCCTCCTTGGTCTAGTGGTCGCAAGCGCTACTGCTGAGCATGAGGTCCTGGGTTCGATTCCCAGGTCGGGCAAAGTGTTATTGGGTTTTCTATCTGGAATTTCTCAGTAGCAGCCCGGAGTCTAGATTTGTACCCGATTGATGGCAATAGTCTCGCCCCCTATTATACATGGAACTTAAGACGGAGATATATGCCAGTGACCTTGAGTGGTTAGCTTGCGTGTTCTGTACTGAGCTCACGCAACGCGTCGTACGTTCAGCCAGTAATAGGACTCGCCCATCAAGGAGCGCTGTCCCCAATTTGTCGCATTATTAATTTATTATACACAAATCAAAAACTATTTTAATAAAACGCGTATACTAAAAGATCAATAATTAAATTACCTTTAAATTGGTAAAGGTTTCAGAAAAATACGCTTGGTAGATTTTGCGCCATTCTCAGTTTTTTTATCTATTTACAAATTAATTTCACTATGTAATATTTAAACATAATCTAAAATATTCACATATTAAGTTATTGCGAAAATGCTCTTAACACTACTCGTTTAGACGTGATCTTCAGTATAAAATCATTAAAAGTCGGTTATCGTCGCCTTAAACATAACTGGCGTAATGTGGGAGTAGGTACTACAGGTACACCTCTGCCCAAACCTTCGGGGAAATAAGGCGTGATGTTATGTTTTGTTATGGAATATTTGTGGAATGTCAGATTGTTAATGGGTCAAGTTTGACGTCAGTTTTATACGGTTTAAAAAGTTATTACGCACACACAAAAAATATACTGTCAGCGTAGTGAGAAGATGAATATTTTTGTCTGTAAACTGAACTCTTTTGCTGACTGTACTCTAGCCCCCCGACTTGCAATGGACCTGTATGTGTCGCTCCGGTGAACTAAGTTGCCGAAGTCACGGTCAAGTCGGTTTAGTGCTCTTGAGATCTTCTAATGTGAGGTTGTTTTGTTTATTTTGGGTTTCTTCAAAAACTTCTTCGTTTGATTTTCTTTTTCTGCAATTAGACAAGTACCTACTAAGAACGGAAACTGTGGGCGTTCGGTCGAAAAAGTCTATCTCAATAATTTCTTTATACCCATTCACGTCCGAGCATACTATTCAATAATCAAGTGTGCCTATCCCAATCCACAGATGGACAGAAATCTCTCCCAAAATTAATACAATGTATAAATTACCGAGCGCACTATTCACTGTCATGAATACATCAGCACTAACTAAAAACTCCAGTATAATGAATACAAATAACGCACGATCATAATACGAAAGTGTTATTTACATTTTATAATGTAAACAATATATGAATAATGTAAAATGTAAACAAATATTAGCACGTTCAAAAATACCAAACTGTAATAATTTGCAAATACGAGACAATCGGTGTGCAACGTAACGTAAAATTGATGTTAAACTACATAAATATTTTATAAATGCTATGCAAACAAAGTACACCAATTAGCTGCAGGTTATTTACAGCTTTTAAACGGTACTTCAATTTCATTATAGTCGAATTAAATCAGAGGATAAGCTTGAAAATTTATTTAATTACATTAAAAAACTTTTTTACAAAAAAAACAAGCGACTTCCAACAAAAACACTAAAAAGTGAAAAATAACTATAATTTCGGAAGCACATAACATAACATCACGCCTTGTTTCCTCGAAGGGTAGGGCAGAGGTGTACCTGTAGTACACCCACATTTAATATTATATTTAATTAAATTTCGGAAGTCGGTGTCTTTGGTTTTGTATTTTCGTTTATGGCCACCGACTTCCGAAATTTCCGAGTGCTTCCGAAATTATAGTTATTTTTCACTTTTTAGTGTTTTTGTTGGAAGTCGGTTGTTTTTTTTGTAAAAAAGTTTTTTATTTTTCACTTTTTAGTGGTACCTACCCCACACCAATTCGTATACTACTACTTACTATGAAAACAACAGAGACAGGAAGTTTTATTTTACACCCCTTAAGGGGTTAAATCTTCAAAAATCTGTTTTTAGCGGTTACCTAGGTCATAATAACTATCTGTGTGCCAAATAGCCCAATCAATTTAGTGATTTGAGCTTTGTGTTTCAAGTCAGTCACTGTTTCCTTTTGTATGTATTAAATCTATAGTGTAATTCGACATGTTACGACGACCCCAAAAAAATTGGGATTAGGGCAGGAGACTGATGATGAAGTATTCAGGCTAAAGATCAACGAAAGAAGATTTTTTTCATACAAACTGTATCTATCCCCCTTTACACCCCCAAAGAGGTTAATTTTTAAAGTGGTTTGCGACTTTTCCATTATTTGACATAGAGGTTATACCAATTTTCGAGTTAATCAAGCCACGTAGTAAAATCCTCTCTTGTAAAATTTACTACCCCTTTTTACCCCATTATGGGTAGATTTTCGAAAAACCCTGATACAAGTTATTCTTCATTTTTGGTCTTAAGTATAAATACTGAGTTTCGAGTTGATCGGACCGCGCATTAAAATTCTTCTATACAAGCTTTGACATCCCATCCGTTGAAGATAAGTTAACAAAAAAATATAAACTTTATAATTTACTTACGTAAGTATTCGTCCAAGTTTCAAGTTTATTAACCCTAGGAATAAGATTTTTCATGCAAACAAAACCCCCCGTTTTCCACCCTTAAAGGTCAAATTTCCAAAAACCCCTTCTTAGCGGATGTCTACGTGCCAAATTTCAGGCCAATCTGTTCAGTGGTTTGAGCTGTGTTGATAGACCAATCAGTCGCGGTTTCCTTTTATATGTACATACCTATGGCTAGATATATATGTATTGAGAACCTCCTACTTTTTTGTAGTCGGTTAAAAATCATTTATAGCCAGAGTGCATGTCATGACAATTCCAATAAGACCAAACACGGGTAGGATACATTGTTTTTTAACGGAGTTCCAGTGCCTACCATCCGGCTTCATCATCAGATCAGTTTGATGGTACCATTTTGATTAGAACTATTTATTTAAATTTGCTTCGCTTAACTATCTTAATCCAGATATCTCATCGCCACCCGTGAATTACGTATCACTGAGAAGTTCCGGTGGCCATCTGTGGCCTTCTTCATCTGTTCCACTTCACCAAATTATACTTTCTGAATGCAAATGATTGACTTGTTGATGAAAATATAAAAATTGCTATAGGTATGCCTATAATATTTGAGGAGTTCCCTCAATTACTCATGGATCCCAACATCAAAACTGGATTTTGAAAAAAATAAGACCAATCTGGAAGTATATCCTTTCAATTAAAAAAATAATTTTCCAAATCGGTTCATAAACGACGGAGTTCTGAGGTAACAAACATAAAAAAAAAAAAAAAAAAATACAGACGACTTGAGAACCTCCTCCTTTTTGTGAAGTCGGTTAAAAATTGATTATTATCACTGGTTAAGTTACTAAAAATGGGTTATGGGCTATTTATTGATCGGACATAAAATTACTAAAATTTGAATTCCTCACTTGATATGCCTCATTCTCTAGGCGTTTAAATTAATTTTATTAAAACCTAAATCCCTATTTAGGTTTACAAGTTGAATATTATTTCGAAGCAGCTACCTTAAATCTCGCTACAACAGCTACATACAGTTAGTAAAGCACTAAAACGAGATAAGACAGGTTTTATTAAACTGAGTTTTCACAAAATTAAGCTCATGTTTGAGTTCATACCTTAAAACTGCACACGTTTACAAGAAACGTTGCTGAAAACATAAAGTTCAGACGAAACAACTGAAAAATACCATTTTCAAATAAAAAGAAAGTAATATTTAAAAACTATTTTGTAATAAACCTTTTTTCTAAACGCGTTTCTTTTTCAACTTTCAATGTATCTAAATTCTTTAAGAGAAAAGTTTTTATTACATCTTCAGAATTCAACCAATTGTACATTACACATAAAGTTTGTTATAGACTGTCTGAATTTGTTACTCAAATAACCCGCTTATTTTATAGTATTTTTCTCCTTTGAAAGAACTTTGACAGTAAGTGAAATTGTGCATAAATAAGAATTATTGAAATTGTTAGAATTTTAAATAAACTTTCTCGCGGATTATCTACGCGTTGTACTTTTTTAAATAAAGTTGAGAGTTATTGGCACTATATTCTTATACTCATATGCACTTTCTTTGTATTCGGTCTTTATTTCAACAGTACTAGCACCTAGCATCCTTCTCGAATAAAACCGAATTACTCTACTAGAGTTAACATCACACTTCAAAGTAATCACAGCAGCATGAGCCTTTATTAGAATCTCGGCCACGTATGTTTCTGATGTGTTCTGACACAAATGGATACACTGTGACGTCACAATGACCGTCCTACTGCGAACGATGACCGTCTGCCTCGAATAACGCATAAACAGCACTCGCCTGACCCGAGCTTACTAAGAATACACTCGCTAGACGGGCCGTGGTGTGTCAAGTATTGTAGAAAAGTAATTTTAGGTTAGTAATGGGTTAAACGTGCCTCTGTGAGTTTTGAGTCAAAGGACCATTTTAATTTGGGAGTCACAGGACCATTTTCTAATTCATGTTTTGTAATATTTTCATGTGTTTGTCATGTGTAGGAAAAACATCTAGTATTGTTCGATTAAAAATAAAAATCTAGATTTTCAATTATATTATAATAATGTTGCGTTAGGTATGCATTTTGAAGCCGTTCACTACGGTTTGAAAAATATCAGAACACACTTGGAATTTTCTTTCGCATAAACCAATTTTTTTTTTTATGTGACCATTAAAAATAATTTCCGATTCACAATAGTATGTACTAGAGCAACAAGGCACTGCACATCTCACATTCCGGGACAATCGCGCAACCAAATTGCTCCCATAATCCTCAATGTTGGTGACCGGCTCCTTTACGGCGCTTCGGCCAGATTACATTCCACCAACGTTATATCCACCATATGAAACTTTTTATCGCTACATTAACTTCTATTTTAGGTCGTATGTGCCCGTTATTAAAGTTCTAATTCTGGCACCCTGCTGTGTTTGGTCCTAATTATGGGTTCCGACGTGTCATATTAAGACGTTTATTTCTATGGCCTGGGTGTTAAGTTGGCGGGAAGCGGCACATGCGGTCTTTGTGGTTTTGATAGTGTTGTAGCCAACTTTGCTGTAATCTGAGGTCATATTTTGTTGGTTGAAAACAATAAGAGTCGGTGGTTGAATGATATAACAATTTTATGATTTGCTCTGTCAATTTATACAACTTTAGATCGTAATAAACAAAATCCGTCACAATCTAACGCCAAATTACTTATTTTTGAGTATTTAGATATACATACAAACATAAATTCACGCCTCTTTCCCTTGAGGGTCAGCAGAAACTATAGAACTTCACCTGCTACGATCCTTACATACTTTTTCCTTCTTTTAACAATTTTTACTTAAAATTTAAATTAATTATTTAAAAACTAACATTATTATAACCTTTCCTTAATTTATGTTGTCATTGATGTTCTCATAATTTAATTTATGAGTGTTTTATGTCAAAATTATATTCATAGGCTCAAAACAAACTTAGTCTTGGTTTGGTTCGTGAAAATTAGACGTAACATATCCTGAGGCTACCAATTTACGCAAAACTAACAAAACAAATCTCATATATCTGTATGTATATTAAGGAGCTGTAGTACCTCGATCAAGAACACTAGCAAATGCACTAGCCATTTCTACTCATAATTTTGATTGTCTAAAATCTGGTAAATATGACTGCCTCAAAGCATTTTCTATTACCCAAATAGGCCAACAGTTTCTTAAATGAAGAAAACAACGCTCTAAGACATGCTTATTTGAAGTTGTGAGTTCAAGCAACAACAACATCTACGCACAACGAGCTCTTTCCCCCTCCGGTTGGAAAATGAGCTTCTAACAAAATAATAAAGGTTTATTTAACCACGGAACAAAGTTTAACCGAAAACGTATAAACGGGAGACTGGGAGGCAAATAAAGAATCCGTTTTATATTTGACGGGAAGCGCCAGAGTGCGGGGAACAGTAATTTGTCTACACTCCAAAACATAATATTTCATCAGGTTTTTTTGTTTATTCATTTGTTTCGCCAGCGGCTCGGCTCGCTATCACGCTTCGATAGAAATTTGGTTATATGAATGTGTGCTCCACGAATATGTCTCTCTACGCGTATCATAAAAACGTCAAGTTGTCGATATTTTTTTCTTTTAGGGTTGTACATAGACATGGGTTTTTGAGTTCGCTTTGACATGGTGAGAGGTTGGTTCTCGATGGATTGTGGACGTAGTTTTTGTGACAAGAAATGCAACCACGTTTTGTTGCTATTTCCTCTTTCGGAGATACATTTTTGGTCGTTGCACTATCTCCCCAAGTTCCAAGTTCCCCAAAGCCTTTATTATTAACTAAAAGTTGAAAAATGGTACAGTCGCCGAATCAATGCTTACCTTCGTGTTTAATGTTATTTGTTATTATTACTTGAGAGAATCAGTGCGGTTAAAAACGTTATCTTTTGATTGGAATTTATGCTTAATTCATTAAATATTATTAACATTAATCAATACTTATAAGTGATAGATAACAAACGACGTTGTTCTGTACTTAATTACTAAATAGGCGCGCATTAATAGAGGTGTGAATGAGTGCGAATGAGAGGGAAGTATCAAAACTTGTTTCACTTCCTCGTCCTACACTTCTGGTTTTTGTCTATCAGGCACTATGACTGCAGTTTGCATAGCGGCATTGCTCGTTGTGCGAAGCGATGTAAAACTTTGGGAATATCAAAGGATACCCCAGCAGAAATGCCTCACGCGACAAAATGTGCTTCGTTAGCTTTCGTGCCAGCGGAAGATTTAGATGATGCTTGGCTAACGGTGATGTTATCAGGACCCAATAGTGATAAAATGGAAAATACAACGACTATTTTTTGACGCAATGGCTAGACAACGCTAACCTGAACCTGATGTGAAGCTATGCATCACAGAACCATCAATTTGGTAGAATCTTGGCACAGCAAGATTTATAGAAAAATCGAAACGTTTTGTTTAGATTTTTCCGTTTTTTAATGCAGTCGGAGGCAAATTTAAAGGCGTTCTTACATCCTAGGTGCCTCCGACTGCATTTATTTATTTTTGGCGCATAAAGGATACTGGTTTTTGTTTTCCTCTTGTTTCCATCTTTTCAGTTCCGTTTATTGCAGTCGGGTTTTAGTTTTTTTTTAATAATTTGTTTTATTTATTTTAAAATTTTACAGTAAAAATGTAATTACTAGTCAATATTAAGATATGTTTACCTACTTAAAATTTTCCTGAGCTAAAGAATTACTTGCTGGATGCACCTCCAACACACCCTAAATTCTTCGCTTACACACTTTTCCCTAGAACAAACTGGATACATTCCTGACAGAACCTGGAAATATCTCGAAAACATCTAAAAACACATAGCACTAATTATACGTAGGTGCATAGAAAATATATCTTTCATTATAAGATACATCTTAACTAGGTACTGATTTTATTATATTCTAACACTTTTGGACACGTCATTACGAGGATTCGTCAAGTGTATATTTTACAAATAATGTAATTTTATATTTTGGGGACGTTGGGGAATAAAATATCAGAATAAAAATCATTTTGGAGAACTTGGAACTTGGGGAGATAAGGCATCACCCACATTTTTCATCAACTCTTTGCGACTTGTGGGCAATAAAGGACACATTGCAAAGACAAAATACATAAATGTTCCACAAAAGAATTATTTTCTTTTCCTAAACTCTTTTATAAAAGGAAATCATTGACATGATAGACATACAAGTTTGTGCCCATAACTATACACATAAATATTTACCTGAACAACAAAACCAACAAACTATACTGAAAAACAAACTACATAGTAGCCTACTGATTTACTCGCACTAGTCACGTTTCCACCGACCATTGATTTGGTACTTAAGGCGTTTATGCAAATGTTCCTTAACACTCTTATCAGCACTATCGCGCCGGAACTACCCACAAACAAGTCAGCGGTGGTCACTCGCCATGACATTTTTATCACCGCTTGATATCACTTTTAGAATTTAAATATCAATTGCGATAACGCAAAACTACCTACTCCCTGAAACCTGTCCTATTTCTTCCCGTGGTTGTCGTAAAAAGCGACTAAGGGACTTACTAGAGAATGGGCAGCAGCGTTCTCTATGCATTTTAACACAATATTGCGATCGCCAACCCACCTGCCAAGCGTGGCGGTTATGGCAACACCCCCCCTCCCCCCCATTGGGGAAGGCCTATGTGCAGCAGTGGACGTGTTTCGGATGGAATGATGAGTCCCTGAAATAGAAACACGTACCTAAGCAGTAAACTATTAAACAATTTGTAGAAATGCGAAATTATGCTTTAAAGTTTTCTAAAAGAGACAACAAAGTATTGTCGAATAAGTTCCAATCAATGAATGTATTTTGCGCACTCCCAATAAGGGATCATAACGTAGAATTTGAAAAGGTGAAAGATTCCTTGTTCCAGACGAGCATAACATGAAATTATGTATCCATGCGCACCACCATAGCCAAAACAAAAGAAAGAATAAAGAATAACTGTTTTCCTTTCATTTGAAAATTAAACTCCTTTTCTTCACTAACTTCCTCAAGGAAGCGAGCAACAAAAAGTGATCATCGGCCATTCCAATAATTATAGAAGGCTGTAACATTATCTCAATATCGCATCTTCTATAGAGATACAATCTCTACCAACTCGGCCCGTTCTGAACAGAACAGTTAGTCAGTATTTATGAAGTTCCTAACTTCGCAAAATATGAACACTTTTCATTACGAAACCTCCCTATAAAACCTAATGATAACTACCTACGTATATAATTCTAAAAAACATTAACGTTTAGAGGCAGGAGAACGTTTCTGAAAACAATGTCGAGGGTAGTTCTCAGGTAAGGTCAGGCAAATGTTGAAGGGTTTGTTAAAACTTTTATGAACTTAAAAAGTTTTTCTACGTTATTTTTATCACTCAAAATATTTTTTATGGACTTTAATAAATTAAATTACTGTGATGGCGTGAGATTGAGCAAAAATAAACCATCTATTTTTGTTTTGAAAACTTAGTTGAGCTTTATCCGTCCTTATTGAGTTCTGGAATACTTTAACACGGGGGAATTTTACTGAAAAGTCTGTTATAGACTCAAAATGTAGAAGCAGTCGAATAAAAGACAAAAAGCATCGCCTAAAAAACAACCACAAAATATTCAACACCCGAAACCTCCGTCACACGTAACAACATTCACACACCCTCACACGTCTACCACAAGCATTTTTCTAAACATCACTCAGCGCTACCAATAACCCAGTTTACAACTCCGCCTTGTTATCTGAAACAATCGTATGTCCTGAGGCGTCCGCAATCACGGCCAACACTGAACCCTTACATTTAGATCATCGCCCCAGATAACGACTGTTTTGTACCACTAGGGCGACGGAGGGGATGAAGCGAGGGGACCGCGGGACGCGACAAGGGACTGAGTCACAACTTCATTACCATAGCAAGTCGGAGTCAGCAACTGAAGCTAGCTGAGTAGGCAACCCACCTTTTATTTGCAGATTTAACTCACTTAACATTCTGTCGAAAACGAATTTTGTACGTCCCTTTCGCTCTTAGAGCGCCTGCTCAATAAGCAGCCGGATTCTGTAACTTATTCAGGATGCAGGTGCAGTTTTTAAAACAGACTTTGTGACCAGTGCTTCCCTTCAAGTTTTGTGTAAATGGGATGGAGGCAACTCAATCTCAGAAGGTTTATTATTTGCCAGTAAGATAATGGATGAAAGGATTTTAAATCTTTAAAGCTTTGCATGGCAAAAAAGGAAGAGTAAGGCATTCTTTGCATTCAAGCCTCGTAAATAGATATATAACACTCATCAAAATATAACTTCCATACAATAATCATTTAAAAATTACATCCGACAGCCGCAGCACACACTTATTATGACTAAAATTACAGCGTAACGTAAGCGTACCAAACACTCGTAAAATTCAAACATCTGCGTTTCGGGCGCGACGCGTTGGCAGTGAACAAGCATCCTTATAATGAGCGATGCCATCTCTCATGTAATTTCCTCATACATTCATCATGTACGCTATATAATTTGATCAAAAACAGCGTGGACCGCTTCGTGCCAGCGATTTTAGTTCGTAATCAACAAGCATACATATATTATACTGTATTTTCTAATAATCAACGTTTAAATAATGTAGTGATTTCACTCTTAAGCTCTGGTTTTTACTCGCGTTATTTCGAAACGTTGTCAGCCACAGAACGCAAAGCTCTGTTCCACACACATTATTATAATTTACAATCTATTAAATTCCTTTTCACACGAAGCATGTCTATAAAATTTTAATGACCAGCAGAAACCTTTACATCCACATTTACCAGCCAAAGTGATTACAGAAACGTTTGTAAACAAAATTATAGGTACCGGAGGACCGATACCTATATCGGTGTAGAGTTATTTTTGCGTTTTATGTCTTTATACGGCTCCGAACAATGGTGCTCGGTAATTTCGCGCAGGAATGAGGGCGATGTCGTAAACGACGCGAATCGCGTTCACTTGTAAGTAAACACAGCATTTATATTTTTAAGTTTACTGTCGGTTGAAGCTCGTCTGTCTCCTTTGGCAAGTCATTCTGTAATTCATTGCGTTGCTTTTCTTGTTCTGAATAAAGCCATTTCCAGTTTGGTGTTTACTTTGTCCCGCGATGTAATGTGTTGTAAATGTCATGTTTATTTGGAAAGATTTGTGTTTTATTTAAGTGCAAACATAATTGTTAATTGACCTGAAATAATAATTAGATGTTGATCGTATTCTAAAGTATAATACTTATTATAATAGCTTCACCTCTTTTTTTTTTTTTTTGGTGGGAAATTATCAAATTTAAAAACGTTCCCGCTCTGGGCGGAGCGGGAGGGCGTGTCAGACTTTCACTGACTAAAACCCACCCGTGTTCCTTCCGTTGCCTGTGTGCCAGGGCCATTATATCCCTTTCGGACAAACTCGCAATCATGGCATGCATTGGTAGCTGGTGCTGACATCTCTTTGAGGCGCGCGTGGAACACAAAGCGCCGTCGACCCGGGCCTGGTCCTTATCGGATGGCGAGCTACCCATCGCTCACCGTCCGCAACCCCGCGCCTGCGGTGGCTGGAAATCGGCTTGCGACTCCCGACGCCCGGGGCGTCTCCTGCAGCGACAAGGGGCGTGAGGGCGTGAACCTTGCCTCTCCCTCACGCGTTCCGCCTCTTCCTTCGCTAGCTTTACTGCTTAACAGAGGGGAGGTGACGGCCTCCCATGCACTCTCACTCCGAACCATGGCCTGAACCAGGGCCGGAGATAAGAGATCGGCAGACCTCCGCCGTATCCTTCACCGTGCCCTTCGGGCGATCCACACAGTGGTGACACCCGGGCGTTTCCTCCCGCTTTATCTTGAACAGGAACCTTCCGAAACAACCATGTCCGGTGAGGACCTGCGTCAGGCGGAAGGTGAGGACGCCGTGGCGCCTCTCTAGCCACTCCTCAAAGAAGGGACTTATTGCCATAATTGTGGCGTGCCCAGCGCTGGGTTGCGACAATCGCACTCTCCATGCCGCCATGAGATTCCGCCGGAGTTCTATCCACTGTGCTGTAATTTCTCGCGGCAGCGGAGTTTCGCCCCGGCGTTTCGCCTCCTCGCGCCACTCCCAGATTTTCGCGAGGACTTTTGCCTCCAGATCCCATGGTGGTAGCGACAAGGAGGCTCGCCGCCTCACGGGAGACCCTGTGGTATCCTCGGACCAGCCTGATGGCCATGACCCTTTGGTACGCGTTCAACGGCTGGTCGCAGCCTTATAGAACGCGCCCACACCAGTGCCCCGTAAAGGGCCATGGACTGCATGACCCCCGCGTAGAGCCTCCGGCAGGAGGCGTTTGGACCCCCTAGATTGGGCAGGAGCCGCTTTAAGGCAGCCCCGGCCCGCTCCAGTCGGTGAGCCAAACGTCGAAAATGCTCCACGAAGTTCCACCAGCTGTCGAGGACGAGTCCCAGGTACTTCATCGTCGACTCGACGTCGATGTGAACCCCTCCTACCATTATCTGGGAACCTGACAGTGGCGCGTTCCAAGGACCATAAAAACACATGGCCTCGGACTTGTGCAAAGCCACCTCAAGTCCAAATTGCCTATCAACGATTGTCGCAACCTCACGTGCCGCCAGTTCGGCCGCCGCCTGATGCAACTTGCCCTGCGCCAGGACCAGCGTGTCGTCAGCGTAGCAGACTACGCTGACGCCGCTAGGGAGGTCACCGCATAGCACCCAGTCGTAACCGATGTCCCACAGATGCGGCCCCAGGACTGATCCCTGTGGGACACCGCACGACATCTCTCACCGGTTCAATTCTCCGTGGTGACCGGGGTAGATAACAGCCCTGTCCGTCAAATAGGCCTCGACCATTCGACAGAGGTAGGTCGGCGGTATCCGGTGATACAGAAGTGCCTCCCTAATGCAACTCCAGGGCAGGGTATTGAAGGCATTGGCGATGTCAAGAGACACTGCCAAGACGCCCCCACTCCGGGCAACAGCATCCCACGTCGTGAGGGCTCGAACGCGCATGATGGCGTCCACCGTAGAGCACCCCTTGCGGAAACTAAACTGGTCTCCACCAAATCCGGCCCCACTCGCACCAGCCGCCCGACAAGGTGGTCTGCAATCACTCTTTTAAAGAGCTTGCCCACCTCGTCGAGCAGCACGATGGGCCGGTAAGTAAAATAAAATAAAATAAATAAAAATAGTTTATTTGCACCTTCCAAGTAAAAAACATGGTTTACAAATAAAATAGGCCTTCAGGTTATTACAGTTGCAAGTTAGAGTTGCAGCCAATACCTAAGCTAAGATAACTTAATATTTTGTATTTATAGGTATCATTGCAGCGCCCCACCCTCGATATCATTATAGCTGTTGTTTGTGCCTAGTTTGTGGAATAATATTAAAACGAGCGAGAAAAACAAATGCAGCACCACCATAAGTGAAGATATAAAATATTTACTTTAATTACAGGAATAATTTGAAATATCTAGATGTGATGAGAGGTATAATAAAATTGGTTAAAATAAGTTGAATTTTAGGTTGTTTCATACTAAGTACAAGAATACGGGACTGCTCAGGTGCAAAACTAGACTTGACATTAAATTAAGAAAACAAAATAAAAACAGACAAACGGTGAGTGCTGGTGAGTGTAGACATACGTGGTTGTATGTGTCTGTGTGTATGTATGTATGTATGTGTATGAGTGTGTGTGTACTAGAGGGAAAACTTAGGATATCGAATTATAACAAGTAAGTACTATACTTAGATGAACAAGCATATATTCAACTCATTTATTGTTATAATTTTAAACGATTTGAATGCTTATTTTTTTATTATACAAAGAAATCATGCAAGTGTACTAAACAGATTTTCAGTTTCTTCATAGGTCAGGGATGAAGCCAAGTGATCAAGGAACAGATTTTAATATATTGAAACGTCTTCTCCTAGTGATTTCTTTTTCACTAAGCTTGAGACAGGAATGCTGTCTCATAATTAAGGTAGTACAGTTAGTGCCTCACATTCCCTGCATAAGTGGACGGAGTCCGCTGGGCGCCCTGGCTTCTTAATGAGGACCAGTTTCCCCGTCTTCCAACGAAGTGGGAACTGGCCCCCCTCCAAGCAGACCCTTAGTCGAGGCCTGAGAGCCTCCAAGGCCAGAACCCAGGCTTTTCCAGGTAAGCCGTCGGGTCCTGGGGTGGTATTTTTGGCATTCAGCCTACGTACCACCGCTCTCAAATCTACTTCGGTCACCTCCGGAGTATCGTCGTCGTCGCCACTGGTGTGGTCCGTATCGGGCACCGGAGGAGGCGGAGCCTTGGCCGGGCGAGTATGTTCCCCCCGTGAAGGGAACAGAGCGCTCACCACCTCCTCCACAAGCTGGGGCCGGAGACTCTGCGTCAGCGGGGGAGCCCATGGGCGGAGTTTGTCTCGCAACCCTTTATAGGGGCGTCCCCACGGGTCTCTGTTCAGTCTCCAGCGACTCCTCGCGGGCCAGACCGCTGGCCCGCTCGATCTCCGCTCCGAGGGCGGTCTGCGCCACTCTGTACCCGTCGTACAGCTCCACCTGAATGGCTTTCGTATCCGGAGGGCGGACACGGAGCTCACCACTTGACAAAAAAAAAATTAAAATAACCGACATAATAATTCAACATTGACGTATTTGTACAGTCACCAGCCTTAGTATATACTTAGCAACTTTTAAAATTGATTTCCTCCAACTATATTGATTGTAATTTTATTTTACTACGAACATAGTATTTTGGAAGTCAAACTATTATAAAATAGACCTTTTCTCAAAGTTGCAATCGTTATTCCACGAGTAAATCGGTTTACATATAAGTGTTTACATATTAGTGCCAATGACTACATCACAAGAACGCTATCATACATAACCCCGCAGTATTGCACTAATTAATTGAAATGCTCCGTCAAAACAAACAAACGAGACACGAGAGCAGTGTCATCCGCACACGCGCTACCCATTATTTTGTGCGTATTGTAACTGGGTTGCGTCCCCGCGTACTGCGTACGAAGACCACGCAGAGATACGCCAGGTGACATAATAAACATAACGCGAACGCGTGCGTTTTATCGTCTAGTTTATAATAAGCCGTTCTTATGCTATTACATAGTAAAATGCGAGCGCGTTTGGGGATAGTTAATCAGAGTTGCGGAGCATATCTGGTGTGACTATGAATGACAGGCTGAAAATTTAGGTGATAAGACAACGGTGCAGTTTAAAAGATGTAGTGACAAAAATTGAAAAGAGAAGCTTAGATTTGGTCATGTTCAGCGATGAATGAAAGGCGACTAACAAAGAGTATTTTCAAAGCAGAGATGAATGGACATACGGGAGGCGACGCCCTAGGAGGACATTATAGTGTCATAATTGGTGATGTTGTTCAGAAAGGTCAGGTGCGTAGTACTCGCAACCGGCGTGCGTGTATGAACAGATGTATGAACGTAGGCAAAGCAAAAGGAGTTTAGCAGGTAGCGTTCTATAGTTTCTGCCTTCCCATGAGAAGAAGGCGTGGTTTATGTATGCATGTATTCAGAGTTAGAATTAAGTGCGATGTGTTTAATTTTTCTTCCAGTTTTTCTGTTGAATAGACAAGCCGCTTTTTCCATGACCAGAGATGGCATGGAGACCAAATTATTTCAGCTACGCCGTGGCCTCCATCAGTGTTTAATGATAACTAGACTCCTTTCATAGATTCCTTCCTTCTTTCATTTGTAATTTGAAAATAGATATAATGCACTATACTATTCAAGGTCATAAAAAATACCTACTTGTAAGTACTCTTACATCTGCTTGTTCTCTTTGAAGTCAAATTATTTATTTCAAATAGGCACGTAAAAGGCACTTTTGAACGTCAACATTTACAAAAAATTTAATTGATTCTAGTCGCCCCTTCCAAAAGGTAGTTTCGTATGGAGAAGAATAGGCAAGGAACTCCTCCGTTACTCTTTTATAATGTTTTACAATATTTTGTATAGGTACATTAATTATATAATTATATGTGAGACGATGCACCTAGAATATAATTAGTACTTATACCACAATAGGTAAAAAAAGGAAAAAGAAGCAATGACAGATAAATTAATTATGTGATAGATACATGGTGCTCACATATTTACAAACATTGTAAAAGTATACGTTTTCCTAAAACTTTAAAGTGTGTGAGTTAAGGTACATGGTACAGGTTAAATAATGTAAATGTTAAACAAATGAATAAATGACTTATGACATAAAATCAATTTCATAAAAATAATAAATTATACAATTAAAATAGTAACTAGTTTGATTTTGTCTAGACTCTAGATTGTCCTATGGAGCTGGACGAACATGTTTCCAAGCATTCTTATCTTGGATATAATCCTCTAATTTGTAATACTTATGCTTGTTTACAAAGTGTAGTTTTATTATGTGCTTTAAATTTTCTTTCATCTAATTGCAATATATCACAAAGTATTTTGTTGTAACATATATACCCTACCCGATAAAAGATGTATGTACTTTAGATAATCTGAAACATGGTTGATCTATTTTATCTTTATTTCTATTATTAAAATTATGTTTATCACTTATTTTATTAAAAAGGTGTAGATTTTTTTCTTACGTACATAATATTTTCATAAATGAATTAGCAAGGTACCGTCATAATATAAATATTTTTAAATAGTGGCAAATATTTAAAAAGATTAATAATTATTATGAGGAGATCAAGATTTTGTGACCGTCAGTCTATTTTAAAAATTAATGGTGTGTCTGCAAATAACATAATCATCAGATTATGCAGTAATTGGGGTAAACCATCAATGTAAACTAAAAAGAGGAATGGACCCAATATCGAACCTTGAGGAACGCCCATTGCCATTTCAGATTCTAATGTGTTTATGTCGTTTACTTGAACTTTTACCTTTCTATCTTTCAGGTATGATCTTAGAGCAAAGAGCAAGCAAGCTTTTTCAAGAGCTGTATTCCTATAGTGATCTAGTTTCAGCAGAAGTGTCTCATGGTTTACGCAATCGAACGTCTTAGAGGAGGTTGATAGACGTCTTACAGTTACCCTTTGCCCTATGTGGCTCTATTGTTCAGTTGACAACAGGCCTTTATGTAAAATTCAAGAACTTTATAGCCCTTTATGTACCCTTCAGTACCTATTATTCTCTTCCAAAAGATAACCAGTTACAACTTCAATTACGACTCATGAAAAAATAACGACATTTTACTCCATTCATATAGAATGGAATATTGTCCTATATTAAGTACTTAACACAAAGAAAGTCACAATGAACCGAAGACGGCAGTTACGACGTTTTTGTAATAGGACAAGCGAGATGGTATTACTTGTGTTGCAATAAAAAATTACGACCACAGTCGCATTCAAACGACATTTTATTTGCACGTTGTTATCAAAGTACATGTTTTATTTAATATTTTTATTTTGTTTTAATCTAGACTGCTTCAGCTTCAATATTTTATTAAATCTTCCCTTATATGTATGTAAACTTAAAGTTTTACTATTCACTTAAAGTTTCTTTTAAGTAAATTAACTCAAAAGCCTTTTCATAAGTTCATTTTCGAGGCAACTGCAGTGATCGTTTCACAATTTCACACATACATCCAAGTAAAATTATGAAATTTGAGCCATGCATAACCCACAAAACTCCCATAATACGTACCTACTTCACTAAGTCCATTAACCATAACAAACACCATACATCACATTCCCTAATTACAAGTTATCAAAACAGCTCCTGAACTCGTAAGAGAGCGCACACTGGTGGCGCGTTAAGAGAGCGTATCAGATTATAATGTAATCCTTAATATCACGTTAGAGGTAAATAGCTCGCGATAACAGCGCACACGTCGGTGTGAACCTTGTACTGCTGGCATCACGTAGCTAATAATGCCTGTAAGTTCCGTGAGACATACGGGGCGGAAGGATTGGAAGCTAGGTGGCGAGCTTTTAGGTAGGAATGAGAAGAAAAAAAATTAACGATTTTTTTATTCATCAAGATATTATCCTTACATATTGTTACGAGCTTGGGGTTCGTGACAATAAAAACTGCCGATTTAATAACTAAAAAACAGACACTTTAATTAGGAACACCAATTTAAACACACTACTACTTTAAACACAATTAAAACACAATCACTTAATGACACTCTCAAATATCGTTCAGTTGTTCTCGCTTGTCTCGTTTTCAAAAGTAAACTAAACTCCGTCGCGGCCCATACCGGCCTTATATAGGGCCTTGGATAGTTCCCGAAACATCTAGAACATTCGAGTACATACCGGCCCCGACTGACCGGGTTTCGATAGTTCTAGAATCGAACTTTCTCGAAGCATCTTGACTCTATTAGTTTCGCTACCTGATACTAGATGGCGCTAGTAGTAGGGT
Organism: Tiliacea aurago; assembly: GCA_948098905.1. Lineage (NCBI taxonomy): Eukaryota > Metazoa > Arthropoda > Insecta > Lepidoptera > Noctuidae > Tiliacea > Tiliacea aurago. The sequence continues at coordinate 28,178,764 of OX402583.1, forward strand.
TTTTAGTTGTGCGCGCAACACTGCCCCCTCCTAAGACATGCTCGTCCCGAGCATTATCGGCCTCATGATAACGCGCCAGTCGATCCACATGGACGATCTTAGGAGTACCTCTTGCCCCTTTCTGTATCCGGTAGGTTACGTCATTGATCTTTGTCACAATCCGGTACGGTCCGTCCCATTTAGCTTGAAGCTTAGGAGATTTCCCTTTGCTGCGGACTGGGTTGTGCAACCACACTAGTGAACCTTCGTCGAACCCTTTATTGTTCATTTTGCGGTCATAACGGGTTTTCATCTTTTCAGACATTTGCTGGCCTGATTGTCTGACGTGCTCATAGATGTCATTCATTTTGTTCCGCAAGTCATTCGCATAATCGGTAATACTGCGTGGGGCATCAGGTGGTATTCCGGTGATCAGGTCTGCAGGCAGTCGTAATTCCCTTCCAAAATTTGCGAAAGCTGGTGTCACCGATGTACTTTCGTGAACAGCACTTCGATATGACAATAAAAACGGTTGTATGTGTTTGTCCCAATCTCGTTGCCGATTATCCACAACTTTTGCCAGGTATCGCTCCAATGTCTGATTAAATCGCTCCACCATTCCATCCGGTACCAACGGTAAGAAGTTGTTCTCGTTTTATGAGTACCCATTACTCGGCAAGTTTCCTGAAATATTTGGGACTCAAAATTCCTTCCCTGATCGCTGTGAATTTCCAAGGGCAAAACGGCAGAAGACTTCATGAACCAGTTTATCTGCCACTGTTGAAGCTTCTTGTTTTGGAATGGCGAAGACTTCTGGCCACTTAGTGAAGTAATCCATCACAACCATGAAATATTTGTTACCACTTTCACTCTCCGGAAATGGCCCCGCAACGTCAAGGGCTATCTTTTCCCATGGTGCACCAACATTGTACAATTTCAATGCACCTCTACTACGAATCTGAGGTCCCTTTACAGATGCACAACTTGTACATTTGCGACACCAGTCCTCGACATCGTCCCGACAGTGGACCCAGTAAAACCGCTCTCGTATCTTCAGTAGAGTCCGTTTTACTCCCAGATGACCTCCTGAACAACCATTATGGTACAGCTGTAGAACGTCCGGTACTTGAGCTTTAGGGACAACCATTTGCAAATGACAGCTGTCTCCCCGAGCATTTTCCCATTTACGGCACAGGACTCCATCCTGAATCGCCAAGCTGTCCCATTGGGCCCAATAGCTTTTTGTGATCGAACTCAGCTCTGGCCTTTATCCACTCCAGAATCGGCTTGATGTCCGAATCTTCCTGCTGTGTACGTTGTAGGCTTTCCTTCCACTCGTTGCTGAGGTCTGTCCAGAGCATTCTCACAGGTACCACTTCCTTACCCTCTTGCCTTGTACAATGCTTGCAGTCTTCAGGACAAGGTCTTCTTGACAACGCATCCGCGTTGCCATGAGATTTCCCGCTGGGATGTTCGACCACAAAGTCCTATTCCTGCAGTAGCTCAATCCATCTCGCAACTTGTCCTTCTGGATTTTTGAACTGCAATAGCCATTTCAGTGCAGCTTGGTCAGTTCGTAAGTGGAATTTCCGCCCCAGAAGATATTTGCTAAAATGTTGCAATGACTTTACCACAGCAAGCAATTCCAGTCTCGTGACACAATAGTTCCTTTCCGACTTTGACAACGACTTGCTGAAGTACGCTATCACAACTTCTTGATCACCATTCCGTTGAGACAGCACACCACCAAGTCCTATGTCACTTGCGTCTGTGTCAACTATAAATTCCTTGCCTGCATCAGGATACCCCAAAATAGGTGTTTTGCACAGTCGGTCCTTTAACTCCTGGAATGCGATGTCGCAACTTTCATCCCAGCAGAAATGTCGCTTCTCCTCGGTTAGCTTGTGCAGGGGTTTGGCTATATCCGCAAAGTTCTTAACGAATCGCCGATAATAAGAGCACAAACCCAAAAATGCTCTGACCTGCGTCTTGTCCTTTGGAACTGGCCAATCCTTGACTGCGGTGATTTTCTCTGGATCCGTGCGGATACCTTCTTCCGACACTACATACCCCAAAAAGCTAACTTGCCGTTTGAACAGTGACCACTTCCTTGGACTCAACTTCAGGTTGGCACTCTGGATCTTCATAAGCACGCGTTCCAGGTTTTGAAGATGTTCTTCAAACGTACGGCCTACGATGATGATGTCATCCAAGTAGACCAGGCAGGCATCACCAATTAACCCGGTTAGTAAAAGTTCCATCAGTCTTTCAAACGTTGCCGGAGCGTTGCACAATCCAAACGGCATAACTTTAAATTGCCACAGACCCTTTCCTGTCGAGAATGCTGTTTTATCCTTGTCCTTAGGGTCAATCTCAACTTGCCAGTAGCCACTTTTAAGGTCCAGCGTGCTAAACCACTTAACTCCAGCAAGCATGTCCAGCGTGTCATCTATTCTTGGCAAAGGATAGCTGTCCTTCTTTGTGACATCATTCAGACGACGATAGTCAACACAAAACCGCATGCTGCCGTCCTTCTTCCTTACGAGCACTACAGGTGAACACCATGGACTAGATGAAGGTTCAATAACACCATCCTTCACCATTCCTTCAATCATGGTTTCCACTTCCTTTTCACGTGCTACCGGCAATCTCCTTGGCCGCTGACATATAGGCAATCCTTCTCCTGTGTTTATTTTGTGTTGAACTAAGCCAGTCTTCCCGATGTCACCATCATTTGACGAGAAAACATCAGCGTACTTGAGTAATATCTTCTTTGCCTTGAACATTTCATCTTGGGCCAGAGTGCTGCGGCAGTCTTCTAAAAGTGTGGACACTTTCGTTTGTGCATCCTTACTGAGGGTCCCAGTCGATAGATATTGGCATCGACGCAACCAATCCACTTCCTCGCAAGTACCAACTAGTGTGCCTTTTTCTATAATCTGTTCCTGATCACAAAGGTTCAGCACGCGTACCCCTGAGATGTCTGTGGCTCTGACCAAAGTTCGTGCCACTTTCCATGGAAGGACATTGTCCACCCTTTCCACGAGTACACAACGATGGGTTTGCCCAGGATTCCGAGGAAGACTTATCGGCACAATCGTTTCCGATCTCGGCGGAAGAACAATCTTCTTAAGGCTGTACACATTCCCTGGTAACGCCCCTTCCATGAAAAGTTCCTCTTGTCCACATTTCAAAACACCTTGCTTGACGTCAATCTCACAACAATTCTTCCTCATAAAGTCAAGGCCCAAGATGCAATCGTCCATTATATCAGCCACGATAACATTATGCAGGTAGATTCTGTTACCTAGCTTCAACTCCATCTTCTTTTCTCCATGGACGGGTATGCGCTGACCGGTGGCTGTTAACAAATTAATGCGGTCTCGGTTGTATGCGGAGTCCCCAAGGAACCGGCTTATAAGTTGGGAACTGACGACCGTACGAGAGGCTCCAGTATCTATGGTCAGCTTACAAGGCGTTCCGTTGACCTCGCCCTTGATGACTAAGGTGTTCCCGTCATGGGTTTGTGTGATCGAAATCCTTGGGGCTCTTTGAACATCAGCCAGCACCCGCCCCGCAGTCCTGGCTATTACTCGTTTCCCTGCTGCTGGTGGGTGGTGCTGTTAGCCGCACTACCCTCTGGAGACCGGCCATCTTCCTTTTCTGTAGTTCGCTTAGGGCAACTAGATCGAAGGTGGCCCCTTTCCCCACAGCCGTAGCACCTAGGGATATATCCTTTACGATCGCGAACTGTAGACGCTGCAACCTCCCTGACGCGATGGGAACGATGATCCTGCCGCACAGCTTCCACCTCCAGTGCATGGGCCAAGGCGTCCTTAAGCGTCCCGTGGTGACCGAGCCTCACAGCAGCTCTAACTTCAAGGTCGCGGATGCCGTCGATGAATGCCTGCACCAGGTTCCCATCAATAAGCGCAGGTACGGACTGGTAAGCTTTACGAACTAGCTTCTCCACTTCAAGAGCCCACTGCTGCAGGTTTTCGTTACTGCGTTGCACACGAACCTTGAGCTGCGCACGAAACACGTGTTCCAGGTGAGCATCGCCATACCGAGCCTCTAATGCCTCAAGGAGTTGCTCGTAAGTCACTTCCTTACCAAGAGCTTCCAGGACAGTTAAGGCCTGGTAGCGCAGGCCTAGGGTGAGGGCAGTCATGGCCTGACTGTTATTCCACCCGTTCGCCTTCATGACAGCCTCAAACTGGATTTTGTAGGCTGACCAGGAAGAAGTTCCGTCGAACGGTGGCACTTTGAATCCACGTAGCGAAGGTGTTGTAGCTACGGGAGCTGCGATTCCATCCCCAAGTTTAAGGTTACCCAACTCCCGCTTCACATCAGCAATGACGTTGTTACACTTGCTGATCTGAGTTTCAGCTTCTGACAGGCGGTTGTCATGCTGGGCAACCTTCTCCTTCACCTCCTTCACGACTTCCCTGAAGGTTGCGTGAAGGTCCTTTATGAGGAGCATCTGCTCTTCCTGGCGGCGAGCCTGTTCCTCCTGACGGCGGGACTGTTCCTCCTGACGGCGGGATTGCTCCTCCTTATCGCGCTGGAGCTGTTCTTCCAGCCGACGAGCCTGTTCCTCCTGACGGCGGGATTGCTCCTCCTTATCGCGCTGGAGCTGTTCTACCAGCCGACGAGCCTGTTCCTCCTGACGGCGGGACTGTTCCTCCTGACGGCGGGACTGTTCCTGCAGCATCATCACCAGGGCACCAAAGTCTGGTGCTGCTGATGCTGGAGCTGCTGCGGATGGTTCGGCCTCCGTGGTCGGTAGCTGGCCCTCCGACCTCTGTGGCGTAGCTCCACCAAAACGTCTCTGGTCCGTCTCCTGTTGGCGTTGACTCCGGGTACGGATACCCTCCGTGTCGTCTTTAGGTAAAATCGGCATGATTTTAATCCTAGCTTCTGACACCAATTGTTACGAGCTTGGGGTTCGTGACAATAAAAACTGCCGATTTAATAACTAAAAAACAGACACTTTAATTAGGAACACCAATTTAAACACACTACTACTTTAAACACAATTAAAACACAATCACTTAATGACACTCTCAAATATCGTTCAGTTGTTCTCGCTTGTCTCGTTTTCAAAAGTAAACTAAACTCCGTCGCGGCCCATACCGGCCTTATATAGGGCCTCGGATAGTTCCCGAAACATCTAGAACATTCGAGTACATACCGGCCCCGACTGACCGGGTGTCGATAGTTCTAGGATCGAACTTTCTCGAAGCATCTTGACTCTATTAGTTTCGCTACCTGATACTAGATGGCGCTAGTAGTAGGGTTTTTAGTTGTGCGCGCAACAATATTATAAAACAAAGTCCCCCACCGCGTCTAAATCACGCGATGAACTCAAAAACTACCAAACGGATTTTCCAACAGTTTTCACCAATGGACGAAGAGATTCATGAGGAAGGTTTAAGTGTGTATAGGGTTTTATGTAAATTGGCTGAAATATGACGATTAATATTGAAGATGTTGGAAAAAAGTCATGCCGAAAGGGTGCTTTACTGACATGGGCAGCGTAAACCGTAAGAGATACATAAAATTAATGTTCTACTAGATTGTATATCATAAAAAGTTCAATAAAAAAGTCTCCGATAGCATATGTCTATCTTTATAGGATGACCCACAGTAATCATTTTTATCTTTCAGAATTTAATATTGTCATTGTTATTTTGGAAGCTATTTTGACCGGTACAACTATTATTAATAATTATCCAATAAAATATGTTATTTAAATTGGGCATTTAATTTAGATTAAAATATGCCTTTACATCATATAATTTAAATGAATACTCTAAAAGATATCACAGTCAAAATAATTATGGTTGACGGCGGCGGCGGCGGGTAGCGGGCGCAACGCAATTGCTTCGTTTACTTTTGATCCCGCTAGTACGTTCCCGTGGGATAACTTCCAACATCCACGCGGGCGAAGCCACGGGCAAATGCTAGTACCTATATACAATATTAGTTTTAGTATATGCGAAACCCGAAACACGTGTCTAGTATTTTTATGTAAAGAATCTATGTACACAATTTCAAAACTGCATCATGAAAAATCACAAAGTTATAAGGTTGTTATGTTACCGGGTTGTCCGTACAAAAACATGCTAACGGCGCCCCCAGGGTCGTCTTGCGCTCATTGATAATAATTTGGCAGTAGGTACCTAACCGTACGGCGATTGTATTGTAAGTAATTAAATGGTGATAACATTTTCCATCACAATTGTATAGCATGGTGTAAAAAATATTGAAATCAATTCAGTTCCTTATTCTGAACAAACTATATACAGGTTTCGCATATATTAAAATAAATGTTGTATAAAATTGATTATAAAATATCTTGAAAATAATTCTATTGGTGACTTTTTAAATAGTCCAATTATAGAAAAAGCTCGAAAGGTACAAACAGTTTCAGCTTGTCGCCCTCCACAGCCATATGTAGACGTCACTCCGCTAAGCTAAACTGGGTAACTTTAGTCACCATAAAACAGTTCCAAGTGCCAGATAAAGATATATAGTGGGTAAACGAGAAATTTATAAAGGCGGCCACGTGGTGGGTTGATGAAGCGTACCCGCTGCTAAGATTGTTCTTAGTTTGTCTTTGAATTAGTTTCAACTCCGGCCTCCGTTACTCCAATGAGTTTAAGGAATCACGTTGTAGATATGTGTTTGAATATATGCTGGGATTTGTTCATTGTTAAGCTTAAATTAGAAAGAGGTTATAATGAAGCCTAACCTAGTCGGGTCGGGTATATCCTTCAAGGTTAAGAAACTCTTTGTACAGTCAACATTCCTCACGCTTACACTTGTAAAATTGTTTATCATAAACACAGAAATATACGACCCGCCAAATAAAATCACATAGTCTTATTTCAAAAAAGTAAAAACCGCACATTCTAAATAACCCTCTAAAATTCAATGCCGCGTACGGAACCTGAAAAGGGGGGTATAATTCGAAAGCGATTGCGTCGCGGCCAAAAATCATAGGAATAAATTATCTTTATTCGGTTTATTCGAAAGTCACCGCATTCTGTGGAGCTGTGGTATTGGCGGCCCGCCAAACAGCGAAAGTTTAGAAGACATTGGCCTACCAAATTTGTTTGTACACGAACGAAGCAAGGGGTGCTCGAGCCAAGATTCCGTGGCTGAAGAAATCGAAAGTAGAATCTACTGTAAACATTCAAAATTTTTATGGCAGGATCTTGGAGATGAGCCAAAACTTATAGCATTTTTTTCCTGATGTCTTTGTTATCGAAAACTGTCAGAGATTTATGCAGAGATATCAGATATGTCTTTGCAACTTTTGATATAATTTTCCATATTTTATGACGTTATTTTTCTATTTTCATGTCTAAAGAAACATTAATGCTAAGAAAGTGTCACTTTACTTTAAGAAACACAGTTCCTCATCATTTAAACATCAAACAACACAACGTACCTAATAACGTCCACATATCATATTCAAGGCACAAACATTTTTACTCCGCCGTATTACGGGGTTCATTTAACCCAAATTACATAGATCAACTAAGTAGGGCAGTACCACAATAGCTTAATATACTGATGCCCCAGGGAGACCGTGGAATGAGACGTCCATAGAACTAAACTGACACCCATGAATTTACCGACAATGTAGGCGGAGGCGCGGCTCTAAACAGAAGTTACGGTGTTAAGTAACAGCGGCCTTATACCTCTGCATTATAGGGTTATACACGCCTTTCTGCGACGCTTTATGTTCGTCGTAAAGTCGCTTGTCTGCTCGCATATGCCCACCTTAGCAATGAGATATTGGCCTATAAAAGCGTTTTTATTTTAGCCGCGTAATTATAAAGGGCAGTTCGTTGTAGGCTTGGTGTCATGTAGCGCCGCCTTAATACTGTGAATGGAATCGATGGACATTTAATTGTTATCACAGATTCAAAATAACGCGTAATAAATTAATTATGGTTGACGGTGGCGCGGGAGTCAATTACCTTTTCCTCTGCTGTTACTACGATAGAAAAACGATTGAACGGATTTGGATGAAATTTGGAATACAGATAGTTAGTTAGTTTCTTGCCCGTTCTTCTCCATAGGAACCTACTACGCTTTGGAATGGGCAACTAGCTTCATCTCTCTGACTGACCGACCCCTTGACAATACAAAAGTGCCTGTAATAGGTTTATTTGAAATAAATGCTTTGAGTTTGAGTTAATAACCTGGATTATGGGGCTGACATGACTTGTTATAGGTTCCAAGTCCCTAATAAATAAAGAAAAAAAAAAAAAACGCGTAGAATAAATTTATCCCGGTAGTACATTTCCGGTGGATAATTTCCGACCTCCACCCGGGCGAAGCCGCGGGCAAAAGCTATTCAAGAATAATTTGCGATATCAACAATTATAATTGAAAGGTCACAACGGAATAGAATAACCCTCCTGACTTTATCCGTAGCTATTTCAGTACTATTAACTGAATATTCTCTAAATAATAGAATTGATCGCTGCTATTATAATCTTTCAAGCGTGATGAAGGGTGTAGTTGCTACAAAGCAATTAATTAATATCAATGTTATACCCATACTTACGAACAAAATCAAGTATACAGCGTGCAGCTACAGTGGCGACATTAATTTGACACACTGGTAGGGCGAGTGGCCAGTAATCATATTTTTTTTTGTATATTTTATGTAAAAAAAAAAATTGTGTTCTTATTTTTTTAAATATATATTAAGATAAATATTCATATATTGAAAAATAAAAAAAATCAAACAAACAAAATAATAAAGCTCTCTCTTTCCTTCAATTCACCTACTCCTTACACGTTATTTGTTCTAATTTCATTGATTCGATGTTATGATCTGAGCCCGGCTAATTACCTCTGTGCTACAAGTCTTTAAGTACAGGTTGCTCCAAGATGCTATTTTAGAAAATTGTAAATAAATAAATAAATAATAATGTTTAATGAAATTAAAATATTTTCATAATACGCAAAGGCGAAACTGTATACGTGTGTTACATTAATGTCGCCACTGTGGCGGCACGCTGTGTAATGTACATCAAAACAATTTTTTAATAAATATTTTTTAATTCCGAACTTACGCTTTTCAACTTCCCGACATTTCGACATAACACGATTAAGTTGAGAGTACACTTAGCTTTAACTATAAAGTTAATTACTTCCGATTCTGTCCTGCGTTGTAACGGACAGAACAAACAGACGGATTTGAGAGGCTCCTATGTAAATGACGCGGCCGACCGGTGGGGCTTGAGAGGCCTACAGACTACCGTAAGAGGAGCAACTCCTTGGGAGATGTGTGCCTATCTGTGACGTGCACAGTGAACAACTTTGACGTGCGTTTGTGTGTCTTGGAAGTGATTGCGTAGCACGACGTTTCAGGGTAGGACAGTTTGTGATTCATTTAGTAAATAACTGTGCGTTGCCTATCATTTTCCCACTGCTGCGACACAGGCCGCCTCTTTCTGTGAGAGGAAGAAGGCTATAAGAATTGTGAATGTAAAAGAAAGAAAGAAAGAAAGAAAAAATGTTTATTCTGCACAAACAAAACGCACGTTACAATGAAACAACACAAATTGCACACAAACAAAGTAGCCAAAAGCCCCATAATCAAACAATAAAAAGTTCGACAATCTTGTCTATTGCTAGATGTCAGGGCCAGGGACCAAAGACAATTTAAACTGCGTAATACTCTGTGGTGTTGCGACACTGGCAAATGACAACAAACAAACAATCAAAATAAAAATAAAAAATGCTGGTGGAATGTAATGAAGGCTATTTTATTTTAATTTGCGATCTGTGCGAGTCCCAATAAATGCGTTTTCTTTCTTTTCTTTCTATGCACGCAGGCCCAGTGCGGGTTGGTGGATGTCTCATGTCTTCGAATTTTTGGTTTTAGGTCATTTCATCGCCATGTTTTCCATCACCGTTTGAGAGCAGTGTTGATGAAATAATTTACACAAAGTAACTTGGGTTCGAACCCATGACCTACAATTCGTAAGTCACTTTCGTTACCTGTCCACCACTGCTGTGGTCCGCGCTGCGACTAAAATACCTACTTAATTAGGACAGTAATAGATACAATACAGATCACGATTGTCTTTTTTATTTTCTTCAAAGAACAAATTTCCCGTTTTATCCAGATAACTGTTATTATATCCCGATTCTACAATATTTTCGTAACTGAGTCGTTGTTCGTCCAGATTATGTTATCCCGATTTTCCCAATATTATCGTAACACACCCGACAATATCCCTCCGATTTCTTGCCACAACAAACGTCACATGATTCGAGTGTCGCTGTACGCAACACGCGTTTTTGTCACACGAGAAAATAAAATTCTCTGTAGCACCACAAACACATTACATCGTCGAAATGTGTGTATTTGTGCGCCAGAGATTGTGTACCTATTTATTTTTCGTCCAAGGATCCCCCCACTCCCCCCGCAGCCTTGTGCCTCAGGTCCTGAAGCCTGCCCGCGCCCCCCCCGCCTCTCGTCCCCGCGCCCCTCACGTGACACTCGCATTATTTGCGCGACCCCCGGCTGTGCACGTGTGTGAGGGCACCAAAACGTACTACTATATTTATGTGTTGGGTGACCACAATCGAAATTATTTATGCTTTTTATATATGGAAATCTCGGCTTTTGTCCCGCCCGTGGTCGCTCGTATTTTTACCCCTAAATTGCTTTTATTCGACGACTGACTTAATAATATTTCTGTAATTAAAATCTCGTCCCGAACATTTTCAACGCGGCGAGGGTGTTATGAGCAATTTATGCGTTTTTTTTTTGTCAAATGAGTATTTTTAAAAGCAGCAATTAATCGCCTTGATATTGCGGCAGGTTGCCATGTTGTTCGGACTCCCCTTGATTAATTTAGGGGTAAAAAACGCCGTTTATTTGTCAAGTTGTGAATGTAATCTGACTCATATACGTTGCCAGACAAACAAAACGTACGCAAAGTTATGACCGTTATTTCATTAAAATTTGTCAAAAACGGAATACTGTGTGTACCACATACTGTGCTTCAAATATGTAACCTTTAACAAAGGTAACAAAGGGTCAAACTGAACCTAAAGATTTTCACTTGAAACAAAAAAACCGGTCAAGTGCGTGTCGGACCACGCACAATGAAGGGTTCCGTCGTAGTTGGGATGAACTTATCCCAAGAACGAACTTAACATTGTAGTTGAAAAATATGTTCTTGGAATGTATGGGAATACATTCCAAGTGCAAATGTAACTTTGTAATATTGTGATATTGGGAGATTTGCCATGTTATTTTAATACCATAGACTTCTAATAGGCTCTCCTGTAGTTTATAAGTAAAGAACTATATTCTGTATTTTTTAGACAAACGAGGATCCTATAACGGTTTCGTGTTTTCTTTTTGAGGTACGGAACCCTACAAAACTAAGTACAGGGTGGCCAATTCGGAAGTACGAAGAGATCAGTTTGCGTAATATTAAGCTTTAAAGAGCATTTTTTTGTTAGATTCTAGTGTCCCCCTGCCTGCCAGCTCAATGGTTGTTATTCGTTATGTGAAAAAAATCATGGCAGTAGTATATAATAACGAAATTAAAAGGAAAACTATCACAGCTAATTAGGCTTTACATATTAACGAGTAATAGTAGACATACATTTGCAGTTGGAGAATTGCCTATATTGATATATGTATAGGAGAACATGTTTTTCAACTAAAAGTTACGTTTGTTTTTGGGATAAATTCATCCCAACTACGGAACCCTTCACTGTGCGTGCTCCGACACGCACGAGGCCCTGTGCGTGGTGCGACACGCACGAGGCCCTGTGTGTGCCTCGCAAAATATTTATGGCTTTGTTAGTGTTAGCTAACACTAACAAAGCCATAAATATTTTGCGTTTCGTATTCCAGATTGACCACTATACGACCCTTTAGATGACCCCACAGAAACAAAGTCTGGACGTGTCGTGAAATCCCCAATGACCACAATGGTATTCGTTACTCTTAATGATTTCTTAGCAAAATTGTGTCATTTTTAAATTTGTTTAAGAACTTCAGGATCAAATTACTGAAAGTATGGCGGTAGTTATGGTCTTATCGACGGCGCATAACGAATTGGCCGCATTCTTACTTAATAAAAGACATCCAACAACTGAATTTGGCGTCAAATCAAAATGGGGGAAAAAAATTGGTTACCTCCTTAATGGCCACCTGTTATTTAAAATATTAAGTCTGTAGCAGCATCAACATCACCACATGCAAACTACGCGTCACACTGACGTCACGCACATCCTGCATCGCGCAAGCAATGTTTACCGCGCAACTAGCATACATACAACATCCCGACCTCAATCGTCGGGCAGTTGCCCACCAGACACAACACCCGTCTGGTCGGAGGATCCTCCCTTTTCTATAGAGGATGAGTGAACTTTACACCCTGTTCCTCATGCCTCTAAAAGTCCCAGAAAATATTTCTTTTTTTACCGCTAAATAAAGCTTTTTCCTCCGTATAAAGCCCCGTCATATTAATTACATACATCTGCAGATCGATGGGCGCGCGGGGCACATCCCGGCGGCTCTCACGTCTCATTGATAGCGGCTTATCCTCTAAGATTAGACCACCGCTTGGAGTTGCGACCTCCAACTATCCGTATGAGACTCCTTTATTATACGCATACGTATAAGTAGTAAGTAGGCTTTTGATTGGTTTTATGTGTAAGAGGAATATTTTGTGAGGTGAAGGATAATTACTGTTTATATTTGTGTGTGGATGAAGAAGGGTTGGGAAACTTATTGACGGAGGTATGCTGTTTTATAGTTAGGTATTTAATAAACAATTTAAGGTCCTCTGGTAGGAATGAGAAAATTGAATAAAAATCAACCAGCCACATCAAAAAGCCGCAACACGTCAACATTTCAAAACAGAAAAAAACAACATTTAATTTCCTACCCTACTTACTTACTCCTTCAAAAATCGATTCGCCCATTACCCACCACTCTCGAACACTCAAACGCAAAAGAAAATAAGGAGGAAAAAAACCATGCAATACAAACAAAAGAGAGAGAACTCCTCATCCGTAATCTCTTTAACTGGCGTTTGAACGAAACGTTTCAACCGCACTCAATACTGGGATTTTGAAAAGACCTTTACAAGCTCAGGAAACATGCGCTTGAGGCCCAAACACGGACAAACACGACTTCTTATAATTGAGCTAAGGACCATCAAAAGCTAAGCAAAGAGGTTGAAGTAAGCGGGACGCCTGCTGGCGGTTTGAGAAATTATAAAGGTGTTTTTTTTAATTAGGTCACTTTTTTATAGATTTGTCGGTCATGGACACAGAGAAGACAGGAAACTTTAAAGGAAACAGGAACTACCTTGAAAATAATCGTCTAACTCTACAATTAAATTAATACAAACAAAAATGCCTTTGACAACTTACTGCATAATTTGCACTTCAAAATTCATGCTATTCAACCAACTAGGTAATTATTTCGTGAATAAACTATGCGCCGTCGAGATAAGGCCAATTTTTCTCGTTGACAACTTAAACGTGACTTATCTCCGTTTTATCCACCGCTGCAAGTGCTTTAAGCTCTTAACCTTAGAAGATTTGCCAGAATTAGTTAGTCAATGTGACCTTTTACGCCAACAGAATATAATCTCCTTCCGAAACTCGCGCCTTCTCGAGAAATTGCAAAGTCATCTTACAAATCTTTTGCTGCCGTCAGATGGATCAAATCTCAATCGGAAACTCGATCACTTTATCAATTCTTTCTAACCTCTCTGCTTTATTTAACCGACTCGAATCTCTTTTAGAATCCACAACCTACTAACATAGACCAACGCTGAAATACAGCTAATTCAGCAAATAAAAAATAAAAGCCACCGGACATACAGTCTTATCAAAAGTGATAAACCGTGATTTTAATTTTCTTAGTACAAAGTAAATCGAGGAAATATTCCTCGAAATGTACCATCGCTTTCAAAGAAACATTCATCAGGTTATAAAACCAGTGAAGTCAGAGTTCCGTTTTAATTGGACTCACCCTGCTGACAAAATAGGTACAGAGGGTCAGCACCATACAACGAGCGAATACAAGCGTACGCACAAATTCCAGTCGCGCGTGCGCTAGCATTCGATGTACGTAGGCGCATGTCTATGTTTGTAATACGGCGATCTCAGACAAATGCCAGTCGCGCGTGCGCTTGCATTCGATGTACGTAGGCGCATGTCTATGTTTGCGAGTTTTTCGCTCGTTGTATGGAGCTGACCTTCTGTACCGTGTCTGTACTGTATTTCTTGCCCCGGAACTGACTGAATAACCCTTCTCAATGGGCAGTTATCACAATGGCCAGCTCCGCTTTCCCCTGGAAATTACTCGACAAAACATATTCTTTGTCACTGAGAAATGTTTGAGAATATTGTATGGAGTTTTCGGTTATGATTTAGGGGATCTGTTGATGATAAGGTACCTAAAAGTTGGATGAGTTATTTATTGTAACTAAATGGGATAGTTGATAGACTTTTGAAATATTTAGATATTTTCTAGATAGAAAATAGAAGCATTTTCTCTAGTCTCTGTAAATAAAATAAAAGAGTATTTCACTGTAACACAATTCAAATCTTCTGCTGTAAAAATATCCTTTCAATCGGCTCAGTAACTTTACACGTACAAAAAAACATTAGACACATGCACAAACAAACATTTGGCGCACGAAAACCAATCATTTGACGAAAATATTTCACACTTTCCACAAAACAGCAGAATACAAAATACAAAAAATATACCAAAACAACATAATAAACAAAAACTTTGTATCTTATTTCTTAGAAGACTGTACTCGTGGGGGGAACTTCACACTTTGTACTCGTGGGGGGAACTTCACACTTTGTACTCGTGCGGGGAACTTCACACTTTGTACTCGTGGGGGGAACTTCACACTTTATTTAAATGGGGTCAGAGAACAACAAATTTTGTATAGCTACTGGTACCTTGATAAAATTTAATAACTATTCCCCCATTCGCAAAGACGCTGGTCTCCATGTGAAGCTCATTCTCCTTGCAATTAACCCAAAATATAGTTTTTACCGCAACTCAGACGAAGGTAGCAGGCATGCTGCCAAGCTCCCAACAGTGTTTCCGTCGCCACTTTACTAATGGAAAAATATTGTACCTAATTGGCATTCTAAATCTGTAATAAGATGGAATTAAAGTGGCTGTAGAATTATATTTGAAACACAAGTTGAGCAGGAAAGCGGTAGTTGGGAAACTTGGAAAGCTAGTTGTAATAAGTGCATATGAGAATATAATTGAGGGAAAGTTTTCTTGGCAGAGAGTAAACTGTGCAAATTGTGTTCCTTGAAACTACTGAGCATATTTGACATTTATTATTTATAAAAGGTAACCTAAAAGTATTATACAATTGTAGGTTTTATTTTAATGATTAGGTACAGTAGTATTGCAATCGAAGTAGCTTAGTAAGAGACACATTATACCTCAACCTGTACTTATCCCCTTTAGAAGGTGTGAAGTTCCTCCATATTAAAAGGAGGATCCTATAATGTAACACAAGTATATCCGTCACAACGACAAGTGCACGATCAACCGCCACGATATTAGCACTCCCCGGAGCGCGGCGAGGTCCAATAACGGCCGGAGGCCACGATTTGCCCTAATGGACACTTTTAATGACCAAATGAATATTTAAAAGTGAATGCCATCAAATTTAAATGTTATAAAATTAATTGAACGGATATCCTCCGCATTTATTGGTTTTCACGATAACCCAATCGTTAAGGTAACATTATCGGTGATTATGAATAATTTTCAACAGTTTAATTTATTCTGGTCAAGTTATGTAGATTTCATTTTCATTAATTTTCCTCACTATTGAAGTAGGGTAATATGTCATCATTTCAGCTGAAAGACGTTACGTCCACAGCTGGACATAGGTCTCCCCCAAAGGAGGGGTTTGCCATAACCGCCACGCTTGGCAGGTGGGTTGGCGATCGCAGTATGGTGTTAAAATGCATAGAGTATGCTGACCATTCTCTAGTAAGTCCCTTAGTCGCCTTTTACGACACCCACGGGGAGAAATAGGATGGTGCTATTCTTTACGTCCGGCAGCACACGGACAGTACCTACGGGTAATATGACTGTGTTGTAGTTCATTTGAAATTAAATAATTGAAACCTAAAAAATATAGGTAGGTACTACCAAAATATAGGTAGGTACTACAAAATGTGTTATTCATAAAACTAAACTTATCGCAAACTATATCTACATTATTATTTTCAGTACCTACACGTTGTTTCGTAAGTAATTACCACGACAAGCAACACATAACATGCCTACGTTTATAATTCACTTAAATCCATAGTCTACACAACCTTGATTGTGTTACCAACGCTGACGTTCGAACAAGCTTCCAATTAAATTGCTATCGAATACATAACTTTGTACCACACTGTACGGAGAAAGTAAAGAAAACTATACATTGTCCATTACTCCTTGGCCACCGGCCGGCCACACCGGCTACGCCGGCCACGTCGGCCACTCATTAATAGTAAAAAGCAACCGCAGCTCAACACGGGCGGGTAGACAGCGAATGAAATGGGTAATAAAAGTAATAAAGTGTATTGTTTGCCAGTAGATCGATAGCCAAAGACCCATTTAATTAATGACCAATCTCCCGAGACTCACCGGCACTTACACTAATTAATTAAAGTCTGCTGCAAACGGAGTAATAAAGTGAAGTCTCATGTTTGCTTTCATTGTTTTAAAAGAAAAGCAGTTTCTTCGCTCAGATATCGGCGTCGTGTCGATGTTATTAGGCGCACGGATGAAATTTCCCTATATATCGGTTCTTGGCGCAATCAAGGAGATTCGATTGAAGACAAGATTGAGCTGCCGCTCGGCAGATTAGATGGAGCACCTATCACTTTGCGCCGGCGATCACCTGCCCCATCCCCGAAAATGGCGACGTTTAAAAACTGGAATCCACTTTGTGATCCGAATGCGATAAGTCGTATCGATTGTGTTTACTCGACTGGCTCGATTACTCGAATGGATTTGCTTATAACACTCAATTTAATAGCATAATCATGTTTGGAATATTATTAGGCGTTGTTTATTATTCGTACTTTAGTTTGGAACTTCGAATCTCATTATTAGGCAAGTTGTGCTGCGCTGCAGGAGTTTGTTTTTCTTCATAATTGAAATTGATTAATAGGTCAAGCTTTGTATATACTTGCATAAACAAACATCTAGACGTAATATTTACTTCAGATGAGTACCTACTCTTTGAAATTTCTATTACGAAGACCTATTTTTAAGGACCTGTTTTCGATTAATATAAAAACAGAGAAAACAGTGAATACATAAAATTGTTTCATTGAGTTCATAGAAGGCAATATTTTGAGCCACCTTTGATGTCGGCTTATTTAAACAGAGGGGTTTCTATGCCTTTATTGCGTCACTCCAACATGTTTTTCCGTTCGATGTATGTATAAATATAAGTCATGTATTAGGTAAACATCTTGCGTCTTATATGTTCTTTGTATCAACAACTCTTTAATATTATATGAATTTAATATCAAGTGTACTTCAACGGCTTCGTTCTACGATTTCTGTTAATGAAAACTATGAAAGGTTTCGTTTCAATCATACGAAATAGGCCAATTAACTACGGTTCTTGATTTTTGATTTAGTTTCAAAATAATCATGTTTAGAATTTGTTAAATAAATATTTGTCGTTTGAATTAAATATATTGGCTCTTAGCTAAGTTTTTATTCAAATATTTTCGGTCGAGAGTAGTGACTGGTCTTTTCTTGGTTCTCACTCCACCGCATCAGCCTGCATCCCTGCATAACAGACATACACCTAATAACGTGACATGCAGAAACTAAAGAACATGTTACAACAAAATTAAATCAGTACATTTCAATTTCTAATACGAAAACTAATTTACGTTAGCGATAACAGCATCATGCACTATATCCATTACAAAGTTACGTGCTGTACATGGAAAAAGTGGAAGAAATACTTCCGTGTAATTGAAAGTGCAGTCTAATCTTTTGAAACGTATCGTTCGTTTGCACAGCTCGATGTTAATAGACTTTTCAACAGTATTATGGATGTATCTACTGTCTAAAATTATATTAGCATCGTGTGGTTAACGTAGGCAGTTAGTTACTGCCCAAATCCGTCGGCATCTAAAGCCTGCCTTTAGTCAGTCTGAGTGTAATTTGACTGCAAATAGTTACTTAAGATACTAGTGCGGTAAGTTGGTTTTTACACTTATCGTAGTCAGGAGTTTGTAAATACCAATTTCCGCACGTGTGTCATACAACGTTTATCAACACATTTGCGACAAAACAGTACAATAAGTAATGAAACAAGCCATCAAAACATTTTCAGAGAATTATTGACTATTTCTTCGAGTATTCCATGATATAAAATTATTGTAAATCTAATCTAATCTCCAAAATCAGGTGGAGTACATTCCATATTAGTATCGGATTCCTCGCTTAAACTCCTAATATTTTTTTTTTTATAAATATCAGTCGGAAAGTCGCAACAGTCTTTGACGTTTCTAATATGAAACTGCAACTGGCGCGAATTTGCAAATGGTGGTGGCGTGGTGAAAATTAGAACTACATCTTTCATCTCATTTTCTCTTTAGTATTAAAGTGAGACAAACGTATTGAGCAAAAGCGCTTCCAAGGAGGTTCGATCACTCAGCTTATTAGTTCTCGTAATATGAAACTCCTTGGTGGAATTCATATGTTTATGTTTTTCTGGAAATTAAAAAAACAGTAATTTATACGTACGGCACTATACGATAAATAAATAAACACATTCAAACATAATCAATAAATAAAATCATAAATGTTTAATTAGCAAGTCGGAATTGTCATACCTCTGTTTATCAGTAGTAAACTCAGTGATGGAGTAGTAACATCTATCTAAAAGGAATTTAACAAATACCTCTTAAAGGCAGCAGCAGCAGATTAGAAATAAAGAGTGTCTGGGTAGACACTCTTTATTTCTAATAGCTGCTGGTATATTATAAATTTTTGGGGCCATATCTAGCACACTTTTGCCGAAAAATACAGTTTTATGAGAGGTAACATGAATGGTATTCTGATAACGGCGAGAGCGCAGTTTTTCAAATAAATGTAGGTTACAGCGAACAAAAACTCCCATTTCATATATGTACATAGACGGTAGAATGAGCAAACTAAGTTCCTTAAACAATGGTTTACAACTATCCATCGAACTTTAACTTTCCAACAATGTATACAGGCTTCGTAAATGCATTTTTACTCATATCTAGCAGCAGGTCTTATTCTCATGGGTGGTCTTAAAAAAGAATTACAACGATCGCGAAAATTGATGATTGATGACATAGCTGATATCCTGACCGTCTACGGACTGCGGTCACAGGCTAAAACTAAACAGTAGGACAATGGTTTGGGGCGAATGAGAAGTCGTGAGCCGACTTCCACTCGTTGCACTATTGAAGAGAACTTACGGCTAGACTAAGCATAGAAGACCGGGATAATAGGTAATACTCAAGGCACATTTAAAAACGTGTTCATGAATATGCTGTTTTCGTTCCATTTTAGTTGAATAAAAAAATATGAGGTTTCTTAATTTCACCTCTATTTTTCCAAAATATTCTCAGCCAACAAAATTGCTGACTTTCATCTAACTTTAACAAACAAACTACTACGAAAGATAAGTTTGATATTTTCTCATATTCTCATCATAACTCGGAGGGAGGCGAAGGAAGGCGATCTTTATTCAGCCTCATAATGGGAAGTAATAAATTATTCCATCAACGTAATGACATTACGTCAAATTATTGACGCGGAGACCTCGAGGAAGCGTGCTTTACGTACGAGTAAAGGATATAGAAGATATAACTATATATGTATGGGCTTTATGTAGAAGTACCTACCTATATAACTTGTTGGTAATTATTTTTATATACGTAGACGTCTTGAATTGTTGTCGCACTAAGGAGTGGTGTGAGATGCCATATGTATTAGTCTTATATCAGGTTTTGACTTCCCCGGCGCTCTTCAGTTTATACATCAATCAGCTGGTTGAGGAGCTGGGTAGCACTGGTGTCGGATGCTCTATTGATGGTAAGACTATCAATAGTATAAGCTATGCTGATAACATGGTGCTGCTGAATCCCTCGATTGATGCGCTCAGTCAGTTACTTGGAGTGTGTGAACGATACGCCACGGCACACGGTCTCCTGTATAATGTCAAGAAAAGTGAGGTTATGGTGTTTCGTGTGGTTTCCAGAAAACTGACGACAGTTCCTCCTGTTTATTTGTATGGGGTGGCACTTAAGAGAGTATCTCGTTTTAAATACCTTGGGCATATTTTGATGACGAGGATATTTAGATTTAAATTTAAGTTTGATTTGATGAGATTTAATTCTAATGTAAGTACTTATATAGACTTTAATTTTTATTTTTATTTTGGTTTTGTTTATTATTGTAATTTAAATTTGGTTTTGGAATTTGATTTTGATATTGACTTTAATTTAATTGTTGGATGTGATTGGAATAATAATTTGTTTTTGATTTTTATGCTACTAACATATTTTTCTAAGTTTTAATACTAACTCAATATGGATGTTTTTTTTTCCGAATTAAATAAATTGAATTGAATTGAATATCAATCACTCAGTCAACTCCATCTGCATATCATAATTTACTTCAGAGCATAGGCCTCTCCCAAGTCGCAACAAGACACCCGTTTCTCTTCTGCATCTAGTCTGTCTCAGCGTCTTTTTAATCTCATCGGTTCATCCAGCTGGTGGGCGTCCCAGGCTTCGCTTGCCGTTTTTTGGTTTCCGTACCTCAAAAAAAAAACCGGCCAAGTGCATGCAAAAAAAAAAAAAAAAAAATGAAGGGTTCCGTAGTTGAGACGAATTTATCCCAACAGCTAACTTAACATAGTAGTTAAAAAACATGTTCCCACATACATTCCAACTGAAAATGTAAGTTTGTACGCACAATATTGAGAGATTTACCATGTTGTTTTAAGACCATAGACTTCTTATAGGTTTTCTTGTTATCTATAAGTAATAAAAAACTGTTTTTTTTTTTTTTTTCAAAATTTTAGGCTCATTGGTATCGGAGATAAGGGGGAGTGGTCAATTTTCATCAATTTTCTTAAATAAATTTAAAACTATTTACTTTAAATTATAAAAAAATATATATCTGAAATCCATAAAACAAGGCCTTTCAATTGATATGTCACACAACACAGTATGCAGCAGCAGAGTATTCTATTCTACTCTATGCACAACTTTTTTTGCCCCTAAACTTTAAATTTGGTACAGATATGAATTTTTGTAACCCAAACACGGACGTGTAACGTAAATAAATGAACTTTGAATATGAGTTTGATATGAGAGAACTGTTGGGGGCAAATTAGATTTTTTTTTTAAGTTTTGCAAACCGTATCGTGACATATCAAATGAAAGGGCTTGTTGTGATGGTCTCATATACTTAAATATGTTATTATAATTTTAAAATAAATAATTGTAACGTTATTATTTATATAAGAAAATTTACTATTGTCACCCCTTTAGCTCCAAAACTACTGAGTCTATAGTTTTGAAAAAATACAGAAAATAGTTTTTTACTTATAGATTACAGGTAAACCTGTAAAAAGTCCATGGTATTAAAATAACATGGGACATCTCTCAATAACAATATTGACAACATTAAACATTCGTAACTTTACTCCTGTATAACATAACATCTTAAACATTAAACATTCGTAACTTTACTCCTGTATAACATTACATCTTAAACATTAAACATTCGTAACTTTACTCCTGTATAACATAACATCTTAAACATTAAACATTCGTAACTTTACGGCTGTATAACATAACATCTTAAACATTCAACTTTCGTAACTTTTCCCCGAAGGCTTAGGCAGAGGTGTACCTATAGTACGCCTACATTTCGCCAGTTATAAAGTCAAAAGTCCCATGTAATAACTGAATCATGGCATGCTAAGTCCATAGCCAGCTATATTTGCAACATTCCCGGTAAACTCTACACTAAAACAGCAATGTACTGCAAACAATGACACATATTCTCAGCGACAGATTTTTAGGGCCAGTACACACGCTCGATAGCAAGCCGCCCATTATTTTTACGGTCGCCGGCGCCACTCATCGCGATCACGGCTGCAAGCGCTGTGTGCACACTGCTGTATACGGCTCCTATACATTAAACTTAGCTGTGCTATAAAAGTAGTTGATGTCGGTGGAAGTGAGCATATTGTTATGGTTTACTTTTTTTATCGGATTCTGTCAAATATATGTAAAGAACTATTTTCTGTATTTTTCCCAACATTTTAGTCTGAGTAGTTCCGGAGATAAGTGGGGGGGAATGGTAATTTTTCATCTATTTTCTTAAATAATTTAAAAAGTATTTATTTTAAAATTATAAAAAATATATATATGAAATCCTATAAACCTTTCATTTGATATGTCACACGGTACAGTCAGCAAAGCTTTTGTTTCTAATTTTCTAATTTGTCCCCCAAGTCACTTCCATATTCAAAATTAATTCATTTACGTAACACGTCCGTGTTTAATTTCAACTTAATCGGTCCAGTAGATTCGGAGAAAATCGGCTGTGACAGACGGACAGCCAGACAGACAGACACACGAGTGATCCTATAAGGGTTCCGTTTTTTTCCTTTTGAGGTACGGAACCTTAAAAACAAATAAAACAATGAATTCTTGGTCCTTACTAATCCATTAGGGGAAATACCTTATTTTTTGTTTGTTCAGTAGTGCAGTTTAAACGTTCTAAGAATGAATAGAAATGTAAATATGTAATGACTTTGGACATTAGTGCACATTAATACATCCACACTTAACATAACATGACGAGTTTGTAATTTAGCATACATTTGTACTATGGGAGGAAGGAAAAGGAAACCAAACCAGAAATTGAGAAAAAAAAAATCAGCTGTTCCCTACATTTTAACGAATGATTCGAACATAAATGTAGGGAACAGCTGGGTATTTTTTTTTCAGTTTTGGCCCCATAGTAAGACTTGTTCATAATGATGAGTACAATGACCCCTTAAGAGGTTATTGACGTTATAAAAATAACCCTGTATACTATAATCTAAGCATAATGCCTTCATTTTATGATGTTAAGAACCAGTAACAACGATTACCCTTTTTTGAAAAACAACTTCAATTCTGTTAATTTTGTACTAAACAGTCCTTAAATTACATCACCAACACGTCCCCCGAGCCCGATAATATAACCAAAACATTCCCAGTAAACGTTACGTATAAAAATTAAGAAAAATGATGGGCAATAACAGGCGCATTACCACGTAACGACTGGGCCTGTATGTATTAGCATATTATTGAAGCAATTAATAACTCGCTGAGCGAGGCGCGGGATTATGCCGATTTCAAGATGGACGCTCGTTTATTTGTGGCGGGTAGTGAAAGATGCATGCAGGAATTATTTTATATTGGTGAGGTCTAGACTTAGGAGATACTAGCGAGCACCATCAGAGGGTAAAGTTAAGTTGCAAAATGTTGAAATAAGTGTAGATGTCAAGAATGCATTAAGTCATTACAATAAATATATTTTTGTTGGTTTGAATGTATGTTTATTTAAAACTTAAAAGTATGTATGAAATTACGAATAGAAAAGAAACAGAAGACGATTGATACTTACCACAAAAGAAACAGAAGACGATTGATACTTACCACAAAAGAAACAGAAGACGATTGATACTTACCACAAAAGAAACAGAAGACGATTGATACTTACCACAAAAGAAACAGAAGACGATTGATACTTGCCACAAAAGAAACAGAAGACGATAGATACTTACCACAAAAGCCACAAAGAGACCAAAAAACAAAAGACTATTTAGGTCTTATTGACATAATTTGTTTCGGATAATACATAAAGGCGCTCCCTCACCGGGTGCATTCGCCTGTAACAGTTTAGATTCGAATATTACATCAGTGAGTGAGGAGAACCGACACAGTGCGCAACCTGTAATGATACAATTTGTAACATTACATTCACCGGGACCATTCCCCTGTAATGTTACAATAGTGAGTGGGGCACCCGTGATACAATTTGTAACGTGAATGCGAATCTTATCGAATCTTGGATTATTACATTACAGGCGAATGCTCGTCAGTCAGTGATGCAGTGTTGTAACGTAAAGCTCAAAGTCGAATCTTGGATTGTTACATTGCAGACGAATGCTCCGGTGAGAGAGTGGATAATTGCGATCGTGTGTTGCTAATATTAGGTAACTATTCATAATATAAAAAGTCATTGTCGGCATTTAAAAAGAGCAATTGCAATCTTGACGCTAAGATTCTCGTAGCACATTTTAGCTCCGTCGAGAGGATAACCAGAATTTACGCGTAAGTCGCAATTCGCAAAACACGTTAGTAGCGCTTAAAAAATACAATATTCCAGCAAAGCTTTCCAAAGTTACATAAATATTAAAGCAGGTTTGATTAACTTACAAAACTAGACCAGCCAGCACACTCAAACCAACGTTATTAAAAATTGGCATTATGAATATCTCATTAAATATTCAAAACGAAGCAACCAAAAATAAATGGCTTGCAATTAATTTAAACTATAAATCACCAAATAACAAATGCTATTTAAATCGTGTGTCTCAACTTTAAAATATCTATTTAAAGTTCGTGTCGACAGTAATTTGGGTGGGAGCCCTTTAGGGTTTTTTGCATTGTTTTAATTCTGTTGTTAACATTTAAGGGAGCTGGTTGTAAATGGTGAGAAGCTAAAAAATTGTGATATTGCGTGCGTTGAACAAGTTGTGGCCCAAGTGGATAAACAGAAGTAATTTTAAAATGAATACACCTCATGTATTCATTCGCTCTTTAAGTTTATTGAATAAAATTTTTAGTTCATTGTTGAGTACCTTCAACATAGAAATTACCCACATAGATAAGAAGAAAAAAACTAAAATTTTAAGGTAACTTGAGAGAAAAATCAATCAATCAATCAATCTTTATTTGTGAACATCGGTATTACAATAAAGGTCTCATGTATACATTTTAGTCGAGCTCTATGTCCTACCAATTAAATTGGTGTACAAATATATTCGTTTTTTAGTATTATAAAATTATAACTGAATCTGTACAACACAAAGTCACGGTCGAGTAAATAATGTCAAATAAATAATTAAAAAAAATTATAATAATAATAATTTAAAAATCCATCCAGAATTTTATTGTAAATTAACAAAAAGTAGTTTCACATACTTTCTTAAAATACTAGTAAGCTTTTTACTATTATAACCTGACCAATATAATAAATGATTAAAAAAAACAATTCCATAATTAGAAAAAAATATGACTCTACTAACCTAACCCGCTCACCGTCGCACACTTAGTCAGTAGCGCACTATTTATCGCACGCTATTACGAGCAGGATATCCGCGCTATCACCCCGTCCTGGTTAAGGCTCGTACAGACTGGTGCGACTGGCAGCGTGACGAGAAGTGCGACACTGTCCATGATGAAGCTTTCATAGCAAATGAGCTACTAGTGTCGCATCGTGCCTGTCTGCGGGAGCCTTTATATTATCTAAATGATGCTCCTGTATTAAACGTTCAATCTATTTCCCTGCGTAATGTCTAATTAATTAGTCTACTAACAAAGTAAAGCATTTGACTAAATAGTTTGCCTCCTACCTTTTTGCAAGTACAACTGTCTGGCTGGCTATATATTTGAGCTGGTTCCCAAAGTTAGCTGCAGCAACTCCGCCAGTTATTTTAGCTAAATACGGTGCAGTTTGTAATGGAAAGTAACCTAGTTCTGTGAGTTGGGTCTTGCAACTAGTGCCCGAAAATTAGCAGCTGATATTTTTCGGTTTTTCATTGGGGCTTCGAAATTTTTGTTACTCGCGTATATTTTTTCACGTCCCGGTAAAGTTTGTTCCCGTATTAAGAGCTGCGACATGGTTTCGATTAGGCTTTAGAATAATAAGTGTCCTTAAACTTTCGGCTGTTTCTTCCTGGAAGGTAGTTCACCTCAGCTTTACTTCTTAAAAAGGTAATCTGTATTTCATGCCATCATTTGCGCACTTATGATTGGTCGACTGATACCTTACCACCTTATGAAGTAATTAACTAGGGGAAATAATTATGTATCTGATCGTCTAGACTTATTGACCTTCTTATGATGGACACTTTCTTTTAAGGTATACTAAAAGAGCAAAAGAGCTCTCCCTTTGGGGGAGGCCTATGTCCAGCAGAGGACGTCTTTCGGCTGAAATGATGATGATGATACCAAAAGAGGCGCAATCATTATATTAGAGAGTTCAATCATATTTTTAGGAGTGCGAAATCGGAATTAGTAGTGTCGATTAAATACATGCTAATTCAAATTAACTTGCAGCTAAAAACTCACCAGCAAAAACGAATTAAAACAAACACAACACGATCAAAACAAAACACAACACCATCAAAACAAAACACAACACCATCAAAACAAAACACAACACCATCAAAACAAAACACAACACCATCAAAACAAAACACACTTCTAATCGACAATATTCCGCTTCCAAAACTTTTTCCTCCATCAATAATCAATAACAGCCCCTTCCTACAATAGATGTTAATAAGGGTCTGCACTGACCTATTTCGTGGCTAAGTTCGCGCTAAGAAGGGCTGCCGCAGAAGATAAGACGCGGGCAAGCCGTCCGGTTAATTGTCCGGAATAGATACCGGCCTGTCGCCGGATTGAGCCACGGTTTATATCGACTTTCCTGTATCTATGTTGTTATTTTTTTGTCTACGCTATGCTAATCTGGTAGTACATAGAAAGTTGAGGGAAAATTGTCTATTTGGTCTTGGTGTTGAAGCATTGATTTATGGTCTATAATATTTATAAGCCTGTAAACTAAAACCGTGTAATACACACGGGTTAATAATATTAAATGAAAAAGTTTCAAATCTCTTTGAGGTTATTCTTCTATTAAAAAACAAGTCCTTTATTCAGTTGGACACCCAAATACCGCTTACAAAACTTCGTGGAGCTAAAAATACTCACACGACCATCGAATTATCTGAAGATATAAAAAGAAAAGTCATTCAGCAGACTAGTCAGGAGGCACACGTAGAGGTGTTCAACGTTTGCACACAAAGCCACATCCGATATCGATAAAACCCCACTCGTATTATCATAAAAACACTCAATATTAAAAAGCAAACGATTCGCTATAACTCTGTCCATCGGTACGCACCATTCACACGATATTCGTATTCAGTAGGCGCGCCGCAAGTCGGCGCTATATCTTTTCACTGCCTCCATAAGGGCTGGTGTACGCCAGTGTGCTTGCAAAGTAGTTATAAACTGCTACTAAAGGCAGCACAGGCCGCTCAGCGCGAAGACACTTAAAGTATACGTGTGGTGCGGCCTTTATCTTTTTATGCCTCGTTTAATATTGCGGCTCGACGCGATTAAGGTTATTGGATCGATTTTCGGGGCGTTTCTTGTTTGTTTATTTCGTATTAAGTGCTTTTATGTCTTTTACGATTTCTTAGGTACTCATTCTTGACGTTCGTTGCTCTTGAGTTTAAATGTCCGGCCTTTGAGGTGCGGAATGGAACGAAGCTGTCCTGGTTTTTTAAGGATCCTTTACATTATTAAACAATATTATTAAACACTTTGTTTTAAACCATTTCATTAAATTATTCCTTTTCAATATAACACATAAAAAGATACAACTTATCGCTAACAAAAACGCTTAAAATCTTATGAAATATTTAAAGTACCTAAAGTTACTCTTAACAAAAACCAGAATGTAATTATCAAATATTATTATAATACCTATAAGTAGGTTCACTACGATAAGTGCTCACCCTAAATTAATTTCAGTATTTATTACTTAACTTATCAAGTCGAAACAGTTAATTAATTATTAAAAGATGCTCACACAACTTATGTGATATGTGAACTGCAATAAGAGAGGCTTCTAAAGCTTTCTCATGAATTGAACTAGTTCATGAAATATGAATGTGAATATAATATTTTAAACATTACCACTTACGTTCCAGTTTTGGCAAATTCACTTGTATATGAAGAACTTTACTGAGTACTCATCAGTAGTACATTCAATTTTTATTAATTGAAACATGCAAGTAAGTAATGTCGAACTGCTGAAGGATTGAGTTATTGATATTAGCCGTTATTTGCTTGTAAGGCACGAAAAAATCACAATCTTGTCAAGCATTTTTGACCGTCTAGGGACTCCATTAGGACTTTGCGACCGGATTCGGTCGTAAAGCAATCGCTATGGATGCCGAGACTGCAGGCTCTGGGAATCTGGGATCGATTCTTATATTGTAATTCTTTTATTTTTTTAATATTATAATTTTGTGTAAAATTTCGATACAATGTTAAAATTGTTACAGAAATAAATAAATAATGCTGAAAATATATATTTTAGAATGTTTGGTTTGTCTGTTTGTCTAAATGTATGTTTCAGCATCACGCGAATTGTACTGGATAGATTCCGTTAAAATTTTGCATATATTCCCTATAAGTCTGGTCAACCGGTAGAGTATACAGGCTTATTTTTAAAACGTCAATAACCTCTTAAGGGGTCATTGTACTCATCATTATGAACAACTTTTACTATGGGACCAAAACTGAAATCGCGAAAAAAAAACCAGCTGTTCCCTACATTTATGTTCGAATAATTCGTTAAAATGTAGGGAACAGCTGATTTTTTTTTGGCTATTTTTAGTTTGGTCCCATAGTAAAAGTTGTTCATAATGATGAGTACAATGACCCCTTAAGAGGTTATTGACGTTTTAAAAATAACCCTGTATATTATGACGCTATTTGCTATGGGGGATGAGCAATATTGCATTATGTTTGTATTCCTGTATGGTTTACAGCAAATTGTAAACAGACGAGCCAAACGGTTAGAACATAGTAGATAGTTACAGATTTAACCTTTTAAATGATTATAATCACGCTATTTATTTATTTATTGGATCACCAACAGAGGCTATACAATTACATGCAAGTAAACATAGACAGGGACGAATACTAGTGTGTGCTTCCAATTATAGGAGACCACATCATTTACATAAAATCTAGGTAGGTACATTAAGTTTGACAAGAAAAGAACATTAGAATAAATCAAAATACATACATAACACAAAAATCACACAAAGGAAAAAAAAATTAAGAAAAGTGAATTACACAACCAATGAATTAAAAAAAAACAAACGAATAAGAAAAAAAGAATAACCATGAAAGACAACAGACAAAAATAACAATGTTTTACGAATTGGATACTATGACTTTTATTATGTCTTTTTTGAACTTTGATAATTTGCATGTAATATCCAATTCATTATGCTTGGATACTTCGTTATACTGCCCACAGAGCCTTGGCAAAACGGCGAAGTGTCCGAAGTTTGTTTTGGATCCCGGCACATAAAAAACGTTATAGTTAGATTTCCGCGGTAAGCGAGATGGTGCACTTATCTGCAGCTTTCCAAGAGCTCGCTACAGCTATATATTTATTGGGCAAAGCAGTCAATCATCTTGACATATACATGGTGGATTTTTAAGATGGGGAAGTAAGGTAATCTTAACCATTGTAGTTACACGAAATCGGTCTTGTACACTTGCGCGAATGACATTTCCGCGAAACACACTTGCACGAACCGACTTGCGCAAAAAGATGGTTGTCGTGATTTTGTGTTGATTTTTCGTCATGGGTGTCGTTTTCATGGTTTTAGCGGTCCCTGATAAAAAACTGGGGTCAAAATCAAAATTTAAGATGACGCCACCGAAAATTTGCAAATCTTTCGTCATGGGTGTCATTTTCATGGTTTTCGAGAGCGTTGATTACGATAATGGGGTCAAAATCAAAATGCAACATGACACCAACGAAAAAAACGGCACCCTTATAGTATCACTTCGTTGTCTGTCTGTCTGTCTGTCTGCAAGACCCTTTTTCTCAGGTACGTGTGGAGGTATCAAGTGGAAATTAATATCAAATACGAAACTCTACGGTCCCTTAGAGCGCTAAAATAATCAAACTTTTAAGTTAACGCAATAAAAAAATATGCCCATTTATGCGACAAATTTTGACGGAATAAATTTAACCTAACTACGGAACCCTTCATTGTGCGTGGTCCGACACGCACTTGGCTGATTTTTCATAATGTCTGGCCGCTACAAAAGTCAGAAATAGCAAATACCTTTTCCCCTTCTAAATCAAAATCGTTTATTTGCTTATGATGTGGTGCAAAAGATACACTAATGGCATGCAAATATTTAGTCAGATAAACAGTAACATACAATTATAAACAAATTCATAAAAAAATTGGTATTAAATAGGAGTTTTCACTTTATGAATTCTATGAACGAAAGGAACAAATTCTTCAAGTCAATACAAGTCATAACAATATACCCATACAAGTACAAACGTTCTAAACTATTTGAGGTCCTAATTTGCTTCTTAGAATGTATCAATGTGTATATGTATCAGTAATCACAAGCAACATTATGCTATCTAAATTCTCTTCTCAAGGCTAATAAAATTATATGGAGAACTATTTATTATTGGTAACAGTTATTTTAGTGATAGCCGTTCTTCCGTTCTTCAGGAAAAATCAGTATGAATGCATCAATCAATGTATCATTCTTCTTTCTTTTTAAAAACGTTGCCCCACACTAGGAATTTCTCCTGTATTGCGGGTTCGTTTACAAACATTAAAAACTCACATACACAAACAGCTAGACCCGGAACAACTACTTGTAGGTCATACAAATATTTGTTCTGTACGGAAATCGAACCCGCGACACGCAGCGCAGCAGTCAATCGCTTAACCACTGCGCCAATCGTGTCGTCAGTGTTGTGACATTAGGAAAGCAGGAAAGCAGGCGTTCATTAGTTCACTAAAAACGAAAAACTTCGAAGCAATGAGGAATTGCTACTGAAGACGGCGGAGTAGAACTCAGGACTAACTGCTTCTCACACGCATAACTGTACGTCACTTGCTCCCGCGTCTCCAGCCCTGAGTCTGTATATGTTGGCTGCTGAGATCAGAACTACAAACGTAGTACGCGGGGAGTTTTATAAAAACAACATAACATCACGCTTGTATTCCACGAAGGGTCAGGCAGTGTATCCATAGTACATCCACATTTCACCAGTTATGTTTGGAGTTTTTTTATGCCAATAAAGGGGGAGCTTATTGCCACTAACTGGGCACAAACCCAGACTTCGGACTGTTACTGAGAAAATTCAGATGGAAAACCCAATAACAGTTTGCCTGACCGAGAATCGAACCCAGAACCTCGTGTTCAACAGTAGCGCTTGCGACCACTAGACCAAAGAGGCCCTTTTAAAAAAAGTATGGCTGTTATTTTAATATGTGATATCTTACGACTTCCACCCGAAAGAAAGTCGCGGGTAGAAGCCAGTTAACTTAATAAATTGCAACGATTTTAAAGTTGAACAAAGCCTACACTAACTAAACCCTTTTTTCTTCAAGATTAACATACAAATAAAGCTGGATTACCGCCGAGCTATCAAGACATTAGCTCGATAGTGGCGCTACGCAGCGGGCGATCGCGTGCAAGCCATCGCTATCGCGTTGCAGTGACAGTTCTATCTACATCGCGATTCGCGCGGTAAAAACGCGAAGACGCGCGATTTCTATCGCGGTTTAATGAAATTAAAATTGGTTGAAGTGGGCACGCTTTGTATAAAATGGTGCGTGTGTGTTGGACGTTGTAATGTAGTAAATAAAGAGTTGTTTTGTTCTTATTCATAAGGTTATGCAAGTCATATTGCAATGCCCCGTTGATCTCGTGGTCGCAAGCGCGACTGCTGAGCTGGATGTCCTGGGTTGGATTTACCGGGTCAGAAAAAGTGTTATTGGGTTTTTCCATTAGGAATTTGTCAGTAGCAGCCCGGAGTTTGGAAGTTGGTGGTGTGACCCCTGTTGTGTGAGACAATGTTAATTAAATACCTATATTTTTTTTTTTTTTTTAAACGTGTCCGGCACTAGTATTTTCTCCTGTATTGTGGTAGTAGTAGTATTGTGCGTTTACCAACATTTAAACTCACATACACAAATAGCCAGACCTGAACAACTACTTGTAGGTCATACAAACATTTGTTCCGTGCGGGAATCGAACCCGCGACACGCAGCGCAGCAGTCAATCGCTTAACCACTGCGCCAACCGTGCCGTGTCGTGTATGCCTCTGGGCAAAACATAGAGGATCTACCAATCTGTAACATCTCGCACACTGTTGTAATTTGACCTATGTTTACAAATAAAGCATTCTGTTTCTGCCTCGGGTAGCACGTGGCGCCGTTGGTCCTGCGCCTGATGGCACGTGGCGCCGTTGGTCCTGCGCCTGATAGCACGTGGCGCCGTTGGTCCTGCGCCTGATGGCACGTGGCGCCGTTGGTCCTGCGCCTGATAGCACGTGGCGCCGTTGGTCCTGCGCCTGATGGCACGTGGCGCCGTTGGTCCTGCGCCTGATAGCACGTGGCGCCGTTGGTCCTGCGCCTGATGGCACGTGGCGCCGTTGGTCCTGCGCCTGATAGCACGTGGCGCCGTTGGTCCTGCGCCTGATCTCTCCCCGGTCGTGTCGGATAGCCGTCTCATCAGACTGTGACAGTAAGGAACAGAGAGTGATCCTGTCTCCTCTCTCCTCTCGCTAATCTCAGTTGAGATTGGCCACCGTGGCCGAAATTCGATCGGGAGGATTTATTTATTCATTGTAGAAATCGACTGGCTTATAAAATGAAATAAAGAGCGATTTTACTTTCAAAGGGCAACTAGGTACTAAAAGAAAATCGTTTAAAAGAATAGTAAACTTTATATCAAATGAATTGGTTTAGGAATAAAACAGGCCAAGTGCGTGTCGGACCACGCACAAGAAAGGATTCCGTAGTTGGGATGAATTTAACCCAAGAACAAACTTAATAGCTGAAAATGAAAGTTAAAATAACATGGTAAGTCTTTCAATATTATGCGTACAAATATCGAGAGATTTACCATGTTATTTTAAGGCCATAGTCTTATTATAGGTTTTCCTGTAAGCTATTATTATAGAACTATTTCCAGTACTTTTTTTAATTTTAGGCTCAGTAGTGTTGAAGATGGGCAATTTTCATCCGTTTTGTTAAATAACTTTAAAACCATTTATTTGAAAACTATAAAAAAAATATTTTTGAGACCCTCAAAGTTTCATTTGATATTATGTCACACGGTACGGTACAGCCTGCAATTTATTTTATTTTTCCGATTTATCTTCCAAAAGTAACCATTTTCAAAATTAATTTGTTTACGTAACACGTCCGTATTTGGGTCTCAAAAACTGATATATGTACCAAATTTCAACTTAATCGGTCCATTAGATTCGGAGCAAATTGGCTGTGACAGACGAACAGACAGACATACAGACACACGAGCGATCCTATAAGGGCTCTGTTTTTTCCTTTCGAGGTGCGGAACCGTAAAAAGAACTAAATCAAAACATGTCTTTGCAATTTTCAAGATTAGAGCTTTCGAAACGTGTCTGTCAAGTAATGGCCCAATTTAAAATCATTCGAAACTAATGTAATTGGATGATAACTCAATACATCAAAGTTAACACAATTAGTAACTTTACGTTGCGAAGTGTAACACAATTTTGTTACATAACTTTCGATACAATCAATAAACTACATAATAATTATGAGCAATATCTCAATCCAAATTAAATTTTAAATATCAATTAATATGAACTAACTTAGCACAATTTGATTTATGCTATTTAGGTACCCTGCTAATAAACAATTTGCTAGGCGCTGCGGTGGCGGGATTTATATTGGAAAGTCATTTAATTGGCGGATCGTTACATTTCTATCCGTCGTATGACAAAAAAAATAAAAATTAAGCACTTCTAAATAATATATGCTATTCAATTTGAGTAAAAAGTGAGTACAAAGCTCAAGTGGTTACCCATACGTCTTCGCCGGAATTCTCATATCTTATTTCAGCTCTACAGTATTCTGTTCAATCCTACAACCCCCCCTTATCTTAAAGAACGTTTCAAGGTCCTTCATGACACACATAATATATATCTGAGGTCATCGGAAAACTTGAGACTAGAGATGCCGATGCATTCCACTAGCTTTTATGACAAGGCTTTTACAGTTCAAGCAGTGCGGTTATGGAATGCCTTGCCCGTGTCGGTAAGGCGTGCTCAATCTTTGTCCACTTTTAAGATTCAGGTAAAAAAACACTTCCTCTCTCCATAACCATCATCATTACATAATACATTTCCCTGCTCTTGTTTCATGTGTATTATTGTATATATGCTGGTCCAGCTCCATAGGACAATCTAGAGTCTAGACAAAATCAAACAGGTTGCTATTTTAATTGTATAATTATATAATTAATGTACCTATAAAAATATTGTACAAGATTTTAAAAGAGTACCGGTGGAGTTTCTTGCCCATTCTTCTCCATACGAAACTACATTTTGGAAGGGGCGACTAGAATCAATTCAATTTTTTTTTGTAAATATTGACGTTCAAAAGTGCCTTTTATGTGCCTATTTGAAATAAACAATTTGACTTTGACTTTATGTATATATTTATTAGATAAGTGAATGCTTTGTGTATGTGTGTATTTATTGTATATGTTAATGGTACACCACTGACTACCTGCAGTATTGTCACTCCTGCTCCCTTTAATCCATTCAAAGGTTGTCTGT
This sequence comes from Tiliacea aurago, assembly GCA_948098905.1. Classification (NCBI taxonomy): domain Eukaryota; kingdom Metazoa; phylum Arthropoda; class Insecta; order Lepidoptera; family Noctuidae; genus Tiliacea; species Tiliacea aurago. The sequence continues at coordinate 28,213,574 of OX402583.1, forward strand.
AAAAGATCGCTTTTAGCGATAAGACCGCCCATTGTGTCACCCTATGTAAAATTTACACATTTATATCTGTAACTTTTATGGTGTACATAATAAAGAGTATTCTATTCTATTCTACATCTACGACATTGGTAGCTTACCATGGTTTGGTGCATCAATTCTGCGATTTGGAATTGTATGGGGTATTTGTTGTATGTGAGAACAAGTATTTAAGGCACAGAAACGTTGTATAAGGGCAATGTATGGCCTGGAAATGACAGCAAGTTGTGTACCTATGTTTAAGTCGCTAAAAGTGTTAACATTTCCGGCATTGCATATTTTGGAAATGGCCAATTTGTAAGAAAAAAATAGAATTACTTTCTAACAATGTCAAAAACTAGAAAAGGGCCTGTTAGAAGCCAATATAGGTAGCTGTTACTAAATGGTAGGTAAAATAGCTTTACTTAAGTCTTTTAAGCGGTGTCATGGGTCCCACCATGTTTAACAAAGTATCAGACATTATAAAAAATATTCCAATCGAAATGTTTAAAAATAAACTGACAGTTAGTGTTATTATTCAATTAATGATTTTTAAATGACACGACACTTTAAATTTAATACTTGACATTGTGTATTTCCTTAATATCATGCTCGCTGTAATTCTATCATTTTTTATTACAAAAAATGCCAAATTTAATTGGATTGACGAGTTATTTGTGTTTAATAAAAAACATTTTCAATGTTTGCAGCCTAATTTAGCCACTTTTTATGTAATTACTTACTTTCGAAGCAAGTAAAGAATTAATTATTGATTATTGACTGTTTTTTGTCGTCGTCATTGTGATTTATTTGATAATCATTTAAAGTATAAAAAAATATAGTATTTAATACCCAACTATATATTTGGTAAGGTATACCAAATATATAGTTTTTAACTCGTAATAGTTTATTATTCAATTAAACAACACTTGTACATTAGCAATCACTGACGTTGTGAATACAAAACAATATTATAAGGTTCACAGTTAGAAATAACGCTCAGTCTCTCAGTCGAGCCGGCAACAACCTCTCGCGGCGCGCGTTCCGCCGACCCGTCTCATCACTCGATGCCGCGGGGTTCACATACGCGGCGTCGCGGGAAATTTCAAAATCGTGCGTTACAAGTTGGGCTGTAAGTTTTCTTAAAAATAAAATAAATAAATAATTTTTTTATTATTATCTGTTTACATGGAGCATCCATTTAAACACACAAAAAAAAACAAAAAACCTTCCAAATACGATGACGTTGTCCGTGATCCCGCGGTCAAATTACGCAAGCAGCGCAAAACAAAGGCCTCCTCTAGAGACAAGCTCAAAACCTTAACCGTACAATTTTCGATAAGTTACGGCATTACCCACACGCGTGTAAAGGCCACGTTATGCCGTCTTCATCGGTTTATGGGCGGCCAATCGTGCATAAATACCGTAATACCGCTTCACCGTTTTAACACGCAAACTCACCCGGAGAATGTTTAAAACGACTTCAACAAGCCATTGTTGAAGAGTTTGCAATGGGCCCGTTGTTCTAATGTAACTTGATTGTAACACAAAGGACGCCACGCTAAAGTCCCTAATAAACTTCGGCAGCGCGACAGTCTTTTGAACCGAAAGAAGCCGATTCGTATTCACTTTAAAAACGGTTTGGAAAGCTGTTTTGTTGGCGGCGCTAGTTCTTATTGGGACGTGTGGAGAAGTTTCGTACAAGGATTTATTAATAGATTCTTGGTAAAACATTTTACTAACAGCATTTTCGCAAAGTCTTGTTTACTGTTGTGAGGCTTTAGTATTTTTAAATATTTGTTAAAATACTAGTTTCTGCCCGCGACTTTGTCTGCGTGCAATTTCTTACCGGGATTAAAAGTATTCTATATCCTAAACCAGATCATGGTCTACCCATGTGCCAAATTTCATCTAAATCCATTCAACCGTTACAACGTGAAAGCGTAACAAACAAACAAATTCGTTTTCGGATTTATAATATTAGTTAGGATTTTACTTTTATCCTTATCAGATAAATAAATGCGCATGTACAAAATGAAACTTGAAAAAGAACATTTAAACAAGACTACCTTTCAAAATCTGTAAATTTTTTCCAAGAATACCTTTACAATATAAATACGCCTGAAGCGCAATACTAGGTCGGACACAACAAGCAGTAGGGTGAGCCCGCAGGCTGCAGGCGAGCGCGCACAAATCCTGAGAGAGCAGATTTTAATTAACTATCGCCTTACGTCTTAAAGGTGTAACGGGCGAAAGAAATAACACTCTCCGCGCTCCCTGAAACACGAGACCCATTTTGAGGTACTAAAAGACGGCTAATTGAAAAGCTAATATTCACGGTATAACATTAATTATCCTCTGGAGGGTTGCTGCGTAATCTCCAACGAGAAATCCTTATTATTTTAAGTGATACGGCGCGGCCATGTTAAATATTAAACGAAACTGCGCGATGCCTTTTAATAATAAGTGTAGTTTAGCTCGGCATGTGTTTTGGGAATAAAACACTGGGACCGTTGTTAATATGAGTATCGTATCGAACATTTTGAGCCTCGTTAGTGCATAATTAATCAATTTTCATCATTATTATGCATAAGTCAGGATACGAGAATTAGCTTACTTATGCTCATGATGTAAAATACTGGTATTCAGCTGCATCTGGTTAGGCTGGAAGCAGACCCCAACATAGTGGAGCTATGGCGGGCAGATTCTTAATCTCATGATACGTTGTGTTGTCAAAGGCGGGCAGATTCTTAATCTCATGATACGTTGTGTTGTCAAAGGCGGGCAGATTCATAATCTCATGATACGTTGTTTTGTCAAAGGCGGGCAGATTCATAATCTCATGATACGTTGTGTTGTCAAAGGCGGGCAGATTCATAATCTCATGATACGTTGTGTTGTCAAAGGCGGGCAGATTCATAATCTCATGATACGTTGTGTTGTCAAATCTCCATTGCAATAGTACCTTCACCCGTGTTAAACATTCTACTTTTCATTTCGAATATAAGGAAAGTACTCGTAAAAATAGCAGTTTTTCTAAAATATTATATTTTCTTGTTTGCTCGCCACTTTATAAAATCATTGTATGTATTTAAATAAAATATATTTCCTTTAAAATTTCTGCCCAATTACTTTCTATTTCTGTATTTGCCTCGTCTTTAACCGAATCCTGGGGTCAACATTTCAGAATCATCGTCTCAGGCGAAACACGTCCACTGCTGGACATAGGCCTCCCCCAAGCACCGCCACTTCGACCGGTTCTGTGCTTCCCGCATCCAGTGGATACCTGCGGACTTCACAAGGTCATCGGTCCATCTTGTAGGAGGCCTTCCAACGTTACGTCTTCCGGTACGCGGTCGCCACTCCAGAACCTTCGGCCCCATCGGCCATCAGTTTCAGAATCGCTTGAACTCATTTTTAATCAAATATTAGTCTATAAAGCTACGTATATATATGCTTACAGATTAAGTATCCCGCCAAATTATAAATTACTTTTTTTAGGGTACCATACCTCAAAAAGAAAATACGAAACCCAGGACCCATAGGATCACTTATGTGTCTGTCTGTCCGTCTGTCACACCCGATTTGCTCCAAATCTACTGGACTGATCAAATTGATATTAGGTACACATATGAACTTCTGTGACCCAAACACGGACGTGTAACGTAACTAAATGATTTTATTAAATGGAGTCACTTTGGGGGGCAAATTAGAAAAACGAAAAAAAAGTGAATTAAAAAAACACTTCCTCTCCTTAAATATCATCATTACATAATACAGTTCCCTGCTCTTTTTTCATGTGTATTATTGTATTTATAAGATTAGATAAGTGTATGCTTTGTGTATGTATGTATTTATTGTATATGTTAATGGTACACCATTGACTCCCTGCAGTATTGTCACTCCTGCTCCCTTTAATCCATCCAAAGGTTGTCTGTAAAAGATCGCTTTTAGAGATAAGACCGCCCATTGTGTCACCTTATGTAAAAATTTAACATTTATAACTGTAACTTTTAAGGTGTACATAATAAAGAGTATTCTATTCTATTTTATTCTATGAATTGGAACAAGTCATACCCAGTACCCACCCTCTGTTAAGTAGGCACGTAAAACGACGTAGTAACTAACACTAATGACTTGCTGCATACATTGTTCTCTTGTTTTGCTTTATTTACGTTCTCTAGAATGATATAGGAACTAATACAACTTTACTATTTCAAACGCAAGTACTACGTCAAACTCAATCTAACGTCATCATTCTTTAGTTTCAAAACGAAATTCTGCAATAAAAACCTGAACGTTTCAAGCTATTCTTTAATTAAACATTTATTTTACTACTTGCAACGAAAATGTATATTGTAAGGTATTAAACGCAATTCACTTATTTATGTAAATATTCTTGGAACAAAAAATTACTTGTGAAATCTAATAAAATTGGCCCTCAAACAGCCTACAGCAAAATCAATATTCAATTTGATTGCATAAAACATTTTTCAAGGCCTAATCGACGGCAAATTTTTCCCTATTACAGTAAGTGTGATGTTTTCATTTGTAATGCCAAAAATTTGAACAATATTTCAAAAGCGGGAACGAATTGTGGCGATAAGAGCGTCACAGAAGTTAGGGTGTGTTTCACTGGAGTTGTTATCAGTTGAGGGCACTCGGAGCAGTTGGGGCACGCGGGGCGGCTGGGGCAGCGGGGCCAGCAGGCACGTTAACCACTAAATCGAATAAGAAATTGTACCGACTTCATGGAACCGATGTTTTGAAGTGACGTGAACCTTCGCTGAATAGGCACAGGCGTTAAGCCACGAATTGGCAAAAACCTGGCAGCAGGCAAGTGTGCGCATACCGAGAGGTATTTCTGGTCGAAACATCAGACCCTTGGGACAAACGTAAAAATACACGAACCCCTTTTTTAGGTAGGCACCGCCTACTTCCAATATACGCGTAATATTTCAGACGTGGCGGAATTCTCGCTTCCGAAGGAACAAGTGAGGACAAACGTTATCTAAATGTTATAAAGGTTTTGGCTATCGTGACCTTGGTAATAACTTTAGTTGCAACAGAGTCTGAGAAAAACATCTGATAGAAACCAGTAGCGCTAAGAAGTGTTATTTACAAACAAGATGATCGTTAGTAAACAAAAAGGTCTCTAAACTCCACAGAACCAGTTTCAATAATACGAATGTCACTCTATCTTCAGTAACGCAAAACTTACCCCATTACACTATTTCAATCCAAAATTACCACATCTTCACAGAATCTCGACCTCTCAAACTTACACCAACGTTCAACATATAACACAAAATTACAGCCAGCCCTTCCGTTAATGTGGTTATAATAGATCGAACGTTGTTTACCCAGCTATCCCCACTGTTCCCCACTATTGCCCACCATTCTCCAACGTCGGAGCGGGCGCTGAACTTCATACGGACAACTTTAAAATGAAAGATTCGAACGAGCGCACCGTGTAATATTGAATTCTCAACCACGTATACTGCGATGGGTTTTGGATGTAGTTATGTGTGATTAATATTTTATGTGAGAGAGAGCTTAAAACAAACTAAATTATGTGTCCTATGTAACAGGCATAAGTTAGTAGCTTCCATCTTATTCCTATTGCTCTTAGGTTTAGAAAAATAGTATTCTTAAGGGTAGGTCTTCTAGCTAACATATAATTTAAGGCGGAGATTTCTTGAAAATGGTCGAAAAGGTAGTTTTTAAAGCAGTGTATCTCTTAAACCGTAAATATTTTTTCCAAAACAAAAACAGTAATTAAACATAATGTAAAACATCAATAAAATCTTTAATGAATGACAACTCTTAATTATTTTTAAAAGCTGTTTATCCCTTCGTTAACAGTTATAATTATAATTAAAAGTATACCATAAAATTGCAAATGCCAAACTGCATCTGGTGATGGATGAATTTTTATTAATTAGTTAATATCTAATTTTATATGATTTTATTTGCATTTGTACGCCATACGTTGTGTCATCGCGCATCTCTTTTTTTGTATGCAATCTGACAGTGACAGCGGTTTACCTGTTGTCAGCGTCATAAGTTATCAGAACCGTCTGTAACTAAGCTTTACGTCAATAAAAACCTTAAAAGTACCTCTAAAACTATACCACAGACACACAAAACTGTGGCAAAGCAGTCATAAAGAAAATATTATCCAGTTGGTACGAACGTTATTACTCGTAGGTTGTAAGTATTGTTTCCATTGCCAAAAACGAGATCTCAAAAAAGTTGCCGCGTAATCGTCGTACCTGAATGACGTCATCAAGTTAAGGTTGTCACCGACGATGCTATTCTATTCTTCACGGTGACGTGGAATCATTAATGGGTACATGGAAATGGGTCACTATGCTGGGCTAGGCTAACAATAACTCACTTAGCGAGACATTCTCAAGCGAACTAACACTTTTCAGACTATCAGTCGTGACTATTCTTGAATAGAGTTAGGTACCTATAAGAGGCGTGTAAATAGACTTAAAGATTCTGTTATCCACGTAGCTTAGCGTCTGTTAACTAAAATAATTATTATATATGTCTGACAGTTACAGAACCTTTATTTAACACACCCAAGTTTGTCAAGTAGAGTCAGGGAAATTAATTGTTTGCCAAATTAACTACCAACTCAATTCGCAGCCGTTATTTTCGAATAACAACTATCATTCTTTGACAGGGGTATGAGATGGCGCAGTACATTGGCGTAATGTGTAACAATTTGATAAACGATTAATTTCCCTGACTGTACATACCTAGAGACACAACCAAGTTTAGGTAGTCTGGTCCATCCTTTGTAATTATTCACCAGTTAGTTGACACCAACTAAGGTCAGATACAAATGAACTCGTAACTTAATATTCCAGTATTCATAATTTCATATTCCCAGTAAGTTCAAACATTATTTTCAATACACAACATGGTAGACAAACTCATACCTGCTTCGGGGCATTGATTATGAACTTCGGGCGATACCTAGATAGCCTAGGTAGATACTAGGTCTAGAAACTTTGCTATCTTCGCATATTTCATGTGCTATTCCAATTGGTCGGAATTTATTATGGAAAGATATCGCAGACCGATGTTTCGGTTTACCGTTTAATATGAACTTGTGTAATAAGGTTGTATCGGTGCAAGTATTTTTTGTAGTTTCTTTTTGGATGTAGGTAGTTTTTCAGGGCCTAGGCTTAGAGCAAGTAATTTAAAGTTTGAAAAAAAAAACGTACAGACATGAGTCGATAAAGTATTTTATCTTTTCTAGCGAGATTGATACGAACCTTTTTGACGACTCGTGTTTGACAAAAGAAAAAGACAAAACAAAAAGGTTCCATTAGCTCTTATTACTTCTCACTGCTACCTGCCGCGGCTAGGCGGTGTAGTGTGGTGCTCGTGTGTGAACACAGACAGAGCCACTGTTGTACGTAGACACAGATAGAGCCACTGTTGTATGTAGATATCTGGGTAGCCTAGCATTTCTCGCAAGTCAATTCGTCTCAAGCATTGTACAGAAAGTCATGCAAAGGCAAAGTCAAATTGTTTATTTCAATTAGACCATTAAGAGGCACTTTTGAAAGTCAAAAGTCACAAGAATTAAAAAGAATAAATTGATCTAGTCGCTGCTTCTAAAGGTAATAGAGAAGAATGGGTAAGAAATTTCATAATTACAATTATACTTTTTTACATTCATTAGATAATCCTATGTCAAGACGACGTGCGCTGGTAAACTTATTAACACTCACGTAAACAACCTCCTAAGAAAATCATCAGTTACTGAAACGAGTCAACAAAATCAAATGCTGAAAAATAAATAAAACTTATCTCATCAAGATAACCTCTACTTATCGTAAACATTACTTCACGATGAGACTTTTTTTATTTTAAGCAAGCTTTTTGTCCCAGCATGAGGTGCATTCAAAAGTAGGAAATGGCCCGCTATGGTGCTACACCGATGAGCTAGCAACGTTAATTTATTACTATGTTTACACCAAGTTGTTCAAGTTTCCCGTAAACGCACACGTGGGCCAACTTATACTTAGATACATTTAAGGAAACCTGATGGGTAACAATCATTTTACATAATGGTAACGTAGGTAGGTTTTGACAAGCTTCGTTTGAGATGCAATTGTGAAAAAATACATAAAGGAATGTTTTCAACCACATTATTTTCATATCATCATAAAAAATAAGTTGACAAACAACGCACAAGAGAACGCTCGCACAAAGATGTTCTTTTGAAGCGGCCACATGTCGACGTGCGCGACGCACCTGTTTACTTTACATGACATCTGTCAAACATATAAAAGCTGCCTCTTCACGAAGCACACAAAAAATGCTGTCGTCAAAGAACCTTTGACAAATTATCCTGTTAAGTTGACAGGCAAATATTCAGCGAACGAACGCTCCCACTCCCACTGAGTCACTAGAAATGCTACTCTTTGAATTGTCAGTTCGATAAGAAATAAAGACGTATCACGAAATCAAGTGCTGAGTGTACGGCCACATTTGACACTATCGTCAGTTTTTAAGTGTCGCCGTAGCCGACGTCGAGTGCCAAAGTTTTTAGCGTGTAATGCTTCCGATACATAAAACCATCCAATAATATTTGTGTTCGACGGCGACGCGAAAACATTTTGCTCGGAGGCGCCCCCTATCGGTCGGCTATAAAGGCCTTTCGCGCGATAAAAACTGATCTGTGAGTTTGTCCGCCAACAACAGGAAAACAGATCTTTGGCGCACCGCCAAGTTACCTGATGGCTCCGCGCGAGGTGCCACCGCGCCGCCTTCCACGCACTCCCCCTGCGTGCACTATCTGCCCACCAGACGAGTCTGTACTCGCGATAAAGGGTTAACAAATTGCACCCAACTTCCAAGCACACGTCGCCGAATGTGGAAGCAGTAAATAGTTCCATGTTTGCCTGAAGTTTTGACTTCTTTCTCACTCGCCAACTGACGTTCTCATAATGGCTTTTCCGGAGGTAGGAACGAGCGTTTCCATTGTAACGCGCGGGCGCGCGGCCGCCCGCGGCGCCACCTCGCCGCGCGGTCCGACTGCGTCACTCCTCAATTTGCTCCACCAATTGTCGCCATTTAAATTGTGTTCCTCGTACAATCCACGTTATTATTCTTTTATGCGCGTCGATCGCGACGTACAAATTGTTTTTTCCTTCGTCTGTATCGCGTTGTCTCTATTCTGCAGGAGGCGGGGATGTAAACATGGTTCGGGGCTTAAAAGTGCGTCCTAATTTATTTGAGGCGCCTTTTCGGAAAACGTTTCAGCTATGGTCTTTTATCCAGTTGAACAAAGGATAATACGAATAAAAGCCAGTCGAGCATAATCGTACTCTCCTCGAGAGCTCCGCGAAAGATAAAATAGTCACCACAATTTTCCCGGTAGAGTTTTTACCTTTCAGTGGCGCGGTTTTTTGCGGGATTCAAAGCTGATTCAATAAGAAGTTACGAGCGTACTTAGCGAGTATAACACTCGTGTGTACAGTTTTTATGTTTCCACCGCAGAGAGGAATGTATAATATTCGTTTTGATGTAACAAAGGGGCGAGTTTGTTGATTGTTTATATTCGATTATCTCGAAACCAGTGGACCAATTTCGACGGCGCTTTTGTGAGCTCGCTTCTTAAAACGTCTTAGATGATAATAACGAAGCTATCTGCATAATCAATGTGGAACTGAACGAGGTGGGTCTTACCTACCAGTTTCTTTGTATAAACAAATTATTTATTCTTTGCTGTTTGCTTCCGGTGGGCTGTTTAAAACGTTCAAGTTGGAATCGGTCAAATTTATGGAGCATTATAATGATTTATTTGGGATATGACTGTGGAGAATGAGGCACCTGCCACTCTCGATACGAGTATATGACTGTGGACAGTGAGGCACCTGCCACTCTCGATGTATCTAATGATCACCAGTGACTGCGTTACTCATTTAGTTACAGAGCCTTGTTAGCGGGTTGGGTGGCGGTCACCTCCTATAGGCTCCATCAGTCGTCATTAGGCGGATGACGCTGATACGCGTCGACGCGTTCTGCAAGACGCGCCTTCTGTGATCGATGTACGTCGAACTCCACATCGATGTATCAACATTGATGCATGTCTCTAAAAATAAATAATGCTAATTGTAGAGAAAAGAAACACTTTCTTCACCACAGAACTCACGTAGGTATATTAATTATTTTGACTTCGCTACGATTTTATTATATATGTATAGATAAGTTAAATAAAAAATACACGAAAAACATAAAAAATATAAAAAGGTGCGATAAAAAATACAGGATTAGTTTAATCATGGAAGTAATATGTATTTTTTTTAAGGAATAATGGGTTTAGGAGAACAACATAGTGCATCGATATCTGGAATTCTTGTAACGTTTTTTTAAATAAGCCTCGGTAAGCTTCGGATCGATTGCAATCGGCCGGTAGTCCGCGTCGCTATTTACGTCGATGTAATGTCAAAAAGGATGATCCTAAGTTTTCCAGTATGAATCATCAAGTACTTTTAAAAATTAAGAAAGTATTTATGTTAATATACGAGTATTTATAACTAAGATAATCCAATATAAATAGGTTTGGGAGAAAAAACGCTACTGACAAAGCTGCACCCAGTGCCCGGACTGACGAAGGACCAGTAGTACAGCAACGTTTTTTTTTTAGGGTGGGATCCTATCAAATAACTTCTCCCGCTCTGGGCGGAGCGGGAGGGCGTGTCAGACTTTTTCTGACTAAACCACACCCGTGATCCTTCAGTTGCCTGTGTACCAGGGCCGCGATATGTATAGTACAGCAACCTGGAGCCTCAGGCGTAACTCACCTGGGTTGCCTCACAGGCAACGCAGAGTGACGTGCACGTCCGTGTCGAACAGCAGTCGATACGGCCGGCAGTACGATCGGCTCGCTCGGTACGTTGGTACCTCCGGTAGCTCGGGCCAAAAATTTACCTTTTTAACTGATCTTATACCTATGACAAATAAAGGAGTTTTAGACCAGAGAAAAAGACAAAAGTTAAGTTGAAAGAAAGGGCAACGGACCGTTGTACGGAATACATACCGTAGGACAAATAAATCTCGCATATAAGGAAAATACTGGAGACGGCTGTATAACAAATTTTCACCAGTATATCATTACAATACTACTTACGGCTGAACCCAATATTTTCAGTGAAAGATAGATCGCTAATGATGATTTCTATCTATACTTGTATGACCTGTTATAATTTATAGGACGCATTCGCAAATTTGACAAAAATTTGCGGCAAAATTAAACTAAACCAAATGTAACTAATAACTTCCACAGATAGATTACTCCTTCATCTCAAATAGTAGCAATTTTTTATTTGAAAATGATGGTTCATAAAATTGTAAAAAATAATTTCCGTTGCCTCTTCACACAAAGTTGACGGTTTATATAAATTAATAACAACTTAATTTGCTCATATGGTCGATGTGGTATTTATAGGTAAGTTCTCTGTGAATTATGTAAGTGATTGGACGTCTAAATCACTTTTCGAGTCGGTAACTTCTGTGACCATTTCAAAATCACTACCGGCTAACGGACTTTAAGTTAAACGGACATATTTTTATGATTATTTAAAAACTGTTATTTTTATAGATACGTTTATCCCTGCAATTCAGGGGATAATAACTGTCCTGTCAAACAAATAGCTGTCAACAGGTTATTGGGACGCATAATTTGGCTTTTTCATACAAATAGCTATTCGTAGTAAGCGATAGACCCTCACATCAATAGATAGCGTGGGCCGTAAGATTCCTTAATCTCTGATAGATTATTGGGACGTTAAAACCATAGATATATAGGATTTTCTATCTCCAGTACGCCAAAACTAGTGATAGATAGATTATGGGTTCGGCCGTTAGTTTATAAGGAAGCCGCACTGGATATGGCTTTGTATGTAGTTGATTTTGACCAGTACATTATTGCAGCACTACTTAGTTTTTTTTTTCCGATTGGCAGTTTCTATAAAGATTTGAAAGAAGAAAGAAACACACACAACACCACCCACCTGTTTGGACAACATTCTTTGAAAACCTAACATATTTAAATGTATTTGAACCTAAAAACGTTGAAATCCTTGCAAGCAAAAAGTTATCACAGCGGAGTTCTGACGCTGCATAATGTATTGTTTTCATCCTTTGGTAACAATGCTTGATCCTTGAGAGGTACGGTCTACAATATAGGTTTCCAATAACTCGTGTAACTTTTATAAAACTAGGATTTGAGATATGTTTTTGATGTTACACACGCATTACTACAGACATACAGACTGACAAAAGTATCAATTAATGTCATTAACCACTTCTTCAGCTAGATTTAAGGACAATAAAAGCTTAGCCGCTAGAAAAGTTCGTGATTTAATTGATTTAGAGACAGCCCGCTTAGTTTAGTTATTCTCATAGTGTAATGTCGTACGGTATTCTGTCGTGAGGAAATGCCGCCGATATTCAAACAATTTTTGTTTTACAAAAAAGGGCAATTCGTTCAATTTATAAATTAAGTCCCAGACACTCCCTTAGAGACAAATTTAAAGAGATTAATATAATATATTAATTATATATATATATTTATGAAAATCCTTTGTATGCACATAAAAATATTAATATGTTTTAAAAATACAGTGATATCCATAATGTAAACACTAGGAACACGCACAAATTTGTTGTTCCTACAACCAGGCTTAAAAAAATAGTTGGCTCGTTTAGATGCCAGTGTATACGTTTTTATAATAAACTTCCTGCCATATTCAAGAAATACCTAAGCCTTAATAAATTCAAATGTTTTATAAAGCGGAAACTGTGCCAGAAAGCCTTTTATACTGTTAAAGACTATATTGAGGACAAAAAGGCTTGGGATTGAGCTGCTCCAGTAAATTTACAGTGAATCTTGATTTGATTTATATATATTTTTTTAAGTGCTATTTTTTGTTAGAGTCAAGTGTCCCCCCCCACCCTCTTGCCGGCTAAATGGTTGGTTTTGGATATGTAAAACATTCATGGCCGTAGTATATATAACGAAATTAAAAAGAAAACTATCACAGCTAAGTAGGCTTTACAAGTTAACGAGTAATAGTCGTCCAACTTAAATTTGCAGTTGGAGGATTGACAGTAACGTATATCGATGTATGGGAGAGCATGTTTTTCAATTACAATGTTAAGTTGGTTTTTGGGATTAATTCATCCCAACTACGGATCCCTTCATTGTGCGTGGTCCGACACGCACTTGGCCGGTTTTTTATTTACCATTTTACATTAACAATGACATGAATATTTACTTTGTAAAGTATTATATTATTTTAATTATTATCAATGTGAGGACTATGTATGTGGGTCATTGTTTTTTATTTTTTTCTCTAAGTGTTAATGATGGTCTGGCAGTTTGAGTAATTTATGCGGCCTACCCAAATGTCCTTTCTTTGGTATTGTTCGTCGAATCGTTGAGCTCCTTAAGTTCTGAGTTGAGCTGCACGACTACTGACAAATGCGTGCACTGACTGGACCGGTCCCCTGTGTGATTCTTTCATTAAAAAATCATTTTAGGCACCAATCTACATGGTCTGACCAAGATTATGTCTGGACTTTAAAAGAGACTGTGACCTCCGAGTTTGTTTTGACTTTTCTTCTCAGAGTAATCAGATACGAAACGCCGACCTCATCTAGTTTTTTTTTTATATGATTGACGTGTAAAAGTGTTTGTACAAACCTACTTACAGAAATAAATCATTTATCATTTAAATATTTGATTCTTCCAATTTCGATATTTAAAAAGATCGCTTTTAACGATAAGACCGCCCATAGTGTCACCCTATGTAAAATTTCTACATGTTATCTGTAATTCGTATGGTGTACATAATAAAGAGTATTCTATTCTATTCTAAAAACCCAAAAATCGATACACAACATCCAAAAAGTATTCACGTCGCACAATGGTTATTTGATTACACACCTCCGCGACCACCGCGGCGCCGGTCCCTTATACCTGCGGGAGCAAGATTGATCCGACCACGGCCACAGCCTCTGACAGCCTGTTATTGAAAAATTGAGCGATAATCCCGCTGCGACCAGCCCTTGTTTAAGATTCGATCTTAAAGATATTTTTTCCGCAACGCATTTTTAATCATTTTCTCAATTTCGGTTTTCGGTTTTTAAGATGTGATTAGATAAATGTGAGGTTTTGTGTTTTGGTCCCTCTGGTGTGAGTTAAGCGGATCAAAGGACCTAAACTCACAAACTTGTTTTGTTTCTTTTAAAACATTGCGTCTCTTTACGAAGTCTCTGAAATCCTTAGGTTTGTTTTTAGACGATTAATTTCACATGAAATATAAATTAATTGATACTACTGCTACATGTTGATGATTATTTTTTTGTTTAGGACAAAGAGTCATACATACATCGCTCGCTTTATTAACAAACGTGTACGCCTCATATAACGCTCGATCTATTGTTGCAGGTTGCGCGTTCGTAAAGTTCAGCTCCCACCAAGAGGCGCAGGCGGCCATCACGAGCCTGCACGGAAGTCAAACTATGCCGGTAAGCACGCAACCACATTATCAGACGACAACAAGTCATGAGAGACAGCGGTGTACTTGTCAGTTCATTAAGGACCAAGTTCATTAGGACCAAAACTTCAGTATTTATGCATGCTTTTTTTGCGAGTAACATTAACAGTCATGATAATGATTTCACTGAAGGTTAGTGATGAAACTAAATTGTTATTACCGATAGAATAGTAAAAGGGAATATTGCTGGCTCCCTAGGACCAATTTATTGGAACTAAATGTTTGCCATTTTCTCTATCAATTCAATCGCTGTTCAATGCCGACTAAATCAAAACCTACTTATTTTACCGTTCATCTGTTTTGATTCTATGCCACCCCACCTTCCGTCCTTATCTCCAACGTCAAACTATTTACAAACATTTTTCAACGGAAATAACTTATTCGCTTTCAATAAACTACTCTGCCAAGCTCCGTCACAATTCTGCGTCACACTTTTATTTAACTTCCTATATTTTTCCGCCCTCGTCTCCGGGACAAATTTGTAGGAACTACATATTTGTTCATTTACAAGTTTAAGGAAGCTTGCCGCGATCTAATCAAGAATGAGTTGGCCGTATTTCGAGTTCAAATCTCCGGCGACCTTCGATAAGCATGTTAAGGCCTGTTGAATGCTATTCAACATAGTTATTGTTTTATATACTTGTACATATTATTATTATTATTTTAAGACGTAACTTTTCAAATTATGTGCGAATATTATCTTGGAAATCGAAAAAAATATAATATTATTTATATTGTATTTCTTATATGTTATAGCATAAAGTATGTAAACTCAGAAAAAATAATTGTTAAGCAAATTTACAACCAATTTTAAACTGGTCACCCTCCCACTGATTTTACTCAATTCCCATGAAGTACTTTGCCTTTTCCCGACTTAAAAAGCTAGTGAACAAGGAATACAAGAAAACAATGTCAATGTAAAATAAATTGGGGAATTAATGGGTAAAAAGAATAAGGAAAGGAAATCTAGTTTATTTACTTTTCTTTTGATTATGAAACTTATAAGACATGAGAGGACAACATGCGTGCCAACAACGCTTGTGTTGGGGGAACACATAATTTAAAGTTACATTAGTGAATTTCCTTACAATAAACTACAGCCCCACCCCAAGCGACGTGGGGCTGCTTCACAGCCGCTGACAGCGTCGTGCGTGTATTGCTAGACCTGAACGCATAGGACCATTAAGGACACTGCTACGATTCTAACAAGCCACGTTCCCTAAGCTCTACAGTCATGTCTTTCCCAATCCTAAGACAGAGTACTGCGAAGTTCAACTGCAATTGAGCGAGATACGTTCCAGTAATCATTGGGCGCGTAATAATGTAGTGAACCCCTTATAGCGGCCTACTCACCCTTTCCTAAGATAATACAAAACTAGCCCAAGCGTACCGCATCGTCAGTCAGTTGCAGGATTCATTACGATTGCTCCTGCTATACGCCGAAGTGGTTATTCCAAATGATCACTTCTCAGTTGCTGATTTAGAGGATCTTCCCCATTTAGCGGATGCTTGCAATGTAATCGGCAGCCATGTGACTGTCCTTGTCTAGCGACGGGGCGTTGCTATCTGGGCATCCAAATGACGAGGCTCGCTAATAATTTGTGAGAGGCCCGAAAGCCTGACGTGGTTTAACGAGACACGATTCGTAGCGTCGCGTTCCTTAGAACGAACTAACAAACCAGTTTAGAGGAACATGGTGAAGCCTACCCGGGGTCCCGGGAAGTGTGCGTTCATCAACTGCAATGCAAAATATCCTGCAGTTGTCAGTCCATAGGGAGAAGGTAACCATCACTAACGTTTGGTTGGTTTGTATTCGTAAACAACTACAAAGTACTTAGCATTAAAGCTCAAATTGGCCCTAACAAGGCCGAGTTGCGAGTATTAATTCAGTTCAGCCTTCCATAAGCGGCGTGTCTGACTTAAGTGTGGATACCTCGGTCATGTCATAGAAAGGAATAAGGATAAAATTGTAAACACTCACCCAATCGTTCACTATAATCACAATCAACGAAATGTACACGCCTTACAGACTACTGACATTAATAGTAGACTAATACAACCCAGTCTCCAACTGCACTTATCATTTAACGTATTAAATAACTCCCTCGCTATCACAATCACCCTACAGAGACATGCTCCCATTGCTATCGATTAAGTTCTAACTCTCCTAGCCTAGCCTAAGTCGACAGCTCCCTCTCGTGGTCTCAAACCCGCTGCCATGACATAAAACCTCAGTCTCCTAAATCCCTCAAAAACACCATACTTTCACAGAATAGGTTTATTGCTGTTTTAGTACAATATCTTAATTGTTTTAAGGGTCCTTTTGAATTGCCTGAACCCAAGTTATAGTAACCACACATTGGCACTGGTATTATGAGCTGCGATTAGAAATCGGTTATTGTACTCGAATTTTTAGAATTTGTTATGTTATTGCATTCGACCAATCCGTCGTTACTTGTCTCTAGTTTATATCCCATTAAATAGAGAATTTATGTGTTTTTTAAGTGTCCCGAACCATGCGGCGGTTTTAAAACAAATATTATATTTTGTTATTAAATAGGAGTACGTGACAGACAGTTACATCGGTATACTCGTAGTTAAATCACAACTGTTTCTTGGCTATAACACGGAAAATTGACGTAGAGTGTCAATTTGCTTAACAATTAATCACCCTGACCGTACCTTACCTTTGGACAAATAAGTCAATATTGCCAATTCGATGTTTAGATCAGACCAAGTGGTACGAATCAAGTTCTCCTAGTATTAGTTTATCAGGTTGGCAATGACCTTCCGCTCCCGCTCCCGCTGGCGCTTATACTTAGGACACATCACACGTCGAAAAAGCATTGAGTTATTCGCCTACGTACGTACGCTGATAGAATAGTTAGTGAACTAACGCAAACAGAGTGAGCCGTGGCTTCACGCAACCCTGATACACTACAATAAAGATTGTGCTGATTTGAGATTGATGAGGAAGGCTCGTGTACACTGTGGGTCATGTTGGGCATAGTTTTATAAGTTACAGTCTTAAAAAGAGTGAAAAAAACTAAGAGCCCGTAAGTATTAATTTCCCAGGAGTTTATTTTCCGAAAGTAGTAAAACAACCGGACCACGAAACGTAGATACTTTTTTTAATTTAAAACATCTAAAACTTTTTTGTTCCAAATCATGATCATATTAGGATGTCTATTAGGAAAATATTTTTTTTTTATATCTTTCTTGGTCTTTGTTGTCACAATCATTCACAGCAACAATTCTGTAACAAAGACCATCGAACCCTTCCACCAATTAGTAGGTATATGAAACTATTAAAGTTTAATAACCTTTTATTTCTATTTTTAACGCGCTCACAATAAAACCTCACGAACGTAGGGCTAAAGTATGTGATGCGTCTATATTTAGTCTTTAAGAAAGGAATCTGACCTTTTCATAACCCCCACATGATCGTAAAAAGATGTCTCTGAGATGAAATTGATTCAGTTTCGTAAAGGTTACTGTGCGTCTGGGCGGAGGTCAAGTTGAGCACAATAATGATACGGGGCGACGCATGTCATTGGTGGGGGGCCTGGGGTTTGTAGTCAATGATGAAAATAATGTTTGTGTGACTACGGAATTGTATGGAAACTCACAAACAATTGATGATAAAGTATGTATTAAAAAATAACTACAGTTAATACACGAAATGATACCTAAAAAATCGACAGTGAACGAAAATAATTGATGAATCATTAAGTTCTCCTAATATCTAACTAAATACAGGAGTTTTCTTAAAATAAAGAGCAATAGTGACAATAAAGATATAAAGCTGACGCAATAGATTAGATTGAAAACAAAGCGAATTCCTATTTCAGAAACATTTTATTCGCTAATTATCGTTCCCACGTTCACTAGTTCTCACTCCACTTAATTAAATTAAATTTACGTATACTTCCCTTTTTTAGGGTTCCGTACCAAATTGGTAAAAAGGAACCCTTATGGTGAGACTAAGTCTGTCGGTCTTTCTCACACCTGGATATCTCAAGAACTGCTAATGCTATCAACTTGAAATTTAGAATAGTTTTAGATGACGTGTGCCCAACTATTTTGCAAACAAGAAATAAATTTTAAAAATATACCTTTTTTGCAAAAGGGACTGAAAATGGGTCTTAAAAATTTGAAGTGGGGCTACTAGGGCATGTGGGGCATCATATGAAAGAGCGCTGTTTGCACATTCTCAAACATTTTTTTTTAGGCGGCTTGGTTTCCGACTTTTGATGAAAAGTGTAAAAAAACCGGCCAAGTGCGAGTCGGACTCGCGCACGAAGGGTTCCGTACCTACCATTATCTATAAAAAGGTAAATTGCGGTTTACGATTTATGACGTATTAAAAAACTACTTACTAGATCTCGTTCAAACCAATTTTCGGTGGAAGTTTACATGGTATTAATGTACATCATATATTTTTTTTAGTTTATCATTATCTTATTTTAGAAGTTACAGGGGGGAGGGCACATTTTACCACTTTGGAAGTGTCTCTCGCGCAAACTATTCAGTTTCGGAAAAAAGTGGCTGTGACATACGGACGGACAGACAGACAGACATGACGAATCCACAAGGGTTCCGTTTTTTCCCATTTGGCTACGGAACCCTAAAAATACCGTTCCCTTATCTCCGAAGTTTGTATAGATAAAATCTGAAATTATTCTATGTGATAGAAGTTTATGTAAAGATTACAGGAAAAATAAAACGATGTCTCTAAATAGCACAGTTTTTCAGAAATCATCAACATCATAATATACGTACGGAACCCTCTGTGCGCGAGTCCGTCTTGACCGGTTTTTTTCTATCAGTTTCGTTCGATCTTTTCATTACGTAAACCAATTAAAACAGGCACAAATTAGAATGTTAAAAACGAACCAAACACTAACAAAATGCATACAGAGTTGTAAATAGATAGTGAAGTTCGGTTTTGGCAAAAAGTAGTAAAATCGACTGTCCAACCCAGCAGTTTAACTTTTTAATTAGTGGCTCTGTCGGACGCTCGCCGTTGCCTACGCCGAGAATAAAACATCGATACTCATTAATTCGAATAATCGATTCGCTTTTGCTAATCTCTTGAATAATCTTTGAGTTAATGTCCTTAATTAATGTACTCGCAGTTGCTTTTGTTCTCATTTGTACGCCATCTAAAGTTAAACTTATAAAAAGAAAGCGAAGGTTATTCTAACTTAGTCCGTTCTAGATGAACTATACGTGCTTGGACGCAGTAACCGAATTGTTTATATAGCATTACCAATATACTGCAGACATGTCATTACAGTATGTAACGCAGATAAAAACTTGTACCATACGACTCATACATAATCCTACTACACGCGTTTCAGCAAATTGTAATTAGGAACCATACAACTTACCCTCGCTTACCCTCGACAGGAATCCACTTATATTAATTGTTACGAACGGTAACTTGGGGTAAAAGCGACCCACAAAATGTAAGAAGCCGTCCTTTGCTTATTTCACCGCATAATACACCGGCCATTATGATATTAAATCTGGTTTCAGCTTTATTCGCCAACCACTGAATAGCAATACATTTAATTGGTACGCTGATCACAAAATAAATCGTCAGTGTATAATAACATATCAATTTTCAATCAAATCGTAATCAGTCACAATTTGGTTGCGAATGTATTTTGTTACGTTGAAACAGAGCACTTTGATTAATAGCAATCTGATATTCATTAATCATTCCACTCAGCGTGATACTGTGCTCTTCTGGACACGTTATGCAATTGTTATTATCTCCATTGCATTGCTGAATAAATATACGAAATTAATCCGAACCTTCAACAACAAACCTTTTCAATGAATAGTTTTCGCACGGAAACTAAGAGTACTACATTAAGATCCGACGTATAGGACTGACTACATAATCCTGAACATAGTAAAAATGGTGTTCTGTAATCGAGTGCAAACTTGCACTGGACCGTTGACAAGCCGCACACAGTCAGTTGGAGTGAGGTTTTGTTGGAGTCAGAATAGAAATTCGGCGGGCACTCGGCGAGCCCGATAATTCCTTTTGCCGAGAGACGACACAAAAGCTCGCTCTCTCCCGCCCCCCGGATTTGCTCTCAACTCCTCCTAATGACGTTTTTGTCTGGCCCCCTTTACTTCTAGTCTTGTATTCTGTACAAATATTGATTGACTTATGGCGTTTCGTTTGAAAACGTAGGTATTTCGTTGTACACATTTCGAAGCCCTTA
Organism: Tiliacea aurago; assembly: GCA_948098905.1. Lineage (NCBI taxonomy): Eukaryota > Metazoa > Arthropoda > Insecta > Lepidoptera > Noctuidae > Tiliacea > Tiliacea aurago. The sequence continues at coordinate 28,234,425 of OX402583.1, forward strand.
TTTTTAGTTATTCTATTTCGTTTCCAATTTTGTCTGTATTGTTTGACCGTGGTGAAGTGTCTGACTGCTTTACTTTTAAATTGTGTTACGAAAGTAATTTGTTCGACAACTTTGTTTTAGTTTACAATGGCTTAATCTGCCAAACTAATTGAAAATGACGGGGCAGAGGATAAGTAGATTACAATAAACTATACTAAAGTTCTGTATGTGTGAATTAAAATGAGTTGAAAAGCGAATTCATCTACCTACTTACTCTTACATACAATTCTGTCATAATGAACTCTTCGCAACATTAACACACTCAAAGATAAGGATAAAGTCAATTAATTTCTTATTCATTTGGCTCTCCCGGTCCCACTGACAACTAACCCGGATAAATAAAATACCCCTTCAGGCGGCCTATTCATCGCAGTACCGTAAAAAAATCATTCAAATTTGTCTGCGGGTACAGATAAACTTACCCAAGGTCGTGTGCATTATACCTTTTATCTTTTTGGTCGCAACCTCATTTGTGATACAGGAGTATCCTACTTTGACCTTATTTGTTTCGCATATAGATGGGAGTAGATAATTTAGATGTTACGGAACGAAAAGATAAAACTATTTTATATTTATGTGTAGAGGTAAAGGGTCTATGTTTTACTGGAGATTTTTACAATTTTACCAAGTTAATATGAGACAACTTAACCGTTCAGAAGTTCACCCTTCATAGATCTAAATAATTACTTTAGACCTCACATTAACATCTCCCACATAAAATTAAAACATGCAACCTAACTCAAAAACCAGCAGGAGCATAGCATACTCATGTAAAATAAACAGGGATCTTCAACATAAACAGGGATCTTCAACATAAACAGGGATCTTCAACATAAACAGGGATCTTCAACATAAACAATCGCCCAAGTTTGGAGGTCAGCTTACACTGTTGTTTTTCATAATTGGCCCAGCGGAGCTTGCGCGGACCTTATTAAGAGAAAATTTCTAGTGCTACAGACACACAATATGGTGCCCTCGGACCACGGAAACGGAAGCTTATTATACAAGCATGAGCATAATAATATTATACGAGCATAATAATATTATACGAGCATATTAATATTATACGAGCATGGGCATAATAATATTATACGAGCATGAGCATAATAGTGTTATACGAGCATGAGCATAATAATATTATACGAGCGTGAGTATAATAATATTATACACATGAGCATAATAATAAGTCGTCGTATTCTTTTGCTTTGAGTTTTTCAAGTGCTTCTCATTTTAGACGTTCTGATATTGGATTTGAGATTTACCTGTATCCATACTTATATATACTTTGCATATATCACAATATGTATTTTTAAGTTGAGAGTGTTACATAATTACCTAGCTCTATTCACGAATTAGTAGAACCATAACTTCAAGTCTATTTTTCAATACACTTCCTCGAAAACTGGTTCATAGCACACGCGTGCGATTTTTTATTTTCCAACACGTGTACGGGAATAAAAATTGCCACAGATAACTTATACCTATACTTATAGTCCAAATTGGTTCAATACCTCTATTCACACCGTCTCACGCCAGAGACGGTCCTCTCTATTCGGAGGTGATTTTTTTTTTATCTCTGCAAAGATGCGTCTTTACGGCGTTAATATTTTTGGAATATTTAAATAATGTTTATAAATAGAATACCATGATTATTACAATAAAAAAACGGTTATGAACAAATTAACATTTATTTGTGTTCTAAACTCAAAAATATTTGAATTTTATAATGTTCATATTAGGCTGTTTATCGGCTTTATACTTTTGCCTCTCATTTAACCTGGCGAAAGCAAAGAAAATTAAATCATAGTTACCTAATAACTCATGACAATTTTTTTTTGTTATTTTATTTTATTTCTTCAAAAGTGTATACGTCGTTTGATTCACGTGGACATTTGTTATTGCAGTTCTCGGCTCAAAAACAACCTCGTCTACGGCTCGGGTGTTAATTCCGCCTCGAATGCAATAACAATAATTCTCCACTTGTATCAAAATGTACTATTGTTAAAAAGCGTCAAGCGTGTTTGGAATGTACAATATTAAGCAATATTTAATCATTGTATAGAGCTAAACTCTAGTAACTATAGGCAACCCGAAAATGACTGCAAGGTAGTAGTGGGTAATGAATTATTTAATGACTCCATAAGACATTCTACTCCACTCATTATAGTTTTACTACAAAACCAGGTATCCGTCATCTCACGTAGGAAACCCGCAGGCATACACTCCGCCATATTACATGGGACTAACTGCGATAGATATACTATGTATATAAGACGATGAGGTGCGGACGATATGGACATATTAGATGACAAATATACATTATACAAACGTTGTAGTCGAATTCAAAACAATTTTCTTTTAACATCAGTTGTAATGTTAAAAGAAAATTGTTTTTGTTTTTTCGTTATAGTTTAAAAGATGTTGATAAAATATATACTAAAATAAATATTTATAGGAGGTATGAATATTTTATTATATATATAATATGTCACGATTACCGAACTTTTATTGTAATAATTTATCTTTCTCACTTTCTTGACCCAATAATATCTGTTACTAACAGTTCTAGAGAATAAATGAATCTACTCGTAGTAAATTACAATTGATCTATTTCGTACACATTCTAATGTATCGATGCATTCTCCCACCGGAGTATGACATGATTAACATAGTACGGTATTATAAGAAATACTAATTATAATCAATACTAATTATAAGCAATACTAATTATAAGCAATACTAATTATAAGCAATACTAATTATAAGCAATACTAATTATAAGCAATACTAATTAGACGCAATGCTAATCATCTGGTTACCTTTGACGCAAATAACACATTACCTAAATGTATGAAAAGTAATTCCGCTTTGTCTCATAATGTTTAGAAGATTAAAAATCTTATTAACATTATTAAGTTACCAAAAGAATACGATGTAGAAACTTAATTAAACTGTATAACATAAGTACTTCTTATCTAAAGTAAACCCAGTGAGACCTTCTTCAATTTGTTACAAAAAAATGTTACATTAATTTCGTCGCAACTTGGGTTTTAAAACATCCAAATTCAAGCGATCTTAAAACTTTTCGGCAATTTGTCTTTCAACGTAACAAAATTAATCTTCTAAAACTATATAGCGTAAAACATTTAAGTCAACTGGTAGATAAGTGGCCACACTATATTTTTCTTGGCGAGAAATATCAAAAGGGACATTAGCCGCGGTCGCTCGAAACTTGGAGGCTGCGATAACCGCCGTGAGAGGGCGCTGCGAACTATTTACCCAGCTTACGGGTGAAGCGGGCGCAAAATTAAGAGATTTTCCCGCGCCAGTACAAACAGTGTGAAACGACCCTTATTAAAAGCGTCCCGTGTATTTTAAAATGAAGACGCGACGATGACGCGGTATTTGTTGAGGCATCGGCGTTACTGTATTAAAAGAGAGTGCGCGCATTATTGTGTGTTCAACAGATTCACGACTAGGCTTTACGTACAGCGTGTTTGAACATCGCCTGTTTAGATTCGATTAATATGTGTGCATTTTGGATGCTCGTAGCCACGCAACTAAGTAAAACTGTTGCTTCTATAAGCTAATATTAATTAACTTTCTGTGTTATTTCTGAACAAACTAATATGTTAGACAACATTGCAAGCGTATGAGAAACGTGAAAATTCTTCCTTTAAACGGAACTAGTAGTTTTAAAAACCTTGGTCGAAACGAATTCAGCATAAACTGATGACAAGTTTAGCGATTGCAAAATTTTACTTCAAACTATTATCTTAATATATATAATTCTTCTGTACGTGTGTTTGTCACCTAACTCCTCCTAAACGACTGGACCGATTTGGTTGAAATTTTATATTTATATTTCAACGGGTTCGTGGATGGTTTGAAAACACAATTGGACCCGGTAGGTATCGCTGCTGTCGGTATAAGGCGGTACGAAGTTCGCCGGGTCAGCTAGTAAGTTTATAAAATGTTAATATTATACTTTATCATATTACTCTTAATTTAAAGATTGGTATGACTTTAAATTTCAATAATAATTGACTCAATAAACACTATTGACGTAACACATGTTGCCTACCACAGTAACCCAAGTACCCGTAACAGCTCTGCTACATAACCTTCAACAGAGTATAGTGTACAAAGACGGTCTAACCGCGTTGTGTGACCAAATAATTCCACAGTAACGCGTCATTCGATTAAGTGACGAGTCTGTTGTCACAGCGTGTTTGTCGCACCTCTGTCGACATGAGTGAACGTGTCAACATTACCTTATTATTGTTTTATGGACATATCTTCAGTTTAATGCCTAAATGTACGGTCAAGTCAAAGGTTAAGCCTTGAGTGGTATGACGCGGCGTATATTATACAGTTATTTGTACGTTACTACTCCGTTAATTGTGTGATGATTAATATCACTTCTTAAAAAAAAACGGCCAAGTGCGAGTCGGACCACGCACAATGAAGGGTTCCGTAGTTGGGATGAATTTATCCCAACAACAAACTTAACAGTGTAGTTGAAAAATATGTTCTCCCATACATCGATAAACGTTACGGTCAATTCTCCAACTGCAAATGTAAGTTGGTCAACTATTACTCGCTAACTGGTAAAGCCTACTTAGCTGTGATATGAATGAATTTTTTCACATATCCTCAACCAACCATTTAGCTGGCAGGGGGGGGACACTTGACTCTTACAAAAGTTAGCACTTTAATGCGCAAACGGATCCCTGAATCGAAAAATTATTTTGACAAATCCTCAATATTTTTGAACGGCCTATCCAACGACGACTTTGTCGGCGTAACTAATATGTACATCCATGCCAAATTACAGCTTTCTAGTACTAAGAGTATCTCTCTCTTATAGAAGCGACAAGAATAATGGAACCAGGATTTTTTAATATCTTGATTTAAAAGTGTTCTTGGAGTTTCTTGCCTGTTCTTCTCCATAGAGATCTACGTTTTGGAATGGGCAAATAGCTTCAACTTTCTGACTAACTGACCGACTCTTTGACAATTCAAAAGTGCCTGTAATTGGCTTAAAAATGCTTTGAGTTTTAGTTCTGAGCTAAGCCGGGGTCAGACAGACAGACGGACATGGCAAAACTATAAGGGTTGACTACGGAACCTTTTGTAACATCCACTGTACCTGTGTTATGCAAATAAATGATTTGATTTGGAACCCTAAAAGAAAGAAAATACACTAATTAGGCACAGACGCAGGCACACAACATATTGTTAGACGGTTATTTAGAACTATGGCATAACTGGGAATAGGTGACATAACTCTAGTATTATTTGATTGATTCATATAAAGAACTGTTTTTGTCCATCTAGCTTTAATATTAGCTTAAATATATGTAAAATAAGCGTATAAACAAACTTAGAAAACCCGAAATTAAAATATACATTACAAATTCCTACTACGGTCAAAAGGGCAGAAAGCCAGACAATAACAATACCTACTTGATTCTTTTCATAAAATAACACAAACACAAACCTAATTACACACAAGATACCGACCACCTCGTTTATGTACAAACATGATATTCTAACCGTATGGCTCACAAAATTAATTAGAGGCACTTTTTTTCATGGAAATACTATATTTTCGGGGAAGCCACAAAAATGGCCGCCACTTATCGCGGTTCTGACTGACTGCCTCGTTGGTCTAGTGGTCTTAAGCTCTACTGTTGAGCATGTCCAGGGTTCGATTATTGGGATTTTCTATCTGGAATTTCTCAGCAGCAGCCCGGAGTCTGGATTAGTGCCCGGTTGATGGCAATAGGCTCGCCCTATTACATGGGACTTAAACATAACTGGCGACATGTGGTGTACTTATGAAAAACCTTTGCCCACCCCTTCGGGGAAACATGGCGTCATGTTATGTTATATTTATTTATTTATTTAGAACATGCAGTACTTACAGCTAACAAAAACAGACAACAATAAGGAAACCTTAGTCACTAGAAAGCCAAAACAAATCCTCACGTACCTATAGACTTATAATAACAATTTATGGTGTGAGCCAAAAAAACACATCGCCTTAATTAAAGTAAGAAGCAGTAGAACACATACATAATATATACTTGGTTTGCAATTATATTAAATAATAGACAAAATATTATGAAGAAAAAAAAACAAATAATAAACCTACCGTTACTTGAAAAATTTGAGGCTTAAGCACCTTCCGGCCGAGTTCACACTAATTGTGTTTCATATTATGTTTATTTATTTATTTATGATATTTTCAGTTATGATATTCTAAACGAATGGCTCTCACAAGTTAATTAAAGTTTCATTTTTTCATAGATATACTATGTTTTCGGGGAAGCCTCAATAATGGCGGGCACAGATCGCGTTTCGAATCATGATTCAACCGTGACTCAGAGATCCAAAAGTCAGTTTTATTTCTCGTCCTACCCTCCTTTCATAAATACTCAAACATGTTAACGAGATTCTTTTATATTGTTAATTGTGGCTTTCCACTAAAGCACCTAATATTTATATGGCTTTGTGATTACAATGGCCGAGATTATACCCTCTTCGTTTAAAAGCAGGCTATTAATATAGAATATTTCTCGGAATTACTAGCCGGTATGGTATTGTTGGCCATTTTATTTACAGAATTTGATACTATTCGGTGACTAGAACTTCAAAGCGCCTGTTACACAATGGCATATGATGGCGAAGCTCAAAATGTACACAATATTATTCACAATCGACTTAAATGTTTATTGTTTGCACATAGAGAGATACATGTGTGAGTCGCAATGTGTGCTACATTCTGTGCTCACCTTGTCACATACATCTTATTAAGTCGCAATGTGTGCTACATTCTGTGCTCACCTTGTCACATACATCTTATTAAGTCGCAATGTGTGCTACATTCTGTGCTCACCTTGTCACATACATCTTATTAAGTCGCAATGTGTGCTACATTCTGTGCTCACCTTGTCACATACATCTTATTAAGTCGCAATGTGTGCTACATTCTGTGCTCACCTTGTCACATACATCTTATTAAGTCGCAATGTGTGCTACATTCTGTGCTCACCTTGTCACATACATCTTATTAAGTCGCAATGTGTGCTACATTCTGTGCTCACCTTGTCACATACATCTTATTAAGTCGCAATGTGTGCTACATTCTGTGCTCACCTTGTCACATACATCTTATTAAGTCGCAATGTGTGCTACATTCTGTGCTCACCTTGTCACATACATCTTATTAAGTCGCAATGTGTGCTACATTCTGTGCTCACCTTGTCACATACATCTTATTAAGTCGCAATGTGTGCTACATTCTGTGCTCACCTTGTCACATACATCTTATTAAGTCGCAATGTGTGCTACATTCTGTGCTCACCTTGTCACATACATCTTATTAAGTCGCAATGTGTGCTACAGTCTGTGCTCACCTTGTCACATACATCTTATTAAAACCCTTTAAAGAAAAAGTGACACAAAAATCGTAATATTCTAATATTTTCGTTTACTTTAGTAAATTACCGAAAGCTCCAAGCGTAAGAATTAAGTTATAACTCATCACAAAATGTATTAGACAAATGCTACGCTCGCTACACTGCCTACGCGGACTGCTACGACGCTACACTGCCTACGCGGACTGCTACGACGCTACACTGCCTACGCGGACTGCTACGACGCTACACTGCCTACGCGGACTGCTACGACGCTACGAAACGCTACGAACTTACTTCACTTTCGTAGCGCAGTAATTAGACTTTAGGTATCTGTCTCGCGGCTCAGTAATATTACTTTGCTTTAGGAGTTACAATTCTGTGCTCTTTAACGTTGGATTTATTCAATTATTTTAATTAGAATTTTAATATCGACAGCATTATTCATGAGTGGTGAATTTTTATCGAGTCTCTCAACTCTAATTGTATATGAAATTAAATGATTAAGTGATTAAACTGTCCAATGTAATTAAATTGGAAAATTATTACTACAGCATAAGCGGCTTTGCTATTCAGTAAGGCAATTTGGGCACGTTACCCGTTGACAGCGTTATTAACAGCTTAGGCATCAAAATAATCTTCTTTATAAAGAGTATTTTATGCCTACGCTTAATACTGCATAATGTCGTCGTTCGTTTAGTTGTAAGTTATTATGTGTGATCAAAGTAGATAGCTGAAGTTCATTAGAAGATTATTATTCTCCTAAATAATATTTATATCTGCGATGAAATAAAGTTAACTAAGATTTCTTTTATAAATTACATTCCACATAATTATTTAAACTAGAAAGAGTTGTTTCGTGATACGAAAACGAAATAAAAATGCTTTACAGTCACAATTAAACCTCAATTGTGATTGAAATGGCTGTTTTGAAACATTTCTTATTTAATTTCAGACAAAAACATATATTTTTTTTAATGTTATTTGTATGGCCATTCACGTACAACTTGCTTAAAAAATAACTATTGCTGCGCAGAAAACACATATAATTATGTTAGTTAGAAAAATGATCAGTGACATTTGTAACAGTAACAAACGTCGCGACGCACACCTGTGCTGTACACTGCGAGACAGATTAAGGGGAACGTCTAGGAACAAAGAAAAATGAAAAACGTGTGTTGAGTTTGAAATGTCACACACATCAGTCTAGCCAGAACATCAGTCTAGCCAGGTATAGTTAAGTAACGTTCTATTTGGTGATACTTACAAAACTACAAATATGATATTTATGATTCAGCATAATAATAATATGTTGAAAGTGCAAGGTTTAAAAAAAAAATCTGTTGCCAAACCATCTCGTGAAGGTATGTTGGCACAGTCAGGGAAATATATTGTTATAACATTTATCATGATGTCATTGAATAATAAATATTATTTTATTTGTCTACTTTCCCTAAATTCTTTTTTTTTAACAATATCTTCTCTTAAACCCGGTCAGGGCATCCCAAAACCTGTATCTACGTGTAACAATACAGTCAGATAGGACCGGTGCAGATTATTGCGCTCGGTATAACGCTTACACTTTATTGTCATAGGCACCTCCTGTGTGTCGCCGTATTTATCTGCTCTACGGATTCGTTGCTACGTTTTATTTTGCTGGGTTGTTTTTTTTGTTCGGAATTGTATTTTTGCGGTTTTTTTTTTTAAGTAGAGGTGTAGTAGGCTCATTATTATTATATTAGATTGTGTTAGTCATATTGATTTTTATCGATTAACAACTTTTGTAAGTTTTTTTAGAAATAAAACTCATTATTTGCATAAGTAGGTATACAGTTATGATGTTTTACCTAAGAAAAAAGGAAGATATTATATAAAGAAACAAAACCATCAATATTTATATTTACCAGTGGAAACTCAAACATCATCAAAATATGAAAAAAAAAACACATGACAAAATATCCACACCATATTTATAGGTAGCCTAGAATTCAGTATGAAAATATGGTGAAGCGTGGGTAGCGAGTCCATGATGCTCGGAATCATCATCTGTATACGCGGCGAAGCCCTCCGCGGCGGCAGGACGCTTATTGGCGGCAGGACGCTTATCGGCGGCGACGCTTATTGGAAACATTTACATATGTATGTACGTGTCACCGGGACGTACGTGCTTCGCCCTCCATTTTGTAAACGAGAACGCTCCAATATTATCAAAGTTAGCGATGAAATCGACGATTTACTACGCAGCTTAAGGTAATGATAGAATATTTTCGATCGACTTTCTGGAATATTCGAGAACGCTTTATCGAGACTATGGAATCATCGTAATGGGTCCCCGATGGCTCGGAAGCGGGCTGTCGGGAACAGATTGACTGTCGTGTAAGCTGTTCGCTCGGATCCGGTTTTTGTGTTTCAACTTGTTACGAGTATGAGACGCGATAATAACATGAAATTGACGCTCTCGACTCTCTGAGCGTTTGAATTTGATGGCAATTTGGTTTTTATTTTATCTCCGCTTTCGTCGGCGTTTTCTGTGAGGTGTAATACCTTATTGGTGGAATTTTCACTCTGAATATTTACATTAGAAAAAATAAAAGAAGACACTTCACTTCAGCAAAGTGAATACACGTGCTTACTTAGATAGCTACTACATAAGTACATGTTATGTGCTGTCTTGGCTACCAACACACCCTCATTACAATACCTACTCAAATATCACTAACCCGTCGCCCACGCTCTCTCTGTGAGAACAACAGCTGATTCACTGTTTTTCTTACTACCCGCAGATCGATATGGAAATACAGTATATAACTTTATTAACATAGAGTAACAAAGGCTAATTATCCGGGGGCTCACGCATACTATTACGTGCCGACCTCTCTGCCTACCCCAGAACACGCTGTGCTGGTAATTAAGCGAATACATAAATGCATAGTTTATTGAGCGAGCGAGAAGTTCGCGCTATGAGCTTATTTGAATGTGTAGATTTTGAGATAGCAGTTTTTGGTGAAGTGGAGATTGGTATCGCTAATCATTGGGGTGAGGGGGGGGGGGGGTACTCATGGCGTGTGTCGTCATGTGTTCATGAACTTGTGATAAATGTAAGTAAACGTTGTTGAATCAGTTTTCCACTAACACTAACTAACACTAACTAGTTTAACACTTCACTTTGCAGAAAATTAGGCAGGTTAAGTGTACGTTAAGCATAAGCAGACAAGAAAATGTTGTTGCCATTTAAAGTATCATAAACTTGTGTAATTTTCTTGACAATCTGATTAAACGCCATTAACCACATAAACTAGTCATGCAAAAGCAGACGCATCAATTAGGACGTCCACCAATCGGCATAGGCTTCTCATACACCCAAAACCAATCATACTGAACATACTGCCCCTCGCCTAAATCACACACTCGGCCAAAGAAACAAATTTCACCAGTTATTGCAGGCTAGCTGCCCATCCGCCCGCAGACACCGGACCGGCACGGCCTGTCCGGCGTGACGAAACCTTGATTAGAGTTCCGGCTCTCCGGCACGATCCGGCACGATGGCACGCTCCACAACGCGAAATATCATCGCGTGCTGCAAAATAAAGGGAATAGACAACTTTGTTTCAGTATGGTAATACCGGAACGAAAAGTGTGCAGTGGAGTGGAGTGAAGAGTAAAATGTGCAGTGGAGTGGATTTGAGAGTAAAATGGAGCATGTTCTCAGAAACGGGACGTATTTTGGACAAAGTTACAAGATGGGATTGACAGGATTCAGTACGTGTTTAACAATATCAATGGCATTAGGTTATACACACTTTTGATGATTCATTCAAAGGCTTAACAAGGCATTGTAACCGATAGAATGAAACAAACATAAAGGCGAACAGTGTTGAAAATATTCCAAAGAACTAAATATCTTATCGCTGTACCAACCTTTGTCAAAATCGCCACAAAAAACTCCACTGACACAAAAGCACGTCGAACACAAAAATGTAGGACAAGAGCTCTTTCAATAAAACCCCCAACTACTCAACGCCACTTCCATAAAGGTCCCCGAAACTTGCTAACAGCACTTTCGTAAAACGTTTGCCTAAAAATCCGAAAAATACAAAAACCTTTGGCTAAAATTTGTAAAAATACTAATGGTATTCTGATAAGAGCGGACTCTGTTAATAAATTCAGTGGAAGCGCATAGCTGCTGGCTGCGGAGGGTTGAAGGGCATTTCTCAGGCAGCGGCCGCATGCAGATGTCTGTTTGTCCAGTCATTACCGCCGGGATGTTTGCCGGAGCGCCGCCATCGCAGGCCGCCCGTGGCGCAAGTTACTTGTAAATAACCGCGCGGAAATTAAACGAGTTTGTTTGTATTATATTTTTTAATGAAAATTATTAGTTTGTATAACCTAAATGTATACAGCCTTATTATAGGTGGACTATCTCATTTCTTAGCATAAGCATTGAATAGCGTCATTATAAGGCGTTACTATTTCATTGGTTTTATCGTAAGTACTATTAAGAAATTATGTATACCTATATGCTTTCAAATAAATATCATTCATTTATTCATTCATTCATTCAAGGATTGTAATCATAATGTCATATCACTGCGTAAAGTCCATTTCACGAAAGAAGTCCCGCAGACGTGGCGCTGCAGGCATGGGTTATTTTAGGAATGTTGCTAACTTAGCGTATAATAATAATTAGTTCCACTTATTTCCGCGGGACTTCTTTCGTGAAATGGACTTTAAACGTTCGTTATTGAACATGCTCCTTCCAATGAAAGGACAAAATAGCCACTGACATTATTGCCGCGTTCGGCAGACAATTTGGTAGAACGACGCTTCTGTCTATCTCGTTGACGTAATTTCTAGTAGGTAATATTGAATCATTATGATGACTAGCCCTACTCATGCCAGATATATATATAATTATGATAACTAGCCCTACTCGTACCAGATAAATATCACGGTAATATCACAAAGCCTCCAGCGACATTAAAATGTACAGACAAGGACCACGGAAAAAGTCATAAGGAAAGGTATTCCCATAACTCGGACCACGCCACAAGAGAGCATTATGTATGCATCAGGGATCCTCATTTTTGCATTTGTAATAGGGATCATTGTGCAATTATTCAGTCGTTAGTGCGCCAATCTATGGCATAGAGTATATGCCATAGATTGGCGTACTAACGACTGAATCGCATTAAAATGCGTTTTTTTTTTTTTGTATAACTCTTGTATTACATTAATTTTGTGGTCGTTCGAATCGGCAGATATACTTTAGTAGTTGAGCTACCTGTAAATGCAGACTAGACTGGTGTAAAATCTATTGTTGTAATATTGATTCGTTCAAAAAAGTAACTTTGGTACGAGAACAGTCGATTTATTCTCCCATAAGTCCCAAATATTATATACGAGTCCGTACCAAGAGCGCATTGTATATTTCTTGGTACGTAAGAAAACGAATGTATCAAATACAAAATGTTTGTTCAAGTTTAAGATGATGCCTTTTCCGGGACAGAGGCAGTTCTAAAATAAACTCATGGTTATGACAGGGTCACTACTTAGCTTCCAAAATTGGACCCGTCGTTCTTGTGGCTAAGAAGAGAACGTGTACGTCGGAGTTATAAGAGGCCATTACGCGATTATACGTAGTAAACGTGCAGCATCTGTGCCTACATTATACGAAGTAAACGTGCAGCATCTGTGCCTACATTATACGAAGTAAACGTGCAGCATCTGTGCCTACATTATACGAAGTAAACGTGCAGCATCTGTGCCTACATTATACGAAGTAAACGTGCAGCATCTGTGCCTACATTATACGAAGTAAACGTGCAGCATCTGTGCCTACATTATACGTAGTAAACGTGAAGCATCTGTGCCTACATTATACGTAGTAAACGTGAAGCATCTGTGCCTACATTATACGTATTAAACGTGAAGCATCTGTGCCTACATTATACGTAGTAAACGTGAAGTATCTGTGCCTACATTATACGTAGTAAACGTGAAGCATCTGTGCCTACATTATACGTAGTAAACGTGAAACATCTGTGCCTACATTATACGTAGTAAACGTGAAGCATCTGTGCCTACATTATACGTAGTAAACGTGAAGCATCTGTGCCTACATTATACGTAGTAAACGTGAAACATCTGTGCCTACATTATACGTAGTAAACGTGAAGCATCTGCGCCTACATTATACGTAGTAAACGTGAAGCATCTGTGCCTACATTATACGTAGTAAACGTGAAGCATCTGTGCCTACATTCATTTCTTTCTTCTGTGGTCGGACACCAGACGCAGACGGTAAAACTCATTAAACTGTTCTTACATTTTATAATCGTCTTAGTAAAGGTATAGTTTTATTTTTATTTTATTTTTATTGAAAGGAACAGCAAACAGTTATATTATAAGAACTTACAACAAATTTAACATAAACAATTTTAATAATAATATAACCTACAACGCTGTCCACAGGTAGACATAAAAGTAAAGTGGAACGATATAATCGCTAGGAGTTTCAGTCATTACACAACCAAGAACCGCTCGCACTGCTACTAAGCAGTACGAGCAGCTCCTAGCCGTGCTGCTGTAGTTAAAGCAAGGACTTGGTCCCCCTTTTTCACATTAGTGTTTTATAAGGCTCAGCAATGACATGAGGTGTGGCTAAGTCTATTACATAACATGGCATATGACTGCTCCAAGATATTTGAATCTTGCCATATTTCTACTAACCCACAAATATACTACGCACTGCCTCTAATGAACTAGGCGTCGTTATCCGTCAACTCAGATTTATTTCGCAGCCCAATAAAACACAGTGTATTTGCGAATCATCAAGCAGTTTTATATCTTACCGTTTGTTTGTTCCACTCCGGGACCTATCTGATTTAATCAAGGTACTAGGTAAGATATCGCGCTGGCAACGCGCCAACTAACACGTTAAGACGACTACAAAAATATACGGTAACTCACGAACCGTGCGTGTGTGTGCATGCTTTACGTACGTACGTACGTCTCTAATTCCTTAGTTGTTCCGCCGACCGTATCTTGTACACGACGGTGATCCAGATCTGTATCTCCTTGTTTATAATGGTCCAGACTCGGCAGATTAGTAAGTTAAGAATCTTTTCAATTCCCTGAGAGACTTTTATTGAAATAACTTTCATTTCTAATGCTTTATATACTCAGAAGATGATATAAAACATCATTATGATACAATGTAAATTCAGAGATTCATTCTAAATTAATTTTCAAATGTATGCAGAACATTATTCACTTCTTTTGCTTTTTAAAAACTTTCGAGAGATTGAATAATATTTACTTTTCATTTAGCTGTAACAAGCGGCCCTTGGATTGAGAAGATTCTTTTTAAATATCTTCTAAAACAACAACCCGTCCGCGGTGCTGGATGGTGTTGATCTCCGTTCAAGAGATTCCAGTTTTTATACGATCCTAGCGCAGATGAAAATCTGTAAACCCGTTTAACTAAATTGATAAATAAATCAAGGTAAACCGCGACACTTAGTTAGAAATACAGCCTCAGCAGTGTAGAGAATTCCTAGAAAATACAGAAACAAGCCGCCGCGCAGGTAAGCGCATAAACGTTAGCGCATTCAACCAGTTTTGTATGCAAGTTTCATGCAAAGGCGCGCACTTGAATAACTTAGGTCTGTTTGCATAAAAACTCGAATCTCCGAAATGCCCGTTTAGTCTACATTCGGCTGGGGCCTGTAATTTGCATAGAATAACAAGAGAAAGCTTGCGGTGCTCCGAATAAAGAGCACTTTGCCACAAAACCTCAGCCCGTGCTATTTGAACCCAATCATCGAGAGGTAACTGCAGTGTCCCGATAATCTACCTAACTTGGTAATGATATTACCTCTATAAGCACTGCTTTTTTAACTTTTGGAGAATTTAAATAACGAAATTAGCTAGCTTTGTATTTTCACGTTTGCTTGTGTTGTTTCAGGATTTTTCTTTCTTGTTGACTATTGTAGCGTTGTAGTATTTATTTATATACCCCTATAGTGAACACATTAAGAAAATATTTCTGTTCAAAACACCACAATCTTCCTAAATATTTCTGTTCAAAACACCACAATCTTCCTAAATATTTCTGTTCAAAACACCACAATCTTCCTAACACTACAAACACAACAAGAAAAGTCGCTGTAAAATACTTTATCAAACTATAAAAACAACGAGATTAATAATTGTATTTATTAGTTGTTCTGTAACAAGTGAACACATCATCTCAACTGTTCATACCGTTGCTTGTGGAAATCACGACTCCACGTCTCAACACAAGTTCGCGAGACCGCACGAAAAGTATGATTAAAAAACTTATAGAGAACTGACCGTAATAAGAATACGAGGGAGCAGGTACATACGGGAGGGGGGGGGGATATCAGCGAGTCTCCCAATTGATTGATTGACTGATACATTATTATTACTTACCGTAAAAACAACTGGAATATATTCGGGCGTCTGCTTGTCGGCAAATTTTTCCATACGTACTCGCATGGAAAAAGAGTGTATCACCCAGAGTATGTACCAGTGGGGAGGGTAATACATTCGTGGTTATGTGTAGGTTCCCACGCATGGCTAGCTCTCTAAATAGCATCCGCGACATAACGCCACATAATCCCGCTGTGTCACAGACGGCTTAAATGTTTTAAACAAAAACGGAACGTTAATACGTACAATTAAAGGGCGTATATAAATCACTTGTGAATGAAAGAATCGAGGATTTATGATGTCCAGTCATTTTCTGCGTCCGCTCTTAATGCCACGCCGCTTCCTGCGGTCGTAGGCGCGCGCCAGCCAACGTAGGCGCGCGCCAGCCAACGTAGGCGCGCGCCAGTCAACGTAGGCGCGCGCCAGCCAGCGCTACGGACCCTACCCTTTGTTACAACAGAGACGTTTTTAACGCGTCCCTACATTTGAAAAGGAGAAAACAATACGTATTACGGGTTCTACCAACACGGATGGAAAAAAAACTGGAACACTTTGAGCGGAAAAAGCGTTGTTTTATAAATAAACAGCGCGTCGCTATCAGTAGTCGACACTCGAGCGACTTGACGCGAGATTTAATAAAAACGGAGCGCTCCTCTGTTGCCCAGTATACAAGTACCCTTATCACGTAGTATGGGAGCGTTCAAGGGTGAATTATGTTAGGTTGTACGCGAAAAGATGAAAATTAATGAGCTAAAAGTGAGTTTTGCGATGCGACGCCCCCGGCGAAACTTAAGCGGTTAATGCTATTTGATTCTTTTGAGTTTTTTCTAGTAAAGTGCAGCGAGCTGCTCCGCTGAATTAATGGCCGCCGAGTCGTTTGTCGCCCTCCAGATAATTTCAGTGTTAAATGAGTGGTATTTAAACAGAGACATTGTTTCCAATTGGAAGTGGCGTGTGTTCAATTTGGTGTTAAAATGAATCGGTGGGCGGATCGTTGCGGACTGGGTGTGCTCAGTAAAAGTCAGCGGTGATCAGTGGCCGCCAGTCGTGGCGGCTCCTAATGATTCAATTTGTCTTTGATGAGATGTAAAGGTTTTCTGCTTAATATTAGCAATAATTTATTTCAATTATTTCCTTTTCTAAAATATTTTACGAAACAAATGAATGTATTACGAGATGTCTGTATACCCTGCTATAACGTGCTGACGCTAAATTATTTTTAGTACTTACAGTTTATTATTTCTTAATTTTGTTTATTGACGTCAAAAATTCTCGTGCTTCAAAACATAATCAGTTACTTCATTTAACACAACTAACATAACTAAAGCACGGACATAAACCGTAAACAAAGCTGAGTAGCACAAACGAACTCCAAACCAAAGTCATTACATCCCGATGTATAATGAAACAAACCCGAAAGTCTTTCGTTTAGCACAAATTGATAACTTAATGTGCACTCAGCGAGCGCAGGCCTAATAAATATAAAATTCAAAATCCATTAAGACAAAGTTTTGATATTAAGAGCGTACCTTAATTTTGTTGATGGAAAACTTGACTTGGGCCTAAACGCCTTATGAAAAAGTTTTTAAAATCCCGTCTAGCAAGTTGTGGAGGCTAATGAAGAGAGAACTCGATTTTCTTGGGCGGGTTCCGTCGCGCAGGTAAAATGTTCTTAGAAAAGTGTGGGCGCTCCGTATTGATTGGACGAATGAATCCAATTTGCGGGCACAGACAAAAGATACGGCTGCTAAAATGTACTCAGTGGCGTGGAGATATGTATGCATTTTAAGAGGATGATTTATAGTATTTTGTGTCTATGGCCATCGAGCTGTACTTAACTCACGCTTACTTACGCATGAGTAATCAGTGGGAGTTTTAAATAGGTATTGTGTTATTCAGACAGATATTGGCGCGAAGTCGGTCCTATCAAAATAAACGGTGAGTTTCTCAACCATCTCCGCTTCACAGATGAATTGTTTTGATAAGCGAAACACATGCAGATTTTGAGCGCATGCTGACGTCTATAGATAAGGAGAACCAAAAATTTGCTTTTCACATGAACGCTGAAAAACATGCCTGTTAACCAACGGCAGAAGAGTACCAACCGTGATACAAACCTGTGTTTATCTTGGGAAAAGCATTCCATTTAACAAACCGACAGAAAATTAAGTAGATCGCAGAATAAAGAGAGCATGGAGAAGATATTGGCCGTTGAAAGAAATATTTAAATCACGTATCCCGATTCCCTTGAAGACAAAGCTATGGACACCATTATATTACCTACTCTGCTCTACGGTTGTCAAAGTTGGACACTAACAAAGGCAGTTACAAACAAACTTCAAGCCTTCCAACGAGCAATGGAGAGAAATATGTTGGGAATTAAACTCCGAGACCGTAAAAGAAGCAAAGACATACGACTATGCACTAAAATAATAGATGCTGTGGAATTAGCTTGCAAGTTGAAATGCCGATGGGCGGGACACGTAGCCAGAGCCACAGATGGACGCTGGATGATGGAGTGACAGGGTTCACCATTGGTACCCTCGCGATGCACCACGCACACGAGGCAGACCCAGGCGCGTTTAAAAAAAAAAAATTTTGTTTATCTACATAATTATTGTTAAAATGCATGATTGTTTAAATTATTATGAATGAATTACTTAACTAGTTCGAATGATATTATATTAAATAATATCATTGACTAGTTCTTTATTTCTTTCTTTAGTTCTTTATTAAATATAATATCATTGACTAGTTCTTTATTAGAAACAAATGAATGATAATGAAGTTTTAATGTAATTTTTGGGAAATAAAAGGCTTGATAATAATAATAATTGTGATATTATATCGGATTTATTTTGACGGATAGGTTACCTTACGGAATATAATAAAACTGACGAGTTTGTTTTTTGTTTAAACGCGCTAATATCTCGAACTATCTGTCGGATTTGAAAATTTATTTTTGCATTTGATAGCCCGATTCTCGAAGAGGTTGTAGGTAATTTAATATCACGCTATGACCCTTAGGAGCCAAGTGAAAAGAAAAAAAACAGAAAGAACGCTAAGCAAAAACGAAGTAACAGAGCGGGCGGGTGATGCGATGCAACGCGGTTGGCGGAGGCCGGGGGAGGCGCGGGTAGAAGCTAGTTATAAATAAATATAAAGTTTAAACACACACTCAGTGACATTAACACATTCAAAAGCTAACTCTTTATTGTTTCATTCAGTAACACAAATTATAATGCATCCTTTAATTTTGACAACTTAATATTCTCCTTAACTGATTCACTAAAGCGAGTCAAATAGGGGTCAGTGTGCAAGCACAGCAAATCGAGGGACATCATTGTAGATACCCTAGGGAGGGGGAGAGTTGGGCGTGATGTCATCGATAGCCATCTGAGTGGAGTCGTGACATTCGCAACCATTCCCGGCCACATTCATCATACGACACCAAGATTATATGTCTGCCTTGATTGCTGGCGTACTGGAAATAATGTGTTACTCATGTCTCCTCTTTTATCCTTATTTCTTAACGTATTTGGTGTTTGGTTATCGATTGTGCCGTATAGTATCGATGTTTGTGGGATCGATTACAGCGATACAACGTTTTGTATAGTTTTTGAGTGTTATTATTTATTATCATGATCCCAGAAGAATATTTTTTTTTTTTTTTAAATATAGTTTTTATGATGCAATCTGTCCATAACTGACATTCAGCATCGTTTGTGATATGCTTTTGTTAGTCATGCTTGGTATGCGCCCAGTGGTGCATCCACATCAATCCGTTTTATGTTGTGTCAGTTGTCATTGTATCAGGTCTTGTGTGGTTTGTCTTTTAAGCCTCTTGAATGTCTTGGTTTTCATTAAGTTTGATGCCAGTTTATTAGGATGAGTAGTAATCCTATTCCTGTAGG
Source organism: Tiliacea aurago (assembly GCA_948098905.1). NCBI lineage: Eukaryota > Metazoa > Arthropoda > Insecta > Lepidoptera > Noctuidae > Tiliacea > Tiliacea aurago. The sequence goes on from OX402583.1 coordinate 28,254,256, forward strand.
CACTGACTGCTTGCGTAATTTGTTCTTTCACCTTTGGTATTTTTAAGTCCCGATGTAAGCTATCATTAGTCATGTACCATGGTGCATTAGTTATAATCCTAAGCATCTTTGATTGGAACCTTTGGATGATGTCAATGTTTGAATTTGCTGCCGTGTCCCACAGCTGTATTCCGTATGTCCAGATAGGCATTATGATACACTTATAAATCCTGAGCTTATTTTCCAGGGAGAGCTTGGATTTTTTTGATATTAGCCAATAGTGTTTCCTTAGTTGTAGGCTCAATGCTTTACGCTTCGTGAATATATGTTTTCGCCAGGTTAGTCGCCGGTCTAAGTACATTCCAAGGTATTTAGCTTCTTCCGCTTGGGGAATGACAACATTATTTAGTTGTACAGGTGGGCATGTATCTCTTCTTGTTGTGAATGTCACATGTACCGAATTGGTTTCATTTGCCTTTATTCTCCATTCTCTTAGCCAGTTCGAAATTTCATCTAAGCTTGCTTGTAATATCTTAGATGCCTGGGTGGCATCTTCATGCACAGCTAGTGTAGCAGTGTCATCGGCAAACGTGCCTAAGACTACTCCTTCTGACACGGGGAGATCAGCTGTATAAAGAAGGTAAAGAGTGGGACCCATCACACTGCCTTGAGGAACTCCGAATTTCGTGCAGTCCAGTTATTTCATTGCCTTGTTTTACAAAGAAGTATCTCTTTTCTAGGTAAGATTTAATAAAGATGTAGTAATTTATTGGAAGTGTTTTTTTTATTTTATATAAAAGGCCCTCGTGCCAAACTCGATCGAAAGCTTGTGATATGTCTAGAAATGCAGCCGAGCAGTATTTTTTTTTCTTCGTATGTTACATGAATTTTTTCGACCAGCCGATGTATTTGTTCTATGGTTCCATGACTTTGTCTAAACCCGAATTGGTGATCAGGTAACAAAGAGTTTTGGTCTATCAGTGGTCTTAGTCTTTTCATGAACAAAGTCTCTAGTAGTTTTGAAGGAATAGACAACAAGCTAATGGGCCGGTAGGACTTCACGTCCCCAGGACACTTTCCAGGCTTAGCTATCATGATAATTTGAGCTACTTTCCATTGAGAGGGTACGTACCCCTTTAAGAGAATTGCGTTGTATAAAGCGGTGAGGAAAGTAATGCCTGCTTCAGGAAGTTCCTTCAATGTTTTTGCTGTAATTAAATCATATCCAGGTACTTTGTGTTCATTTAGTTTATTGATGGCAGTTCTTACTTCGTTTTTCGTAACTTTTCCCACAGGCAAGTCGAGTTGGTATGTTTGCTGTAAATATGATGTTATTTCACTATACAGTGTTTGTGATCCTTGAGCATCGTTGGGTGTAAATACTTTACTTAGGTGTTCGGCAAAGGTCTGTGCCTTTTCGAAGTCACTTTTAGCCCATGTGTTATCGCTTTTGCGTATTGGTGCTTGGCTAGCTACAGGTATTTTAAGCTTTTTTGTTGCTCGCCAGAGAGAATAATTTGAACTTGCTGTTGCTTCTAGGTTTTTGGTATATACTTCCATGTCTCGATTTTGATCTTCACTGAGTGCGAATTTGAGACGAGTTGTGACATAGTTAAGATGTTTCTTGTCTGCAGGGTATCTCGTCGTTTGCCAGCGTTTTCTTGCTTTGCGTTTCTCATCTAGCAAGTCTCTGACTGTTTCAGACCACAATATATCTGTAGTTTTTGTTATTGCTGGAGGTGTGGCGCTCCATGCTGATTGTTGAATGCAATAATTAAAATGCTCAACTGCCCGACAGATATCATCTTCAGTGTGCAGTGGGAGTCTATTGTTTATAGAAGACTCAACAAGCTGTCTAAACAGAGGCCACTTGGTTTTTCAGCTGTGTAGTTTGCAAGGCATTGGTTTTTCTAGTATTTTGCGGCTCAGTTTGGTGAATACTGGCGAGTGGTCTGATGACAAATCCTGACTAGAGGTGCAAGTAATATACTTTTTAGTGATGCCTTTAATAATACAAAAATCGATGAGATCCGGTACTTTGTATACATCTGTTGGCCAGTATGTTGGTTCTCCTGTCGATATTGTATCCAGATTTGGCGTTAAAGTCGCCCCCAGCCAGGAAACGATAACCCAATGTGCTTAAGTATTTTAGATAGTCTTCTGTCTTAATATTGTGTTTGGGTGGGCTATACACCGCTGATATTACCAGTGGCCCTATCCAGTCTTCAATTGTGACACTAGTTGCCTGTATTTCTTGTGTGCAGTAAGGATTGTTTTCATAGTGCTTGATGTTTGATTTTATCAAAATTGCAGATCCACCATGGGCTTTTCCATCTGGGTGCATTGTGTGATAAAGTGTGTATTGAGGTATTGAAAAATGGCTCTTGTCAGTAAAATGTGTTTCTGAGATAAGTAGTAAGTCTATCTTGTTAATTTCTAAGAATGGTTTCAGTTCTAGAATATGTTGTGACAAGCCGTTAGCATTCCATATGACCATATTTAATTTATCGAATTTTGAGTAATTTTAGTCATGAAGTTGATAAGAAGGTTTGTCATCGTTGTCATCTGTTGCATAAGTTGTTTTAAAATGTTTAGTATGAGTTCTGTTTCGCCTGTACTTTGACTGGTTTGAGTTGTTGGGAGTAACTGTTCATTCCTGTATATTTGAGCTGCTTGACTATAAGTCTTATGGAAAGGAGTATTGCTGGATGGTACATTTTGATGTGACACAAGTTTGGGTGCTTTGTAATCTGCAGATATTTTTGTTTTTATAGACGGGTATTTGACTTTCTGGAGTTCTTGGTAAACAACACAACCTTTGTAGTTTGCGGGATGATTTCCCTCGCAGAGAACACATTTTACGTTATCCGAACTTCCTTTTCTTTCGCAGCTAGTAGAGGAATGCTCTCCAGCACATTTTATGCATTTGGGTTTCCTATGGCAGTATCTCTTAGTGTGCCCATACTATTGACAATTAGCACATTGTGGAATCTCGCGTTTCGGCCGTGGCGGCTCGAAGGAACATCGGCAATGTAGTAGACTCACAACTTCATAGATTAACTTATTATTGCTTTTTGGTTGTAATTCCACAATAAATATTGGTAAAGGTTTTTTGGTAACTCTCTACTTAATATTCCAAATATTTATTACTGTGTGACCTAGATCAATTAGTTCGTCAGATATTTCATTTATATCTGTGGAAGGATGAATATTTTTTAATACCACTTTGAAACTCCTTTCCTGCTTAGGTTTGTATGTGTAAAACTCTGTTTGTTTAATTTCCAGTTGTTTTACGATTTGTGAATATGTCTCAGAAGACTTTGGTTGAATTTTTACCTGTTCGTCACGGAGAACTTTTATTTCATAGCTATTATTGGCATGTTCATCAAGTAGTTTAATAAGAGGCTGGATATTGCTGACCTTATCAACGTAGATTGGTGGAGGCTTCGTTATTTCTTTCGGCTGAGTATTTGAAGAAAGGACATCTTCCTCAAGGTTGGCAAAGCTGTTTGACATCTCAATTGGTTTGCTTAACCAGTAGTTATTAAATTTGGTTTGTTTTTCGTTCCTGTGTACCTCTGGACTTTCTCTCTGTCTCTTTTTTGAGTAGGAGACTTCTTTAAAACCATCTTCATTTTCTTCCGGTTTTGAGCAGCTTTCATCAGTAAGGTCTATGTTAGCAGTACTTTGCGGAGGTGTAGAAGTAAGGCTTTGTGAACGTGGTTTGTTGTTGAAGAGAGCTTTGTGAAACACTTGCTGCGTCAAGTGTTTTTTTGATTGCTCTTGGTGCGGACTCGGAATCTCGCCTGATGGATTCATTTTAAGGGAGATTTTTCCCCGAGGCGTGGCAACACTAACCCGTGACATCCATGACACTGACAGCAGCTGTCATTTGACAATGACAGCAACGGATATTTTAGTTGACTTTATTAATTTAATTGAGGGTAGAAGTTTTTCACTGTGATAATTTGAGAGTTTTGATTCCAGTTTTTATGATGTTAAAACGAATGTTAGCACTAGATAACGATAACACACTAGCGTGAACACTTTAGCTACATTTAGATTGTATTTTTAGCACTGAATTCACTGTTTTAATAATTATTTTAGGAAAAACTTGGAGAGCATGAAGTGCTTCTGACAGAATCTGACAGCTGTCATTTATTATCATGATCCCAGAAGAATAATGAATAAGACAAAAATATCTAGAGTTTTTGCTTCTGGATATTTTTGTCTTATTCAATTGCGTAGGCGTCTGATCAGGACTGGGTACATGTGGAATGTGGGCCGAACATAGTTTGTCCAGTTTCTTCATAATAATAAAGTGTCAAGTTCTCGCACTAGTACATAGCTATTCGTCTTATATTTAACAACATGTCCGGCACATCTGCGCTCCCGAATTATTTTTATCCCTCTAAGAGATTGTAGGATGTAAGAGGAAGATGGATTGTAATGGAACCGACTTGAAGGGAATATGTGTGAAGATAGTTCTTGCCACTACTTCAATATGTAGGTACCTACCATAAATGCAGAAAAACCAAACACATTTTGTTAAAAAAAAACACTTATATTTTATCGTTGTAATCCGTGAGCATATTTTCCATCCCGATTCTCGATTCAACATCGATAGACACGATCACATCACTATTCCGCCGTGACTTTCACGGATCGCGACGGTTCGCGACGGTTCGCCCACTCTAATATTACCGGTATTTTCTGTGCGAGTACGCATCAACAATATGACTGGTAATGTAATGTGTGTGTACATCTGAGAGACGAGCGACACACGTGACGCGTGGTGACCCTTAACGAATGATGCGCGTGCCTTAATTGCTGAATGATAGATTTTTGCGTAGTTCTTTTTGTTTAAGTATCTCATAGTCTGTCATGATTTATTTAGAAACTGACAAAAGAAAATTAACTTTTATTATTCAAGAAAAGATCCCATTATTCTTAAGTATTGCTTTGTTGTTCATCAAACCAAATTTTTAATCTTAGTAAAACCTTGGTAAGTAGTTCGACATCAAGTTCTGGATAACTGATTTAAGTTTTTACAGCCACACTTAGGTACTCCGTCTAACTAATTCTTTCTACACAGCTGGCTGCTGTAATTAAAATGAAATGCAACAAAATATTAAATATCCCAAATATCTATCAAATCAAATCATTTATTTCTTTGCAAACATGGATAATTGGTACATAAATGTTTTTTTATAATAAAGTCCTCCATATCCGACACATAGCAATACTTATTCAATTACAAATGTTTAAGATATTATAATTTTATATAACAAAATTTTATATAAAAAACAAGTGCAATTCAGACTCGCGCACGAAGGGTTCCGTACCATTATCTATAAAAATGGCAAAAAAAACACGTTTGTTGTATGGGAGCCCCCTTATATTTATTTTATTTATTTTTTTGTATTTTTTGTTATAGCGGCAACAGAAACACATCATCTGTGAAAATTTCGATTGTCTAGCTATCACGGTTCATGAGATACAGCCTGGTGACAGACGGACAGACAGACGGACAGACATACAGACAGACAGACGGCGGAGCCTTAGTAATAGGGTTCCCGTTTTACCCTTTGCGTACGGAACCCTAAAAACTTAATATTTTAATTCAATTGTTCACTGAATAACTGTCTTGTCCTTTGTGACCTATGGGGACAACTAGTGACGTCCTTGTAGTGACCACGTACACAAAGGCGTAGCGGGTGATTCGATACGATATTTGATATGCGAATGATTCATACGCGCCTCCGCGGGACTGATTGTGTTGTTTGCTTGCCCCAATCACATGATGTATGGGTGAGATAAATAACGAAGAAGTTGTTTTTACCAAGCCTTTGATAGGCTCTTTGGTTTTATGGGCTATTTTATTAGTAACAAAGCAATAAGTAGCAAGATTTGGGAAAACCTTATTTTTATCTGTAAAAGAAATTTTTAATTAGTAACAAGAAATTAATAATATAAGGTACCTTCTCGGAAGAGAGTGGTAATATTATCAGGTAATTATACCATAGTACCTGTGTATTGAAACTTATTTGGGTACATAAGGTTACGTAACATCACGCCTGTAATCCTCGAACTCGGCAGATATCATCAAAATGAGTTCATCCAAGTAAAACATTGCAGGCGCCTCCCACACGGTTAAGTGGCGTTTTACCTTAATTAATTAAAGTTAAAAACCTAAAACTGAGCTTCTTAAAGCTCGCTATCATTTATCATCGCGAGGTGTTTTAGTATGGATTACCCGTAAGAAGTTTGCGGCAGCAGTCACCTGCTACTCCTGTATTTGGTATTTATTGCTTTAAGATTAGAAGGTCAGCAGAATAATGTTGGGGAGCTGCTATCTTAAATCTACCGAAATATTCTGGCAGACAATTTGTGTAGAATCCTCTATTTGCAGGATTTATTCTAAAAAGGTCGAAAAAACGTTCAATGTGTCAACTTTTCTTTGAGATTAGAAGAAGGTAAGTATAGGTACTTCCCTATCCGTTTAAATCTATTTCGCACTCTACCTCTCTTAAAAACCTTACACCCAGTTAAAAAAACGTATCATAAAGAAACAAACCTTAGAACTTTAATTTAAACTCCACTAAACTCAAATTAGCGAAAAATATGCACGCTCTAATGAACACTATAAATTACTGAAACTTTACCGTAATAGAGCGGGGATTCCTGGGTATTACCGCCGACCTATTGTCGTGTCCCAACACTGCGTCCTGTCGCGGATTAATTCGGCTTATTACATGGTCTTGTGGAAAAAAAAAGATAAAATAAGACCTGCTCTAATCCCGGGGAGTGCGGGGTGCGCGGGACTGCAATATCGACAGGCTACACAAATTAAACGAGCCTGTATTCTGTAGCTAGCCTTATATTTCTAGTCTTTTCCCTCTTTCCCTCTGTGCGCTCCTTCCTTTATTATTAAAATATTGTAATGAATGACAGTCTTTGATTAATGGGTTTAATTTTAGATTGAGTCCTAATGACCGGGAGTAATCAATTTTGTTTGTAAGTTACTTCTCGTGACAGGTGAATGGGCTTAACTTAAATTCTTTTGAAGTTAGGCCCTAGGTACCCTTTTCTTTTATCCTTCCCAAGCACCAAATGTTTGACTCAAAAGGGCTGTGATTGGGCATATTATTTTGGTACCTAGATGAGTATTAAAAGAGCTTTTGTATGAATTTAAAGAAACATTTATTTTATCAGGAGAGTACATTTATCTTAAGTGTAAGTATTTCTTTAGCAGCGCACACTACGTCGTGTTGCTCTCAAAGAACATAACAAATCCAACATTTTAGCAAAGTCGCACACACACACACACACACACACGACAGACGTACTCACGTAAATAGGGATGTGCTCATATTAACGAACCCTCACAGTCCGCGGCCCCCGGGACTCTAGGCCGCCAACGTAATCAGCGTCCCTTCCCTTGCCCAAATCTCGATGAGTACAAAATTTCAAACTTTCTACATTACGATTTATTTTACTTGTGTGTTCCGTTTAGGCAATCGTGTTAACATTAGTCTGTCCGAATTTATTTTATACCTATATTTTATGTGTGGTTGAAGAGTAGGTATGTATTGTATGTACCTACTAAGGTTGAAGAGTAGCTATGTATTGTTTGTACCTACTAAGGCTCACTAATTAATTTTATCTTTTACCTATGAACTATAATTTATCAGGCGTAGCGTATTGATGCTATAAGTAGAGTGTGTTTTGGTAGATTGTGTTTGGAAAATTGTTAGGTTGAAATTACCTAAAGTATTACAAATTGATGACAAAATACATATTGCTTGCACATTTTCCAAAATAAAAGAAAACATCCGCAAAAGCAATAAAGATCCACAGCTCACTCTATTAATAAAAAGCAAAATAATACCCAAACGGACTCAATTCGGAACGTAAATAATAAATACAAGGTATTCATTCCCGTTCAACGGTTCGGTCGTAACAACAAGATTTTCTCGTCGACGACATTTGATCTAATATTCAATAATGAAAATACGGCATTGAGAGGGCCGAAGTCAATTGTTGAGCCAAACAAGCCCACTCCACCTGCCTCTCGGAGCCAGGAACTGAACGGAAGAAACAGAAAACTGCTTTTACAATAATTGGTCGATGAATAATACAAGAGCCAGTTATTGCATGGCCCAAACTCGAAAATAAGCGGCAATCGAAATAGCCTCTACGTATTGTGTACCGAGAGTTTGTATATACTTAAGTAAGATTATGACATCAATATGAAATAACTTAGTGGTGAATTAATTATAAAGGTTTTCTTATGAGGTAAAATGGACTAATAGACGTTAATGTCTTAAACGTTCTTATGGAATGGCTTTTAGATAAAAGCAACTGATAAAAATGATATTAGCTAAGTATGTCATCTTTGAATTGAGTATAAAATTCTTAAACGAACTTAACATGAATGCGCATTATGTGTTTACTGCGTAAACAAGTCGTACCTCCAGGCACACTGCCTAATAACTCTGCTCAAACAACGATGGAAGTGTTCATAAACTAGGCAACACCACAATATTGAATTATAAATAATAATTCGCAAACTATCGCGATAACAAACAGCTTTATTAAGCAGCACGTAACGTTCCTCCCGCATTAAACACGAGACATCCCAACATATGTTACAAGTTCATTGAAGGTAAATCCACGGTCCTACGAGCGACGTACTTAAGTAATTCAGACTCCTTTATTGCCCAAGTAAACTTTAAAAGAGTCCAATTAAGTTGGAGGCGTATAGAGCAGAGCTTTTAGCCCATTCCACTCTCGCTGCGAACAAAGCGAGGTGCGGTGCCTTCGACACCGGCCGCGTTTGTGTGAAGGAATTACACCACACCATCTATGGGCAGGGTCTAATAAAACAAGGGTAAAGCCACGTTTATACTGAGCTCGTTTTATAGTCGCAAGAAAGGTTTTAGTGGCGGCCGTTTGTGTGGAAGGATTACTCGTTAATTTTGAGTGGTTGAGATCATTTTTGTTGGACCCCAAACTAGTTACGTTTGTGGCTAGTTTTGTATTATATGTTAAGGCTATTAACTCTTTCGTGCCTCTCCATAATTCGCGCAACATTTCATACTAAATACCCCGAACATCGTCTGAACTACTCGTACACTCACGCATGTTTAAATTATTTCCGTATCTCTATTATGCGTTTGATTCACAACATTACAGTTCGTTGTCTCAACTATTACTAATATTGGCGCTGAATCTACTATCAACACAGAAACCCGACTTGAATTGAACAAAACGTTTATCTAACTAAGACAACTCAAAGTATATTAATTATTTATTGATCACAGTTTTGCAACAATTGGGTTCCAAACTGGTACATCTTCGAGTTCATGTAAAAACGCCTTAAGGTCCGCTCGACCTTTTAGCATTCGCACCCTTTGTCAGGGCTTTAAACCGGTTTGAACTAGTTTAATCTCGCCATCGCTCCAATCACACCTAGCTATTTGTGTTTCAATTAAGGCAGACCAAATTCGGTGGTTTTGCGATGATTAATACAAGTAATAACTATAGCTACTATGCAGGCTACATCTGCTTTGAAACCAGTTATAAATGATCCAATATTATACCATTATAGTGAGCGATCCCTAGTTTTAAATTGACTTAACCCTATTTGCTTGGAATTCGGGTTTGTTCACGAATGTATAACTCGTTTAGAGTTGGAATAACTTTTAATTAATTAAATTGGCGGAGAAAGATTAAATATTGTGTTCGACGGAAAGGTATCTTGAAGTTGGTCAAGGACTTTTTACCTTTTCTTTTTCCTTAACTTTTCGATTTCACAAAATCGTAATGCTTGTTTCAAACGCAAATAACTTGTAGTCGAATCAATGAAACGATCAACCAAAAACAATTGAGTAAAACGTAAATCTTTCCCAAGTTTCGAGTTTACAATAAATGTAGCTACTTATTCAGTTAACTTGATACTACAATATTTCAATTGTCGGTAAGCGGAGACATAATGTGCAGATGTGTGCAGAGCGGTGGTATCTGAGAGGCCATCTATCTGCGGTATCATACGAGACCGCTGGCCGACACACACAGTCAGACACTGTGTCGGTAATGGTACACAGGGATACTGTGTGTCGCTAATCTGTGCTGTAACAAGTTATAATGCTGAAATATGGGAAGTATTTATAACACATATAAATGAGAAGTACCTATTCTAATAAGTAGGCGATGGAGGAATATAGTTTCTGGGTTATTTGTATGAGGTAAACTTTTAGTTCTTGATGAAGATTTTTCAAATCAACCACATACGCTCAAAAGTTAATTCTTATAGGAGTCCTGGTTTGGTCATTCCTGTCACAGCTGCACTATCCAGCGGTCTTTAGCCTCTTCCAACCCCAGCATACTAATCAGTTACTGTTAATAGCACATTAGGCTAAGCACACACAGCACAGTGTTGCAATAGGAATGCGGCGTGCATTGTGTGCGCCGCTTCGCTTCCGTCCCGCCGGCCTGCCCCGCGTCCGCCACAGGCCCGCACTCACTCATAAGCACTTCATTTACGCTAATTAGTGAGATATTATACGCTGGAGTCTCGCAAGAAGTGGGAGAAATAGAACTTGTTTGCAATAAGAGCTTCTATTAGGTATCATAATACCTCTCATAGATTTAATTTTAATTCAATTACAATACACTATTTTATTAGTTTGTCTAAGCTTGGTATAAAAAGTCTATGAATATACGCATTTTGGAGTTATTTGCCCCTGTGTGTAGAAGAAACCTATGTTCTATCCAGTACTAGGAGGACACCCGTTTGTGCCATTTTCTGCGACATGACACAGGCCTTTGACTGCGTCCATTATAATTCTCTAGTAGAGAAACTTGAAGCTTATGGTGTTAGGGGTAACGTCTTAGAACTCATTAAATTAAAACGGTAAACGTGAGGTAATTCCAAGATCTAAGGAACGAGAAGTCATATACGCAGTACCTCGAGGCAGTGTGCTGGGGCCTCCGTTGTTTTCTTTATATATACAACGCCTAAAGCAACTGAACAACCGATGACACTTTTTGCTGACGATTGCACTGTGACAATAGCTTGTAATGACAATGACACATTTGAACATGACGTTAATAATTCGCTTATATCTATCATAAACTGGTTAAATAATAATAATTAAATAATTAATTTAAAAAAAACTAATGTAATGCATTTTAGAGAACGTACACGTACAGCTAAAAATCCAAACGTTCAACTTAATAATATTAATGAAACTGACACAACAAAATTTCTGGGACTGATTATAGATGATAAGTTCAATTGGAAACCTCAAATAGAAGTACTTAGCAAAAAATTAAGTAGTGCAGCCTATGCCTAGCCTATAAAACAACTCGCAGCGGTTCTTAACAAAGATGCACTGATTACTGCTTACTATGGATTGGCTGAATCCATTCTTAGGTACGGAGTTATTTATAGGGGAATAGCACAGACAGTGATATAGCGTTTAGGGCCCAGAAAAGATGCATCGATGTTTAGACTGCAAACAACAGATAGCTGTAAATCAAATCAAATCAAATCAAATATTTATTTATTGAATAAAAGATATTTGTAGTACGTACATATTAGAGCATATTAATTAAGTAAGCGTAGTAGTAAAGCTAACAAATATCTGTAGGGGTGAACTACTGATCTCCTAGCTAGGTAGCAAAGCAACCTGTGTTAAGGAGAGACAGTTTGCCTCCCTCGATAAAAATCTTAAAAATAATGCTACGTGTTGACTCCTAAATCAAGTCATTAGTTACATTACATACATTATTATCAATCTTGTTTAACTAGAATAATACTAATTAGTTTAATACTGTAATTGGTTACAAATACGGAAAGAAAAAGAAAAAAAAATATAAAAAAAAATAAGTATAAAATCATAGTAAAAAAGAGAATCTTTTAAGTGAGACATGATGTATGTGTGAGTGTTTGTTGTTTGTGTACTGCGTGTGTGTGTTTGGTGTTCGTAAGTGCGGGTTTATAAGCGCGTGGGGGTGTGGGTATGTGTGTATTATGTGTTTGAGAAATTACTATTGGGCTATTAAACGGTTATGTTGATCCAAGAAGTTATGAGAGTGATTTTAAGAGATCCTCAGTCTCATCATAGGTTTTCAAAAGAAGAAACGAATGGACGGCAGTTTTGCATTTGGAATATGGTAGGCTATAAATCTGTAAGTTTGCGTTTATTTTGTTGTACAAATATGGACCAAGGTAAAAAAAGAATCGTTTGGTGAATCTATAGTACGGTGCTGGGATAGTGCAGACTATATCTTTCCGACGTTTCGTGACTGTAATTAAAGGCGTTAATCAGTGTTGTAGAAGAATGGTCTGCAACAAAGTGTTGTCTAACGTTAAGGACATTCCAATCGTTGTAGAGGGTTGTTGTTGGGTACATAATCGGTTTAAACGTGGCTACCTTCAATATTGCTCTGTGGGCCGTTTCTAGCTGTTTCACTGCCGTCTTAGCGGCGCCGCTCCAACATGCAATACCATACGTCACAATAGATTGGCATAAAGCATAGTAGACAGTACGTATTACAGCTGACGCGGCGTCGTGTCTTAGATTTTTTAAAACATAAATGAGTTTTCTATGCCTGCTTGTAAGAAGACTGATGTGAGTTTTGAAGTTAAGAAATTGATCTAATGTTATGCCCAGATATTTTATATTGTCAACGCATGTAATAAGAGGACACTGACAGGGTAGACCTGCCTGGTAATGTGTGCGGCAGGAGCGAGCTTTTATGAGAATTGGAATTTCGGGCTGTGACTTAGGTGAAGTAGAAAAGGTTATAAACTTTGTCTTTGATGTATTTAATGTGAGAGTGTGAGAAAGTAGCCATTCATTTGCAGAATTGAAGCCATTTTGTGCTGAGGTCTGAAGCTCTGACCATGAGTTTGCTGAAAAAGTAAGTGCAGTATCATCTGCGAATGACACAATGTTAGCATTAGTGATGTGTAAATTACAAAGGTCATTAATAAAAGCAAGAAACAAAGTCGGCCCAAGGATACTGCCTTGTGGCACACCGTAACAAATTGGAAGATTATCACTTATGTGATCACCTATTTTGACCGACTGTGTCCGATTTGTAGGATAACTGTGAAAGAACTGTAACTGTAGGCCCCTGATACCAAATTTTTCGAGTTTATTTAGAAGTGTTGAAGTCGGAATGGTATCAAAGGCTTTAGCCAAATCAAGAAATATGGTGAGAACTTTTTTGTGGGCGTTAAGTTTATTCACAATATACCCCGTTAACTCATGTACCGTATCAGTAATACTTCTTGTTTCTTGTAGTAAATCTTATTTTAAAGACCATAATGTATTGACATTACCCTCATTATACATTTTGGAAACAATAACGTTCATTAAAGCTCATCCTAATTTATTTCAGCGTTTGTCTGATGTTGTCCCAAGGAATAGACGTGATAATTCCAAACTCTGTGTTTACGGCGCTAAAACAACTTTTGTTTGCAAAAGCATCTTTTACATGGCTCCAACCATATTCAATATGTTGCCCAAATCATGGAAAACTTTGAGTTTATCTGCTTTTAAATGCAAATTAAGGACATTATTGATTGAAAGGATTATTATAGTATTTCCGAATTTATGAAAGAGGACAATTTTCTTCGTTTTTTGAAATGATGATGTTGTGTTTTATGTTGTGTTGTTTTTCCACTGTGTTATAAGATCAGTCCATATTATAATAGTGTATTGTTTTATTGTTGATGAAATTAAAATCAGCAATGACTTCATTCATAATAAGTATGGACATTTAATTGTAATAATAACGTGTAATAAGTCATTATGATTTAATAAGTAATTTTGATAAATATAGTCGCGGTTTGTGCACCATCTCTTCTTACCAATTTGTACGCCACGATACGCGGCTGAACATGATCGAACATTTCTTTCTGTATTTAATATCGTGCATGCAATGTATGTACCTACACCATGTTTACACAAATAAATAAACTTATTTAATTTACATACTTATATAGATTAAATGTTACTTAAAACTGATTGAGTATAACAACCCTTTTAGCTAGAAAAAGGCGTGGCCAAGGGCGAAACTTTATTATCACAAGATAGATAGATATTCATCGTGATTCCGTGAATTCAAATAGATTCAGACATACATCATACTTCCTTCCAATACCTAAAATAAACAATTAAAGCCTTTACTTAAAAATCAAAACACGAGCAACAATAACAATTATAATAATGGTTTATTCCAAAAATCCCCACCCACAAATCCCCACTGGTGGGGATTGTTACTTTTTTTTCCAAAAATCCCCACTGGTTAAATAAACTCAGCCTAGTGGGGATTTTTGGAAAAATAAGTAACTATCCCTACCAGGTGTTGTTGTTTCTAAATAATTAAAACAAAAAATGCGTTAATCAATACCTACGATAAGTAACTAATTATGCCAATATTATAATAACCAACTTCCATTATAAATTGTTTGCATTGAAACGAAACTCAATTGACTAGATTCAAACAAAAATTATTTAAACATTATAGGATCACGTAAATCGTGGTTGAGAATTTATCTCATTCTTTCTAAAAAAAATGGCACTGTAATGCTGCCACGCATTAACTCTAGTTGAGCATCTAAGATGAACTGGTCTTTTTCTTTGCTTCTTTGTGATCGCGGTTTCCGACGGTGACTTTCGTTAGCACTTCTTTCATAAAACAAAGCGTCTTCATGCAAAAAATGTAGGAGTTTCAGTAAACTTGGTCTTTTTTTCGATATAGCTACATTACGTTTATTATGCCACCCTTCCAAAATGTTTGTCGTTCTGTGCCTCTCTCCGTAAACACATAATACTTTTATGAAATCTTCTTTTATCCATTGGCTTAACATATACTGGCGAAAACTGTCACTGTTTTGATTGTCTGGGCTTTGGCTGGCAACATAGAACCAGCCTTCAATTCGACAGCATATAATTCGGCAGCAGCATCGTACAATGATTCAGGTTTTCAGTTGAGTGAGTCACAATTTCCTCTTTTTTTGTTTATCCACCGAAATAAAACGGCACCAGTTAAAAAAAATTGAAGTCAGGAACCTCGCAGAAGTTACAGTTCCTCTAAAATTTAAATCATTGCTCATAGCAGATTTTAATGATTATAAAACTCGCATATTATTATTAGCTACCAAAAACGCTCGTAGTCGCATGAAAACGATAAACGTTTTTTTTGGAAATAGGACATTCAAAAGGAATTGAATTAAAATCGACATTCAAATCCATTTTATCAACTTTATACAGTACATGGTAATCTCGGTAGCAGTTGACTGAAACTCCTACATGTTTTGCATGAAGACGCTTTGTTTTATGAAAGAAGTGCTAACGAAAGTCACCGTCGGAACCCGCGATCACAAGAAGCAAAGAAAAAGATCAGTTCATCTTAGATGCTCAACTAGAGTTAATGCGTGGCAGCATTACAGTGCCATTTTTTTTGGAAAGAATGAGATAAATTCTCAACCACGATTTACGTGATCCTATAATGTTTAAATATTTTTTGTTTGAATCTAGTCAATTGAGTTTCGTTTCAATGCAAACAATTTATAATGGAAGTTGGTTATTATAATATTGACATAATTAGTTACTTATCGTAGGTATTGATTAACGCATTTTTTGTTTTAATTATTTACAAACAACAACACCTGGTGGGGATAGTTACTCATTTTTCCAAAAATCCCCACTAGGCTGAGTTTATGTAACCAGTGGGGATTTTTGGAAAAAAAAGTAACAATCCCCACCAGTGGGGATTTGTAGGTGGGGATTTCTGGAATAAATCATAATAATCATTACTCTCTGTCCCCACTAGTTGGATGTAACACGGCGTATTATTACATATTTCCGTTCTGAGTCCGGCCCTGGCGCTCACATTAAGCGTCAGAGGCAGGAAGCCCTCCGTCTCTGGCGGTGGTTATTTACTGTTGATCTCGATCTGTCCACGGACATCTACACGTATGTACTGCGCTGTTTGTTTAGGTGCTCTCTGTGGTGTACTGAGCTTATATCAGCAGGACATGAGAGAGAAGTGACAAATATATATTACGAGCCACCCGCCCCTGCCGCACGGTTTTTACGACTAAACGAATAATATCAAGATCTCTGTATTATATGTTAGTATAATATTGATAAAGTATACAAATAAGCATTCCGGAATAAATTCTCTAAATGATAGTGAAAACCGCATCAAAATCTTTTGCGTATTTTAGAAGAATAACGCGGTCACACAGACAGACACCAAAAGGGACTTTAATTTATAATAATAAGTATAGATATAGTGAAGATTACACAGTTATGTTGGGGTTGTTGTAAATTGTATTAAAATGACGACTGCTGGCAATCCGATCGGATTTAATCGAATTTGCAATTCCATTGACTTTACGATTCTAGCAAATATTTCAATATTGCATGGCATTCTGATTGGCCTTTTGCAGTCGGTTTGTACAGCACTGATGCTCTAGCAGCAATCATATGGTCTGGCATACGACTTATGTTTGTAAAGCACTCATGTTCTGGCAGCAATCATAAGCTCTGGCATACGACTTATGTTTGTAAAGCACTCATGTTCTGGCAGCAATCATAAGCTCTGGCATACTTTGTACAGCACTCATGCTCTGGCAGCAATCATAAGCTCTGGCATACTTTGTACAGCACTCATGCTCTGGCAGCAATCATAAGCTCTGGCATACTTTGTACAGCACTCATGCTCTGGCAGCAATCATAAGCTCTGGCATACTTTGTACAGCACTCATGCTCTGGCAGCAATCATAAGCTCTGGCATACTTTGTACAGCAATCATGCTCTGGCAGCAATTATGAGCTCTGGCATACTTTGTACAGCAATCATGCTCTGGCAGCAATCATGAGCTCTGGCATACTTTGTACAGCACTCATGCTCTGGCAGCAATCATAAGCTCTGGCATACTTTGTACAGCACTCATGCTCTGGCAGCAATCATAAGCTCTGGCATACTTTGTACAGCACTCATGCTCTGGCAGCAATCATAAGCTCTGGCATACTTTGTACAGCAATCATGCTCTGGCAGCAATCATGAGCTCTGGCATACTTTGTACAGCAATCATGCTCTGGCAGCAATCATGAGCTCTGGCATACTTTGTACAGCACTCATGCTCTGGCAGCAATCATAAGCTCTGGCATACTTTGTACAGCACTCATGCTCTGGCAGCAATCATGAGCTCTGGCATACTTTGTACAGCACTCATGCTCTGGCAGCAATCATGAGCTCTGGCATACTTTGTACAGCACTCATGCTCTGGCAGCAATCATAAGCTCTGGCATACTTTGTACAGCACTCATGCTCTGGCAGCAATCATAAGCTCTGGCATACGACTTATGTTTGTAAAGCACTCATGTTCTGGCAGCAATCATAAGCTCTGGCATACTTTGTACAGCACTCATGCTCTGGCAGCAATCATGAGCTCTGGCATACTTTGTACAGCACTCATGCTCTGGCAGCAATCATAAGCTCTGGCATACTTTGTACAGCACTCATGCTCTGGCAGCAATCATAAGCTCTGGCATACTTTGTACAGCACTCATGCTCTGGCAGCAATCGTATGCTCTGGCATATGACTTATGTTTGTAGAGTACTCATGCTCTGGCAGCAATCGTATGCTCTGGCATACTACTTATGTTCTTCTTCTTTGTCGTGTCGATTATTATGTTGTCTGTGATGTTTGCGAGTGTTTTTCAGATGTGCGAAAGGGTTTTCTGGTCAACCGGCTATCACTAGTGTTTAAATGACTAGATGCATTGCAACCTTTGCAGAATTTTCAATAATCGTTTCCATGGATTTTATACTTTGAAAACTTATTTAGCATACCTATAGTTGTTTAGAGGCTTGAGGAATTGGGTGTAAACTTCTCCATAGAAAAGGGAGGATCCTCTGACCAGACGGGTGATGTGTCTGGTGGGCAACTGCCCGATAGTTGATGTCCGGTGTATATTTGCTAGTTCAGTCAGTCAGTGTCACTCTGACGCGTCGTTCGCATGTGGCGATGTTGATGCCGCTACAGTTGACACCGTGAGTTAGTTTGGAATATTTACAGCTCGACTTGAGTACTAAATCGTAGTAGGTGTGTTGTTTACACGTTGCGACCGTGATCAGTGCCATGTTTATCGTCACAATATTTATTCACTACCTGCTGGCCACAGTTCGTCGCCCGACTACATTATATTGCCGTATTAGCTACCTATTGATTTTACAGCTATTTCACTGTAAAGAGTTAGTTTTATGAGCAAAGAGATTTGTTAGATTCATTGTGGGTCATTAAAAGAAATTCAATGAATAAAGTACACAAGGTGTATCTTTTTAACTACCGAAACAAAGATTTAATCGTAAACGGTGCGGCTAAATAGTTACCGTTATCATTATGAATTTGAATCAATCAATTAAGTAAAAATCAATTCTCAACGAAAATAGATTAGGTAGTAAATTTTAGTAAATCATATAAGGAAATTATTCGAAAAAAACGCGGTCAAAATTCGCAGTCGTAGCGTGTACGTAGCGGTGCGTACTACGAACTGGATATGCCGTAGCATACTGCTACGCGGGCTACGAACTTGATATGCCGTAGCATACTGCTACGCGGGCTACGAACTTGATATGCCGTAGCATACTGCTACGCGGGCTACGTACTTGATATGCCGTAGCATACTGCTACGCGGGCTACGAACTTGATATGCCGTAGCTTAATGCTACGCGGGCTACGAACTTGATATGCCGTAGCATACTGCTACGTGGGCTACGAACTTGATATGCCGTAGCATACTGCTACGCGGGCTACGAAAGTGCGCGAGCGCGTTCGGTTAGTGTGAGAGAAGGTTTATGCTCATCGTTATAATAGTATACAAGTTTTATAAATTTGATCGTTTATAAATAGCAAAACGTTGCAGGCCTTTATAGACAAGTGTGGCGGACTCCACACATCCGTAGAATGTAAATATTTATTTAAGGTGTACTTGTTTAGTTATAAGCTCTTAGTATGTATCTCTTAGTATTTATCCTTAATAAATTAGGTATCGTATCGTAGTAATAATATGTCAACAGACAAACAGACACGCACTGTATTTTACTACGATCGATCTAGCTAGCGCACCACGGCGACCGGTTCCTTATCGCCGCAGGCGCTGGAATGGTGAGGGGAACGCGCGGGGTCGCGGGACGGGTATCCTAGCTGCGCGCGGGCATCGCCGCCGGCCGGCGGCCACTCGCCAGTCGAGACACGTCTCCGACGCGAAGCGCTTCTTATTCGCCCTCTCACGCCATTGCTGTTGCATTGCATTTGTTTACTCCGTGCGGTCGTAATAAAGTAGCTTGCTTACCTGCGGTGCTTTCTCCAACCGTATGAGTGATCCATCTCTCTTGATTCTTTCTCCTTTTATAAATATCTGTCTGCTTGTGTCCGAACTATATCTGTGCATGTGGAACAATATAAACTGTGAACAAGAAACCCGTGCCTTATCATTTGGATTCCCACACCTACGGCAACGTAAGACATCTACACTGGTGACCCCGAAAGGAACACAAGATGAGTCAAGGTCAAGCAAAGCACGATGATGGAGCGAAAACTTCAAGCGACCCCAATCGTTACTACGACGTGCATCGGGTCGGTGTGAGGGTACCCCCATTTTACCCAGAAAAACCAACGCTGTGGTTTTCACAGCTAGAAAGCCAGTTTGTGTTGGCAAATATAACCAACGACACAACTAAATACCACTACGCAATCGGTAATCTCGATCCGACCTACGCGTCAGAAGTTGAGGACATTATCACCGACCCGCCAGCCTCAGACAGATACGAAAAGTTGAAAACAGAACTGGTGAAGAGGCTATCAGCGTCACGGGAGAAGAAAGTTCATCAGCTTCTTACCCAAGAGGAACTTGGTGATCGGAAGCCTTCGCAATTTCTGCGACACTTGCGGCACCTGGCAGGACCAAATGTTCCAGAAGAATTTTTGCGGACCATCTGGACCAGCCGATTGCCCAGTAGCACGCAAACTATTATTGCCTCGCAGTCTAAAGCATCATTGGAGGAAGTAGCTGAACTAGCAGACCGCATACATGACGTGGTTCCTACTAACCAACAGGTGGCGACCACGTCACGAGCAATACCAGGCAGTAACGTCGATCAGATGAGCAACCAGATAGCCGAGTTAACAAAGCAAGTACAAGCGCTGACTACGCAAATGGACAGGTTATCACGGTCGAGGCAAAGATCTCGTAGTGACAGCCGAGGACGGTCACCATCTGGTCGCTCAAATTCAAACTACAGAAGATTCCCTATTTGCTGGTATCACTTCAAGTTTGGTGACAGAGCTACTAGGTAGCGGCTAGGTATTATTCATTTATATTTATTAATAAAATGTGAGCTGAGACCCTCAAGCGGCGCAAATACTGTAATCTTATGGGTAACTACAGTTTTGAGCCGTTTGGGGTCGAAACGCTCGGGTCATGGGGCCCGAGTGCGCGTCTCCTTTTTAAGGAAATTTCTCGCCGACTGATCGACACTTCACGTGACCAGAGGGCTTCTTCGGCCAAAGAATTAGCATTGCCATTCAACGTGGTAATGCTGCCAGTCTTCTGGGCACGTTTCCGGATGACAGCGATGCGGACGAGTACTTCGACGCTTAAGTGTCTTTTTTACTTTTTATATTTTTCATGTTGTAATTTTTTTCGTATTTATATAAATGTGTGTACTTTAAAATTTAATTTCATTATGTAATATAAATTTAATAAATTAAAACAAAACATAAATTACCACTTTACTAAATATCACACCAAACAAAACATTTTCCAACAACTATAAAATATAATGTAGATATACAATAAACAATATAAATTATACAAGCGAGAGTGAACTTACACAAGAGCAATTAAGAGTTTAATAATGTCCCGTTAATTGCACAGAAGATGTAACGAATGTGCCCCATGTCCCCTTACGAAGCTTCACGAAGATGCACGAAGCTAGGCGACGCGACTCGATTGGCTAATAAAATACGCAATAAAGTTTAGCAAGGCAAGATTGTAAACGGTGAAGGGATGTGTAGTCGCTAGGTAGTAGTCGGTGGTGAGAAATAAAGAAAATACGAACTTCTTGGTGAATGAGAGCACTAGAACGAAATGCGCGGGCGCGCTGTTTCACGCATGAAGTGTTCGCGAGATTTTGTAGACACTGATCATCTGATCTATTGCAATTTGCAATGGCGGCCTCAGCGGTAGGCGGGGCGAGGTCGTCGCACATCAACCAATGAGAGCGCCAGTGTGCAGTCCGTTCTTGTTGGCCTTCTATTTAAATTTAAAAATAAAAATACAACCGTAATAAAAACATACTTTTAAGGTAAGTATACATGGGTACTTAAAGGCGGGCGGATCGCGACGTTGACGACAGCGTCAACAAGATGTATGGATTGCTGGTGTTGTGTTGCTAATTTAATGTAGTGATATTTTGTGATTGCTTGATTGAATTTAATTTGGTTTCTGTTAAATTTAGAAATGATTCAGTTAGGTCTAGTAGTGGGAAATATTCCAAAGTATTCCCGTTGTATTATTTGCGAAGTATTCGGAAGTATTGAGTAATATTCGGAATTATTCGCCGAAAAAAGCAATCGCTACCGACGGAAGTTTTACACTTACAGCTTTTACTCTTACCCGCTAGGTGGCGCTAATACCAGTGACTATCGTTTTATGAATGAATTCATAAAACTGAGTATACCTAATATAGTCGTCACACTCATACTGGCGTAGTTTGACGAACTAGCCAGCAAGCCCATACGAACTAGCCAGCAAGCCCATACGAACTAGCCAGCAAGCCCATACGAACTAGCCAGCAAGCCCATACGAACTAGCCAGCAAGCCCATACGAACTAGCCAGCAAGCCCATACGAACTAGCCAGCAAGCCCATACGAACTAGCCAGCAAGCCCATACGAACTAGCCAGCAAGCCCATACGAACTAGCCAGCAAGCCCATACGAACTAGCCAGCAAGCCCATACGAACTAGCCAGCAAGCCCATACGAACTAGCCAGCAAGCCCATACGAACTAGCCAGCAAGCCCATACGAACTAGCCAGCAAGCCCATACGAACTAGCCAGCAAGCCCATACGAACTAGCCAGCAAGCCCATACGAACTAGCCAGCAAGCCCATACGAACTAGCCAGCAAGCCCATACGAACTAGCCAGCAAGCCCATACGAACTAGCCAGCAAGCCCATACGAACTAGCCAGCAAGCCCATACGAACTAGCCAGCAAGCCCATACGAACTAGCCAGCAAGCCCATACGAACTAGCCAGCAAGCCCATACGAACTAGCCAGCAAGCCCATACGAACTAGCCAGCAAGCCCATACAAACTAGCCAGCAAGCCCATACGAACGGCAATGAAATTGTTATCTACTATCGTCAGAGTCACTTTATCTTTTGGTCTCTGTCTAATCGATAGAAGTTATAATTTGAGGGTACCCATTCAATTTACTTACGTTTTCTTTATAAAATTAATCCTCAAACCGACGAAGAGTAAACGACTACGATTTTTACGATTAGCCCATTATTATTTAAAATTATTTCAAATTTTATGAGAACAAAAGAAGTTGTACTGTATGAACAAAATGTGAACATAAAAAAATATGTATATACTTAACTGTAAATTATCAAAACAAATTGTAAAATATAAATCCAGACTGCGGGCTGCTACTGAGAAATTCCTAATGGAAAATCCCCATAACACTTTTCCCGACCTGGGAATCAAACCCAGGACCTCAAGCTCAGCAGTAGCGCTTGCGACCACTAGACCAATGAGGCAGTCTAAACTAACTTAAACTTATTTATTCACTAAAACCATACATTATTATAATAAAACGTATTTGCAAAATACAAAAACCAACTTGGGCCTATCACGGATTTGAACGCACATGTCTTTTGGGGGGGTAACCACTTAATGGAGCTGTGAGTACATATCCACACAAAAACGACACATTCTAAACTCAACCATACAAAAATGAAATTATAAGTAGCCACAAGTAGATAACTACTTACGCGGAAATATTCCCGCATAGTAGGTACATTAGAGGTACGTAGGCTGGGCACACCACAATTGTAGCGATTAGTCCTCTCTTTGAGGGGTGGCTAGAGAGGCACCACGGCGTCCTCACCTTCCGCCTGACGCAGGTCCTCACTGGACACGGTTGTTTCGGGAGGTTCCTGTTCAGGATAAATCGGGAGGAAACGCCCGGGTGTCACCACTGTGTGGATCGCCCGGAGGACACGGTGGAGCATTCGGTGGAGGTCTGCCCGGCTTGGGCGGAGCACCGCCGTGTCCTCACGGAGTCGATCGGCGGCGGCGATCTCTCGCGTCCGGTTCTGGTCCAGGCCATGGTTCGGAGCGAGAGTGCATGGGAGGCCATCACCTCCTTCTGCGAAGAAGTAATGCTCGCGAAGGAGGAGGCGGAACGCGTGAGGGAGAGGCAAGGTTCGCGCCCTCGCGCCCCTAGTCACCGCAGGAGACGACCCGGGGGTCGGGAGTCACAAGCCGATTTCCGGCCACCGTAGGCGCGGGCTTGCGGACGTTGAGCGATGAGTAGCTCGCCGTCCGATAAGGACCAGGCTCGGGTCGACGGCGCGTTGTATTCCACGCGCGCCTCAAAGAGATGTCAGCACCGACTGACGGGGTCCGTTAGGGCCAATGCCTGCCAGAGTTACGAGTTTGTCCGAAATGGATATCGTGGCCCTGGCACACAGGCAACGGAAGGAACACGGGTGGGTTTTAGTCAGTAAAAGTCTGGCACGCCCTGCCGCTCCGCCCAGAGCGGGAGAAGTTATTTCATAATTCCCAACCCAACAAAAAAAGTAGGTACCAAAAACATCGAATAATACTTCGTTGATTTTATGAACGGCTGCCAGGGCCGAAGTTTTGCAACGCCCTCTCGTCTACATTTGATTTTAGGTGACGTCACCCATTCTTAGCTCGATACTTCCCCCATTGTTTCTACATGCTGTCGGAAAAAGTAACAGTAGGATGGACGGCAGAAGATATGGAACCTCAAAGCACTTAATTAGCTAACGCCATGTCTATGTTGCATTTTTTATTAAAGGTTTTTCTAAGACTTTTGACACATAGGTACGAGTACTACACCCGTGTTTTTTAGTTCTTGAGTTGGTAAGTAGGCCTCCTTATGACGACATGGTTTGATTCAATCAAAATTTGTTTTATAGGTTGGCTTTGTAGCATTTCAGTACCTCAACTAAATAACAAAATCAAAGCCAACAGTTGAAAGATTTCTTAAAAGTAATCACCTATACCCAGCAAACCATTTGACCTACATCCTAAAAAGCAGAAATATCCAATCAACTCAACGTTTAAGAGAAATCAATTACCAGTATTACGCTTAATACTTCTTCAGTAAGACTTCAGTGAAGCCACATTTAACAAACGGTAACCTGACCTGGATTGCTTGGAATTTAACCGTTTGAATCGCGTCAAAGATTTCCGGCTATATGTTAGCAAAATGACATTCAACTGCTTGCTTCATAAAATGAATAGTAGATAATTATTATAACTACCGAGTATGATTTAGCATTTTCATCTGTCTTTCAGAGATTCTAAGAAGAATAAGTTTAAGTATAAGAATTTAAAGGCTTATACACAGATATAAGCAATCAACTACTATATTATTCTATCTAAAGCCAGACTACAGTCTAGTTACACCAAAAAGTAACTGACAACTGAACAGGATCGTGGAACTTAGTAGATAAATGTGATGAGACTTATATGGAGTGGATAAAATTTAGTAGGTAGATGTGATGAGACTTCTATGGAGTGGATAGAACTTAGTAGGTAGATGTGATGAGACTTCTATGGAGTGGATAGAACTTAGTAGGTAGATGTGATGAGACTTCTATGGAGTGGATAGAACTTAGTAGGTAGATGTGATGAGACTTCTATGGAGTGGATAGAACTTAGTAGGTAGATGTGATGAGACTTCTATGGAGTGGATAGAACTTAGTAGGTAGATGTGATGAGACTTCTATGGAGTGGATAGAACTTAGTAGGTAGATGTGATGAGACTTCTATGGAGTGGATAGAACTTAGTAGGTAAATGTGATGAGACTTCTATGGAGTGGATAGAACTTAGTAGGTAGATGTGATGAAACTTCTATGGAGTGGATAAAACTTAGTAGGTAGATGTGATGAGACTTCTATGGAGTGGATAGAACTTAGTAGGTAGATGTGATGAGACTTCTATGGAGTGGATAGAACTTAGTAGGTAGATGTGATGAAACTTCTATGGAGTGGATAGAACTTAGCAGGTAGATGTGATGAGACTTTTATGGAGTGGTTTAGAACAAGGCTGTCGAAATTGTGATCAGGAGGATGATGATGTTAAGTATATCTTGATACAAGTGGAGTATGTTTGTTATTGCATTCGAGGCGGAATTAACACCCGAGCCGTAGGCGAGGTTGTTTTTGAGCCGAGAACTGCAATAACAAATATCCACGTGTACAAAAGACGTTTTTCAATACTCTTTTGAAGAATAAAATAAAATAACGAAAAATATTTTTGTCATGAATTATTAGGAAACTATGATTTTTTTTTTCGCGCTTTGCTTTCGCCAGGTTGAAGGAGAAGCAAAGGTATAAAGCCGATAAACAGCCTAATATGAAAAATAGAAAATTCAAATATTTTTGTGTTTAGAACACAAATAAATGTTAATTTATTCATAAACGTTTTTTTTATTGTAATAAACATGGTATCTATTTATAAAAAATATTTAAATATTCCAAAAATATTAACGCCGTAAAGACGCATCTTTGCCGAGATTAAAAAAAAATAACCTCCGAATAGAGAGGACCGTCTCTGGCGCGAGACGCTGTGAATAGAGGCATTGAACCAATTTGGACTAAGTATAGGTATAAGTTATCTGTGTCAATTTTTATTCCCGCACACGTGTTGGAAAATAAAAAATCGAACGCGTGATTGCATTGTGAACCTAATCGTAGTGCGATATGAACCAGTTTTCGAGGAAGTGTATTGAAAAGATTATTACTTGCAATCCAGCATTCGTTTGAATAAAAGTGCAGCCAGCCATCTTAGTTTATCAATCTTGGCAATAATTCCTTTTGCACATGTGGCTTCCCTGATACCTCATTAACGGCAAAAATAAGAAAATTTCTATTAACTGCTCGCAAATTACCTACAATGTTTATTGCACGCCTCATATGCGAAGCGTTGAGGTTGTGCTCTACTCTCGACATTTAAAAAAAAGCAGGTTTCTCGAAACTGAAATCGATTTTTTTAAATTTATATAGCTCTTACAGGTTAATAAGAGTGTACTAATATCAAGTCAAATAATTTGTCAGATACATAAAATATAATTCAATAACAATTATTTTGTTTAACATAGTTTATAATAACATTAAAAATGATCTTTCCTGGAGGTCCGTGTGTCTGTGTTTATAGATTGGTGTATGTGGCAGGGAAATTGGTCAAAAAAATTATCGTAACTGATTTTTTTTTTTTTATTATCTAAAGTAATACACTACGGACTTTCTCAATTAATGTGAGCGTTCAATTCACTGTCGTTTAATTATTATTCATAAAATACTAATATACGACTGTGTATTGTTTTGTATATCTATCTATTTATTATAGTATTTATTTTCCTCACCTTATAGAGCCAGCGCGCGTAGCGTCCAGGCGCCACTAAACCATAGCAGAGTTTTCTTTTGTAATTGTTTTTTGTATTCTTTTTTTTATAATTGTTTTTTATTTTATTTCATTTGATTAATTATTTTATTGTTAGCAGTAATAAGAAAACAACGACGTGAACGTTATGAGGCGTGCACTTTTGTATTTTCCAAATAATTATATATATATTTATATATAAATATTTTTTACATACCTACTTCCTTGACATAATCTTTTTTTTATTTGACATTCTATACCTACAATTTTAATTTAAACAAGGTTCTAACTTTTACTATTTTAATAATATTTTATATCGTTTTTTTTTATGTGAGTACATTGTAGGCTAAATAGACTAGATTTTTTGATCATTTTCTATTTTGTTAAGTACCTGGTACTTTTGACGGGCCTACACTGAAATGAAATGAAATTAAATGAAATGAAATCGTTTATTCTGTAAATAGGATATTAAAATCACTTTTACACGTCATATTAAAAAAAAAAAAAAAATCTAGATGTAGCCGACATTTCCTATCTGACTACCCCTGAGAAGAAATGGCGAAACAAACTCAGGGGTCAAAGTCTCTTTTAAAGTCCAGACATAATCTTGGTCAGATGTGTGGACCATGTAGATCCGTGTCTGAAATGGTATTTTGAGGAAAGAACCACGCAAATTTGAGCGGACCTGACCAATCAGTGTAAGCATTTGTCAGTAATCGTGCAGCTCAACTCAAAACTTAAGGAGCTCAACGACTCGACGAACAGTACCAAAAAAAGGACATTTGGGTAGGCCGCATAAAGCGCTCAAAATGTCAGACCATCATTAAAACTTAACTGAGAAAAGAAAGGAAAACATTTAAAGAAAAAAAAAAAATGACCCACATAGTGCTCACATTCACAATAAATTAAAGTAGTAAATATAATACTTTTCAAAGTAAACATTCATGTAAAATTGTATACAATATTCTGCAATGTCAATATGTATATAAAATCATGCATAATAATTAAAATGTCAAGTTTTATCACAAGGCTAGCAGAGCGAGCAGCTCAATCCCAAGCTTTTTTGTCCTCTAAATAATCAGAAATCTTATAGTACCCTTTTTTACAAAGTTTAGTTTTAATACAGATTTTAAATCGTTTAATGGGTAAGTTCCGAATGTCAGTAGGAAGTTGGTTGTAAAAGCGTATACATTGACCCATGAAAGAGTTGCCTACTCTGTGGAGGCGAGTGCGATGTACAGCAAGATTGTGTTTATTCCTGGTATTTAAACTATGAATATCGGACATTTTCTTAAAATTTGATTTATTTTTGTGTACATATAATAGATTTTCAAGTATATATTGAGAGGCTACAGTCAGAATATCTATTTCTTTGAATATTTCACGAAGTGAATCTCTTGGACCTAGATTGTAAATGGCTCGAACAGCCCTTTTCTGTAAAATAAAGATATTATTAATGTCCGCACATGTTCCCCAGAGAAGGATCCCATACGACATAAGACTATGAAAATAACTAAAATAAACAATTCTGGCAGTATCTACATCAGTAGTCACTGTCTTCTCATACCTACCTATATAACGCTGTGGTTTGAAAACATTGTAAAAGCCAAGTAAAAGCCAATTATTTTTAAAATAGTAACCGTGGAGTTTCTTACCGGCTTTCTTCATAGGAAACGACCAATTGGAACCGTGCACCTAGCTTCTGACGTTTCATAAGAGCCCATGTTGTGTTATGTGAAATAAAATATTTTGATTTTGAATCCGAGTGTGGCGTTCACCTTATGCAGTGCGCAGAAGACGCACCAAGCTACCATCGTTCACCTTAAGCAGTGCGCACACGCACCAAGCTACCATCGTTCGCCTTAGGCAGTGAGCACACGCACCAAGCTGCCATCGGCCAACAGTTTAATTTAAATAAATAAATAAATTTTAAAAGGATCAGGGCGCTTCTGCAGCTCTCTTGTTTTTGTCTCAGTCTTTTGTTTCGGCCGCTGTTGGATTTGTGCTTCTGGGAGTAGTTGTACATACCTACTTTCACTTACAACATACGACTAAAAGTAAATGTTCTTCTGGACATCCAATTGTATTGTTACCGTGTATGCCGCAGGAGCTTTGGGCCTTACGTCAAGTGCGTACACAGCGGTTTCCTCGTATGCAACATACTACGATGGTTATGGCAATTTAGAATATTAGGTTCTAAGTAAACCGTTACGGCAAAATTATATTGCAATCATCTAGTATTTCGCTTATAATCACGTGTAGGTGTAACACAAAGTGCTCTCACATAGCTAGTATAATGTAGCTACATTTGTTAGCGTCACATCGGACGCCCGCGCGACACGCGACGCCGCGCCGGTGCTATTTGTCCCGCCCATCCAAGCACAGATATATATCAATCGCCCTGTATATCACACACGCGAATATTAAGATTCAATCAGATTACAGTTTTAACCAATATTGTTGCAATGAATCCGGTAATTTAGACATTCAAGCACTTCACGACAAAACTTTTTAAAATATTTATTCATAACGTCAACATCAACCGTTACATAAAGCAAATTTCGGAGAGCCTTAATACTACCATTAATCTTTTACGTTAATAATAATTTAATGACTTAACCAACTCCATTAAATTACAAACTTGCTTACTCGTAAACGTCGCGCGCTGTTTAGTTAACTAATTGCTAAAGTATCTTATCTTACTTTTATACAACAACAATCATTTTAATATATTGATGCTTGTACGACCCAACCCGCCCGCCAACCGTGGCGATTATGGCATACCCCCCCCCCTTTGAGGGAGGCCTATGTCCAGCAGTGGACGTCTTTCGGCTGAAATGATGATGATGATGATGCTTGTAAAACACTTTAGTTTTTCTTATTTGGCAAAATAGACTGAAAGCTTTTCAAGCGTAACCTTTACATAAACCGAAAATATCAAACAATGGAATCGACGAAACAAAACGAACCGTCACGGAATAATTCAATAGTGAAATGTTATGCGCGGTCACGCTCGCGCCCAACTGTGAAATACTTTTAGCAAACACGCGCCGACAATTAGCGCGCTCTTAACGTTGGTGCGGCGCGGTGTGGACGCGGCCGGCCGCGGAGATAGTGGCCGAGCCAGGAAGGAAGCCAGTTTTCCGCAAGAGAGGCTCCAGCCCGGGCTACTTCGCGGAACGTCTCGGCCGATGCATTTTTGGATGTGAGCCCAAATAACTTGTTGCAACTATGGGGAGGAGACCTGTTGCGCGCTCGTGCCGGGCCTACCCGCGCCCATTTTTGCCTGTACTCCGACTGCAAATACATAATGAATGCGAACGCTGAACGTTTCGCTGGCGGTATTGTGCCGACCGTTTTGTTGTACCCTAGTTTGTGGGATTGCCGTTGTTATAGTCCGGGGAGCACTTTACGCGTCTGCTATTGCAGTTTTAATATTCACGAGGGCTTTGTTGCTGCATTTTTAAAGAGGTCAACGCCGCAGCTCACCCGGCGGCGGTGGAATTAATTTTCCTCTCTATTAGGAGTAAAATCAAAAAGGGCAAAGTGCACAACTTGAGCCATTTTTAGTCATATTTTTTAATTAAACATAATTGCGATTGTCCTGTTAATCATTGTAAATTTTGTAAAATGATCATAAAAACGACGATTAATGACAACAACTTTTTAATTTTTGCTATTTGACCGCATTATCAGCACGTTCCCAAAGTCAGCCCGCCCCTATATTGTTTCAGGGCGCATCATCGAGCCTGGTGGTGAAGTTCGCGGACACAGAGAAGGAGCGGCAGTTGCGGCGCATGCAACAGATGGCCGGCAACATGAGTCTGCTCAACCCCTTCGTCTTCAACCAGTTCGGAGCCTACAGCACCTACGCGCAAGTCATCACGGAACAGGTAAGCGGCACACAGAAAACATATATACGGAATGGGAGGAGGTTAAGACAGATTGACGGCAAAATAAACCCGAAAAGCTGAGGAGGAGGAGGCCTGTACTCAGCAGTGGGTGGACAAGGGTATGATAATGTTTGCCTACAACTAATTATCCAGACGGATCGCTAATTGTTATAAATTACCGCCAAAGAAGTCTTAAAGTTTTTATTTTTCACATACGATACAAAAATTGAAAAATAAAAACTATTTACAAAAAAACAACCGACTTCCCAAAAAAACACTACAAAGATAAAAAAAAAAACTTAAATTTTTGAAGTCGTTGTCTTTGGATCTGTATTTTACTTATGTGCCACCGACTTCCGACATCCAGCATTGTGACGAGCATAAATTGTTTAGCAACCATATTAAAGTACCGAATCGAATTGCAAGTGTGCCTATTAAATTTGAGGATTTCCTCGATTTCCACGGGATCCCCGGGAGCATACCCTTTTAAACAAAGAATAATTTTCAAAATCGGTCCACAACCGGAGAAATCGGTGAACATATATAGAAAAAAAACAAAGATAACCCCAACATAATACAACTTTTTTGGAAGTCGATTAAAAATATCCAATAGTACGATATTATGAATTGTTCTAAATATATTCAACAACCATTTCGCCGCTGCTCAGGTTCATAAACAAGTTTTAATACCTGCACATTAATTTGGCCTGATGAAAATGGATAGCCGTACAGCATGCAATATTGCAACCTCCGTGGTTGCAAACTTTTTACAACTAGCTTCATAAGTACCGCACGATAAGAGTCTAGACAGAGATAGCTTTAATATGTTGTAAATGGAAGAAGAAGTTTTACATTCTCCTCGATAAGTTTTAGGACGAAAAACTGGTTTCAAACACAGATTTTGTCGATAAACTTTTTATTTATTATTTAGTTTCTGACTCAACGTGATACCACACTTTGATGTCGTTTTCAAAATGGCCGTGTATTTTGTTCTCGAACTCGTAGCCTTGCAACTCATTGTTATAGTTGCAGCTTGCAGCCAAACAAATGCATAACGCTTACATGATTGTAAATACCCATGAAATGATGTTTATTTCTGTAATTAGATGACAGTTTTACACGTCAATTTTTGGTGCATATTTTAAAAGAGAGAAATGAGAAGAAATGCCGAAACAAACTCAGAAATCTCTTTTATAATAGTCCAAACATTATATTATTAAGATATTATGTGGGACTAACAGTGCAGGGCCATGTATGTGATCAAGAACCGCCAGACTTTCAGTGTTGAAGAACATAATACGTAAAATTCACGATCATATGTATGAAATATAACAATTAATCGCTTGGCGGTACAAGTTGTACCTACTACGCTTCGTAGACAATGAGCTACGGAGCTACGCGCCACGTACAGTACATACTTACTACAAAGCTCACATTAACTTGATCCCGTTTAATCTCAATAGATGCCATCAGACCTTCTAGAGCTTCTAAGAAGACGTATAACTGTAGCACTAAGAAATTGTGCTCCTTATGTATTGAGTGACACAAATGTGTTTGAATAGGTCACGATCTAATTAATCAGACTCAGGAAGGTAGAGATATTTTGTCAGAAATGTTAAATACCTACTCTAAAATGTAATGTAGGTACTACAATAGATATTTATAATTGCATCGATTATGTAAAACCTTCCATGGAAATCTCGTAGCACACGTTACGAAACGATACAGAAATTCATTCACTACACGTCGTACGTGTAGTGAATGAATTTCTGTATCGTAGCAACTGCTACGAAACACGTGTCGAATTTACGAGTCGTGGTTTCGTAAAATTCTTCGGTTAATGATAATGTATGTTATTTCTCCTGTTGCAGCAACAAGCCGCGCTGATGGTGGCGGCCACGGCGCAGGGCTACATCAGTCCGATGACGGCGCTCGCCTCGCATGCACTCAACGGCATGACTAACACCGCGTTACCACCCTCCTCGGGTAACTATACCTTTATTATACTAACGTTCATAATAAATACTATACGGTTCAATACATATTTTCGTTTGACAAGCTACCGCCTGTTTGAAGTCATGTTACAGTACAGTCACCTATCTCATTTATCACACACAAGTTTGATGTTGGTTGATATTGTTAGTTCTGGGTTAAAGTCCCAGTCGGGCAACGCGTTATTGGTTTTTGGTCAGGAATTTCTCAATAACACCCCGGAGTCTGGATTTGTGCCCGGTTGATGGTAATAAACACATGGCTACATATGGGACTTAAAAATAACTAGCAAAATGTGGGTGTACATACATAAATACACTTCTGCCCAACCCTTCTGAGAAAAAAGGCGTCAGGCGTGATGGTATATTTAATGTGATATGTTTGAAGAGTTATTGTTATCAAAACCGTCCCATGTTGCATGTCGTAAGGTCAAATGTATCGGGACTATTTATATAAATTACATTTTATCTGTATACTTACCTACATTATAAGCAAATAAATTATTTATACTTCTATTTCTATAGAGGGACTGTATTTCAATTTATTTTCCGAATACTTACAAAATGACTAACAAGTTGTACCCATCACTTCCCAGACAACTTCTCCGGGCTGGCGATAGGCACGGGCGGCGGGCAGCCGCTGTCGGGCGCGCTGCCGTCGCTGCCGTCGCCCACGATGCCGAGCTTCAACATGGCCGCGCAGACAGCCAACGGGCAGCCCCCGCCGCAAGACGCCGTCTACACCAACGGCATACACCAGACCTTTTCTGGACGTAAGTATTCGAAACTTACAATCTTTATCAACAATCAAAACCAATCAATCCTAACATTTAACCCTGTGGAATCCTTGATCCGACCAATTCATTTAATGGTTCCAACACACGCTTAGGGTAGTTATGAGATTATAACTTATCGTAGCATTTCAACACAGCTAAAAAAACACATCTTTAGTTACAGTATTTTTAAATGACGTCGATATTGAACATGTTTTTATTGTATTTTTAAGCAGTGTCAGTAACAGCGCAGGGGCTGCCGAATGGCGACGCTGCGGCGCTCCAGCACGCGGCTTACCCGGGCATGCAGCCCTTCCCCGGAGTCGGTGAGTGGCACTACCCCTTAGCGTACACCCACACCGCTTCAGTTACACGCTTCACACTTGACCAATAGGCAATCTGAACAAGTCCATTGGTTGAATAAGTTTTCAATAAAATGTTAAATAGTATGAAACATGCCTAGAAAGTTTAGATACTGCCAAAGACCTGAAAATGAGTCTTAATTCTAAGCCTTTTG
The DNA here is from genome assembly GCA_948098905.1 of Tiliacea aurago. NCBI lineage: Eukaryota > Metazoa > Arthropoda > Insecta > Lepidoptera > Noctuidae > Tiliacea > Tiliacea aurago. The sequence continues at coordinate 28,288,149 of OX402583.1, forward strand.
AGGAATTATTTAAGTAGTTGATTTTTAGAAAAAAAATTACTTAATTAACAACAGTAAAAAAACAAGATTTATATTTAAACGTAATCCATGGTTGTAACTATTGGCCAAGTCTAATTTAATGTTAGCATTTGTTGCTAAAAAGAAGTTACTAAAGTTTCAAATGTTTTTAAATAAGTTACGAGGATATTTAAAAGTTTCCCTTGTTTAATAAAACTATTCTTTTAGCAACAATAAAGCAAAATTCACAAACGATGTATAGATTGAGTATTGAGTAATTATTGTAAGTCTGTGTATTTTGAATGAACGAATATTTTCTTAACTGTTTATATTAAACCTACTGATTGATGGATCTGCTAGGTACTCATTTTGTTTCACTGTTAGACAAACGAAGTTATTCCATCAGATCGGTCAATTGGTAGTAAATTATATAATATCGTTGTGTATACCCCTAAAGGGTGCGCTGTGCAAATCACGCTACTCTTTATTATGGAGAATTTAGTACTCAAGTAGTTTGTATTCAATGTTATCTGTCTAAATATAATTTGAATGAAACCACCCTCAAAATTTAAATAATGATTTAAAACATTTTACGACCATACTAATTGGCAAAATAAAACATGCTTAATTTATTATCAATGGATATGATTTTAGCTTGATAATTGTTATAAAGGCCCGCCGACTCACCGGTGAGTCAGTTGTCCCCACCGTCAAGCCCCACCGACTCACGTTTTTGAGAATATCTACTAGACAATCGACTAAAATCGCCACAAACAATACTAAACGTTATATTCAAGTGTAATTTGAGCCTACAGTAGCATGAGTCACTGTTGCCGAATCGGCAACACCGGGGCTTTACGGTTTGGGCACACTGTTGCCGAATCGGCAACGCCGGGCTTAAACGGATAATGTTGTTACACGCATGTATATGTACGCAACTATAGGGGTTCAAGTATATGTACGCAACTATAGGGGTTCAAGTATACGTACGCAACTATAGGTGTTCATGTATATGTACGCAACTATAGGGGTTCAAGTATACGTACGCAACTATAGGGGTTCATTGTGAAAATGTGCAAATTAATGTTCTACAGCTTATCCAGCGGTTTATGGGCAGTTTCCGCAGCCCATCCCACCACCGATGTCGACCATTGCGCCTGCGCAACGAGAAGGTAAGTGGAGCTCCGAGGAAGCCGCCATCGAACTAACCCAGTCCTTCAACAGACGATTTCACCCACTACCATTAAACAGCTCTTTGTGTTTTCAGAGTCCATCAAAATCAATTAAACTTGGCACAAACCTAATCTTTGTGAAAACATTTCACTTCAGTTTCATTGATTTTATTATTTGTGTATTTATATTTGTTATTCAGCCAAAAACTTTTCTTTTTCAAATACTGAACTGTTTCATTGAGATAATAAAACTTGCTCAAACCAAATTCTGAATCAATGATCCAATACTTTACTGTGAATGATCGGTTCGTATCATCTTTGGCTAGATAGCAATGTTAATTTTTGTTCTCCACACTCTATGTATTACTGTGATAGTCGGTGTTCTTTCTAGTATACAGTGACACACAGACGGCTTACGTTCAGCCTTTCCACTGCTAATTCTTCACTCGCTTCTGCTGTATGTACCACTCGTCTGTCGCTGTACACTACCTGTCATGTGCATCTCTGAGTATGTTGTGTTGCTGTTCTATGTCTATATGTGTCAACTTTGTTACACGTAATGTATTAATTTTAACAATTTATTCTCTGACTTAAGCCTTAACAATTGTAATTTGTCTACTTTTATCGGAATAAAAAAGAATGTCATTGTGTCGACTTCTAAATCTATCTCATCAATAATTTATTTCATACTAACACATCTTTTTAACAATTAAAATAAATTTTCGATACAATGTATCTTCCTCTTCCTCCCTTTACCATAACCTTTCCGTGCTGGTGTTAAGGGCAGATTTGTGAGTTCTTTAAAGATTTTCTTATGTTCCCAGGCTGCTCCATCTCGGGCCCCGAGGGCTGCAACCTGTTTATCTACCACCTGCCCCAGGAGTTCGGAGACGCTGAGTTGATGCAGATGTTTCTGCCCTTTGGCAACGTCATCAGCAGCAAAGTATTCATCGACCGTGCCACCAACCAGAGCAAATGTTTCGGTCAGTTGTACTTTTGTTCTTAATGCGTTTGTCTGTATTCCTGTCGTTTGAATGCAGAATCTTTTAAAAGTAAGACTCCTGGTTGGATTTAAGTTTCGGTAACCGTTATCAATTTTGAGACTAGATCAACTTTCATAGGAATAACTGCAGGATGCTGAACAGCTTATTATCCAGATTTGCATCTATCACTAACTTAATTTTTTTTTGTTTCAGGCTTCGTATCGTTCGACAACCCGACGTCGGCGCAGGCGGCGATCCAGGCGATGAACGGCTTCCAGATCGGCATGAAGCGGCTGAAGGTCCAGCTGAAGAGGCCCAAGGATGCCAACCGGCCTTACTAACCCAAGACGCCGTCCCTGCGCGCTCATCACGTGCCCATGGTATGCAGTCGACAACCCTGCTACTTGGGGCTTTGGGAAATGCTGAGTGTTTATTTCGGCATGATGACGTGTTGACAGCAGTGCTTGGTTGTTGCAGGCGGCGGCCGGGGCGCACGCCACGGCCGAGGCGCGCCTGTTCGCGTGTTATCAACAATTCTATGGAATTTACTACACATTTATTGTATAGCAAATATCATTACCTACATACTTACTAAATAAATTATGCAAGCCATCGGCGAGTATACTAAATTAGTTAAAAGTAATTTATTAAATCAGCGCGTAGGAATGCTTCATTCTTATCATTATCGATTAATCATTAAATTACTCTATTATATTATTATATATACAATTTATTAACTTTGATTAAATTATTATTATTATTATAAAAAATGACGTTATAAAAATTTTGTCATTTTGTAATCATACTAAAAATTCTATTTCTAAGTCTTAAAGTTTAACTGAACTTTTAACATAAATTTATTATACTAGTTATTTGCTTGAACTAAGCCAAACTGAATTTATTAAGTAAGTTGAAAATGTAAGAAAAAAAGAAGTGTATTTTAATGATTGTATATTACAGCGCCGCGGGCGATGTAAGCGTGTGCCTGCGCAGAAGGTTTGTACCGCGCGCCCGGCCGTGGGCCGAGCTCGCGCTTGTCCGGTCGCGCTCGTCCGGTCGCGCTCGACCGGTCGCGCTCGTCCGATCGCGCTCTTCGGTCGCGCTCGTCCGGTCGCGTGCTCACCAAATCAATTGCTGCGCGACCGTCGCGTTCAATTTGTTCGCCGAACGCGTCGACGCGCCGAACTAGGGTGCCTTCTGATTTTCCGAACAAATGAGTGACTTGTGAACGCGACGTCGACGTACTCGCGCTCGCGGCCGGCCGGCGCGGGCACACGCCGACACTGTTGTCTCCCAGCGCCGAACTGATCACACTAATATAAGTGCTCGCATAGATCACTATTGGAGTATTTAAAATGTCCTATATTTTGTTAAATTTTAACGAGCGTGTGTATATGTGTGTGTAAGCTATGTCGCTGGCTCGTACCACACGACATTCTCTTACGACGTTATTCGAGGGCAAACACAAATTGTAAATAGAAAGAGCACATCCTACACGAAGATAAAATGTTACCCAGAAGACAACTATGTACACTGTCTATTCAAACGGCGACTTGTAAAATGAAACTTGTAAGTAAGACCACGTCATTATGTTCAGTATCACGTTGTTATTGACGCGTCTGTCTGTCCATGGTACGGCCAGCACCTCACAAACCTACATGTTAGTGAACGATGTTGTTACAAAATTTAATGTTTGTATTGAACGCTGTGTACAAATGAAAGTGCACTTCAAGACCGAATACTTAGGCCTTCGTTTCGAAAGATCGTGTTATTATGTGTTGTAAATTCCAAAATGGGCTGTGATATAAAAAATATAATATCAACATAATGGACTGTAGAGGCCGTTCGTCTCTGTATCGCATGAGTTCCGCTCCACGCCGCCCGCGCCCCGCGCCCTCTGGCGCTGCTCATGCTGTTCACTTCATCTCTACTGTTCCTAAACTCTACATTCCAGCCGGCTGACTTGCAGTGTACAGCTTTCAGTATAACGAGGACTTTAGTTTCCTGTCCTCACATATTGAAACAATTAAGCAAGTTTGTGGCAAGGAACTTAGTTGGGTATCACAGTTACAGGCAAAATGATCATGGTAGAGGCACTTTCAGAAGTTTGCTATAAAGAAAATCACAATTTATTTTTGTACATACCAAGAGGAAATTTCGGGAAATGTCTCTACAAGATATGAAATCATTTGTTTGCCTTTACAAATTCTTTGTGTGTAATTGCAATCGAACCAAGATGTTATTAAATGACTAAGATCTGTAGATAGTAAATTAGACAATACCCGCCAGTGAGGCCGCGTGACGCGCGGGCGACGAACTCGCGATGTCGCGATGTCAATTCACAAGGAGCGCGCTTCCCCTCTTGAGTTCTTGCTGTGAGTGTGAATAGTATATAAACATGTATAAAAAATATTCGTGTTAAGGTGTTAAATACAATAACTGTGACTAAATGCGTCCGGGGAGTCAACAGTGAGTGGTGCGCGAACTAACAGAATACAAACAAAACTAGTGTAATTTCTAATGAGAAAATAGATTCATAATCAAGAAAAGTACCAATATAAATATTAAATAATACGGAGATACCTTAGATATATTGTGTGCGCGCGGGCGAGTCGCACAGTGTGCGCCCGCATGCGGCGCGGCGCGGAGCTGCGGGGCCCGGGGGCCCGAGGCCGGGGCCCGGGGCCGGGGCCCGAGGCCGGGGCCGGCGCCCGGGGACCCGCGACCCGCACGACCCGCGACCGGCCCCCTCCGCCATGCCGCCCGCCTCTAGTCAAATATTACACTCACCACAAGACATAGAATTTTATATTTACACAAATAATTATATTATATTGATATAGTATTCTAGTTTAAGGCGATTATGATTTACAAGTAAGCAGTGTGTTTAAAGGATATTCTTAAAAAAAGTAATATCGTTTGAAGTGTGTCTAGTTCGTTACTCTGAAAGTCTTATCTCACCATTGTGCAATATAAGTTGTTACGCTTTATGAAATTGTTTTAGCGTCGTTTTTATTTGAAGCATTAGTTTATTTTATGAATGTTTCTTATGTTACCGTTGTAGATTATTCGTCGACGTGGTCTCGGTTTGTAAACCGACTGCGAGCCGACCGCATGAGGCGCGCGTCTTGTCTATTTAGGGAGTGTGTGGTCGCTGCTGGCCTCTCCGGGTCACCAGGTCACTAGGTCGCCAGGTCGCTAGGCTGCCAGGGCGCTAGGTCGCCAGGGCCCCAGGTAGCCACGGGCGCCAGGGCGCCAGGTCGCCAGGTAGCCACGGGCGCCAGGGCGCCAGGGCGCCATGGCGCCAACGCGGGCGGCGCCGCGCCGCGACCGACTTAGGTTACAGGTTACAAATGGATGCCAAACCGGAACACGTATACTTAGTATATCGATTATCGATAATATCACCTCGTGGGTAATGTAGACGTAATGCGCCCGGGCACCGCCCGGGACGATTAATAATATTGTGTACTTATATCTTTATACTGATTAAAATTAAATTCCCTAAAAATATATAGCGGACACGCGAACATTTGTAATAGATTAATGAGTCCTCTCAGAATGTATAAAACAATCGCCCATAAAAGTGATTCTAGGATACAGGGTATGCTTTGCAATTATTTAAATGTATCTAAATAATTTGTCATATGGGCAGACCTCGCCGACTGTCTGCCGCAGTCCGCACTCACAGTGCCCGCGTCACTCTCGGGTCCACTAGTCTGTCGCAACTTTTTATACTCTGTCGTCTATCGTAGCGTAACGGAACTCATCCTCATCTCACACTCAATGAACGCGCTTCGCTCGGTTCCTCTCCGACGGCCGAGCATCCTTCACCAGTTAGTGCCACTTGCGTTACTGAAGTATCCTCCCTCACTTGTCACGCGTCGCTCGCGCCGCGCTCTGCGCCACACGTGGTACCGCGGCACTCGCGACACATCCACAACATTGTTAGTATTACGAAATCGAATTTCAAATAAAAACTGTTTAGCTCCTGAGTACTCCTGACATTTTATAAATCGTTCGCATACTCAATACGTCGTAGCGCTCGCGTACACGTGAACATCATCGATGTACTCAAGAACGTCTGAAACGTTGCTATGTGGTATGCGGTATGCGGATCGAAGGCGGGTCGTTAGTGCGCAGTACAGTTAGTTAGGTCGTCGCGGTGCGGGCGCGGCGTGACGTCACCGAGCGGTACGCTACACGCACGGCGTGACGTCACCGCAGTACACTACACGCGCGGCGTGACGTTACCGCATACACTACGCGCGCGGCGTGACGTTACCGCATATTCCACACGCGCGGCGTGACGTCACCGCGGCACACTACACGCGCGAAGTGACGTCACCGCATACACTACACGCGCGACGTGACGTCACCGCGGTACACTACACGCGCGGCGTGACGTCACCGCGGTACACTACACGCGCGCTTAACACCGATCGACGCTAGTTAGTACATAAGATGAATGCCAATATTTTAATCAGAAAAAAAAACAAAACTTAGAATTGGGAATTATTAATCATATTATTATATCTATTTATATAATAAAAATATGGAGAGAGGCGCATAGTGCTTATTATGAATAGTAGGTTCTAGTAATGAAACAAAACGATCTAGTCATATCTCCTTTCTGTTATTTATTTTTTCTATCGCTTAGCATAGTTTAGCTTCAAGCACACGTTCGTACTTACGTTTATTATATTACCATTACATGGTACCGTCTCATTTGTGTACTTAGAACGTCTATCCGTTACTGTTTACGTTCCTCGGGTGTACTAGAGCCAGTTTGTATCATAGAGCAATTAATTATTATCTTATCAAGTACGTCTTACTTCCTAACTTACTTAACTTACATTAGATCGACATATTTTGACATAAACCTATGTTATATGAGATGAAATATACTACTAATTTAATTTTGATAAGTTATCCAGAATACTGTTACGTCAGCATCCATTACCTTTAGATTAGTTAAGGTTAATTGAGATATTTTATCGGTATAGATCGGTAGACGAGTTATGAATGGTATAACCGTTTGGTTAAGTTAGAGGTTTAAAGTTACCTTAGGACAAGTTAAAGGAGTATGTTTTAGGTAGAGAAGATATTACTCTCATAGTTCTGCTAAAGATTGTAGCTAGTGCGCTGACTGTATGCTCCGCAGCGCGGACTGCAGTCAGCGCGCACAGTATCGCGCCGTCCGTTATGAAAAAGATCTCATGTCTATTTATACTGAAGCCGATCCGATTCAGTTCCCCAGTTTCGCTTCAACTACCCTACTGGATATATTTAGTAGTTATCGACTCTGGACAGACGTCACAGGTTTAGTTCTAAATTATTAAGGTCCACCTCGAGCCCGGAGCGTGCTTGTGTTAGTGCTGCTAACGTAAACACTGGCCACTTCAAAATAATGAATATTAAGGACTGGGATTAACCGTAGCGTAGACAAATCATTAGAAGAGAACTGCCACGTAACACTAGCACACGTGGAGCTCGCGACGCGGCGCCTCGCGGTGGAGCGAGTTGCTTCTTAGTTCCACAGTAACGATTGTACATACATATGACGTCATATCTTTAGGAGCTTACTAGCCTTTTGCCCCGGGACCGCCCGGGCGGGTGACAGGGTGTCGCTGTGTTAATGCTAAGTGGAAATCATAATCATTAACCGTTTTTTAGAATGGTTACACGCCATACTTGATAAAGTGTACGGGTCACAGGCGCCTGGACTGAAGCAACCATGTAACTGTACATATAAAGTACAGCCACGTACAATTCGACTTTAAGATAGCTTTTAGCCAAATTCTGATTGTATAGAAGAAAGTAATCTCGGATATTTTCCACGAGTTTCAGTCGCCTGATAAAACCTAAAATGTATAAAAATGGTGAACTAAAATAAATACTCGTAAACTATGTCCCACGTTGTTCTGGATAACTTATATTGGAATAGTTTAAGAGTCAACAAGGAGGGCTTGTGTTCAGGATTGTTCGGGACTGATTGACCTGTACCCTACGATTACTCGTAGATATGTGAAAGGTGGATCTTGTTACTAATTGACCATCGATTTGAAGTCGATGCCATCCACCATTTGTACATTCATAAATTAAACTGTAATATAGTATGTGAAGAATATAAAATATATACCATTTAAATTAAATATATTACTTACTTTGTAAATATAAGCCCATCCTAAACCTATGTATAGACTACGAGAGTAAGGTAGTCTTGTTTCAGCCATTTCAACCCTAAATATATGAAAATGCCTTCAGAATTCGTGTTTATATTTCCCCGAATAATCCTGAGCATGGTTACCGCAGTCCGCGTACTGTTTACATTATAGCTCACGAAGGGCCACCCACCGGTGCCTGTGATATACGCTTGTAATGATCGTCCATTCGACCACACTGGGTACTGTACGCCACTACACTTGGCTTGTGTTGTTCCTCAGTCGTGTCGCGTTACCGAACTTGTACAATATGATGCCATAATATATATTATGTTATATCATTTAAAAACTAACTCGAATTAATTATTTTAGTATTAAGACAATTATTATGGGCGTCGATAGATGAGTTGAAAATAAAGGTTTTGAGTAAAATATGAATGCTGAAGATTCACGTTGGTTCGATGTAAGAGAAGGCGATATCGATATGGTATACGTTCATTCCTCTCATCAATTTAATAATACAGTCTCCGAAATAACATAGTAATAAACCTTGGACATATTCGTCTGCTGTCACCGCATCTATCGACATCGATAAAGTTTCAGGCTATCTATCGATAGATAGGCTAATTATCGACACCTCCGAATGTTCGCGATGTATAACTTTGTACAGAGACTGTCTCGCCGCAGTCAATTGTTTCATCGCTAACACTTAGCCCCAACGTGTTGTATTATAAAAATTTAGTTAACTAAATACGTTAGACAAATATTGTTTGATGATTGTCGTTTGAACGATCATCGAATTGACCAGTCTGCAAAGTCGAACACATACTCAAATACATACATCCAATCTTTAAATAAAGTTTTTAAGGGACTTGTTAGTCGCCAACTATTTAACTTTTATAGATATTCAATTATAAGATTGGGGTTATTATTTGGTGCGTGGCACTGTGCCGACTGCACCTCATCACGTTCGCAGGGACGACCTTGTGTTCCCAACACTGAACAGAGTATCAACTGCAGTGCATTGATAGCTAGCCATTGAAATGTTTATTCTCATATATTGTTATAGTTCGCCAAAGATTTGTAAAAAAAAATAAGAAATAAAGAGTGTTATGATCACTTTTAAAACGTCGCTAGTTAATCGTTTATTTTTATTTTTTATATTTATGAACTTTATTAGTGTAGAGAATACTGACAGATTATTAGAAAATTGTGGAATATGTTCATAGATACACGTTATTATGAAACTAATACAATAATTCGCCTACTTTGCATGTCTAATTTAGTTATTGAACTTTTAAACCTATTATCGAGTTATTAATATGTATATTAATATGTATATTGCTGAAATATTTTAAAACTAAATTACTATTCAATTATTTATTATTATACACTTATTACGTTTAGTATGCTAGAAATATGATGAAGGATAATAAATAATTTTAATTATATTACGGTATGTGTTTTATTTATAATAAATATTGTGGTTCTAAGGTATACAACGATTGTATCAGGTACAGTGTTTTAGAAGCTACACATTACAAGAATCTCAACATACATTTAGCATAGCTAGAAACTAGCCTAGAACCGCGGATGTCCCGGTTCAGGTTAAGTAAGAACACTTACATAAAACAAGAACTTACAAAAACAACAAACATGTTGGTAACCTACGACGTAGCAGCATGGCAGGTTAGTGTAAGACAAAAGGTTTCGCTGACAGTAGTGTTGGGAAATATCCAACCATAAAAACAACTCATTACCAAATTTTTTTAAGTATTTAAAGAGCGTCCACACGGCAAATGATAATAACATAATTCTTCACTCGTGTTTAACATTTGTAAGGTTTGTTGGCGCACGAGTGGGACGCAGCTTTAAGGCATGGACTGACTTACACTTGAACGATTGTGTAGGTTTTCACAGACCTCTTAATAATAAACTCAGAATATATAAAACTGAAATAATTTCATTAAAAATCATACACACACGGTCAGACAGGGCACAGATCAAATCAAATAGGTTTCTTACTGAAATAATCGGTGATTTTTCTGCTGATACTCTTATTGTGTTTCGAAGCGGGCTCATTGTCGTGTTCTGCAGGCGGGCTGCTATCATTAAGTAAAGAGTTTCTTCTTTGGTTACCGACCAATGTATTTGCTGCAGTGGGATTTTGTAGCTCACCGCCTTCTATTTCCGTCATGGCATCGAATAAAGACATGCGGGCATTCGATGGTGTCTTTTCTTCTACTTTGTTGACATTTGTTGTCTGCTGTCTGGTTGGCTGGTTTAATGGTGTGTAAGCCTGTTGGACTGACTTCTCCGACTGAATAGTGACCTCAAGCAAGCTCTGATCCATATCATCTTGAGAGAACAAATCCGGGGATTTACTTGAGAGCTCGCTTTCAACTGCCGATATGGTCGCCGGTACGCTTTCTGTTATACTCTGAAATTAACGATGGATAGGGTTAAATACCATTGAGAGGAGCAGGTGATGAGTTCGATTGAAGTGGATCCAACCACAGTCGCGCCGACGGCCACGCGACCGGCACAGGACAACTACGTATGGGATGTTGTTGTCGTGGCCGTAGCACACTCACACTAGAATCTGAGTTTGTTTCGGCCTTTCTTCTCAGAGTAGTTAGTTACGAAACGCCGACCTCATCTAGTTGTTTTTTTTTTTAATATGGTTGACGTGTAAAAGTGTTTGTACAAACCTACTTACAGAAAATAAATCATTTATTTATTATTTATAATCAGCCTATAATGTTCTCACTGCTGGGACACAGGCCTTCTCTCTTTGAGAGGGAGTGGGCTGGGCCAACCACGCGGGCCCCGTGCGTGTCTTCGAATTTTAGGTTCTAGGACGTGCCGGTTTCATCACGATGTTTTCCTTCACCGATTTGAGAGCAGTGGTGATGAAATAAATTACAGAAAGTAAAGCGCCTGCCTTGGTATGAACCCACGACCACTCGTAAGTCGGGGCCGATACCACCGGGCCACCTCTGCTCATTCTATAATTAAGATGGATCCCTTTATTGGAAAAAACCCAATGGTGTTACGTTTTATGAAACTTCTGTGAACTAATAAGTCGACAAAAAAAAAGGGGTAGAGCTAGAAACTTGAATACAAAAGGGGTAGCGCTAGAAACTTGAATACAAAAGGGGTAGGGCTAGAAACTTGAATACAAAAGGGGTAGGGCTAGAAACTTGAATACAAAAGGGGTAGGGGTAGAAACTTGAATACAAAAGGGGTAGGGCTAGAAACTTGAATACAAAAGGGGTAGGGGTAGAAACTTGAATACAAAAGGGGTAGAGCTAGAAACTTGAATACAAAAGGGGTAGGGCTAGAAACTTGAATACAAAAGGGGTAGGGCTAGAAACTTGAATACAAAAGGGGTAGGGGTAGAAACTTGAATACAAAAGGGGTAGAGCTAGAAACTTGAATACAAAAGAGGTAGGGCTAGAAACTTGAATACAAAAGGGGTAGGGCTAGAAACTTGAATACGAAAGACATGTTTGACATCAAGTATTTATGTAGAAGTTATCCACTCGATAAATAATCTGCCTGACATTATTTGATGCTTATTCCATACCTAAAGGCTAGCTGGTGGAACAGGCCGTTAATACACAGTGTCTGTGTAGTACTTACAGTTTCCATGGCATCATCGCTCGGACTAGGTGACGGTTCCTTCCCTCCCTTCAACACTTGCTCTAGATACGGATGCAGCCGTTTGAATACTACGTCTTTCTCTTGAGAGAACCTCACTATGTATTTGTATAGTTGACCTAAAAAGGATATAAGTAGTCAATTAAAACATCTACTTAATAAATCTTCTACACAAGCAGTAAATAAACTACACAATAAAAGTTAGATTTTGTAGTGATGTTTTTATTATGTATTAGTTTATTATTTTGTAAGATTATTTGTGTATTTTTTCTATGGGCCTTAGTTGCCTAAAAATAAAGCAATTATTATAATATAATACAAATGTTAAATTCATTAATTCACTGACAGACAGCGCACGAGTTAACAAGAGTTATTTTTATAATGAAGGTGAGTACTAAGGAAGTACTTCTGAACATTCTACCCCTAAAGGGGTGAAATAGGGGATGAAAGGTCGACATTTTTGCGGATGTGAAATCTCATCGGGCATACGGCTTGTCTAGTTATAAATAACTAACAATCACTGTCTCGACAATATTAATACACACGAATAGTAATTCCAGCCGACACACACCATTATTGACACGTAAAAAGAGGAAGAAGAACATTTACAGATGCACAATCGGCTCACAATGTTCCCTGTTCCCACTTCCCATCGCTGGGACACACGCCTTCTCTCTGTGAGAGTTAGTGAATGTCACAATCGGCCTACAATGTTCCCACTTCCCACTGCTGAGACACACGCCTCTTCTCTGTGAGAGTTAGTGGATGTCACATTTTTAGGTAATTTGTAAGAATTGATTGAATTGAGGTTATCAATCTAGAACAAATGCAATGCTCATCCGCATGATGCTAGTGCTACAAACAATGGAAAAACTTCGAAAAAAATTAAGCAAATTAACTGTTTATACTCACCAACAGTAACATTACATTGTGCCAGCAAATTATACATATTCACAATATCATCTCTGAGCTGTATATCTCCAAAGGTGAAATACGCCATGGGTCGTCGTGCTTCCGTGCATGCCATCAGTTGAAGCAAGCTCTTCAAGTGAGGGGTTCCTCCGAAGGCCCCGCAGCCCCAGTTGCCGGTGGCTACTCCTGGGAACTGCAGACTATCTGATTGGAGATCCGTGTCGAAGGATACGCCGACCCATGCCTGGGGAAAATGTTAGGATAGTTGTTGACACATACTCAAGAGTCCATGAGAAAAAACTATATACACACATCAAAAAAGTCTAAGCAACACGCATTATTTACAGAAACTGCATGTTTTATTAATTGATACTTTATTTTTTCTTAACAAAGTAGATTGGTATACAATCTTTTTGTTCACGGAAACATAAACTGGCTGATTTAAAAAATATAAACATATCGATTGTGCTTTGTTTAAATAAAAAAAAGCAAATTATGTTTTCCCGATTTCATAATTATGTTTTTGTTGCTTGATAAATTTGGTACTTATTTAACTCACTTTTAGCATTTTGAGATAAACAGTTTTTGAAAAAAAATTGTGGTAAGTTATTTTTATATCATGGGGCGAAGCCATTTGACTGCTGATAAAATGCAGAAAGCTGTAGGAATGCTACAAGCGGGAAGAAATCAGTCCCAGGTATCGTCATTTTGGTGTCAATAGGAGCGTGATTTGTCGTCTTTCGCAGCGTTACGTTAATACAGGGGATCCTGCTGAGCAGCACCCAGGACGTGGAAGGAGTACAACCGCTCCACAGGACCGATACATACAACTGACTGCAAGACGTCAGCCGATGTTAACCGCCCGGGAGACAGGTTTAAAGCTAAAACTCTCAAGCGGAGTTGTTGTGTAAGCCACCAAACCGTGAGAAATAGGCTGCATGAATACGGCCTCCGAGCACGGCGCCCAATTAGGTGCCCATCTATATGCCATGGGAATCGCTCCCGTCTCAACAAATGGTGAAACACTTGACATGGACCCAGGAGCAAGTGGATAAAATTCTATTTTGCGATGAGTACGCTACGAGAAAGGGCACAACATTGTATATGTTAGCTGTACGTTTCCCGAATAGAATAAAATAAAAATAAATAATTTCTGAGCATTTTTTGATGCATTAGTGACTAAAGCAAAAAAATATTTGATTTAATTGTTAATTTAATCACATTATTAACAACATGTGTACCGTAACAGACGTAGTAGTATAAAATAAAGTTAAAACAAAATTAAACTTTTTCTTTGTCTTATTACAAAAATATGCTTAAGTACTGTTTTATACTAAGACCACAAGGTCTAGGATTGTTACGGTATTCAAGTTAATATCAGGCTCAAAACGTGTTCTTATATCTTATACAAAACGAAGACTTTTTGAGGATCAGTTAGTACCAAAGAAGGTTCATGGTTCCACAGATAAGAAACAAAAATGGCATTCTTTCATTCGTTCATTCTGCATCTATTTGAAGCAACGTTTCGTTTCTCTAAATATTGATAGTATAATAACACTTGAAATGCATAAATAATTATTAATCAATACAAAAATATGTCATAAATCGTTCTTTGTTTAGGTTACAATATATTGAACAAGCACAACTTGTACTTTTGACGTGCTTTTTACAATCAAGTTATCATATTTTTTAACACCTCTAGCGTGAAGTGGAGTGAATTACATAGGTACGGCGCGGCGGCGCGGCACTCGTAATTTGAGAAGAATGTTTATGTTGTGTCCATCCATAAATAATACATCTTAGTATTAGGTACTGTTGATAATATGTGGTTTGTTCGTGAGTTGTGTCTGGTTAAACCGTTGAAGATAAACTTAGTAAAACCCTAAGACGACACACTGACCAAAACATGGATTTTTAATTAATATTAAGTAAGCAATGCTTTGTATCATCTTATTTCGACTGCCTAACGCGAATGTTCATATTATTATAGGAAATATTACGTCGTACTACGTATGACGATGTCTGTAAGATCGCTGAGACGTTTCCAGCATAATTATCCAAATCTTCCAAATCCATCAAGTCGATTTGTAAATAAAAAGCCATACAATAACAATAAACGCTAACCTCAAATAAATTAGTACCGAAGTTAGTCCATAGACAAACTAGGGGTCTCGGCGGACTAACTTTAGTACCATAGCTTGTTCATGAACTAGTGATAAACTTCATTTTATAATAACGTTTTATTTAGTCATGGTGACAAACCTAGTAATTATCCTAGTACTAAATTTAGATCGTGTTTTGGAATAAGACGGTTTGTGTTCTTAAACAATATAAAATTAAATGCCATTTACAAATTTCCACTGATAAAAACTAAAAATATAAACGAGAAAACAAAAAGGTCGGAACAAAATACCTATAACATAAATTAGTAAAAAAATTAATAGTACACGATCAGCTGATACAAACTAAAAATCGTTTAGACTAAAACACTTACTTTACCGTAAAGAAGCTTTTCACCAACAAATGCTTAAGCCGAGAAACACTGGTATTGAATATATCCAAATCATGTTCCCTAGAAAGTTCATTGAAACTTCTGCTCGCACGGATTAGAAACGAATTCTGCCTGTACGCGGACTTGGAGTGAGGGACATGTATCAAGCTATATTTGCGAAACATTTTGCAGTGTGTAACTAATCCTAAACTGCCTAACAGCTCAGGGCAATCTATAGTACCATCTGCAATTTTAAATAAGTAGCTCATGCAGTGGTAAGATGTGGAACCTCTTACAATGCACTATATAATTGGGAGTATATTTCCTGGTTTTGTACTGCAAGAAAAGTAGGAACCACTTTTGAATTCCCTAAATTCTGTCAATATAAATATTATAATTAGGGTTCCACACTTGTGAGGCGTACTCCAAATGGCTGCGGACAACAGCACAATAAAGAATTTTAAAAGTTAATACATTTTTAAAATCAGCAGAAACGTGATTGCACGTGGTTTACATGTGTAAGTAGTAACAAAACATTTAGAAACATTCAGTTCTAGTTTATTATGGAGACAATAATTTTGAAGTCCATCTAAATCCCGCTGGAAACCAAAACAGGCGGAAAGTTCTGATAAAGGGCATACAATTTTCATATCATCGGCATAAAGAATAATTATCTTAGAATGGGTACAGCACGAATCAATGTCATTTATGAAAATAATAAAAAGTAAAGGACCCAAAAGGGATCCTTGTGGTATTCTCGAGGGTATTTTAACAGTTACAGAACTGTATCCATTCAGTACAACCGTTTGACAGCGATTCTCAATATAAGACGTAAACCACCTGAATAAATCACCTCTGATACCCACTGCAAGGAGCTTACGCAAAAGGACACCGTTGTCTATACGGTCAAATGCCTTGCTGTAGTCAGTAGACCACATCCACTTGAGAGGGTTCAGCCATGGTGGAGGACAAGTAGTCGGAACATATAAGCAAGTTCGATACAATAGATCTGTTTTTAAGAAGCCAAGTTGACAGTGATTAAGTGATTGTTTAATAGAATAATTCACAATAAACTGTAGAGTAAACAACTTTTTCTAAAAACCTTTGCAAACAAGCAAAGCTTAGATATTGGCCTGTAGTTTTCTACATTGTCCTTAGGGCCTTTTTTATGCACGGGGGTAATAAATGCTGTCTTCCAAACGTGTGGCACCACTCCCTCACTAAGAGAGCGCCGAAATATTAGGGTAAGTGGTAAAGTTAAGCTTTGAGCGTACCCAATTATAAGTATAGCAGGAATACCAGCAGGTTCTGCAGTCTTATTACCGTCAGTAGCCTTTAGGAGTTTCAGTACCACAGATTCACAGACTTTAGTAGGGCTTATATCAGAGGCAGGCGTTTGAAAATCTAATTTTCCACTATAAATATCAGTTACTGTATCTAAAATTGAGTCCTGGATTCGTCGAAGGGTATACAACAAGTTGTTGGCAGTGAAAGCCGAGGTTATGAAGTCCGTGATTATAGTTATGTTTTGCACTTGCTGAGAAAGATTTTTATAGGAATCTTGGAGATAATTTAGCTTTTGATTTATTATTTTGTGATGTTTGTTTATAGTATTCTCCATCCTTTTCATGAGATTAAATTCAGCTTCTACGACCGACGTTTGGTTTTTCCAGAGGTTGTATAAATGGTTTTCATTATGCTTTAAAAGGTCAATATCCTTCTCATATTTATCTGCAAATCGTTGGTCCAACACTCCGAATAAACTATTTGCAACGTAGCCTACTCCGTCTAGAAAGCCGCGTCGCCGGCGTTTCTTATTAGTCATAAACGAGTCATTCATCATGACAATATTATTATAATGTTTAATTTCTTCGAACTCGTGCTCGAGTTGTGACATGACGCCGTCGCAAGGTGTTTGTGTTCTAATCGTAGAGCATAAGGTTTCAAGATACTTAATATACTTTAGTAATGCCGCCGTTCCTTCTTGATAAGGATTTGTGTCATAATAGACTATTAAATGCCAATCATCTCTAATTAAGTGCATATTAGATATTTTGTCGAAGTAGACACTATTGTCTGTCAGCACGGTCAAGTTGTAGGATGCTTGAGCGGTGTTTATTAGTGACAGCAAAAATAATTTCAAAGATAAAACCATAGCTGCGAATGAGATACGTTTTTTCTTCGCCGCTGGCAATTTATTATTAACTTTTGGGGCATTTGGATCTTGATCATTTTTATTTGTTGGCAGTAAGGACAGTTTTACAACTGGGCGTTTTAAGACCCCGTTTTTGGTTTTGAGTGTGACGACCCTTACGTGTCCGTCACTTCCAGGATGTAGCGCTACTACGCGACCTAGACTCCATTTTCCTGGTGGAAGGTTGTCGTCCTTTATAATAACGATGTCGTTGAGGTTGAGATCTTTTTGATGCTGTCGCCATTTGGACCTAGTCGAAAGCAGCGAGAGGTAGTCAGTCTTCCATTTAGCCCATATATCTTGATAGATTTTTTGCGTCAACTGCCACCGTGTTCTGAGATCACGCTCTGTTTCGAAAATCGTTAAGTTGGGGCCGCTTGCTAAAAAGTGAGCCGGGGTCAAAAAGTCCAGATCCTCAGGATCTTCTGTCAGAGGGCACAGTGGTCTGGAGTTCAAACAAGCCTCGAGTTGGGATAGTAGGGTAATATATTCCTCGTAGGTTAGTTTTTGCTCTCCAACGACACGCTTGAGATGATGTTTTAGGCTCTTCACTGCCGCTTCCCAGAGTCCGCCTGCAGATGGCCATGATGGGGCGTTAAAGTGCCACTCAATATTCATTTCAGAGATTGTTGAGATTACTTCGTGGTCAGACAAAACGTAGGAGATTTCGGCAAACTCTTGTTTTAAAATTTTGTTGGCTCCTATGAAGTTAGTTCCTTGATCACTATAGATGTGCCCAGGAACTCCTCTTCTAGCCGACATTCGTCGAAGTGCGGCAATAAATGCTGACGCTGTGAGATCTGAGGCTCGAGGTTTGAGATTCTGCAGTAGGTTGGAACGTAGGAGGTTTCCATTCAGGGATTTGCGGTCTGTTTGCGAGGGGGTCGTAGTTTTTAATAGTAGTTTTAATGTTGTTATATTTTTCCTTCATTTGATCGTATTGATTGGTACTGAAATAGTCATGAGATTGATCACCAAAAGACAGCAAATTCATATGATTATTATGGAACTCTGTAAAGTATTGTTCCAAGGTAGCTAATCGACGGCGTAAGTAGTCTGAGGTCTTGCGCTCTGCACCATCCTTCTTGAAATTGGTGAAGAGCCTATCTACGGCTTCGATGAGTTGTTGTTGGGTTGCTAAAATGTCATCCATTTCCGACATTATAAAGATAAAAAAGAGACCTTACTTGTACTGAAGGCTTCTTTGGAGATCAAATGTCCTTGCGACGGCTGCAAGAACGAACCTGGAGTAACAGCGCGATGAGATGATGCGATGCTTTCGTAAAACTCAGGGTCAATCAGTATCAGCAGGATGATGGCACGTTTCCGTCCGGGGCACCGAGATAAATTAAGATCAGCAAGATAATGGCACCCTTCCGTCCGGAGTACCGAGGTCAGCAGGATGATGAAATTTTTGGAAGTAAATTCACTCAGTTCGGTTTGCCAGGGTCTGGTAATAAGTTCCAAGCGAGACACTCACACAGTACAATTATTTGATATACGCGTAATAGTCCCGCTCCGACGGCTCGAAGGACCAATGTTCGGGGTTGGGGTGAGTTTAAGATAAACTAAGGTTTAAGATTACAAAGTTAGCTATATTTCAGTAATATGGGATAACGATTAAAACTAATGAGGTTAATGAGATGAGGATGAGTCGCGCCCGATATGCTATCCGAATACGTACTGACTATATTACTTAGTAATATATAAAATATGCAATGCATAGAGCGCGGTGTCGCAGTTACGCTGCCATGTTTATTATTGTTCGGTGATTGACCTGAACAGTAGGAATGGGTCTCGCGGTACTAAGGAGCTACTCCTTATCGACATGGCCATTAGCCAACAGGTTCGTCGATCCCGCAAGGATCTGTCGACATGCTGGATAGACTATAAGAAGGCCTACGACTCGGTGCCACATACATGGCTCATGTGGGTGCTAGAGTTGTACAAGATAGATGCAACTCTGCGCACCTTCCTGATGTCGTTTATGGGGCAATGGATGACGGTCAATGATTATCGATGTTACCATTCCACATGACGAGAACCTCGTGAAAGCTGAGAAAGAGAAACAAATTAAATATCTCGACTTAGCACACGAGGTTGTTGACATGTGGAATGTGAGCTCGGCTGTCATTGTGCCGATTGTCGTATCGGCCAATGGCCTGATGGACGAAAGCCTCGATCAACATCTTTCGAGGCTCTCGTTAGGTGATTGGATCAAGGGCCTGATTCAGAAGGCAGTACTCCTCGATACGGCTCGCATCGTGAGGAAGTTTCTATCTCTGGAGCCCTAACCACCGGTAGCTTGGACCCTGCTCCCGATACCGGCGAACAACTTTTTTTTTTCATATCAGGGAGCAGTGCGGGCGCTCACAGTGAGCAACGGGTAATAAAGTGCATCACCGATCTAACAACCCTCTTAAAAAAAAACAATTCTGTCTGTCGTTGCGAAGACTCGGTTAACCTATGACGGTCTTACTGACTGATATTAGGACGGCACTTCTCACTGCAAGTCGACCTGTCCTTTGCTGGCCAGGGTCGCAAGCGACTTTGGTTTTATTAATTTCTCAAAGCTGTAATATCCTGCAAATCCAGCTAAACCCATACAGCGGCATAGGGCACGGCGTCTATGGCCAGCACGGCAACTGTCGCATCATACCTTGTTAAGCTCCCTAGTGATGGCCTCTCTCCGGAACTCTTGCGCGACTGCGGCATAGGGCACGGCGTCTATGGCCAGCACGGCAACTGTCGCATCATACCTTGTTAAGCTCCCTAGTGATGGCCTCTCTCCGGAACTCTTGCGCGACTGCGGCATAGGGCACGGCGTCTATGGCCAGCACGGCACAGCGGCGGCGGCCGGCCGAGTCGCGCGGCGTGGCGTCGGGACAGTCGCCCGCAAACTGGAACGTGTGCCCGTAGCCCGAGTACTTGCTGTAGCGTTCGCAACCTGCGAGGATTTCAAATTGGAAGCTTATATTTCAAAATTTGAAAGACTCCATGACAGGAACGTGTGCCTGGAGCCCGTGAACTTGCTGTAGCTTTCGCAGCTTATGACGACGATGCAGGATTTGAAATTGAAAGCTAATGATTCGAAACTTGAGATTTGAAAGAGTGGTAATGATACTCGTACGAAGGGTTCATTGGATAATAGATACCATATTATAAGGAGATACTTATTAAACATAGTTTAGAGGGGGGTGAGAAGTGAAGAAAATTTGATAAACGAGTCAATAGCACAAATTCGGAAAAGCTTTATGAAATTTTAAAACTATGGAAATAGTAGATAGTTTATGAAACTGTTGCATGTTGAGGGTATTATAGCATCACAAGAGTGTTTTAAAACCTAGTTATGTGCAGTTTCATACACTACTTTATATACTCTCAGTCTCTCATACATTGGCTTCAACAAGTCAGCTCCACAAAAGATTTGGGCATAATTTTTAATCAAAGATCCTCACATTGAGATCCTTATGAAAAGTATCCGGAAGCTCATTTGGGTCTTTAAAACTTTACGACATGTTATGTCCGCGCAATTTATAAATAAGATCTATATAGTTACACAAATAACTTACTGCATTCCAACTTGGGGTGGAGCTACCAAAATCGATTTATTTCTCGAACTGGAAAGAGCTCAACGATCACTTATCAAGGTGATGTACTTAAAACCATTTAGGTTACCTACAACTGACTTGCTCTCCATTAGAAAACTTTATATACTAAACGAGTCCTTAACCCTGCATAAGTGTCTTCATTTTGACTCAGCAACTCAGAGCAGAAGGTGCAGAGACATAGTGGCCCACTCCCCAGGGATTCGAACTGTCTTATGTCAATGTAAAACGTCAATATATTTCTCAATCCACCGACATCTATAATAAACTGAACCGTAAATTAGATAGAACATATCCCCTGTAAGTTGTTATATTATGATTGTAAAAATCAATAACTGAATGGCTGAGATCCGAGGGCGAGAACATATGAAGAAACAGAAAACATTCTGACAAGAATAAGCAAAAACAAGAAAAGGAAAAAGGTAAACAAGAAGCGGTACACCCACACTTTATACATACACACACACACACACACTTTATACATACACACACACACACACGTGCACATCCCATAACCTGCTAAATTAATGTTATATTTTATTTTTATTTTTTCTATATACAGCGAGTACATAGAAAAAATAAAAAAAATGTTTTTTTAGCCTAATTTACATATTAGCCTTATCATTGTAAAACAACCACTAAAAAGAAGAGTGAGACAGCTCCGACACAAGTACTTTTGTAAGTTACTGGGGCTGCCTCAATGTTTGTATGACACAATGTTTAATAAGTTAAAATAAATATTTTTATTTTTATGTTTTGTATTGGGATTGAACTTACTAAATACAAGATCAAAGTTATAAGAGTAAGAAATTGTTTATTTCTTATAATAATTATTCTCGACTTTGCTGGTAATACAAGTCATTTCGTTCGCCGCATTTAAAACATCAGGCGGAGTCAAATTTTCTTCAAATTCACTGATATCAGACCTTTTTAAACATGAATAAAAAAACCCTCGAAATTCAGAACAACAAAACGTATGAATGGCGCCAAAACCCAGCACAACACCGCGCATGCGCTAATAAAACGGGCGCTGCCACAGACAAGTAAAAATTGGAATCAAAACTTTTTTGTAATGCTATAAAAATGGCGCGCCTCGCATATGCGTTCCGTTAGAAAAAACCATTGACATATAAACCTATGGACTCGCCCTACCTACAAAATTTGCGTGCATACCTACAAAAATATGGGCGCTTAAGATGGCCGCCTTTAATAGGGTTGTAACTACGTGCAACATGCGTAGGTGATATCGACATTTATAAAACATACATGAATTTGATTAAGGTATTGGTTTACATTTTTCGATTAGCCTCGTAAATGTAATGCAGGTGAAATGATAAGAATTTTAGAAGTTGTGGGTGTTTTATGTTTCATCATAGCCTGTTCTTACACTGGCTCTCTTTCCCTTTAAACCGAAACACGATAGTGGATGCATTGCTGCTTTGCGGCTGAAATAAGAAAGTTAGGCTTTTGTATTTATTGAAATGTTAATAAATATTTTTTTTTACTTTTTTTTTTTATCCAATGACTACTAATCATTCATGAAGTGAGCTGCCATTGTAAGACGATTTGTAAACAAGCATATTACAAATTAGAGGATTATATCCAAGATAAATAAATAAATAAAATAAGATAAGAATGCTTGGAAACATGCTGGTCCAGCTCCATAGGACAATCTAGAGTCTAGACAAAATCAAACAGGTTGCTATTATAATTGTATAATTTATTATTTTTATGACATTTATTTTAAATTCTGTGATTACCTTAACTCACACTGATATTGTAATTTTTTTAGAAAATCGTATATATTTTTTACAATTTTTGTAAATATGTAAACACCATGTATCTATCACATAATTAATTTATCTGTCATTGCTTCATTCTTAACTCTTTTTATTACCTATTGTGGTATAGTAATTTTATTCTAGGTGCATCGTCTTCACATATAATTATATAAATAATGTATGTACCTATAAAAAATATTGTACAAGATTTTAAAAGAGTTGGGTGGAGTTTCTTGCCCATTCTTCTCCATACGAAACTACCTTTTGGAAGGGGCGACTGGAAACAGTTAAATTTTTTTGAAAATATTGACGTTCAAAAGTGCCATAAACAACATTAGTTTTTGTTTATACTAAACCCAAAAAGGGGTCATTGTACTCATCATTTTGAAAAAAAAATTCTATGGGACCAACCTTGAAATCACGAAATAAAAATCAGCTGTTCCATACATTTTGTCGATTTAAGTGAACACAAATGTAGGGAACAGCTGATTTTTTTTTCGCGATTTCAAGTTTGGTCCCATATCATTTTTTTTTTCAAAATGATGAGTACAATGACCCCTTTTCGGGTTTAGTATAAACAAAAACTAATGTTGTATATGTATTGATCCTAGGACCCCACGCTTACCAGACGTGCTTGCGACCACCTAGACCAACGGGGTAAATAAATAATAATATTTTGTTAACTTCCTACTTTTCGAACAACTTTTATGACATAATAACAATTTTTTATGTATAAAAGTAATTTATTCATTTCTGAACAAAATTAATTTATTCAAATAGTTTCTATATGAAATTTTATCACAATGTTTTCTTGCATGATAACGGAATCTTAAATCGATATAGGCTTTAATTATAGATTTAACAAGCAACAGCCTGTGGGTGGTGTTATGTTGCATGTTCAGCGGCAAATATAATATTTTTTCACTGGCATGGAGCAGATATGCCACATTTTATGTCTAGGGTTTATGTTTTCAGAACCAATAACTTCTATCCATTTCTTCTTTATAATTTCGTTTTTAGGAAATCTGTGGATTAAAACATCATTGCAATGTAGTTTACACACTAAACAAATATTATCGATACTTCGAATCGCATGCGAGCATCACACACACATCACTAACCTTACTACCAATATAAATATAGAATGTAAACAATGCAAAGAAATAAAGAAAATAACAAACGTTTTATCTTTTAAGCAATTTATACATGACACAGGTTTCAATAATTATCAAAAACATCATCTTGTAACAGTATAATAAACAAAATTGTACAATATTCGACTGGATTAGTGAAAACTAGTTACTAACCTGTGCAGAGACAAATTAGGCTGATTTTTGTTTTTTCTCGGACCACACTGTTTTATGCAACACGAGGGCATGGTTTTCCTATTAACAGCAAAACTCAGAACACCAAAATACTTAGTATATAGACGTATTTCTCTCGAAAATAATAAAAATATTTTGAGTAAGCAATCGTTTGACAGCACATCTACTACAAAACATGGCAATAAACATGACGACCGGTCACGCATACACATGATTTTGACGTCACACAAATTGTTGCCAAATTATGTCCTTGACAAACATATATACGTCTCTCTTTTCTTACGCAGTTCTTGACTAGTTAAAAAGAAACAAAACGCTTTATGACATGTGTGTGTCGATATGATAGATATTTGTATAACTATTCTTCATATAGTAGAATGGGGCATCTCCATAGTTTTCCTATCTCAATGGAAAAAACCGGCCAAGTGCGTGTCAGAACACGCACAATGAGGGGTCCGTAGTTGGGATGAATTTATCCAAAGAACAAACTTAACATTGTAGTTGAAAAAAATGTTCCCTCATAAATTTCAACTGAAAATGTAAGTTTGTACATACAGTATTGAGAGATTTACCATGTTATTTTAAGATCAAAGACTTCTTATAGGTTTTCTACAGGAAAACCTACAAGAAGCCTATAGTCTGAATCTAAGAGTATAGAACTATTTTCTGTATTTTTTTTCAACACTTTAGGATCAGTAGTTTCGGAGATAAGGTTGTATGCTCAATTTTTATCAATTTTCTTAAATAACTTGAAATCTATTTATTTTAAAATTATTAAAAAATAAATTAATCCTCATATTCCAAGCCCTTTCATTTGATATGTCACACGGTACAGTTTGCAAAACTTATGTTTTTAACTTCCGATGCAAAAACGACAGGGTGTTATAAGTTTGATGTGACTGTCTGTCTCTGTGTGTGTGTGTGTGTGTCTGTGGCATCGTAGCTCCCAAACGCACGAACCGATTTTGAGTTTGTTCTTTTTGTTTGAAAGGTGAATTAGTTGGGAGTATTTTTAACTATGTTTGATAGAAATTGGTTCAGCCGTTTCAAGGTTATACACTCTTTTGTTAGCTGCGGTAGGGATCTTAGACGCATAATGGGTATATACTTTACTTTCAAACATATGTGTGACCTGAAATATGAAACGCCCATGTATGCTATATAACTATGCAAGATTATGGAAATTCTTGGTCTGATGCTGCAGCCAGGATATCCAGCACACTAGTACAGTCTTGAAAAAAAATTGCAGATATGTTGTGTTTGGATTCGTTTTGATCACTATTTGAATCTACATACAGTGCAATGGTGGCAACACGATGAGCTGACGCTGCAGCCAGGATATCCAACACGTACGCGTAACGTACACGCTTGAAATTTTTTTTGTAGATATGAAGTGTTTGGATACGTTTAGGTGTCAAAAGACGCGTCTCCACGCGGGCTAGCGTCCTATGTAGTTAGTGAATTTTATGTTCAACAATTTTTTTTTGTTTTGGTCAAAAAGCATGTATTTTCGACCGAAAAGTATGTAAAAACCAGGAATTACGACTACCAAACAGGTCGCGAGCTCGTTGAAAAATAGTACTTATCATAACTTCTTTTGTAACAAAGTTAAAATTTTTTAAATAAAAATTACATTAAAAATTTAAAAAACCCCAACGCCAAAAAGAAAAGCAAACGTTTAAATAGTCAAAAATAATACCTATCCTTGAACCATCAAATTCGATTGAGTAGTACCTATATACAAGATGTCCCAGAATTAACGCACAACCTCTTGAGGGGTCACTGTACTCATCATTATGAACAACTTTTACTGGGAACAAACATGAAATCGCAATAAAAAAAAACCGCTGTCCCTACATTTTGTCGAGTTATGAGAACATACATGTAGGGAATAACTGATTTTTTTTCGCGATTTCAGGTTTGGTGCCATAGTAAAAGTTGTGCATAATGATGAGTACAATGACTCCGTAAGAGGTTGCGCGTTAATTCCGGGACATGTTGTATATTTTAATTATAGAAATTAATGGATGGCACGATACGGTTTGCTCATTGAAATAGCGCTATAATGTCGAGGCGGGGTACCGTTAATTTTAAAGCTGTTATAAAAGCGGATACTGTATAATATAAGAAATGACTTGCTTGTTTTAGTTTTTTGTTTTTTAGAGAAAAGGTGTTATATTATGATTGTATTTTTAAATTTCGGTATTGTGTTTATAAAGTATGTCAATATATACTCGTTTTGAAGTTTATAATTCGAATTTTACGATATGAGAGTAGATAAAATGGTATTATAACACCCGCCTATTATTGTCCCACTGCAGGGCAAAGGTCTCTTCTTATACACAGAAGGCACGAACATTGATCACCACGCTTGCCGAACACGGGTTGCCGATTACAGATTTATATTAACTATTAAGTCCAGGTTTCCTCACGATGTTTTCCGTCATCTATGACAGTAATGTTCAAGATAAACTGAGAAAGTACATACGAATTGAAAAAGTTACGTTAGAGGCGAGGCCTGGACCAGTGGCCAGTGGGCCATCACGACATTCAAATTAAAGCGCTGCTTTCATGTTCATAGTAATTGTTATTTTTATCTATAATAACTTGCACCGCCGAATTTCAATTAATTTTACGAATAAAGATAAACCACTATTACAATGGTTGTGAAGTTCCTTTAACGAATAATCAAAGTAGAAAAAAAAAATACCAATCATCATAAGTGCTTCATTAGGCCTCAATACTTCAGTGAAGAGCATGGATACCATCAGTTCGGGACATATGACGAACCGAATTTCCTCTTGAACACAGCCATGACCCAGAACACCACCGCCTAAATACCTGTATTGGAGAAACATGCGTTGTTAAAAAGAATTTGAGCAGCTTGTTTCATTGTCAATGTGATTTGTATGTGATGCAGTTGTAACAATTAAAAATAATCGCTCCGGCAGCGTCCCTGTTATCAAATATTGATAACAATGAAATAATCTAGGAGATAGAAAAAAAGAAAAAGAAAAAAAAGGATTTAGAATGAACAACTAGATGGCGCTAATATTAATGAATTAAAATAAAATATTACAAAGAATTTGTGTAACAAATATAATAAAATAAACACATCATTCCTTTGTTAAATTCATAACTTGACTTGACTTGTTGAATTCATAATTAAAATCAAACGATATTACTTAAAGGTTTGCGTTTATGAAAAGTCATCAACATTAATAGACACAGAAAGCTTGGTACTCTGTGGTTGATGTCACTGTGGTTTCACTGGCGTGATGGTCGAGGATCGACACAAATTATCAAGAGGAGCTTGATATTATTAAAGCCTGATGAATCGTAGGAGGAACGGGACTAAAGCCCGATTTAAATATAATCAACAATATCGGGTTCCAACAAGCACTGTAAGTATTAAGTTAGATAATCAAAATCAGCATTTGTCATAATTATCACCGCGTGGGTGGGATCTCACCATTTGTTTTCTCTTTAACAGGGATCTAAGTTTTAATTAGGAATACTTAACAGGGATCTAAGTTTTAATTAGGGATACTTAGATGAAAAACAAATAAAAGGCTCTTCTCAGCATAATTTAAGCCACATACCAGCTCACGGTGTTCAACCTATAATTTAAGCCACATACCAGCTCACGGTGTTCAACCTATAATTTAAGCCACATACCAGCTCACGGTGTTCAACCTAGAAGTATCAGGCTCTGAACACAGATGTGCTCGAAGAGATCACATCCTGGACTACAACTACACAGGCTAGTGGTTCTCAAGCGAAGGCCTGTCTCTGGGAGTATGGTTATTTGGGTAATTTGACCCACTGAATGTAAGTTACATTATTAATTTCTATTGACATCAAGAGAACTGTGAATTGGACTTGCTGTATGTGTGACCAGTGATTAAAGATTATTGAGAAGAACAAACAAGGATTTTATTTTGATCAGAACCTCGTGCACTTGAAAACCTTGAGAGTCTCTTATATAATTCTACCGTTGAGTCAGTTTGTTGGTAAGATTTCTAAGTAAGAATCTTACACATAGCTGCAGCATATCGTATATTTTTAACTTGCTTCAGTGCATATACAAATTTATTAATTCTAGTGCTTATATTATCTACATGTTCTTTCCAGTTAATATCTTTATCTATTATTACGTTACCTCTTCGATTTTATTTATATTAAATTTTATATTGTTTTTATTGTTATTTGATTGATTAAATTGAATGTAAACCGATTTATCTAAATTTATTTTTAAATTATTATTGTGTCAAGCCATAATGTGTCTATTGTATTATTAATGTCAATATCATGATCGGTCTTGTTTTTCTTTTTATCTGATGTCACTATGATAGATATATCGTCGGCAAATAATATGCATTTATGCTTGGTTGTTTTTATGATATCATCAATATATAAAAGAAACATTATTGGACCTAGCACGCTACCTTGCGGGACGCCATATTTATTTTGCTTATATTCTGACGAGTACGGTATCATATCCTTATTAATGTTGGTGTTAGATACCTTACGTCAATTTGCATGCAATAAAGTAACTAACATTTTAAATCACTTACTTGTTAGCAAAGTCAACTTGTATCAACGAATCAGCATCTTCAATAGTGTTGTGTGGCTCGACGTACAGCGGCAAAGAACCAATCAGACGAGTGCTTCGCGGCCACGAGGGGCAGTCGCCAGGCGGGACCGAGCGCCGCGAGAACGTCACGGTCCCGACCGGCACTGTACTGCAACGACACAGCGCATGTACGGACATATAACACACTACTTATATGCATAAATATAAAATAAATAGATCCCGTCTCAGTACCAATAGATTTTATTTTTTATTAGTCACATACATACACAACCTAGTCATAAACATTACAAGGAAAAAAAAGCTAACTGCATGTCGGACCACGCACAATGAAGGGTTCCGTAGTTGGAATGAATTTATCCTAGAACAAACTTAACATTGTAATTGAAAAACATGTTCCCTCATACCTATATTATTTAGGAATTAGTGGCAACACTGCCCGAGTGACATGTCAAGGTTTTGTTTCGTGTTTTAAAATTAATTTTAATTAGCATAAATTGTAAAAGGCATGTATTTAATGCGGCAACTAAGTAAAATGAATATAGGTTTAAAAAAAAAAATAGAGTGGGTACCATATATAATGGGTTGGCAGCTAATAAGGAGTATCGTAATAAGTAATAGGTAGCATATTAATATATCAGTAATAAGCTCCGTTTTAATTTAAACTAGCATCAAGTTTTTCTTTTGGGAACAGAATTAATATCTAAGCGGAAACTTAATGGCGAAAATAAAATAGAAAATGGGCATTCATAAATAATATATTATTATTGTATTATTAGGGCAGGTTTAGATTTCCTATATAATCTAGTCGTTTCTGGCACTCGCCGGCCGCTGCCGCGGCACCGCTCGCTTCGCTCGCTCGGCTCGTGCGTAGGAAGTCACAGTTTTATCCTAACCTAACCATTAAAAAAAAAAAAATAACCTACTCTAACTAGACTGGTAATATATTATCTTTGCCACCCTACTAACATTATTAGTCGCCAAGTCATTATTTATAGCTCCTCGCCTAATATTTTATTTGACTGGTATAGTTTATTTGCTACCTAAACGCAGCTGCTAGTTTTTAGTTTTTATAACACCTTTAATTTTGAACCTTACATAATATAATAGTCGCGAAAATATTTAATCGCTGGCAAGTTATTTTATTTGTTGCAAACATTTAGTCGACTTTTAAGTTATTAGTCACTCGGAAAATAATAAGCTATTGTAAAATTAAGGTGTCATTTTATGTGTAAACGTATTATTATACTTGCATACTCAGGATTATTGTTTTCCTGTAATAATATAAAGTAAAACACCGTGTTTGGTTACACACTGGTAACCTAAAACAAACAGCTGACCTTCGAAGTGCGCATTTAAACGGGAAGTATTGCTTTACTTTTAGTTTTTAATAGCAAGCAATCGTCACTTAGACTCTGTTACACGTCCTCGTTAAGTCTTAACATAAATAGTTCGCTGTTAGCACTTTGCACAGGGTCTAAATCGCATTGTTTACATCGTAGAAAACGAAACTTAGCGAAGATTCTGTTATTCTAATGCTACGGCTACATTGTCGCGATAACGCTAACTACACTTCACGTGCTCTCTGTTGTACACCGAGACGTGGAGCGGTGTGCGAAAGAGAGCGCGCGAAGTGTAGTTCGCGTTGTAGCTGTGGGGCGCGGCAGCCAGTTCAAACATTGACATACTCCAAAGGTTCCGATAAAAAATGCTTAGGATTATAACTAATGCACCATGGTACAGGACTAATGATAGCTTACATCGGGACTTAAAAATACCAAAGGTGAAAGAACAAATTACGCAAGCAGTCAGTGCGGCCTACAGGAATAGGATTAATTTTAGAATTTATTAATTAGGAACAATTTAGGTATAACTTAACAAAATACACGAAGATAGCTGCAAAAGTAAAATACTGTGGCGCAGCTATCAACGCCCCACACAACATACATGGCAGACATTTGTCCCACACACATATCTTTAAGGAAGTCTTATAGTAAAATTAACAATTACAAAAGAAAAATATTCACTCAAAAGTTTGTATGTAATAATGTAGAGTGGAAGTGAGGGCGAGAGTGTTTGTGAGTGTGAGTGTGAGTAAGATGTGCAATTAGTCTATTATGAGAGGATGCTAGCATGAGAGTTTATTTAAGACACTAAAAGTTGCTCAGTTGCATCATAGGACATAGATTTAAGCCAGTCTGTAAATTTTTTTTTTCAGTAAGTTTCTTGTTAAAGGGTAGATTTTGACTCTCTTATCTATATTATTGTAAAGCTTGGAGCTAATGTGGTTGAAGAGGCGATCTACTAACGCAAACCTGCAGAGCTCAGTTTTACAGATTCTATCAGCGCGTCGCTTTTTAGTGAGGTACTGAGGGTCGTAAAGCAAAACACAAATGCTGAAGATTTCAAAAACTATCTTTGCTTTGTATAAATTCAATCTCTTAGTATTATATAATTGCATAGCACATGTGTGAGCACTATGTACTTACTATAAAGCTACCATTTACTGAGTACTTCTTTCATTGACTTGAATGTGCAATGGCGGCTGAGAGTATGTCATGCTCACTGTAATGTCTCGCTGATGGTGGCGCGTATGTTGGATCATTTAGCTCCCTTCAAAATGGTTGAGTTGAATGGTGCTAATCCATGCGTCATGTTCTTGAACGGGCGCCATCAGTAGGGACTGGTCATCTCTTAGCGGCCTTGGCTTATTTTAATTTAAGTTTTGAATTGTTTTTTTTTTATATTTTTGTTACGGACGCCTTTGACGTTTTGCATCGTTCTCACATGTTTAATTTCAACACGAATGATGTAACCAATATTTTGTAACCATATGTTAATTTAAAAGAGTGTCCGTGGAGTTTCTTGCCCGTTCTTCTTGACAATTCAAAAGTGCCTGTAATTGGTTTATTTGAAATAAATGCTTTGAGTTTGAGTTTGAAAAAAAGGTGGTGTTTCTTAAGCACTGTGTGTAGTACGTATAGCTGTCTTACTGTGAGGACCTCACAAAGTGAATAAAATTCAATAGTCGGAAATCGAATAGGTTTCCTCGCGAGTCCTCTCTAAACGCAATATGATAGTCTTGTGGGTTCCCCCCCCTCGTAGTTATGCAGTAACTGAGAACAGATTGAGCGAGAGCGAAATAAATCATTTTCAGGAATTGATAGTCAGCAGCCGTGCGAAGTTTTTTGAATAAATAAATCAGTCTTTTGACACGAATCACGATAGAGTCAACCTGTTTTTTCCAAGTTAGAATATAACTCCAAGATATTTGATACTGCCAGACCGTTCTATCTGGGCACAGTAACTGGTGGTGGCCGCTGGGTAAGGACAAACATGAGGCTGATCCCAAATGTCGTAGGTGGTTGGCTAACAATTCCCGGGGAAAAGGGGACGAACTTGGTCTTTGATATATTGAGTGTGAGCAGATTCGAGGTTAACCACATCATGACTAACCTCAAAGCAGCCTCTGCCTTCTCACGAGCTTCAGGCCAGTCCCTACCATGAGTTAAAAGAGCAGTGTCAATCGCATATGTAGGGGGTACAGTTATAGCGGCTTCTGCCCAATCTAGGGGGTCCAAACGCCTCCTGCCGGAGGCTCTACGCGGGGATCGTGCGGTCCATGGCCCTTTACGGGGCACCGGTGTGGGCGCGTTCTCTGAGGCTGCGACCAGCCCGGCGGTTGAACGCGTCCCAAAGGGTCATGGCCATCAGGCTGGTACGGGGTTACCGCACAGTCTCCCGTGAGGCGGCGGGCCTCCTTGCCGGACTGCCGCCGTGGGATCTGGAGGCAAAAGTCCTCGCGCACATCTGGGAGTGGCGCGACGAGGCGAAAGGCCGGGGTGAAACTCCGCTGCCGCGAGAAATCGCGGCACAGCGGACGGAGCTCCGGCGGGATCTCATGGCGGCATGGAGAGTGCGATTGTCGCAACCCAGCGCAGGGCACGCCACAATTGTGGCGATAAGTCCCCTCTTTGAGGAGTGGCTAGAGAGGCGCCACGGCGTCCTCACCTTCCGCCTGACGCAGGTCCTCACCGGACACGGTTGTTTCGGGTGTCACCACTGTGTGGATCGCCCGGAGGACACGGTGGAGCATACGGTGGAGGTCTGCCCGGCTTGGGCGGTGCACCGCCGTGTCCTCACGGAGGCGATCTCTCGCGTCCGGCCCTGGTTCAGGCCATGGTTCGGAGCGAGAGTGCATGGGAGGCCGTCACCTCCTTCTGCGAAGCAGTAATGCTCGCGAAGGAGGAGGCGGAACGCGTGAGGGTGAGGCAGGGTTCGCGCCCTCACGCCCTTAGCCGCCGCAGGAGACGCCCCGGGCGTCGGGAGTCACAAGCTGATTTCCGGCCACCGTAGGCGCGGGCCTGCGGACGGTGAGCGATGGGTAGCTCGCCGTCCGATAAGGACCAGGCCCGGGTCGACGGCGCGTTGTGTTTCACGCGCGCCTCAAAGAGATGTCAGCACCAACTGACGGGGTCCGTTAGGGCCAATGCCTGCCGGGGTTGCGAGTTTGTCCGAAAGGGATATCGTGGCCCCAGCACACAGGCAACGGAAGGAACACGGGTGGGTTTTAGTCAGTAAAAGTCTAACACGCCCTCCCGCTCAGCCCAGAGCGGGAGAAGTTATTTGATAATTTCCCACCCAAAAAAAAAAAAAAAAAAAAAAGGGGGGTACTTTTATGGCTGGCAGATTTGTACCTATATTGCATAAAAAAAACTGAAATCCTTACAACACGCCCTTTCATTTGATATGTCACACGGTGCAGTTTGCAAAACTCTTTCCCCCTTATTACAAAACAAGGTTTATCTTGAGACCCAGGTTTAAAACATGGAGCCATTATTGAATTTCGAACTTTATTCCGACTATGGTAAAGTTCCTAAATACAAATCTGACAACTTAGTATCGAACTTAGTTTTCAGTTTTGTATAAAGAACGGTATTTCAATCACTGTTACGTTCATATTACAAAAACTAGCTCCATGTTTTAAGCCATGTCAAAATATAATACTTGTTTTGTAATAAGGCGGTTTGGGTTTTTTTTCTAGTTTGCCTCCAAAAGGGACCTCCATATTCAAAATTCAATTATTTACGTTACCCGTCCGTGTTTAGGTCATAGAAATTTATTTATGTACCAAATTTCAACTTAATCGTTCTGTTTTTTTTCCTTTTGAAGTACGGAACCCTAAAAATTAAATAAACTTTTTACTAGTTTTTACAAAAAAAATAATAGATTTCAAAAAAACACTACAAAGTGAAAAATAACTTTAATTTCGGAAGTCAGTCGGTGTCTCTGGATCTGTATTTTAGTTTATTGCCACTAACTTCCGAAATTAAAGTTATTTTTCACATTGTAGTGTTTTTTTTGGAAATTAGTTGTTTTACTTGTAAATTTTTTGAAATTTTAAGTTTTTTTAATTTTCGTTTTTAGTGGGTCCGTTTATATTTTATGTAAGTTACAATAACGTAATGTCAACTGCTGAAATATAAAACAAAGAATGTCACCTTTAGTTACAACTCTCCTGAAGTAATGGCAGATGCATTTCATTTTTTCCAAGTTCGCAACTGAATCTGTTGCTTCATAGAATCGGTATCTGTAACAAAAATCTATTGTCATGTCTTTCTCTTTATCCAATGGAACTACACTTACATTTTTAGCACAAGGTAAAATAGAAATGAATAGAATGCTTACGTGTTAAAATTTATGAAGGGATATGAAGCATATTCTGATGTTCTCTTTGTAGAATTCCTCCTAGGAAAGGTGCAGAAGAAGGCATTGGCGAGTAAACTAGCAATCTGTTGCTGTGATAATGACAATGAGCGATTCTTGTGTTGCCTGCAACATAAGAAATTATTTAATCATACATTTGAGACTGATGTTCACAGTTGCGGTAACCTGGCAATAATATTATGTTTAGCATTTAAACTTTTAGAAAGGGCCTGTGACATACCTCTAACTTTCTCTAAAGCGACTGCTCTGCTGTAATGTATGTAACCCCGCGTCCTAACTAAAATTATCGTTCGCGCGAATACGCGTCGCACGCAGTCGGCACGACCAAGCATTTGGGTTCGCCGACGATAGATTTGGTTAGGAGGCGCGGCCTAACTGTGTCATAACAAAGGCAGCATACTATTGTTGTCAAAAACGTCACCATCGACCATCGCGACGTAACTAGTGAACCATACGACTCGGTACTCGGTACTCGCCGAGTTTGCCTTTTGCAACCTTCGACGGCACTATACCCCATTTGAAATAAGATTACGACATTTAAATAAAACTTTTTTACAGTCCGTTCAGCCGATTTTGACTTCTATTACGTTGGTGGCATGACAAATGGCAGCTGTAATAAACAGTTGGTATTGTAACCAAGTTTTTGCTTTTAATGGCATCCTTATGCATACGGAATAGAAGTCAAAATCGTTTGAACGAACTGTAAAAAAGTTTATTTTAATTTCTAATCTTATTTCAAACGGAGTATAGTTGATCGCAAACTTATTTTTAATCATAAACGTCGTTTGCATAAAGCAGCTCTGCTGAGTTATAATGACATTGTCAGGACCTACCATTCTACCTATTTTATAATAACACATTTTTAAAACGATATTCTGTTATTAATTTTATTGAAGGGTATTTGATGGCTACTGGTTCACAAAGAGATTATCTGTAGATTGAGTTAATATAAATACTGTCAGATCTTTGGACGGAAATGAGTTTTCTAAATAAATAAATAGTTATTATAATGTCAAACACATTTACGGAAATCACAAAGAAGTATGATTAAAACGTACCTAGTAGGTAAGGTCATAACCAAACCACAAAACACCTAAAAAGATGGCATATACTGGACCTGGCTCAGAGAGACCGACAACATCTAGTTCTTATCATGCTTTGTGTTGATGTCGGCTCAATGGAGCCACATTGTCAAATAAAATATTAAGAAAATCACATCTGATTATGGCTATATAAGCCGATTGCAGATTAAGTACCTAATATATTAAAAAAATATATATATACAATATGTAACAAAAACCCTGTTGTTCCTTCTACCTACGTTTTAAGAATCGGTATACATACATAATAAAGCAAGTCATTTATAAAAACTGTTCAACAAAAATAATTAAAATAAATATTTAATTATTCATATTTGTAATGTTTACTGATTTCTAACCTCTTTCATTCTTTGATTTTGACTTCTCAACTAGCCAATACTTAATTTTTTTAAATTTTAATTCCACCAATGTTGTGCTTGTAGGTAAACGTATACGTCCCTGAAAGGAACAAGGTTTTTGTTACATACTGTATATAAAAAAAAACTAGGTAAGGTCATGAAAATTCATTGTTAAGCAAATTGACTACAAATTTAAAATGACCATAGGTACTATATTCAAATGATAAAAGCATAAATGTTATTTCTTTGACAGTTGTATGAAATGGCTTTAGCACGACAAATAATACAAATGTAGGGTGTAAAATTCCTTAATAAATAATTTCCCTAACTGTACATCGACTGCTAATATTGCTATGTGATAACTATATCAGAATATGTTATCTATATCAAATGATTTCATAGTTAAAGGGTATGGGACACATTTATCAACCATTAGGAGACATTCAACTTAAGTTTCACCAACCATTGTAGCAAAGAGCACTAAGCCCCCTTTTAAATTCAGAACTTTGCCACCGAACATTCAATTTTAATACCTGGAGAAAAACAATCGCTTTTATATGGTAGTAATAAAGCGATCGAGACGCTCGCGATAGTGAGGGAACAATTCCTTTATTATTTCCCGTACCTCGAGAGGCTCTTTAACAAGCAATATTTGTTTCTCTCTTTATGAGGGGAGTTTTCCGTAATGATTTAGTATCATTTTCCAGCATTCGCAGCGCGATTCGTCTGACTATAGGGTTTCTCAAGTTAAATGGCAAAACGGGCCTATAATTTTTTGACAACTTTATTATATGTGCAGTTTTCAAATTTTAACAGAAACTACCAAAAATATACCCAAAAGAGGAAGAAGTACCTAGTTCTAATGATTTTATAAATAAATTAACTGCCTAGCCCTTCTAATGTTATGTTTTATATTCATAAATAAATTTTGATCTTACCTCAATAATGGTATTGGTGCCTGCACCAATTTAGGTAGAGCTAGTGTAAGTTTAGCAATCTCTGGCAGAGTGACATCAAAGAAATATTCTGATTCCTCTTCTTCCAAATACTAAAAGAAAACAGGTTTATTCTTTTAGGCTAACTTACTAATTTTAATAAAAATGTGCTCCACTCAAGAACACGTCTACCCCAATGGTCATCGGTTCTACGGCTAATATGGCCGGCCCATTGCCACTTCAGCTTGCTTATTCTGTGGGCTATGTCGACAACTTTGGTTCTCTGCCGGATCACCTTGTTCCGGATTGGATCACTCAGAGAGACTCCAAGCATAGCCCGTTCCATAGCTCGCTGAGCGACCTTGAATTTATGGACCAGCCGTACCATGAGTGTCAACGTTTCAGCTTCGTAAGTCATAACAGGTAGGACGCACTGATTGAAGACCTTCGTCTTTAGGCTCTATGGAAAGCGCAACGAGAAGACTTGACGAAGCTTCCCAAAAGAACAATATAATAATGAGCACCTACTAACTGCATCAAGATTATGGGCCCAACAAATAGAAACTATTCAATTCAATATTTTTTCCATACCTCATTAAAAAGCTTATGCAATCCTCTAAATTTCCAGGTATTCTTGAACTTTGTATTGTAACTCAGTATTGTGTTGGCGAGATCTGCACTGTTGCGGATTGGCTTCGAAAGGGCACTTTCTATCATGTCCCAACGCTTCTTGAGATGAGTCTCACCGTTATTCTGAAATTCATAAAAATAGTTGTTTGAAAATTAAAGTAATCATGTGCAATCCAAAATTTTATCTAAGTCCTATTGTATTTACTTACAGAACCTATTTCTTATTTATTTACTTTGATCAATGATAAACATAAATCATTATTATAAGAACTTTAGTACAGCACTGACTACAACAGAGTTTAGTGTTTATTATGACAACAACAACGACTCACATCTTCAACAGGATATAGACTCTGATCAGAGTAGGGCATCCTCACGTGCTCCGAGTCCCATTTGTCTTGTCCAATCTGCGGTTTGGGAGGCCTATCTTGCGCCACACATCCGCTACTCGGCACATGATACAATACTGCATGGTTATACGACGGAGAAACTAGCGGGAACTCTGGAGCACCCCACGGTGACTGTGACCCGTATAGCTCAGTCAAAGGTACACCCCGCCAACTGTTACTACTGTCCATGTCCATACTCATTGTGTACGCGCGAATTTGGTAACACTTTGCTGTAAATAAAACCAATTTACAATGTGTTTTTACAACAACCGTATGTTTATATCGATTTGGAAACGCACCTATTAACTTTATCAGCTCATTTAATGTAGGTGTTGTGATAAATCTCATCAATTTCTTTTTTAAACAATTCTTAATTGTCATGACATGGTCATGACTCATGTCACTCACAGTCACTCTAAAACATTGACACCATTGACACCTATCTCAATGCTCTAAAAATATGTCACTGTCAGAGTGTCAGTGTCATCCATTGACGTTTATACTTGTACTTGCCTCTACAAAAATATCGTGAGGGGCTTCTTGGCGGGAAAGTGAAGCGTTATGTTCAGCAGTTTGTTTAATTTTCCAAAATTTGCGTTTAGCCGAATATTAATGTGTAATAATGGTGGATTATTAACCATTAAATGTTTGTGAACGTGCATTAGTATAGGTAAATGAAACAAAACAGTGCAACTTCGTTTCAAGTTTTCTCAAGAAGTCCGCGTGAGGTCTCAGTAAAGTGCCACATCTTTACTGAAACTCAAGGGAAGCGGGCGGAGATATCATCATCATGCATTGAATATAATTCATGTCATCAATCTTTAAGTCCCTGTGACATAATAAACGTCAAAATGCTCAGGCCCCACCCCTTATCTGGCCGACAGATTTATGGCTTCCGCCGCCAATGTAAACAATAAACATTTCAAGTACTTTCAAAGAACTTAGCATCCATTGTTTAGGCAGATTTGGCTTTATGAATAGATTGACTGTAATAAAAAAATAACACTATGGACATAGGAAGGGTATTGTATTATGAAATTTGAACTTGTTTACAGATATCAGCTGTAATTGTTTTGGTCTTATGTTATGGCTATTTCTGATAAAACTATTGTATCAATTTACACAAAATTTTGCAAGTTACATTATGAATAGATAAAAAATCTAACAACAGCGTTTCTTTGAGCGTTCTATGTAACATTGTTGTAATAATAAATCACAAAGTTCATGGCACTTGAGGCCGGCCTCATGATACCTTTGAAACTTTGAAAATTCACATCGGAGTAACACTGAGTAATTTCTTATACAAAAATGTCACTAAGATACTACATAAACCTTTATTGACTGATAGCTACCTATATCTTGTAAAAATATACCACCATAATTAATTAATAAAAGATTTTTTTGAAGAAAAGGGGGGGGTTAATTGATTTATTTATTAATTAATTAAAAAATAAATTAACTTTTTTTTTTTTTTAATATTAGTGATAAATGCACAAGTGGGAACTATACTGTCATATTAATTTAACACTTAGTCATTCTTGTGGAAAGAAATAAAGATATTTAACCTCAAAGTTTAACAATTTTGATGCAATTTTTGACATATGATATTTTGAAACTTTTCACAAGTATTTAGTGCAAATATTATCTAAAACGATGTTTCAAGCACTTATTTATGATTATTATTGATTATTTGCAGTCGATAAAACACAAAATAAGTCCAAATTCCAACGATAGAACGGTTCTTTGTCGAAACTTTTCTTTGTTCAAAAATTTCGATTTTATGATGCAATTTCGTGTAATTATTATCTACAATGATGTATTAACAACAGATAAATGAAAATGTATCCACTTACCCATATAAAATACACTTTGCACTATAATTTATTTTCACAACACAAACACGACCACAGAAAAGTAAACTGACATTCAATATTCTTTTTAAATGTTGTCATGCCATATTTTACGTTCGGATACGTTCAGTTTACGAGAATATCTACCAGACAATCGACTAAAACCGCCACAAACAATACTCAACTTTATTTTCAAGTGTAATTTGAGCCTACAGTAGCATGAGTCACTGTTGCCGAACCGGCAACACCGGGGCTTTACGGTTTGAGCACACTGTTGCCGAATCGGCAACACCGGGGCTTAACCGATACTTACCTTATTTGAAGCTTAATAGATTGAGAGTGGCACTACTGGTTTCCGCTATATTTCCCTCTCTTTTGCTCTTTACTTTGATTGTATCTATCCGTCTCTTTCGCACATCCAGTTTCCTCACCAGGTGGCGCTGCCAAATGTGGGCTTAGGCATGGCAGGGAATCGCTGATCATTGTGTCGAAAATCGTCACCAGGTAGAAATTAAATGTAAGCTTCAAATAAGGTAAGTATTTAATATGTGTTTTATTTTTAGGTAAAACACCGCTATTAAACACTTGACCGTTATTTGAAGCTTAATAGATTGAGACGTGTTTGTTATCACCTGGTGGGAATGACGCCAATGTGAACGTGGATATAAATTATTAAAAAAAAAGATGTGCATAGAGAGAAACACACTTTAATTGAATGAATTATTCAATACTTAAATAAATGGTCATACAATTCCTGGGAATAAAAATATAATTAAAATAGGTAGTAGTAGGTACTTAGATACCTATTTATTATAGAAAATTATTAACAAGAACTATTCTTTCAATTATAATAATATGAACTAAAGTTTGACTTATAGCTCCATAACTTTTGAAATATTCAAAATATAGGATAGACTGAACAACACACTTCTTGAGAAGAATCACATACAAAAATGACACCTCTAAGTAACTTAATTAATAAAGTTATATTTTCTAGATACATTACAACTTATAGAACTGCTTGGCATACCGAGCATCACTTCCCTACAGTAATAGCAGGTGAAGGTATCCTGCGATCGCCAATTACCTCTTGAGAGTATTTTGTCTAAGGAGTAGTTGTTAACCCTGCCCCTAGAGGCTACGGCAGACCTAAGACTGCCAGGCGAAGCACTTACTCCTGCTTCTAACAACTTTGATTTGACCCACCCCGCTATGACTGTACGAGAAGCGACCCTTGATTATTTTTCTAAAATTAAGAAATAGATTATTAAGACAGCCCGACTGGCGTTTATCTTTTAGTATAGCTATAGTTCGTTTCACCCAAAGTACAGGATCTAAGTTCTCGTTACTAGGATTATAGGGGATAGTCTCCAACCATACTGTCTATAATCGGCAGTATCTCTTTTGGATCCAAATATTGGCCATAGGATCAGACAATCATTATTTTGTGACAGGTGTTTTGAGTCTACAGCTAGTAGAGTTAGATCATGAACTCTTCTTCTGGAACAAAGGAGTAACAAAGTTGCCGTATGTCTACAAGTAGCAAATGCATTATTTATTTGCGTCTACGGAATAGCTATCTGTTAGTTTTTCGACGTTCCAGACTACAGATTTTTGAGCACAGGGTTTTTTTTTTTTTTTTTTATCAATAACTTTACGTATATAAGAATGACTAAAACGTGAGAACTTAATTTGGCAGATTCGCCAGGGTTGCTTAGCGTGCAGACCACAGATTTATGTAATAAAATAGTTTTATAAGCTAAACCCTCTATAAGACTCAAATCCGCAAGATAACGAGCCAAAACTTGACCTGTTGGTTGGATGGGGTTTAAAATGTGTTGGCCGCCAAGAAGATTTTATCTATAAGCTGTGAATGCAGTTTCCGGATTGCAAATGGGGGTGCTAACGCACGGGCTTTTAGATCTGCTCTCCAAAAGGCTCTCCCACCTTGGGACTACTATAAGAAACACACCCGACGCCGAGTTGAGGTGAGCTAGTACCTTGGGCACTAGGTACCTAAGGTGGAGGAAACACCCAAGCTAGTTAGTACGTCCGTTTTGGGAGAAGAGGCATCGTGGTACATTGCTTGATTGTCGTTCTGATCTAGTGATACATAATTCATCACGACTTTGGCCCGTTCTGACGCAAATAGGTCTATCACTGGAACTCTGAACTTTTTGAATATTTTCTCCGTACACTGGGTTAAGAGATATAAGTGTATAATATGTGTGTGTGTGTGTATCTATGCTCCGGAGGGAGCCGATGACGAGAAAGATGGTCTGCGTGACAGTTGTATTTTCCCGGAATATGCTGGATTTTCAGGTTGATTTAGAACTGGTCTAGGATTGGAAAAATCTGTTTCGTGAGTTTTAGCAATGAAGGAGACCTGGTCCCCCCTTCGTTTCTTAAAAAGGCTACAACAGTCCTGTTGTCGCATTGAATTAGAACGGTAGACTTGGACATGTTTTGACCTCGTTCTTCTATGGCCTTTAGTCTTGCGAGCATCTCCTTTTGATTGCAATGGAGCTGTTGCTCTTGATCTGTCCACGGTCCAGATAGTGCGTACCATCGAGCTGAGCTCCCCAAGCTACATCCGACGCGTCTGTGGTCAGGGAATATGATGGTGGCGGGTTGTGAATCAAAGGCCCGATGGCAATTTAGCAACCACCAATTTAGGTCCTCCTTTACTTCTATAGGTAAAACTACACTGACACAGTCTTCTTTTAGTTTTCTTGTTTAGGAACATTAGTGTGTCCCGAAAGTGAAGTGTGCCCTTTGGTACCGCGAACTGGGGAAGTTTAGAAGTCCTACCAGGCTTTGTAGTGCTTTTATCGTCGTTATGTGTTTGTGTAACAGATCCAGCACCTTTTCTTTTATTTTTGTGATCTTTTCGTGTGGCAACGATATCTTTTTTATCCATTGATTCCATAGAACACCTAGAAATACGAGGCTTTTGCACGGAGTTGTGACAGATTTCAGATAATTCGTCTGCCACCCCAGGTAGTGTAGGCGATCCAATACTATTTGGACGTGCATTTGCAGGAACTGATGGTCCTAGTGAACCACGAAGAAATTGTCAAAATACAAATACAAAATTGTCTCTTAGTGTCTGTACACAGGTCGACTTTGCAATGCTAGTCGTTTGGTTGGAGGAAGTCTGGCACACTAAACACTTTTATGAGCTTGAATGGCTCCGTGTAAACAAAGTCGTTCAGATTGTTTAGGTTGAAAATAGGCCGGTTGGTGCTATCGGCTTTGGGGACCAGAAAAATTGAGGACAGGAAACTCGGAGAGTGTGGAACTTCCTCCAGTACCTTTTGCGATATAATTTGATATATGATTTGACATTGCCTTGGATACCTTTATTTGAAAAGGGCTTTGTGCATTGGGTATCACTAGTGGTTTTTTTATTT
The DNA here is from genome assembly GCA_948098905.1 of Tiliacea aurago. Taxonomy (NCBI): domain Eukaryota; kingdom Metazoa; phylum Arthropoda; class Insecta; order Lepidoptera; family Noctuidae; genus Tiliacea; species Tiliacea aurago. The sequence continues at coordinate 28,331,415 of OX402583.1, forward strand.
ATTTTTTTGAAAGTTATGCGATAACCTTTTATTATGCAAAGAAGTGTTTTTGGTGCTCCGAGTTAGTTTCATCGATCGGCATAGAAAGTTAACTGGCCCGCTCTGAAGTCTTGTCTGTCAAAACCTGCTTTTATTTCCGCCTGGGGGATATTCGGTGGCTGAAGTCCGTTTTCTGTTAAGTCTGCTCGTCTCTTGTTTGTTAGGCTGCTGGTGAGTTCCTCGAGAACGAAAGGGCTCATGATAGTTGTGGCTAGGCCCACGTGTTCCTTTATTGTTGGTGCCGGTTCCCTGCGTGGGATGGCAATGACCCTACCTCTGTGAGGTATGGTTGTGTCCACAGCCCTGCGAGGGCTGGAAGCATGGCATAGTGCTTGGCGGGCACCCTGCGAGGGTGCCCTATAATAAGCTGACCCCTGCGGGGGGTAGCGAGTGGTCTTATTAAATCCTGTTTGCGAAATAGGTTTGCAGCCACTGGTTTTATTTGGAGGTAGGAAGGTCTTTTTAATACCTCCGTTCTTTTCCAACGTTGATGACAGCAGCTCAGGACTAAAAACCAGCTGATTGGTAGGTGGAATTTTGCGCAACGCAGACTTAACAAGAGGATCGCGAACATAATTTATTATTCCGTCTCTACGCATTTGAATTATTTCTGCGCGATGACCGCAAATAAGTTGAATCATATCTGAAGACACTTTATAATATTCACCATCCGAAAATAATTCAGAGATTTTGTTATGCAACTGATCGGGTGTTACACTGCCATTGACACGTGCCCAGGATAAAAGATCGGTCATGTTAGTTTGTAATACCTCTCGCTGTTTAAGTGCACAAAAAGTTAGAGCACCATAGACTTTGTCAGCCAAAACTAAATGTCTTAAAGAATCATATGGTTTGATTTCTTCGTTGATCTCCAGCTCAGTAAAACCGGGACTGTGATTATATAACTTCTGCACTTCCGAATACCTAACCTCGCACCATTCATTTTTATTAAAATGCTGAATTTCATTTAAAGATTTGAGATAATTTTCAGGGGCCTTAGGAACAGGCGGTTCCTTTAATTTGACTTGTAAATCAAATTTGAATTGATGGGATTCGTTTGATTTTTCGTCTACTACATTATAATCATACAAAGACCTACAATCATTATTGTCTAATAAGGAAATTTCGTCATTACTGCCGTCTATCTGCAATTGTTCTGAACGCCGAGGTGAACATGCAGAGTTTTTTTCGTTATAAAAAACGCGTTCTCGTAGCTCGCTAATCTCTTGAGTTAATTGCTGCAATAAATCTGCTTTAGGAGAATGGCGGCTTAGTAACCCTGATGGGCCCGGATCTTCCATCGTAATTTGATTACTTGCGCCCTCCATCCTAATTAAAACGAAAAGCTTCGATATTTTTATGTTTTTATTCCTATCTTGACGTACCAACGAGTACGTAAGCGATTAAAAACATAAAACCGAAACTCAAAAACATTTGCTGATGTATAATCAGTAATCACGAATCTATTGTAACGATATTGTAACAAAATCGTTAGGATTTAAAATTATAAAAACGCTAACGTACCATTAATATAATCATTGTCAAATCATTATTTCATAAAAATCGTTCTTACAAACTTCAGAGCAAATGAGGGTAGTTTGAAAACAAAAATTCAATACAAGTTTTGCATTGCGAATATTATCCTAATGCAATGCTGGCTAAGGGCAAGGTCGAACGGAAAAACCGTTTTTAAACTGCATTTGAACTTTGCCCATAAACATAGTGATCATGCATCGCATCACTCAAAAAGTTTTATGAAAATTTATTTCTACTTACAATTTTGTCCGATGGAATGCACTTATAATCACTTTTTTATTTTTTCAAGAAGAATTTAAAATTATATTTTTAAATGTTGTCTCGACAACCTCTTTTCACGCGGAAAAAGACGCCAATGATCAGCGATTCCCTGCCATGCCTAAGCCCACATTTGGCAGCGCCACCTGGTGAGGAAACTGGATGTGCAAAAGAGACGGATAGATACAATCAAAGTAAAGAGCAAAAGAGAGGGAAATATAGCGGAAACCAGTAGTGCCACTCTCAATCTATTAAGCTTCAAATAACGGTCAAGTGTTTAATAATAAGTATTTAACGGGTTGTGATTCGATGAGGTACTTTAATATGGTTGCTAAGCAATTTATGCTCGTCACAATGCATATGGTGAGTGACAGTTCTCCTGGTTCTTACCAGGAGAACTCCTCAACAATTAACGTCCCAGCATCGGGAAAAGCAATATTTTGTAAAAGGTGATGAGCAGTTGACTTTAGGCTATTCTAACTTAGATAAAATAAAAACTGACCCAATAAAAAGTGAAAAATAAAAAAGTTTTAGAAAAAAAAAAATAACCGACTTCCAAAAAAAACACTACAAAGTGAAAAATAACTTTAATTTCGGAAGTCGGTGGCAAAAAACTAAAATACAGATCCAAAGACACCGACTTCCGAAATTAAAGTTATTTTTCCCTTTGTAGTGTTTTTTTGGAAGACGGTTATTTTTTTTTTACAAAAAGAGTTTTTATTGAAGACTGTTCAAAGTGACATAAATTTTTCTGATATTTTGTCAACTTTCTACTTCGTTCCAAGCAAATCCAAACGGTTCAATCCACCATTACGGGTGCCATTTGCAACTACTCACTACAGGCAAAATTCGTACGTTGTGCGTTTAATAGGTATTTATGATGTTCAAACAGTTCGACTTTGATCTTTTTAAAACAAGTGTGACCTCGGCAAAAAAGTGTTTAACAGTCACTGAACTCACTGACCTCTATTCTGCCCTCGTAATAGCAAATGCAGTATTTGCAAAATGGCGGTTTCGAGAAAAACGCGGTTAGGTGTTTTTTTTAAATCTCTACTTTAACTGATATAAATTTCATATGTTTTGTTTCAGGAAAAGGTTCATAAAAATACAAGATATTGTTTAGTTTCGTTCTGAAGTAAGTTTTTCTTATGTAGGTCTTTAGAAACTCGAGTTTTTTTTTTTTTTTTTTTTCCTTATTAGTAAGAACCAAGTTCTTACTAGTTAATTGCAATCTAGCCTAAGAAGACTAATAAACAATTTAAATCTAACTTATTTTGCTACGTTATAAATTATGTTAATGCTAAGAATAGTGTCCATAATTAGGTATGCACTTTTACACACGTTCGTAACACTTCCTTAGAGTCTGGTAAAATTGATAAAACACTTTGTTCATGTGTTATATAAATAGCACAACATTGTTACTATTATTGATTCACTTACACTACACTAATTCAAATGGTTTAGTTCTCTTTAGTCTACGCACTATGCCTGTGTTTAACAGCTGGATTGCCTCAACATTCACGTGTCGATGGAGTCTGTGTTCGTGGGCTTCAGCAAATTTTTGTGTGATGGTGGTGACGAATTCCATGTCGAGGTCACGGTGGAGGTCATCGTTTCTTATGTACCAGGGTGCATTTACAGCAGCCCTGAGTACTTTATTTTGGAACTGTTGAATTATTTTGACGTTGGTTGGCTTAGTACAGCCCCAAAGTTGGATACCATACGTCCAAATTGGCATCAGAATATGCTTGTATATTATCAGCTTATTATGTATTGATAAACAGGATTTCCTTCCCAGTAACCAATGCAAACGTTTATAACGAATATCGAGTTCCTGTTTTTTCTTTTTGATATGGGCTTTCCAACGCAGCTTGGCGTCGAGAGTTATGCCAAGGTATTTGGCTGTATTAGCATAAGGTATTTGCATACCATTTATGTAGAGTGGGTGGTAGTCACTGTGTTTGTTTGTGAAGTTAATGTGAACTGATTTTGACTCATTCAGATTGATCTTCCACTTTTGTGTCCAGTCGTAAACTTTGTTCACAGCTAGTTGAAGAAACTCGAGTACTGCACTTAAACCTTGGGTCTCTATTTGTAATACTTACATCAAAGTAGTGAAGTAAAATGCAGTACTCGTGTTTGTTACTGCATTTGTTTCTAGGAAATACATTGACTACATTAAGCACTAGCAAAATTAAGTACTGAATATATGTAGCATAAAAGGCATAATGCGGTGTAAACACAAGTTCTTAAACATTCAAATATAAAAAAGAGGAAAAACATGATTAATTATGAAAATCTTTTTATTTTATAATTTAAACAGTCTCTTTGTTGGGACATAAGAGTAATAAAATATATTATACTCTGTTTGTGTTATTTTTATGTATGTTAAGATGAATTATCCATATATTTGCAGAAGTCAGAAACCCATAGCTTTTACTGTAACTTTCCCTGAAATTGCTAACTGCACACAAACAAGGAAATCAGAAATTTAAATCAACACTTTTCCTGCTTTTTATAATTGGTTTTCTATTTGGTGCTGAATTTTTTACTAGTATTTAGATGAATACTGCATTCTAACTTAGTACTAAATACGTAATTACTGCATTTTAGTTTGGTGTATGATCATTGCTGCATTCATACTAACAATTTCAGATAATTACACACGAAATGCTGCATTTTTCCTTATTTTTTCACCATGTTCCAGCCATACAAAAAAAATATAAAAAAATCTACATATAGCCTTAGGTCTCCAGATGTCATTTTTGTCAAAAACGGATAATCGTCAATATGTTGAATACTGCATTTGGTATTACGAGGGCAATAATATACAAGTGTATATTAGAGGTCAGTGTTAGCAGTGAATTTCTTTGAAGCGTTCCCTATTACCGTTTAGCGCGCTAAAATCGATTAAAGCGTTTATGGTCTTAATTCGGAATGCACCCTTAGATTTTTAACGTCAGTGCGAATGCAAAAGTGTCAAAAAGTTACAATGTCAAAAACGGAAGACCAGGCGGTATGGTCGAAAGACTATAGCCTGCACTTTGGGCGAAAAAAAAAAAAAAAATTACAATGTCAAAACCTCCGTTAGGAGTATATGTATTCTGTGGTCAAAACTCAACTCAAAAGCACAGAGTAAGTAGTACTCTCAAAAGCAAGTGCATCAGTCGGTCGCGTAGACCAAAGAGTAGAGTAACTGCGTAGACATCAGTCGGCTAAGTTTGGAAAAAGTGTTTGCTTAAGTTTCGTTAAGTTTTAGATATATTGCACAGAGTACATTTGTGATATATTGTTCTGTAACTACTCTAGAAGCATTTGTAAATTTATTTACACTAATAAAAACCTAGTTTGTTAAAATCATGAATTTGGAATTACTTGGTAAGTGACTTTTTCGGTACTTTATGTATTTCGTTTTTGTTTACGATATTTACTAATAAACAATATTGGGTATCCCTTTCAGAATCATTTGGTCAAAACTATCCTGAGGTAAGCAACGATTTATCCCATTTATACCGACGGCGGCGTAAATAAGTTTCACAGACCAACTTCATTTTGCCTGAATCTATCTAACTGCATCTTTGTAAACTTTACGTTTTGCAGTGTTTTACTGATGTACTTAACGAACAACGAGTACATTCAATTCAGCGTAATTTAGTCATAATTTTTCACTAACAGAACATAAACAATCTCTTACAAAACTCTCTTGGCAAATAAACACTTATTCCCAGGAATTTGATGGCACCTTAGACTCGATATCACTGGCAGCAACATGTGCCTTCAACAGAAGAGGAACTCTATTAGCAGTGGGCTGCAATGATGGCAGGATATTTATATGGGACTTCTTGACTCGGGGCATAGCAAAATCAATATCCGCACATGTGTACCCGGTGTGTAGTCTTAGCTGGTCAAGGAATTGTAAAAAGGTATGTCAAGGTTTTGTATTTCACAGTGTATGTTATTTTTTTTGTATTAATAATAGCTAGATTTTTTCTATAACTTTTCAGAGTTAATTAATTCTGCTTTTATTTGACCCGTCTATTTATTTTGGGTCAAATACATTTAATGTTTAACTTGTTTACAACTTCATACAGAGAGAAAGAGATAAAAAGATGCTGAGGATTTCTAATGAAGAAAGATAATGCTGAGTTTGATTGTTTGCTCACATCTAATGTAATCTACACCCAACCGTTTTTTGTCTACAGCTTCTTTCAGCATCAACAGACCACAATGTGTGTATATGGGATGTTCTTTCCGGAGAGTGTGAACAGCGGTACAGATTTCCTACTCCTATACTGAGGGTACAGTTTGATCCTAGAAATGACAAGAGATTCCTAGTGTGTCCCATGAGGCATGCGGCACTGCTGGTTGATACTGATGGGGAACACAAAATATTACCTATAGATGATGATGTAAGTGCTAGGCCATTGATTTTGGCTAATTCAGTAGTAATAAAAAACTGAATAGTAATTTGAAACTTAAGATAATTTTGTAGAAACAATTTCTTTTTAACTTTTCAGGGTGACATAAATGTGATAGCATCATTTGATCGAAGAGGAGACCATGTCTACACTGGCAATGCCAAAGGGAAGATATTAATTTTAGACACTCAGACCTTAGCAGTAAAGGCTAGTTTTAAAATAGTTGTTGGCACATCAAGTACAACAAGTATTAAGAGTATAGAATTTGCAAGAAGAGGAGAGTAAGTTGATACAGATTTCTATGCATTGTTTAACAGAACTTAACTCAAGAATTACCTACTTGAAATTGAAACTAGTTTCAACCAATCAAAAATGGCTTTAAGTAGGCGAGATCTATGCTTAAGTCTTGTTCTATAATACGTAGCTGTGTTTAGTCCTTCATGAAGTTGATTAAGTTTGTGTTTTAAAAACCACAATAATCAACATTATTTTTATTACTATGTGATTAAAAATTCTTGAGGTCAACCACATTTTTATCAAAACATATTATTTCAGCTGTTTTCTCGTAAACACATCGGATCGTGTCATACGAGTATATCAATCAAGCAAGGTACTTAAATGTGGATTGAACGGCGAGCCTGACCCTATACAGAAATTACAGGATCTTGTTAACAAGTAAGTATCCCATGTAGAAATAGGTGCTGGCCTGCTTTATTTTCTGCAAAGCCCTTAACCCGTCGTAATAGAGCCCGTTTTCACTAACATTAGGCGACATAAAAGCAAGCAGTTTGATTTTTAAAGCTTGGCTCAGTGCCGAAAGTTGAATATCCAACAGAGTGCTTTCATTTAGGCATTGATTTAAGTCTCGCCAAGAGATAGTGAACACGGACAAAAGTCTTTTACTTTACGTTCTACAGTGAAAGCAACTGGATGACCACTTAGGCCTGAAACTGCGTTAAGCGGGCGCCCGCGACGGGCAACCGTCGCGTGTCTACGCGCGTGGACATGCGGGTGGGCTCCGTGGGAACGCAACGGTCCCCGTCGCGGAGACCAGATTATTTTATTTACGCTGTGTCGCTAGTTCAATTTACCTTCAGTCTGTCGGTCCGCCTGTCACCAGGCTGTATCTCATGAACCGTGATAGTTAGACTGTTGAAATTTTCACACATGATGTATTTCTGTTGCCGCTATAGCAACAAATACTAAAAAACAGAATAAAATAAATATTTAAGGGGGCTCCCATACAACAAACGTAATTTTTTGCTCGTTTTTGCTCTACATATAATATTGAAAACGGCAACAGGTAGACGCTTGAAATATTCACAGGATATTTAGAATAGAATAGAATATACTTTATTTGCTTTGAATGCAGGTACATACAAATAGGATCTTAAATAACATAATAAAGAACCGTGTACATTCTGCCTTGTTGGCATGCAAACACAATAATTATTATACAAGTTATCAAAATAGGTTATTAAGATGTATCATTTAGGAAATCCTGAACAGAATAATAACATTTATCTACAAGTAATTCAGTAAAACATTTTTTAAATTTCATCAAGGGCAAGGTTTTCATATGATCGGGAATTTTATTAAAGACAACAGGAGCCATACAAATTACATTTTTTTTTTATAAACTCGTTTTAAATGTGCCTGTGTGAAGTAAATTCTGATATTGTGATCTTAATGATGTACTCCGTTTTCTGGTTTCTGTTAATGTGGCAAATAAATTACGGTTTGTTTTAACAAATATTGCTAATTCGAGGATATAGAGGCATGGGAAAGTTAATAGTTTCTGAGACTTAAATATAGGCCCACAACTGTCAGTAACTTTGAGGCCAAATATAGCTCTCAAACAGCGCTTTTGAGCTTTAAAAATCTTTCTTGTTCACTACAATAACCCCAAAATATAACACCAAATCTTAAAATAGAAATTACAAGACCATGGTAGGCCACTAGTATTGTTGACCGATTTACTTTTTTGGATAGGTTGTATAACATAAACGCGGCTGTGCTCAGACGTATACAGATATCTTCTGCTTGCGGCTTCCATGTTAACTGGCTATCAATTAAGATTCCTAGAAATTTTGTGCTATTCACTTTATCGATAGTTTGGCCATTGTAGTTGATATCCATGTCACCTGTAGATATACGTTGGTGAAAATGCATAGTTTTAGTTTTTTGTAGATTAATAACTAGGTTATTATTGTCAAGCCATTTTATTAAACTGCTGATCGAGTTATTGATGTCATTTACGTATGAGTTTTTATTGGTACATGAAACAATTGAAGTACTGTCGTCTGCAAATAAAATCATTGGATTAGATATATGGCGTGGCAGGTCATTAATATAAAGTAGGAATAGTAAAGGTCCGAGGACACTTCCCTGCGGAACTCCATATTTTATTTCTTTAAATGACGATAAAGTTTTTTGTTCCTTCCTAGATTTTAAACATAAGCGTGATATCTCTGAACATTGTCTACGGCCTTTGAGATAAGTTTTTATTAAGTTAAGAGCATTGCCACGAATACCGTACGTATCAAGTTTGGTTAAGAGAATATCGTGGTCCACGCAGTCAAAGGCTTTCGACATATCGGCATATATTGCACATACCGGTATTTTAGAATCTACTTTAGGCATTATTTCATGGAGAAAATCAAAGATGGCCATGTTAATATTTTTATTTTTCCTGAAGCCCATTTGTTCGTCACATAGTATGTGGTATTTAGTTAGGAAGTTGTCAAGAGATTCATAGATAACTTTCTCTATGATCTTGGAGAATATAGAGATAAGAGCAATTGGCCTATAATTTACCATTTCTTCTTTATCGTTTTTTTTATATACTGGTATGACTATTACGCTCTTGAGACTTTCTGGAAATACGCCAGACTGTATGCTTACATTAATAATATGAGCAAGGGGTTCAGCTATACAATGCGCAACAAATTTGATAACTGTTGTTGAAATGACATCGAGGCCAGAGCTCTTTTTATTTTTCAGGTTTCTAATTATACGCATTACATCTTGAGGTATAACAGGGGCCATAAATATTGTATGCGGGTTTATATTTATGTTAATGGTATCGCATAACGTATGTTTAGGTATGCCAGAGGTTTGTTCAATGAAAAAGTTATTTAAAGATTCAGCTATTAAATTAGGGTTTGATATTATTTCGTCTCCTTTTTTTATTTGAGAAATGGGTTCTCTTACAATTTTGTTGTTATTAATAATTTGCCAGGCCGTTTTGGATTTGTTTTTTGAGTTATTTATTAAGTGGTTATTCTGCGCTTTTTGTGTAAGTTTAATAATTTTCTTAAACCTCCTTGAGTAAATCTTAAATTTATTTTTGTTTTCAGACGTTGGTTTTAGTATCTGCTGCCATAATAGTTGCCGTTGTTTTTTGCTACATATTCGTATCCCGCGAGAGACCCATTTTATTTTTTTCTCTGATTTTACAGTAACTAATTTGCTCGGGAAACAGAGATCGTGTAACAGTAGGAAAATGTCAAGAAAGTTATCACAGGCTTTGTTAGCATCCTCTGTATTATATACATTAGAAAATGATAGACATTCGAGGTGCGATCGAAATTTAATAAGGTTTTCTTGAGTTATATCTCGTATTAATGTTCTCCATGTTTTTATTTGATTCGTTTTATTAACTTTTATCTTAATTATTTGAGCAGTGTGGTCAGATAATCCAAAGTCAGTGACTTCATGTTGGCACTTCTGCTTAGGATTATGTGCAAAATTGTCTAAACAGGTATTACTGATAAATCTAGTTGTCAAGAAAAGTTTATAAAATTACTTTTTGAAAGGGTATTTCACCGACATTTTTTAAAACGAGATCTAAATTTTCATAAAACTTACTTAGATTACATAATTTAGGAGGCCTATATACACATATAATAATATTTTTTTTCAGAAGGAAATTCTACAGCACAACATTCTATAATTCCTGATATCGAGTATTTCATTACGTCAGGTCGTTCTTTATACTCGTGTCCAACTCTTGCTAAGATACAGGCACCGCCACGTTTTTTATTCTGTCTAGCAAAGCATGCCGCCAGCTTATAATTAGGAATATATAATAACTTTTCTTGGCCTGACATTATAAAATGCTCGGTTATACATATTACGTCAACTACTTTTTGTTGACTCAACAATTCCTGAATGTGAATATTTAAAAGGTCTGATTTATTTATAAGTCCGGCAATGTTTTGGTGAAGAATATACATAGAATCAAAGAAAAAACTCACGACTTGAGGATGCAACGACGTTATTATCAATCTCGAGAATAAAGGCATCACGTTCTATCGAACTTTCAGATATAGTTTGCAATAAGTTATTAAAAATATTGCTCATTCCGCGGTCGTTTATCTTTCTATTTATTCTTGAAAACATAGAGAAATCATACAATAGATCTAAGTTAGTGTCAAATGCAGTTGCATAACCATAAGTTTGAAGATCAAGATGTAGTAAATTGTTGAAAGTCTCAATTCGCCAATTAAACATAGTTGAGAAGTTACTTAATTTAAAGGTAGGAACACATAAAATTACATTTGTATGCTGAATTTTAAGCAAGGATTCTCTTAATTCTATAATTATATTAACATAGTTTTTTGTTTGCTGAAAGTCTTTTTTATATAATATTCACTTTAAAAATAAATAATTTAGTTATATAATATTCACTTTAAAATAAATAATTAAATTAAAATAAAACATATAATTAAGGGGGCACCCATACAACAAAGGTGATTTTTTTTTTGCCATTTTTATAGATAATGGTACGGAACCCTTCGTGCGCGAGTACGACACGCACTTAGCCGGTTTTTCCATATTGAACTCTCAATCTAAGTACATAATCACCTACGATAAAAATGTATTCTCAGAATGCCTCTTTTACATGAATCATGTTACCGGTCCGCTGGCGGGCACCGCGCGTGCCCCCGCGACGGGTTCCGTCGCACGGAGGCGGGCCCTGTTGCGTGGGTGCGGGGCGCGCCTCCCCGTGACGGACGCCCGCGCGGGTCCCCGCGACGGAGCACTTTTGTATGAAACCGCGCGGATGCCCGCTTAAAACAGTTTCAGGCCTTAATCCCCTCTATATTTGGTTAATATATTCGGTAATACAAATTCCTTTCTTAGAACAACATGGAAGAAATGCTGTTTCTCGGGTGACGGCGAGTACATCTGCGCGGGATCAGCTCGACAGCACGCACTCTATATTTGGGAGAAGTCCATCGGGAACCTCGTCAAGATCCTGCACGGAACTAAAGGAGAACTGCTACTTGATGTCGTGTGGCATCCCATCAGACCAATCATTGCTAGTATTAGTGCAGGTAACTTATGTTCAGTCCAGTCTTACTACCACTGTGACCTCTGAGATTGTTTTGCTCATTCTTCTCAGAGTAGACACGTATAAACACCAAACTTAGAAAAAATACAAACATTAATACCGCAATATGTTTTTTTACGCGAAATAATGATAAATGTAGATAATAAAACATGTATCTGTGCCATTTTTACAGACATGACTAAAGCGTTTGACTGTGTCAATCATGATATTTTATTAAACAAGCTTAATAGATACGGTCTAAGTGGAAACGTGCTGAATCTCTTAAAATCCTACCTCAGTAACCGCACACAATATACGAAGATATAGAATTTGTCTTAAAATCAAGATGTGAACGAAAATATAAATCAGATGGTAAAATTGTTAAATTCGGTGTACTGCAAGGTAGTGTATTGGGTCCCCGCTGTTTTTGCTGTACATAAATGATCTGCCCCATCAGATACCAAATCCAATGGTTCTATTTGCCGATGACAGCACAGCACTGATAAAATGTACAAATATTAATAATTATGAACAGGATATCAACATTACCCTTAGAAATATTATTGATTGGCTTGATAAAAAAAATGTTTGCTATGGTCTCGGACACCAAGAAAGGTCCCGTGAGAAGTCAATACAAAAACCTCTTAATTATTGGTATAAAAAGCACTACTTAGAACCGGTAATATTTAAAAACTACCGCACAGCATAAAAAGTGACACCCTTCAACTTTTTAAAAATAAACTCAAGGCTTTTTTGATCCAGAAATGTTATTATTCGTTAAGTGATTTTTTGAATGACCCTATGTGTGATAACTCAACAGTTTAATATCATTGACATTATTTGATACACTTTTGTGCATGATCTAGACTTGTTAAAATATTTTCTTAATTTATTGACTTTTTCATAATTTTGCTTATATCCTTATTGATGTTGTTGTTAAAGCATGCCAAAACTCAGGCACCATGTACTCGGCTCACAATTTTTTTTATAACAACTTTATGGTACAATACCTACATTCTATGCAAATAAATGATTTGATTAGAAACTCATCCCACCTTATTACAAAACAAGATTTATATTTTGACATAGCTTACACCACTGTTACGTTCTTATTACAAAAACTGGCTGGATGCCAATTTTTGTAATAAGAACGTAACAGTGATTGAAATACGGTTCTCTATACAAATCTGAAAACTTAATTCGGTAATAAGTTGTCAGTTTTGTGTTTAGGAACTTTACCATAGGCGGAATAAAGTTCGAAATTCAATAATGGCTCCATGTGTTAAACCTGGGTCTGAATATAAACCTTGTTTTGTAATAAGGGGGATCTAGTTTTAAAAATATATTTTATTTTTGATGTGTTAAAATCAGTACAACCCCGGTTAAGGGTTAAGCCTTTCGAAGGGGTAACCCATTCAATGGGTTATCTTTATAATGATGTAACCCATTGAAAGGGTTTTATACTAGAAACCCATTGAAAGGGTTACATGATAACCCATTTAATGGGTTTTATACTTGAAACCCAGTAAAAGGGTTACATGATAACCCATTCAATGGGTTCTATACCTACTTGAAACCCAGTAATGTGAAAAAATCATAATATTATGTTATTTCGATATCCGCCCAGCACGCGTAGCATGACCAATCCTATCTCTTTTCTACCCAGGGACCATTTTGGTTACCATTTTAGAAAAACCCAATCGTTTCTAAGCAGTAAGTCGGATGTTTCTAAGCAGTTAATCAAAAACCCATACGGTGTGGGTAATTTTGAATGGCTTTAGATTAAGCCGTTCAAAATTAATTATTAATTTTGCGATATATATTTTTTGAACATTAATAAAAATACATACATTGTAACCTGTTAAAATCATAACCCTCCTTTGGCTTTGTCGTAGTCGGGTAAAAAATAATGCACCCTCGTCGGGTATGATCAATAGTTCATTGCTATAATTTCCTTCGCAGGCGTAGTGTCTATCTGGGCACAAAATCAAGTAGAGAACTGGTCAGCGTTTGCGCCAGACTTTAAAGAACTGGATGAGAATGTGGAATATGAAGAACGGGAGAGTGAGTTTGACGTAGAAGATGAAGACCGGTCAGTTGACCAGACTGGCGAGAGTCACAACGATGAGGAGGTGGAGGTATGTGCTGCCGTAAATTTTTAATCGTACAGGGTGTAAAAAGACCCATCACATTTTATCCGTTATCTACGCATTTTGTACAACAAGAGAATGGGCAGCAGCGTTCTCTATGCATTTTAACACCATACTGCGATCGCCAACCCGCCTGCCAAGCGTGGCGATTATGGCAAACCCCCCCTTTGGGGGAGGCCTGTGTCCAGCAGTGGATGTCTTTCGACTGAAATGATGATGAATGACGACGCATTCTGTACGTCAAACTTGCTGGGAAACAGTTTATTGTTAGCGTTCAGACGACCCGCGCCCGCCTTGTCCCGCGCGTAAAATAAATAAAAATAAAATACATTTATTTCGAGCAACTTTAAACTCATATGTGGAGGAGTACACACAAATACAGAATAATAAAAAATAAAAATGAATAAAAATAAAACAAACCAAAAGACTATCTAACCGGCCCTGCTGACGGCAACATGCCTATCACAGCAGTGCCGCATGTATGAGCAGTCCATCCGGTCCGCGATCATCGCCAGGACGACATTGCTGCTGCCCGCACCCTACGCACTAGGGATGCACCGCGCTTCCGCATAGTCGCATGGAAGCAATCGGTACGCGCCTCAGCGAACATACCGGAGGCGCTGCAGTAACGAGGCAGCCCCAATACAGCCCTGAACGCGTTATTGAACTGGACGCGGAGGGCTCCGTATGATGCACACGTGTACCTCGCCCACAGACTGCACGTGTAGAGAGACGTGCAGTACGCCCTAAAAAGCGTTATCTTCACCTCTCTCGAACAGCGCGCAAACCTGCGTGCGAGCATGTTCGCCCGCACCGACAAAGCCCTCCGTTCCCGCTCCATGTCAGCATTGTCCTTGAGGTCGGTCGTAACTAAGTGCCCCAGGTACTTAAATTGATTCACCCGTTCGAGTGGAACACCGTTTAGAAAAACGGGTGGGGTATTGCGAACGTTTCGTACCGGTCTCAAAGACCATGCATTGGTTTTTGGTCACATTGTACCTTAACCCATGACTAAAGGCATACTTTTCACAGGTCCGCACCAGCTTTCTGAGGCCATCGACTGACGCGCTCAGCAGCACCATGTCGTCAGCATAACTGAGGTTATTGACACAGACTCCGCCGACATGGCAGCCAACATGCTGGCTGCTGAGCGCTACGATCAAGGCATTCATGTACAGGTTAAAAAGGGAGGGGGAAGTCAACCCCCCTGCCTCACCCCACACTCCAGCCGATACGGCTCCGACATTGTACCCGCCCACTTAACGCTGTTGACCTGATGACTGTACCAGTATTTTAACACATTGACAAGTTCCCGTGGTAGGTTTATACCCTCAAGTTTAGCCCACAGGATGTCGTATGACACCAGGTCAAAAGCCTTGGACAGGTCGAGGAAGCAGACGTGCACTGGAGTCTTTCGATCTGTGTAATATCTGACGGTATGCTTAAGACACAGTATTGCACTTTCAGTTGACAGTCGAGGTCGAAACCCAAACTGATTATCGTGCAGATCCAGGTACTTGTCTAATTGTGCATTAAGCAAACCGTCAAAGACTTTTGCAATGATTGCTGCAAGAGAAATCGGCCTGTAGTTACTTTTGTCGGCAACATCTCCCGTTTTATTTTTCACTACAGGGACTACTACGGTATTCATGAAATCAGATGGTAGGTATGAATGACTCACGCACAGTGTGTAAAACATTGCTAACACTCTATTAATATGCGGGCCAGCGTGAACTAGGTGCTCGATGCTGAGGCCGTCGTGGCCAGGGGACTTGCCCTTAGATATAGCTTTAATAGCCTGAGCCACATCTTTGGCAACGAAGCTAGTCCCAATGCCCTCGACTGGCATCTCAACATCGAGCATCGTCCGCGCCAGTCCCCGTGGGGACAGTACACGAAAATGGTCCCTGAAAATATCAGCAATATCCTTAGGGTCACTAACACCCCCGACACTCACCGGAAGACCAGGTCGAACGTTTACTTTGTTCGTGCTCTTCCAAAAACTACGAAACTGCCCACTCTTATGCTTTTCAGCAAGGGCATCCATTTTGATTTGGTCCTGATGGTTTTGGCACCATTTAAGCCTGGACTTGAATATTCTTCGACTTTGATACATTTCGTCATATAAAACCCCCGATTTAGGCTTACCACACATCACCCACACATGAAACTTCGTCCTAGCCACCCGGTGAGCCCCGCTAACATGTCTATTCCACCCTACAATGCGTGGGCCATTCCCACCTCTCCCCGTGCAAGTGCTTCCCCGCGCCGTCGCCGACGCCGCCCCTCGTAAGGCAGTTACAATGTCAGAATAAAGCCCATCAAGAATACGCCCATGGTCCGAGTTATTACAGTATCTATCTCCACAGCTTGCAAACTCTGCAGGAAAATCAACACATCTTAGCCTACTATGACATTCTTTAGCATATAACGCAATTCTTTCATCAGATCTGTCCCCCCACAACACATCGCTGCTTAGTACGCTTTTATTCGGAAACTTTGGTGTTAATAAGTTTAAATTACATTCGATAATAAGCGGAAAATGATCAGACCAAAAAGTGTTATAGTCTACATATGCATCAAGGACAGAATGTTTTGCCGATTGCGTAACAATACAGTGATCCAACCAACTGCACGTTCCATGTGCCTCACTGATAAAAGTATATGTATCAGAGTGAGATCCCAGCAATTCAACATCTATACAAGTCCATACCTGTTCACTACAGAAATGTATAAGTTCGTTATAGAATAGTTCACATGATCGGCATTAAAATCGCCCAACATAAAAACTGATTCTACACCGTATTCATCTATTATAGCACTCACCGTCCCTAGACAATCCGTAAATTCCGGTAGGTTTTCCGTCATATTTGTAGGCATGTACACACTCATTACAATCACAGGCCGATCACTCGTAACGATTTTAATTGCACAAACACGAGCATTATCGCACCGTAACACTGACACATTTAGAAAAACACTGTTCCTCCAAAGCAGAGCGACGCCACCGAACGGCCTACCGCGTAATATTCCCGCCGAGGTGTTCACCGCCGAGGTACCTGTATACCCAAACTCACTATCGACCGTGCTCAAGTACGGCAACTCATCCGGTAGAAGCCATGTTTCCTGCAGGGCGATCAAATCACAGGAGCGACTCAGGTCCCTGATGCCGTCCACAGAGCGTTTTAGGTTTTTACAATTAAAACTATCTAATTTATAAGGGCGTTTAACCATTATTTTTGTTAGCTGAGCCGGATACAGAAGTAGCTCTGTTCATATTTTTGTGACTGAAATCCACAAATCTCCTGAAAATTATACCTTCAGGCCAAAGTTTCTCATCCAGATACATAGTTAATTTTGCTTCGGATACAAAAAATTTAAACGCACTATGACCTGTCTGTTTTTTAATATTGATTTTCTGTAACGACACAGACTACTTCGTTTTCGAGCAAATATATTTAGTAATATCCTCTTTCGTAGTTTCACTGTGGACATTTGTAATAAACACAGGTATTTTCTTTTCGGCGGCCCTAAAGTTAAACTCCAGGTCTTATCTTATTTCAAATGTTTCCGGCGCCGTTCTACTCTTTGCCATCCTTCATTTTCGTCATTCAGAGGATCAGGTACTACGTTCAATACAATGTCACAATTGCGTCCAACACCGCTAATGCCGTTATCGCTATGAGTCAGCTGTGGCCCGCTCTGTACGATCACGCCTGCTTTCGATGACGTAGACTCAACCGCCACCTGCTGCAAACCGGTCTCGGGCGCGTTCGCCGCGCCGAACGCGCCGCCGCTCGCGACGACGTCATCCGTGCTGTCTACCGCCGACCGCTGCCGTCCTGATAAATCACGGTCGGTATTTTTCGCTACTACCCTCCCAATTTCTTGGTATCGGTTCTGTATGGCACTCTCATCTACATTATTCAACGATTCTTTACCATTAATAAACGGTTCGTTTATCGTAGAGTTATGATGATGCGATAAACCCTCCGGTCCACTGTCCATTACCCAGGCCCCCCTCCTCATGTTTACCTTGCATACCGAGGTTGGCGGCAATGAGTCATTCTTGAATTGTAAAAACTCCGATTTTAATTCTTTCAAGTGGTATAATGTAGCATATGTTGATTTAAATTCTTCAATGTCGGTCTTCACTCGAAGTAGATCCTTTAAAAACTTCGTACAGTCCAGATGATCCCACATAATTGGGGGTAACTTTTCCAGTTGACGGGCCACAAACACTGGAATAATATCTGGTTCTGCGGATTTAAACAGATTGACGATATCAGCCAAGTCTCTTTCTTCCTTCCCTTTGTTCTTCCTCAAGATTTTACGAGAATCTGTAGGTATGGAATCGAATAACAACGATTTCGATTTCTTAATTTCTTCACTGGTAAACGAAGACGTGCAAACTCGTACTAGGGTAACTTCATCGATTACCGACACTTTATTTTGTATATACGCTAGCATTTCGTCAATGACGATATTACACTCGTTACACTTTAGAACATTCATTTTCGAATTCACACAACCACTCCGAATGGATGCGCGCGCGCAACTGTGCACGTGGTGAACGCAGGTGCGAGGCGGGCACGGGGCGGAAGCGGATTGTGCGCGTGGTGAAGATGAAGAACAATGCGGTCTAACTGGCAGACACGAAAAGCGAGTTTAATTTGTAATAAACATTCATCATCATTTCAGCCGAAAGACGTCCACTGCAGGGCATAGGCCTCCCCAAAAAAAGGGGGGAGATTTGCCATAATCGCCACGCTTGGCAGGCGGGTTGGCGATCGCAGTATGGATTTAAAAATGCATAGAGAACGCGGCTGCCCATTCTCTAGTAAATCCCTTAGTTGCCTTTTACGACACCCACGGGAAGAAATGGGATGGTGCTTTACGTCCGGCACCAAACAGAACTTATATTATATAATTAAACTTTTAATATATAATTTGTAATAATGTATAGTCGCAAACGAATACCGTTTGAAGATTAAATGACAAGTTAAAATGTGATTTCAGTTTTCACGCAATCTCCTGTTGTAGCACTTTTCAAATAGAAAAACTAAATTATTTAGAGTTAGGTGTTCCATTTGAAACAGGTGGACGTGACGACGTGCGAGCCCGTGGCAGCTTTCTGCAGTTCCGACGAGGAAGGAGAAGACGAACACATGCTGTCCTTCCTGCCCATAGCTCCGGAGATTGAAGACCCAGAGGTTTGTTACGTTGTATGGATCTTTTTGGTTGAAATGTGTAAGGTGGGTCTGCAGTGGTAGTCCGTTTCTTACGTTTTTTCAATTTGCAGGTCAATGTCAGGTTGTATCTTGATCAAGATATGATTCGCGACCATAAGAAAATTTTAATTTCGCGGGCTATAACTGCGGATCCACCTTAGATAACTAATGTTCACTCACTAGACCTTGTGTAGACTATATCCGCCTTATTACAAAACAAGATTCATATTTTGACATGGCTTGAACCATGCAGCCAGTTTTTGTAATAAGAACGTAACAGTGATTCCAATACCGTTCTTCATACAAAACTGAAAACTTAGTTCGGTACTAAGTTGTCAGTTTTGTGTTTAGGAACTTTACCATAGTCGGAATAAAGTTCGAAATTCAATAATGGCTCCATGTTTTAAACCTGGGTCTGAAAATAAACGTTGTTTTGT
Organism: Tiliacea aurago; assembly: GCA_948098905.1. NCBI lineage: Eukaryota > Metazoa > Arthropoda > Insecta > Lepidoptera > Noctuidae > Tiliacea > Tiliacea aurago. The sequence continues at coordinate 28,350,822 of OX402583.1, forward strand.
AATAAGGGGGTATAAGTATTTCCAACTTTATTTGAAAGATGATCGATGTGGCCAAAATGAATGCAAATTACTACTACTATTTCATCCGTTTACAAATAACATTTTTTACAAACCATATCTCAGTAGTAGGTACTTAAATAGCTCAGAACTATGATACCTATAAAATAGATGGGTTCAGTAAAAACGCCCTTAGTTCGATTTTACTGTCATGGTATTTTGTCCACGCATTGGGATTACTGCCGCCCCGCCTAGATTATTTAATTTTATACTTACTTAAGATTCATAATGATAGTTGCTATACAACCATCATGCTGCCTTTCGGTTCAGTAGTTGTTCTCTCATCAATCAAAATGTAATTGGTTGGCAGGACGGGTGGGCAGCCACACAAGAGACAGTTACACCTACAGAAACGCCTGAGAAACTGGAGCCAGCCGCCAAGCGGCCGAGAAGCAAAACATTTGACATATCGCTCAAGATAGCGCCGGCTGGTGAGTTTAATACGGGGTTTCATAATTATTATTCACTAGGTGCAGTTTAATACGGGGTTTCATAATTATTATTCACTAGGTGCAGTTTAATACGGGGTTTCATAATTATTATTCACTAGGTGCAGTTTAATACGGGTTTCATAATTATTATTCACTAGGTGCAGTTTAATACGGGGTTTCATAATTATTATTTACTAGGTGCAGTCAGCAACGATTGGCAACTGACATTGTTTGCAAAATCATAATTATTCAATAGTATTTATTTTACGTGTCCGTTATTTCAGCAAGAAAACCAATCTCTTCTGGAATTAATTGAGTTCAACGAATAATTAGGGCGTAATTGGCTGTACATGTGCGCCAAATAAAAATATTGTACGTGCTGTCGTTTTGGAAAAAACCTGAAAAACCAATCCTGCTAGAGTAACGTTGTTCCAGCATATAAATAATATAATAAAACATCTCTAAAAATTTTAAACGCATACATTTGTATACGTTTTAAATTTTTAGAGATGTTTTATTTCTTGCTGGAGTACCGTTTTACAGAATCTTTTTTTTGGGAAACCAATGTTTGTGCGCCCGTGGAATAAACGTTTATATGTGTGGTGGAATAAACGTGGAATAAAAGTAGCTCTTAATTTGTGTGTTTTCAAAAATATTTACCGTTTTAATTAATGTAATAATGATTTATGAAAACCCAAAAAAAATCACATCGCTTACATGAACAATCGTATAAACTTACTGAAAACGATATTCGGTCCTTCTTGTTATTCTTTACATCCATAAAAAGTTTGAAGACTAAGTATACACGCGTTTTTTAATAATATCACTTTAAGAGCGTTTACGACTTACGGCATTTCATACAAACTTTCAAGCCCTTGTTTTTCGAAATGGCTGAACCGATTTTAATGAAACTTAACACTAAACATACGCATAAGCAGAATACAAAGGTCTAAAAAGTTAGTTAAGAACATTTTCTTTAATAATGTTGTGTCACTTTAGTTAGAGGTATGCAAAAGTAACAGTGTTAATAAACTTTCGTTGCTGACCGTACCAGGGATGAGGGAAATGCAGCAATAGACATGAAGCTGACGGCTATTTATTTTACACACTAGTTCCTGCCCGCGACTTCGTCCTCGCGCGCTATTACTTCGTTTTCACTTAGCATTCTTTCCGACTCTTTTTATTTATGCTCGGCTCCTAAAGGTCGTAGCGTGATGTTAAATAGCCAATAACCATCCTCAAGAATTGGGCTATCAAATGCAAAAATAATGTTTACAATCCAACTGGTAGTTTTACGGCCGAACCCAATAACTTATTTTCAGTGAAAGACAGATCGCTATTGATGATAGACAGTATAATTATATCTATCCTCGGATGGCGTCTCACAGTCATTGATAAAGGCTATCTATCTAACGAAAACAATAAGTAGGTTTCTCTACTTCGCCCTCCCCCGGATTAAGATATAATTCTGTAGAGCCATATTTGTTATGGCCCCGAATCAAAGTACAACCTGTTACTGACCTGCAAATTGCAAAAAACGTAATAAAATTTGAATTTTGCGGGCTACCTTAGCGTATTCCTCAATTAATGTTGTTTTTTTTTTTAACTTAAATTCATGTTGACATGGTGCTTGCACGGGGGGGTTAAATTTCTGTTATTTTTTGCCTAGGGCGCACCGTTTTCGAGATATTTGAATTTAATTCCATTTCATCAGTAGATAGCGTGGGCCGGTGGGGCCATAATGTCTCATAGATTATTGGGACGTTAAAACCATCGATAGATATATTTTTCTATCTCCAGTAGGCCAAAACTGGTGATATATAGGTTATTGGGTTCGGCCGAAGATTACCCCTGTATTTACTACAAACAAAACAAAACCTCTTTATAATATAGTAGGTACTACAAACTATAAAACAAATTTTACCTCTTTATAATATTACTATAGGTTTCGAGGCAAAGAACTGCGAAAAGATACTCATCTCTTTGGTACTCTTTTCAGAACAACAACTATCATTTGGAGGCAAAAACAAACAAGCTGCAGGAAGTAAAAAAGTCGCCGGGAGACCTCGTAAATAAAGTATTTTATAGTACCTTGTTGTTTTCTTTGTGTACCCACTGGGTTGAAGCTCAAGATTGCATTTTACTTTTTAACCGACTTCCAAACAGGAGGAGCTTATATGTGCGTCTGCAGGTATGTCATATGTTCGTCTGCAGGTATGTCATATGTTCGTCTGCAGGTATGTCATATGTTCGTCTGCTGGTATGTCATATGTTCGTCTGCAGGTATGTCATATGTTCGTCTGCAGGTATGTCATATGTTCGTCTGCTGGTATGTCATATGTTCGTCTGCAGGTATGTCATATGTTCGTCTGCAGGTATGTCATATGTTCGTCTGCAGGTATGTCATATGTTCGTCTGCAGGTATGTCATATGTTCGTCTGCTGGTATGTCATATGTTCGTCTGCAGGTATGTCATATGTTCGTCTGCTGGTATGTCATATGTTCGTCTGCAGGTATGTCATATGTTCGTCTGCAGGTATGTCATATGTTCGTCTGCTGGTATGTCATATGTTCGTCTGCAGGTATGTCATATGTTCGTCTGCAGGTATGTCATATGTTCGTCTGCAGGTATGTCATATGTTCGTCTGCAGGTATGTCATATGTTCGTCTGCTGGTATGTCATATGTTCGTCTGCAGGTATGTCATATGTTCGTCTGCAGGTATGTCATATGTTCGTCTGCTGGTATGTCATATGTTCGTCTGCTGGTATGTCATATGTTCGTCTGCAGGTATGTCATATGTTCGTCTGCTGGTATGTCATATGTTCGTCTGCAGGTATGTCATATGTTCGTCTGCAGGTATGTCATATGTTCGTCTGCTGGTATGTCATATGTTCGTCTGCAGGTATGTCATATGTTCGTCTGCAGGTATGTCATATGTTCGTCTGCAGGTATGTCATATGTTCGTCTGCAGGTATGTCATATGTTCGTCTGCAGGTATGTCATATGTTCGTCTGCAGGTATGTCATATGTTCGTCTGCTGGTATGTTTTTAAGTATGTTCATCGATTTCTCCGTCAATTATAGACACATTTTGAAATTATTTTTTTGTTTGAAAGGGTATGGTGGGTAGAACTCCTCAATAATTAACGCCCCTGCAACGAGAAATGCAATACCTATTTAGTAAAAGGCAATGAGCAGTTGACATTGGTTTACCCTTGTTTCATCGAAAATAAATTGACAAATGAATAATGATCACTTCCCAAACAATTTTTCGCATAATTTAATTTGCCAAATAATTAGGTATTTAGCAAAAAATCTGTTCACAATTATTTGTAACGCAAACCTAATGTTTGGCAAGTGAACGTTTAAACAATAACTTGTTTACCAACTAGTACTTTTAGCAATTTTTATGTAGTCAAATATTTCAGTTGGAATAACACATTTTACGCATAACAAAATATTTAGTATCGTCAGTTTTCAATTTACCATTTCAAGCATATGATCTAACTTTGGTTTTCTTTCTATATTTTTTTAACATAATCTAGTAGTTTCTGGCGTAGGGATCACAGTTTTAACATAACCTAACCAAACCATTTTTTTAATAATTAACCTCGTCTAACTAGTTCGGTTCTTGATAGCCTGCTAAAAATATTTTTTTTTTTTTTCTTTATAATCTAGTCGTTTCTGGCACTCGCCGGCCGCTGCCGCGGCTCCGCTCGGTCGGCTCGTGCATAGGAAATCATAATTTTAACCTAACCTAACCATATTTTTTTTAATTAACTTACTCGTTTTAAACTAGTTCCATAAATAATCATTTGACCAAACGTTTATTGTCTACGGACAATGTAAATATCCTAATAAATAATCATCTTAAGGTTTTAGTGACTGTTGAAAAGTGTAGTAAGGAATCCTACAAAGCGTTAGGTACTTAGTAGACCACTAATGTCGAAACATTTGAGAGAGCTGAATGCCCTAGGTCAGCCGACTGAGAAATGGGACGCACTAGTTCTTTTCATTATAGCTTCCAAGTTAGACCCTGTCAGTAATACCAAGTGGGAAGAGTACAGGTCTATATTGTCCGATTATCATAAATTAGAAAACTTTACAAAGTCCTTAAGGAATCGTGCAGACATATTAGAAACTATGCATTTCGCAAGCATGGTTAACACTGATAGAGGTGACCGAAGGTTAAGTAGCCATAAGGAGCCTAAACCCAATAACACTTTGTTGCTTCCAGTGAAAAAGGTGCAGCTACAAGGTGTCATGTATGACACGACGCCCACCAGTTACAGCAGTGTTCCAAATTTATGATAATCGGATAATGTAGACCTGAAAAAATCCGTCAACAGTTCTGGCCCAGGTGGCAGAAGGAGTTCCTGGCGGAAATGCAGCGACGGTCCCAGTGGAGGACACAGCAGCGAGGCATCTGCCGCGGTGACCTCGTGCTACTGCGGGACGCAAACCTGCCGCGCTTCAGTGGCGCTTGGGGCGCGGCACGCGCCTACAGCCCGGCCCCGATGGGGTCGGGTGGCAAATCAGCGTGTTTTATTTCTATATGCATTTTTTTATATTACTGTAGCGGCATCAACATCGCCACATACGAACTACGCGTCACACTGACGTCACATGCATCGCGCAAGCAGAGTTTACCACGCAACTAGCATATATACAACGTCCCGACATCAACCGTCGGGCAGTTGCCCACCAGACACGACACCCGTCTGGTCGGAGGATCCTCCCTTTTCTATGGTGGATGAGAGAACTTTACACCCTGTTCCTCATACCACCAAATTACTATTGTGTCGGTAGGCGTGGAAGAGAAAATACTTTTCAATACACTTCTCGAAAACTGTTTCATATCGCACTACGATTAGGTTCACAATGCAATTTATTTTACACGCGTGCGATTTTTTATTTTCCAACACGTGGGAATAAAAATTGCCACAGATAACTTATACCTATACTTATACTCGGAATTTTAATTCGATTCCAGATTTGACAATTTCAGTGTTGCAACGTTATGACAAGTACTAAATAGTGACGTTGCGAAATTATTCGATATGGAAATGGAATATTTCCAGATCGATTCTTCTCGTTTATAATTTTTCTCTCGTAAACTAAGTATATCAGGAAATTAAATATTTCTGAACCGATAATTTAGTTTTGACGATTAATTAACGATCTGAGACTTTTCTTTTATAATTGTGTGTGAAATAAATAAAAAAATGTGATCATGAAGGAACATGACAAATAAAACAGATAGATGTATTATGGTAATAATTAAACTATCTAAAGTAACCGTCATGAGAAGCTATAAATACATAAAATTGCAAATTATACAACTATCAACTTTAAACTCGAGATATCTAAGTTGATTTATGAATGAAGAAATTATCGCTAAACGTCATAAAATAATTTTAGTTGCAATGGAAACTGAACCAAACGCAATTTCAGTTAAAGTTTTAAATCCCAAAGTATGAAATTTATCTCGTCTCATGGCGTTGACTTTAGGCTCTTTTATTATAAGTTTTGTTTTTAATATAAAAACAAAAATATTAACTTTTTATAAAATAGAGCAGCGATTACTAATTAATAAATAATTATTATGAATAATTATGTATTTATTTAAATAAAAATCAATAATTTAGTCTTTAATTGGCACACTGATGGCACACACACTGATTGTTTATCGATTTTTGTGTTCATCACTACACTATTATATGTGGTATCATTATTTCACAAAATGACAGTAGCTAATGTCAAATCTGGAATCGAATTAAAATTCCGAGTATAGTCCAAATTGGTTCAATGCCTCTATTCACACCGTCTCGCGCACAGTCTCGCGCTATTTTAGAGACGGTCCTCTCTATTCGGAGGTGTTTTTTTTTTAATCTCGGCAAAGATGCGTCTTTTATATTTTTATGTTAATGTTTTTGGAATTTTTAAATAATGTTTATAAATATAATACCATGATCATTAGGTACAATAACGTTTATGAACAAATTAACATTTATTTGTGTTCTTAACTCAAAAATATTTGAATTTTCTATTTATCGGCTTCATACCTTTGCTTCTCCTTCAACCTGGCGAAAGTAAAGCGCGGAAAAATAAAAAAATTAAATCCAATGATTTCAAAAGGAAAGGATACGCCCATCAGAACATTTTACTTCAACTTTTTCATACAAGCAAAAACTAGCGCCATCTGTGACAACTCATATGAACTACGTGAGTGTCACGTTGCATAGGTCGACGACGTAACCTTGTACGTACGACATGTAACGTGCGTAAATGTTATTTTAATCAGATTTTATCGGAAATAAGTTAACCACTGAGGCGTCCATATTTTGACAGAAAACGTAATAAAACAAATTAATCTCGATCAGCTTTATTTGAAATTGAAAACAATTTAATAATTATTATTATTAATGTATTAATTATTAAATAAAACACAAATAAAAAATGACGTCCGTACAAGGTTACTTCGTTACCGTCGCGGGCGCTGCCGGCAGCGCGTGACATGGTCGCCATTGTGGATTTCGAATGTGGATTCAAATGTGTTTATTGAATAATTTTATTGGAACAAAGGCAATTTAAGGTTACTTATCGATGGTATGATGTCCCATGTTCCTTTTTAACCTTTGTATTATAATTTTTGCGACCTTTTACTACGCAACTAGGCATTTTAATGACTGAACTGTACTGATTAACTCCTCCGCGCGTGGACCGCGTTCGACTGAGTCGCATTGGCCCTAAACTGTCATTTTAGGGCCAGCGCGCTGGTGCCATTTCGTCGCGCGGTTAGCCTGGTCCTTACTATCTATGTCAATGATTAAATCATAGTTTCCTAATAATTCATGACAAAAATATTTTTCGTTATTTTATTTTTTCAAAAGTGTATTGAAAAACGTCGTTTGATACACGTAGATATTTGTTAATGCAGTACGTACTCGGCTCAAAAACAACCTCGCCTACGGCTCGGGTGTTAATTCCGCCTCGAATGCAATAACAAACATTCTCCACTTGTATCAAAATGTACTATTGTAGGTACTCATTATTTCGGCTCCGATAACGGAGATTATCAAAATTACTTAAGTTATACCAGTTTCAATTTCTTCATGAGTTTTTTCTTAAATAATTACAATCTTGTGCTTAAAAAAGGATTTTGGCGACCGTGACAGGACTGTTTATAAGAAAATTGGGTAATAAAGTAGAACAAGTGTTGTGTCCTACTTACTCGGCGATACTGAAAAGGCAAAGCTGAGAACGAAATTGGAAGTTACTACAGTGCAAGCAAACAGTCTGGTCTTCCGTGCCAACGAATCAGCTAAAGATCGTAACGGGATTGCATGGATTCATCAATATCACCAAGTTAAGTGCCTCCTTGTGTTCCGTTCTACCTCACCAAAATACAACCTATTTCCAAATTCCATACATAACCCCTTCTAAAATACCTCTATTCCATTATCTAGTCTGTGCTATTTTCCTTAATTTTATAGGTTGTATCGTGCCAAATAAGTATATAGGTAAAAGTACCTACATATACCTACCGCCCACTATAAAAAATCATATTGAGATTTTCCAAATTCAAACCCTTGTTCATTATTATTATTCATTTGCAAAATAACGTACACATAAGTAAATAAATCTTAATCCTAATTGTCATACCCCTACCTCGATGGGTACGTTGCCAACTCATTTATGAAAATATTATGTATGTAAGGAAAAATCTACATATTTTTAATAAGTTATGATAGACATAATTTTAATACCTACTAGAAATAAAGATAGAATATAAAATAGATCAACCATTTATCACATTATTATTATTATTAATATTTTTATATAATTTTTTTATGGGGTTACTGTGTTAAATGTTACAGTAAAATACCTGTGATATATTGAAATTAAATGAAAGGTATAGTACGGCGCGCGCGCTTGTTGTCGTCGCACGTTATCTACGCTATCCCCTCCGCTACGTAATTTTTGCCACTAGTGATGGGAGCACTTACTATCGCTATAAACGTATCGACTGGCCTAATGTCAATATGGACAGATTTATAACAAGAAGTTTTTCAAACCCATCTCTTGCCGCAAAGCGGCCAATTAAAAGCAAGGACCGTACAACCCCGGTTAAGGGTTAAGCCTTTCGAAGGGGTAACCCATTCAATGGGTTACCTTTATCATGACGTAACCCATTGAAAGAGTTTTATACTAGAAACCCATTGAAAGGGTTACATGATAACCCATCGAATGGGTTTTATACTTGAAACCCAGTGAAAGGGTTACATGATAACCCATTTCAATGGGTTCTATACCTACTTGAAACCCAGTAACATGAAAAAATCATAATATTATGTTAAATATTTCGATGTCCGCCCAGCACGCGTAGCAGGACCAATTCTATCTCTATTCTACCCAAGGACCATTTTGGTTACCATTTTAGAAAAACCCGTAAAACCGTTTCAATGGAAAGGGTTTTTGATAGGGTTTTTCTAAGCAGTTAATCAAAAACCCATACGGTGTGGGTAATTTTGAATGGCTTAAATTAAGCCGTTCAAAAGGGTTACCCACACCGTATGGGTTTTTTGTTATGATTAGTGAATGTGTCGTCTTGTATTCATAACATTGAATTAGAGACCTTATCACCATAGCGAAGGATAGTATTTATTGTCTATGTTGTAATCTATGGACTTGTATGTTCTGTTTTATCTCTGTCACTTCCTTTTTTAGACCGATCACGGTGTTCGATTTTGCTCTTTTATTTAAATCTAAACCAATCTATTCCAGTTGTGTAATATGAGTAAAATTGTATTCAAGCTACGTATAAGTAGTAAATATACTGAGGTGCATACATATTCCAATCTATCATTTATTTCTAAACTCCCCATCTGCCGATTCATCTGCATGCTATTACCACTGCTGCTGTGTCCTGCTCCAACAGTTCTGCACAATATTTTTATCGAAAACCCTTTCAATGGGTTACCAAAATTAAATTTAAGCCGTTCATAAGGGTTACCCTTATCGTATGGGTTTTTGTTTAACCGCTTAGAAAAACCCTATCGAAAACCCTTTCAATGGGCAACCAAAATGGTCCCTGATTCAAAGTGATGAAGTCGATCCCAATGCATGGAATATACCGAAACGACCTGCGCGTCCTGTAAGACTCCAACCTGAAGTACCTGTCAGCACCACCAACAGATTCAGTAACCTATCTACTGAACATGATACATCCGTAATGCAACAACCTAAACCAAAAATTGGGTAAGACACCTCCCATTTTTATTACTCTGAAACCCGAATGGACCCACGCATATAATAATTATAAAGACTTTGATTTCCCGCTACGTCAAAGGGTTTCACCTGGAGTACAAGGGTAATAATAAAATTTCTATAAACCCTCACACATCAGAAGGTCATCAAGCACTAAGACCCTCCTGGTCTCTGCTCTGAAAATATTCTTTACTACACTTTCTCTCGCAAAGATGAAAGGATGCCTAGGGCCGTAGTTTTCGGCCTGCCCGAGTTTGTCGAAGAACACCTTTCGGAAGAGCCACCTTTCGGAAATCATCTATTGGATTCCGCGAATGTTCGCAAAATGAAAGTTGCTGAGGGCAGAGATGCATCTTGTCCGCCTTATCTTGTTCAACTTCAGGCCAGTGCCGATGTCTCCAAGTTTAAATCTATAAAATATTTAAGGGACAATTTGCTACGTGAGTTAAGGACGAATTGAAGTCTACCGAGAGCGAAAGCAGCGCGCGAACGCGCCTGCTTTATGTGCTCTGCATACGAAATGTGGTGGTCGAGGGTCACACCTAGATATTTGGCTTGCTTCTTCCAAGGGATAGGCTTTCCGAACATGGTGATCAGTCGGGGAACGGGGGGGCACGTCGGGGTCTAGAAAATAGGGCCGCTTGGCTCTTGTCAGGGTTGACCTCGATTCTCCACTTGTTAAACCAGGCACCGAGTCTTCGACTCTTCGGTCTGGAGGGTGCAGGAAATCTGGTCTTGTCTGAGGCCGGTGTAGTAAATGGCCGTGTTGTATGTGAACAGAGCTAACTAACGCCTTTTTACATTTGGGGATATCGCTTGTGAATAGTGTGAAAATGAGGGGAGCCATCACAGCCCTGAGGGACACCTGCGCGGATAGGATGGGGGGAGGATAGCGCTCATTCGATGCGATAGCGGAAGGTGCGTACATTATGATTAGTATATAAGACCATGAACGTATGTTTTACAAATAAATAATTCTGATTCTGATTCTGCGGTTCGACAAAAAGTCTCGCAAGATGAGCACGAGACGATCTGGCACACCGAGTTTGTAAAGCTTATATAATAAGCCGTTGTGTCAGACTTTGTCGAACGCTTTCGCAATGTCGAAGAAAACAGCACCCGTCATGAACCCACGTTGGAAGCCAACGCTTATGTGTTCTATGAACTTGAACGTCGAACTCGAATGTTGTACGCAAGAATGTTGGGTTCTAAACTCTCTGTCTGGGACCGAACTGTTCGTCACGGATTAGGCCCTTCGTCTCGGCATAGTCTCTGAGGCGCTTATAAATAAGCCTCTCCTAGACTTTGCCGAAAACGTTGAGCAGACTGATGGGGCGGTAACTAGAAGGCTCGGTTTTGGGCTTGCCGAGTTTCGGGATACCGATAACGGTGGCACTATTGAAGATGGTGGCCATTAGCATTATAAGGTGGGCGGGGAACAATTGGAGCACCCTATTGGTGATTCGATCTGAGCCAGGGGCTTTACGGGGCTTTAGATCTTGATGATATCATGCATTTCGTCTGAGGTGACAATCAGGGTCTTCAACGGGAGGGAGAGAGGCTCTACATTCGACTTCCGCGTCGACCTCAAGAGAGGTGAGCTTGGTCTACTGGTTGAGAGCTGGCCGAGCATTGGGTCTCGAGACCGTCGGCCAGGCTGAATAGCCTTGTCGGTGTCGTCAAAAGCTATCGTCCTGTCGGGGGGGCGTCAGGGAGACTTCTTCTTGGGACTTGAGTTTCTTCTGAAGTTCCCAGAAGGCTAAATGGGTGGGCTCTAGTTCGCTTAGCATCTTATCCCAGTTAGCGTCACGCAGCTCTGCCATGCGTGTCTTTACAGATCTACAGAGATCTAGAAACAGCGCATCTTTGTTAGCGGCACAGTGAAAGTTATTGTATACACCGATGCCTTGAACAATCATTCAGGACTGATTATACGTGTTCTGTGAGTGAGTCGATCGCGGCCGTCGTGTCAGCGACTGAGTCAAACTGATCGAAGATAGTCTAGTATAGGATGTTGTGGATTTCAGGCGGTTGCTTACTTTCCTCCAGTCCGTTACTACTTTCGAGCGTTCATTCCCCACGACACCACTGAAAACGACACCACCGGTGGTGTCGTGGGGAATGACAGAAATCACTATTCCCCGCGACACCACCGACTGTTAGTGATGTCCAGCTAATTTAGAAGGGGGGTTGGGCGGGATCAGGGAGTCCGTCGCGAGGAGCCAGTTTCACGACAACTGGCCGGTAGATATAAGTTCGTCCATCGCGTCTATAGAATCCAACCGTAGGTTGATGCTCTTGAGAAGCGCTACGTCCTGCGGGGACGCTTCGATGACGTCAAAATTTAGGACAGGGCAGAAGTCAAACAGGTATCTGCCTCTGGTCGAGACTCTGGTACTATTCCAGTACTAACTGAGGGCAGTTTTCGGTTTTATATTAAACATTGAGTGATGTTGCCATTATCAGAAAGTAAGAATTGATTCAATCCAAATCGACTAAATACCAACAATTAATAAATGTGAATAGATTTATAGAATAGAATAGAATATTTATTTATTTGCCAGAAACATGGTATGTTTACAAAAGGTGTTCGTATCATTACATAGTGCTACATGTCTCACCGTTTTAACGGTATGCAAATCAGCAGCGGTATCTTTAATATGTAGATATTTTATTAACTACTAGCTGACCCGTGCCCACTTCGTTGGGCGGTAAACATTTTACCGTCTTTTAATTTTTTGGATTAAATTATGGCCTTATGTTATGACACTCACAAAATAATAACGTGGCTTTCAATGGGTAAAAGATTTTTCAAAATCGGTTCAGTAGATCCAGAGATTACCCACCCCTACAACCTCACAAACTATAAAATATTTAATATAAGTAGATGAAGCAACGGTTTAGCAATATCCTTAAAAAAAAATGACTCGCATTCCGTTTGCTCAGTATAGGCAAGCGACTTGCGACAAAATCAATAGCAGTGAATTGGGACTGGGATTCTGAATTCAACTGCACATTTACCGCTGAGTCGCTGACGGTCGGTGATTCTTCAATTTTGCTGGCGTGAAGGGTCAAAAGATATTATTAGTAATCGTAAATAAATACGAATTAAAACGCGCTGGTAAGGTAGCCACAGTTTATATTGAACTGATCGTAGGAAAACAACAGTCTCCATCATTCATTTCAAAACTGACAGATGTACTAGAATTTAGAATACAAACAATGTTCCGAAAAGGTGATAATAAAATATGCTATAAAAAGTTCGGTTCGTAACATACTCCACATTTTTTTTAAAGTTTAGCCTAGAGCTCCAGGGGTACTAACTTTTTAAGAGGTCTCCTGAGGGGGCCAGCACCTGTTCGTATGTCGGCCACTCTTGCTACTCCGTCTGGGCCTTTGTATATCTTAGTCACTCTACCTCTCGGCCAAGATCCCCTGGGTAATTGTCCATCTGCAACAATAACAAAGTCGCCCTCTTTTATATTTGGGGATGATCCACCGCCGCGTCGAGGCACCAAGGTCGGAAGATATTCTCGTACCCAGCGCGACCAGAAATGATCCGTGAGTCTTATAGCTCTGCGCCAACCGTCTCGTCCGATGATATCCCGATCCGTCAACGTAGCTGGGATAGGTCTCCCTGAGGACGATCCTAGTATAAAATGCATTGGTGTCAAGGCTTCCTCACAGTCCGGATCAACTGGCACATGTGTCAGTGGACTGTGTATTCACTAAATTCTCCGACTCTAGTAGAAAGGTCTGCAGAACTTCATCTGAAGGGGAGCGTTCTCTTAGGGTAGTCTTTAGTGCTGTTTTGATTGATCTTACCATTCGCTCCCACGCTCCTCCCATGAATGGGGCCGAAGGGGGAATGAATCGCCATGAGACCTTCTCATCTGCTGCAAAACGGTTAATTTCCGCTCCGTACAGCTCTTTTAACGTTCTGTTGGCACCCACAAAAGCTGTTCCGTTATCGGACCATATTTCACTCGGCGTTCCACGGCGCAAACTCATGATGGCCGCGTCGGTTGACAAACTATGTACAACTTCTAGATGAACTGCTCGTATAACAAGGCAGGTATACAATGCTACATAGCGTTTCTCTTTCCTTCTGCCAACTGTCACCTGAACTGGGCCGAAGTAGTCCAAGCCGACGAACGTGAACGGTCTACGATGATGGGCTAGGCGGGCTGGTGGGAGATCTCCAGTAGACGGTGTGAAGGGTTGAGCGTACTTCAGCCGACACAGTTGACAATCATGGGCGACTTTTGGAACCGCGCTCCGCAAGTTGATGATCCAATAGGTTTGCCGTATTTCGTTAACTACTGTCTCGGAATTAGCGTGGGCGGACTTTACGTGGTAATGTGCAATCAAACGCTGGACAGCAGGGTGTTTGGAATCTAAAATTATAGGACTTTTCACCCCGTTGCTAATATCTTGCATTCGGTTGATTCTTCCGCCTAATCTCAGGAAATTCTCATTATCTATGTAGGGGGCCAGATTGAATAATCGGCTTTTTCGATGTAATGACCTTTTCTCAGAGAGGTAGATGATTTCATCTGGGAAGGAGTCGAGTTGACTTTTTTTAGAATATGTGATTCCACCACGCGCAGATCTTCCGCGGTTAATTCTTTTGAACAGTTTTTGTTTTTCAATAGGTGCAAAAATTTATGGGCTCTCGCTGTAGCTCTCAAAAGCCTTCCCCATGAGCTCAGTCTTTCTGGGTCAACACTCAATGGTGTCGGGAAATGATGTGATGAAATGAGATGACAATGATTCTGAACGCATGGTTTTATTTCCAAACTACTGGCCGTATGTATGTATGGTGATGATGGCCATTGTTGTTCTGATTCGAGTAAAAATTTTGGACCTGTAATCCAGCGAGATTCTTGATTGAATATTGCTCGTTTATGGCGTGTCGCGTCGCCTGCCACATTTTACGCGGTCGGAATCCATCTCCATTCCTTTACATCTGTAGTTTCAAGAATCTCGCCGATTCGATGTGCTACGAATGGTTTGAACGACCGCGCATCACTACGCAACCAACTCAGGACGTTAAGCGAATCGCACCAAAATATACGCTTACTTGGTTTATGTTGATGTGAGTCGTGAACGAATGATGCAAACCGAGCGGCAACTAAAGCCGCCAGCAACTCGAGGCGTGGGATGGAGGTGGGTTTCAATGGTGTGACTCTACTTTTGCTACCAATGATAGCGAGCTTCACTGATCCGTCTGCATAGATATATCGCCAGTATGCCACTGCAGCGTATGCCAACTCACTGGCATCGCAAAACAGATGAAGTTCGCGGTGAATGATATTGGATGATCTTAGACCATAATATCTCGGCAGGTACAACTCAGAAGCAAGTTGTACATGTCGGAGCCATTCATTCCAATGTTTTTGGTCTCCTTGATCGAGTTCATCGTCCCATGATAAACCTTTTCGCCAAATTAATTGGAACATGACGCGTCCTCTAGAAACGAGTGGGCCTAAAATACCCCAAGGATCATAAATTCGCATTAAGAAGGACAACGCGTCACGTTTACTTAGCCGAGTTGGCGATTTAGAATCCAAGTTAAGATTGAAACCTATGACATCATTCCTAGGTTGCCAGTTCAGATCGAGCACCCTAGAAACGTTGTCATCGTTACCTAACATTATATTGTTGAATTTCTGAGATATCGATTCAGGTACTAATAAAGAAAGAGCTCTTGGGTCGTTTGAGACCCAATCGCGCATCTCAAAACCCGCCTGGCGGTTGATATGTACGATGTCTCGAGCCAGTCGCGCAGCTTGGTCTACACTCTCTAGAGCCAATATAGTCATCCATGTACACATCGTGTATTGTTGCATGCGCGGCATCGGGGTACTCAAGTTTGCATTCAGTCGCGTTAAAATTCTTTACATATAGTGCGGTACACGGGCTCGAGCACGCGCCAAACATCATGGATGACATACGATACAGCTTTAATTTGTCCGCGGGGTCATTGCGCCACAGAAAGCGCTGCGCATCGCGATCTGCTGGACGGATTCGAACCTGTGGGAACATTTCGCGTATGTCCGCCGTAAGTGATATAGCGTTTTCCCTAAACCTCATCAACATCGCAAGTAATGGCTGTAACAAGTCTGGACCTGGTAAGAGAAGAGAATTAAGACTGATTCCTTTAAGCTTCGCGGCTGCGTCGTGTACGACTCTCAACTTACCAGGTTTATGGGTATGGGCAACGCCAAAATGTGGGAGATACCATGTGATACCAATTGGAGGGGCCATGCATTCTTCAGCGTATTTTTTATCTAACATTGCTTTAATATTATGCCTATACATATTGGCATATTGTACATCTGACTGCATTTTCTTTTCGAGAGATAAGAATCTAGAAAGGGCTAATTTAAAATTGTTTGGTACATCTTTAATATCGGGCTGCCAGAGAAGACCGGCTTCGAAATGACCATCGGATAATCTATGTACAGTATCATGCAAAATTTTTAATGCATGTGTATCGGAATTGCCGCGGTGGTCTTTCTTTATTATGCCAATAGAGTCTAATTTGTAGTAGTCTTTGATTTCAGTTTCAATAGAAAAATTATCATTTGACGTTTCGGATATGTTGGCATGATGAAGAAAGTCAACTTTCGAAGTTCTACTTGACACGAACCCATACAAAACCCAACCAAGAGCAGTGTGAACTGCAACTGGTTGGTGATCCTTGCCAGCACGAATAGAATCTGCCACGGTCAACTTCCAATTATCTACACCAATGATTAGCATAGGTTGTACTTCTTCACAACACAAAATGTCTCCTAAATCAGATAAATACGAATATTTACAAATATCTTACGAACCGAACTTTTTATTACATATTTATTATCACCTTTTCGGAACATTGATTGTATTCTAAATTCTAGTATATCTGTCAGTTTTGAAATGACTGCTGACTGTTGTTTTCTACGATTAGTTCAACATAAACTGTGGCTACCTTACCAGCGCGTTTTAATTCGTATTTATTTACGATCACTAATATTTCGGCAACAGGTAGACGCTTGAAATATTCACAGAATATTAAGTTATATAATAACTTCAAAAATAAATAATTATATTTAAATAAACCAAATATTTAAGGGGGGCTCCCAATACAACATACCTACGTGATTTTTTTGCCATTTTTATAGATAATGGTACGGAACCCTTCGTGGGCGAGTCCGACTCGCACTTGGCCGGTTTTTTTATTATTTAAATTAGCCAACGGAATTAAAACATCAAAATGACCTTCATTAAAGTTTCCTGAGAATCGGATTATTTTGACTCCCTGCCGTGCTTCCCCAAAACCAGCCATCCTGAAACACCTGGAACTCAAATGAGAATAGTTCTGCCGCTGCGTTTTTTTTTTTTTTTTGGGTGGGAAATTATCAAATAACTTCTCCTGCTCTGGGCGGAGCGGGAGGGCGTATCAGACTGTTACGGACTAAAACCCACCCATGTTCCTTCAAATGCCTGTGTGTGCCAGGGCCACGATATCCCTTTCGGACAGGCTCAACCCTGGCAGGCATTGGCCCTTTCAGACCCCGTCAATTAGTGCTGACATCTCTTTAAGGCGCGCGTGGAACACAACGCGCCGTCGACCCAGGCCTTGTCCTTATCAGACGGCGAGCTACCCATCGCTCACCGTCCGCAAACCCGCGCCTACGGTGGCCGGGAATCGGCCTGCGATTCCCGACGGCCGGGGCGTCTCCTGCGGCGACCTAAGGGCGTGAGGGCGCGAACCCTGCCTCACCCTCACGCGTTCCGCCTTCTCCTTTGTGAGCATTACTGTTTTACAGAAGGAGGTGACAGTGTCCCGTGCACTCTCGCTCCGAACCATGGCCTGGACCAGGGCCAGACGCGAGAGATCGCCGCCGCCGGTCGCCTCCGTGAGGACATTGCGCTGCTCCGCCCAAGCAGGGCAGACCTCAACCGTATGCTCCACCGTGTCCTCCGGGCGATCCACACAGTGGTGACACCCGGGCGTTTCCTCCCGCTTTATTCTGAATAGGAACCTCCCGAAACAACCGTGTCCAGTGAGGACCTGCGTCAGGCGGAAATTGAGGAAGCTGTGGCGCCTCTCTAGCCACTCCTCATAGAGGGGACTTACCACCACAATTGTGGCATGCAAATTCTTTGCCAAATAGTAAATATCCCTGGCGATGGCGCATGCTTATTTTCATCTCTATCCTATTTGGTGAACAGTAACGTGGCCATGTCTTCTCAAATTCGAGACAGCATTGTGCGCCACGTGTCTAATAACTGGGAAATATTCCAACCTTTCACCCAGGATCGGTCAGGAGGAGCTGCTTATGGTTCAAAGCGTGAATACGTCGCTGAAATGTCTTGTAATGCGCCTACGGAACCACCAGTGAACTCATGGCAGCGGGAGAACTATTCCCATTTTAAATGGATGTCAGCACCAATTGACGGGGTCCGAAAGGGCCAATGTCTGCCAAGGTTATAAGCCCTTTAAGTTTTCCTCTTGTTCAAATTACCGGAATACCAATTAGAACCTCATTTCATTATCTTTTAGCAGATGCCTGCATACTGAAAAATACTGGCCACCTAGAACTGGCATAAAAACTTTAGAACGTTATCACGCCTGCACTGAAACATACTGGCCACCTAGAAAAAAAACTAAATATAAACCTCAAAAACTTCCAAAAATTCTTATTTCAATGTAAAATATGCATTAACGCGCTGTCGTAAAATTCAATTTAGATCTTTATCGGCCTCCAATTCTAATTTCAATGTAAAGTATGCAATAACTCGTCGCCGTAAGATTCAATTTGGATCTTAACTGGATTTGGTACATTTTTCATACAAACATTAAAAACCCTTATTTTCACCCTTAAGCGCCGAATTTCGTAAAATCCTTTCTTAGTGAGCACCTAGAAGTCGAAAGGAACAATCAGGCCAACATTCATGTCTCTAACTTTAAAAACATAGGAGTTTCATACAAACTTTGACACCCCTTTTCAACGGCTTAAGGTGCGAATTTATAAAAATCCTTTCTTAGTGCGCGCCTGCACCCCATAGTGCTTGTGCCAAATTTTAGACCTCACGGCCCAGTAGTTTCCGAGATTTCGTGATGAGTGGTCAGTGAGTGGACTTCTCTTTTATATATATAGATTTATTACCAACGTTAATTCTAATAGATGAAAATATCATCTGCTAAAAGCATTTTTTTTTAATAGTATAAAATCGTCACGTTAAGCGATTATAAGTTAATTGATATTCCATTTTATTCGTTACCCAACTTAATTTTGGATTTCTCATTTTTCAGATTGTAAATTGGGCTGATTTTTCACATTTTGAAAGAGAAAAATATACCCCTTTTTTAAACCCTATCATCTCAACTTATTACAATCAGGCCCAGAAATCCCAGTCTCCTTTACTTTTTATTTTACTGGCAATTATCATATTCTTACAAATCGAGAAGGAAGCTTTTCACAGCCGCTAGCCAATACGATAAAGGAAGTTTAAAAATGAATTAATACAAGCAATTTGTAGGATAAAACATTTATTTTTTCAAAAAAAATGTCATCGATCTCTTTAATAAAATTCGTATTCAGAGTATACTGTAAGTACCTATCGGTCGTATATAAATAAATCTCACTTAAACATAACCAAAATAATAATACATTCGCCTATTCGAGACCAAAAAGACTCATAATATATAGTATTTACTCCCTATCGCTAAACTAAATTCCTACGCTAACACATAATATCGTACAGGTGAGCCGCGAGGTGCGGCGCATAAATATAATTATCTATCGCGCGGTATGTACAGCGAGTACAGAGTACTAGCGAGTACAGAGTACTAGCGAGTACAGAGTACTAGCGAGTACAGAGTACTAGCGAGTCACGCGTCGAGGTCGTCCTCGTGCTGGCTCGAGAAGTAGCTCACGAGGCCGCCGAACACGGAGCCGGCCATGGCCCCGGCCCCGCCGAACATGGAGCCGGCCATGGCCCCAGCCCCGCCCAACACGGAGCCGGTCATGGCCCCGGCCCCGCCCAACACGGAGCCGGAAATGGCTCCGGCCCCGCCCTCCGACAGCCGCCCCGCGCCAGCCCCGCTCGGGGCCGGCGACTCCGACTTCACCAAGCCCAACACCTCTTGCTTTACTATCCCGAGCGGCTCCAGCCGCGCCGGAGACGCTTGCCTGTCGGGCGTGCGGGCCTCGCGCACGCTCAGCGGCAGCGGGCCGGCCGGCGACGTGCGCGACACGTCCGCGTACTGCGGCGGGCCGGCAGGCGACGTGCGCGACATGTCCGGGTAGTGCGGCGGGCCGGCTGGCGACGTGCGCGACATGTCCGGGTAGTGCGGCGGGCCGGCTGGCGACGTGCGCGACATGTCCGGGAAGTGCGGCGGGCCGGCCGGCGACGTGCGCGACACGTCCGGGTAGTGCGGCGGGCCGGCTGGCGACGTGCGCGACATGTCCGGGTAGTGCGGCGGGCCGGCTGGCGACGTGCGCGACATGTCCGGGAAGTGCGGCGGGCCGGCCGGCGACGTGCGCGACACGTCCGCGTAGTGCGGCGGGGCGCCCGGACTGCCGCGCGCGCCCGGCGCCGGCCCGTACGGCGGCCGCGCCAGGGGCCGCAGGTGCACAGGCAAGTACGGCGGCCCGAGCGGAGGCCCGTGTCCGGGCGGTTCCTGCGAATGCGGCCGCTCCGACGACGCGGGGCTCTGCGGCCGTGCCTCGGGGGCGTAGGGGTGATGTAGCTGGGGAGGAGGCCGGGGGCCCGCCAGGGCGCCGCGCTCGGCGGGGCCAGGAGGCGGCGCGTAGGGCCCGTACGGGCCGTACTGCGGCGCGTACGGCCCGAGCGGGAACCGCGGCCGCCGATCCTTATTCTCTGTATGTTTGATCTTGGGATGTCTGGGCGGCTCGTCGCGCGGCGGGGTGGGCTCGCGCGCCGGCGAGGCGGCGGGCGACTGGTACTCGGGCTCGGTTTTCACCTCCGCTTTGATCCGCACGGGGGGCTCGTGCTCCGAGGGGGGCGTGGAGCGTGGAGGGGCCGACGGAGACTCGGAGGGCTCCCGGCCCTGCAGGGCTCCGGCGAGAGGCCCGGCCAGGCCGGGGGGCATGACGCGGTGCATGGCGAGCGGCCCGCCCGGCCCGGGCAGACCAGAGTTCGGCATGCCGTGCGGGCTGGAGGTAGGAGGCATGGCGCCGGCCTGGCTAGGCGCGTGCGGCCGGTGTAGGCCGTGTGGCCCGTGGCCTGTGTGTGGCAGGGGGCCGTGGCCAGTGTGTGGCGGGGGGCCGTGGCCAGTGTGTGGCGGGGGGCCGTGGCCAGTGTGTGGCGGGGGGCCGTGGCCTGTGTGTGGCGGGGGGCCGTGGCCAGTGTGTGGCGGGGGGCCGTGGCCGGTGTGTGGCGGGGGGCCATGGCCGGGGGTAGGCGGGCCGTGTCTGGGGGGAGAGGGTCCGTGTCCTGGTGGGCCGTGAGTGTTGGTGGGCGGGCCGTGTCCCGGGGGCATTGGGCCATGTCCGGGCGGCGGTCCGTGTCCGGGCGGCGGTCCGTGTCCGGGCGGCCCGTGGTGTGGTCCTGGCGACATGCCGTGTGGTCCGTGTGCTCGCGCCCCGGGGGGCCCGTGCGGCCCGTGCGCCCCCGGGGGCCCGGGGGACGCGGCGGCGGAGTACCCGCGCGAGGGGTAGGCCCCGGGGTGCTGCTGGTGCGAGGGGTGGGCGCGCATGTGCGGGTAGTACTGCGGGAACTGGCGCGCGGGCCCCAGCGCGGGGTGCAGCGGGTACATGGCCATGTTCTGGCGCGGCCCGTACTGGCCGCCGCCCGGGTACATCATCGGACCCCTGAAACGAACGTATTATTAGCACAACTTATAGACGCAAATAATTGAAGGCGAATGGATCCACGACTTCAAATTTTCTTACGTTATACGATTGACGGCAGTAATCATTTAGTTAATAATAATCATAAAAACGTGCCAAGTGCGAGTCGGACTCGCACACGAAGGGTTCTGTACCATCTATAAAAATGGCAAAAAAATCACGTTTGTTGTATGGGAGCCCCCCTTAAATATTTGTTAAATTTTAAATTAATTATATATTTTTAAAGTGAATATATAACTAAATATTCTGTGAATATTTATTTATTAAAACTTTATGCACAAGTAAAAAAAACTACTGTACAAAGGCGGACTTAATGCCTGAGGCATTTTCTACCAGTCAACCTTAGGGTGATGCAGAGACAAAACATGGTAGGTGCAATATGGGGATAGATAACTCGAAAAACAACAATATATACATAGATACATACATACTTTTAAACAAAATAAAGTGTCAGGAGAAATAAAGTTTGGTGGAGGAGAAAACGATCAGCGCTGGGAAGATTCTGCCAACTTCTTACGAATATATTCCCGTGCCTTCACTTTAAATGTTAACCTACTAGTTGCCATCCTGATGCTCAGAGGGAGCGCATTCCAAAGAAAAACCACTTGGACAAAGAATGAAGAGTGTATGAAACCAGAGCGGTGAGAAGGACATCGTAGAAGACGATTGTTGGTGGAACGAAGATTTTTATTATGGGCAGAGCACAAGTATTGAACATGAGAAGTTAGGTAAGAAGGAGAAGTGGGCTTGACGAGTATGGAAAACAACATAGACAAAGCCAGAGCAGATATTTCAATCGTCTACCTGTTGCCGTTATCAATATAATGCAAAAACGAGCAAAATAATCACGTTTGTTGTATGGGAGCCCCCTTAAATATTTATTTTATTCTGTTTTTTAGTATTTGTTGTTATAGCGGCAACAGAAATACATCATCTGTAAAAATTTCAACTGTAACTATTACGGTTCATGAGATACAGCCTGGTGACAGTCGGACAGACAGACAGACTGTGGAGCCTTAGTAATAGGGTTCCCGTTTTACCCTTTGGGTACGGAACCCTAAAAATCATCAATACGGTTCGTAAGTTATATTGACGGGAAACGTAATATTTTCACAAAATCGATTTGTTTCCGTAAAACATTAACAAGCCGTTTCACGTTTCCGCGCGAATATCTAAATTTTAGACGCTTATTTACAAGCAGTAATACTAAAGACAATTTTGAATAGATGTAAAAAATAGACGAATCTTTCGAAATGAAACTTAACGGATCACATTTACAAAACAAAACTTTTAACAAAAAAAAAATATTATTGTATGTTATTTTTCACTTTGTAGTGTTTTTTTGGAAGTCGGTTATTTTTTTTTTGTAAAAAGTTTTTATTTTCACTTTTTAGTGGGCCAGTTTTTAATTAATCTAAGTTGCAATAGCCAATTAGTCAACAGCTCATCACCTTTTACAAAATATTGCTTTTCCCGATGCTGGGACGTTAATTGTTGAGGAGTTCTCCTGGTAAGAACCAGGAGAACTGCCACTCACCATATGCATTGTGACGAGCATAAATTGTTTAGCAACCATATTAAAGTACCAAATCGAATCGCAACCCGTTAAATACTTATTATTATGTTATTCAGGTGGGCATCTGTGGTCTCCATCATCAGTTCACTTCACCAAATGGTGTTTCCCGAAAGCAAATGCACGAGTTACTATAAAAAATATCCAAATCGCAAACCCCCTTATTACAAAACAAGGTTTATCTTCAGACCCAGGTTTAAAACATGGAGCCATTATTGAATTTCGAACTTTATTCCGACGATGGTAAAGTTCCTAAACACAAAACTGTCAACTTAGTAGCGAATTACTTTTTCAGTTTTGTAAAAAGAACGGTATTTCAATCCTGGTTATGTTCTTATTACAAAAACTGGCTCCATTGTTTAAGCCATGTCAAATATAAATCTTGTTTTGTAATAAGGCGGTATGGGTTTGCCTATAAAATTTGAGGGTTACCATCGATTTCCATGGGATTCCCTCATCAGATTTGGTGGCAATGGGACCACCTCGGGAGCATACCCTTTCAAACACAAAAAGAATTTTCAAAATCGGTCCATAATTGACGGAGAAATCGGTAAACAAACATAAAAAAACATACAGCCAAACCTCCTCCTTTTTGGAAGTCGGTTAAAAACAAACTTAGTTGCTTCGTGGTGATTAATCTAAAATCACCACTAACACCTAGTTATTGAAATATCATCGCAGAGTCAAATTGAGAGTCCTATTTAAGGCTATTTCTATCATAAATAACGGGTGGCCAATTAGGATGTACACCCGCACTCTGATTTGACGCCAGATTTTTTTGTTGTTTGATGTCTATTATTTAGTAAGAACGTGGCAAATTTGTCCGTCAAACCATCGATAAGACCATGACCACCGCAAAACTAAGTAGTATTATCCTGAAGTTCTTAAACGAATTAAAAAATAACAAAATTTTGGTCGTTGCGAATTTCATGACACGTCCTGACTTTGGTTTTTTGTGGGGTTTTTTAAAGGGACGTGTCGTGGTCAATCTGGAATACGAAAAGCAGAATATTTGTGACTTTGTTAGTGCTTAGCCACACTGGCAGCGCGGTGCGGGAGCGGCGTGGGTGCGGGAATACGTGCGATTGTGCCTGTCCGGAGACCGCGCGGTCAGCTCGAACTAGTTTGAGATCCCCGCTCCCGCGCGGGTTGTCGCTTGCCGCCCGTGCATTCACTACGGCCACTTGTATGAACGGGCTATGGCGCGAGTTCCCCGCGCGCTCCCCGCGCCAAATAGCCCGCGCCACTCCCCGCACCCGCGTGCCCACTATGGACGCTCAAATGAAGTTCTTATGTTTGAGTACGTCGCGCCGCGCCCGCCCCGCGCCCGCTTTTTCTGTCTGGCCGCACACTAATGCTGCAAATTGGTAGCAACGTTTCTAGCAGCGTGCAGCGGGGCATTTAATGGAACTGTTACCTAGCAAAGTGTGCGAAAATTTAATGAAAAACACGATGAAAAGGGGTCACATTTTTAACCTAATTCCAAAAAGGAGGAGGTTATATGTTCGGCTGTATGTTTGTTTTTTTTTTTTTTGTTCACCGATTTCTCTGTCAATTGTGAACCGATTTTGAAAATTATTTTTTTGTTTGAAAGGGTATGCTCCCGTGGTCCCATTGTCACCAAGTCAGAATCTGATGAGGGGATCCCATGGAAATCAAAGGCAATCCTCAAATTTTATAGGCACATCTATATCGATTTCAGTATTTTTTATAGTAACTCATGCATTTGCACTCGGAAAGCACCATTTGGTGAAGTGGAACTGATGATGAAGACCACAGATGGCCACCGGAACTATTAATTAAGTATTTCACTGTTGCAATTCGATTTCGACACTTTAATATGGTTGCAATTTATGCTCGTCACAATGCATATGGTGAAGTCACCATCAGTTCCAGTTCTCCTGGTTCTTACCAGGAGAACTCCTCAACTATTAACGCCCCTGCATCGGGAAAAGCAATATATTGTAAAAGGCTATTGTAACTTAGATAAATAAATTGCCAACTTACCCACTAAAAAGTGAAAAATAAAAAAACTTTTTACAAAAAAAAAAAACCGACTTCAAAAAAGAAAACACTACAAAGTGAAAAATAACCATAATTTCGGAAGTCGCTGGCAAAATACTAAAATAGACACCGACTTCCGAAATTAAGGTTATTTTTCACTTTGTAGTGTTTTCTTTTTTGGAATTCGGTTATTTTTTTTTGTTAAGAATAAAAACCGGCCAAATGCGTGTCGGACCACGCACAATGAAAGGTAGTTGGGATGTATTTTTTCGAAAAAAAAATTTTTCATTGTAGTTGAAAAACGGGTTCCCTCCCTCTATCTGGCAGAATCTTGATGCTCCGAAATTTATTTGGCATAACACTTGGCATAATTTTCTTTAAACGAATATTATTAAGGCAAAAATTATTTAAAAATGATGGTTTGATACAAGAAAAAAAGAAACAGCTAGTGTTGTCAATTGCGCGTGAATGTAAACAAACATTATTCTGGCTACCAATCACCGAATGTTGGCATCACACAAATACGTCCTAATTAGGACGTTTTAGAGTCTTCACAATTGCGCGCTCACAACATATCTGTTTAATATAATATCATTGAATTAGCCTTAAGTGACTCGATTTATAATTCTAGCGAATTCACAAAGTTGTTAAAAGATTTGTATAGCATGTGGCACATCATTAGCAAGTGGTAGACTAGAGAATTTATGAGGGAGTTGGAAGATCCAAGTCACCTTTGGTTTTTTTTTTGTAGCCATGTAAACAGCTGTAACATGTACAGCTTTAATTTAATTTTTATCTTTGCGAGCAAATTAAAAAAAACTAGATGACTAATGTCACTAATTTTTAAAAGTACTCTAAAACAATACACATCTAAATAAAATTAAAATTCAGAGTCTATGCCCTATTTTTTTTTATTTGTTCCTGTTCTCGAATTCGGGAACATGTGAAGGATTACATACAGTCTTTACAATAAGATTTAAAAATAAATATATAATTTATCATGGTTATATTATTCCGACTACAGCCCAGGTTAAAATATCTGAAAATACAGTATTTATTTTATATATAATTACTTTTGTTTTTCTCATAGATGCACTTCCTGATTTTGACGTTCCATTGTATCCATAATCATCAGGTAACCATAATAACCTACACATAGGGAACAATAAATTAAGACAGAGTTATTTTCGATCAACTTAATTTGAATGGTAAGGAATAGGAGGTACAAGGAGGGTTTTGTTTATAATTAATTTTATTTATTGACACGCCTACAGTTTAGGTTTGGTTTTTATTGAAACGTTTAATTCTAAGATTGAACACGATTACTTTTTGAAATAATCACGCATAAAATGGAGTGTTATTTCTTTGACAATGCATAGCTGAGCTTATTAGTGCGGACACCTGTGTATGGACCAAAGAGGCAGCAATATTTTTCATAAAATGGACAATTCAATTGATTCGAGTCAAAGCATGAAAAATAAAATAGATTTTCGAATTAATATTTTATTTTCCGGTTTTAAAATCGTCAGGGACGGTTCAAGAGCGCTATGGAACACGCACGACCACCAACAGAATTGTGTTTGGAGGG
Organism: Tiliacea aurago; assembly: GCA_948098905.1. NCBI lineage: Eukaryota > Metazoa > Arthropoda > Insecta > Lepidoptera > Noctuidae > Tiliacea > Tiliacea aurago. The sequence continues at coordinate 28,377,616 of OX402583.1, forward strand.
CAACTCCGACAGCCGGGCTGACGCATGGCAGCGTTGGAGGTCGCAATTTATGTTATTTTTAAAAGCAACGGGGGTGCAAAAAGAGGAAGCTGATATTCAAGCCAGTTTAATGATAAATTTAATCGGACCTGAGGGGTTTGAAGTCTTTGAGACATTTTTTTTACAAGGAGAGCGATAAGGATGATGTCAATCTATTGTTTACGAAATTTTATGAACATTTTGGAGTTAAACAGAATATAACATTGGCAAGGTACAACTTTTTTACAAGGGGTCAGGAAGTAGAAGAACCAATAGATCAGTATGTTACAGCATTGCGTTTACTGAGCAAAAATTGTAAATTCATAAGAGGAGTTGTTTTGCGACCGTATTGTTTGTGGGATACAGAGTGCTGGAGCAAGAGATCGTTTATTGAGAGCAGAGGATTTGACGTTGGATAAAGCTATAAAAATTGACCAGGGTGACCAAATTTCAATAGATAATCGATGTTGTGTGATTGGTGCAGGTCGATGCGGTTCGCGTGCGCGGTATCGTCTGCGGGGGGCGTGGCGTGGCCAGTGTTGCTGCTGGTTCATCACAGCGCGAAGATCCGTTCATTCAAGTGAGACTGGAAATTGTCTCAGGTGCGGAGGCCAATGCAATGAACCCAGTTTATGTCCGGCTATTTCTGCGCAGTGTTATTTATGGCAAAATCATGGACATTTAGCTAGAATGTGCAAATTGAAAAAAGGAGTTAAGAAAATGTATGACATAGGTTCAACTGAAGCAAAAGGCAATGAAGAAGATGATTGTGAGTCATTTTTATATCATTATTTGTGAAGCTGAAAACTGCAAACAATATCTATCCGGCTATAAACCTCCATTAACCATATTAACACAAAATATTCGCAGTGTTTTTAAGAATTTTGATAGCTTTAGTACATTTCAGCAACGGCTAAGCATAAATTGTGACGTCACTTTTTAACCGAATGCCGGCTTGCCAAACAATATAACATACCACAAATCCCGGGATATAATATGTATCGAAGCACCATAAATTACAATCAAAATGATTGTGTGATAGTTTATGCAAGAAATCATCTGAACGTCTCTGTTGAGGAACCTGACATGCACGACTGTAACAGATTATTAGTTAAAATTGGCTCAGAATTTGCGATATTAGCATTATATCGACCTCCGTCTTTTAAAAATACTAGCAATTTTACTGACTCTCTGAATGAAATCTTGCAGAACCTGTCATCCATCAAAAACACGATTGTAATTGGAGATATTAATATCAATATTCTTCCCGGAAGTGCTGATGCTACTGCTCAGGACTACCTCAACCTATGCGCCTTTCATGGTCTGCTCCCAGCACACAGCTTTCCTACACATCACAGTGGTTCCTGTTTGGATCATATTATGCTTTAATCGAATTTCCCTTCACTTGCACTTGTTGTTAACTCAACTATTACCGATCACAATGCTGCCCTACTAACCCTAAATTGTAAATTACCTAAACAAGACACTCGCAAAATTTCAAAACTGAACATAAATAAACTTACAGTATATAATTCCGCTGACCCGCAGTTTTGCATGTTGTTTGTAATTGAAAACTTACGAAATGCAATTCAGAAAAACACAGTCGTATCGCAGTTGAGCAACAAAAACCACAACATAAAACCATGGATCACATCAGGTCTTATTCGTTGTATGAAACATAGGGATAAACTGCATATGAAAGCTAAATCGAATCCAGAAAATGCAGTATTGCAACTTTCGTACAAAAGATATCGAAATTTCTGTAATGATCTCCTTAAAAAAGTTAAAAGCAACTACGACAAAGTGGCATTGGAAAAGGCTGGAACAAATAGTAAAAAGATCTGGAAATGTATTAAAGACGCAACGTATACCACAAAACAATATGAGTCATCTTCAAGTTTTTTACAAGCACTCTCGTCACCGGTGGAATCCACTAACATAGCAAATAATTTCTTTGTAAATGTGGGTAACTGTCTGGCAGAGAAAAATCTGGGTTAATCCCAAAACCTAACGAGAACTCCTTTTACATCTAACACTGCTTTAACATCCTTCGCGCTGCTAGATACTGACGAGACTGAGGTAGAAAGTATAATCATAACCTTGAAAGAAGACTGTGCAGTAGGCTGGGACAACATATCGAATAAAATTATTAAAAAATTCAAGGACATTTTGGTCCCACCACTGACTTATACTTTCCGCATTTGTTTATCTTCAGGTAATTTTCCAGAGTGTCTCAAAAAAGCTGTAATTGTCCCTGTCTATAAATCAGGCAGCCAAGAGCAAGTGGCAAATTATAGATCTATTTCTTTACTTCCTTCTATGTCAAAAATATTGGAGAAAATAATAAACAAGGTTGTTGAAATATTTGGAAGATAAATCTATTCTGTCTGAACGGCAGTTTGGATTCAGGCCTAAAGTTTCAACTGCCGATGCGGTACATCATTTGACTGACTATCTGGCGCAAGAACTTGACAAGGGTAACCACACAGTAGGAATTTTCCTGGACCTTGCCAAAGCTTTTGACACAGTTTCCATTCTAATTCTGTTGCGCAAGCTTGAGACCATGGGTGTAAGAGACACCGAGCTGAAAATATTCAAAAGTTATTTAGAAGATCGTTCCCAGTGCGTAAAGATTGGCGATGTTCTAAGCGAGGTTAAAAAAAACACATTTTTGGTGTTCCCCAAGGAAGTGTCCTAGGGCCCACTTGGTTTTTGATCTACATATACCTTATGACCTTTGCAATCTAAAGCTAGAGCATGGCACTATCATAGCTTACGCTGATGACACTGCTTTAATTTTTTCGGCTGCCTCAGAAAACGAAGTCTACAATCTTGCGCAACACGGATTTAATATTGTAAGTAAATGGCTTAAAAATAACTTACTAACTCTAAATGCAGAAAAGACAAAATACATTATACGTTTCGATGCGCAAGCATATATCGAATATCCCCACAGCGTTGCATGCTCATTGTTGCCCAGAACCAGCAGATGACAGGTGTAAGTGTACCAATATTAAAAAGACTGTTAAAATAAAATACCTAGGTATTATAATAGATGAAACGCTTTCCTTTAAACCACATATGGAACCTCTAAATAATAGAATTCGTAAGCTGATATTCGTATTCAAAAAGTTACGATTTATTACAGATCCAAAAATGCTGAGGCAAGTATATTTTGCTCTTTGTCAGTCAAATCTGACTTACTGTATTACCTCATGGGGTGGGGCGAGTAAAGGTCTGTTATTGCCCATTGAAAGAGCTCAAAGAGCTATTCTCAAGGTGGCTACTTGCCGCCCTTTCCTTTTCCCCACTAAACTCCTGTATAAAAATATTGTGAAGTACTAACAGTTCGACAGTTATTTATTATGAGCACTGTACTAAAACAACACGCAGCACTTCCATACAGCACTGAATTTACAAAAAAAAGACGGAAAGATATAGTTTGCCCTCAAAAAAGTACAAAACATGCTTTCACAGCCAAGTTTTATATGTACCTCGGACCGCTACTCTATAACAGGCTACATGAAAAAGGAAACATCTACTCCTTAAACCACATTAACTGCAAGAAAATCCTTAAGGAAGCTCTTCAAACTATGTCCTATGAAGATACAGAGAAGTTATTACTTGTGCTTGTTCATATTGTTATTTTTATTTAATTAGTTAGCTAGGTTAAGATACAATATTTTTTTTATATACCTTGTTACCAAATATATTATTAAGCTATGTGATTATTATGTCAACTAAAGTTACCTCCAATCGCCTGAAACACACGACTTCCTAGTTCAGGCACAAATCATCGTGAACATGACGTAGAAAGTAAGTAAAACTGTAAACGTTGTATCTTATATTTTTGAATAAATTTTATTATTATTCAATTTTATTATTATTTATTTCCTTTATTTCACTATATATACATATAAATTATATTTTTAAATATTAGAATATAGAAAAAGAATATAAAAACATTTAAAAATATAAAAAATAGTAGCCCACCGGTATCGGGAACAGGGTCCAAGCTACCGGCGGTCAGGGCTCCAGAGAGAGGAACCTCCTGACAATGCGAGTCGTGTCCAGAAGTACCGCTCTCTGAATCAGGCCCTTAATCCAGCCGCCCAACGCGAGCCTCCTTAGGTGTTGGTTGAGGCTCTTGGAAATTAAGCCATTGGCTGATACAACTATCGGCACAATGATTGCTGAGTCCACATCCCACATGTCGACAACCTCGCGAGCCAAGTCAAGATACTTGATTTCTTTATCTTTCTCGGCTTTCACGAGGTTCCCGTCATGAGGGACCGTTATGTCAATAATCATTGTGCGCCGCTCTATTCGATCCACCACCACTATATCAGGTTTATTGGCAGCAATAGTCCTGTCAGTGATGATGGATCGGTCCCAGTACAATGTGATATTTCCATTCTCGAGAACTGGGTCGGGCACATACCTGTAGTACGGCACCTCTGATTCCACAAGGCTGTATTTCAGAGCAAGTTGCTGATGGATAATCCTGGCTACAAGGTTGTGTCTATGCAAGTACTCTTCGTTAGCTAGACGAGAACACCCGGAGATAATGTGTCGGATTGATTCTCCCGGACGGTGGCATGCCCGACACACGTCAACCGTGCCGTCCTTCACAATAAATCTCCGGTAATTCTTCGTCATGATAACTTCGTCCATAATTGCACAGACAAAACCTTCGGTTTTATTATTATTATATCAGTTTTGTGTAATGTCTCAGAGATTAACTCTTCGTCTGAGGATTGGTATGAAACACTCCAAGGGGATTGCGGTTCTGAAAAATTTAAATTAGATACGAGAGCAGACATTAATGTTTTATCGTACGAGTATAAGCGTTTTTTATTGTTAGGCTATGACAGAAAACGAATTAGTGGCAAGCAAGGTGTTAGATTACAATCTTATAGTGATGATTTTATTCCTATAAAAGGTATTTGCAACTTAAAATGGTGGTATAAGGGTGTTTCGCATGAATTACAATTTGCAATTGCGATTAGTGATTGTCAGAGTGTGCTAGGGTTGCATGCTTGTTTAACTTTAGGATTAGTTAACAGAATTCATAATATAAACCTTACAGATTATGAAGATTTTTTTAATGAGCTAGGCTGTTCTGTGCTATTTACGGCCGAACCCAATAACTTATTTTCAGTTAAAGACAGATCGCTATTGATGATAGACAGTATAATTATATCTATGCTCGGATGGCGTCTCCCAATCATTGATAAAGGCTAGCTATCTAACGAAAACAAAAAGTAGGTTTCTCTACTTCGCCCTCCCGTGCGTTCCATTACAACCAACATCACTTTAAAAAAGAACATGTGTAATTAGGGTTATATTAAAACTTCTTTGTTTCTTACTTCTAAATAAGTTACTGGATTAAGATATAATTCTGTAGAGCCATATTTGTTATGGCCGCGAATCAAAATACTGTTACTGACCTGCAAATTGCACAAAACGTAATAAAATTTGAATTTCGCGGGCTACCTTAGCGCATTAATGTGGTTTTTTTTTTAAATATAAAAAAACATCTATGATCATTATTGCAAGTACTAAAGAGTTCATTTTAGCTTGGCTACTTTACGTTTATCCCTTCAATTCGGGGAATAGCCAAATCTGCCATCTGTAGTACTGTCCTGTCAAACAAATCGTATATTGGGACGCATACTTTTGCAATTTCATACAAATAGATATCTGTTGTAGGCGATACACCCTCCCATCAGTAGATAGCGTGGGCCGGTAGATTAAGAGATTATTGGGACGTTAAAACCATCGATAGATATATTTTTATATCTCCAGTAGGCCGAAACTGGTGATATATAGGTTATTGGGTTCGGCCGTTAGAGACTTCGTTTTATTTTTCCTGTAATCTTTACATAAGCTTCTATCATATAGAATAATTTCAGATTTTTATCTCTGCAAACTTCGGAGATAAGGGGGGGTATTTTTGTTTTTCTCATTTTCATCAAGTTGGAAACTATGCTGCCTAAAAAAAAAAGTGTGAGAATGTGCAAACAGCGTTCTTTCATATGATATATATGACATGCCCTGGTAGCCCCACTTCAAATTTTTAAGACCCCCTTTCAGTCCCTTTTGCAAAAATGATTTATTTTTTTAAATTTCTTTCTTGCTTGCAAAATAGTTGGGCAAACGTCATCTAAAACTATTCTAAATTTCAAGTTGATAGCATTAGGAGTTCTTGAGATATCCAGGTGTGACAGACAGACAAACTTAGTCTCACCATAAGGGTTCCTTTTTATTACCATTTTGGTTCGGAACCCTAAAAATGGACAATTGCGTATATGTTTAGACCTGAGCCCGCAGGCGATACAGCGTGCACAGTTTCAACTGCCAACAATAAATGAATTGGCTTCTAAGTTGCATGGTGCTAAGTATTTCGCAGTTTTAGACGCATTTTCAGGGTTTTGGTCGGTATAACTAGATAATGCAAGTGCAGACTAATGTACATTCAGTACACCGTTTGGACGATATCAATATTTGCGATTGCCATTTAGTCTTAATTGTGCACCTGAAGTGTTTCATGCGAAAATTAAGCAATTACTTGAAGGCCTAGAGGGGGTAGATTCGTTTATCGATGATATCATTTGTTGGGGAAGGAATAAAGATGAACGCGATCTACGTTTGAGAGAATTGTTAAACAGGGCACGGAAAATTAATTTAAAATTCAACAAAGATAAATGTCATATATGTGCTGACGAAGTACTGTTCTAAAAAAACATAAAACCCTCCCTTATCATATGAACAAGAAACACAAAAGGAGAAAAGATATCATTGTAGTAGTTCCCACATGTAAAACCAAATTTAGTAGCAGACAATTTCACCATCTATCAGCTCAAATATACAACAGGATTAATAAAAACATATACAAACACAATAAAAACAATCACGACTGTAAAAAAGTTATAACAAACTGGACAAAGTCTCTTAGTTATGAGGATACGGAAGCTCTTCTAGTTTATCATGAGTAACATAATCACACTCCATAACGATACAAACCTTACTGTTCTCCATATACTACACTACTCTATGCCTCGCCACACCAACACTACACCACACCACGCTACACCACACCACACCACACTACAGCACATCACGCTACAGCACACTACACCACATCACATCACACCACACTACACTACACCACATCGCATCACATCACACCACATCACATCACACAACACCATACCACACTACACTACACCACACCACAACACACCACTCTACACCACACGACAACACACCACTCTACACCACACCACACCGCAATACACACCGCACTACACTACACACCACACCACACATCACATCTAACCGCACTACATCGTACACACACGCCACGCCTAACTAAAGCACACCACGATTCACGTGATACATACTCAAGATGTTAGAATAAGAAATAACAAATTGCCGTAATATAAATAAAGTCTGGCTAACGAAAACGTGTCCTAGAGTTTTCTTAAAAGTTTAATATGGCAACATTATTAAGGTATCAAAGTCTGTGATTACAATTGTCAGTAATTTGTAAAGATAATTAATATTCAACAATAATCGCTATTTAAAAAGTAACGTGCGAAAGCTGCTACATACTATGATCAGTAAGTTTAAACAAAAACAAGAAGAGAAAGAAATTGTTTTCCAAGCAAAACAACTATGTTTAGATGAGATCTCGGATTTTTTAGGTTAGTACGACTTTGTAATGTTGATGCTTGGTGGCTGATTATTAGATATATTTACGATATTATGATACTTTTTCTTATCTTTATAGATAATATTGAAGATATTCAAGGAATCTGCCAAGTTAAAAACCTTGTTGAAAAGTTAAACAATTTGGAGAAAAATCTTTAATAGAAACTCAGACTAAGTTCTTAGAAGAAATATCTTCATTAACTGGTATGTATGTTACGGTTAAAAATGTTTTATTTGTTTGTTCTGTAGCGGCATCAACATCGCCACATGCGAACAACACGTCACACTGACGTCACGCAAAATCCTGCATCGCGCAAGCAGAGTTTACAACGCAACTAGCATATAAACAACATCCCGACCCAACCGTCGGGCAGTTGCCCACCAGGCACAACACCCGTCTGGTCGGAGGATCCTCCCTTGTCTATAGAAGATGAGTGAACTTTACACCCTGTTCCTCATACCTCTAAAGTTCCATTTCACAAAGTTGTGCTATTTGATATTATCAAACTATTTGGGTACCTTAATTTTTGAATATGCATTTTATACTTTGTTTTGCAGAGGTTAGTGTCACAACACTAAAAAAAACCGGCCAAGTGCATGTCGGACCACGCACAATGAAGGGTTCCGTAGTTGGGATGAATTTATCCCAAAAACAAACTTAACATTGTAGTTGAAAAACATGCTCTCCCATGCATCGATATACGTTACGGTCAATTCTCCAACTGCAAATTTAAGTTGGTCGACTATTACTCGTTAACTTGTGAAGCCTACTTAGCTGTGATAGTTTTCCTTTTAATTTCGTTATATATACTATTGCCATGAATTTTTTCACATATCCAAAACCAACCATTTAGCTGGCAGGGGGGGGGGGGGACACTTGACTCTAACAAAAAATTGCACTTTAAAGCTTAATATTACGCAAACGGATCCCTTAATTGAAAAATGGTTTTGCCAAACCCACAATATTTTTGAACGGCCTCTCCAACGATACCCCACACCATGAAATAGACGAGAAAAAAAAATATCATCCCCATTTCACGTGTACATATTAATCACGTGTACATATCAAACATTTTTTTTAGGGTACCCTAATTTTATTTTACCATTTTTTCAGCATGATTAATATGTATACCCATGCCAAATTACAGCTTTCTAGGACTAAGCGTCTCTGAGCTAAGCTGGGGACAGACGGACGGACGGACAGACAGACAGACGGACATGGCGAAACTATAAGGGTTCCTTGTTTACTACGGAACCCTAAAAAATTAAAAAGGAAGGATCTGTGAATGAAGGGATGTGGAGAACTCCAGGAAAAAAACGCCCTCACAAAAGCTCAGTGTCGGATTTAGACAGTTTTGATATTGATGCAATAAGAAATAAAATCAATGAATTTTATATTGTGAGAAAGGAGGTCCCGACATTGCGAACATTGTTAGAAGAATTACGTTCTAGCGTGGGCTTTAGTGGATGCAAAGAAACTCTGCGTAAAATATTAATTGCTAATGGGTTGTTCAAGAAAAATAAAAATGAACGAACGGTTCTTGTCGAACGTTTTGATATTGTTATCTACGAGAAATTGCTGCTAAACGAACGGAAGGAAAACCAATCATCTATTTAGATGAAACATATGTACACAAAAATTATAAGCCTAAAATGTCATGGCAAGGTCCAACAACGAGTGGTGCCCCGCAATCAAGCCCGCTGGAACATATCTCTACAGGGAAAAGGTATATTATAGTACATGCTGGCTCTGATACAGGGTTTATACCAAATGCACTGTTAGTTTTCAGTACAAAATCAAGGTTGGCGGACTATCACCATGACATGAATGCCGAAAACTTCAATAAATGGTTAAAAGAAAAATTGATACCTAATTTGAATGAGCCCAGTGACATTGTGATGGATAATGCGCGCTACCACACTGTGCAATAGAATAAAGTTACACAAACGAGAAAAGCTGAAATACAAGAGTGGCTCGATTCCAGCAGAATAAATTACGAAGATTGCCTAACAAAAGCTGAATTGTTATGTTTAGTTATGGGCTTCCATGAAAAAAATTGTGAATTTCAACCGAGAATAACAACGATTAAAGTTACATAAAAGATCTAAAAAAATATATGTAGGAGTTTGATATACGTTCTTCATTATCACTAACCAGAATTTAAAAAAAATGCGTAGTTTACGAGAATATTAAAATCTTGTAAAGGTCTATTCTTGATATAAATCTCTTTATAAATAAGTGAATATTATATCTGGCTAAACAATTTTTTATTGTATAACAGATAATCATATATTCTATATTTTAACTTAGCCGTTTTTTATTTTATTGTATATTACATGAAAAAGTTAAAATATTGTGTATTTGTACGCGAACGCAAGCAGCGGGTCCGTGCGCGGGCGACGGGCGGCAGTCCGCTCACAGCGTTCGCACGGGGAACCTGTGTCCTGTGTTTCTTGTCGGCTTGCGATTTTCTATTGTGCGATCAACATCAATACTTGTGCGATAACATAAATGTTATGTTTTTAAAGAACAATATAGTGGGGAAAGTGTGACTTGCACATATTTTAAGTGATAGGACACATAATATTCATTAGTGAAGTTTTTCAATTTAGCGAAAGGACGCATATTTTTTGTTTTGATTATTATTATTGTAAAGATAAAAAAATATTAGTGACAGGACACGTTTTTATATAATCAGTATAATAATTGTTTTCCTCTACTCAAATCAAAATAATTATATTATATACAAATAGTACCTACCTAAAATACCGTTTAGTTTATAAAAAAATAGTGACAAAAGTAAAATATAATATGCGTGTATCAAAAGTAAAACGCATCGGCAACAAAGGTTGGAGAAAATTAAAAACGTTCTGTAAGTAAGACCTACATTACCTACTTTTTTCTTATTTCTTTAAAATGTATTAGAAAGTAATTATGTATAGGATCTCGATAACCCCTTTGAGTTTTCGTATACGCTAGATTGATTACGTAGAAAAATCTGGCGTCAAACAAAATCAAAATCTCGATATAAATATTTTGGAGCGGGAATCGGAATTATTGCAATATGACGATACACGTATGCCTGTGACGAAGTAAGTAGCATAGACCGGGTGGCCACCGAGTTATTTTTTATTATGTTTAAGTACTAATCTTAAGTATTTGCTATTCTTTTATTTATTAGAAAGTAAGTTTTTATAAATATTACTTACAAATATGATGTCAAGAAAGGATGAAAAACATATTCAAAACGTTAGAGATAAACTTCATGACTCAAACATACAAAATTAATATCCTGATCAAAATATTAGTCCAAGAGCTAGGTACTGAACCCTCCCGGTAAAGGTTGTCCTGTAAGGCTGGAAATTCGTTAACTGATGAGTTATAGCATGCTAAGTATGGTAACCATGACCTGGCAGGTCTCCGCCCTGCACATCAGCAACCCTGACCATTACAAACTTATATTTGTAGTTCATTTCATACTAAATGTATGAAATGAACTACAAATATAAGTTTGTCATCTGTACAACAAAAAAGGTTGCCATTCAACCCTAAAGGTAATCATATCAACCCTCTAGGTAACCAAATATTATAAATACATAATAGTAAAAAAAATAAAAAAATATCTTTATTTCAGACCTAAGCAGTCCATATGTAGTTAGTGGTTAGTAACAAACTGTGCTTACATGCTATGTTATTGTTGTTAGTACTTAATTCTATTTAACATAAACCTATAAAAGAGTCACTAATTTTGTATCCCATTCAGAAAAACACAAATTATTAAAAATCTAAACCTTTAAACAACGTCTAAATAAAAAAAAATCAATTAAATAAAAAATTGTTACTACTTTAAGAGGGAATAATAGTACCCGAGCTCCCGGACTACAGTCGTCCTAGTAAAAGCTGAATCCGCTCGATGGCATTTCGATAGAATAGTAAGGTCGGTCGTAGTAAGCTTGTATTCCGGAAGATGGCGCTAAATGGTTTTAGTATTAGCAAGGACCGGTAGATGGCAAATTTTACGTAAATACAGAGAGGGACCGGAGAGGTTGGTGGGGTAAGAAAATGTTCGACGCTCGAGGTCACTGAGACTATGGACGACCTTAACAAACATAAACCAGAGCCCCTGTACGTAGCTGACGAACTTTTGAAACAATACGACCATGAGGTACTGAGACTCCCACCTTACCACTGCGATCTCAACCCGATCGAGCTTATATGGAGCTCAGCTAAGCGTATGGTGGCAAAAAAAAACATTAATCTGCCCGCAAAAGAAACACTGATAAAAACCTCATTTGGCCGAATAACTGCAGAAAATTGAAAAAAAATTACAAATCATGTATTGATAATGTTTTTTGTTGCTGTGACTATTTAGATAAAGCCATTGTAAATTATCTCCCTTCGGATCACAGCGGTCAAACCGTTACTTTTGAGTCCAACACACCATTACAGAAAGTGCAGATACAAACTAGACCAATAACATCGGGTAATTTAAATAAATTTAATAGCACTTTAATTAGCACGTTATGTGCTCATGGCCTAAGTATGAACAATGGGAATATTTTGTATGAAGAATTCTTTTCATTAGGGCAAACAGAGTTCAATAATAATTTTAAGAAAAAAACTAAAACTATTTGCCCCAAGTTTTTATTCAGTGACTGGGCAACTAAAGGTATCAGGAAGAGTAGGGAAAGATTATTTGAACTGTATGGCCTTAAGCCGTATATAAACACGGAAACTTTTAATAAGTATGTTGCTACTTATTCTAAAACTTTTAAAAATGTCTGCAAAGCGGCTAAAGCTTCATACATTAGCAATAAGGTTAAATCAGCAGACAATAAAATAAAGACAGTTTGGAAAATAATTAACAATGAAACGAACAGGAACAAAAGACATAATACCGATTACACACTGGAAACTTACCGCGGTCTCGTTAGCGATAACATTAATGTTGCTGAGGAATTTGCAACTTTCTTTACAAATATTCCAATTAAAACTACAGAAACTTTAAATTCCTCTCCCTCACTTGCTATTGATCTATTAAAAGCGAATGTTTCAGCTTGCCCTGTGGAATTTAAATTTAAACATATAAACCCTGTGGTCGTTGTAGAGACTTTTAAGCAACTTAAGATTAAAATTACCGAAGATCTGTGGGGCATATCTACTAAGGTTTGTCAATCCATTATTGAGACAATTGCACCATATCTAGCTTTAATATTTAATTTGTGTGTAGATCAAGGGATATTCCCAGGTTTAATGAAGTATAGTAAAGTTATTCCACTTTTTAAATCCGGTGACAGCAAAGACACTAATAATTATAGACCTGTATCGGTTTTGCCTGTTTTCAGCAAGGTGTTTGAAAAAGTAATGTTAAATCAAATGCTCAATCACTTCAATCGTAATGACATCTTACACGATCAACAGTATGGTTTCACCAAAGGACGTTGTACAACTGACGCCGGTGTCACATTATTGAAACACATTTTTAACGCATGGGAAGAGGCACAAGACGCAATAGGCATCTTTTGTGACCTTTCCAAGGCATTTGATTGCGTGAATCACGAAACACTGCTCTTGAAACTTGAGCATTACGGACTGGGTAAACTTGCGCTTAACTTAGTAAAATCATATTTGAATGATAGATTGCAGCAAGTTCAAATAAATGGTGTGAATTCATTGGGTTTAATAGTCAAAATGGGGGTACCGCAGGGCTCAATATTGGGTCCGTTCCTCTTTTTAGTATATATAAATGATTTACCTCATTTACTGAAAAACCGACCACAAATGGTGTTATTTGCTAATGACACATCACTGATTTTTAAAGTAAGCAGACATGCACAGGAGCTTGACGACGTAAATAACGCTATGATTATGGTCCATAATTGGTTTACTGTAAATAATTTGGTATTAAATGAGAAGAAAACTAAATGCATAAGATTCGCGTTACCGAATGTTAGAAGTAGTGAATGTCACGTTGTATTGAACAAAGAGATACTAGAATTCGTCGAAAAAACTGTTTTCCTGGGAATCACGCTTGACTCTAAGCTGCAGTGGAGTCCTCACTTAACATCACTTGCAGGGCGGCTAAGTTCAGCCGCCTACGCTGTTTGGAAAATTCGCCAATTAACAGACGTGGATACAGCGAGACTGGTCTATTTTAGTTACTTTCATAGCATCATGTCTTACGGTATTTTGCTGTGGGGACGGGCTGCAGATATTGTTTCTGTCTTTGTTCTGCAAAAGAGGGCTATCAGAGCCATCTACAACCTCCGCAGACGCGACTCTCTAAGGGAACTGTTTAAAGAAATTAACATCATGACGGTACCTTGCCAATATATTTATGAAAATATTATGTATGTTAGAAAAAACCTACATCTTTTCGGTAAGATAAGTGACAGGCATAATTTTAATACTAGAAATAGGAACAAATTAGATCAACCACGTTTCAGATTGTCAAAAGTACACACTTCTTTTATGGGGTATTGTGTAAAATGTTATAATAAAATACCACTCGATATTCTTCAACTAAATGAGAAGAAATTTAAAACATGCATTAAACGCACACTATGTAGACAAGCATATTATAGGTTGGATGATTATATCGTAGATAAAAATGCTTGGCTTAATGCTGGTCCTGCTCCACAACCACTTGGGCTCACTTGTTAAAATTTTAATATTTGGAAGAGATGCTTCCCCCCTTTTTTATTTCTGACATTACAATCATATTTATTATATAAAATGTACTTAATCAAGTTGTAGTTGTTGAATACTTCAATAGGTAATTATGTTTATCCTTTTGCTAGTAAAATTTTATTGATCTTTGAAATGCATTGCAAGCTATAGTTTTGTATAATTTAAAAGCATTTTTCGCAATTTTTGTAAATGTGAGTACCATGGAGCCGTTTATTATGTTATGATGTATGTTGACTTAAAAAAGTTTGGCAGTTAAGAGTATGTCATGCTCACTTAAATGTCTCGCTTATGGTGGCGCGTGTGTTGGATCATTCGGTTCCCTACAAAATGGTTGAGCTGGATGGTGCTGATCCACGCGTCATGCTCGTGAACGGGCGCCGTCAGTTGCGACTGGTCTTCTCCTATCTGCCAGGGCTTATTTGTAATATTTTATATTGTTTTTTAAATCATTTATATTTTTACATTGTTCTCACATATAGAAGCGACAAGAATAATGTACCCAGGATTTTGTAATATCTTGATTTAAAAGAGTGTCCTTGGAGTTTCTTGCCTATTCTTCTCCATAGAGATCTACGTTTTGGAATGGGCAAATAGCTTCAACTTTCTGACTAACTGACCGACTCTTTGACAATTCAAAAGTGCCTGTAATTGGTTTAATTGAAATAAATGCTTTGAGTTTTGAGTTTTTTGAAATAAATGTGGAAAATAAATAAAAACAAAGAGATCACATAACAGAAGAAGTATTGGAAAAAATAATAATAAGTGTAGGTGATGATGACTCCACTGATACAGATGAATCCTTAGAGGTTGATTTTTTGGACTCGGATTTTGACTACGATTATTAAATAATTATCTACTCAACACGCCTGTAGTTGATTAAACAAATTGTTGAAGAAATTTTATAAACCGCATATTAAGTAGGTTAAAATTATGTACTAATCAATAAATCTACACATTAGTTTTTTTATTCAATCATTATGTGGTATTATCCGTAAATTAGAAATTAAGTTCGTAAACAACTATTATACAAATTGATTGTCGTAAATACATAAAATTCCCAAGTATCAAAACATTTTGCTCCTATTATAGTCAGTACAACCACATATTATTTTTTTTTATTTGCCGCGTTTTTTCAGGTCACGCTTTCGTTAGTCAGACTCTATGTATATCTAAGATATGGAGGTGCGGAGTCTCCTAACACAGGCATTGTTTTGCCTAAACGGAGGCTCCAAACACAAATCATTGTATATGAAGCATTTTGTTTAAATAAAACTATTTTTCATTTTCATTTTTCATTAAAAGTAACTTATTTGGGTCATATTTTTAACAAAGATAGAATGATAATGGATTCTGAGAAAGTAAGAGCGATATATAATATGCCGGAACCATCGGATCGAAAAAGCTTGGAAAGGTTTTTAGGTGTGGTAAATTATCTTTCAAAATTTATCCCTAATTATTATACAGAGCATCCTTTTCAACTGACCAGATTATTAAAAAAAGATATGACTTTGTGTTGGGAAGCTGGTATGCATAAAGACGCATTCAATACGCTTAAAGAACTGATATGTAATGCGCCAGTTCTGTCTTTAAACAATGTTTGTAGTCCGGTGGAGTTGTCAGTGGACGCGAGCAGTGTGGCACTGGGTGCTGTGCTCACGCAGGCGTCCAGTACAGTATGCGTCACGCACGCTCACTGACACACAACAAAGATACGCACAAATAGAAAAAGAAATGTTCGCAATAGTATTCGCTTGCGACAAATTTCATCAGTATTTTCACCTTTACTATTAGGTGGTTGGAGAAGGAGATCAAATGAAATTCCAGTGTACCGAATAAAGTCTATTGTTATAATTTGGATATACCGAGTACAGTGACGCTTTTACACGAGTTATTGCCACGGCGCTGGCGGACGACTAACGACCCTATGTGCAGTGAATATTACATTTTGCACCGCCGCACAGTATGGTATTTTCATGATCTAGACGGACAATATTATTTAACTCAATATATGTGTATGGAATACCCTAACAATTAATCAAGTACGTATTAAATAAAATTTAAACACATTGGGAAGGTTTTAAATATTATATTTCAACATAATAATACAAAAAAAAAACAAACAATTAAAATAAAATAAAAATAATGATTTATTTCTCTCAAAAAGGTACAGACTTTGGTTCATGTCATATTATGTCAAATCAGACAGAATTACATAAATTAGATAGGTACCTATCAGTCAGAATCTTCATCAAATTCTTCGGAATCTGATAGATATCGTCCTAATTCACCGTGGTCAGATGACAAAAGCTCGCGCACTTCAGAAGTAATTTGACCCCGTTTAGTTTTTGGAGGAGCCCTTAAACTTGCAATGAATGGATCTGATGACACAAGCAATCTATTTAGTAAATCAGTGTTTGTATTAACTCTTGACGACTTTCTCGTAAAGAGTTCTCTAAATTTTCTATTGTGCTTATTTCTAGCCTCTTGTGCTTCTTCCGAAAGTTGTCCTATTGGAAGAACACATGCAGCAATGATATCTTTTCCGTGGAAAAGTATTTTATGTACGCTTACAGGCATTGCGTACCATGAGTACTCTTTAATATATAGCTTCCTTGTTTCCTTAGCGAATTTATGAAATTTATCGACATTTATCGGAAACCCGCAATTTATACATTCTAATATGACACGGAAGCGATTGATAAGCTCAACATTAACACCTGTTATTTCTGCTGACATTTCAGCATTTCTGAAAAACTTGCGAGCCGTGTTCCCGTCATTTGTATTGCCTGTCTGTTGTTTAGGCATATCTACCAATAAGCCCAACTCGCGCCTAAACTTCTCTTGTACGTTTTTCTTTTTTTCAGCTACTTTTTTTTTATTATCTGCTCCCCGAGCCTGCCATGTTTTTATATCAAGACGATAAGATATGTGTAAGATGCATTCAAAAAATCTTATCCATGAATGCAGAGGGGACAGGCCCAATGAGAGAAACTCGCTTTTTACCGTCTTTTTTAACATCAGCCTTTCGTTGTTCATTTCTCTAGGCTTTGCACCACATAAATAACAGGTTTGTGTGGACGCGCACGAAGTTACTGCATTACAAATTTTGCCATCAATCATGCAGAATATCAATGTTGGCTTTACAAAGACTTCTGTGTCATTTACAACAATTTTAGTAGGCGACAAAGTAGTTACCTGCTCCTTAACTTTGTCAACTTCCGTAAGAATTAAGTCCACAGTTTCCTTTCCAAATACAAACTTAATGGGTCTACAATATCTAGTAGACGATGTGGAAGGATTTTGCCACACAATTGTTTTAATGTCTTGGTCACTCACTGCATACATTTGGATAGGCACCATCGAAATACTGAATAAACTGGCATCACTGCAATGTTCGTCCGAAAATTTTTGTTTGTACCTGGTTTGTTCCACTCCATCACAACCCCATTTCACAATTATATCCAGGTTTCTCAAGTCGGTTATAGTCTTCAAGACCTCTTCTTGTACTTTGCATAGTCGTGTAATCGTGTGATCCATTAAAGATTGTAGTTTAATTTCAGCGTGCGTTTCGGTGACATTAATACCACTAGGATAGCACATTTGTTTTGCCGCTTTAACTTTATAATAAGGTGGATATAGTTTTTTATTCACTTCTTTTATTTGCTGGCGTATAACATTATATTGATGTGATGAGAGATTTGCATCTATAATTAATGAGAGAGCTTGTTCTTCTGAAAGTCCGTAATGGATTTTGCATGCAGAACTCTTCCGCGCTTTTTTAATTTTTGTACCTCTCTGAGGTGAAAAGAGACAAAGTTCTCTTACAATAGCAGCTGAATCTTTTTTTCCAGCTTATCGAAGGCTTACCTCGGTTGCCATCGATAACTCTTCCTGGCTCGATGTGTCAAGGAGCTGTTGAATTCGTCGCCTTTTTGTTTTATCGCTTGAATGTTCAAAGACTTTTTGTGGTCTTCCGGGTCGGTTACTCGTTCCAGGTAGTGAAATATCCATGGTAGGTTCACTGACAATATTTGGAAGCGAAATATTCTCTTCTAACCACGAAGAGTTCGCTTTAAAGAAGCGTTCTCGGTGCCTTCCCGACTTCGACCATTTTGCATCGATTTTTGTGCAATTATTTCTTATTATTGTTCTAATTCTCTTTAAATTGTCATCACTGAGGGGTGGGTCACCAAGTTCTTGTAGAATATGATGTAATAAGGCATCCATTCTCGTTTGTTTTGCGTTTGCAAACCAAACACCGAAAAACGAACGTCGCGATATTTGCGGAGTCATTCTGAAAATAAGAAATAATTGTATGAGTGTCGCAAACTTTCGCCAAGTAATAAACTTGTTACGTATAGCTTAAAGATGGTTCTTTCATTATAATATAATACGTGATCGGAATAATGCGGAATAATAAACTAAAACTCAAGTACAAACTAAAAAAACTTTTTTTTTTTACCATAAATACCTTGATCTATTCTTTTGAACCTAACGATAAAATTTATACACGAATTAAAGAAAATATGTATGCATACTTACCTTGAGATTCACGTGGAAACAATAACAACAAAAAATCACTATTAACGTACACAAACACAGCGTATTCATCGAGCAAACTCAGACGAATGACACGAGCGCGAGGCGTACGTGTCTGTGAAGCGCAGGTAGGCGGCCGTTCCGACCCTTGTATCTATTGTTCGGCACGACTTCTGGGTAAATAAACCTTTGTCCATTGTAGTATAACTTGTCTTCAGTCAATACGCACTAGTGTTAAGCCTGTTCAGACAAGTACCAATAATTTATAATGTCCGTCTAGATCATGAAAATACCATACTGTGCGCCGGCAAGATTGTCACCTGTTCCCTACAGTATATTTATGGGAAAAGTAATGTGGTCGTCGAATCGGACCATAAACAACTGGAAAGCATTTTAGAAAATCTCTAGACTCGGTCCCGGCTCGCTTGCAGCGTATGATGTTGAAGGTTCAAGCTTATGAGTTGTTGGTCACTTATAAGCCTGGAAAGTTCATGTACCACCGCGAACGTTCCCGATCGACCACTTTTCGCCCTTATACCCATAGTAATAAGGTTGAAAAGTGGTCGACTGGGAACTTTCGCGATGGTACATACCTGATACATTGTCGCGGGCATCTCTTCCGGATTTTTATGACGATAAAATTAGCAGGGCTATACTATGCCAAATAAAAATGGTAATCGATAATGTACCCATGTCGCAGAATAAGTTTAGTCTTGTTAAGCGGGAAACTAATAAGGATGAGTGTTTAAAATTGTTGCTAAAATATACGAGGGCTGCACTAAAAGTATCGGGAATGGAATATTTCCACTGTTCCTGTCATAATAAAATCTTTTTAATTGAAAACTCCTTGGTTTTAAAAATCGAATACCATTTATTTATTTAAAAAAAGATTCTCGGTCTTGTCACAAGGTTTTGTCAAACTTCTTTAGTCGTTATGAAAATGGAATTGACTCGAGAAAATTCAAGAGCGATGATTTATTATGACTTTCGAAGTGGTTTAACACAAAAACTGTGTTGACCGGATGATTTCTGCATTTGGTGATGAAGCCCCATCCAAAACCACAATTTATCGCTGGTTTGCTGAATTTCAACGTGGACGTGTCAAGCTCAGTGATGATCCCCGTCAAGGTCGTCCAAAAACTGCAGTCACCCAAGAAAACGTTGATGCTGTGCGTAAGCTGATTGAGGAAGATCGACATGTGACATACCGCGAAATTCAGGCAACTTTAGACATTGGCATGAGTCAAATACAAATAATATTGCATGAACAATTAGGTGTAAAAAAGTTGTTTTCTCGATGGATACCGCATTCGCTCTGTGAAGAGCAAAAAGCGGCTCGCGTTACTTGGTGTGTCAGAACTCTCGAAAGATTCCACGCAGGATCCTCAAATGCTGTATACCACATTGTATCAGGTGACGAATCCTAGATATAGTACGAACCCGAAACAAAAAACCAGTCACGAGTTTGGGTGTTCGAAAATGAGTTAAAGCCAACAAAAATTGTTCGTTCACGGAGTGTTGCAAAAAAAATGGTGGCCACGTTTGTCTCCAAAACCGGCCATGTTACGACTATTCCTCTTGAGGGACAAAGAACGGTTAATGCAGAATGGTATGCTAGCATTTGTTTGCCACAGGTCGTTTCTGAACTCCGTAAAGAGAACTGCAACCGCCGCATCATCCTCCATCACGACAATGCGAGTTCTCACACCGCGCACAGAACAAAAGAGTTTTTAGAGCAAGAAAACATAGAATTATTAGACCATCCGCCGTACAGCCCCGACCTAAGCCCTAATGATTTCTATACTTTCCCTAAAATAAAGAATAAATTGCGTGGACATTTTCATCACCTGAAGAAGCTGTGGACGCCTACAAAACGGCAATTTTGGAGACCCCAACTTCCGAATGGAATGGTTGCTTCAATGATTGGTTCCATCGTATGGAAAAATGTGTCAAATTTCGCGGAGAATACTTCGAAAAGCAATAAATACATTTTTAAATAGTAATGTTGTGTCACTTCCTTGATTCCCGAAATTTTCAGTGCCGCCCTCGTATAAACCAAGGGTGGCCTAATAAGTTCAACATACCCAATGATTTAAGATACTATTGGTCTATAAGAGATGAATTGTACAGTGTAGATGGTGTTATATTTAAAGACAAACAGGTTTTGATACCACATTCTATGCAAAGGGACATGTTAAAGCGTATTCACGAAGGGAATTTGGGAATTGATCGTTGTAAGAGACGTGCTCGTGAGGTAATATTTTGGTCGGGTATAACAAGAGATATTGAGGAATACGAGGGCGGCACTGAAAATTTCGTGGTGTGTGTTATTAAGTGGAAATATTCCATTCCCGATACTTTTAGTGCAGCCCTCGTATTGCTTCAACACCAGGGATAGGATTAGAACAGCCCTACCCCTGACCACTGTCTTACTGTGTAGAAACGGACCTCCAATAATAATAACAATATATAATTCCAATAATAATATATAATTTGTATTTGTATAATTTTATCTTTTAATGGTGAGAAATGAACTATTTTTATTTTATATGAATTTCTGTGACCCAACACGGACGTGTAACGTAAATAAATAAATTATGAATATGAAGGTCACTTTTAGGGGTAAATAAGTCATTAAAAAAAGTTTTGCTAACGGTATCGAGTTACATATCAAATGAAAGGGCTCGTTGTTAGTATTTTTTTTTTGGGCTTGTTGTATTTCACTCAATATTGTGTGTACAGACTTACATTTGCAGTTGGGATGTATGAGAGAACATGTCTTATCTTTAAACTACAATATTAAGTTTGTTCTTGGAATAAATTCATCCCAACTACGGAACCCTTTATTGTGCCTGGTCCGACACGCACTTGGCCGGTTTTTTAGACTAGAAATCTTTTGCTACATTTAAAAAAACATTTTTTGGTTATAAATCTTTAACCAATGTGCATTACGATAATAACGCCTCAAGATTGTTTAGTCCGTCTCGACACTGGCGCTACACCGCACTATGGAAAATATAGGTCGGTATCGGATCAAAAATCTGTAACTTCATGAATTTTTGTTGTATCGTGATGAAATTTGGCACAAATATGCAGCAAGGTTCGGAGATTCGAACGATGTGTAGTTTATAGGGTTTTCTTGTATATCTATGTATGTTTTTTTGCATAGAATGAAAGAAATGGGAAAAAATCACGAAAAAAATAGTTAAAAATTTATTTCAAGTGGAATACAAGTTTATAATGACTAAAAAGATTAAACCATGGTTAATTACAACAAGCAAAGTAAACAAAATATATATATATGAAAAAAAAATACTAAATTAAAATCATATTACTAATAGGTACATCCTATACTCTGGCTTCAGGAAATGATGTAGCTAGGTACAAATATAAGTAATAACTAAATATAAATATTATTTTTAACTTATACTACTTCAGGATCAGGGTCAGTAAATGTGGGTTCACTTTCAGGTGCCACGTTTAAAAGACTTAGTGCCTCTTCTTCAAGTTCTTTCACATTTCTTACGTACGGTTTTCTCAAACTTGTTATATATGGATCTGACGTGTATAAAAGCGTTTTAAAGACATCTTCATTTGTAGCAGATCGGGAACATTTTCTGGCATGATGAAGTCGTATGTTTCTGTAGTCTTTGTTGCGAGACTCTTGTGCGTCTTCCGATAGCTGTCCAATAGGAAGCACCGCAAAATGTTTGATAACGTTTTGCCCGTGTATGAGTATTTTATGAACGGAGGATGGCATATAATACCAATCGTAATTACTTACATAGATTCTTGCAGTTTCTATTGCATATTCCCCAAATTTTTCAGGGTCGATCATCATTCCAGAAGAAAGAACTTGCAAGATAATGTATAGGCGTTTAATCAATGCCTCATCTACACCTGTTATTTCCGATGAGCAAGTGCTATTATAGAAGAATCTTCGTGCGGTATTGCCATCGTTCGTATTCCCGCTAACTTGCCGAGGTTTGTCGACGATTAATCCCAACTCCTCCCTGAAACGTTTTTGAACAACTTCTTTCTTTTCTTTTTTTAATCTCTTAGTCTTAAACGAAAGATTATAGGAAATATGCAATATCATTTCCATGCAGCGAATCCAGGCGTGTAAGGTGGACAATCCGTATTGGTAGGCGTTTTCGTTTTCGGGTCTGGCAGTTACTTTCGATAGGTCATTCATTAGCCGTGGAGTAGCCCCACATATCGTGCATGTGGAACCAGATGGAGTATCTGTAAGGACCTGAGCCACCTTTCCATCGATCATCGTTAGAAATAGTTCATGCTTCACATTTACTACAACACCATCTTTGTTTATAAGTGATGCTTGTGCAGCCCTAATTTGTTTTTTAATATCATCAACAACTGCCTTGGTTTTTTCTGGAGTTTCCTTACAAAACTCAATAGAAATGGGTCTGCAAAAACGGACAGATGAAGGTACCGGATTTTGCCAAACAACGGATCCCGATTGCACATCAACTAATCTGATGGGGACTAATGAAGTGATGAACAAATTGGCATCTGAAATTGTTTCTGACTCTTCTGCAAGTATTTGCTTGTATTGGCTTTGACCAGATGAACCATCACATCCCCATTTAGAATAAAGGATCAATGTTCTATGTTGTTTTTGGAAAACAGAATCGATTTTTAAAATTCTAGCAGCAGTATGATCCAATAAATCTTGTATATTAATCACTTTAGCATAAGTATTCGTGATTTCGATTGTAGAAGATGGTGGATAACAGGATCTTTTTATTTCTTGTATTTTGTAGTAAGGCGGGAATATACAACACTTTCGTTCGTTGGTTAAGTTTTTCAGGTACATATATTGTGCTTTTGTTAGATCTAAATCTATAAAAGCACTCAATGCTTCCGTATCGGAAAGAATCTTCATTTGGTCTGAGTCGTTCCACTTACTTGAGACATCTAATTTCTTTTGAGTGTCAGCGGTTCTTAATTCTTCGACAAGATGAGCTTCTGTGTACTCACGTAAAGCCCGTAGTCCCTGCAGATAGGCGTTTTTTATATGCTCGAAGCCATAGTCTTGGAGTAGAAGAGTGTTTTTCCTCTTCTTGGTAGATTCTGAGGAGTCTCCATAAGCCACGCATGCTCGTCCTCGTTGGCCAGATGTTGATGGCGTAGAATATTGTTCAGAATCCGGTAAATTTAACGAATACCTTGAGTCCAACCAAGTACAATACTTCTGTAAAAATGTTTCTTTTTTCCGAGATGCCAGGGCCCAGCGTTTGTTGAAAATAGGAAGAATGTGCCTTTGTATGTCACTAATTATAAAACACAAGTTGTTTTCAGAAACATTCAGCTTTTCCACTAAAACTTTGGATAATGTAATAATAACGGTCTTGCCGCCCTCTATATAGGGGATTATGAAGTCTCGTTTGGTACAGCTGAAGGAAGACATTTTAACACTTCACAATCTGCAGAAATAATAGGCGTAGATGAGATTTGCTTCACTTGAAGTTACACTGATGTAGATGGTTCGAATAGTTTTTGCTTCCCTTTAAATACTCATTTTACAATATCGAATTGGTACCTACATCATTATTATCTTGTAATTTCCCACGCAAACCGAGTGCAAATTTGATAAGGTCCCTTTGTTATCACGAAATAATGAAGAAAATATCCAAAAAGTTCTATATTGTTCATGTGGATGGTGTCAGTGGTAAACCGCAAAAGATACTAATTTTCGGGTTCTGACTTTTATCAGTTTTTTTCTCATATCTTCTAAAACCGCAAATATCCGCAGCTGATTTTTTTTGCATTCTATTTATGAATAGTTAGACTACTAGTCGACGCAAAAAGTAGCGCTTGGGCAAACGTGGGTAATACTGAAAACCTTCGACGAAAAAACATACAAGTGAAAAAAAAGGTATGTCACTTTTTAAGTAATTACTGAAATATTTTTCTTTACTTTTAAAATCATTAAGCTGTATCGCAAAAAGCATAAAATAACCTTTCTAAAAATGTATAATACTGCATATCTGTACCAAGTATTTTTTTCACAATATGGTATTGAAACATGTATACGCAAAGACTTGAGTTTGGCACTTCTGTTTTCTATGTATTTCTATCTAAGAAAAAAAAAATAATTTCGCGTATTAAGAAAAAAAATCGTAATGAATATTATAATTTGACTATTAGAAAACCTAAAAGAATAGCCATATTAGCCAAATTATGATATTCGTAAAAAGCATTTTTGATATGCGCTTGTTCTACCATTTTCCATAGTGCACCGCTTGCATTGTGTATGTGTGCATAG
The DNA here is from genome assembly GCA_948098905.1 of Tiliacea aurago. Classification (NCBI taxonomy): domain Eukaryota; kingdom Metazoa; phylum Arthropoda; class Insecta; order Lepidoptera; family Noctuidae; genus Tiliacea; species Tiliacea aurago. The sequence continues at coordinate 28,402,869 of OX402583.1, forward strand.
CTACGCACACATACACAATGCCGTCTGTTACCTAAACCCGAACGTTAAAGTTTTAAGAAATGGCTTTTACTTTATTTTGCGTGCCTTTGAGCAACCCTCTGAATGACATAATCTAGAAATTATAATTATTCACCTGTATTGCTGGTTGATCATATGTGGCATCCGTGTGATGATGCTGGGCTCCTCTGAGATCGGTTTGAAGGGCTGCGGCGATCCAGCTACTGAAAGCGTACCTGGACATTATGACATCAGTTGTAAGTAAAACCAATTCTGTTAAAATCGGAAATACAACTGTCGAGACACACATCTATACAAGTAACATCATCAGCTGCCTTTTGTGGCCAACCGTTGGGGTCGGCTTCCAGTCGAAACAGCTAAATACAAGCATTTTATTTGACACGGAGCGACTGCCTAGCTGACCTGCACAACCCAGTCACTAAGGAATACGATACCCCTCGGTAAAACTGCTTGTTAGACTTTCGTGCTCCTGACTATCCGTAACGAATTTCAGACGGGACCAACGGCTTTATATTTTGTGAATGTGAGAACGTGGTAGGCTTAATAAGCTGTAGATTTGTAGAGCAGTTATTTTGTTAAGTACCTGGTACTTGTACGGGCCTACCTGTCCTGCCATATCTATTAACACTGTAAGTGCCGGCTCTTTTCCATAGTCAACGACCACCAGCTTATGACGTTTCATAAGTGCTCATGTAGGTTTATGTGAAATAAAATATCTTGACTTTGAAAGATGGTCACTTATGGATAGGATACATAAACATATTTTAAGGACCAACATCGGCAAGCATAGCTTTACGTAATCGATCGATTCGAGCGTTTGTTATCACATAGCCACGCGCCTCTGCTACGTATACGAATACAATAACAGTTCCCAACATTCATGAGCCACGTGTAAGCGCGCGGCCGTGTGCGTAAACTATAGTGACCCCAAAGGTGGCAACAGATTTTCTAAACACTCGCATACAGTTAGAGTCTACTCTAGATTAGAATAATCTATTTCACTGTAATTACGTGACGCAATAGTAAGTAAAAACAAGAGTCGTCCGTACCTTCTCGCAGAGCCGCGGCGTGGGCGGGGCGCGCGCTCTCCTCGCTCAGCACTGCGCGCAACTCCGCGCGCACCTGAAGTTCCACATTACTAGTTAAATAACAAGAATTACATTCAAATCACATTATTGACCAGCGGGTCAATAATGTGATTTGAATTTGAAACCTCAACTAACAAATCGCATGAAAACGAATACACTTCATCTCTCAGGTGTGACTTCGTTTTATACCAGGTTCATTCGAATCGAATTTAGTTGAACAGCTTTTGTTGTTCAACTAAAAATACATTGAATTTGAAATTCAATTTTATTGACAGTCTATACAGACGGTTCAAATCGCTTTCCACTTAGCAATTAAGAGGGGACGCCTGCGACGAATTTGGAAATAGGTATTTGAAGAAAGTATTGCCGTCGCGCTGCGCCCGAACAACGGAGATATCAACCTGTGAATAGATAGTGCGACCACCGGCTATCGCTTTACTTTGTGTTCGCATCTCACTCGGAATGCGAATATCGGTGTGTGCTTACTTACCTACCCGCTGTTACTATTGTTTTACGGACTTGATTCTTTACTTAAGGTTTACTCTCTAAGTCCGTCAACGAAGATACGGGCCCGTCCGAAAATAGTTAATCCGTCAAAACAAGTGAAAATTCAATTTTTCTAACCGGTAGATACAGATTGGGATAAGGGACAACTGTCAAATCATGTTGTCATTCATTTTTAATTCGAGCCCTGAACCAATGTTATGTCCGTAAGTGACACGGAGTAGGAAACGTTCAACACTCGGCCGAAACGACGGACCACGTGATCAGGGAGTAGACCCCCTTTACTGATTTGACTCGGCTTGAGTGTCGGATTTCAAGTATTTTTTTTTGTTTTGTACCCGTGCAGTTGCAAAAAAGGTAGAGGAAATCGTTTTGCGTTTGAGAAAGGCGGTAGTTGGAGCTGTAAATTACGAAAAATCACAAGAAGATACAAATCACAAGTCACATTACAGAACATCACAAGAAAACCAAAAAGATCGAAAAACGATATCAAAAATGCAGCAAGCCATGTATTTGGAGACAGCGCTAATTACGACGCTTACTTTTGTAACACCGAAGAATACAAAAAGACTCAAATTGCGGATTATGGACGGACATCCAGCATTATGGGATGAATTTAGCGTCAAATGCAGAAATGAGGCTTTCTGCATTTGACGATGTTTTATTTTTTATTTAGGACGGGATTGCTCTTGACGTTAGTCTAGGGTAGAGGTGACACAGACAAAGTCGATGTAACAAAAAACACAGTGGAACAATTAAATAATGTTATTGCAAAATTTATTGGTGGGAAACGAGTTAATTACACGGCCAGAGGTTCCTACCAAGCACGATGCTTTGGTGCGTTTACATCGTGGAACAGCGACACGGCTATACATTCGCGTCTTCCAAAAAAAATCAAGACTGCAGCCCTGGATTATACACGAAGAAATTCATTGAAAGAAAAAAACGATCAAGAGAAATCCAAGAAAAATGCCGAAAAGGAAACCTTTCGTTTGACGGAAATAGATCATGCAAAAAACGAAAAGTTACCGAACCTGATGAAAGTTAAGGTCGGCTAGAATTAGAGCCTGATATGCCTTCAGAAATATTTCTTTCTGCATTAGAACCATCAAAGCCGAAAGCTAAAGAGCTTGAACGTAATACAATTTTTTTTTAACATTTCCCCACACTAGGAATTTCTCCAGTATTGTTGGTGCGTTTACAAACATATAAACTTACATACACAAACAGCCAGACTCGGAACAACTACTTGTAGGTCATACAAATATTTGTATATGTACACGCGTGTGTATATATACGTGCGGGAATCGAACCCGCGAAACGCAGCGCAGCAGTCAATCGCTTCACCACTGCGCCAACCGTGTCGTCAATTGGCCAGAGTGAGAATGATTTGTGGGCAGTAGAAACACGGAAGTGCATAACGGCGTCAAACGATTACAGGATAGATGGCGCTAGTGCCACGCACAACATCGTCTCTGAGTATTTATATCGTAAAAATATTTAAATCGCATCTAAACAAGAAATATCTTTTGAAATGTAATTATAATAGTGTAAATAACAATTACTATTGTTATCTGAGTGTTACGTGGAAATATAGTGTATAAAATATAGTGTATAAAATATAGTGTATAAAATATAGTGTATAAAATATAGTGTATAAAATATAGTGTATAAAATATAGTGTATAAAATATAGTGTATAAAATACTACTTTTAAATAAAGTGACGCAACAGATGTTTACATCTAAGACTACTAACAAATAACGTTTAAATAATACAACTGCAGTGAAAATATCATTAAATATATGTGAAACAATAAACTATTTACAAAATAAAGTGTGTTTGTGAGAATTCAATAAAATAGACAACCTACATGATGGAATTAGGAACCTAATTAGCTAAGTGTTTGAAAGTTATAGAATTATATACTTAAAAAAAAAAGATTGCTCTGATTAATCGAAAACCCTATCAAATAGAAAGAATAAGTGAGTGGGCTGGGGTGGGGTGGGTGTGGTGTGGTGTATGAGAGGGGAGGGGTGTTTTGTGGGTGAATAAAAGGCAAGGCAAGACAAAAACAGAGGAACCCTAATAACTTCGTCTCCTACACAAAACGTTGCGGTATCCCCAGTAACTGGCAAATGTGCTTTGCATACTCCTGTCAATGAGTCTTCTGCTTGTAATGATATGCAGACAGAAGGCGCAGCAGTGTCGGCAACTACCTTGACCCCGGACCTGAAACAATATGAACTCAAGCGCTAGTACTCTTTCACAGGAATGTATATCCACTATAAAAACGAGCTCGACCCACAAAACCATACCTGTGCAACAGTAGAAGGTCATTGTTTTAGGTAATGACCAAGGGCGAAATATTCGACACACGAGAGAAGAGCGGCTTGTCAGGTACTAATGATACCAATCCTCTGGATTTTCAAATTGACCTCGGTGTTTGGTTTAGAGGTATTAAACAAATTATCAAAAACGGTTAAGGCGGCGTAGGCATTTAACGCTTACCTCAGGCCCCGCAACGAGTAGCGATACGTAAAAAGTTACGATACGCGGAAGACACGCGCGCCAAGCGCACCGCTGGGAGTTCACGAACTCGAGTAGGTACTAAGTTGCGTCACAGAATAGAGCATTGGAGTAGATCAACTTGAATTCTCTTCTTCTTAGTGTGTCAATTGGCAATTATAATTCAAATTTCCTGTTTGGCCCAGAACAGAATTGATTAGTATAATTAAGTTTATTTTGTTTTATTTTTCTAGTAAGTATTTTTGGAAACTGGCAGAAATCCTCACGGGAAAAAGCGTTGCTCCTTTCTCCCTCTCGATAGAAAGAGAATGAAAAAGTGTGAACATATGGTCAAAAAACAAATCCAATCAGGCGGCTACAAAAATGTTCAAATTTTTTATCATGGGTATCGTTTTCATAGGGTGCTAAAGCCGATAGTGAGTCAAAATGTAAATCCAAGATGGTGGCTACGAAAATATTAAAAATTTTCATCATTGTTTTCATAGTTTTCGAGGGCATTTTGTGTACCTACTTTTAATTATTTTAATTATAAGGTAGTAATTCGGTTCAAGTTTATATAATACGTACTAATCTATCTATATCCACAGAGCATGAGGGGTGTTAAAGGGTCTAAAAGGCTAGCGGATGACTCCTTCAGTCGACCATTTCAATTTGGCACACGATGCACCAAACACCCTGTATAATAGTACCAGCAGCTATTAGAAATAAAGAGTGTCTGGGGTCCTTTAAAACGTATTTTTTTAAATTACTTTTAGATAGATATATGTTACTACTCCATCACTGAGTTCACTACTGATAAAGAGAAGTATGACGATTCCGACTTGCTAATTAAACACTTATAATTTAATTTATTGATTATGTGTGAATTTGTTAATTTATCTGAAATTGTAATGACATGTTTATCAAACTGACATATTTTAAATTGTTTTTTTTAATGTAATCTATTGGCATGCCACCTTAATTATTATTGTAATTGCTTGCTTATGTTAATTTTGTACCGTAACGTGTTACGCCATATATTGGCAAAACATAGTGCACATATTTTAGAAAATATGTGCACTATGTTTTGTGTATACTATCTGCAACCATACCTCTGTTTAACCAAATAAATGATTGATTGATTGAAAATAATATTCAAAATCTACAATAAATTCAATTAAATTTAAATTTTCGCAAAGTTTGCAAGCTGCGGAAAAAAACATCAGTTGCAGGAATATTAAAATCATTATTGTACTCGCAATTCAAAGGTAAAGGAACTCCTTCGACTAATTATGATAAGAGAAAGAAGACGAAGCAATAAAACAATTTTCGGAAGAAACTGGACTGTCCGTTGTCAAATGCGGGTTATTTGTCGACAACAGTAAACGTTTTTTAGCTGTAAGTCTTATAAATGATGACTCATGCTAACATTTGTACGCCTAATGGCAAAGCATAGAGAACTTACGAAAATTTAACATCTCACACAACTGTGTATCTGTAACCTATGTTTACAAATAAATAATCTGAATCTGAATCTCAATTATAGAAATAAAATGCCCGTATAAAATTGCTGAGATGACTCCAGCTGCATACTCCAGAACAACATGTTAAAATTAAAAAGAAACCACAATTACTTCTATCAAGTTCAAGGCCAGTTACAAATAATACGCAGAAAATTCTGCTATTTTATTTGTTGGAGCCCTAAAGGTATATTATATGAGAAGATTCAAAGAGACGAGGATTTGGCAAAATATCGAACCTAAACTAGATTTTTTATTCTACGAATGCCTTCTACCTGAAATAATTGACGGGCGAATACCAGGCAATTTGCCTGTCAAGAAAAGAACGGAAATGACGACAGAATAAATATAACCTATGCATTATTATAATTTCTTTTTTTTTAATAAAAATACTCACAACCAACACAGCTCTCATTTCCATAAATGCAGCTATAAAATAAGGTCCGAGTATAAACTACGTAGCAATCTAAATATTGAATGTTTACCTGTAACCTCGGCGTAGTAGGGAACCGTGGTTGTTCATGAAAGTCATTAGGCATGCGTAGCGGGGGCCCAAACCCGTGCGGAAGACGCGGCGGGGGCCCAGTTGGGCCCCCCGGCCCTCCGTACGACATGGGAGGCCCCACGGGGGGGAACTCCATCTTCTCCTTCTTTATTCTCTTAGTTTCTTGCATGGCGAGTCGCGCGAGACGTTTTTCTTCTCTTTCCTTGGCTTTTTGTTCTTTAATTTTTTCTTTTTCTTCTTTCTTTTGTAATCTTTCGACTTTTTTAGCTTCGCGCTCGGCTCGTTTCGCTTCCCGTTCTTGACGTTTCTTTTCTCTTTCGACCTGCAAAGTGAAAGAGATCACTTATCATGGATAGGGGTCCTAAGAATGGATTTTTGCAGTATGTGCAAAAATTCGGTGACGTGTGTAATCCACGATATTTCGCACTGTTTGAAAACTTACTTGGTTAGGTTTCGTTGGTGACCCGTCCGTTCTGAGATCTGTAAAAACATGAATTGAACTTGTTGAACTAAAATAATTAAATATAAGTAGATATGCATGTATCACGTTGATCCCATCAGTTTTGCGCTTAGGATCATGTTGTATTTGGGATATTTTCTTGTTTTAATTTGAGAAAAGTTATTGATTTTGCCAAATGTGAGTAGAAGATGGCGGGGCGACCTCAGATGGATAAAACCAATAAACAATGGTTCACATTAGTTCTGAATCGAAATAGGTGAAAGTCATGGGGGACTTTGCGCAGCATTGCGATGATGTAACTAGTAAATGTGAGATTAGTGAGGATTTTAAGTGTTGCCTCTAAACACTGCAATTGATTTTGTAAGTTGTTCATATCTTCTACTTATTCATTCATTAACTGACAGCCAACTCACTGCTTAAACCGCCAGGAACATGAAATGGTTCACAAGTTTTCCTTATACAATAAAGAAAGTGAGCACTAAGCAAGGATTTTTGAAAAATCATGAGGTTACATAGGGGATTTGTATAGAAGTTGGTCACAGTTGCCGTGGGGCGCTCGGCTTGTCACTATTATACACGCCAATGTGTTTGTCTTTCTTTCACGTAATAGTTTGCATAGATAAAGCCGGAGTGGCATAGGCTACATCTAGGAGTGTCATTTTTATCCCAGAAAAATGCTGCTATTTTTTTATGGGACAGACAACGGGAGCAGAGCCGCGAGATAAACTAGTAGTTTAGACAAAATATAAAGTAACGTACCTTTGATCTTAACTCCAATAAGTTTAGCGAGCGCATCATCGCTGGCGGGCGCCTCGCCGCGGGGGCCCGCACTGCGGCCGGCCCTGGCGCCGCGCGGGCCTCTGCAATCAACACCGATTCGTACATATACTATGTACAATAGTTATTATTATTGTTTTACGTATCAGAGGAATGAGGAACATATCGTGAGGAAAGTTTTGAGTATGAAATTGGATGGCTACAAGAGTAGGCGCAGACTAAAGGAACGACGATATAGCTTGAGAAGGGGGTGACTACCGAGATGACGATTATTTCTAATCGCCATTGTTTTTTTTTTTTTAAAGTGGGTATTGATTGAATTTTTAAGTAAATATCTACGCAATTACGAATTGTCTTTTTGTCAGTTGAAACATTGCAGGGATAAGGCCTATAAGTGTATGTGTAAATAAATAATTAATAATAAGCTAGCAATTATTGTAGGGAATCATATAAGTATTAATAATCTTTGCTAATATTTAATTAAATATATATTTAAATAAATATTAAATTTGGTAATTTATATAAAAAACCGCTGTTAATACTTTTGCTTTGCTTTTTTATTTTTGTTGCAAACATTTCATAATTTTATTTTTAACGAATTTTCCGTGGACGAAAATGTTTCATTTTCTAACCTACTTGTAATATCTCATCTCTTCAACAAATACTCCTTATAAATCTGTTAAATTTTTTTTCTACCAAGTAAAATTGAAATATGACTGTTTTCTTAAAAAAAAAACGTACACGCGGGAGTAAACTTTTCACGTTATACATTTTAACATACTCCCTTGTACATACCCTACACGTTAAATGAAAAAGATCACTGTTTTAAATTAATGCAAAGTTAGCCTAAAATTCGGCGTAAATTCCCCAGACTAATAAAGAATGCGCAAATTAATATTAGTTTAAAAAATTACGCTCGTTACAGAAACAAAATTAATCACACAAGTTTATTTGGCCCTATGTCAGTCTATAATTCAATACTGAATCACTTGTTGCGGTGGCGCATCAATAACTAATTTACTTACACTCGAAAGAGAAAAAATACTACTATCTCTTCTTTCCCACAGATCTACTATATAAATCCTGCAACGTATGGACCGTTCGCCAGCTTTTCATTATGCACTTAGTATTAAAACAGCACACTATGCTTACCTACAATGCTGACAATACTACCAAGAGACGGAATTATATAGTATGCATATCTAATGCAACCTCATAACATGCCTTTGTTAGAAAGATTATTTACCTTCTTAGGCCCATTTCTGTACAATAGATTAATTAATAGAAAGTTAGTATCTATAAATTAAATTCCTTTAGCTGTAAAAATTATACTCAAATATTTACTAACCATAAATTATGCACAGTCGGAAGATCTGCTTGTTGTCTGTAAATAGAACCGCTAACATGCTATTTTAATTTTATTTACCTGAGTTTTAATTTTAGTTTTAACTTTAAACTCATTGTTAATTAATTACAAGAAGCCTTTGTGCTCTTTCTAGCCTGAAGAACAGGTTCAACTTAGTTCAGGTAAATAAGCAACTGTGATCTATTTTAATTGTTAAGGTATTTATTGTACATGTGACGTAAAATTAAAAGAGAACATTGAATGACTTCTTTTGGTTTAACATGTTGAGGGATCATTATGTTATCAATTGTGAGACTGGTGCAAAATACAAAGTATCACAGCAACATCCTTTTGGACTAATCGGTCAGTATGCCGGGCGGGTCGCAGCATTATTCTGCTACACCTTATCAACCTTAAAACGAATTTGACAATTATTTTGCCCTAACATGGGAAAAATATCGAAATACCGGAATATCGGTATTAAAAATTTTTATATCGAAACAAAACCGGTATTGGAAAATGATTCTGATAGTCCGTACTCTAATCTGCACGTAACTTTGCCTGATTATGTCGTATATAATTGAGTGTCTCGGTTTTTTATTTTAGCGTATTGATCCACTAAATACTGAATAAAAAGAGCGACACAACCCAGGAGAGAATGTTATGAATATTAGAGAATCTTATATTAGAGGCAATTGTGTTATGGGATCGTGTTGAGGCAAGTTGACAGAACAACCATTGTCGCCATAACAATTTATTATGGGATATTGCAAGGCATCGTATGACCGATGCAGTTCACTTATCCGACGTAAAGAAGTACTACGGCTTTCCAATATAATGTCCCGTTTCTCGAATTGCTGATCAACCATCACCAAAGCAACTTCGTTGGTCGTTGGGGCGTTAAAACGTCATCTATAATAACCTACAAGTGGTTTCTTTTCAGCATGAATGACCACTTAACGATTCACAGGTGGGGGGAATTGTATGTTTACTTAAATACAAAATTTTGCGAATGAACAACTTCAATACCTACAATACTTCAACCCCATTTTCACCCCCTTGTGGGTTGAAAAAGAAAAAAACAACGATTTACGTTGTGTTAGTTTCCAACCATAAACCGAAATATTAGTGATTTTAACTGCCGGCCAAGTGCGTGTCAGACCAGGCACAATGAAGTGTTCCTAGTTGAAATAAATTTATCCCAAAAAAAAACTTAATATTGTAGTTGAATAACACGTTCTTCCCTAAGTAGATACGCCACAGTCAATTTTACAACTGAAAATGTATGTTTGTAATCGCAGTTTTTTTTATGAGATATAAGTTCTACAAATTAATGATTTTTGGAATTTTTCCTTTACTTGTGCTATGAGAGCTTGCTTCATGCCAAAGTTCATAATTCTAGGTCAACGGGAAGTACCCTATAGGTTTTGATTTATTTGCGAGTATCAAAATAATATATGTCGCCTAAATCGCCGTATTTTTTTATTGCGTTGACTTAGAAGCTTGATTTATTGAGCTCCAAGGGACCGTTGACCTAAGTATTTGATATTAATTTTTACTTGATGCCTCCACGCGTTCTTGAGAAAAAAGGCCTTGACAGATTGACAAACAGACAGACAGACAGACGGACAACGAAATGATCCTATAAGGGTTCCGTTTCTTCCTTTTGAGGTACGAAATCCTAACTCGCCGAGAGGCTCCATATCCCATTTGAATTAAAATGCGACAACATCAGTCTGGTCTAGCAAGATTTTTTTCATATATTTTACTCAATGCTGGTAGCACAGATATAGGTATAGAATTAGAGGGATCACAATTCCCGATTTGAAAATTGGTACTAATTTACCGCTGTCGAAACATTGATTAAATAATTATGTGTGTTAGGACTATTGTGTCAATGATATCTCCAAGAACCTTAACGGAAATCCTCCATGAGTCTTCAGTGTTCTTTATGTTAAGACTTTTGAATTCTTTTTAATTGTGACAATAGAAATGGGCTTGAATTCAAAACTTGGAATGGCCTTAGAGAAGTTTTCTTTGAGAAGTGATATATAGATATAAGATAATGAGGGAAGAGATTTCGTAACCTCTATTGGGATGTTGGTGCAGAAGTTTTCTATAGTGTCTCAACAACTTTTAACTTATCTGAAATGGTTTCATTATGAATTTTTAAAGACAATTCATTCTGATCTCGCTGTTTTGTGTTTTCAGTTTCATTGTTAATTACCTGCCACACAGCTTTTATTTTATTATTAGAAATACTAATTTTGTTTCTAATTAATTTAGATTTAGCTTGAGCACAGACTCTTCCGAATATCTTAGAATAGTTTCTGACATAATTATGAAGGGCTTGATCAGATGTCAATGGTACATACAGCGTGCCGCTACAGTGGCGACATCTTTTTTTCTTGTATTACACGAGTAGAAAGACCCCAGTGTATGCATGCTACCTTGATTTATCGAAAGCATTCGATCTTGTATCGTACGATATTCTATGGGGTAAATTAAGGGATGAAACTTGTCTACCTGGAGAAATTGAGCTATTATTTATGCATTGGTATAACAACCAAAACAATTTTGTAAGATGGGCAGGCGCTGTCTCGGAGGAGTACAGGCTGGAATGCGGGGTGAGGCAGGGGGGGCTGCCCTCTCCTACGCTCTTCAACCAGTACGTCAACGGACTGATCGGTGAGCTCAGCAGCACCGGCATCGGGTGTCATATAGGTGGAGTGTGTGTGGACATATACATGGAGTGTGTGTGGACATATACATGGAGTGTGTGTGGACATATACATGGAGTGTGTGTGGACATATACATGGAGTGTGTGTGGACATATACATGGAGTGTGTGTGGACATATACATGGAGTGTGTGTGGACATATACATGGAGTGTGTGTGGACATATACATGGAGTGTGTGTGGACATATACATGGAGTGTGTGTGGACATATACATGGAGTGTGTGTGGACATATACATGGAGTGTGTGTGGACATATACATGGAGTGTGTGTGGACAACATCAGCTAGCTGACGATATGGTGCTGCTGAGCCCTTCGATTAGTGCCTTACGAAGGCTTCTGAAAGAGTCCTACGCGGTGACTCAAATACAACACGAAAAAAAGTGAAATGATGATTTTCAGGCCGGACAACAAGCGATACACATTCGTTCCGAATTTCACGTTATGTGGTACAGCTCTAAAAAAGTCGAGCAATTTAAATATTTGGGCCATTGGGTCACTGAGGACCTTAAGGACAGGGTCGATATTGAAAGGGAGCGCAATGCAAAGAGATGCAACATGTTGGCCCGCAGGTTTTCACGGTGTACGGGGACTGTCAAAGTTGCGCTTTTTAAAGCATACTGTCAGTCCTTTTACACCTGTAGCTTGTGGGTTAACTATACACAGCGGGCATACAGTGATCTGCGCGTTCAATACAATAACGCGTTCCGGGTGCTGGTGGGGCTGCCGCGCCGCAGTGCGGCAGGCGCAGCCCCGACCGGCGGGACGAGCCGATGCTGGCTCCTGCCGCGCCGCAGTGCGGCAGGCCCAGCCCCGACCGGCGGGACGAGCCGATGCTGGCTCCTGCCGCGCCGCAGTGCGGCAGGCCCAGCCCCGACCGGCGGGACGAGCCGATGCTGGCTCCTGCCGCGCCGCAGTGCGGCAGGCCCAGCCCCGACCGGCGGGACGAGCCGATGCTGGCTCCTGCCGCGCCGCAGTGCGGCAGGCCCAGCCCCGACCGGCGGGACGAGCCGATGCTGGCTCCTGCCGCGCCGCAGTGCGGCAGGCCCAGCCCCGACCGGCGGGACGAGCCGATGCTGGCTCCTGCCGCGCCGCAGTGCGGCAGGCCCAGCCCCGACCGGCGGGACGAGCCGATGCTGGCTCCTGCCGCGCCGCAGTGCGGCAGGCCCAGCCCCGACCGGCGGGACGAGCCGATGCTGGCTCCTGCCGCGCCGCAGTGCGGCAGGCCCAGCCCCGACCGGCGGGACGAGCCGATGCTGGCTCCTGCCGCGCCGCAGTGCGGCAGGCCCAGCCCCGACCGGCGGGACGAGCCGATGCTGGCTCCTGCCGCGCCGCAGTGCGGCAGGCCCAGCCCCGACCGGCGGGACGAGCCGATGCTGGCTCCTGCCGCGCCGCAGTGCGGCAGGCCCAGCCCCGACCGGCGGGACGAGCCGATGCTGGCTCCTGCCGCGCCGCAGTGCGGCAGGCCCAGCCCCGACCGGCGGGACGAGCCGATGCTGGCTCCTGCCGCGCCGCAGTGCGGCAGGCCCAGCCCCGACCGGCGGGACGAGCCGATGCTGGCTCCTGCCGCGCCGCAGTGCGGCAGGCCCAGCCCCGACCGGCGGGACGAGCCGATGCTGGCTCCTGCCGCGCCGCAGTGCGGCAGGCCCAGCCCCGACCGGCGGGACGAGCCGATGCTGGCTCCTGCCGCGCCGCAGTGCGGCAGGCCCAGCCCCGACCGGCGGGACGAGCCGATGCTGGCTCCTGCCGCGCCGCAGTGCGGCAGGCCCAGCCCCGACCGGCGGGACGAGCCGATGCTGGCTCCTGCCGCGCCGCAGTGCGGCAGGCCCAGCCCCGACCGGCGGGACGAGCCGATGCTGGCTCCTGCCGCGCCGCAGTGCGGCAGGCCCAGCCCCGACCGGCGGGACGAGCCAATGCTGGCTCCTGCCGCGCCGCAGTGCGGCAGGCCCAGCCCCGACCGGCGGGACGAGCCGATGCTGGCTCCTGCCGCGCCGCAGTGCGGCAGGCCCAGCCCCGACCGGCGGGACGAGCCGATGCTGGCTCCTGCCGCGCCGCAGTGCGGCAGGCCCAGCCCCGACCGGCGGGACGAGCCGATGCTGGCTCGCTGGATACGGCTGCACGCAGTCGGATAGTGATTTGTCACCGGCATCGGGGAGTCCACCCGGACCGGCCACTTACTGTTGTGTTTGTTTTGCTTAATGATTTAATTAAATTGTGTATTGTTCAATTGAATTATTATTTTAAATTATTTAATTCAATTATTATTGTATATTTTTTAATTAAATTATTATAACCAATTACTATTAATTATTACTAACACTAGTTTGTAAGATCACAGTTGTACTAACAAATATGGATGCAATCATAATGATTAATCTGAAATAAATGATGATTTATTTATTATTTATTTATTTAATATTTTATGTAAAAATAAAATTATTTTATGTGAAAATATTTTTTTATTTTTTATGTATTTTTTTATAATATATTATATTAAGATTAAAAATTATAAATTGAAAAATGTATAAATTCGAAACAAATTAAATAATAAAGCTCTCGCTTTCCTTCAATTCGCCTACTCCTTTCACGTTATTTGTTTTAATTTCAATGATTCGATGTTATTGTCCATGAGCCCGGCTAATTACCTCTGTCCTTACAGTTCTATAAGTCAGGTTGCTCCAAGATGCTATTTTTGAAAATTGTAAATAACTCAATAAATAATAATGTTTAATGAAATTAAAATATTTTCACAAAACGTAAAGGCGAAACTGTATACGTGTGTTAAATTAATGTCGCCACTGTAGCGGGACGCTGTATAAAATATCTGTTTTTTGTAACGCCAGCAGTGGCCCATTCTTTAAATTTTGGTTTAGAATTGATTGTAACTTTTTTTACAGGACACGTTTTATTGATGTCTTGGCATACTGTAGAAAATAATGTACCGTAGTTTATATTGGGGTCTTGTTAATCAAAACTAGCTGTGGAAAGATTGCTAAGAACATTATTATTAAACATTTTGTTGAGTGTTCATTTAGTGAGAGGTCTCAATTTAATGGTTTTATCTGCGTGTAACTTTTTATCTAAGTCAAATGATACAAGTTGACCAGTATGGTCAGAATGCATTGGATGGGTGTATCATAATCGCAACCGTGACGTTTGTAACGAACTTTATATTTATTTATATTAAATATAAAGTTCGTTACAAACATTTATGCTAAGCATTGTTCTCATGTAAGTGACTTGGGGCTTTTTGAGAATTTATATCTTTAAACCTAAACCTAAGCTCTCACTTCTTGTTACTCATTCCCTTTCACTTTTCACGAAATCACTGCCACAGGAAGCGAGAGGAAAGATGTTGCACATCAACATTTTGCGCACTATTCATTGTTTTCTTGTAAACTTTCCGGAATAAATCCTCTAAATGACTGCATCTAAATCTACTGCGTAGTTTAGAAGAACTACGCGGTCACACACACAGACACGAGAAGCGTCATTGTTCTATACTATGTATAGAAAACATGTTGGAGTTAGTCTGTAAATTACATAAATAATACAGCAGTGTACGTTACCTGGCACCGCGCCCGCCGCGCCGAGCGCGCCCGCGAGTGTGCCCGCCCGCCCCGCTCGGCCCGCCCGCTCCGCTCGGCCCGCCCGCCCCGCTCGGCCCGCCCGCCCCGCTCGGCCCGCCCGCCCCGCTCGGCCCGCCCGCCCCGCTCGGCCCGCCCGCCCCGCTCGGCCCGCCCCGCCCGCACGCCGCCTGCGCGCCTGCAACCGAACACGTTTGTTCACATGTTATTACATAGACATCACAACAAACCCCCCCACATTTCACATTTACGTGTGTGTACAGTGGTGCAAGCACTCTTTACATGTAAAGAAAATATTCAAATCAATGAGGAATACAACCAAACAAATTACTTTAAATGATGCTGCAAACAAACATCTGATTTATTACATGGCGAAATATCGAATGGTAATTAATAATATTTCTGTTTACTAACGCCGCACGGGACGATCTATTAGGTAAAGCTGCGTTTGCCGGGGTTGCTCCGATGGGTTTCGGTATGTAAGGATAATCACCGTTAGATACCGAGACTCTTCCGTGCCTCTCAAAACACATTAAGCCGTTGGTCCCGGCTGTCATTCATAGATCGTTGACGGTCGTTAGGAATCGTGAAAAAACGAGCTGTTCGAGCAATTTACCAGCTGGGTGCCAGAGTTTCTCTAAAAGATTTGTTTAAAGAAGTTGGTGTTCCCACGGCGCGGCGGCGGCCACAACTTCATCTTCGCCAACATCTTATATGTTAGGCTAAATAGGTATACACTTATACACTAAAAACAGTGATCTTCACAATATATATACCAGAAATAAGGACAAATTACGGGCTCCATTTCACCGGCTTCATAAGGTTCATAATAACTCATTTGTTGGACTTGGTATAACAAGCTGCCCTCTTACTTGCTAGATTTGCCTTTAAATGCGTTTAAAGTTAAAGTTAAATCCAATCTTTGTTCAAAGGCATACTATTCTATCAACGACTAAAGTTCGCGTCAAATAACTTTGCCGCTCTGAAGCTAGGCTTTTCGAACGACCGCGCAGATACCATCGTGTAAAAAAGTGTTCGCTTAAGATTATGAATTATTTTTCTCGCCTGACGGCGGAAAACAGTGTTCCGTTTCAGCAATTCTTTCACAAAACTCAAAGTAAAACGTCAACCAGTAACAATAACAAGGCAAAGGCAACAATAACAAACAAAATAAAAAATGACAAAAAAAACACTAAAAACAATGTAAACGCGTAACACTTTTGGTATCGACAGCCTACCGTAACTGTGCGAGCGGAACACAAGCACGCATCGTACGTATGCGAGCGACTGAGACAGAAATACAGTGCTGTTGCGCCTGTTGCCCGCCACTTGCTCCGCTAGCCGCGCATGCGCACTGCTGTTTTATTCGTAAGATTGACTACTGCGCAGTGATTTATAGCCTACTTCAGAGCGGCACAGTTATTTGACGCGAACTGTACTTAAACGATAAGAATAGTTGGTCGCTGTGACTAACTCAAGACAATGTTCATGTTCTTTCTCCAGATATAGATTACCTATTGACAGGTTATATGAGTTGGTATATTTGTTTATTTTATTTGACTGTCTAAGTCAAATTATTTTAATTTATTAGTGACAAAATATACTCATTACAATGTTCTTTTATGAGATGTATTTCAATACGTGGTTAGCTAGCGACCTCAACAAATTGATCACATTATTCTTGCCTGAGCAACCGGCAGCAAGTTCGTCATGCTCCCTTAGATGTCACTGCTTGCGGTAGCGTCGGGGGTCGGGTTGCCTCCTTCCCTCTCCTTCCGTCGGGGATCTTTGCGTTGTGCTCGTGAGCGGGCGCTGCTTGTGGTTACTGCTCGTCTTGTTGACCATGGTTTTGTTTTTATTAAGTATTAATAATTAACTGTTTTTTATTTTACTTCGATGGTGCTAGTTTATCATTTGTGACTTCGAGTTATAGCTATAGCTTTATTTAAGCGGGCACGCCCATTATAATAATAATAAATTCATTTATTTCAGGTAAATAACACCCATTGCCAAACATAATCTTACAGGAACAAACCACTCACACACCCTAATCACAAACCACTCACACACCCTAATCACAAACCACTCACACACCCTAATCACAAACCACTCACACACCCTAATCACAAACAACTTATACTTACTATACTACAATAACTTCTCCCGCTCTGGGCTGAGCGGAAGGGCGTGTCAGACTTTTACTGACTAAAACCCACCCTTGTTCCTTCCGTTGCCTGTGTGCCAGGGCCACGATATCCCTTTCGGACCCTTGGCAGGCATTAGCCCTATCGGACCCCGTCAGTTGGTGCTGACATCTATTTGAGACGCGCGTGGAACACAACGCGCCGTCGACCCGGGCCTGGTCCTTATCGGACGGCGAGCTACCCATCGCTCACCGTCCGCAAGCCCGCGCCTACGGTGGCCGGGAATCGGCCTGCGATTCCCGACGCCCGGGGCGTCTCCTGCGGCGACTAAGGGCGGAAGGGCGGGCACCCTACCTCACCCACACGCGTTCCGCCTCCTCCTTCGCGAGCATTACTGCTTCGCAGAAGGAGGTGACGGCCTCCCATGCACTCTCGCTCCGAACCATGGCCTGAACCAGGGTCGGACGCGAGAGATCGCCTCCGTGAGGAAACGGCGGTGCACCGCCCAAGCCGGGGAGACCTCCACCGTATGCTCCACCGTGTCCTCCGGGCGATCCATACAGTGGTGACACCCGGGCGTTTCCTTCCGCTTTATCCTGAACAGGAACCTCCCGAAACAACCGTGTCCGGTCAGGACCTGCGTCAGGCGGAAGGTGAGGACGCCGTGGCGCCTCTCTAGCCACTCCTCAAAGAGGGGACTTATCGCCACGATTGTGGCGTGCCCAGTGACCAGACAGCTGGCAGTTTGTTGCGCCACTTCTTCCCAGCTAAAGCACTAGGAAGTGGTGAAAGGTGGGCGTTTTTGGGGACTGTCTCATGTAAGTGTACAACACCTCAAACTCGTTAGCTCCTCCGATATATCATGTAAGTGTACTACACCTCAAACTCGTTAGCTCCTCCGATATATCATGTAAGTGTACTACACCTCAAACTCGTTAGCTCCTCCGATATATCATGTAAGTGTACAACACCTCAAACTCGTTAGCTCCTCCGATATATCATGTAAGTGTACTACACCTCAAACTCGTTAGCTCCTCCGATATATCATGTAAGTGTACTACACCTCAAACTCGTTAGCTCCTCCGATATATCATGTAAGTGTACTACACCTCAAACTCGTTAGCTCCTCCGATATATCATGTAAGTGTACTACACCTCAAACTCGTTAGCTCCTCCGATATATCATGTAAGTGTACTACACCTCAAACTCGTTAGCTCCTCCGATATATCATGTAAGTGTACTACACCTCAAACTCGTTAGCTCCTCCGATATATCATGTAAGTGTACTACACCTCAAACTCGTTAGCTCCTCCGATATATCATGTAAGTGTACTACACCTCAAACTCGTTAGCTCCTCCGATATATCATGTAAGTGTACTACACCTCAAACTCGTTAGCTCCTCCGATATATCATGTAAGTGTACAACACCTCAAACTCGTTAGCTCCTCCGATATATCATGTAAGTGTACTACACCTCAAACTCGTTAGCTCCTCCGATATATCATGTAAGTGTACAACACCTCAAACTCGTTAGCTCCTCCGATATATCATGTAAGTGTACAACACCTCAAACTCGTTAGCTCCTCCGATATATCATGTAAGTGTACAACACCTCAAACTCGTTAGCTCCTCCGATATATCATGTAAGTGTACTACACCTCAAACTCGTTAGCTCCTCCGATATATCATGTAAGTGTACTACACCTCAAACTCGTTAGCTCCTCCGATATATCATGTAAGTGTACAACACCTCAAACTCGTTAGCTCCTCCGATATATCATGTAAGTGTACTACACCTCAAACTCGTTAGCTCCTCCGATATATCATGTAAGTGTACAACACCTCAAACTCGTTAGCTCCTCCGATATATCATGTAAGTGTACAACACCTCAAACTCGTTAGCTCCTCCGATATATCATGTAAGTGTACAACACCTCAAACTCGTTAGCTCCTCCGATATATCATGTAAGTGTACTACACCTCAAACTCGTTAGCTCCTCCGATATATCATGTAAGTGTACTACACCTCAAACTCGTTAGCTCCTCCGATATATCATGTAAGTGTACTACACCTCAAACTCGTTAGCTCCTCCGATATATCATGTAAGTGTACAACACCTCAAACTCGTTAGCTCCTCCGATATGTCTAAAATACTGCAACATTAATTTTAAAATAAATATCTGTTAAAGTTTAGGATTAATGTTAAGTTGACGTTCGCGAAAAGTGCTGATTCTCAGCCTAGTTTGAATAAATGACTTTTGATTTAGATTTTTAGATTATATGTTTAAATGTAATTAAATGAGAAATTATAATTTAAAATCTATCCCGAACAAGGGAGTAAATATTTATCTTCTTATAATCCTAACTAAAAAGTAAATAAAAAAAAACCCGACTGCGTATAAATTTAACTAATTCTTAACAATAACGACCTATTGTCTCCCGAATACATGAGATTAATCTTAATATATATAATTGTTCTGTACGGGTGTGTGTCACCTAACTCGTCCTAAACGGTTGGACCGATTTGGTTAAAATTTTGTATTTATATTTCAACGGGTTCGTGGATGGTTTGAAAACATAATGAGAGCCAGTAGGTGGCGCTGCTGTCGGCATAAGGCGGTACGAAGTTCGCCGGGTCAGCTAGTAGTTTATATAAATCTTGTTTCCATCTTTTTTAGTAAATTTTTACGCAGTCGGGTTTTTAGATTTTTTCATTTAATTTTTATAGAGGTTATCTTCCTCGCGATCCGGGCGACGATCCTCGTCCCGTTCAGAGTCATAAAACATGACCATGATCTGTTTACGGATTTGATAACGACGGGTGCAGTCAGTTCAGGAGAATCAGTTCTCCCGCTGCCAGCGCGTTGCTCACTGCACTCCGAGCTCGGCTCGGCTCAGAGAGACACGTGGAAAAACGTGCTCCTTCGGCCCAAATTGGGCCCCTCCCGTCCGCCTTCCCACTCTGTGGTCACTCGACCTGCCCTCTTTTAGGAAAAAGGGGGGAGTGGCCGACTGGCGATCGGCTTAAACAGTCCCAAGAGCCTTAGGCTCTCCCCCGCAGAAATCCGCCGCAGTCAATACCCTGTCCGACATGGAGACTATTGGGCGCGCCCAGGGGCCCGGCGATACTGTCGCCTGTAGCCCAGCCTGGTAACTTCAACAGGCTAACGAACATTTCTGGCCTTTTTAAAATATACCTCTTAATTATACAGGGTGTAAGGGGAACGCTTCCGAAGCTAGAACGTAGATTATAATTATGCTACTTAAATGTAAACGAATACCAATAACCTTTCGCTTTAAATTGGTTCCTTTCAAGACTTCATATTTCGTTAACAGGCAATGGAAATCGTACATGCCGTGAGCTGAGTGACACGCACGGCAGTATGGCGCCGTACATTTGTACGGAATTGACAAACACTACTTTCAAAATGCCAGTCCCTACAAGCCTACAAACACTTCATAAAAGTATGAATTTTAATCGCAATCGTAGCCCACTGTTGAACATTAAAGTTGACAGGCATTTTACGTACTTACCTGTCTAAATAATTTGCGACCTTATGAGGTATGGCTCGAACTGCGCTCCATCCATTTCAATACAAATGCCGCTATGTCGACCCGTGAACACGAGGCATTAGTGTAGGATCCTCAACACATTCTGCACGTAGGCTCTCAAAAACACTCACTATTTTGTCCCGCATTTCACCAGCACTGTCACATTCCAGATCAAACACTCTTTCTTTCATATCCCCCCACATAAAATAGTCTAAAGATGTTAAATCGGGTGAACGAGCCGGCCAGGGGTGTGTTGTTGCCGTATTCACGAGCACTGTACACGTATGCCTCAGGCATTGTAGGGTACAGACGCGAAACTGTCAAATTTTCCCAACCAACCTTGAACCTTATCCTTTAATGATAAAGTTGAAAATCTTTTAAAGAAATTTGACAGATTGTAGTAGCTTGATTTGCTGGAGTCTGTACAAAAAATATAGAAAATAATAAAACTGCACTACAAATTTGAAACTAACAAAACTATTAAATACGGTTCAATAGCTTTCAATCGATCTTTACGTTTAGCGCGTGCGCACACGAAGCGCGAACTACACGACTGCAACTAGAACGTCGGCCACGCGCGGCGCCCACGCGGTGTCTTTTGATGTGCAAAGATCAATCAATTACACAGGAGAAAATGTTAGATGAATAATAATTAAATCAGAAATCAATTAATTTTAATTGTTAGGAAATTGTACTTCTGCTTTATTACAAACTTTTTCATTTTCTAACTTTTAAATAACATTAGATTAAATTATCCACTAAATTGATTGGGTTTACTTACTAAATGAAGGATACAGTTATTGCATTAAACGAGCGCGCGTTATGTGACTGTAATTACATTGACATAAAGTTTAAATTCAATTGATTCACGCGCGCTAGTTGCTTGAAAATGTACACGCGATGATATTTTTTTGTCAATCACCGCAAAAGTCGGCGATCTTTTACTTTATTTAATTCACTATCGATTATCGAACGAATTAACAAAATTGCTTGTAAAGTCGATGTATTTGTACATAACCAACTTTTTATATTTTTCTTTCCCAATCACAGCAGGTATCTAAGTATCTCTATTCGAAATGGGTCTCAAAGTTAAGCAAAAAAAACTGGATTTTTCTGATTTGTGAGCATAAGTTGCGACATACGGATCAAAAATGTAACCCTGTTCAAGGGGAAAATGTAACCCTGTTCAAGGGGAAAATCATTACGATTTACGATCCTTTCTTCGATGATTAATGGAATCCGAAAGCAGGTATCCCACAACTAGGTAGTAGTTAAATGAAAAGACATTTGATTCAATGCATACATACATAAACTCTTCTCCCCATGGGGGTAGGCAGAAACTATAGAACGCCACTTGCTATGCTCCTTACATACTCCTTTTGCTTCGCCTACGTTCATACATCTGGTCATACACGCACGCCGATTGCGAGTACTACGCACCTGACGTTTCTGAAGAACATCACCAATTTGGTCACTATATGTCCTTCTAGGCGTCCCCTCCCGGCGTTTCCATTCACCTCTGCTTTATAAATACCTTTTGGTAGTGGCCTTTCACTCATCCTCTCCACAAGACCAAACCATCTAAGCATGCTCTTTTCAATTTTTGTCACTACATCTTTTAAACTGCACCGTTGCCTTATCACCTCATTTTTCAGCCTATCATTCATAGTCACACCAGACATGCTTCGCAAGGAACGCATTTCCACAGCATTTATTCTACTTTCATGCTTCTTTTGGCACACCCAAAATTCACTTCCATACATAAGCGTAGGCACCAGCACACCATTGTGAACAATCGAGCCTTTTTGGGCATCGACTGATTGGTCACAATCGCATGTATAGCACCATTCATTTTATTTCCCGCATTTACTCTCCTTTCCACATCTTCATAAATATTTCCATCCCTTGTAAATTGACTCCCCAAATATATAAACTCACTTACTTGCTCCACACTCTTATAATTTATTTTCACATCACACACTGATACATCCTCTTCTCTTTCAAACACCATGACCTTCGTCTTATTCACATTCATCCATTTCCTCTTATATGCTTCATCCATCCCGGTCACCATGTCTTGCAACTGTTCTGCAGACGACGCAAGTAGAACTTGATCATCTGCGTATAGAAGGCATTTGACAGGCTACTCATTCATTCTCAATCCGCACTCACTCTATTTTAAATCTATCAGACAACTATCCATGTACAAGTTGAACCGCCACGGTGACGCTACACAACCCTGTGTAACACCCCTTGAGATGCAGAACCAGTCTGTGTATGCCCCATGGAACCTAACACGAGTCAGCCGGCCGACCGTCGCGCGACCAGTCGAGGCCATGCGCGAGCGTCCGCTGATATTTATTTACGAATACATTGCGTGTTAAGAGTTTTAAAGGAAAAAAAATGTGTTTAATCACAACTGTTCTTACAACATAGTGTACGAAAAATGCAAAAAAATATGGTAAAATTGTAAAAAAAAAACTGATTTTTGGTGGTATCGTATTGAGAATCATTAGTCCTATTCCCTGTTTTCGGAAGCATTTCCTTTACATCCTGTATAGCAATAGCGTCATAAATAAATACTCACTAAGATGCGCCTGTAACTCCTCAGTTTTAGCTTTCGTGACGTTTTCAGGCAGTTTCTCAAGCGGTACCACAGCAGTCTTTTTGATAAGGTCACTGAGAGCCTTTCTCTTCTCTTCATTGGCCAGTTCCACTTCTTCCTCTTCTGGCTTCTTACGCTTCTTGCGTTCATCGTCGGAATCCGTTGACGCGTCCGTGTCGATCTTGTACTCGTCCGAACTGTCCGGCATGTGTTTGCCGCTGGATTTATGCATTTCCTGTTGAGTTTGATACGTTATTTAGGAATGTATGTCTCTGGTTGCGTAACTAAAGTTGAGATGTTTATGTTCAATAGATGGTTGAAAATAATATCAACTTCACCACTGGCAATTTTTAATGTGCAAATTACCTGTCGTGAATTTATGTTTTGCCAGCTTTAGTTGGTAAAACTAGTTGCAAATCGTCCTAAAGTAATTATTTGTCCAGTGTTAGGCTGTTCCAACAATTTTCACAATAGAGCATGCCGACTACATTCTTCATAGCGTAGCAAACTTACATCCTCGGACTCGGTGTTAGGCATCTCAGTATAATTGATCTTGTTCCGGCGCGTGCGGGGCGCGGGCGCGCGGGCGGGCGCGTCGGGCGCGTCGGGCGCGTCGAGCGCGCCGAACGTGACGCGCGCGGGGCGGGGCGCGCGGTGCTTCTTGGACCTGTCACGCCGTTTCGTTTTCGGAGGCCGATGTGATGATTTGGATTTTGAAGACCTGACACGAAATTTTATAGCTGTAGATGAAAGTTGGAATGGAGAGGGCAAGATAAGATAATATTTATTTTGTAAAACATGAGTACAGTATGAAGGTCTTATAATTATATATGAGGTGGCTACATGTTTTGCCATTTATGGCGTACAAAATTAGATACAATAGACAAACAATACAAACCAAAATAAAAAAAAAGAAATACTGTTTGCGCCGAACCATTCATTTGACGAATGAACTAAGTTTGGCCTGCCCAGGGAGATGTACTCATTCCCCGAGCTACTATAAAGACCGGGTCAATGACCGTGTCACGCCAGTTCCTCTAATTTGTTGGCCGCATGAAGACCTCTTCAGCGCTGCGCCTATGAACTCATGAGCTTTCAAGATTGCTCCCCGGGGATAAAGTAGCCTAAAGTTTACCTCGCTAGCGAGTCATGAAAAACATTTAATTAATTAATTTATATCATAAAATTCGTCGCGCAAAAAAAAGTTGCAGCCTCCAGAGAAAAACCAGCACGATCCTTGTCAAGCAGTCATCATTGTAAGGTAAGACCAGCTTCTTTCTAATCGTCTGATGAGTGAATTGGTGGTGATTTATCGCTCCTTCCTTTCCAGTGTATATAATTTATTTAAATAAACCATTGATGGTCATCCCGGTTCTCCATTTAAATTCTTATTTAAAGCATTTATTGCCAGCCCGCAGGATTAAATAATTAATTGAATCCTATATATCTTCAGCCACGCCAAATACAATATCAAAATTTAAATCAAATTGAAATTAAAATGTCAAAATTTAAATTTTATTCAAAGTTACAATGTCAAAATTTTAATTAAATTCAAAATAACAGTCAACATTTAAATTCAGTTTGAGTAAGACTTATAGAAAAAAAATAACATATTGACACGCACAAACAGAATTCTACAGAAGCAAAATATCATTTAAAAATTCATCTACGCTGTAATAGCACTTCTCTAGTAATAACCCCTGAAGGGACTTTTTAAATTTGTTTAGAGGCATACATTTAATATTATCTGGTATTTTATTATAAATATTTGGAGCAATACCAAAGAAACTCTTGTTCATTAGGGCAGTTTTACACTTTTTTTGACTCAAACGAGGGTCGGACTCTATTGATTCAAACTTACTTAGATTTGGAGGACCACTCCTTGGCGCCCGCCGATTCCTCCGAGCTATCCTCTAAGTGGCCTTTCTTCTTCTTCTTTACTTCTGGCGACGACTCCGTCATTTTCGCGCGTTCTCCTTTACAGTAACAAAACGTTACACAGTATTACACAGACACAAGTTAACACGCGAGCGGATCGCGGTGACGTCACGCACAGCCGCGCCCCCGCTATGTCGGGGTCGGCTTCCAGTGTAACCGGCTGCAACTGAATACCTGTATTTTACATGGAGTGACTACCTATCGGACATCCACAACCAAATTACTGGGTAATACGATTCCCCTTGGCATGATGGTCACAGTCTATCGGACTTCTGACTAACTGTAACGACTGTCAAAGATCTATAAGTGAAAGCCGACACCAACAGCTTTCCGAGGCTCGGAGGTCTCTGGATATGTAATGGATGACGGCTAGTCCCGGGCGGCAGTTACGACGGAGCCACGAGTACTGGCGGACATCCCTAGTTACGCCAAACATTATAGACTGCTGCACGGTGCAAATAAATTAAGCAAGTAAAGATATTTACCTTTTTTATCCGACCTGCATGTCCGACGAATGGGCAGCGAGTCTGAAGATCTGGAGTCACTCGAGCTGCCTCGCTCGTTTGATGAAGATATCTCCTCCGAAGACGACATACTTAAAGCACTGGAGAATGTATTGTTTAGAATATAATAGATATACATTTATTCGCAAAGAATGTAGTCAAAAACAGTTGTTACAGTTTGTGAGGAACATTCTATTTTCTTATTCTTTTAGTACCATGAAATACTAAGAAATATTAAATAAAAACGGCCAAGTGCAGTTCCGTACCATTATCTATTAAAACGGCAAAAAATCACGTTTGTTTAATGGGAGCCCCCTTAAATATTTGTTTTATTTTAATTTAATTATTTATTTTTAAAGTGAATATATAACTAAAAATTCTGTGAATATTTCAAGCGTCTACCTGTTGCCGTTATCAATATCGAGCAAAAAAGAAATCACGTTTGTTGTATGGGAGCCCCCTTAAATATTTATTTTATTCTGTTTTTTAGTATTTGTTGTTATAGCGGCAATAAAAATACATCATCTGTGAAAATTTCAACTGCCTAACTATCACGGTTCATGAGATACAGCCTTGTGACAGACAGACAGACGGCGGAGCCTTAGTAATAGGGTTCCCGTTTTACTCTTTGGGTACGGAACCCTAAAAATATGAATACAGTATTACAAGTTGTAGATATCTTTTAAAATGATCATGAAATTAATATTTTATTGTGCTGGTAAAATTTGGATGGAAAGAAAATACGTTAATTTGCGGTAAACTTGACGCAAAGAAAGATCACAAACACGAAAAGAACAAGTTGGGGGAAAATATGCGTCGCATCCACGCAAAACGGCCATCGCTCAGCATAATGCTGCGACCGTGCGAGGCAGAGCCCGGCGTTGCCGTGATGACGTCAACCGGTGCAGCATATAATGAGATCAAAATAAAATAATACAATACTTAGTTTATTATGTTTATATAAACACTAGCTTTTGCTCGCGGCTTCGCTCGCGGTAATTTAGAATTTGATAATCATTTCGGATTGTACTCCGCTTGTCCCATAATAATTTATCATCATAAGAACTATATTGTTGTTTTTGAACAGTACTTTTTTTCGGGATGAAAGGTACCCTATGTCCGTTTCTGTACACCTGACAACGTATATCGTCGGTGAAGTTCTAACAGTGCGTAAGTCATTATAAGAGTGTTTTGAAATTTGAATGTCATTGGATAAAGCATAATGGCGCGCATCGTATCGACCAATCAAAACACGGTAACCTGATCAATAGAACGCGTTATTTGAAAAATAGTTACACTACGTATCTCAGTTTTTGTCGCCAACACTGCGTATGTCATGTCAGCTATTCACGTACAAATTCGTCCTGCATCAAGTGCTCCGATGTTTTAATTTCGATTTAACTTTCATGGGTTCAAATCACCACAGAGTTCATTTGTATTAATAATTAAACACAATATGGCCTTAAGCGTAAGTTGCATTCATTTCATCCAGTTTGTTCACTCTCCTGTAAACTAGCCATTTTTGACTTTCGTACTGTTAGAACTTCACTGACGCTATAGTTTCACTCTCCTGTAAACTAGCCATTTTTGACTTTCGTACTGTTAGAACTTCACTGACGCTATAGTTTCACTCTCCTGTAAACTAGCCATTTTTGACTTTCGTACTGTTAGAACTTCACTGACGATACGCACAATTTCAGGATGATCGGTTCAGTGGTTTAGGCGTGAAAAGGTAACTAACAAACAAACTTACTTTCGCATATATAATTTTTAGATTTATATAAATTAGTTAGGATAATATTTAAATTGGCAACTCTCCGTTCCAACGGCATAGAACATTCATGCTATTTCAGGAATGGCCCGAGATGAAAGTAGCTTATATTTACCCGGTATCTTTGAAGTCCTCGTCAGTTTCGTCGTCGTCCTCCGAGGGTACTTCCAGCGAGTTCAGCTTCCTTGGCTTTCGGCGCTGTTTCTTCTTCTTCCTCTCAAAAGGTTTACCCTGGAAGGTTATGGATTATTTAAAATAAAGATAAACCATTTTCTTTTTGTTACGGCTGTTCATGCCCTGCCAATTACCGATTGGTGAGAATAACCAAAACAGCTGGGCAAACGAATTTCCATTATAATTAAAATTAATTACTAGTTACCTTAAGATAATAAACTACCTGACATAATACTTTTTAATTTAGTCAATCACTAGCGTTTATGTATAATAAATGGCTTTTGCACGGCACAACAATAGCGACTTATGTTTTCGTGTGAGTAAGTTGTACGGTGCATGGTAAATGCACGCTGTGTTTGATGGGATAAGGTTTATAATTGATTGTGTAGTACGTTCTGATTTATTGAACGGTTTTACTGAACTGCATGTGTAGTTGTGGCGAGTGGTAGGGACTAACTGGAGACACCGGGTTCCGATACATTTTCAACTACCGGGGCATATCTCCTTCTTTCTTATATCTATGTTCACAACTATTAAAAAGTAATAAATACTTGGAGATACCCTCTAAGACTTTACTGCATACAGTGTGACAAATAATCAAATTTGGAAACTGATAAACATTTTTAGAACGCGACTGTACGTCATTTACAAAATTACATCCTTATGTCGTATTGTCCTTCAATCTGTCCATAATATAGTTCAAATAGAAAAGAGTAAAAAAAAATGCTTCATCAACAAGCAATTTGACTGAAGCAAGACTGCAAAATGAATTCTGCTAAATAGTTTATTCATGAGTAACCCAGGAGCCAGGATAACCTTGAAGTTTGCCAGAGTTTGTTAAAGTAAAATATGAATATCCAACCTGCTCCATAGCCTCTCGTTCTGCCTTCATCTTTTCTTCCTCAGCTGCCTCGATGATGGTTGATATGTCCTTGCCGCGGCCTTGATTGCCTGCACTTGTTGTGGCCTCTGCATATTCCTCCTGTGAAAAAACATCATTTAATAAAATACATGAAAGTAACAAATAATAGGGAAGAGGTGATTCGAGCTATTGAGTATTTTAGAACTCGAGAACCCTTTAAATCCATATTATTTCGTGTCGGACCGAGCCATTGAACAAAAATATGGTTTCAGTGTATCTTATCAGAAATCTCTCATCGATTACATTTGCACGCCATTCAGCTCGATGCTCGGCCACTTCTATGTAGCCGCTACCAGCGAAGCTTACCACTCTTATAGCGATGGCTACAAGGGTCGCGGAAGATCAAAGAAACGATGATAGACCGTGTGAGAGATGATAGCTAGAACCGGACCCTCGAATAAATTGCGATAAGGGCAGCAGAACGATGCTTACCTTGATGGCCGAGCTGATGAGCCGGTCGTACTCCTGGCTGCGGTAGCTGACGGGCAGCTGCGTGCGCGCGCGCAGCCGGTACACGGCGCCGTCGCACGACGCGGACGACCAGTCGCTACTGCCGCTTGCTTCTAAAATAACAACATTCAACGTCAGTTGCTATTCATGAGATTATTCAAACGCAACATAAGAACAATATTTTAGGAAGAATATGTATCAGTTTCGTAAGGATTTATGCTTAGACGATGTCAATGACTAATAAAGATAATATATTCATAAAGTTTTAACGAAAATCCATGTTGAACTGGTGAGCAATCCCCAGCTCTTGCACAGCTGGTTTAGAACCAAACACTGCTTCAAAAAAGTGTAATTAAAAGATTACCACTGGATTGATCATCTTCTTTATCTCGTTCTGTCTCCTTCTCATCTTCAGATCCCTTCTCGCTCTTAGGCTCAGGCTGTTCTTGTTTCTTCCGTTCTATTTCGGCTTCCACCGTAACCACCAACTCGTCATACTTCACGAGTTCAGCTTCGAGTGATGCAATTAACATGTCCTGAAAACAAATGTTCGATATTTCCAATGATAAACCCCAAAACTGTTATATCTATACACAATTTAACACATGTACAGGTCATGAACACTATAGTAAATCAATAGATCGCAACTTATAAAAGTAGTGATAAATGTGGGATATTGCACAACGTGGCCCACCGACATGCCGACGAGTATACAGGGCCACGTTCAATTTACTAGCGAAACTCCGCAGACGTGATGGTATCGATATCTAACGGCCGAACCCAATAACCTATATATCACCAGTTTCGTTAACGTCCCAATAATCTAGGAATCATACCGGCCCACGCTATCTACTGATGGGAGGGTGTATCGCCTACAACAGATATCTCTTTGTATGAAAATGCCAAAGTATGCGTCCCAATATACGATTTGTTTGCCAGGACAGTACTACAGATGGCAGATTTGGCTATTCCCCGAATTGCAGGGATAAACGTAAAGAAGCCAAGCTAAAATGAACTCTTTAGTACTTGCAATAATGATCATAGATATTTTATTTTATATAATGTAATAAAAAAAAATTAAATTCAAATATCTCGAAAACGGTGCGCCCTAGGCAAAAAAAGAACAGAAGTTTAACCCCCCCCCCCTTACTTACACCCCCCGTGCAAGCACCATTCCAACATGAATTTAAGTAAAAAAACATTAATGCGCTAAGATAGCCCGCGAAATTCAAATTTTATTACGTTTTTTGCAATTTGCAGGTCAGTTGTATTTTGATTCGCGGCCATAACAAATATGGCTCTACAGAATTATATCTTAATCCAGTAACTTATTTAGAAGTAAGAAACAAAGAAGTTTTAATATAACCCTAATTACACATGTTGTTTTTTAAAGTGATGTTGGTTGTAATGGAACGCACGGGAGGGCGAAGTAGAGAAACCTACTTATTGTTTTCGTTAGATAGATAGCCTTTATCGATGATTGTTAGACGCCATCCGAGCATAGATATAATTATACTGTCTATCATCAATAGCGATCTGTCTTTAACTGAAAATAAGTTATTGGGCTCGGCCGTAAAGCGAGTTCGTGTATATGTGGAGGCTTTTCCCCGGAACCACTGCAACTATTTTAAAATTGTGACATTTTTAATACATTTCTATTCAACTATTTTAAAATTGTGACATTTCTATTACCGGTTTTTAACATTTTATGCAAACATTGTTGACTCGCTTTTTTTTTTTCGCTGCCTCTGCTCTGCGGAGTGCGGCAAGGCTCCAACTCCATCCTGAAGACCATAGCGGGGAGGTACGACTCTCCTTTGTTAGGTGATGTTGTTAACAGATGCATTTTTAACAACAACCTTCTATTTTGTTACGTTAAGTACAATAAGTTTACTAACATAGGTACAGTTATAAGTTATTTTTTTGTTTACTAACCCATATGGACGTTGCTTATCCGAAATATATATTTTTTTTTTATATAAAGTTGTCTTCGTTAATTAAAAAAAAAACTCGTCTTTATTGTTGGTTAGGTTCATCCAACAAAAAAGTCAATATTTTTTCTTAAATTAAAAACCGGCCATGTGCGTGACTGACCACGCACAATGAAGGGTTCTGTAGTTGGGATGAATTCGTCTCAAGAACAAACTTAACATTCTAGTTGAAAAACATGTTCCCCATATTTTTCATATACCTTTTTTTTAGATTTGCCATGTTATTTTAAGACCATAAATTTATTATAAGCCCTTGCCCTGTGTCAAAGTATAATAAACTACTGCATGACAGTGTGGGGTGGGGCCCCCAAGACAATCCTACTGCCTCTGGAACGAGCACAGAGAGCTGTCCTCAAGGTTATGAGCTTGAAGCCGTTTAGATATCCCACCTCGGCTCTCTACACCGAATGTCAGGTCCTCACTGTGAGACAGCTCGTTGTTCTTGGCACCATTCTGCGCAAACATCCCTCTGTGATATACAAGCCGAATGCTGCTAAAAAGCGTAGAGGCTTCGAGGTATGCTCAACTCGCGGATGTCGAACAGCCCTTGCTCCGCGTCATTATGATATTCTGTCCAACCATTTATATAATAAAATAAACAAAGTATGCACCATAGCTCCCATGTGCCATAATGGATGTAAGACCAAGGTCACAAAGTGGCTACTGACAATGAGTTACGATAAGACTGAAGATTTACTATGTGTATCAATCGCTTAATCTTTAAGTAGTTAATTAATTCACATATTTATAATTACATTTACACAGACTTATATACACACAAGTTTTCTCTCAATACATACTCAAACACATTCCCCCACATAGGTACTTTAACAGACACACATCATAACATGCATTTTCTAGTAGTAAGTAGTTTTTCTTAATAATAATATACTGTGCTCGTCATACAACTACTGTTATATGTTCAAATTATAGGCGAGGACGCTGCTGGCACCCTAAACACAAGTTAAATCTTACTCTGGGTGCCAGAGTTCATCGAAAACACTCTTTATTTTAGTGATTACGCTGCATAGTGTTTAGGGTTTACCTAAGTGTTTATGTACAATGGAAGATAATAAAAATATTTTCTTTTTTTTTTCTTTCTTTTATAGGTCTTGCTGTAATCTGTAAGTATAGAACTATTATCTGTATTTTTTTTTCACAATTTTAGTCTCAACAGTTTCGGAGATAAAGGGTCATGGTAAATTGTTATCTATTTTTAACCAACTTAAAATTGAAGAAGGTAATATGTTTGTCTGTATGTTTTTTTTTAATGATGTTCACCGATTTCTCTGTCAATTGTCACAATGCACGATTTATAGATTATGCCGACGCCTGCTACCTGGATGCTACTGAGGAGCTACTGAACAAACTTGAGCGCTTGCAAAACTTGTGCATTCGCTTTGTTTTTGGTCTTCGAAAGTATGACCATGTTTCTCACCTTCGCAAGGAACTCAAGTGGCTCCCAATCCGCCTTCGCAGGAACACTCGGATTTTATGTCTCCTCTTCAACATCCTACATAACCCGTCTTATCCTTCCTACCTGCGTGAGCGTTTTTCTTACGCTCGCCCTAGCGACGCTCCCTGCAGATCACACATTAGATCCCTCCTTAAATCTCATCCTCATAAAACTAGCTACTATTCTTATTCCTTCTCTGTCCATGCTGTAAGATTGTGGAACTCACTTCCGCCTAGCATTCGTGATTTAAAAACTGTTTCTTTATTCAAATATCGCTTAAAAGAGCACTACCTTTCCTCTCAACTGTGAGTATTTATATTTATATATATATTTGTTTATATATGCTTTATGTATTTATTTAAGTTTATGTAGGTTTTGCACGTGTGTACGTATACGTGTGTATTTTTTTATATTTAGTTATGGTATAGTTTAGGTATATTTAACATTTTAGTTTAAGACTTCGCATATTCATATTTTCTCTTCTTGTTCTCACACACTATTGTCTACATTTCTTTTTCATTTCTACTTTCGCAGGTCTGCTGGAAGAAATTTCTTAAGAAATAAGCAGTACCTTTGTACAAAATTTTTGTTATGTCATATCTCTTTGTATTTTTCTGTGTGTACATAAATAATAAAATAAGTAAATAAATGCATATGGTGAGTGTAACAATTAACGTCCCTGCACCGGGAAAAGCAATATTTTGTAAAAGGTGATGAGCAATTGAAATAAGGCTATTGTAACTTGGATAAATTACAAACTGACCCACTAAAAAGTGTTAAACAAAAAACTTTTTATACAAAAAAAAACAACTGACTTAAAGAATACTTTAATTTCGGAAGTCGACGTCTTTGGCTATATTTTACTTTTTTGCCATGACGTGTTTTTTTGACACTGTTTTTCAAACCCTCTAAATGTATGGAAATCGGTTGATATCCTTTAAGCGCGTCTCTGAGCGACAGCTCAGCTCAGTTCCAAAATTAAAACGACACAGATATGTCGTTTCAATTCTGGTAAACCTCTGTACGTATAATGAACAGACAGCTGTAAAGTAGTTCTCGAATGGCACTCACGTGGTTACAAGGCGGACAGAACCAGTCTCCCTCCGGCAGCACGAGCAGCAGCGGCTTGAGGCAGCTGGCGTGGTAGCCCGCGTCGCACGCGTCGCACAGCAGGATCCACTCCGGCTGCTCCCCGCTGCCGCAGCGCTTGCAGAACCCGTCTGCGTCTTCTTTACCTGAACATGCATTAAATTAGTAATTCTTCGCCCAAAATAAAAGGATATCAGCGGCATCACATCACACCCGGGTGTCACCACTGTGTGGATCGCCCGGAGGACACGGGGGAGCATACGGTGGAGGTCTGCCCGGCTTGGGCGGTGCACCGCCGTGTCCTCACGGAGGCGATCTCTCGCGTCCGGCCCTGGTTCAGGCCATGGTTCGGAGCGAGAGTGCATGGGAGGCCGTCACCTCCTTCTGCGAAACAGTAATGCTCGCGAAGGAGGAGGCGGAACGCGTGGGGGTAAGGCAGGGTGCCCGCCCTTCCGCCCTTAGTCGCCGCAGGAGACGCCCCGGGCGTCGGGAATCGCAGGCCAATTCCCGGCCACCGTAGGCGCGGGCTTGCGGACGGTGAGCGATGGGTAGCTCGCCGTCCGATAAGGACCAGGCCCGGGTCGACGGCGCGTTGTGTTCCACGCGCACCTCAAAGAGACGTCAGCACCAATTGACGGGGTCCGAAAGGGCCAATGCCTGCCAGGGTTACGAGTCTGTCCGAAAGGGATATCTTGGCCCTGGCACACAGGCATTTGAAGGAACACGGTGGGTTTTAGTCAGTAAAAGTCTGACACTCCTTCCCGCTCCGCCCAGAGCGGGAGAAGTTATTTGATGATTTCCCAACCAAAAAAATAAATAAAAATCACATCACACGACATGTGCATTGCAATCTCAGACAAAGTTGAAATGTTTTATGTATGTACACAAAAACACTCATATGCTTCAAAGGGAACACTGTTTGGCGGTAGAAATAATTATGGTTCCCCAGCTTTAGAAAAGGAGCTCTACAGCGATTAAATAAACTTACCTTCTTGTAAAGTACGTGCTCTTTTGAGTGGCTCCACGGGCTCGCCACTCTCCAAGTCCGACTCCGGTGAGAATTCGTGATCCGATTTGTTGAAGACAACTGTTGAAACGAAAATATAGTTAAACATTATTTTATGTCATATCGTCCGTGGAAAGGAGAAAATGCAAAAGCGCGAAAATTTTACTTTTGGGAAATGATGTATAGTTTTTATATTTTTATTCCGATTTTGTTCATCTAAACATGTAACAATATTAATATATCTATTGTACTGGCTAAGTAAGCCGCACGGGCCGATCCATCAGGTTAAGCTACGCTTGCCGGGGTTGGTCCGAGGATGGCAAACCATCTTTACATACCGAAACTCCTCCGTGCAAAAGTGAACGTTATACCGTTGGTCCCGGTTGTCATTCGTGGATCTTTGACAGTCGTACGGGTCGTCAGAAGCCCGAAAGCCTGACCAGCCTTACCAAGGGGTACTTTACCCAGTTACTGATTTGTAGAGGTCAGATAGGCAGTCGCTCTATGTAAATTACTGGTATTCAGCTGCATCCGGTTAGACTGGAAGCCGTGAGGTCGGCTTACTTTGATGGGAAAAGGCTCCGCAGATTGATCTCTATTTCGCCAAATAGTAGTCGCTTTAGCAAAAGTATTTTCAATAATAGGAAAAATAGTTAGTCAAGAAAAAACTGCTAATCTACCTCAAATGTATCATTCGAATTCTCCGAAAAATGCTTATAAATGGTAAAAACTTGCTCTTCTTCTAAAGGTTTGCTCTTGACCTTAGTCTATGGCAGAGGTGACACAGACAAAGTCGACGATGGAGTGAGCTTACCCAGAAGAAGCCTGTTCACTCTAACTTTGAAGAGATTAGGGTTGTATGCGTTCGGAAACACAGACGCAGTTAGAGAGCGCATTATAAAAGACATTTGGAAACGCTTAGTGCAAATTGGTGGAATAGCAACCAGGAAGGGATGGTAACCTGCAGTGCGTCTAGATGTCCAGTAATAGAAGGGGGCCGGTGGAATGAGGTCGTGGAGTTCTTGGGCACACTCACTGAAGTACAATCTGTAGAAGACCGACAAGCAGGCAACCTTGCGGCGATGGGCCAAGCTGTGAAGATTGGCATCCACCAGTTTTACGTCGCCAATGAGCCTCTTAGCTCAGCGTTCTACCGAGTCAAGGGCGGCAAGTTGGTTTTTGCTGAGCCATCCCAAAGGTGGCTACAATACTCCATGCAGGATCGGACCTGCGCTTTGTAAAGAGTCAAAAGCTGTCCAGGCGTAAAGTATCGCTTCACCCTATTTAGGATGCCCAGTTTCTTGGCCGCAGTTTGGGCTTTGTACTCGATGGTGGCGCCGAAGTTGAGACTAGATGTCAACTCCATGCCTTAGAGCTCGAGCCGACCAGTTACAGGAACCAATGTACCCCGAAAACTAGGAGTTTGGTCGAAACGACTCCTTTGAGCGGTAAAAAGACACGCCTGTGTTTTGGTAGAGTTAAAAGTGACCAGATTATCATCAGACACAGAATCGGTGAAGGAAGAAAATGTTCTCAACAGCTTTCCATCCCACAGCATACGTCGGCGGCTTTTAGAGGCAGTTTTCGCTACGCAGCTACTAAATGCAGGAATAATATCCCTCCTCCCATAAAATATAGTAAAAGTTGCTCAACTTTCAAATTGAAATTAAAAGTATTTTTATTAAAGCAACAAAACAATTTTGAAAATGTTCGCGCCGACATATCTGCCATATAAAAACAATATTTTTTATTCTATTTTACCAATTTTATGTTTTTTTTTTTGTTTGTCAATTATTATTGTCTTAATCGGTAATGAAAACTGCATCAAAATCCGTTCCATAGTTTAGAAGAACAACGCAATCACACGTTTTTGCATTTAAGATACTTTCTATTTATAATTTTTTAATATAGTGAATACACAGATATTGGGTATTTATTTTAGTTTTACATTAAACACAACACACACATGTATGTCACAACATTTTATTTTATTTTGTTCGAGCTTTTTTATAATATCACCTTTATTTTCACCTTTACTCTCTTAATTAATTAACGGACACACACTTCCCTGTGTGTCCTCGTGGGTTGCGAAAATCAGCGTCAGGTGGTACAACTTGTGTTGTCATCTGACATTATGCTGAGCTGAGGCCCTTTTGGCATTATAATTAATTGTTTTCAAAGTCAAAGTCAAAGTCAAATTGTTTATTTCAAATAGGCACATAAAAGGCACTTTTGAACGTCAATATTTACAAAAAAAATAGAATTGATTCTAGTCGCCCCTTCCAAAATGTAGTTTCGTATGGAGAAGAATGGGCAAGAAACTCCACCGGTACTCTTATAAAATCTTGTACAATATTTTTATAGGTACATTAATTATATAATTATATGTGAAGACGATGCACCTAGAATAAAATTACTATACCACAATAGGTAATAAAAAGAGTTAAGAATGAAGCAATGACAGATAAATTAATTAGGTGATAGAACATGGTGCTCACATATTTACAAAAATTGTAAAAAATATATACGATTTCCTAAAAAATAACAATAATATCAGTGTGAGTTAAGGTAATCACAGAATTTAAAAGAAATGTCATAAAATAATAAATTATACAATTAAAATAGCAACCTGTTTGATTTTGTCTAGACTCTAGATTGTTCTATGGAGCAGGACAAGCATGTTTCCAAGCATTCTTATCTTGTATATAATCCTCTAATTTGTAATATGCTTGTTTACAAAGTGTTCTTTTAATATGAGTTTTAAATTTTCTTTCATTTAGTTGCAATATATCACAAGGTATTTTGTTGTAACATTTAACACAGTACCCCATAAAAGATGTATGTACTTTAGATAACCTGAAAAATGGTTGATCTATTTTGTCTTTATTTCTAGTATTAAAATTATGTCTATCACTTATTTTATTAAAAAGATGTAGATTTTTCCTTACATACATAATATTTTCATAAATGAATTGGCAAGGTACCGTCATAATATTAATATTTTTAAATAGTTCCCTAAGAGATTCGCGGCGACTTAGATTTTCTGTTATTTATAGTTTTTAAGGTGTATTTTTTGCTGTAATGCCAATAAACGCATTTTTCTTTCTTTCTTTCATCACCCCACTGGGACACAAGGCCAACTCTGTGCGCTCTACTATGGCCTCTCTCAAGGAACGAACTGCGGCCCCGCTGGTTTTTGCGCTGGACATGTATCTCTCTGAAACAGTACTGTCGTCCGCGTACCCAACAATAGCAGTCTGTAGTAGGTCATTGATGTGCAGCAGGAAAAGAGTTGCAGAGAGAACAGACCCCTGAGGAACTCCGGCATCTGAGCTTGAGAGAACTTGTGTCACGCTGGTCTACTCAGACCAGCGTGACAGACCCTGTCGAAGGCCTTCGAGATATCAAGCGATACAGCAAGTGCTTCGCCATGTTTCTCGATGGTTTCGCCCCAGCAGTACGTGACATACACAAGATAACCAGTTGACCGTCCCCGGCGAAAGCCATATTGACGGTCACTGAGGAGATCATTGTCTCCAAGATAGGCCAGCAACTTACTGTTCAGTACCCTTTCCATAACTTTGCACAGAATGGAGCACGGTCGCCCTTTTTGGGCACTGGTTGTACATTTGCAAGCTTCCAGGATTTTGGCGCCGTTCTTTTTTTAAGAGAGAGAGACGGAACAAACGTGTCAACACAGGAGACAGTTCAGGCGCACACTGCTTCAACACTCGCCGGAATGCCGTCAGCCCGCTGGCCTTGTTCACGTCTAGACAGCACAATACTCTTCGGACTCTTTAAGGTGTAATTTCTATAGAAAACTCATTTTTCTCACAACTCTTGTCAGGGAAATCAGGGACCATTCTGGTTACCCATTGAAAGGGTTTTCGATAGGGTTTTTATAACCGGTTAAACAAAAACCCATACGATATGGGTAACCCTTATGAACGGCTTAAATTAAATTTTAGCAACCCGTTGAAAAGGTTTTCGATAAAAACCCATAGGGTGTGGGTAACCCTTGGAATGGCTTAATTTAAGCCATTCAAAATTACCCACACTGTATGGGTTTTTCAAAAATGGTTACCAAAATGGTCCCTGGGTAGAATAGAGATAGAATTGGTCATGCTACGCGTGCTGGGCGGGTATCGAAATAACATAATATTATGATTTTTTCATGTTACTGGGTTTCAAGTAGGTATAGAACCCATCGAATGGGTTATCATGTAACCCTTACACTGGGTTACAAGTATAAAACCCTTTCAATGGGTTATATCATGATAAAGGTAACCCATTGAATGGGGCTTCCACCCAAAAAAAAAAAAAAAACCCCTTTAAAAGGCTTAACTCTTAACTGGGGTTGTACGGTCCCCCGTTTAAATCAGTGTCCATTCAAAATATGTATTTGGGAACCTAAATATGTATACCAATCGGAATATAATAATAATATAGACACACTAAGGTTAAAAATATGTTTGATTTACAAATTATTTTGGTATTATGTTTGTATGACCTACGCATCCATCGCTGGCCTCCTAAGAGAATTTCTAAATGACAATACATTGAATCATAACAATTTTGTAACATGACAATTTTTTTATTTGACATTAATATTATACTAATTTAATCTTAATGTATTGATGATTGATGTATTGTATTTTATCTATGTACTGTAACAAATCTACTTAAAAAACTTTTTGTAAACAAAAATTACCGACTTCCAAAAAAACACTACAAAGTGAAAATTAACTTTATTATCGGAAGTCGGGTGTCTTTGGATATGTATTTTAGTTTTTTGCCACCGACTTCCGAAATTAAAGTTATTTTTCACTTTGTGTTTTTTTGGAAGTCGGTAATTTTTGTTTACAAAAAGTTCTTTACTTACCTCTATGGTGTAATATCAAAGCTATAGCAATAATCCTTACAAAATAAAAAAAACCTATTTACTTATTTAACTATAAGTTACATAATAAAAATAACACTATCATTAAGTCACGCACGCTAAAAAAAAAAAAAGCGCCTAACAATCACGCGTCATTCAACACTCCACACACACACACACACACACACACACACACATACACACATACATACACACACTTCCACACACAAATAACCTTTAACAAAAGTATAGTTTTTATGTAAAGTTTAAAAATTTCCACTCGAGCCACCAATCTTTTTTATAATATTGTTTTCTTTTAGGTTGTCAGTGTACAAGTACATAAAAAAAAAATGCATAATTTTGTAAAAGGGCGGAGACCTGGTGATCTGAAATACAGGCCTAGAGCTTAGTTTAGGCACCAGTATCCCACAATATAAAAATGTTGTCTGACTCTGATAGCTTGTAACAATGTATCATGTAATATTGTTGAAATAATAGTCTTGTTAAAAGAATAATGTTGGAATTATTAAATTTTCCTTAATAGAATGGAACAGCTTTGTATTAAAAACATTAAGAATGACAAGTAGAGACTAAGTAAAGTCTACATAGGTAAGTATGATTATACAATATGCTCCCTCAAAAAGTAATTCCATTGCACTCATAACATAAAGGCATAAAAAACCAGTAAAGAAAACCATTATGAAAAACTAGGATATACCAATCATTTGCAAACAACTGCGATGCTTAGTTGGACCCAAAGGTTTCGTTAAAACATCTGCAGGTAACCTGTCGGTGGGCATATACCTAAGTTCAACGGTTTTATCGTTAACCTTTTCTCGGACAAAATGGAACTTAACATCTATATGTTTTGTCCTATTGTGGTGAACCGGATTCATAGCTATTTTTTGTGCACTCTGACTATCCGTACACAAAACTATGTTAAGCGACTTACCTGTTATATCGGATATCAGTCTTTTTAAGAAGCACGCATCCTTTACTGCTGTAGCCAATGCCATATATTCAGCTTCCGCGGACGACAAAGCCACTGTGGGTTGTTTTCTAGATTCCCACGAAATAGGGCCGCCTGCAAGCTCATAATAGAATCCAGTGTAGGATCGTCTATCAGTTGGACAATTTGCCCAGTCTGCATCTGAAAAGCCTGTTAAAGTTGTAGTGTTACCTATTTCTTTCCTGTACGTAATACCACTATCTTTTGTCGCTTTCAGATAACGTAGACATCGTTTAGCAATATTCCAATGTGACTGATCAAATTTAGAGTTAAATTGACTCAAGTAAAGTCACGGTGTAGGCTATATCCGGTCTTGTATTTACAGCCAAAAACATAAGACAGCCAATTAACTCTCTGTAAGGGTACTCACACTCACCTATACCAGGTTCAAGTATTTTCTTGACCATTGGGGTAGAAACACCCTTACAATCTTGCATGTTAAATCTTTTCAGCATCTTTTCAATATATGTACTCTGAGATAGCTTCATTCCATAATTATCATGGTGAATATTTATTCCCGTAAAGAAATTAATTTTTCCAAGATCTTTTGATGAAAAGTGTTTTACAAATTGACTTTTGAAATTGTCAAGCGTAGTTTCATCTTTATACAAGATTACTAGATCGTCGACATATACAGCCAGAACCAAGGAGTCTAAGTTCGCATTGCTTTTAAAAATACACGGCTCAGATGTTTGCATAAAACCAAGAACTGACAAAGTCTGTTTTAACTTAGTATACCAGGCTCTCTTGGTGCCTGCTTCAACCCATAGAGTGACCGTTTCAAAAGACACACTTTCGACTCTTCTCCTTCTCTTACAAAACCTTCTGGCTGTGTCATGTAGGGTTCGCAACGACGAGTTGCGTATAACCGGAGAAAAAGTTTCGTGGTAGTCGACACCTTCTCTTTGTTGAAAACCTTTTGCTACTAGGCGCGCTTTGTACCTAACAACGACACCTTTCGCGTCTCGCTTCAGTTTGAAGACCCACTTACTAGGAATACACCTTTTAAGATTTGGTTTGTCTACCAAAATCCATGTGCCCTTTCTGACTAAGGCATTGTACTCGTCTTCCATTGCTAAAATCCAGTTATCTTTCTCATCGCTGTTAATCGCAGCTAGATAATTATTTGGATCATCACACCCATCGTTTAACAGGGTATTATATGAGAAGTAATCCGGTGGTTTGCGAATTCTTGAAGGATATCGACTAGATTCATTTGAGGAATCTGTAGATTCACTTGACTGCTGATCATCAACATTGTTGACCTCTACATTGACTGCTTCATTGATTTCAACAGCAGCATCCTCAGCATCCACAAATGAAGTATCTATGCTAGGAGCATCTACCTCACATCTCCCAGGTGAAGAGGAGGGTAGTACATCTTGTCCTAAAACTGCTGGAGATGGTGACTGTGAGAGCAAATTGACAATATCAGAGTTCACAGTACCTACGAGTATAGGCTCAATAGTTTCCTTCAGTACAGTAAAGTTATTTAAAAAAAAATGTAATATCTCTTGACTTCAGTAAACGTCTAGGACTTGCCGCATTCCGGAAATAATAAGCACGAGGATCGTCTGAATATCCTACAAAAATCTGTTCATCAGCTTTCATGTCCAATTTACATCTCTGACTTGATGGAATATGAACAAGTGCTCTGCATCCAAAAACCTTCAGATGAGACAGATCGGGTTTTTTATTAAAATACATTTCAAATGGTGTTTTACCACTAAGCGCGCGGTGTGGTGATCGATTTTTCAAGTAGACGCTTGTCTCTACTGCGTCCTGCCAAAAAGCTTTTGATAGAGAACCATGTGACAATAGTGACCGAGCCTTCTCTACTATGCTACGATTACACCGTTCACTTACCCCATTTTGCT
The DNA here is from genome assembly GCA_948098905.1 of Tiliacea aurago. NCBI lineage: Eukaryota > Metazoa > Arthropoda > Insecta > Lepidoptera > Noctuidae > Tiliacea > Tiliacea aurago. The sequence continues at coordinate 28,445,290 of OX402583.1, forward strand.
GAGGGCTGTAAGGTGCTGTCGTTTGCCAATCGATACCCAGGGACTGAACATAATCCATCAAATCCTTATTGATGAACTCAGTTCCATTATCTGACCGCAAAGTCTTTATTTTTCCACCAAACTGTCTCTCGACATGACCATGAAAAGAACAAAACTTAGTTTTCACTTCAGTTTTAGAAGACATAAAATAAACAAAAATAAAACGTGTATAATCATCTATAAAGATAATAAAATATCTTTTACATGTAAACGAATTTGTAGAAAAAGGTCCACAAACATCGGTATGAATCAATTGAAATGGCGATGTAGCCTTCCTGTATTTTAAGTTTTTGAAGGGCTTTCTAGACTGCTTACCCTTTATGCAGGGTATGCATGGTTCCTTGTCAACCTCCGTGTACTCCACGCCGATAGCCTGACCTTTTTTAAGTAGATCCATACCAATTCGACAGAGATGTCCTAACCTCTTATGCCAAAGCTGGAAGTTGGAACAATCAGAGTGCACAAGTTTAGCTGAAGCATTATTGAACAATTTAAAAGAACAATCGACAGTATACAGCCCATCACATACAGAACCATACGCTAAAACATTGTTACTGTTTACTACATCACACTTTGACTCATAAATAGTGCAGCCTTCTTTATTGAAAACTACAGAGAAACCCTTCTCTACTACTTTATTCACTGAAAGTAAATTACAGTTCAAATCAGGAACATGAACTACATTCTCTATTCTGTTTGCCCAAGTATCCGTATCAATGAATACATCACCAATACCCACAGCTGCCACTTTTTATCCATTAGCCACAGTAATCGTTCCACCTTGTACCGGCCGATAACTGCTGAACCACTCGCGATGCGGAGTCATGTGAATGGTTGCACCGGAATCAATAATCCATTTTCCATAATTTGCAGCTGGCGCAGAGAGAGCCAATTCCTTCACAACAGCCTGTTCCACTTTTTCACTAAGATGGCAATCTGTACCTTTAAAAACCTTTCCCGACACGCTCATAGCCTTCCTAAACTTCTTATTGGGACATTGGGGACTTTTGTGTCCTGGTTGTCTACACTTAAAGCAGATTATAGGCTTCATCTTTTTGCTTGTTGAACCTGTTGATCGTAGCGCAGCCACCTCATACTGGTGAGGGTCTTTAGAAAGCTCGTTTAATAGCTTTGCTTTAACCAACTCACTGGTTACATCAACATTCGAGTTCTCTAAAGCCATAATCAGCGGTTCGTACCGTGATGTCAATCCTCCGAGAATAATCGCAGCTACAGATCCATCGTCGATCTTCTTACCAATATCTTCAAGATCCTGAGCAGTACTCATAATGGCGTTGATATAAGATTCTATGTCTTGGAAATCGGTCAAGGTATATTTATACAATCTACGCTCTAAAGAGAGCCTTCGACCCATACCTTTATCCTCATACGCTTTTTGTAAAGCACTCCAAGCATCTTTAGCATTTTTCGCATTTCGCACGTGCGAAATTGCACCTGCATCTACCGTAAGGCATATTTTTGATAACGCCTTCTGGTCATTACGAGAACGCACCTCATCTGCCGTTTTATCGGAATCTTCGTACCCAGTGACGGACGCCCACAGCTCCTCATGAATGAGAAGCATCCTCATTTTGAACTTCCAGGTTGGGTATCCGTCTCGGTTTATTAACATCTTAATTCCTTGAAAATTCATACTATTCCCTGACATTATCTACTTTTAAAAATAAGCAACTTCGTGCTGATAACGTGTTGAAATAATAGTCTTGTTAAAAGAATAATGTTGGAATTATTAAATTTTCCTTAATAGAATGGAACAGCTAATATTAAAAAAATTAAGAATGACAAGTAGAGACTAAAGAGAGCAAACCATAACTTTTTGTACCTACATAGGTAAACTAAGTATGATTATACAATAAATATTGTGGTGAGAAAAAATAAAAAATCTTATCTTATCTAATGGCAAATGTAGTGGAAACTGTAATCATTGGATGTTCATATTTTCTCCACTTTTTTTTGTGCATTGTTTTAACGATTATGCGACAAATTAGGCCGCATATAAATATATTTATCATCCATCTTTCTTTATGTGACCACAATTATCAGAATATGATCAATTTGTGACTTTTGAAACTATATACTTACGTTCAGGCTCCTCATGTTCATGCAACTCGAACAGAGGCTCATCCGAGTCGGAATCCGGCTCGGGACCGGTCGAGTGATCGGAGCGCCACTCCGAGTTCCTTCGCCGACGCTCGCCATCCGAACTACTGGCGCCACTCGCGCGCCATTCCTTTTCGTCTTCTTCTTCTTCCTTGTTCTGATCAAACGGAAACAAATTAAAAAGAGCTCATGAGACCAGCAAAGGTAATACGGGCTGGTGTCCGCAACTCCACGGCAATGCGCGTAGGTTGCGTACGGTTACAGTACCGTACCGAGCACGTTATGAGACCCAACATAATGCGCGTAGGTTGCGTACGGTTACAGTACCGTACCGAGCACGTTATGAGACCCAACATAATGCGCGTAGGTTGCGTACGGTTACAGTACCGTACCGAGCACGTTATGAGACCCAACATAATGCGCGTAGGTTGCGTACGGTTACAGTACCGTACCGAGCACGTTATGAGACCCAACATAATGCGCGTAGGTTGCGTACGGTTACAGTACCGTACCGAGCACGTTATGAGACCCAACATAATGCGCGTAGGTTGCGTACGGTTACAGTACCGTACCGAGCACGTTATGAGACCTAACATAATTAGCGAATAACCAATCCTGCGTCAGTTTGGCAATAAAAAGTTTGATGGTCGTTATCGCGCAAATCACCACACGAAGACCCTATTATAGAACCTCAATCAATAATCAAGCATTACTTATTACTTATAACTAGGGGTTTTAAACTAGTTTTAAATAATGCATGAGTTTTTGTGTGAGGTTCTGCAATGCAGGCCTAACGAGCTAATCACACTATCGACTTCTAGACAGTATATAGGGCGCGTTTTTAGGGGTCAAGATTCATGTCAGTATTCTTGATGAAATAGCGTCTGTGGGTAGGTTATACAGTTTCTGAACAGCAGCGGTGTCCTCACCTTTTTCTTATGTATTTTCTTAAGTTCCCTCAGTGCAACTTCTTCCAAATGCCGCCTGTCAGCTTCTTCCTTGATCTTCATCTGCGCGATCCGGCGCGACTGGCGCACGGGCGTGGCGTCGGAGCCGTCGGATCCCGCGCCTCCCTTGCCACTCTTATCCTTGCTTGATTTGCCCTTATCGTTGCTAGTTTTCCCCTTTTCAGAGGTAGATTTTCCTTTGACTTTGATCTTCTTTTTCACTAGTTTCTTTGTCGTTTTTTTACCAGCTGAAAGAATGCGCTGCACATAAATATTTCGTTCTACTATGTAAATGCAGATTTTGCTTGCAGAATACATAAGATTTACGTAAATCTAACTCGTGATTTCAGTAAGTAAGCACAAGGCTCTACAATGAACGACTTATTATAAAAGCCAACCGGAAAATAAGGCTAATGACTAATAATAATTAAACCATTTAAAGAAAATTATAAATCATTGTCTGACATGAGAAAGTGCAACAAAGTTTTATTATAAATCAATCAATATGTTCTGGCTCGCACAATGATATAGTTAAAATAAAACATTACCTATACTATAGAGAGTCTCGTTCTCAGATTCGTCACTTGATTGTTTCTCTAGAAGTTTTGCTTCAACTTTTTTTCTGGAACAATAACGTGGTTTCATACATCATTCGCAACAACAACAGCTGTATTTAAATACTACAATTAAAAGAGGATTCATGGATTATTTATGCGGGCGGTGGACCGTGAGCGTATCGACGGCGTTCGCGTCACGACGCTCAGGATTATTCAATGTAGAATTCTGTAGGGGAAGCTCACATTTAACAGTAAATAATATTTACATTTTGTTTGGAGATATTTATATAAGAACTAGCTTCTGCCCGCGAGTTCACCCGGGTGAACTTCTTGTGCCCCTAACCTTAACTACTTCAGTCATCCAAATCTATTAAAACCAGGGACCGTACAACCCCGGATAAGAGTTAATACGTTTATGAGGTTACCTTTATCATGATGTAACTCCTTGAATGGGTTTATGCTTGAAAGTACTTGAAACCCAGTAAAAGGGTTACCCCATGTCGTTGCATGCGTTTTTGGCGCGTCGCATGGGTTTTTGATTAACCGCTTGTATCGGAAACCCTTTCAATGGGTTTAGCGAAAAAAAAAAAAAATGGTATTTTTTCCTTAAATTCAAGTTTTTTTTTTTTTACTTTAGTTCATGTTAGCATGGTGCTTGCACGGCGGTGACACAAGGGGGGTTCATTTTCTGTAATTTTTTGCCTAGGACGCACCTTTTTAGTGATTTACAACATTAGTTTTTATTTATACTAAACCCGAAAAGGGGTCATTGTACTCATCATTTTGAACATTTTTTTTCTAAGGGGCCAACCTTGAACTCGCAAAAAAAAATCAGCTGTTCCATACATTTGTGTTCACTTAAATCGACAAAATGTATGGAACAGCTGATTTTATTTCACGATTTCCAGGTTGGTCCCATAGAAAAAAAAAATCAAAATGATGAGTACAATGACCCCTTTTCGGGTATAGCATAAAAAAAAATGTTGTACTTGTATGAATTTATATAATTTTTTTTTATTAAAAAAAACATCTATGATCATTATTGCATGTAATATAGAGTACATTTCAGCTTGCCTACTTACCGAGCGGCTTTTAAAACAGGGGTTTACAAGCCGCTCCGTAAGTAGCCACACCGTATGGCCTTTTGATTAACTGCTTAGAATACCCGGGTAACCAAATTTGAATGGCTTATAAATTAAGCCGTTCAAAAAGGTTACCCATATCGTATGGGTTTTTGATTGACTGCTTAGAAAAACCCTATCGAAAACCCTTTTAATGGGTAACCAAAATGGTCCCTGACTCTAAACATAAACCTGGGTAGTCCAGATCATGATCATTGTTTGTGGCCCAACCCAGATAATACATAACCCTCATTATATGGGCGCTGCTTCCAAGTGATGTTTACGTTGATAACAAGAACAGTAATGTTCTTTAATTGCATTGATTCCAGAAATCGCAGTTTTAAATAACAAATAGGTGAAGACATTGTTTAATTGCTACTGTATTTGTCCATGTTAATAATATTAATTACGCGCTAATTCGCATCTTATTTTATTTTCTATAAAAAATATAAGTGCAATATAGTTATTTATGATATTAGTGTGGTAAGTTGGTTTTTACAAACGAGTTAATTGAGTCATACCTAGTCAGAAGAAAACAAATAACTAAAATATGCCCTAAAACTAAAACAGAACAAACCTACTTATCGACACAAAGGTTTATAAATTACGGTGTACCGCAAGGGAGTGTACTTGGTCCGTTGTTATTCCTATGTTATTTAAACGATATTCCCAGAACCATAGAACATCCCATGACTCTATTTGCCGATGACTGTACTACAATATTTATAGGAAAAAACTTAGAAAGATTTGAAAATGAAATAAATAGTAGTTTAGGCTTAATTATTCAATGGCTAACCAATAATCACCTAAAAATTAATTTTGGAAAAACCCACATCATGAGTTTTAACCAGCGAACAAACTCTATTAATACAAATAATATTAATTATGAAGGTAACAAGATTGCCAAAATAGACAACACAACATTTCTAGGGCTTTGGTTAGATCAGCACATGACATGGAGAACATACATTGATCATATAATAAAAAAACTAAATCAATATTGCTACGCTTTACACAATTTAAACAAAGTCGCCAATCGTAGCACTGTTCTTATCGCATATCACGCATACGTCTCTACCACACTGCGGTATGGCGTCATATTTTGGGGTAATTCTACGGATAGGGAATTAGCCTTTAAAGCCCAAAAAAAGTGCCTACATGCAGTATGTATGATCCAAAACACCGACAGTTGCAAACCTTTTTTTATTAATTTAAAATTATTAACACTTCCGTCCTATATGAAGTTGCCATGTTTATCAAAAACAACCATAGCCAATTTGAAACCCTATATACTAAACGCCATCCAGGTGCTCTTAAGTCAAAAACCCATCAAACCGCCCTATTCTCAAAAAGTTTCCTAGGAATGGCTCCAAAAATATTCAACAAACTACCTAAATCTATAAAAAAGCTTCAAAAGACTTACATACTTTCAAAAAAACACTCCATAAGTTCCTAATACAGAAAGCATATTATACTATAACTGAATATTTAGAAGAAAAATAAAAACGCAAATGTATACCTAGTTCCTTGAGATAGTCAGTTTCATTCATAACTTTACCATCATTTTTATTATTTTGTTTGTCTATGTTTATTGCTAAAGTTTTTAAGACTTTGACTTAGCAGTATTTGACCTGTACACCTATTCTTTGTAAGAATTTTTTTGTACGCCTTACGGGGCAGCACGTAGTGATACAATATTTTATTAGAACATGTAACGACATTATACCTATGTGTACAAATAAATAAATTTGAATTTGAGTATTACCATAGTCACGAGTTTGTAAATACCAATTTGAGTATTACCATAGTCACGAGTTTGTAAATACCAATTTTCGCGCGTGTGTCATACAACGTTTTTCAACACATTTGCGACGGTACAATAAGTAATAAATAAGCCATCAAAACATTTTAAGAGAATGATTGAGTATTTCTTCGAGTCTTCCGTGATATAAAATTATTGTAAATCATTAAATAGCACTCACGATTTTGGCGGCTCATTCAAGATATCAGGTGCAGAAGATTCCATATTAATATCTGATTCCTCGCTTGAACTCATATTATTAATTTGTAAATATCAGTCGGATAGTCGTAACAATCTTTGAAATTTCTAATAAGAAAATGGCGCGAATTTGCAAATGGCGCCACGTGCACATGGTGAAAATTAGTACTACATCTTTCGTCTCATTTTCTCATTAATAATAAAGTGAGATAAACGTATTGAGCAAAAGCTCTTCAAAGGAGGTTCGATTATTCAGCTTATTTAATCCCTTGGTGGAATTCTTATATACGAGTAATTTTTATGGTAATTAGAAAAATACCGTAAAGGATACGCACGGCCCTATTTTACCGCCCGTTACGTTGTATGGTGCGTAATTTTTTACTTTCGAACAATGTATACAGGCTTCGTAAATGCATTTTTTGAGCAAATGTGTTGAAAATGTATTTATAGGGTATAGACACCATATACATACACATGTTGTTAATGTTAGTTAAATACAAGAGGAAGCCACGCAAGCTCGAAGCTGCACAAATTCCTGGTGACTAATTGTTAGTGTCAAGTGTGTGTGTGTATGTGTGTATAGTGTCAAGGAGTACTTACAGGATAAAAATATAGATAGCTTTATAAAGTAAGAGTAATTTATTGACACTGAATATTATGACAATACAAATAGTGTGACATGATTTAATAATTTTAATCGACATCTATAAAATTATATTTTAATTTGGACCATTATTTTAATTTTAACTTAGTTTATTTGATTTTAAGTGATGATGAGACATGTATAATTCATCTGACAATTTTTATTTTTAAACCGACTTTTGCAGTGTTCTGAATTTATTTTACTAGTGTTTTATTTCTTTTATTTGATTTTTTTTTCTTTTTGAGTATAATAATTTTGTTATTTTAATAATTATTTAATGATATAGCCAATAATATAAATATTTACACACCTTGTTAGGTAATGATACAGTGTACTTTATATTTATTTGTAACATCTGTTTATGCATGCACCTAATAAATTAAGCAAATAAATAATTTGATTTGATTTGATTTGATGAAGTTTTTCCTTAAAAGTGTAAGTTTTATATCTAGCGCCTATAAAACTTTTCCGGGCAAAAAAACTATGTTAGCCACGGAAGTCGGCAATTTTGCCTCTTTATTATATTAGTATAGATACTCATAATTACCTGGTAGATGTGATGATTTTCTTAGGCTTAATTTTGAGGCGTTTGCCACTTGTTATGGGTTCGTCATCTTCAGTTTCACTTTGAGATTCAGATTTATTCTTATCGCTCAACGTAGCATCTAATAGAGACCTTTTTAAAGATTTACACTCTTTCCTACCATTGTCATTTGCAGCTTCTTTGTCACTTTTCTTATCTACACTGTTGTCAACCTTTTTAAGTAGGTTTTTTCTTTTATATTTTCCCTTATGTGCTTTGATTTTCTTCCGCTGTGTTATAGGATTGCTTTCAACGTTGTTCAATGTGTCTTTCTTAGTTTCACTGGTTTCTACACTATCTCCTGTTTCATTGGAATGTGTGTTTACGTCACTTTCTGGAGTGGTTTCTAACCGGAGCTTCTTAGGAGGTAAGGGGTCTTCTACTTTTAGTTCTTTATCAGGACTCTTCTCTTTCTCATTCTCTGTGTTAACAGTATCTTCTTGATCTACAGAAGATACACTACTCTTTCTCTTCTCTATTATACTTGTTTTACTATCCTGACAATTATCAGTCTCTGAGTTAACTACTTCTGTAGTTTTGTTTAGTTTTAAATTCCTGGCTATATTACTTTTCTTTTTAACTTTACCCCTCCCCTTTTTTGCATTATTCTTTTGAGGACTTTCACTATCTGTAGTGCTCTTATCATTACTAGCTTCTCTTTTTAAATCGTTTTCAGTATTTTTTGTAGAATTCGAGCCATCTGATTGTTCTAAATCGCGCACGCAATGTTTTTTTGAGTCAGTATTTAAAACTTCTGTGCTATCATTTGATTGATTTTTCAAAGATCTCTTAGTCACAGAAGGTAAACTACTTTTTAAATTAACATTTTTAACTAAATTATTTTTATTGCTTGAATTGGACATTTCACTGTGTTCACCATTTACACACTCTTCGTTACCGTTTTCTTCGGCAGAATTTTCTTCAGGCCTTTCTGCTTGTTCAATGGCTTCTGGGTTACCTGTGTCATTGTCATACCCCCATCCTTCTCCATAAAAAAACATAACAGGTTCTGATATTTCTTCTCCAATGATATAGGAACTATCGCAATCCACTCCATTTCCTTCACCAGTCACAAGCATTACAGGTTCTTCTATTGCTTCGCCCACTTCTTCGTCTTTATTTTCTTTTTCACTTGAAGCTTCTCTGTTTTCTTCAGTTGATTCTTTTTCTTCTGGTATAACTTTTTCTTCTGGAGTTTCTTTTTCTTCCGAGGCTACTTTTTCTCCAGGTGCTACTTTTTCTTCTGTCGCTACTTTTTCTCCTGATGTTTCTCTTTCTTTTGTTGTTACTTTTTCGTCTGTTGTAATTTTTTCTTCTATTAGGGCTGATTCTTTTTCTTCTACTGTTCGTTCTGGCGAGTCTTCTTTTTTGGAACTTTCTACATGTTCATTTGTGTCCACTTTTTCTTCTGTTTCAACTGTTGCTGGTTTATCCACTGGCTTAGCTGTTTCTGTGGCAGACTCATTGTTTTCAGTAACATCATCTGTCTCTTTTTCTACTTCCACATCCTCTTCTTTCTCTTCTGTATTGTTAGTAGTAGACTCTTCTGCTGTAGGTTCTACTTTGTCAGATAGTGGTTCTTCTTCTTCTTTTTGTTCTTCAGCGTCATGGTCGGATTCAGATTCGGGACTTAGGAACTCTTCTTCGTTTTCTTCATCACCTTCTGATTTGTTAGACTGTAAAAAGATAGGGTATTTGTGAGTTTGTAACAATTCAAAAACATCAAACACTATTAAAAGGTTTGCAGCATCCTCTTGTAGGGAATATTAATAATCATGTTACAAGTACACCACTAAATCAACTAGATGGCCCTAGGGTCTAATCGATTATCGTCATTTCTTAGAATTTTTGTAAATAATAAAGATAATAAACATATAATAATAATTAAAATTCAAAATCAAGAAATAATAATGATTCATTTAATTAGTGAATAGTATATTTTTATTTTCTCTTCTTCTCTTACACACGTTGTCTACATCTCTTTGTCTACTTTCCTAAACAATTTACTAAATTCTATAAATAAATTAAAAATAAAACTTAATTCAAATTGTTCATAATTGTGATGAGCAGTAGTGCTAACTGAAATAGACAAAAGAACGCTTGAGTTTTACGGTTGGCAATATGGCTCCTTTTTAATTAGCGATTTGGAGTTGTCTCCACGTATTTAGCAACCGTAAAGTTAATTAAATCAATTCTCAGTTCTCAATTCTTTATTGCGTACCATAATGTATACAGATTGTTAAAGAAACTGCGTGCCATAGCTTATGGGAAGGTTCAGTATCAGGAACCCAGAAAAAAAATTGCAAGATCAACCTAATTTAGTACCTACTAACTTAAAAAAGCAATCGTTTAGAATTAAAATTATTTTATTTGACGGACCTAAGCCCGTTAAAGTACGAAGAGACTTATTTTTTTTTTTTATGTTTAAGTAATTTTTTTTTTTCTGGGTTCTTTTATCGATACTGAACCTACCCCAAAGCTATGGCACGCAATTACTTTTAACACCTTGTATAGTTGGTAAGCAAATAATTATATTAGACACAATTTTGGACCCTGTCGGGCACAGCATAAATCAAGTAGGAGAGAGGAAGAACCTTGGGTGTTTAATGTGATAAATTGTATTATTAGTTAACTAGTTAGTAAGTTATACTATTTCATTTGGTGCCGGACGTAAAGAATAGCACCATCCCATTTCTTCCCGTGGGTGTCGTAAAAGGCGACGAAAGGACTTACTAGAGAATGGGAAGCAGCATTCTCTATGCATTTTTAAAACCATACTGCGATTGCCAACCCGCCTGCCAAGCGTGGCAATTATGACAAATCCCCACCTGTTTGGGGGAGGCCTATGTACAACAGTGGACGTCTTTCGGCTGAAATGATGACTGATTCATTCAAGAGCGTTTACGACGTACGGCATTTCATACAAACTTTCAAGCCTTTATTTTTCGAAATGGCTGAACCGATTTTAATGAAACTTCATACGCATAAGCAGGATACAAAGGTCTAAAAAGTTAGTAAAGAACATTTTCGAAATGTCTTATTTAAAAACAAATAACTGGAATTCAGTTTGTATGAAAAATTTAAAATCGGTCTAATTTGGCTGTAAAACTATTTCACGAAAATGTTCTTATCTAACTTTTTAGACCTTTGGCATATGCATATGAAATTTCATTAAAATCGGTTCAGTCATTTCGAAAAACCAGGCCTTGAAAGTTTGTATGAAATGCCGTATGTCGTAAACGCTCTTTGAATTTAAGAATGATTTTTTTAATAAATTATATACATTTGTTTTTTTTGTAACATTACATAATTACATAAAGACTATTCATTATTGTTTTATTTACTTATAATTATTTTTATTCATTATGTAATTCATATTTATTACCCCTTTTTTTTTGTTTTTTGTTCACGGGTTGGAAAATCCTCATGGATGTCCTCCGCCCTGGGGCGGGCGGGGGGGGGGGGTCTGTCAGACTCTTACTGACTAAAAACCACCCCAGTGTTCCCTTCCCACACTTGCACCGGGGATCTTGGGATCTGTTATTACATCCGCAATCCCCGGCTAGTGACGGCCCGCCGGCCCCCGCGACGTCTGAAAGGGGCGCGCGTGGAACACTACGCGCCGCCACCTCGGGTCCAGTGTGGTAGAGGGCGGCGGACGACTCCTTCCCAGGGCTCCTCGCTGCCGACCATCGACTCGACCACGGCCGGCAGATATTTATTATCCCTAGGGTAAGTTATTAATTGGTCGCTCCATATTTATTAAAAAAAAAAATGTTCTTATTATTAGTAGGTAGGCGTATCTTTAATAGTGAGTATTTGTAGATACAAATAAATAATTATGAAGTTACTTATAATTTATCATTTAAGTATTCGCTGATGCTATAGTAGCATTTGCTTATAAGGAAAAGCTTCAATTTATTTATAAATATGTTATTTTTATTAAAATTCTTTATTATTTCGGGTAACTTATTATATTTTTTTATGGACATGACAAAGGTACTATTTGAATGCATTATTAGTCGCGATATTGGTAAGTTTAGTCTATTTTTACGTCTTAAAATAATTTTGTAAGCCCTCTCGTTTTGTAAACAATTCTGGGTAGTACTGGGTACTTACGCACAAACTTAAAAACTTCAAATATATAGACAGGGTAGGGATAAAATCTTTAGTTTCTGAAAGTGGGGTTTACAGCTATGGGTGACTTCAATATTTACAGCTATGGGTGACTTCAATATTTACTTAAGATTCTAATTAGTAGTTTTTTGTAGGATAAATAGCGTGGGCGCACCAGTGCTGTATGCTGTTGCTCCATAAGATGACACCGTATTTGAGCCATGGGTAGGCGTACGCGTAGTACGTTACTAATACAGTTTTAAGGTCTGTAGTTTTTTTGATCTCGCGGAGGGCGTAACTTGATGAGTCGGACAAGGGGGGCGAGGTAGTAGGGGTGGGTTGGTCTGTCCAGTGTGAAAATAAAACGTTTCAAGATTATGTCGAACTGAGAGTATTCATTTGAGTCATCTGAATATACACACGTTATCATGAGAAAAGGCGTGATGAAATTCCGATGCACATGCGGAATTTCACCATACCTTTTCTTTGACAGGGACCTTCGCATATTTTAAGAAAAACTTATAAAATGGTCAACCTATCTTCTTAAGCTTTATCGCTTACGCCAGCTGAAGTTGTTCTTCTTGAATTTGGATGATGATTTGAGTCAATCACAATAGAACAAAGACAGAAGCAGCAGAGCCCATGAGTATGCAGATGTCCATGTGGTGGTGATACTACCAAATACAACCACCCAGGCGGAGGATACTGGATGTGACGGCATACCTCTGAATTGTTGGTTATTAAGAGTAATTTAGCCCTCTTAATGTAAGTTCTGCACATCTATTTACGTATTATCATCGGGAAGGCCATGCTAAATGACTGTATTTATGTTGTGATAGTAGTTGAGATGACCTAGAGAAGGACTTTATTTTAATCAAAACCTCATGCGTATAAATCCGTATAGTCTCACGCATATCTTACTTCTGGATAAGCTGGTGAGTAGGGCAAGAAAAAAGCTTATTACAAAAAGAATACAACCGACTTAAATAATTATGAAAAATAACTTAAATTTCGGAAATATTTTTGCCACCAACTTCCAAAATTAAAGTTAGTTTTCACTTTGTAGTGTTTTTTGGAAGTCGGTTGTTTGTTTTTATACAACTGCCCAAATGGAGTGTAATGCCTTCATGTATGTATGTTTTCTATGTGAGTTTCTTTGTTTATCGTTAGAATCCTTACCATCATACCGAGTGACATAGGTTATAACATATTTTTGAAGAAAGTCAATATGTCGGCGGTATGGCTCAATTTTCAAAAAAAAAAAAACTATTATTACAATATGGATATCAAATTAAAGGCCGGTCCCAACACCATCCACGCCTCGCCTCGCCGCCGTGAGAGTATAAACAAACATTTCATCCCTACACCAGCCGCCACGCCTCGTCTCGCCGCCGCAATAATATAAAAACACCTTTAGTGCTTAAAATAAAAATACCACCACTTAGCATTACTTACATGTGAAAACAGACATATTCTTTAAACAACTCAAATTATACTACAAGTAATTTTCATGATTTTTTACTTGATGGTAACTGTTTCTATTCATGAAAGTGAGAATTAATAGCAGATATTGCTGTTACAAAATTCAAAACTTTAAGGCCTTTTACTATCATGCGGATTTGCGCCCGCGTGCTTGCCTGGCCCGTATGCGCGCCGCCGGCATTCTATCGTTTCGTACATACTTTTCCTGCCACGCATGCCACACGAACGCGTGACGCGAGGGCCCACCATACGGGTGCGGGCCCTTACAGTACGGTACTAGCTGTGGTCTTCACCTCAACATGCACATAAAGTTTTTATTTAAAAAATAAAAGTTAAGTTATACCCAGTTACCAAACTACTATCAAAATCGGTGAATGATTCAAACTTCATGCTACTCTAAAGACTATGGAATTAATATCTTAGGTGTTCTCTAGCAGCCTACCAAGGGTAGTGGAGAGATAACATGTCAGGCATAGCATTTTTCATCTAATCTAATATATATAAAAATCAATGCCACTTTTCGTTGTAATTTTATAACTCAAGAACGGGCTCACCTAACCAAACCAAATGTTTAAGCTTTGTTCGGACTATTTAGTAGATGGTTTATGTGAAGTTTTTTTTTTAAGGTAGGTAGGTAAGTAGGGTAGGCAGGTAGGGTAGATACTTAGCGCTACCCGTGCGTAGCCGGGCCGGGAAAAGCTAGTATTACTATAGATAGCATTGAAGCATGCCATATTATGTTGTTTGTTTCCCTAACAGAATAAACTCTACACCTAACCTAACAGAATAAAGTCGTTCTGCGAACAACAGACCTCGCAAGCACAAACTTTTTTGCAACAATTAATATAACACTAAAGTTATTGAAAACGGGATATTTACCATGTTTTTTGTTTTTAAAACATGGTAAATATCCTATTTTAAATAACTTTAGCAGTGAAAATAACCATGTCAGCTTATAATTGGTTGTAAAATACAACCTGTAGAGGAGTACCAACAAACTGACAGAGGAAAGCAAATTTTGCCGGACTTGAAGCAGACACTTCAGTCGCTTTGCTGGCTTGCTCATTAAATAAATATGTGATGTTTAATAAAATTGCCATAACAATTACCTCCAAATGTGGAACCTCAGCACTGCTGGAGTCTTCATTGACATTGGAGCTAGTTGCAAACAGTGGACACACATCCTCTCCACTTTTTAGTTGTGTTATCACTTTCACCAGTTCTTCTCGGGTTCTGTATAGGAAAAGACAATTTATCACACAAAATCCTGTTTTTACAGTAAAAACTAAAGGCAGACACAAATGTCAAACATTTATTTTTATGGACATTTCTAGGCAATGAGTGACAAACCATTTTATTTATGAATTCTAATTATTGTATACATTACTTTCAAATGCAAATAAGATTAATGTATCTCTAACATTACATCACACACACACCACATTTACATTATAACACTCATACACACCACACCACACCTCATCACAAAACACACACTTATTAACACTTCACACATTTAGTATAAGTTAAATATGTTTTCACCAGATAGTCCAAACCAGTCTATCGAATTTTTTGTACTCGTTTGGGAACCTGGGCTGGCGAACCTTAATACAGGTTACCATGTAACCTAGCTAGGACGCCAGATCAAATATCTTGTTACTTACGCTCTTTAATATTTTTCCCTAAATTGTTTAATCATAGTTGTGTAACAGACTGTACCACACTTTTTTGAAATAAATAAATAAAATATTAAATATATATTATATTGTATGTAAAACAGGGCATTAGGAATTCAGTAATACATACATTTTGACCTTATCTCCATATAAATTAAAATATCACTCAGTTACTTACCTAGCTACAAGCTGCCATGTCTCCTCATCCTGGTCTTCTTTATATAAACAGAGGTTAGCCTCATGGTCCACTTGTAGCCAGTACACACAACCATTCTTGTCTCTGCCCACTGGATCTAATCTTAACTCCTTACATGATATTGCATTGACAGCATTCTTGAATTTTGGATGGCAAGTAAATTGGAACTGTAGTAACAGCTGTCAAGGAATAAAATACTTCGTTAATTTTTAGTGAAAAATTTTTGAAAGAAATTAGAGTAATGTTTGTAGGCCAAAACAATATACAGACTTGAAGAACCAAAAAAAAATTGGCTGCCAGCCATAATTTTTTAATAAATAAAATCACATATACAAAGAGATAGAATACAGTGGTTTGAATATTATTACTTAGCACATTAGGCACAAAAACATGCTAAAAGTAATTTAAGTATTTAACTATAAAGTAAACATGAGCTCATGACCATTACAAGTACCACACATTGATAGCAGCATGTAACTATGTGTATGAATCATTTGTGAAAGTGTTTGCAATCAATGAGATTAGATGCACATCATCTTTAGAAAAAACTGAGTAGGCGTAATTACCTTCAATACTTTCAATTTGACCGTAGTGCTAGCTTTCTTGTAAGAGAACCTCTCGATCTCCCAGGCTTCCTGATGGTGACCTTGTTGATGGCAGAACTTTATCATGAACCTCTCCCATCTGTTGCTCGCCACCGTTTTATGAGCACGGCGTAGAAGTCTCAAATGTAACTCCTTCAATGGATCTAACACTAACAACAAAAAACTTATAAGATGTTTGTTTATGATTTGTAATGACGAATCTACAAAGATAACTCACCTTCCTGCGTATTCTCTATTAATTCTTGTAATTTAGATATCGTAGGAACATCTAAGCCGTACAATTTGCCGAATGTTTTTAGAAACGAGTAAATAACAGCGAAATTAGGATCATTCGCACACGAAATTTCACCATCGGACGCCATCGTCGGAACTTAGCAAGCTTTTTCACTAAACATCACTAATGGTTCTAAATACAGATAAATGGTTATTTCACTTAGACCTAAAGGGAATTTGTAAAACATGTACATTATTCACGAAAATATCTTCATTTTATATGAACTCAAAGCTTCTTTTCTTTCTACTTTATTAAAATAAAACTCGGTGACAGCCATGG
Source organism: Tiliacea aurago (assembly GCA_948098905.1). Lineage (NCBI taxonomy): Eukaryota > Metazoa > Arthropoda > Insecta > Lepidoptera > Noctuidae > Tiliacea > Tiliacea aurago. The sequence goes on from OX402583.1 coordinate 28,461,928, forward strand.
CTCCATAAACTTTTTTTTTTTTTGTAAACATAGAAATAGAAATAGTGACAGGTAAAATATTTTTTGTATCAAAGACAATATAGTTATAAAAAGAAATCGAAATTTAGGCACTGTAGGGCTGTAGGGTTTTCCCACAGATAAACTGGCAGTTTGAGTATTTTTTAATGCTCTAAGGCTTTAGCCGGTTTCAGTAGAGGTAAAATGTTTAAATGCTCTAAGGGTTTCAGGCATGATGGGTGAGAGGGAGAGGCGTATTAGTAATCTGTGGGCGTAGAGATTGAGAGGGGATGCCGCGGGTACACACGGCTACACATCAAGCTATACAGTACCAGTATAAGCTGATCTCGCATTGTGTAGGATTTCCGTAAAATGAGAGGTCAGCGTATACTGGAAATGTACAGCTTGATGTGTAGCCGTGTGTACCAGTGTTGCTGTTCTATTCTATAAAACTGGGCCATTTGAAAGTCTGGATTTAGCTACTATACAAACGATATGTATACATAGAAAAACGCTTTACTATAATGGCAGTGTAGATTGATAAGCATTAAAAATATCAGAAAAAATAAAGATTGAACTTTTCTTTTTTGTGCTTTAATTAAAAATAACCCTGGTTCTTAATTGATTTAAAATCTAGCCTTTAATAAAATGATGTTTTGACTTAACAAAATATCGAGATTTCCTAGTAGCTACCGCTGTATTAGCCCTATATATGTTCTAAGCGAGACCCCAATATGTGCCAAAATTCATAAAATAGTATCCAAAACCTCAAATTCTTATTGATAACATAAGTTAACATCACGCATTGTTCCTCGAAGGGTTGGGCAGAGGTGTACCTGTAGTAGTACACCCACATTTCACCAGTTATGGAGTAGACGCCAAGGTTCAAAGCATCACAAGGAATATCAGAGAACCCATTGATTGTTTCTCTCTATTTATTACTAATGATATGGTCTGTAAAAGAATCCTGACACGAATGAATAACAACAAGAAACCTATGTCACGAGCACGGCGATCGTATATAAAAAAAGTATCGACAAAACTGTCTGATGAACTTTGAAGCGATGCCTAAATAGGAAAATTGTTGAAGTACTTGGCGAAACTTCGTCCAATTCTCAATCACAACCCAGTGGGTTACAGAAAATAAAATGTGGTTTCTGCGATTTAAAAAAAATCGTCGAATGATAATGCTCTGTTGTACACACGGCTACACATCAAGCTACACGTTTCCAGATTACGCTGACTTCTCATTGTAAGGAAATCCTATACAATGCGAGATCAGCTTATTCTGGAAATGTATAGCTTGATCTGTAGCCGTGCGTACCCAGTGAAAAAAGATCATTTGTATGGATCACCGAGGAATACTATGTGTTGATTGCTCTGAATAACTATTTTTCTCATTTCTATTTCATTAAAAATTATTAACTTATAAAACTAAAATCCTCGAGAAAAATGTAAACGTCTGAGAGGTGAATGTTTAAGAATAGTGTATCTACCAAGTATGTTTATGAATCTAGTGTTAACCAAAAAAGTAGATCTGCAGAAATGTGTTGGACATGTATTTAAAAACTGGTACATTTAAAAAATCTGTGATTTCCTCTAGTCGTCATCATTCAGACATATGACCATGAACTATAGACTATGGCAATGGAGCCATAACATCGTTTCATAAACTAAGATAGGATTTTTTTTTAAGTTTTTTTTTTGTTTAACATTATCAGCAGATATTATCCACCAACGGTATTTTAGATTTTTTCATAAGTAGTCTAAACAAAATATTATAAAGTTTTAAGTGTCTCCTGACACTAATTTGCTGGAGTTAGCTGGTTTGCGGATTAAGGTATCGTAAAATGAATTAAAATTTTGTTCATTCATTCATGGATTAGAATGAAATACCGCTCATTGTTTGTATCACATCACTAGCACCTTTGTGTTTGTTGTCATAGGACAATTTCATAAATACACACAAAGTCAATCTGTGTGTGTGTTTTTGTAATTGTGTGGGTATTATTTTTTCGTGTGCGTTTATAGCAATAGGAAGCATATATCAGCGCGCAATTGTCAAATTTTCGTAGTGTGCTGTATGTGTTTTCCTCACCCCCACAGAAAGTGGCAGAAGATTTGTTTATTGGCATCTTCTGAGTATAAAATACTCAAAAACGACAAAGCACAATAGTTTACTATTTCGTCAAAGTTATCAGTAATTTCAACATCACTACTTCTGTCAAATAATTCCACAGGCTCATTGATGTTTCCTAACCTGTGGTTATTAAAAACCCCATTGAGATTTGTTTGAGTGAAACGAGTGTTTGGTTTCGTTTACTTTTGGGATTTGTGCGACTGCTTTGTTTCGTAGTCTTAATATAATTAACTTCTAATAGCATCCAAGATGTCTTCAGTATGTTGTGGAACAAAAAAACAGAAACTAAACAACTCGTACAGTAACAATATAGATCGACCTTTGAATGGTTACCAAGAGTCTGTAGCTATTCCTGATATGTGTTACTTTTGTTTCGATGTTTTGTATTGTCAACTGCACAGTATGGACCCTCCACAGACGCCAAACTTTACTAATGATGCCTAGTAAGTGGTTCACTCTCGTAAGTACAAGTATAGCCTATCGTTATATTTATGCCTCTCCTGTTGGGACATGCTTTGTTGAGCTACCTCCATAACTTTGTTTCAAATGAGGTCAGTCTAATGCATTCAACTTTTCATAGGAAACCTTTCAGTATGCCACAAATACTTGCACATTTCCACTTTCACTCAATTTACATAATGTAATGAATGTAAACATAATATTATTATGAGTTATGTTTGCTCTAATAAGACACCCACACAAAGGCATTTTTTTTTTTAAATTCGTGGTCAATAATTATAACACCTTCATCTCATCATAATATAACCAATTTCCAGGGGTAGCACTTGGCTTCGGCCCGTACTACCCCGTATCTCCGGCGCAACGCCGATATACGTAAACATATAAAAAGAATAATAATACCGTTTATTTTCACTGAATAAAATGTAGCCTAAAGGCTCTTACAGACTCACGCGATATCGCGGGCGCGACATCACCGACAAAGAAATTGTCCTACTAGTGTCGCGTCGCGCCATGGCTCTTGCCATAATACAGATATTCTTATGAAATAGGATACAAATCATGGAAGTGAGTAGACGGCTAAAACTATGTATATGAACTCCTGAATTCCAAATTAGGTAAAAACCTGTATCTTGGAAAAAAGTGCTCTTCCATGCTAAATTAGGTGTAAAAACTAAAAAAAATCATAAAAGACAATTCCAAAATTAAATAACTTAGGATATGAAAAGAGGTAATTAAGTCTAAATGACGGGTAAGTGATGTGAGTGTGTGTGGTGTGTGTAGTGTGGTTGTAGGGTGTGAATGTGTGTGGAAAGTGTATTGTAGGTACAGGGTGTGAATGTGTGTGGTGAGTGTAGTGTAGGTATGAGGTGTGAGTGTGTACGCGAATGTGTAGTTGTGCTTTCGGTATGTCAATTAATTATATTTTAAAATATCTAGTGTTTTTCCATATTGATGTAATCAAGGCTTAGGAGCCATTTGGTGAACACTATTTTACATTGTTGTTTAGGTAAAGGATATATTTTTAGGATATGGTTAATTTTGTTGTACAAATGGCCACATAAGAAGTTGAGAAATCTCTGTGCAAAATGAGTGTAGTAGCTTTATATATGCAGACTGTATGTTTCCTACGTTTCTGTTGAAAAGCTATAGGGTCATACATCAGTAAACCATGCATTTTGAGGATAGTTGAAGTATGAAAAGCTGTCTTACTGTTAATACTTCACAGGTTTTGTAAAGGTCAGTAGTGGGATGAAAGAATGGGAGGAACACACTAACTTTAAGTAGGGCTCTTTGATCACGCTCAAGTTTCAAATTATTGTTTTACACGCATCGGCATAGCCCCAGGAAGTTATACAATAAACCAACAGTGACTGACACAAGGTGAAGTAAACAGTTTTTAGTACTTTAGGACTAGCTAAATGTCTGAGATTAAAAAAAAAAAATGAACCCTCGAAGAAACCAGGTCTTTGTAGGGAGCAAAGTATGCCATCTATTAGGATGCCAAGGTACTTAATGGTGCTCACTTGATCAAGCAAAGGGCAGCTACAGGATGTTAGACAATTACAAATATGGGAGTGTGAAAAAGTGGATTCTGAATTACTATCAATCGATTGTGGGATGTTTCGGAGAGAAAACTAAATATTTTGTTTTGTCATCATTTAATTTTATGAGGTTACATTTCAGCCACTGGGTAACGGCGTCAAACCCACATTGAGCGTGTTGAATCTGAAAACAAGGGCCGTGTCGTCTTCAAAGGCAACAATCTTCCCATTGTGGAGTTCAAGGTCACAAAGGTCATTAATGTACAAATGTTTTATCTAACGAAAGCGGGTGCGAGCACCCAGACTTATGTGTGTAAGGGTACATGCACACTGTGTTTGCGTGCGTAAGCTCGGGAGCAGGGTTGGATTTAGGTAGGTTGAAAAAGATAGTACAAAAAAATTAAAAGGATAGTATTCTATAGTACACTTTCATTATTTTTAATTTAACATAAATAATAGTCAAAATCAACACCCGTTAAGGCAAAATTTACTCCTCTTCTAAGTTTATCAGTTCTTGAATATTACTATTAGTCACTAAAATGGCGTCTATGGATTGTGTTGCCAGTTTGTTTCGTATCTTCACACAAAAATTCGCAAGCGATTGTTAAAACATTAAGCAAACTTTGATTGAATTTCGAATGGAATGGAAGGCACGAGATTAGTGGAAAGAGAGAAGTGTACTGCGAACGATAATCGGGGAATCAACACAGAAAACATCGCAGGATCAGAATTCGGTCGGATACACGTACGGATGAAATATTCATTATATGACGTAAAACTAAGCATTCGGAAGCAAACTTTAAATTATAGTATTTTAGCGTACTATCCTTAGATGTGGATAGTATAGAGTACAAAGGGCGAAATTATAGTATAAATACTATAATTATAGTACAAAATCCAACCCTGCTCGGGAGCGCCCCGGCCCACGGTGGGCTGAAAATCGGCTTTCATAGACTTAGGAATTTCAATTTGCAAGTGCCGGATTTTTTGCCGGATATCGCTTCTATTAGTTATTACTATATTCAAAAATGACACCCGAGTTAATTCTGCACAAAAACGAAGGAATTATAATTTTTTTACGAAAAATTTGTATGAAGCTAGTATGAAAAAGTTAATTATCTCGTAAACAGCAAGGAAAACCGTAATATCCTTCCAGGTGGTTATAGTACTAATTATTTATGTTTTTTGACATATTATGTCATATAACGGTTATCGCTGCATTTTTTTTTTAAATCGACAAAATATTTTTATTTATTTTTGCATATGGAACGGTTCCTTTTAGGGACTAAATTAAGAACATTGTTAATTATGAAGAATTTTATTGACCCAAATATTAAGAATATGTAAAACAAGAAAAAAATTAAAAAAATAGCAAAAACAGATAAAATTAAATCAAATATTATTAATTTTCCTTACCTCTGTCGTTGTCGGACTCCAATTCTGAGTCAGAATCCAGATTGGATATATCTAAAAACTCGAACTCACTTTCCTGAAACCGAATTAAGTCGAGAGTTTCAGCAAAACAGCCCTGCTTTCTCTTGGCATCTAACTTAGGCCTTTGTGCACTTAGGAAAGGATCCGAAGAACCAACAAGCATATTTAAGATATCTAGATTTAGAATCTTGCCTGCTTCTTTTCTGCGAATGATGTTCCCGGAACCTCCTAAAATCTTTGTTTCGAGACTCTGAGGCTTCTTCCGAGAGAGTCCCAATCGGCACAATATAATTTTTCTCGATTATGTCAGCCCCGTGTATTAATAATTTATGTACGGTTGACGACATGTAGTACCAGTCGTACAATTCCACGTACTTTTCTGCTGTTTTGCGGGGAAAATCTTTAAAAAATCTTATTACGTCGATCTTCTCGCCAGATGTTATCGCTTGCAAAATCACAGCAAATCTTTTAATAAGATTTTCGTCCAACCCGGTAATAGCTGCAGTTTTATTTTTGTGTATATGTATTTACTTTCTTGCGGTATTCCCGTCATTGGTAGTTCCCGAGCCTTGTTTTACCACCTCCTTGGTGCCACTAAAACTGACAGATGGAGATAATACTGTATGGACGAACCTAAAACCATGCTCAACTTTGTATTGTCGTCCAGTTCAGTTTACTTTTGTGTTTCTCGGATCCTTGCCTAAGTGCACAAAGGCCTAAGTTAGATGCCAAGAGAAAGCAGAGCTTTTTTGCTGAAACTCTCGACTTAATTCGGTTTCAGGAAAGTGAGTTCGAGTTTTTAGATATATCCAATCTGGATTCTTACTCGGAATTGGAGTCCGACAACGACATAATAAGGAAAATTAATAATATTTGATTAAATTTTTTCTGTTTTTGCTATTTTTTTAAATATTTTTCTTGTTTTACATAATCTTAATATTTGGGTCAATAAAATTCTTCATAATTAACAATGTTCTTAATTTAGTCACTAAAAGGAACCGTTTCATATGCAAAAATAAATAAAAATATTTTGACGATTTTTAAAAAAAAATTAGCAGCGATAACCGTTATATTATTATGACATGTCAAAAAAACATAAATAATTAGTACTGTATCCACCTGTAAGGATATTACGGTTTTCCTTGCTGTTTACGAGATAATTAACTTTTTCATACTAGCTTCATACAAATTTTTCGTAAAAAAATTATAATTCCTTCGTTTTTGTGCAGAATTAACTCGGGTGTCATTTTTTAATATAGTAATAACTAATAGAAGCGATATCCGGCAAAAAATCCGGCACTTGCAAATTGAAATTCCTAAGTCTATGAAAGCTGATTTTCAGGCCACCGTGCGGCCGGCCGAGTCAGTAGTGCTTCTTGGTTCGCGCCAAAATTATTTATCGAATACCGTAAGCATGGAAGGTACGAAGAAACGAAGAAAAGTTATTCACAGTGAGGTAAGGCAAATTAATGTTAATGTTTGGGGTGTATTTATGTTGTGTGTAATGAATTAATGTATTAGTTAGTTTATAAGAACATGTTAAACGTGATTTTAATAATGTATTATTGTTTATTTTAGGCTCGTCAAATGATTGCAAATATTTATAATTTTCTGAAGAATATGAATTCACGGAACTTCATGGAGAACCAAATTGTGATTTATCACATTTGTGTAATATTACATAACGCACTGCAACAGCGACGGGGGTAAGTGAAAGAACAGTGCAAAAAATATTAAAAGAAGGAAGAGATGTCGCAAGTACATCTTCGAGTTTTATGTCACCCATGAAAAACCGAAGAAAGAGAGAATAAAGTAGACATTGACGGATTGACAGCTGCACGCGTAGCATGACACCGTAGAAACAGGTTTTTTCGTCGGAAGAATCGAAAAAATGAAAGATTTCTTCCGTCCTAAGCATGGCGATGTTAAAACTGAACAGAAGAAATGTTTCTATTCTTCAGTCGACAAAAGTCTATAGTGTCGAGCATGACGACCAAATTGTCTCTACTTTGACACTTTGGGTAGAAACATTTCTTCTCGACAAGTGTTAGTTTACATCACATTTAACCTAGATAAGAGTCTTTATTGATTTGAATACTCAATTCAATATTTTCACCGTCGAAATTTCTTCTCACTGAACAATGTGGTCAGTGGGTCGTCTTTGGGGCGGAGTTGTAGGAGTTGGAGTATATGCTTAGGGGCACTCTGAGCGGAAAATAAAGCAAAAAAATAAATTGTGAAAATAGTGGGAAATAAATTGTTGTTCTAGTCGAAAACCATCCTTATGATGATGTAAAAAGTCCGACTCGCACTTGGCCGGTTTTCATTAATGAAAAACTTGACGTTTGACACATTTTTTCGAAAACGAAACACGAATAATTATCGTAGAATTCATAGTTTACTACTTATCTAGCTAGCTCCCCATTGCTATGGAAAGAATATCTATGTCTTTGTCTTCATAGAAACGCGATTCTACGGCGGGTAATTCCGTAACACACTATCAGTAGGAATCGGTTTTAATTTGACAGTTCATCAACATTCATTGCGTTAGTTACGTTGTTGAGCTGACAAATTTTTCGAACATATGAAGCAATGGATTAGCAATAAACTTCAAAATCATTCCGATTCCGATTCAAACTGCGTTACGCAATTAGGGTACGGGTCGCGCCGTGCTCGGGCAGATGAGATAACGAGTTGGATAGAAAGAGCTTTGTCGTTTCTTGGTAGAATAGAGATAGAATTGGTCATGCTACGGTGCTGACGTTGTACGGAGCACAATACAACATTTTCATATCGTACAAAAACAAATTCCAACATTGGCAAAACTAAGGTCAGTGTTGAATGAAAAAAATGGTTACGATGGATGTCTCGCAACGCTACGTAAGTTATTAAATAAATTGGGCGTAAAACCGATAACAATAGGAAAGTATTAGTTGAACGGCATGATAAACAGATGTGGAGAATAAAATCCTTAAAAAAAATAACCGAATACTGTTCTCAAGGTCGGCCTATTGTCTATACTGACGAAAGTTACGTATTGACAACACATGTTCGAGATAACACCTGGGCCCAACACCTGGACCCAAAAAGACAAACCATCTCCATTTAAAAAAAAACTTAGTCAAGGTACTAGTTTTATTTTAGTACACGCTGGAACCGATGCCGGATTTATTGATTACGCTTGCTTAATTTACAAAGCAAATTCCACAGTTGGAGACTACCATTCCAACATGAGTTTTGAAAATTACCTAAAATGGCTGAATGGAAAGTTGCTGGCAAATTTGCCAGATCGTTCCGTAAAGTACTAGACGTCACGTGCTGAGAAATTGCCGACGACAGCCTCAACAAATCTTAGATGCAAGAATGGCTCACTTCTAAGGGTATAGATGGCTGGATACATTTCGACACAAATTTGCGCAAAGTTGAGTTATATGATATAATAAAAAACCATAAAAATTATTTTATTACTTACAAAATCGATGACTATATAAAAAGTAAAGGATTTGAAGTATTAAGCCTCCCTCTTTACCACCCTGAGCTTAATGTCATAGAGAACATCTGGGGGGTCCTTAAAAACAACATTGCTCTAAGAAACGTTGAGCACAATATGAACAACACAGAAAAACTTATGCTCGAGAGTATTACAAAAATAACAAGTGAGCCATGCGTAATACTTGCAATAGTGTCATTAAAAAAGAAACCGATTTTATGAAATATTTTGACACTGATTTTGAATTAAAAATAAATTTACAAGATGACAGTGAAGAAGAAACTGACTCCGAAGAAGAGTCTAGTTACGATTCTACTTGAAATACTAATTTAAATTTCAAGTCGAATCGTAACTAGACTATAAATTGTATTCAAAATATTGCTAAAATTAAATATTTCTTGAATATAAGTTTCTATTTTATTGTACCATGTCTTATCTATACATAGCAAAAACCTAATGACTTTATTATTTTGTTCATTAGCGATGAGCTTGCTAACGCTACCTTTAGTTACGCACACAAGAGCGCGTGTCTATACGCATTACAACTTCAAGTATGGCTCACCCGCTTTCGTGAGATAAAACAACTGTGAATGAGAAATAAAGTAGGTCTCAGGACTACCTTCAGGGACTCCATTTGTAATGGGAATGTGTCATAGTTGGATGTGACGACCTCACTTATCCAATCGCCAACTCTGACACATTGAAATTTGTTAGTAGTCTGTGAAGAATTTAAGCTGTAACCCCCTAATGCCCATTCGCTCAAGTTTGACCAGCAACCTGGAGACAGATACTGTGTCAAAAGCCTTTGCCAAATCGAGAAAAATTGCCAGAACTTTATTTTTATTATCAATATTATTTACAACAAAGTCCCGTGACTGCATGCACTGCATCACTAGTAGTTTTATTACATCTAAACCTGTATTGAGAAGCAGAAAGTAGCTTGTTTTTCTCTAAGTAGTTTATCAGTCTTATATTCATAAGTTTTTCCAAAATCTTTGACAAAGTAGGTAATATTGAAATTAGTCTCAGTCCCTGTCACCAGACTTAAATATAGATAGGATTTGTGAGATTTTGAAGGTTTGTGGGAAAGTTCCAGATGAAAATACTAAGTTACAAATAAAAGTTAGTGGGGAAACTAGTATAGATCTATAACGGGAAAGAAAATTTGCAGAAATATTGTCACGTCCAGCAGCACAATTATTTTTTAGATTAAGAACTAGGTTATTAATCTCATTTTCGTCTGTCAGCATCAGCATTATAAAAGAATGAGGACAGGTTAAGAGGTAATGAAGAAACTGGTGAAGATTCATGGGATAAATTTTCAATACACCACCACTCCTCTATCACCTTCCGAATACATTCTTAAGTAAAAGTGCACAAAGTTTATAATGTGTGCTGTGATAACTATTATTACAGAATATCTCATCATCTTCCTGCTTTTGTCCCATGTTATTTGGGGTTTAGTGCAACACATTATTTCTTCCGTTCTCCTCCGTCAACCGTCACGCATCATTCACTCCCTTCTCTTTCATTTCATTCTTCACACAATACATCCATCTTTTCTTTGGCCTTTCTCTCAATCCATCCATCAACATTTATATTCATCACTGTTTTCTTTTAGTCACATGCGTTTCCCTCATGACCTGCATGCCCATACCAAGCCAAACAATTTCCTTTCAAGTTTTCTGTCACTGGCGCCACTTTCCAAACTATTCAAACTTCCACTTATAAACTCATTTCTTACTTTATCTATTTTCGTCACTCCACCCAACCATCTCAATATTCTCATCTCCGCTGCATGCAATCTTTTATCATTCGTCTCCTTCACGGTCTAGCATTCAGATCCATACAGTACGACAGGCCTTATCTTATCACGGACTTGTAAATTTTACCCTTTAACTTGAGGGGCATCCATGGGTCGCCAGTTGTTCCTGTGAGATGATGAGTTGATCCGGCGCGTTACGTCTCGGTCTACTTCGCCATACCCCGGGACAGGCGACTCGAGGTACCAAAAATCGGAGAAGTTCGGTATAGGCGTTCCGGCACGTTAGGCACAGAACTGGAAAGACCGCCAAAATCACAAAACAAGTTCTCTGTTTTGGTCCAACTTAATCTCAGGCCAACGGTCTCCAGTATTTCCCACTACACCTCCAATCTGCTCTGGACCTCTAGGCCGCTCTTGGCAACCAGCACAATGTCATCGGCAAAAAGCATACACCATGGAGCCCCTTCCCGTATCTCCGACATATGAGCGTCCATTATCAGGAAGAGGTAAGGGCTCAGTGCCCTTGGTGCAAGCCGACAGCCACATTGAAGCTGCCAGTAGTGCCCACTGTAGATCGGACCTAGGTACTGTATCGGCTGTACATCGATCGAATCAACTGCACATACTTTCCAGGTACACATTTCTCCTTAAAGCCCCACCAGAAAACTTCACGAGGCACTCCATCCCTCCATGCCTTCACGAGGCAGGCCATCTGCAAGTTTTTGTGTCTAATGTGCAAAAAAGCTAGACGTTACCTAATGTTTGAAGATCTTTATTGTCTGTTCAGTTTCTCTGATTGCTTTGACATGATGTAATTTATTTTTATTTTTCACAGTCCTTTATTTGTCACATGGAAGATTGGTAAGGAGCACCGTCTCCGAGGATGCATCGGGACGTTTAATGCAATGCATTTACACTCAGGTATGAGTTCTAACAATGGGTATCACTGCAGATGTTTGTATTTTATTAATTAAATATTTTGTCATGAGAGTTTGTGCTCAAAGAATTATAGCTGTGACATGGTGTGACCTTGTTCACTTATTAGTGGGCAAGTGCAATAACAATAATACATGAATTAACAATACCTCATAATCATGTCTCAATACTTTGCTATATTATTTGAAGGTGATAACATTTCCATTTCAATACCTACAGGAAAAGTTTTTATCCACTGCGCAAATTTTAACAAGTTAAACTTAAACGAGTTTTATTAAACATATATTTTTTATTTTGATACGTCTTATTACAAAAAACAAAAAATATCGTTAATGAAAGATGTTTACTTTAAAAGTGGTTGTATGGCTACATTGGCTACCCGGCGGCGCGCGGCGAAGCGGAACGCGCGAAAGTACCTACCTATCAGCTGTGCGCTCGCTCGATTCGCCGGCGTAGGTATTTACGTGGGTTACAATGTACTGATCGCTAATTTATCAGGTTCGAATTAGACTTTTTTATGTTTAGGCCGTGACCTGTAGTTATTTGAAGAGTAATTCCAATTTTTCCTTCATACTTTAATGGGCTTAGGATGGCTTCTTCGATTTCGATCGCCAGTCGGGGTCTGCCAGACCTTCGTGCATGATTCGGGGTTCTGAACTGTCCGTGATCAAGCAGCCTTTGAGTGGCCGCTAAAATGGTCCTTTCATTAGGGACTGCGGGGTTAAGGATTCCATGGGCTCGCATTCGAGGTATGCTCTCCGTCGCATACATTCTGCGAGCTGCTCGCAAACTTTTATCACTCAGTACATACACTCGCACCATCTCGTAAAACTCGCGGTTACTGAAGTCCAACATCCTGACCGGTAGCACGGCACACGTGCGGCGCGGCGCTTGCGCGGGAATCGATTAGACGCGACGTCACACGACAGCGCGTGCGATGAGCGAACTGTCGAGTGTCGGCCACAGCGCCCGGCGCGCCCTGCCGCCCGGGAGGGGAGGTTTCACCCCCGTGCAACACCGCCGCTTGCGCCGGCCGCCGCGCGCGGCCATTGATATTATTACCATATTGTGTTGTGTCCACATTTTGCTGATTTAAAGTAGTATAAAAAAAAAAAAAAGTATTGAATAAATAATGGAAATGTGTTCTGTTACTGATATTGAACCACCAAAAAAAATTTGCGCACTGGTTAAAAACTTTTCCTGTATATTTCTGCATTTTTAACTGTAATTTAAATGGTGTAAATAATAAACAGTATTCTATTCTATAATCGGCTAAACCAAATAATTAAAAAAGTAATTAAGATGAAAACAAATCTCAACTGGTATTGTGTGCTGACTGGTGATGTGCATTTTAAGAAGCATCAAATGGACAAATGTATCAAATTGATACATTTTAAGAAGCATCAAATGGACAAATGTATCAAATTGATACATTTGATGGTCTGTGAAAAGCTGAAATCGATTGAAAAATTATTTTCTGTTTTGTTTAAATAAAACACCTCAGTTTAGTTGTTTTGGATTCTGTAGCTTTTCTCACAGTTACAATGCCATGTATGTTGTCACAGAACAACTGATACAATCGCCGGCACGTAACTTGGCAAGGTTTTGGGGTAGTGGGGGTAAGTTCGCGCATAGTACACTTGTGCTAGAAAAAAATGGTCACCTTTATTGTTTGTCTTTTACTCATTATTCATGGTTAATGCCATCATTAATTTTAAAAATGTCTGTTTAGAAGAAAGTTAAAGAAAGGAGAGGAATTCGTGAAGTTTATTAGGTGTTATAAATAAAATATATTTTTAGTTATTGTGGCCTTTCAAAAAACAATGTTAACGACAACTAAAGGTCAACAAGCTTCATTAGTAGCTACCGCTACAAATTCACTCGTAAAATAAACTTAATTTAAAATAGTAACAACAGTTCGTCACAAAAACAAAGGGTATAATTTTAGTGCACGCAAGTGTAATCGGGAGCGAATGGAACGTGGGTCGCGGTGCGGGAGGCGAGTGTCGACTGACGCTCCAATCGCGTGCTCGGAACGGTGCTCCCTCATTCCCCGCGTCCCGCTTGACAACCAAAGAGACCTAAAACATGACTTGTACGCATCTAACTACTCTTGCCAACTTACGTGCCGGGGACTGTACTTCTTTCATCATTGTTTTTTTTATTTTTTATTTCCAAATTGAACCTTTGGTTTGCATTATATAATCCTGAACATTCTACGGCTGTAACCAATCCTGAGAACAGAGTAGTAACTACAGTTCAACATTTTCACAGTGAAGAAAATATATTCATTAGGTGTCGGTTACAAGAGTCCTTCAAAGTGAAAGGCTGGCCTATTTCATGCTACACTTACACAATAAAAACTGTATCTTCCCTAGATCAGTTCCTCTTTAATCAAGCTGTCAACTCGAGTCGACTGCAGCTCACAGTCTGGCTGTAATCGCATACCACGTGGACCTCAACGTAAAAAGTCATCGTCATATTCCTGGCTTCATTCCAATTGATTTGGGGTCGGCGCAGCTCTTCTTCTGCGAAACATCTCTAATAGTCGTCATCTCAGTAGTCACCTCCCATTCTAACTAGAACAAAGAAAATACGCTTATTTGCACTAAACTTGACGTATAAAGAAAAATTATAGCACACAAAAAACAGCAAGTTGGGGAAAGTATGTGTCCATGCGTATCATCTTTCACACAATCCTTTAGTTTCTTTGACCTTCTTCTGCTCCTATAGCCATCACATTCATAGTCATCTTCTTTCACGAAAAGAACAAACAGCGATGGCAATAGAATACAATACAAGTGTCATCCTTCGGGGAATACAGGCGTGATTTTATGATGTTACTAGGTTTAGCCCGTGGCTGCGCCCACGTGGAGGTCGACGATTATCCCTCGGGAACGTACGACCGGGATCAAAGTATCCTATGTCCAACCCCGTTCACGGTCTATCCTTGTTCCAACTTTAATCCAAATCCGTTCAGCCTTAGGCGTAAATAGGTAACAGACAGACCGACAGAGTTACTTTCTCATTTACTTATAAGTATAGATGTAGACAGCGATCCTCAACCTTAACAACCCTCTTCCCAGGTCTTCGCGAGTACGCGATAACAAGCGCACTAAAAGACTCCCGGTTCGCGCCGATCACTCGCGAGGAGGTGCCGCGGCTGACCGTGTCCGTCTCCATTCTCCAGCATTTCGAAGAGGCTGAGCACTATCTGGACTGGAAGTTGGGCAAGCACGGCATCCGCATCGAGTTCATCAGTGAGCGAGGAACGAAGCGCACTGCTACTTATTTACCTCAAGTTGCTACCGAGCAAGGTGTGTACAATCTTTGATCAAATAACCAGCTTGTCTTTGGTGTGAGAATCTTAAATCGTTTGGGGAAGTATAGATTTATTAGACCGCCAGAAAGGTCTGTTACCATTTTACCAAAAAAATACTGGTAAATCATTTTAATTTTTCAGCCCTTCACAATACAGGCGCGAACGATTTAAATACGCGGTTGATTTTTTTAACTTTGAATTAATTTGATTTTATATGCTAGACACAGAGGGTAGGCCTGTTCCTACGGAGTATGACGACCGACCAAGTATCGAGACCATACCACGTACCAACTTACCTCTTGTCAAGGCATGTATTAGAATGGACAGGTTATCCTGTGTTAGCGAGTGGATTGTCCCATAGTTTTGCTGAAGTGTATATTTTCTGTTAAAAGCAGCCTGAAAGTTAGTAAGCTGCACTGCTGCTTGAAGCAGCCAGTGTTTGAATTGTTTCTAACCGCATCCCTGCTGATGCACTCCAGTTTACAGCACCTTGAATGAAATATCCCATGTCTAACAATGATATGAGATTACTGATCGTGATCGATTCGGTATGTATTAAGTTAGGTGAATGTACCAATACACTATTTTTGTTCCCATTCTGCGAATATTTATGATTGAAATGTAGGTACTACATTTTAACCAGGCTTCATGAAAACATGAGAAAACATCTAGAACAAAAAATAGGGTATAAGTACATATTTATAATCACCAGTTACTAACCAAATGCTCTTACGAAAACATCGGGTGATTTCAGGTTGGGACCAAATCCAAACAATAGACTCTCTACTGAGAAAGGGCGGGTACAAGGCCGCCATCACGGGCGAGCTCCGGCGCAGCATCAAGCTGACGCGCTACCAGTCCGAGGAGATCTCCGCCACTTACAACGAATACATCAACCAACGCTGCTAGCAGATGGCACACGCGCCCGCTCCCAAGGCCCTACTTTATAACAATTCAAGACTTGTGTATCACAATACACCAGACACACATTATAATAAGCAAATATTTCGGAGTTGGAGTGGGCCGAGTGGTTACAAATATTGTGTTAGTAATAATGTAGGTTGTAAGTGTACGTGTAGTGTCCAGAATCAGTTTACGAGAAGGCGACGGGAGACACGCGCTCGTCCGCACGCGGCAGTCACCCGGCAGAATTATGCTCAAAGTGAATTGACGAGCCAGCTCGGCGAACGATCCTGCTTGATTCAAATCATTTAACGGTAATATACAACACTGCCAACGACATTCCTCAGAGGATAACATCAAAAGTGCCATCGTAATTACAGTAACGCTTATGATTAATATTAATATCGACATCGCAGTATATCCAGTAATAGTGTTACATAAAAGTAACTAATTTCTAAATAATTTAAAAATGAAGAGTACTTTTTCATTCCATATTGGCAATACACTTTGATCAACATTTTGGCTAGCGACAGTTTGTATTTTGTTGCTTCATTGTTAGATGAATAAATGTTACCGTGGGTCTAAAAGTAAAAAAAAAAAAACATTGGTTAGTGAATTCTGTGTAATTTGACTCATGGTTGGCTGACTAAGGATAGGCCATGCTTCCATACTTGAATTTAATCTTTTATTGCTGATTGAATCTTAACATTTCATGATATGGTTACAATTTCATATTACCTTGGTTACAATTTACCTTGTTACAATTGTCTGTACAAGTACAAGGCTATTTTGTCGCATGACTTGTGTTCATAAACCTTACCCCACATTCAAACTACAAATGAATCATTATGTATTCAAAAAGTACACTTTAGGACAGGTTCAAAGCCGAGGCTCAAATAGGGATTGATTCCTTTTTCGGCACATTCCTTTTTGGACATATTCCGTTTTCGGCATATTCTTGTTTCGGCACATTCCGTTTAAATTTTTCCGGCATAAATCATTATAAACAACAAAGCATGATTATTCTGAAATTTTAAAATTCCTAATAAAAATACTTTTTGTAATGAGGATCTTATCAATTGAAGAGCATATTAGGCTTTGCCAACTTTTATAAAAGACGGGTCCATAGGCAAATGAATTTAGATACGTAGTTGGTTATCATCATTAGTTAGTTGCCCAATTATTTTAAGTAATCAGTGTAGATACTGTTTAATTTTTGTCTTTTATTTTTATTGATTATAATATAATATTTTACTAATAAATATTATTTTATTTTATTACGCAAGCAAAGTCACAAGTATTTCATAGTATAATTTATTTACTAAAATGTGCCGAAACAAGAATATGCCGAAAACGGAATATGACCAAAAAGGAATGTGCCGAAAAAGGAATCAATCCAAATAGGTACCTATTACTATTTTTAGGTACTTCAACAGGATGATGACTGTGCACGAATGGTGATGATTCTCATAGTTTTGTATATTGTGAAGTAACAGTCAGACAAATATTAATTCGGATTAAAATTCTGACACCGGTCTTAACTTGGAAACTTAGGGTCAAGAGGCTCCCGGTAAAAAACCAAAACCTCTAAATCCAAAAAAAAATTAAATTGTAACACATATTCTTCGAAATGTAATCAGGATCTCAATGTAATATCTTAACAACAAAAAACTATACGATTTTTATTTTATTAATAAACAGAAGTACTTACATTGGAATCTGCGCTACGCTTGGGTGAGCAGTTGTAAGTAATACGTAGGTCGAAACAGTATAAAGTTGTCGAAAAAAAAAAACCTAAATATTTTAAAGAAAATTCTAAAAAAAAATCATAAAGAAGTAAAGTGAACAAAAAAAGTTACTAAAGTAATTACTTTAAGCATTCATTTGTTGTAGGATGTAAGTGTCTTACATATGTTAATAAAAAAAATGAGAAATTGTTATGTGGTTCAAAGAGTTGTTGAACAGCGATAAGTTGGTTGATGGGGCAGGGGAATGGGTAGTTTCGTTATCTTGGTAATACTTTGTGCCTCTTAGTACACGAAGAACTCTTTTTAAAAGCCAAATGTGCTAATGATTGTTTTTGAACTTGAGTTGCTGTTGTACTAAAACTTAAGACTTTATTGTTGATTTTTTCACACTAGTTTTTGAATCTTGTTGTTGCATTTTATGAGCGTGCAGTGACCATTGCAATTTAAAACTTCAATGTGCCAATGACACACTGACGAATGTAATTTTAGAGAGAGCTCTTGATTTGCAACGACCATACCACTCGAAAGCTATTGTTAAATCGTTAACTAAATACTTTACTAAGCTAACGAAAGACCATCCAGTTTGTTGGAGCTGTATCATGAATGATGTAAATATAAACATGTTGTTCATACTATAAGTTTATACGAAGAGTCATGGCGGTATGTTGTGGCAGTAGTACCTATGTTATATAGCTTGTCTGCTTATTCATAATTGTATTTTATGGATTCTATGAGACGATCTATGTCATAAGATTTATCAAACTATAAAAAAAAAATGGGTGTTACAGAATGAAAGTTACTTGAAGGAACTTTCAAGCTGCTTTGAATTTCTTTGTTTTTTAAACGTAGTTATAAGAATTTAAAAATACTGGGGGCTTATTGAGGCTTTCATTTTGAGAGCTCAACAACATTCATTGTTTTATTTACATAGTTGAGCAGACACATTTTTCAAACATAAGAAGTAATGGATTGGCATCCTTCAAAATCATTCAGCTTGTGATTGATAGTGTTAAGCAATGAGAGGCTGCAGCTGTTGAAACTGTTGGCCTGGAGCAGCGCCGGCGGCCGCGAGGTTTGTTTTAAACTGGTCTGTTCTATCTTTGGAGTGCGGTGCGTAACCGTCCGACTATTTCGGCGCCCACTCACAAAGATGTAATCCAACGCAATGAGCGTTATGTAGTCAAAAACCTCACTATACTCGGAATTTTAATTCGATTCCAGATTTGACATTAGCTACTGTCATTTTGTGAAATAATGATACCACATATAATAGTGTAGTGATGAACACAAAAATCGATAAACAATCGAGCTAAACCCTATCGAATTGATATGGGCGCAGGTAAAGGGGCATGTAGCTCAAAATAATAAAACCTTCAAATTGACAGACGTGAGAAATTTATTTCAGGAAGGCATTAAAAAAATTACGGCTACCGAATGGTCTAAATGCGTATCCCATGTTGTCAAAGAAGAGCAAAAAATGAGTAGGCTAGATATGTTAATTGACAATATCACAGACACATTTATAATAAATGTTACAGAAAGTGACAGCGATAGCGATAGCGATGACGGCGACAATTTATAAAATAATTTATTACCATAATACATCTATCTATCTGTTTTATTTGTCATGTTCCTTCATGATCACATTTTTTTATTTATTTCACACACAATTATAAAAGAAAAGTCTCAGATAGTTAATTAATCGTCAAAACTAAATTATTGGTTCAGAAATATTTAATTTCCTGATATACTTAGTTTACGAGCGTAAAATTATAAACGAGAAGAATAGATCTGGAAATATTCCATTTCCATATCGAATAATTTCGCAACGTCACTATTTAGTACTTGTCATAACGTTGCAACACTGAAATTGTCAAATCTGGAATCGAATTAAAATTCCGAGTATAGTTTCGCTATTTTTTTGCTGCCGACTGTACATTTTAGCTAAGTTATTTAAAGTTTGATTATTTTTTATTCAATCGGCACATCTTCTCATGGAACCCATGCAAAAATAAATGAATTGTTATCCTCTATAGTGAACAGCTAGAAATTAGTAATAGTACTGTAGTTCACTGAGTCGTGAAATAATAATTTGTACAATTGTTCGTAAGGAACGGCCCTAACATAATGAACTAAGCACATACAGAGTAGCTGTTGGACGTTTTAGTAGGTAAGTGTTTTACATTGGCACTTCCACACATGTGGGATCAGTTTACATTGGCACTTCCACACATGTGGGATCAGTTTACATTGGCACTTCCACACATGTGGGATCAGTTTACATTGGCACTTCCACACATGTGGGATCAGTTTACATTGGCACTTCCACACATGTGGGATCAGTTTACATTGGCACTTCCACACATGTGGGATCAGTTTACATTGGCACTTCCACACATGTGGGATCAGTTTACATTGGCACTTCCACACATGTGGGATCAGTTTACATTGGCACTTCCACACATGTGGGATCAGTTTACAAGTGCAAGCTGGAAAATCTTTATGGCTTTGTAAAATTGTTACCTTTCAACATTACAAATGTTAAATATTGTTTCTTGCTCTGTTTTTTAAATAGCTATAAAAAAGGCTGGATAAATAATTTAGTCTTTTCTAAAAAGTAATGTAGGTAAGTAATTTGAAAATGTTCCAACACGGCTATTTTTTAATTTTATTTTTTATATAATAACGTTGCCCCACTCTAGGAATTTCTCCTGTATTGTGGGTACGTTTTCAAACATTTAAGCTCACATACACAAACAGCCAGACCCGGAACAACTACTTGTAGGTCATACAAATATTTGTTCCGTGCGGGAATCGAACCCGCGACTCGTGAGCATCAAAATGGAGGGACCAAATCTCCAATGTCTGTCATACATGTATGAAAAAATAATACCATTAATCTACTATTTCCTACCTTTGCTGTAATTTTAGCTACCTCATTATATACATAATATTTTAACAAAATGCTTGGTCCCTCCATCATGATATCAAGATGGAGGGACCAAACTGATAGACTACTCCCTAGAATGTTCTACCTACTCAATGTTATAATACCTTAATTTTACCTTAATATTATTGATTTTGGCTGCCGGAAACATTATCGTTTTAAAGATATCGATTATATAAGTTGGTCCCTCCAAATTGACGGTTCAATTGTTTAGTGCAACAGGTAAATGGGCGGTTTATTTTCGATTTTTAAAGGATAAATATTTAATACCTATTTACTACCATATAACCGTGCAAAATTTCTTACGTTAAAGTTTATTTTTACGAGCCAAAAAAAAAAGAAATAAATAGGTACAACGTACTAATTTTAATCGTAGTAACTTAGCATTAATAAAGGTTTTTTTTTTAAACTATGAATAGCACAAAAATATTTAGCTGATATAAAATATATCGTAGGCGATGTTTTTTTTGAGCCAAGAACTGCAAAAACAAATGTCCACGTGTATCAAACGACGTTTTCCAGTACACTTTTGAAGAAATAAAATAACGAAACATATTTTTGTCATGAATTATTAGGAAACTATGATTTAATGTTATTTTTTTCGCGCTTTGCTTTCTTTATTACCTACATATTTCATTTTTTTTTTTGGGTCGTTATTATAAACTTTAACGTAAGAAATTTTGCATGATTAGAAGGTATTAAATATTTATCCTTCGAAGCTCGAAAATAAACCGCCCATTTACCTGTTGCACTAAACAATTGAACCGTCAATGGAGGGACCAACTTATAAAATCGATATCTTTAAAACGATAATGTTTCGGGCAGCCAAAATCAATAATATTAAGGTATTATAACATTGAGTAGGTAGAACATTCTAGGGAGTAGTCTATCAGTTTGGTCCCTCCACCTTGATATCATGATGGAGGGACCAAGCATTTTGTTAAAATATTATGTATATAATGAGGTAGCTAAAATTACAGCAAAGGTAGGAAATAGTAGATTAATGGTATTATTTTTTTATACATGTATGACAGACATTGGAGACTTGGTCCCTCCATTTTGACGCTCACCGCGACTCGCAGCGCAGCAGTCAATCGCTTAACCACTGCGCCAACCGTGCCGTTGTGTCGCATTTTATGTGCTTAGATAAATAAACCAATACATTTATGTACTTGCAGCAATATGAGTGACTTTAAATATAGAAACATAATGATCAATATATGTTTAAGCAGATATCTAGATAGAGTTATACTTTTATATTTTAAAACTAACTAAATTATGTTTTATAAGACTTCTGGCTCCCTTCAGCCCTACCATTTAATTCACTAACGATTGCACGCCATGGGGGATAAAATACTCTTTATTTATCTGATGTTTTTGAGTGAAATATAGTTCCGTTTGCATTGTTTAATTTTTGTGTTCCTTGCATTTACTCTAGTTATATGACTGATGGAGTGATAAACTGATAACGGTCTGAGACTGAGGGCAGGCGCAGACCTGGCGAAGCATAATGTAGCGCAATTTTCCCTGCAAAACAATTATCATTGATATTTGTTTGCCAGGGAAGACTGCACGACTGCGTATCAACATTGCACTGATTTGATGCTCTATCGGACTAATGGAATTTCATAAAAATGCATGAAATTTTCAAATTTTGACTATTTGTACGCCTTCTAGCATTGTCATGCTAGAAGGCGTACAAATAGTCAAAATTTGAAATTTTCATGCATTTTTATGAAATTCAAAAATTCATTTCTTAAAAATAATGAGTGCACTATGTCTAGTGCACTCATTATTTTTAAGAACTTTATTTTCCAGTACCGATGCTAAACTAATCAATAAAATGTGACTTATTTATATTCAACTGTAAAAAGTTGATATAGGTAAGTAATTTGTTTTCCAATGCGTTGCGCTTCGCCAGATCTGTGCCAGCCCTAAGAACCACATAGGTATATAAATCAGGGACCGTACAACCCCGGTTAATAGAGTTAAGCCTTTCGAAGGGGTAACCCATTGAAAGGGTTTTATACTAGAAACCCATTGAAAGGGTTTTATACTAGAAACCCATTGAAAGGGTTTTATACTAAAAACCCATTGAAAGGGTTACATGATAACCCATTGAATGGGTTTTAAACTTGAAACCCAGTGAAAGGGTTACATGATAACCCATTCAATGGGTTCTGTATCTACTTGAAATCCAGTAACATGAAAAAAATCATAATATGTTTCTCTTGATGAATTGGTCATGCTACGCGTGCTGGGCGGATATCGGAAGATATCCGCCCAGCACGCGTAGCATGACCAATTCTATCTCTATTCTACCCAGGGACCATTTTAGAAAAACCCTATCGAAAACCCTTTCAATGGAAAGGGTTTTTATAAGAAGTTAATCAAAAACCCATACGGTGTGGGTAATTTGGAATGGCTTTTATTTAAAATGAAATTATTTATAATAAATTTAAACTAAGCCATTCAAAAGGGTTACCCATATCGTATGGGTTTTTGTTTAACCGCTTAGAAAAACCCTATCGAAAACCCTTTTAATGGGTAACCAAAATGGTCCCTGATATAAATAAGCGTGAATGGATATCTACTGCTCGAAAATTGTGAAAACTAACTGGTTTAAAGATTTGTCCTTAGTGAACGTAATATCTCGAAGTGTCAATTTAGCACATAGCTAATAAGTCAAATTAATAGCTATTTAAATATTCTGAAGCTAGCCAAAAAGTCAGTTAACAGCAACGTTGTCAGTAGACGCCGCACTATGTAGTTTTGCAAATTATCTATAAATTAAGGAGCGGTTTTGTACGTACGGAACTTACGCCATTCGGAACTGCTCTTGAATGTGAATGAGCGAGCGAGACGATACAAGTATAGCTATCTCACTTAATTGGTAGGTAGTCCTAAAATGTTTGTATGAAGCATATCTATAGTCGGGTTTCTATGGTTAGGGATATTTTTAATAAAGGGTTTTGCATAGTTTACTATAGTTGTGTTCTGAACGGTCAAGTCACAGAGAAGTCTTGCATGTGTTCATAGCTAGACATTGTACTATATCTGGTAACAGTTGTGTGCATAGTTTGATGTCCGTTATTTTTTTTGTATTTCTTAAATATGATTACCTAATAATATAGGTTAGTTTGAAGATATTATTGATTTTTATTTAAAGTACATTATGCTTGTGGCTATTCATAAATCTGCAGTTTATCTAAAAATATAGAAGATTCTTTTCTTAGTTTTAAAAAAGCAACAATTTAACAAGTCAATAACAATTTAATTATAAAATTATCTATTTACAAAATGCACCTACATTACATACAAGCATTCAACATTGTTTTTGTTTCTCAAGACTGGCTTCAATCTCCATGATCTTTCCTCTTATAGTTAAATTGTTGGTCATTTCATAATATGTCAAGATGGACGAGGCTAGGACCTGGCATATGAGCATAATAGTCAATGTGTTGTTGAAAGGCCTTGTGAGTTTCCGCACGAAATTAAATATAACCATGGGGCCTTCTCTTAGATCTGGCACCCTGAAGGTTGCATATCGGTGTGCAAACTGTAACAATGAAAACAGGTTTAGTTTATCAGTCATTTAAAATTTCTTCAAAATATTTCAAATGAGCTTGTGTAGTAAGATATACATAGTATTTTATTTTTCTGGGACAAATTTTTTCATTAAAAGTTATTGTCAAAAAGTAGGCCTGTGTACTATACCTACACCTCTGTCTACTCCTTCGAGAATACAGGCATAATGTTCTGTAAATTACAAAATAATTATTTGCTTACCATCAATGCTGATGCAGGGGCCAACACCATAGGATAAGCGATCCCAAGAGTAGTCTGTATGGCGGCAGACCTCACCTCATAACACAAAGGACATGCCTGATTCTTCATCAGAAGTAAATCTGTTGAAATTAACTGAAATTTAAATAAGACACTTTAGTGTGATCTTTGTTGTTAGTGAAGTAGCATAGATTTGATGGTAGTATCAATGTCAGGATGAGTTAAAAATTATAAGGGTTCTATTTTTTGCATATACCTACAGAAACCTGAAAAATGTGATGCACTAGGATAACTTCCTAAATTAGTTTTTCTGATAATAACTTAAGTCTATCCCAACATTACTAATGATTTTGAGGGGAGGAGATACTCTTGATCATAACATCTTAAGATGATAATGATTATCCCAAGCTGCACAGCTCTCCATAACTTCTTCACATTTTTTTCCCAACTCCCAATCAATTACCAAAACACCTGAACCCAACCAAAGAATGCAAGTAAACTTTAGGTTGTTAATAAAATTGTTCCATTTCTTTCATACTCACTTGTCTATGAAAGAGAGCTGTTAGAACTCCCGGCATAATGGAGATAGGAATGACTGATGCAAAGTATCCATACGGTCCCAGTTTTACCTTGTTACGGAAATGCCTGTTCATGATAATACCGCAAAAGGCATTGATGCCTCCGAGGACTACTGGAGCATATTTCAGAGCCCAGCTGAAATTAACATTGTATGTGTAGCATAAATCGTACCTATTGTGGTTCAAGAGAATCCAAGAGGTCCTTAATGAGGACCAAATAAACAGCTATTTCGATTAGTAACCTGTGAAGGGTGTGACTATCAATAGTTTGGTACCTAACAGCTAAAACCTAGTGTTGTTGACGGTCAATTGGTCGTCTTAGGGGTGGAGTTGTAGGACGGCACATAAGGACACTATTTATGTTACAGTTTATAACCTACGTGTCAGAAAGTGAATCCCAGTCGGAGACAATATTCCAGACGTATTCGGTAGCTTCAAGTTCATCTATAGCCACAGCATCTTCGGGTATATCTTTAGATTTCATCAACGCCATGTTGAAGATCTGTTACATGTGTGGTTGATAATCCAAAATAACAGACTTTGTTAGATTGTTACTTCTCGAGGAGAAGAGATATTCTTTGATTGTTACACATCAAAATAAATAATTTTTTAATTTAATAATACAGCGGTCCTAACATAACCTAAACTGTAAGTTTAGTTTTCCTATCTCAATGGTTTCAGTTTTAATCCCGTTTCTCGTCAGGGTAGGGTATAGATTCCGTAATTGTTCTGTCATTATACAATGTACTCTGTGTATTCTGTGTTATAGATGTCACAGACACAGAACACTTAATACTCAGGAGGTCACAGAACACTATTGATTTATGTTCTGTGCAGTTCTGTAATGTCATTGAGATAGGAAAACTATGGAGATGCCCCATTCTACTATATGAAGAATAGTTATACAAATATCTATCATATCGACAATCAATCAATCATGTGTATGCGTGACCGGTCGCCATGTTTATTGCCAAGTTTTGTGGTAGATGTGCTGTCAAACGATTGCTTACTCAAAATATTTTTATTATTTTCGAGAGAAATACATCTATAAACTAAGTATTTTGGTGTTCTGAGTTTTGCTGTTAATAGGAAAACCATGCCCTCGTGTTGCATAAAACAGTGTGGTGCCAGAAAAAACAAAAATCAGCCTAATTTGTCTCTGCACAGGTTAGTAACTAGTTTTCACTAATCCAGTCGAATATTGTACAATTTTGTTTATTATACTGTTACAAGATGATGTTTTTGATAATTATTGAAACCTGTGTCATGTATAAATTGCTTAAAAGATAAAACGTTTGTTATTTTATTTATTTCTTTGCATTGTTTACATTCTATATTTATATTGGTAGTAAGGTTAGTGATGTGTGTGTGATGCTCGCATGCGATTCGAAGTATCGATAATATTTGTTTAGTGTGTAAACTACATTGCAATGATGTTTTAAGCGCCCTTATTTTTGTAGGTATGCACGCAAATTTTGTAGGTAGGGCGAGTCCATAGGTTTATATGTCAATGTGTAATGTACTCATTGACATATAAACCTAATGTACTCTGTGGTACGGGTGTGAGCGCGCTCAAATCGACTATAGCGCAACTCGGAACGCACCGTAAAGGCTTCTACATACCAGCGCGACACGGCACAAAGGCCCCGCGTGTTGCGGGACGAGCGGTGCCTTTGTGTCGCGTCGCGTCGCGCGACAAGTCGCCCCGGTATGTAGAAGCCTTAAGTCGCAGCGAAGTCGTACTAGTAGCTAAGCTAAACTACTGAATTTAACGCGGATAAAAAACATCAAAGCCTCAAAGAGCATTGGGGAAAAATAGATTAGTAGGGATGGAAAGTTAGTTGGGACAGGTATCTTTAATTAATTTAGGGAGATGAATATACTAGTCATGGGCTGGGTTATTATTGGACCAGTTTGCCAAAAAAGTAAAACAAAGAGTAAATCATTTATCTCTTTCCCACATCAGTCGAATAGGAACAAAGGTAGTTACAGAGTTATTTTTATAATCGTCCTTCTATTGTTTAATTGTTCTGAGGTTTTGACGTTGAGTGACTGTAAGCAACTGTGATGACTGAGCGCGTTCATGAGCGTTCCAAATTGTTGACAGCTCTCAGCTGTCATAATCGTGCTTTCTATCTCGGAACGGAAATTATTGATGTGAGCGCTTTTGTTATTTATTCTAAGGAGCGCTGTCAGCGATTATGGTCTAATTCGGAAAGCAGCCTTGTTTTGTGTCGCTTATTTTCATCGTTTTCACAGAGTACCTAATGTACAGACGCCAGCAGGTCAAGCTACCCGAAACTGTCAAATTTTCCCAATCAACATTGAACCTTATATTTTAACAATAAAGTTGAAAATATTTTAAAGAAATTTGACAGATTGTAGTAGCTTGATGTGCTGGCGTCTGTACATAAAGATAAAGATCGACGCTAGTCGCTAATACGGTACGGATTTTAGCGCGCTCAAATCGATTACAGACTATTTTTTTTTTTTTTTTCTTTTTCCTTCTGGCTTCGCACGGTTTGTGCATTTTGCCAATGTCAAGTTTTAGTTCTTGTATAATATTGATGAAATGAATTATAAATGCATGATGATGATATCCCCGCCCACTCCCCTTGAGTTTCAGTAAAGATGTGGCACTTTACTGAGTCCTCACGCGGACTTCTTGAGAGAACTTGAAGCGAAGTTGCACTGTTTTGTTTCATTTGCCTACACTAGTGCACGTTCACAAACACTTAATGGTTAATAATCCACCATTATTACACATTAATATTCGGCTAAACACAAATTTTGAAAAATTAAACAAACTGCTGAACATGACGCTTCACTTTCCCGCCAAGAAGTCCGATTACAGACTATCTCGGAACGCACCGACCGATATCCACAGAATATAAATATTTATTGACGGAATGTTATCTGCAGACTGCAACTGCAGTGCAGAGCATTGACATATAAACATAGTGCAGAGCGTCGTCGTCCATAGATTATACACCAATACACATAAATTCGTCGTCGTTCGATTAGCAATAAATATTGTAAATAAATAAATACATTAGAGCAGTTATAATTATTGTGATGGCGCAGTCGCAGTTTTCTTTACTATGGAATGCGCACAAGAAGAATATATGTCATGGATTAAGCAGTTTGCAGCAGGTAGAAAGTTGTATTCATGAAAATGAAAGACGATATTTAATCATGTTTTTATAGACAACTTATCTAATTCTTTTCAGAATGGTGAGTTTGTGGACATGACTCTCGCTGCAGATGGCCACCTAGTGAAGGTCCACCAAGTGATCATCGCACTGGCCAGTCCATACATCAAGGAGATAATATCTACCGCTCAGTGCCCGCATCCCGTTATATTTCTCAATGTAAGGCGTCTTTTAATTATTCCGACGTGCGCCTTCCTCGAAGATTCTCATAGCAATGTAGAATTTGTCCCACTTGCTGTGACAATCCTCGGGAGAGTCCTAAATTCATTACTCAGCTGTTGGAGGATGCTGGTTGGCGGAAATAGTAGGTATAAAATAGTCCAGATACTGGTCTAGGTAGCTTAGACGGTTAGAGGAGTTTGTTGTGCTGCAGAGAAGAAGAAGAAGCAGCAGGAAGTGGTGGAGAGGCGTTGTGGAGTCTGTCTTGTAACTTTGACATTAAAAAAGAAAGTGCAGATTCTCAGCATAATTTGAATAAATGATTTTTGATTTTAAAACCTGTCCAGGTTCAGGGATGTTGAAAAAATCAATACCTACTTTAAAATAAAATTAACAACTTGTTAAAAATATAATGTCTTTATTGTGTACTTTACTGAATGTATTGTGTACTGTGTTGTGTTTTCAGCAATGTCTTTCTTTCTTAATCATAATCATTTATTAATTTGCGAATATGGGTACAAAAAGAAGGTTTTAAAACAAACAATAGTGTCCATTAGCCATATCCTACCGTAAGGCATGCAAATTTACACACATTATATAATATTTGTATCCTGTAAATATTCAGTGACAGAGTAATACGCTTTTTTTAGTAACAGTGTTTTGATATTGTTTTTAATTATACTTCTATCTTTGGTTCTTTGTTCTAATGTATTTAATTATTAACCAAAAACAGTAATTAAGAGGCTGGCGATGGATGCGTAGTTCATACAAACGTAATACCAAAACAATTATAATAAAAAATAAATAATAATAAAAAATAGTATTCATTCAAATTATTTATTAATATATTAGGTTGGGGAAAAAGTCTTTTCGCATTATACGTAGTCGGGCCATAAGTTCTGTCACATACGTAAAATTTCGAATTTAGAATGCAAGCCGAGGAAAATATTATGGACATTCGAAATTTGAATATTTAAAGAAAATAAAAACAAAGGGTTTCTGGAATTTTGTTCATTTTCTAAAATGGAGTGGACGCGCAAAGAAGACAGAGTCGCAGTAATTGCATTGCATCGTTGCGGTCACGCGCCAACTGAGATTTTTAAACTGCTGAAAAATTTGAAAATTCCACTGAGATTTATTTATCGTACTATCAAACGATTCAGGGAAGATTCAAGATTAGAAGATAAACAAAGGAGCGGTCGACCTCGTACTGTTCGGACTCCAGCGGTCATCAAAGCAATGAAGGCGCGAATCCAACGAAATCCTGTCCGCAAGCAAAAAATGTTGGCTCTGCAGATGGGACTAAGCAGAACTACTGTTAAAAGGGTGTTAAATGAAGACCTAGGACTGCGTGCTTATAGAAAAAAAACAGCACATCTTCTTAACGCACGGCTGAAAAAAATCAGACTCGAAAGAAGCCGGGTTTTGTTAAGGCGGTACGCGGGAAAAAAATACCGCGAAATACTTTTTTCAGACGAAATAATTTTTAAATTTGAGGAGAGTTTCAATAAACAAAATGATAAAGTGTATGCACACTCTAGTGAAGAAGCGAACAAACGTGTGCCACGTGTTCAGCGTGGTCATCACCCTTCGGCATTCATGGTTTGGCTTGGGGTGTCCTATTTGGGTCCAACGGAGGTGTTTTTTTGTGAAAAAGGTGTGAAAACCAGTGCCCTCGTATATCAAAACACAGTCCTAACAAACATTGTGGAACCTCTTTCACAAACAATGTTCGAAAACAGGCACTGGGTATTCCAGCAGGATTCTGCGCCGGCTCATAAGGCGAAAAGTACCCAAAACTGGCTCACGACCCGTGGAATCGACTTTATCAGGCATGAGGATTGGCCCTCATCCAGTCCAGACTTGAATCCCTTGGATTACAAAATATGGCAGCACTTAGAGGAGAAGGTCTGCGCTAAACCCCATCGCAACTTGGAGTCACTTAAAGCATCCCTGATTAAAGCAGTCGCCGATATTGACATGTATGTCGTGCGTGCTTCGATTGATGACTGGCCTTGCAGATTGAAGGCTTGTATTGAAGCAAGAGGAGGACATTTCGAATAATTTTAATGTGGTTTAAATCTGTATTTTATACCATTTTATTTGATATATAAATGGTTGTAGTGCGTAACTCATTGTGTCATTTATTTAACTTTCCATATGTGACAAAACTTATGACCAGACTACGTAGTATGTATGAACTTGTAATAAAATCTCCTTGGCTATACTATTTGTATCTGGCTGGTTTTGGTATAATTGAAAGTTTAAATTTTAAAGAACATAATTCCAAATTCAAATTAGGAAAATGTGTGATTTTCATTTGTTTTTCGTACTGTCAAGATGAGTGAATCTAATGAAAAATTCGATACATTTTAAAATTTTACTACAAAAAAGCATGGACGTATATTTTATACGTCCATGCAAAAAAGGTAAAAATGCAACGCAAGCCGCGAAAAAAATTTGCAATGTTTATGGACCTAGTGCAGTGTCTGTGAGAGTAGCACAAATTTGGTTTAAGCGTTTTCAATCCGGAAATTTTGATGTCAACGATGCACGTCGCTCTGGTCGCCCTATTACGGATCAAATGGATGCCATTTTTGAAAAAGTGGAGCAAGATCAGTAGTTACGACGTAGCTGAAGAACTGGGAATTGACCACAAAACAGTTTTGGCACATTTTAAAAAAACTGGGTACACAAAAAAGCTCGATATTTGGGTACCTCACGAGCTCACTGAAAGAAACCTAATGAACCGTGTACTCATTTGTGATTCTTTATTACGACGTAATGAAACCGAACCATCTTTGAAGAAGCTGATAACTGGTGATGAAAAGTGGATCACGTACGCCAAGAACCTGTGAAAAAGGTCGTGGTTAAAGGCCGGTCAGGCTTCACAGACTGTGGCGAAACCCGGGTTAACTCGCAACAAGGTGATGCTGTGTGTGTGGTGGATTTTTTGGAAGGGCATTATTCATTATGAGCTATTACCACCAGGCAGGACCATCGATTCTTAACTACTGCGATCAA
Organism: Tiliacea aurago; assembly: GCA_948098905.1. NCBI lineage: Eukaryota > Metazoa > Arthropoda > Insecta > Lepidoptera > Noctuidae > Tiliacea > Tiliacea aurago. The sequence goes on from OX402583.1 coordinate 28,493,372, forward strand.
CTGATGAGATTAAAGCAAGAAGTTGAGAGAAAGCGGCCGGAATTAATCAACAGAAGGGGTGTGGTTTTTCATCATGATAATGCTAGACCTCACACATCTTTAGCCACTCAGCAAAAATTAAGAGAGTTTGGCTGGGAGGTGTTAATGCATCCGCCGTATAGTCCTGACCTTGCACCTTCAGATTTCCACCTGTTTCGGTCTCTTCAGAATTCTTTAGGCAGTGTCAGGTTAACATCACGAGAGGACTGCCAAAACTACTTATCGCGGTATTTTGATCAGAAGTCCCAAAATTTCTATAGCAATGGGATCATGTCCCTACCTACAAGATTGCAAAAAGTTATCGAATAAAATGGTACCTACATACTTTAGTTAAATGTAAATAAACTATATTAAAAAATGTTTTGAATTTTCTTAAAAAATGCGAAGAAACTTTTTCCCCAACCTATTATATTTTGAATGGACACTGATTTAAACAAGAGTTATGAGAAAAATAAGTTTTCTATATAAATTTTAAATTCCTTATATCTCGTTTTTATATCATTGTCTTTTCAAAATATATATTTGGGAACATAGATATTCTGTAATCCAATCGAAATAAATACACACTACCTTAGGATTATGTTTCATTTACAAATTATTTTGGTAATTCGTTTGTATGAATTACGCATTCATCGCCGGCCCCTTAAAGACAGAGATAATGTGAACTGTTCCATGTGACATTTAGATGAAGTCTGAATAACTAACTAAAATAATATTTTTATTTCAGAAAATTTCTTATTCTACATTATGTGCCCTATTGGAGTACATATACACTGGCGAGGTATTAATCTCTATAGATAATTTGAATGAACTTTTGGAAGCTGGCAAAGAACTTCATGTAAAAGGTCTTGAAGATATGGTATTTATATTTTGTTTTTAATTAATAATATTTTTAACACCTCAAGTGTGGTATGAGAATGTTTTTTTTTGTTGCTTCTCTTATAGGATGCCCTAAGGATCATCATCCTCCATAAGCTTCATATCTCACTGTGAGGTATTATCTATTCTTTGAATAGTGCCACAGGCCTTGGTCATAATGTCATGTTGGCTGCTCAATTCACAATACCATATTGTGTCACTAGACTCAAAGAAGCAATGTTCTACAATAATATTAGATAACTTGTAGAGAGCTGCTTTACCAATAAGAGAGTTGCTCCTGATGAGGAATAACTCTTCCCTGCCAGATCTTCCTAGAATTCATTGCTAATAGTATGAAAATTAATTGCAAGATAATCTAATATATATCTAAATACCTACCTACTTATTAAAAAAAAATAAGGTTTGTATTGCAAATTTTACAGTGTTGTGGTCCATTGTGTAGTGAGCAGATATTTAAAGGATGATAATGATGTGATGTTACTCTCTTATTTATTGCATTGCAGAAGATATCAGATTCAATAACTTCCAACCAGCAACTATCTCAGAATGACAACGAACCAGACTGCAATATGGAGAGTCTTGATGAAGAGATCAGCTACTTCGAAATAACCAAAGACCATCATGACGAAAATAAATACAACATGACCAACATTATTGTGTAAGTTTTTTTAAACTGTCTCGTACATTTTACTGTTATACAGGCCGGAGGAGGGACGTCTAAAGGTTATACAGGCTGGCCGGAGGAGTGACGTCTAAAGGTAACATTTTGATGCGTTTTATTGCGGGGCATCCAAATCACCCCCATATAATTATTTTTCGCGACTATTAGTAGTAGAGATAGATTTTTAAAATGATTTTTGTGATAATTTTCACATGACATACATAGGTTTTAATTTTTTTTTCCTTTCTATTGAACATTTGTGAATGTTTTTTGATGTGAAACATCTTTATGCGCACGTAAAACCAAAGCGATATGTTGTATAGAGGCAGATTTTCGAAAACCCTGTTACATAATTATTCTTTCTTTATAACTGTAATTATAACTATGTGTGTGCCAAATTTCAGCCCAATCCGTTCAGTTGTTTGAGCTGTGGGTTGATAGACCAGTTAGTCACGCTTTCCTTTTATATAATTACAAAATTTAGCAAATGAACAACTTCAATACAAAACTTGATCCCCTTTTCACCCCATTTTGGGTTAAAATAAAATAAAAACAACGATTTACGCTGTTAGTTTTTAACCTTATGGCGAAATATTAGTGATTTGAACCTAAAACATAAAGGAATTTAATAAAAAACAATAAAAATTCACCCCTGGGTTGAAATTCTAATAACACCGTTGCGTTAGCTCCTAACCTAATGGTTAGGAGCTAACGCAACGGTGTTATTAGAATAAAGCTGAAATGTTGTACAGAGGTCCCAAAAGTCCTTAATTTTCGAAGTAGAAATCACTAAATTTATTATCTAGGCTAATGCCTAGATAATAAATTTAGTGATTTCTTCGAAAATTAAGGACTTTACATACACAACTTCATCGCCCCTTTTTAACCCTTCGGGTGTGGAAATATCTACACGTATAAATTAATTTACAATCGTCAGCCTAAACACAACATTTTAAGAGACTAACTTCAACACTGGCGGCCTTTCATACAAACTTTCATCCCCTATTTAACTCCCTTATGGGTTGAATTTCGAAAAATCCTTTCTTATTCCTTGTCTACATTATAAAGGAAACCTCTGTACAACATTTCAGCTTTCTGGGTCCAAGGTTTGGGCTGGGCGTTGAGGAGTCAGTCAGGACTTTTCTTTTTATTTATATAATAGATAGATGTTTTTTTGTCAACTTTTATTATTTTATATCATCCGTTTGGTGCCGGACGTAAAGAATAGCACCATCCCATTTCTTCCCGTGGGTGTCGTTAAAGGCGACAAAGGGACTTACAAAAGAATGGGCAGCAGCGTTCTCTATGCATTTTAACACCATACTGCGATCGCCAACCCGCCTGCCAAGCGTGGTGATTATGGCAAATCCCCCCTTGGGGGAGGCCTATGTCCAGCAGTGGATGTCTTTCGGCTGAAATGATGATGAATGATTATTGAACTTATTTTTTTATATATACGTAGTGACATTTAATTATTATTTTATACACAATGAAATGAATATTTACTTGTAAAGTATTATGTACGCCAAAATGTATCTGCAGAACTAGTGGAAATTCTAAATTTTGGTATGACAATCAATTAAATGTCGTAGAGTGGGGGATTGCTTGTCTGAGGGAGTACAAGCTAGAGTGCGGCGTGAGGCAAGGGGGGATTTCCTCACCCACTATTTTTAATGTATATATGGATAGCCTGATTGGCGAGCTCAGTAGCTTGCATGTAGGTTGTCATATTGATGGAGTCGCTGTCAATAATATAAGTTATGCCGACGACATGGTGCTGCTGGCCCCGTCAATTAGGGCTCTTCGTTATGTGCTTAGAGTTTGTGAGCGGTATGCCGAGAGTCCTGGTCTCAAGTATAATGCTGCCAAGAGTCATGGTCTCAAGTATAATGCTGCCAAGAGTCATGGTCTCAAGTATAATGCTGCCAAGAGTCATGGTCTCAAGTATAATGCTGCCAAGAGTCATGGTCTCAAGTATAATGCTGCCAAGAGTCATGGTCTGAAGTATAATGCTGCCAAGAGTTATGGTCTCAAGTATAATGCTGCCAAGAGTCATGGTTTCAAGTATAATGCGGCCAAGAGTCATGGTCTCAAGTATACTGCTGCCAAGAGTCATGGTCTCAAGTATAATGCTGCCAAGAGTCATGGTCTCAAGTATAATGCTGCCAAGAGTCATGGTCTCAAGTATAATGCTGCCAAGAGTCATGGTCTCAAGTATAATGCTGCCAAGAGTCATGGTCTCAAGTATAATGCTGCCAAGAGCGAGTGTATGTTATTTGGTCTTCGTGATAAGACTTCTTCGATTCGACTCACTAGAGTGAAAAAGGTTTAATATCTAGGGCACATTGTCACCGATGATCGAAGGGACAACGAGAACATTGAACGTGAACGCAGAGCGCTGGCGGTCCGGGGTAATATGTTGGCTCGCAGGTTTGCTCGTTGCTCAGCTGAAGTCAAGTTAGCGGTATTCAAAGCATATTGCCAATCTTTTTACACGAGCAGCCTGTGGGTTAATTATACTCAAAAGGCTTACAGCGCTCTGCGGGTACAATACAATAACGTCTTCAGGATGTTGTTGCGATTGCCGCGGTTCTGCAGTGCGTCCGCTCTGTTTGCCGAAGCGCGTACGGATGACTTTTACGCAATAAGATACAAGCGTGTGTCGTCACTATTGGGCAGAGTACGCGGCAGCAGCAACAACATTTTGAAGATTGTTTCGGGTAAATATCAGTGTCCGATACACTCGCTCTGGGTAAGCATCGTGGTTGGGAAAAAAAAAAATCTTTACCTACTAACATAGTTTATAAGCTCCTGTTGTTACTAACCATAATGGATCATGATATCTGAATTATAAATAAATAATAACAAATCATTTTACTGATAAGTTGTTCGAATGAGACCCCTTGTTTACGGATACACAAACATTGTCTTTTTAGGGTTCCGTACCCAAAGGGTAAAACGGGAACCCTATTACTAAGGCTCCGCCGTCTGTCTGCCTGTCTGTCTGTCTGTCCGTCTGCCACCAGGCTGTATCTCATGAACCGTGATAGTTAGACAATTGAAATTTTCACAGATGATGTATTTCTGTTGCCGCTATAACTAAAAATAGAATAAAATAAATATTTAAACGAGCAAAAAAATCCCGTTTGTTGTATGGGAGCCCCCATACAACAAACGGGATTTTTTTGCTCGTTTTTGCTCTATATTGATAACTGCAACAAGTAGACGCTTAGTGTGTAATGCATTTCATTCTACAGCGTGTTACGGAAAGGGTATAGCCATACAAACGGGGTGAAGAGTGTATCTGGTTAAGAAGCTCTGTACAAAATTTCAGCTCAAAAGTAATAACTTTGAAAATGCTTAATATTTTGTTTTTTCCATAGATATTTTAAATTTAAATCATAACAAACGTGTCACCGCACTACGAGGGTCAATAGTACACACGCACACACACTTGCGCCCAGTTTTGCAACACACACAGCTCTGCGCCGCATGTGGCGCGGCCCCTTTACCTACGATTTTAATTAAGGAAAACGTAATAATTACGTAAAAATTAAGAATAATAAGTTTGATAAATAAGGTTCACAGCGCTGAGCACTAATCTAGCTCGCCTTGTACTAGTGCGTGGAGTACGTTCAAAATATTCTAGCACAGCGTTTTCAAATCCCTCCTGCTTGGCCGACCTTCCGATGCAGGCTCATGGAGCGAACCCCAGGATGGAGTACAGACGTTGTACCACCCGGCTGAAACATGCCCTCGGCAGCGGCCGCCCAGCAACTGTTCTTCCGTCGATGAATCGCTGACGATACAGCTCTCGGGCAGCTCGCAGATTACCATCCGATCATCCAACTCCAACTCCAACGATCACACAACATCATCTCATAGTATTCGCTATTACGGCGCGTGACGACATTTTCACGACAATTCCACAACGATCACTGAAATATCTGATACACAACTTCGCACCGATACGGACAGAGAGCGACTAAAAAAAACACACGCAAAAAGTCGGTTATCCTACTCATCCTAGCCTACTGTCCTAGTACTAGGGTAACTGTCCTAATTATTGCTTTCGTAATTTTTTTCTATTAAATTAAGTAAATTTACCGACTTTACGACGCCAAACACGTCTTATGAAGCATCTTTCATGCATTACCCGAAATTGATAAATCCATTTGAAAATTAATTAGTTTATTTTGAGATGAACAAGTTAAGTCTTAGTTGCTAAACTTTGCTTAGGTACTTGGATATTGGGGATAATCAGGAAAATACACAACATTTTTGAGTATAAAACATAAGCACTTTGTTTAGGCCGGATATCAAAACGAAAAAATAATTTAATAAAATTCAGAAAAATAAGCGAAGTGCCGAGAATTGCCTCATTGACCTTAAACATCAATGTGTGGGTAACCTTTGTTATCCTACATATGATTGTAAAAGTACAGAAATTAGGGTTGCGTATTATTAATGTGCAATAATTTCCGTTACTTATGAAGTCCTAGTACTTTAAATAACTTCTCTTGCATATTTGAGACATTCGCTGATCACGGAAAATTTTATCATCGACGAACGATGGACAACGGGACAACTGTAAACAAACTAAACAAAGTGACGTGTTTGGATACATTTCTTTTTTATGTTATTTTATTTACACCGCTAGTAAATTTTCATTGAATAAGTAGGTTAACAATGAACATTACTAAAACAAAATTAAGTACTGAACCCTCTGGCATTATTTGTACCAGGACAAACATAACTTACGTAAGAAAGTTTTCTAGGGTTCATTATCAAATAAATGAAACCTTTTTATTTGTATTGAGTACTTTTTAGTTTCCTATTATTGAAATTCACAGTTTTGTCAGCCATTTAGTTACAGTGTCAAAAACAAAAAAAACGATGATTATGATAAAGGAGATTTATAGGAAAATTGTTATTATTCCTGAAATAAAAAAAATATTGAACTTTGATAACTGTTGAGTGTAGTCATTTAATTCATAGAAAATTTGGGCTATAGCGTTTAGTAGTGCCTATTATCTGATATTTAAAGTATGATTTAATGGTACTCCTACTGTACTATTAGTTACATACTCGGCGGTACGTTTTTTTACTAAAAAACAAAAACAATTTCATAAGTTACAATATTTTTTTTGTAGTACTTAACCCATTTGTGTTCAAGTGTTTGATATTTTGTGGAATAAAACTAACATGCGGAACCCATTTTGCAAATAGTACCAGGAGACACAAATCTTTTACAGACTTGTTTCTTTGTGTGTAGTTTATTGACACCGATCAGCTGTCTTGGTCTAGTGATGTGTAGAATTCAATTGGAAACATTTGATTTAAATTAGTTAAATGTTTCTAACTTCATAAATATTTAGGTATAGGTATACAAAAAATGTTGCCATGTAGTTTGTTATCACCAAAAGAATCCGTGCCTTTGATATGTATATACCCTTTCTGTAACACGCTGTATACTCACCTATAATCGGGTGATAACGGCCTCTTACTCACTCCAAAAGTTCGGGATATTTTTTATCATTTCTCATTTAAGTAAATTACATTTAAACATAATAATATATATATACTTTTGAAATCACCTTTTAAAGCCTTTCATTTTGATACCTCACTCGATAGGCTTGGGAGATATTTTTTTTTCGACACACCTTTTCGCGCCAAAAATCCGCCATTTTGATTTTTAATAATTTTAATATACCCAGTGACACTCGCGCAATAAAGACGAATCTAACGACATATCATCAATCAAAATCAGTTTAGCCGTTTAGTAGTTAAGAGGCAACATAGGGACAGACATACATACAGGTCAAACACATAACCCTCCTTTTTTGGCTTCGCCGCAGTCGTGTAAAAACGTATACACTGGCATCTAAACGAGCCACCCATTTTTTTAAGTCTGGTTTTAGGAACAACAAATTTGTGCTTGTTCCTAGTGTTTACATTATGGATATCACTGTATTTTTTAAACATATTAATATTTTTATGTGCATACAAAAGATTTTCATAAATATACTGAGAAGCTACAGTCATTATATTAATCTCTTTAAATTTGTCTCTGAGGGAGTGTCTGGGACTTAATTTATAAATTGAACGAATTGCCCTTTTTTGTAAAACAAAAATTGTCTGAATATCGGCGGCATTTCTTCACGACAGAATACCGTACGACATTACACTATGAAAATAACTAAAGTAGGTATACTATGCGGGCTGTCTCTAAATGAGTTAAATCACGAATTTTTCTAACTGCGGCTGCTGAGCTAAGCCTTTTTACCCGACTGCGGCGAAGACAAAAAAGGAGGGTTATGTGTTTGACCTGTATGTATGTATGTCCGTCCCTATGTTCCCTCGTAACTACTAAACGGCTGAACCGATTTTAATGAATAATATGTCGTTAGATTCGTCTTTACTGCGCGAGTGTCACTGAGTATATTAAAAATCAAGATTGTTGGCGCCAAAAGTGTATTCGAAAAAAAAAATCTCCCAAGCCATGTGGGAGAAATAATAAAAATAAAAAATATCTCCCGAGTATCAAAATGAAGGGTTTTAAAAGGCGATTACAAAAATATATTATAATTATTATATGTTTAAATGAGAAATGATAAAAAATCCAACCCGAACTTTTGGAGTGAGTGAGTAAGAGGCCGTTATCACCCGATTATAGTCATGTCTATAAATAAAAAATATCTAAAAACCCGACTGCGTAAAAAGTGAACTTAAAAAAGATGGAAACAAGATTTATATAAATTAATAAGTACTATAAACAATCTCATGCAGTCGGAGGCAATAGGTCGTTATTGTGAAGAAGATGCCTCCGACGTCGTGAGATTGTTTATAGTATTAATTTATACAGTGTGAGTCTTGATAATGTGCACATATCGAAATGAGGGAAACTTAGCTTAATTTTATCGACGGAAAAATATTAAAAAAAAACTAAAAAGCAGTTTAATTTTTATAGCATTTTTTAAATTTTTGACCCCTGTGTAAACAAATCGGTATAACTTTTAAACTAAACGATCGATCACGATGAAACAAACTCAGTAATGACTGGAAATAATAGGGCGTCTTCATAAAATAAAAACTAAAGAGAAAACTCGCCCTCGATTGAGTATTATTAGGGTGATAACAAACATCTGATATTTTTTCATACATTTTTATAATAATTGTAAAATATCTCAATAAAAGTCCCGATTACCTACCTACCTTTTTTATTACTTTAAATTATTTTCCATCGTATCAGCTTTCTAAAAGTAAAAATACCATGTTTATAACTCAATCACAACGTTTCCTATCAACTGTTAAAGAAAGGCCTTGCACTCGGCTACGTACTTTACTTTAGCAGGTAGAGACCCTTTTTTTGTAAAAAAAATAATTGATTAATATTTTTTTTAATATTTTTTCCGTCTATAAAATTAAGCTTAGTTTCCCTCATTTCGATATGTGCACATTATGAAGACTCACACTGTATAAATCTTGTTTCACAGCATCCTCTAAATAGGGAAGAGAAGTGATGATTTGGAATAACCACTTCGGCGTATAGCAGGAGCAATCGTAAAGAATCCTACAACCGACTGACGATGCGCACTTCGCAGTACTCTGTCTTAGGATTGGGTAAGACATGACTGTAGTAGGGAACGTGGCTTGTTAGAATCGTACCAGTGTCCTTAGTGGTCCTATGCGTTCAGGTCTAGCAATACACGCACGACGCTGACAGCGGCTGTGAAGCAGCCCCACGTCGCTTGGGGTGGGTCTGTGGTTTATTGTAAGGAAATCCATTAACGTAACTTAAAATAATATACTCCTTTGCCCCACCAAGCCTCCCCATTGTTGGGGCAAAGTGAAAGTCCTAAAATGTTGCAGCAGAATCTTGCTGGATTCTGCCCCACTAAAAAGAAAACATCTTCAGAGAAGCTGACGATGGCCCCCGGATATTAAGCACGAGATCTTTGGACGAAAACTACGCGGAAGACCAAGATGACGAGGACTCTACTCCGGTGCCAGTTGAAATCAGCGCAGTCTCTGAGCATACCGACGGCAAACACACCGGTGAAAACCCCAGTAAGTTCCGTTTGTTTGCTAATAGTTTAGATTGTCCAATTAGTTCAGCTTATAGGTACAGCAGCTCCGTGTGGTGCCGGACGTAAAGAATAGCACCATCCTATTTCTTCCCGTGGGTGTCGTAAAAGGCGACTAAGGGACTTATTAGAGAATGGGCAGCAGCGTTCTCTATGCATTTTAACAACATACTGCGATCGCCAACCCGCCTGCCAAGCGGGGCGATTATGGCATTGGGGGAGGCCTATGTCCAGCAATGGACGTCTTTCGGCTGCAATGATGCTGATGATGATACAGCAACTTGCAGATTGACGTAGAGTCTACTCACATTCGTCGGACTATTCACAATCATGAACGCACTTCTGAAGGCTGCCTAGCACACGGAGTTGAAGCGACCTCAACTCTGTGTTTATAATTTCATTACTTCGGGTGATGACGATGAGCAACAGATTCCCATTAATCAGTAAAACATAATACTGCCAATCCTGGCTTTCTACTCAAAATCTCTATTTATACCAAAGGGATAATGTAATTAAATGAAAAATATTTCTAGATTTAAGCGTCATGCAGTTCACCGTCTCAAACCAAGGCTCGCTACAAATGATCTTGAACCGTTACGTGTACTATCTGAAGCATACGAACAGGAACAACACGCGCCAGTGGCGCTGTGTGGACTATCTGAACAACGTCAAGTGTCCCGCGCATGTGTTCACTAAAGATGACGTCGTTGTGCAGAGGTGAGCTGTCAATATATTTATAGCCTATAATTTTTCCACCGCTGGGACCCAGGCTTTGCCTCTCTAAAAAGAAATGCTATGTACGTGGGTTCTATGATGTCACTTATTTTCTGCAGTTTTTTTTGGTTCTGAGACTGGGATAATTTCGGATTCCTCACGAAGTTTTCCATCACCATTATCCATGAAAAAAGTTGCGTTAAGAATGCTTGCACCCTCACAATGGGGACTATCGTTTGTGTTCACCAGTTGGCGCCACTGCAACTGGCGAGTAAAGTCCAGTCAGTATTTGATATGTTTAGTACCCATAACTTCATAAAATTATATTTTATTATACAGCGTGTTACGGAAAGGGTATATCCATACAAAAAAAAAAATTCAGCTCAAAAGGAATAACTTTGAAAATGATTAATATGCTTTTTTATTTCGATACTTTATTAAACTTAAATCACACGAATGGTGTTCAGTATAGGGCGGGATTTCAACACAAAAAAGACACAAAGTTACCGGTGTTCAGAGAACGTATATTCCAGCATTCGTACGTTGGGCATACTGAAAGTTAATAAAGTTAAAATTTAAATCATAATAAAAATTAATTCATAAGAATTGGCCACTTACAATAAAAAAATAAAAAAGCAGTTACGGAATTGGAAAATGGAACTCTCTGGGAACATGTTACTTTTTAATTTGCGAGACTGTCATTTGTTTTTTCGTTGTGGCGTCCTTATGGCGGCTCCACATTAGTGCCGTAAAGCTCCAAAAACAGGCGTGAACGAGAATGTGGACGGTTTTCGCGGGGTTCACGCGCATTCACGCCTGTTCCCCGACCAGAATCGGTATTTTGTCCCGTGACAAAGGGTACGCGCTCCGTTCGCGCGGCGTTCACGCGTACACATCCTCCACGGCCGTGCGAGTTTACTTTTAACATACGAGTAAATTTCTTAAATTCGCCACTGGGTTCAGAATGTAATTCTGATAACTGTTTCTCCATAGAAAGTCTGAAATTAATTTTATATAATTAATAAAGACTGTTCTAATCATCAATTCAAAACTTCACTACACAAGTACACAAACATACCTTGATCGGGTGCGATGTATTTCAGTCATCCACCATCTTCTTTTTTTCCAACGCTTTCTAATAACTTTCTTGTTTTGGACGTCTAAATAGTGATATGTTGCTGCAGCAAACAAAGTTATTGCAACAGCAGCTTCTACGTCCATTTCACGGCGGGTTTCACGAACAACTGTGAGCATCCCGTGAATGTGGAGGGCAGGACTTGTGCCGTGAATTCATGGCGTGAATTCACAGCACTAATGTGGAGTCGCCATTAGAAAATTGTGTGTCGCTATTACAATGCATTTAACTCGTGAAAATGTTTGCTTAATAATTTTTACGATTTTCGCTGTGACTTGAAGTCATCAAGAGAGTTGCCAGAGACTTCAATTGGCATTTGGTAATGAAGCCCAATGTCGCAGCTCTGTGTATTCGTGGTTCAGAGAATTTAGACGTGGACGTGATCATCTCCATGACGATGTAAGTAAAGGTCGGCCAGCGACGGCGGTTACAGAATCCAATATTGATATCGTACGAAAACTGATTAACATAACATAACATAATCAGCCTGTAATGTTCCCACTGCTGGGACACAGGCCTCCTCTCTTCGAGAGGGACTGGGCTGTAATCTACCACGCGGGCCCAGTGCGGGTTGGTAGATGTCACATGTCTTCGAATTTTTGGTTCTAGGACATGCCGGTGTCCTCACGATGTTTTCCTTCACCGTTTTGAGAGCAGTGGTGATGAAATTATTTACACAAAGTAAAGCGCCTGCCTGGGTTCGAACCCACGACCTACGACTCGTAAGTCGGAGCCTTTACCACTGGGCCACCACTGCTTCACGAAAACTGATTGAAACTGACAAAAGAATTACTTGTCAGCAAATTTGTACTGTATCAGGTATTGGAATGAGCTGTGCAAGTGCAAAATATTTTTCATGTGCATCTGAAGGTTCGGAAGCTTGTTTTACGAGCAATAAATCGGCGGTGAATGCGTTTCAAGAAGCCATTGAAGAGGTCCCTAAGGAAGACTGACCCAAATGCTTTTTACAATGGTTCTAGCGAATCCAAAAATCTATAAATTGTGACGGCATATACTTTGAAAAACAATAAATGTTTCATAAGTGTAATATCTGGTCTTATTTATCAGAATCCAGAAACTTTCAGTATGACATATGTATTGATACAATATCATAAACGCGCTCACCACGCCAATACTAAAGCTGTCATAAACAGTATTGGGGAAAAATATTGGATAACAGCTGCGACGTACAGTCAAATCAGCCGTATCCAAATGTCAGCTTTATCTTGTCCGCCGCGCTCGCCCTTCGTTACCCGAGATGGGAGATCTACCGGCCGCTAGACTTGTAAATACAAGAAGAGCTTTCGTACATTGTGGGGTAGATTATTTTGGTCCAATGGAAGTTGCCATAGGAAGGCGTCGTGATAAAAGATGGGGCGTTATTTTTACTTGCCTTGTCACTCGCGGTGTTCACATTGAACTCGCGTCTTCACTATCGGCTGACTCAGCCATACTGCAATCCGACATTTAAAAGCTCGCCGTGGACAACCCTCTATCATGTTCAGCGATAGAGGCACGAACTATGTAGGTGCTGAAGCAGAGCTGGACGCTGTCATTCAAGGAATGGAGAGCGGCTAAATTCATGATTTCTTCGTTACCAAGGACATTTCTTGGCAATTTAACCCTCCTGCAGCCCCGCAAAGGGCTGGGTGCTGGGAGCGGCTTGTCCGCAGTAAAGACCGCACTGAGAGTTACTCTGTTGGCGCGGGCACCAAAAGAGGAGTTGCTAATGACATTGATGGCTGAGGTAGAAATGACTCTGAACAGTAGGCCATTAACTTTTGTGGGTACGGACCCCGATGGGCCCTTTGCTCATACCCCCAATCATTTACTGATAGGTACAGCTACCGGTGCATCCACATTAGGTAGCTTTGATGCATCGGACTTAAAAGAACTTTGTGTAAATACTTTTAGTCGGGTTGAACGACATTGGTCAAGTCTGATATTCGTCAAGTCGGCAATTTAATAATATACGTGACCCAAATGCTACGCCGAGTTCTTTTCACAATTAAACACGCAATTTAATGAAACTTTTGCACTAAAGACTAAAAGGGTTGAACGACATTGGTCAAGTCTGATATTCGTCAAATCGGCAATTCGTCAAATTTGATATTGGTCAAAGCTGTAGTTCGTCAAATCGTCTTTTTGTCCAATTATGACATTTGCCAAATACGCTATTGGTCAAGTCAATGTACAGTCGATGTAAACATGCGTTTTGAATTCACATAATTCACATAACTTACTTGTAGGAACTTACAAAAGGAAAAATCGCTTGCTGTAAGTTCCTATTTACATCATTAAAGTGTAGTAAATAGTAATTGAGTATTCTGAGGTTTAATTATTTGTTTAGATCGTTAGCATTACCTCCTCCTCTTTATTATTAAAAAAAAGAAGCTTATTTGAATTTTTTGGAAAGTCAAAGTCAAATTGTTTATTTCAAATAGGCACATAAAAGGCACTTTTGAACGTCAATATTTACAAAAAAAAAATAGAATTGATTCTAGTCGCCCCTTCCAAAATGTAGTTTCGTATGGAGAAGAATTGGCAAGAAACTCCACCGGTACTCTTTTAAAATCTTGTACAATATTTTCATAGGTACATTAATTATATAATTATATGTGAAGACGATGCACCTAGAATAAAATTACTATACCACAATAGGTAATAAAAAGAGTTAAGAATGAAGCAATGACAGATAAATTAATTAGGTGATAGAACATGGTGCTCACATTTACAAAAATTGTAAAAAAATATATACGATTTCCTAAAAAATAACAATAATATCAGTGTGAGTTAAGGTATGTAGAAAGGAATGTAGGAGCAAAATGTATTGTTTGTCCACAGACTGTGATCAGATGGCAACTTATTTACAATTTATTTATGTAAGTAATCACAATTACAAAAAACATTATCTAAACAAGTGGCAGAAGAAGCTGTCACTCGGGTTGGTTCAATAAAACATTTGACAAATCAAATGACCCAAAAAGACTTAATAGTCTAACAGTATTCGAGTTATTTTCTAATACATTGATGTTAAAATCACCACATACGATTATTGACTTACTACTAGCACTAAGTTTCTTTAGCACATCTTCCATTACAGGATCAAACACAGATAGATTCTGATAACTTGGAGGTCTGCATACACATACTATAACATGCTTATCAAGCTCAACACAGGACAATTCAATGGTGTGTTCAACACACAGTCAGACGATGTCTTTTCGTTGTTTCGATTTAATATAATTTTTTACTAATATCAATGACCCGCCATGTATCATACGTTTACGGCTGAAATGGCTAACTACACAATAATTTTCATAGTTAATTGACGATACTTGATGTTCTTTCAACCAATGTTTTGTTAAACAAATGACATCAAACTTGGTATTTTATAAAAACAATTCTATTTTCAGTAATTTGGAAGAGCAAATTATTTAGAAGAGCTTGGATATGATGATTAAATAATTTTAAAGTATGTTGCACTCCCTTTGGTTTTTTATTATGAGTAATAATATTGCCAGAACATACCTTTCTATTATTCTCTAATAATAATTGGTTATTTGAAGGGGTAGCTTCTGTTGTCTTACTAACTAGTTTAAATTGTTATCCGGAGTGACCTTCACAACTAAAACTGAAGAGTCTAGAATGCCCGTGAGTTCCAGCGGGCAGAGAATACCCTATCTGACTGGTAGTGGCCTCCAAGGATGTTGGTGTTATAGGTGGATCCTCCTTCGTACAACATAATGATTCATAATTAATCACTGTGTTGTTAGTATATCTAGACAACACAGACTCGTCACTAATACTAGTTATATTAGCTATAACCTCATTTATATTATATGCTATCAACATAGAAATCATATGTCTACATTCCCAAGACAGAGATAAAGTTCTCCGAGTTAACTTAAAACCACTAACAAACATGTTAAGTGTCAAAATACAATAATTTGTCACTATGACAACATGTCAGCATGTGAATAGTACTATAAAGCACACAACATGATCACACCATCCACTATGTCCTTTCTGTTATTAGGTAATAGTACTGGTATTACCTACCAGTACTATTACCTAATAACAAAACCATTGTAGAATAATTATCTAGGTTTGTGTTTGCTATTCTTTTAATCATTTGTTTAAAAGTTATGTTATGATATCTATGATTGGTAAAACTATGGCTAAGGTAATTGAGTAGCATTTTTCCAAAGCCAGAACCTAATTCGTTACAAATAATGGTTGATTTAATATTCTGTGTATTAACACAGGTCTCTGCTGGAAGAGCCAACAACGGAGGCAAGTCAGGCTGAGGCTGAGGAGGTGGTTGTTGGTTGGCACAGCTGCACGAGAGATTATTAGTCAGAGACTCATAGCTCTCTGCATTGCACTTCACCAACTCCAGTAGTTCCCCAGACTCAAACAACCGCTCACTGTTGTTGTTGTGAAGTCTCATATTTCTCAAAAATATCCTTTAGAAAGTGCTCCTTGTGTAGTATATCATTATTATAGGAGCTTAGTATCAATATCATACTTTTCCCTACATTCATCTAGTTCAACAGTACAACTATTTAAACTTTTTGAAAGGATAACGCGTTCCTTTCTAAGGGAAATATTCAATTATAAAAGATTTTGTTTTTTCATTTTGAAATGTATGTTACCGGCCAAACCCGATTTTCGGATGAACTAGTTTCGCCTAGGCCAAACCAGTTCTCTCTACACACGATAGGACAAACCAGTATCGCCTAGGCCAAACTCGTTCATCCCGTTACCGATAGGATAAACCAGTTTAAACTAGGTCGGATCGGCTTATCCTAGTTAGAATTTACATGCTTTAGGATAAACTGCTACGTCCTAGTCTGAACTTATTTTACCTAGTCGGAACGCATGTCGCTGTCTGTAAGAACGGGAAATCCCCGAATCATCTCTGGCTCGCCCCTCGCGCCCCTCAACCCCTCTTCGCTCGCCCTGTCCGTTGATTTGAACGGTATTTTGCATCGACTGGTTGCGTTTACAACATTTTATTATAATACTAGTATAATTATTGTGAGGCGTTTTATCATGGATGAGCCTTCGTGTAGTAGACAAGCCGATCAATAGCTGTGGAGAGACAAGTTTTTGGAGGAAATTTTGCAGAGTGAAAACAAAAAGTCTTCTCATTATAATGTGTTATCAGTAAACGAATATGCGGATTTGGTTGAACAAGTAGAAGACGCGGCAAAGTTGGAAAAAAGAACATCATTACAAAAAAGAAGACAGAAACGATTTGCTGTTTTGAAAATTAGTGATGTGAAAAAACTCATTGCACGGTGTGAAGGGAATATAAAATACTTTCTTCCAGCTAATGAACTTTATGATGTGATTGACGCAGCTCATGTAGCTGGGTGGTCGTGACAGGATGTTAGCCGAGACATCAGAAAAATATGCCAATATGACAAAGGAAATGATAGGCCTCTATTTATCAATGTGTGATGTTTGTCAACTAAAGAAGACAAAAAAGAAAAGAGGGCTAGTTTCAAAGCCAATTCTTCATTCGGAAATGAATAGCAGATGCCAGGTCGATTTGATTGATTTCCAAACACAACCAACGGGAATTTTAAATTCATTCTGCTTTACCAAGACCATCTCACAAAATTGGTCTCCTTCGTGCGTTAACATCAAAGAGGGCTGAAGAAGTGGCTTATCATTTGAATGACATATTCCTAACTGTAGGAGCGCCGTGCATTCTTCAATCTGATAATGGCAGAGAATTTGTCAATAAATGAACTCGCACATCTTTGGTCAGAACTGAAAATTGTGCATGGAAAACCAAGGCACAGCCAAAGTCAGGGTTCTGTTGAACGTGCCAACCAAGACATTGAAAATATGATAAGTTCTTGGTTAAAGGACAGCAATTCGACGAAGTGGTCGGAAGGATTAAGGTACATTCTGGCATAAAACAATCACCTTACAAAGCATTATTTGGAATCGAACCTAGAGTAGGATTTTCCACTTCCTCGTTGCCTCAAGAAATCATAAATGATATTCAGGATGAAGATGACCTAAAGAAGGCAATCGAAGATGACTATCAGCAAAACTGAACAGTACGAAGATGACTATCAGCAATACTGAACAGTACGAAGATGACTATCAGCAATACTGAACAGTACGAAGATGACTATCAGCAATACTGAACAGTACGAAGAAGACTATCAGCAATACTGAACAGTACGAAGATGACTATCAGCAATACTGAACAGTACGAAGATGATTATCAGCAATACTGAACAGTACGAAGATGACTATCAGCAATACTGAACAGTACGAAGACAATGATGATGATAACATTGTGAACATTTACACAAACGACATTCAAAATGCTAGAAAAATAGCGACAGAAAATTTAAAAACCGGCCAAGTACGAGTCGGACTCGCGCACGAAGGGTTCCGTACCATTATCTATAAAAATGGCAAAAAAATCACGTTTGTTGTATGGGAGCCCTTAAATATTTATTTTATTCTGTTTTTTAGTATTTGTTGTTATAGCGGCAACAGAAATACATCATCTGTGAAAATTTCAACTGTCTTAACTATCACGGTTCATGAGATACAGCCTGGTGACAGACGGACAGACAGACAGACAGACAGACAGACGGCGGAGCCTTAGTAATAGGGTTCCCGTTTTACCCTTCGGGTACAGAACCCTAAAAAGCAAGCTATTAATATTAATAAATATATATATATATATATATAAATATATATATGTCGGATCGTCAGGATTTTACTCAGTTAGATACAGACATCATGTGGGCAGAAGTTGGGTTTCGTGCAATGAAAACACACTGGGTGCGATACACAGCGTTTAATGAAATTTCAAATTGACACAATCTCTACACATTTTAACTTCCATAATAACCGAGTATAACGAATCGAGTACAGTTCCGCGACGTCAAGTCCGATGCGTTCAGACCAAAGACTGAATCTTGAATGTCCTCCTCGCCGTCGGCTCAAAACATCACGACTCTGTAAAAGCGCGCCAGTGGTGTGGGTAGATGACGTCATGTCGCCAGTAGTGGCGCGCTTGCGACTCGTTACGTGTCCGTACTAAATGACCGGATCCGACACGGCCATCCTGCGATGCACACGTCCTCGTGTGTTTTTATCTGGAAAATACAAAATCTCGCCACAGTATCTGCTCGTCCAATCCTGACTAATATGAAGACTGACTCTTTAACTTGGACTTTACTTTTTAAAGTCCGTTTTTAATTTCCAAGCAATTTGAACCAACAATTTAGAAACTTTAAACTAGACTAACCTATGAATTGAATCTATCTAGTTTCAAGATTACCGAGACCAAGCACAACTTGAAAATAACAGTTGTCAAACAAAAGGTTCCTCTAAGTCTCCATCATATTTACTCAGCCACCACCCATATCGTCATCACCTCATGTGATACGACCACACACATCACATAGAGTCTGCGACTCCCAGGTCAGTACAAGACCAAAACAACAATAGTCTCCATTGAGACCTAGGTCCCCGCCGTACCACCAGCTGCCCATCGCCCCCTGAACAGCTCACAAGTGAGCTGCAGTTACGACTACAGACTAGTGCGTACGGTGCGACCAAATAGCCATGGTATGTGTCTACTACTCGGTGGAGGTACTTTCATCACCGTCCTCTACGTTTAACTGATTAGGAACATTACTTAGAGGCATCTTTCGTATTTGTAAGCGTATTTGTAAGTACGCTTGTTAAATAGAGATTTTAAAACATACCGATCGCCATCAAATATGGTCAAATTGGGAATAATCGAAAATTCAACAATCAATACTCTGGGCCATGTACCATAGTCGTTCGAATCAACCTTTAAAACTCTACAACAACAAAAACTGCCAAGCTTACAGAAACCCTCGAGTAAAACCTCTAACGCCACGGCTCTCCAGCCGACCAGCAATCGCATTGCTCTCACATCCAGCGCATGGATCAAAACTTCTGTTCGCATATCCATCAAGTGGATCGCCCGTGTGCATCACCCATTGACTACACACTACGGTCTATCCAGACCCCGACCTCCGCCAGAGTTAAACGCGCATCGCGCACCCACGGACTACTTGAGTTGCCTCAAGAGACACCGAGTTCTACCGGGCTACGACTACGTAATAACCACTAGTACGGTCGAACACAATACGGCCGATAGAATCCTTTACTCGACCTTCTACCACAACTTAAGCTTGCTCATTATCAAAATCCTTATCAACATCAACATCAACATCGACTGGTACGTGACCCGCTGGCATCTTCCTAAGCCTATCGTGTGCGTATTTGTATGTACGGTTCAAGAACCTCTTATAACTTCAAACGGTCCTTAAAATTTTTGATTTAACTTTGTAAAGTAATTTGAATCATGGAGTCGTGAAATTTGGTCAGAAATCAACGGTAATGGATAACGATCTGTCACTGTATTATTATTAAGCTCTCTATAATCTATGCACATACGATCTGATCCATCATACGGCGAACTACTAATTATTTTAGCTTGCAACAATTCATTAAACCCTATCGCGCATGATTCTACGTTCGTCCGGAGACAATCTGTAAGGACGTATTTGCACTGTACGATTAAGGTCTATCAATCTTACTTCCAACTAGGCATTGCAATCTAATATTGGAATATTGCTAATTCGAACATTATTCGAATAATTCCAATATCATTCGAACAAGGCTGAAAAAGTATTCGAATACTAAAAATTATCGAATATTTGCAATCCCTACCTCCAACTCACCAGTGTTAACACGCGTTGTCGAATAACCGTTAATAAAAAGTCGGAGTATAATTCTAAGATGTTTACAAGGTCACGTCTTCTATCAAATCAATTCTATCAAAATTATTCTTTATTGCCGTAGTCTGAACTTAGCTTTACACTCGTTTATAGTTTTCTCTCTAGTCAAAATTAATTCAG
Source organism: Tiliacea aurago (assembly GCA_948098905.1). NCBI lineage: Eukaryota > Metazoa > Arthropoda > Insecta > Lepidoptera > Noctuidae > Tiliacea > Tiliacea aurago. The sequence goes on from OX402583.1 coordinate 28,513,826, forward strand.
TTGCAGTCATGCTTATACAAAAACCGTTATTCAAAATCTCTTGACCTAATAGGATGTTACTACGCAAGTACTTAACTGGCAAAACGTGGAATAGAATTTCAGTCGCGAAATAGTTATTTTCTACCAGACACAGCAATAGCAAAGTACTATGAACTTTTTGATTGCCTATACTAACTAAAGTCTACAAGTAATACTCTCCTTCATTAAATAACATTCAGCACCAGAATCAAAATCGAATTTGATACACTCACCAAAATGCTTTAATGTTCCTTATGGAGGCTCGACGATGCAAAGTTGGACTCGTTTCTCCGCCGTTAGACCCGCCCGCTGTGGTACAGCAGCGCTGGTCCCCGCCCGCTGTGGTACAGCAGCGCTGGTCCCCGCCCGCTGTGGTACAGCAGCGCTGGTCCCCGCCCGCTGTGGTACAGCAGCGCTGGTCCCCGCCCGCTGTGGTACAGCAGCGCTGGTCCCCGCCCGCTGTGGTACAGCAGCGCTGGTCCCGGCCGCTGTGGTACAGCAGTGCTGGAGCAGCCCACCGCGCAGCAACCGGCGATGCGGCCCGGCGCGCCACACCCGAAGCACACCAGTGAGCCGCCGCTGGCTTGCAATGCGCCCATTTTTTTTTTGTAGCTGTTTAGGTTATCTGCGACAGCCATGTAGATGCGGAGATGAAGGACTCCCCTTCAACGCCTTGCTTATTGTCAAAATAAGCTGGCTTCCTTCCACTGCACTCCCGTCGAAACAGCTCAGCATTAGCGCACCATGATCGCGCATCGGAATCTGGTTTGTCGAGGTCGAATTCCGGAAACACCAACTTGCTATTCACTGGCTGGGTTTTTGTCGTTGCCCCGGTGCCCGTAGCAGGCACAGACAACGGCTTCTTAAAGTCTTTCTTCTTCGTTGGTTTTTCATTTCAAAAAGTAACCGCCACTATTGTTACTGTCACTTTTCCCGCGTGTCATATCTCATTAGCACGATTTGATCCCACTTCTGATGTCGGATCTTCAGGATTTTACTCAGTTAGATACAGACATCATGTGGGCAGAAGTTGGGTTTCGTGCAATGAAAACACACTGGGTGCGATACACAGCGTTTAATGAAATTTCAAATTGACACAATCTCTACACATTTTAACTTCCATAATAACCGAGCATAACGAATCGAGTACAGTTCCGCGACGTCAAGTCCGATGCGATCAGACCAAACACTGAATCTTGAATGTCCTCCTCGCCGTCGGCTCAAAACATCACTACTCTGTAAAAGCGCGCCAGTGGTGTGGGTAGATGACGTCATGTCGCCAGTAGTGGCGCGCTTGCGACTCGTTACGTGTCCGTACTAATGGCCGGATCCGACATATATATATAAATATATATATATATATAAATATATATTATATATCCTAGATTCCTGGACCTCCTAGATTAAAAAGTGTTCCACAGAACGGTCCCCCGACAGCAATGATAATTTTATTTATCTGTTTAGTCAGCGAGTCTATTCTCAATCTTGTTTCGGTCTTTTTAGTGCATTACTTTTAAATTGTCTTTTTTGCAGTCGGGTTTTTGATTTTTTAAGTTATTTATTTTATTTTAGACTTTTTAGTGTCCAGGCACACTCTTATGAACAAAAACTGTGTTACTTATATAAGTCGGGCAAAACAAACTACACACATCCCAAGGCTTATAGGCCTATTAGCCCCACATCTTTCCTACTAAAAACCCTGGAGACGCTGTGATAGAAACATTCGAGACGGACCTCTTCAGGTAAAACCACTTCATAAACAACAGCATGCGTACTCCACAGGTAAATCAACAGAATCCGCGTTACACAGTGTGGTCTCCAAGATTGAATGGGCAGTAGACCACAAATTCTCATCACTGGCCACCTTCATTGGTATCGAGAGCGACTTTGACAAAACCATGTTCAACAGTATTAACATGGCTCTATACAGACACAACATAGACTCGACCCTAAGTGGCTGGATCACCAATATTCACAAACTGAGAGGTGTACAAGTCACTGTAAATGACACTACAAGTCCCATCGCATCGTAGCGAAGGGCTTGCCGCAAGGGGGCGTCCTCTCGCCGCTTCTATGGAACCCGATTGTAGGCAGCCTCATCAAAACACTCAATGACAAAGGAAGAAGATGAACATCATCAACAACTGCATCACCCTGTGACAAAGCCCCGAAACTACACTTGTTTGAGAAGCATTAAAACTCACAGAAGAACGGTTTGACTACTCAGACCCGAAAGAGATGAGAGTATAATCGACGGATCAAAGACCGACTCCGAAAGCGGAGTTTGAGTTTTCTCACACGATTTCAACATAAATATATCCAGCCCGCTGGGAATGATCAACACCGTCTACCAGGCGGAATACGTGGTCATTATACAAGCGGCTTACGCCATAGAAGCCAGGATAGTTACGGACACCCTTATACGTATACTCTCCAATAGTGCCTCAGTACTTCAATCCTTAGGGAAAAATATATTACCTCGAGACTAACACTAGAATCTCACAGTGCACTGGAACGGGTGACAGTGTGCAACCGTAACACAATGACACTGTAATGGATAAAAGATCATAGCGGATCTCTAGGTAACGACACAGCTGACGAACTAGCTAGGAGAGCATCCAGCGCGTCAGTCTGTGGACTCGAACCTATCGTAACCATTCCCTTCAACCAACTACGCAGGAGGCTACAGGAGTTAACCCACACACAAGGGGAGAACTGGTTTACCTCGACACCAGGCTGCAGGCAATCCAGGGAAGCTATGCCATCCTTAGATGGCAGGCTAACCAGGCGTTTGCTACGCCTGGACAAGAACGGCCTGTGCCGGGTGGCGGGGACCAACACGGGATACTGCTCACTAAACAAACACTTCCACACAACAGACATAACGGACAGCCCTTTGTGCAGGGCTTGCATGGAGGCTAAAGAAACCGTTATGTATGTGCTCTTTGAATGCACAGGCGTCACCCAGATGAGAACAGAAACCCTCGGGTCACCCAGATCCTTCACAGATATCCTAAGCAGACCAGGAGACCTAATCAATTTCTGCAGGGAGGTGGGCTGGTTGGAATGACCAACTGACTGCCGCCATGGCCCACGCACAATGGTCCACATGAAGAACTAAGTGCGGAAACCAAACCCTCTAACATAGATATAAGTCAGGTAAAATGTAGAGATGATTGATTGCATGCCAAACAAAACAGACAAATGGAAATTACAATTTACGTAAGCGGTTAATTCTTCAAGAGAATTTTGATCAACACACACATTTCAATGATGAATAAACAAAATTTTTATTTGTTTCATTTTAAATATGATTGGGCTACGGAATAGTTAAAATTATTCTATATTTCATTATGATAGCACGAGGTCCGACACAAACGGCCCATTTTTACGCTATCAAAAACTTTTTAAACCAATGTATTATTCCTATTTAAATTTAAACATTATAACTTATGTATATTTTTGTAATCCCCTTTTAATTTCCTTTATTTTGATACCCTACTCGATAAGTTTGGTTAAACTATTTTTATGAATGTATTACTATTTCGCGCTAAAAATCCGCTATTTTGTTTTTTTTTTTTTGAAACACCTATCTAAGGACACTTGGATTTTTAAGACGAATATCGATACCATAACTGTCGAAATCCATACAGCAGATTGGAAGATACGAAGTAATATAGAAATTTACAACAAACAAAGAAATATACATACAAGATACGCGCGAAAAACATAACCCTTCCTTGGCAGTCGGGTAAAAAACAAATGCAATACGTCACAATAAACACGACATTTTCTTTTTGAATCGGTCCTCTTTTCATTAAATGCTTAAAATGTATTCCAAAATAATAATTTAAATTATTATGACGCAACGCGTGACCTAAATAAAGATTTTATTTTATCACACATATCATACAATACCTATTATCACGTATTCTAAAAAACAAATCTGTACCTACAATACTTACATAATTATCTTCTTCATTTAAATGTTTGCTGGCAGGTATATTATATAATGTTTTTTTTTACGTAGTACTATTGCTTATTCTGTAGTATTCTGTGGTAGTAGCAACATTCGGAAATGAAGTGCAGTGGCAGTGACATATACGTGGAAAATACATACAAAGTAAAAACAATACTTTTATTTTTGATCTCCGAAATCCGAGAATCTTTTTCATAACAAAAACGAAAATCTGATTGAAAAAATAGTAGTAATTTTATGAACTAAATTTGGTTGTGACACGCTCCCCCGCAAGTTGGTACTGCACAACGGCATTCTCCTTTGCAATTGTTACAAACTACGAAAGTTAAATACACCGAAATCAATGAGACACTTGAGCTTGAATTTGGGAAACTAATCCATCGATATTTGGATTAATTCCACTGATACAAAGACGTAAAGAATTTTCCAAATTATCATCAGTCAGTCTTGTACGATGTGTTGATTTATTAACTTTCATCAATGAAAAGAACTGTTCGCATTTATAAGTACTGCCAAACGCACAAGTCAATCTTCTTGCGAATTTTCTAAGCTGCGGAAAATTGTCTTCTTCTAGGTATTTTTTGTAGAAATCGCACAACTCTACCGTCTTCTAATTTTAATTTTAGGAGTGAGTTTTCTTGAATCTCGATCAACTCCATTTGTAAGTGTATTGGAGCATTTTGTACATTACATTTTGTAGGAGTAGCAAATAAACTGAAACAGTCTTCCATGTTTTTGAAGTCGCTAAATCTGTTCGAAAATTGTTCCGACAGTAACTTGAGTTCTTCAGCATATTGAGCATATGCAATATTTTCATACGCAGAGAGCGTGTTGAAATGGTAACTATTACCAGACAGCATCTGTGACTCCCACAAGCGTAGTTTGATCTGAAACGCTTTCAAATGGCTGTACAAATCATTTACTAACTGTCCTTGTTTTTGAAGTTTCAAATTTAAATCATTCAAATAGCCTGTAAGATCGACCAGAAATGCTAAGTCACATATCCATTTTGGGTCACTTAATTCAGATAGCGGTTTAATTTTTTATTTTCATAAAGTCTGCTATCTCATTTCTAAGCTCGTAAAACCGTTTCAAAATTTTTCCTTTGTTCAGCCATCTGACGTCACAGTAATATGTTACGTCGTTATATTCAGCTGATATTTCATCCTTAAACGCCTTGAACTGACGATGGTTAAGCCCTCGGGATCGAATAAAGATGATGGATTTTACTACCACATTCATAACATACTGGAGTTGAATGGACTTAGAACACAAGTTCTGTTGGTGGATAATGCAATGAAGGACTATCAAATCATCTTTTTGCACATTTAATTATGTTGCTTTTTCATTGAAACCTTTACGTAAGCCGACCATAGAAGGTGCACCATCAGTGCATACTACAATTAATTTTGACTATGGCAAGCCAAAGCTTGTGAATACCTTTTGAACTTCAATAAAAATATCCTCTCCTGTAGTGGTTCGTTTAAGCGGCTGTAAAGCAAGCAATTCCTCAGTAACAGTGAACTCCTTATCAACACCTCGAATAAATATAGCCAGTTGAGCTGTGTCAGACAAGTCGGTGCTCTCGTCTAATGCTATGGAAAATGATTCAAAACCAGCCATACGGTCAGTCAATGTTGTTTTTATATAATTAGCCATCGTTTCTATACGTCGAACAACAGTTCGTCTTGACAAACTAATTTTTTCAAATTCATTTTTCTTTTCGGGACACAAAATACTGCAAACTTCTAACATACACTCCTTGATAAATTCTCCTTCGGCAAATGGTTTTAATGCCTTTGCTAATTTTGAGCTAACTATAAAACTAGCTTTCACAACATTATCAAGTTGTGTTCTTTGTTTATGAAACATTTGTTGCTGTTTTTCCAAATTTGCGGTAAGCTTCTGGATTTTGTCTGTTCTTAATTGTCCTGTCAGTGAGTGCAGCGTAGCATGCTTAGTTGAGTAATGCCTCTTTATATTGAATTCTTTCATTACTGAAATGGATTCATTACACAGCAAACAAATAGGCTTACCATTGTGCAAGATAAAAAAGAATTCTTCAGTTCATTTTTCTTGAAACTGGCGACCCTCTGTATCTACTTTTCGTTTCTTTCCAACAGACATTATTTTTGTTTACTTTTCGTTCAATAAACTTAATAACAAACTATAGTTAGTAACCACTCAAGATGCACACAAAGTCACAAAGCATGTTGACGGCTCGAGCAGTTCGCTAGGATATCGCTTGTCCAAGTTATCACCTCGGTAGCTCAAATAGAACTGAACTAACGTTCGGGCCATCCAGTAAGTGGGTTATATAGGCAAAATGAAGGAATAATCTGGAATAAACTAGGTTAGAATAATTGAGAAGCTTATAAATCTTTCGATGTGTCGCCCGTGAGGCGGCAAACCTCAAAGAATTTGATTGAGCAAGCCGAGTGGCGGCGATTATCAAAGAGTGAGGCGGCAAACATCAAAGGATTTGATGTTTGCCGCCTCACGGTCACTCCCGTGAGTAATACCTAATGTAATATTTATTAAATTGGGTTTTTTCAAAATGTCTCGCGGGCCGGATAATATCTTACAGCGGGCCGGTTGTTGCCCATATATGTCCTAAAGCATGTAAATTCTAACTACTAACTAGGATAAACTAGGCTATACTGGTTTGTCCTATCGTGTGTAGAGAGAACTGGTTTTGTCTAGGCGAAACTAGTTCATCCGAAAATCGGATTTGGCCGATAACATATAAAGTTATACCCTCTCCGTAACACGCTGTATTTCAAAACTTCAAATGAAGGTTTACATTATAATAATCATAATCATAATATTTATTTGACCAAAAGAATAACAACCAAACAACAAATTTTACACAAGAACTTATTTTTAAGAATCTAAGATTACATATCCAATTTCCGTTCCTGAGTGCACAATAATAAATTCACGGTTGTTACGAAACCGATTCACCCTGACCCCCGTACTAGTTATAAACTGTATTACGGTGGGACAGCTTCCTCGTTCTCTGTTTACAATAATTAAAATAAGCCGTTTTGAGAGAAAATAATTAGATAATCTCACTTTTAAATTAATACAAAGCAAAACTGTGGGTAAAATGCATCACACATACAAATTGTTCTTAACTTGATTTTTACTTTGTAGGTAGTAGCGTAAGTTCACATAGTATATGTAAAATTTTTAGATGTTACGTTTGTACAAATATTTGTATTGTTTTCTTATTATCTACTTTATATAAAACCACAAAAATAACTGATTTTAAGAGATTAAGTATAAGTAAACTAAAACTAAAAATAATTAAGTTTTTTTTTTTTCTTATTTTTAAGTGCCAATTTTGTATTTTCTTGTATAGAATGTGTGTGTGTGTGTGTGTATCTGTGCATGTGTGCGAGTATGAGTGTGTGACATTACATCATCTCAAAATATTTTCCACTTCATAGTAATCTATTTCTTTAAGGAATTCATCAACAGACTCGCGACAGCTAAGATCTCTTATTTTTAGTTTTTTGCTTATTTTATTATGTATGCTGGGACCAAGATAATTTGGAAAGGTCTGAGCAAACCTAGTCTTACATTTGGGAGTATTGTAAACTATATCCAACCTTCGCTTAGTCCCGAAGTCAGGTTTCACTTTGTGTTGTGCCATAATTAAAAGGCGGATGAATATTTTCCGTACAGAAAGTACATTACTTTCTTTATATAAGAGATCAGTAGGATACCTGTAGTTTTTAAAACACATTACCTTAAGTAGCGCACGTTGAGCTCTTTCTACTACCAATAAGGTCGTTTTTGATGTACCACCCCAGACAATTAGACAGTAGCTTACAATAGACTGACAAAGTGAGTAATGCACAGTAGTGCGTAATTCCATTGAACAAGCATTTCTTAGCATTTTAAAGATGCTAAGAAATGCTTGTTCAGTGTAAGAAATAAGTTTTCGTAAACTTAATTTTTTGGCTTGTTCCTTCCAGTTAAGATACTGGTCAACCACAACACCGAGATATTTAGTGGAGGTGGTATTGATAATGCCGTAACAGGTACATGTTAGTGCGTTAAGACATTTATGTACTTTTATGTCCATGTTTGCTGGAGGCTGAGTTTTAATTGATGTACTGAAGGAGATATACATGGTTTTCTGGGTATTCAAAGTTAGCAAATTGTTATCCAGCCATGTTGCCACTGAACGCATTACTTGATTTGCTATGTTATTTATATCCACCCATGTTTTTGCTCTAAACAATAAAACGGTGTCATCAGCAAATGTGACAATTTGCCCCTTCGCCATAAAAAGATCACATAGGTCATTAATGTAAATCAAAAAGAGCGTTGGGCCTAGCACGCTTCCTTGTGGGACTCCGTATATCATATCGACCTCTTCGCTATAGTCATCATTAATCTTCACACTCTGTTTGCGATTTTTGTTTGTTTTATAATGTTCCATGTTGTGTTAATGTTTATATTGACAAGAATGGAGTATACAAATATTATTGTTTCTGTACTACCAAATTAGGTCCTAAATTGTCATAATTAATCAGGAATGGCACAATCTTCACAACAATTATTTTGAATAATTATTAAAAATCCGCGATAGCTAATACCGCAAACAGTGAACGTCCACTAACATTTAATATTTCTAGAGCTTACTCTACAGCAGCGCCTCTAGCGGCGACTTCAAGCGCGATAGGGCTCATTTGAGGACGCTTTGAGATCATCCTTTTAAGTAACTTCTAGAATACGATATAGCTGATAATTAAGAACAGTAATTAATTTCAGGATATCAGCTCATGTGCATCCATTCCACGACAAACGGATATTGAAGAAGGTGAAAGCTGGCGCGGTGTTCTCCGCGATCCACGAAGCGGAACAACAACGGAAGTTTAAGAAAAATGACGGCACAATGAGCGACTGAATTAAATGAATTGAAATATAATGAAATATTGTTACGTTTTATATAAAGAAAGAAAAATATGTTTTATTTTTTTTACCTATTGTTTTTTTAAGCCAAAAAAAGAAGGGTTATTTGTTTGACCTGTATGTATGTACAGGGTGCGGCGAATGAACTGCCCGTATGTGAAAATGAAATATTTCTGTTAATTTATAATATTGTGCATGAAATATTAATATGTCCGTGACTACAGCCGGACCACAACGCCAATCGCTTCCATATTTGGCAAATAATTAGTGCTCAATTGGTGCTAATTAGTACTCGAACAACAGAATTGGTGCCTTACAGTTTTCGAGATAACGATTTTGAAGGTGGTCCGGCGGTAGTCACGCTTCCTTCAGCAGGACCACCATGAGCGCTGAAAAAGGGGGCATGCTACAGCTATTCTAAGTATACAAATAATGAGTGCCTTTAAATGTGATTTATTTCGTAACAAAACCAGAACTGAGACATTTGTATTTACCGAGAAACCAACGATGATAACTTTCGTGCGTTCGTTCAGCAGGACCACGACTTTGATGTTGATTCCAAGTTTCAGGAGCTATTCGCTTTCCTTTAGGTTTGACCTACATAGAAAATTTGTGCTCTGCGAGATAAAATTGATACCCAAAATTCAAAATGACTACTCCAGTAGTTTACGAGAATTATACCATACTATGTCGGTCCCACTCCAGGACCAGACCTCGAAACCTATCCTTCTGCAGCGAGGTGTGAGGCAGGGAGACGTTATCTCTCCGAAACTGTTCACCGCTGCACTGGAGGATGTCTTCAAGGTTCTGGACTGGAAAGGGCTTGGCATCAACATCAATGGCGAGTACATCACTCACCTGCGGTTTGCCGACGATATAGTTGTCATGGCTGAGACTATGGAGGACTTCAGTGCAATGCTCGATGACCTCAGTAGAGCTTCCGAAAGAGTGGGTCTGAAAATGAACATGGATAAGACAAAGGTCATGTCAAATGCCCATGTAATACCCACTCTCATGAAGATAGGAGGCACTACACTCGAAGTTGTGGACGAGTATGTTTACCTCGGACAAACTGTCCAGTTAGGTAGGTCCAACTTCGAGAAAGAGGTCAATCGTCGAATCCGACTCGGCTGGGCAGCGTTCGGGAAGCTTCGCAATTTCTTCTCGTCCCACATACCGCAGTGTCTCAAGACGAAAGTCTTTGACCAGTGCGTGTTGCCAGTGATGACCTATGGCACTGAAACGTGGTCGCTTACAATGGGCCTTATCAGAAGGCTAAAAGTCACCCAAAGGGCAATGGAGAGGGCTATGCTTGGAGTTTCCCTACGTGATCGAATCAGGAATGAAGAGATCCGCAGGCGAACCGACATAGCCCGAAGAATTGCCAAGCTTAAATGGCAGTGGGCAGGGCACATTGCTCGCAGAACTGATGGCCGATGGGGCCATCAGTTCTGCGGTTCAAAGGTTCTGGAGTGGCGACCGCGTACCGGAAGACGTAGCGTTGGAAGGCCTCCTACAAGGTGGACCGATGACCTTGTGAAGGCCGCAGGTATCCGCTGGATGCGGGAAGCACAGAATTGGTCGAAGTGGCGGTGCTTGGGGGAGGCCTATGTCCAGCAGTGGACGTCTTTCGGCTGAAATGATGATACCATACCATTGGTGGGGTGGCGGTAGTCACGGTGTTAAATTTTCAGTTGAAGATTTCCCTATTAAAAACTATGATTTCTTCCCAAATTTATACAATAATTAGTGCTACTAAAGAAGTTATAGTGACCTAAAATTCAGATTCCCAAGTGTTGTATTTTAAGAAAAATTAGCTTTCATTACTTTTCTATACTAAATGTCCGCGTATCATCATCATCATCAGCCCATAGCAGTCCACTGCTGGACATAGGCCTCCCCAATTGCACGGCATTCAGCTCGATTCTCGACAACTCTCATCCAGCTGCTACCAGCCACCCTGCGAAGATCGTCGCTCCACCTATCCTGAGGGCGTCCTACCTTACGTTTGCCGATTCGGGTATCCACTCAAGAACACGTCTACCCGAACGGTCACCGGTTCTACGGCTAATATGGCCGGCCCATTGCCACTGCAGGTTGCTTATTCTGTGGGCTATGTCGACAACTTTGGTTCCGGATTCGATCCCTCAGAGAGACTCCAAGCATAGCCCGTCCCATAGCTCGCTGAGCGACCTTGAATTTATGGACCAGCCATACCGTGAGTGTTCACGTTACGGCTCCGTAAGTCATAACAGGTAGGACGCACTGATTGAAGACCTTCGTCTTTAGGCTCTGTGGAATAAGCGACGAGAAGACTCTACGAAGCTTCCCAAATGCTGCCCAGCCCAGCTGAATTCTTCTATTAACCTCCCTCTCAAAGTTGTTTTTACCAAATTGCAAAGTTTGCCCGAGGTAAACGTATTCTCGAACAACCTCGAGAGCACCTCTATTAACAGGTCACGCGCATCGTGACATTTCAATTGCATTTTTATTGCTGAACAATGCAAAATATTGAGACTTTTCACTCAGATCTTGATTCACTTCAAATAGCTAAGTCAATCTCTTGCGACATAGACGATGTTAAAAACCATATACCTACTAACAACTAATTGCACCCTCAATCTCTTGTCTCAAAATATCCGTAGCGTTAATTGTAACATGTCTAATCTCACCACCCTTCTACAAAGATCTGAAATATGCTGGGACATATTAGTACTCTCGGAGTGCTTCCCTCAGCTTGTAACATACCTAATCTCGATAACTATAATTATGCTTCAACGACTTCTCATAAAACCCAAAATGAAGCGAGTCGTAATTTACTATGACAAGCACCTTAGAGTAACTGTCGAAGAACCCGAGATTAGTGACGCCAACTGTCATATGCTGAAAATAAACACAAACTTTTATAATCGGAATCTACCGCCCTCCGAGTCAAGCCCACACTAATGACTTCATTCGATCAATAGACATTCTACTCGAAAAATTAAGTAGTTTTAAAAATATTGTTTTTTGCGGCGATATAAATATCGTTAAAGCTCCTAACAGTCCGGACAAGCGTTCGCAGGAATACCTAAACGTCTTAGCAAGTCACTGTTTGCTCCCAGGTCATTCTGCACTTACGCATGGACGTACGTGTCTGGACCATCATGCTAAAAACAAAATTAGATGCTAAATGTTTCGTGTTCGAGTCTTCAATTACAGATCACGAAACTGTTGCTATTAGTCTGGACCTGGATGCTCGCCCGGATTATTGCAATAAAACGGCTTTCACAATCGACTTTGAATCTCTCGATGTAGCTATACAGAATACTATGTTTCAGCCCATTCTTGAAAGTAGTGATGCTAACACCGCAACTGACCTGCTTGTAACGTACCTTTCCACTGCAATAAATAATAACTCTAGTCTGATAAAAATTCCTAAAAGACAACGGGTCAGTAAACCGTGGATCACCAAAGGGTTGCTTCGTTGCATGAAAAACAGGGATAACCTACATCAAAAACTTAAACGAGATCCTGAAAATGAGACGCTTAAACTAACATACAAACGTTATCGAAATTTTTGTAACTCCATAATTAAAAAAGCTAAACGAAACTATGACAAGAAGGAGATCGAAAATGCAAAAGGGAATAAAAAGCAGCTATGGGATGCAATTAAAAAGATTAGTAGCTCAAGCAAACCAGTTGACCTCTCTTCCTGTCTCATTACATCCGCAAACAAAGATATGGACCTTAATACCGTTAATAATTTCTTTGCTAAAGTACTCGTAAACAACTATCTATTTATGATATTTCTAAGTACCTACCAGAAATTTTAAGAAAAAAGTAAAATTTGAAAATTATTTTTCTCAAATCAAGCTTTTTCAGAGTTTCAACTTCAAATGTCTGATAAAAAAAATGTGCCAGTTTTGGAAATATTTTTTTAAGTATTTTTCAGGTATGTTTTTTATATTTTTATTTTAATGTTAAGAATATTTGAAACACATAATGTCATCTTTTTGTTTTTACAAGCTGTAGTTATTTTTATATATTTTTTTAAAGTATTGTTCGTACTGACGTCTCTAGTAGCTGAATAGCTTAGGATTTTTGCCACGTTTAACACTTATTTAAAACCAAAATTCAGTAAAGTCAAATTTGACAATTAATTTGTTTACATTTCATACTTTAGCGATTTCCGTACTTTAGTTTAAAGTTATGGCTTTAGGCTTAAAAAAAAAGTAAAATGAATGGATTCAAAGACTACTTCTGCTAAGTGTTTCATACCGTCAAGTATAAACACCACAACAAATAGCCGACACAAATTGATTGTTAGTCAAAGAAACCTTAAAAAGGAAATGGTGCGAGGAAGTAAATGTTGAGTACAAGTCTTGGCGGCGTCTGTTTTATTGTGAAGATCATTTGAACGTAAGTTAAGTTTGTCTGAGGGGATACATCGATGTGATTCGACTTGTACTGTCCGCCGCTGGTGAAAAACTACACTATTAACTTATTTACTTATCTGAATAGAATAATAATAAGTGCTTCATGTAAATTTGACGTTGACATGACACTTAACACATAAAGAACAACTTAATTACAAGAGGCAATGAAAGTCTGAAAGTTTCCAATTCAGGCTGCTTTGTGACGTCATATAGAGGTCAAATAAAAGCCAAATGATTTTAAGTATTTTTGTGAAAATAAATACGATCTTATAATTTTAAGACCTAATAATAGAAAAATAAGTCTTAGAAGCTTAAAATCTCGAAATGGTTTTGGAATCGGCATAGGTTAATTTTTACTTTACATACCCAATTGACTATTCTAGATACCGAATCTAGTCTTATCTTATCATCTAATCAGTCTTAAGAAAGGACCCCTTCCTTTCTTCCCCTACTTTCATGTTAGTCATCATGTTAGTCTTCTTTCTTATATCTATGTTAGTCATCCTTATTTCGATAACAACTGCGGAATGACGCACAGACATCCTTCATTGATTGTGTAGTGTAGGGTAGGGGTGTGCAGCACTGCGCACTTTTACTACAACATTCTCTAAAAAAAAAAAAAAGTAGTTTAAAATCAAGATCAGTCTTTATTCATTTACCTAGGTTATCTGCCTAGTAATAAAACTTAAAAAAAAACAAATTAAAGGTAACAGTTTAGGAACTATTCAAAAAAATTACAGCATCCATAATGCGCACTTTTGTACAACGTATGAGGACAAGACTGCTCAGCCAGATGTGCAAGTTTGCGCACGTAGGTCGAGAGTGCGCATCACTCACAAATATCACATTTGAAGCTAACACATCCTACGTATGCTGTGCATTTTTCGTGCCACCAATTTTTGTATGAACTACATTCGATCCAGTCTTCAATAATTGGATCTCTGTACACTTCAGAGCAACCTGGACATGCCCAATTTTTCTTTTTGGGTGCAGTTGCTGGCTTCTTTGGTTTACCAGTCTTGCTCCTCTTAGGTAAAGGTTTTTCTTTCTTCTTTGAGTATTCTTTTGTGTGGCGAGCTGCTTAAAATTTCAGATCTTTTGCTTCTTTTACTATAGGGTCGCGCTACAGATGACTTTGGATATGGCAACAGCTCTCACAATGTAACAGAAGGTGATGTTGATGGAATTGATGCTAGACTCCGTTGTTCTTTGTCTTCTTGACATCCTAAAAACGTAAATAATTAGTTTATTAGCTTATCAGTAAACACAATGGTCGTGATAAAACACATAATATCTTAAATAAACGGCCGATAGTGTACAAGATTGCGCGCGCAATCTTGTACAGGATGGCTCTTGCACATAGAGCACTAAAGACCTTTGAAAGAGCACTACTGCCATCTTTTAGCAAGGACGTCGTATTAACTCGAGTGAAACACGTTTCGATAGTAATTTGATAGAAATAAACACATAAAAACAGCTTACCTGGATTATATTTATTACAATCACGTTTTCAAAACACCTAAATATTGTAACACAGGTATCAAATTTAGTTTTTTTCGATTAAATCTTCGGAAATTGTATTAAAAACGAAAATTCTTGAGCGCGCACGTTTATAACGTTGATGAGGCGCTGTCAACTAAAGGTGCCCGCAAAATACTTTTTCCTGATTGGATAATCGCTATGCGCATTCTTGTACACTACGCAATCTTGCACACCCCTACCCTACCTATTATCTTCTGTCGTTCTACTCTTGGCTATCCAATAATAAATGTGTAGATATGCACAACTGCATGTACAAACTCGCATACCGCAGTTAGCCAGTGGTCATCTTTGTGTACAGACGTGCGCGAAAATAAACAAGATGCTACTCTGCATTCTTACCGTGTCTATGTTATTCGCGGGTGCTTGTCAAGGGTACAAAATACTAGCGCTTCTTCCTTATCCCGGGAAGAGCCATCATATGGTGTTCGAGCCGGTTTTAGACGAGTTAGCGAGACGTGGTCATCACGTTACTGTGGTTTCCTTCTTCCCGTCACCGACGCCACACGCGAACCGCCGCGACGTCAGCCTGGTGGGCCAGGCGCCGCTAAATGTAGAAGTAGTAGATCTACGAGATTATGACGACCCGTCTCTTTACGCCAGAAAATTTTCCACTCAATTTTCTCTAGCGTCCAACCTTATGGACTTTAATCTGAAACTTTGCGAAAAGCTGCTTTATTCTGATGTTTTTGAAGAGTTCGTTAAAGGGGAAGGAGCATACGATGTGATATTAGTGGAGCATTTCCATACGGACTGCATGATGGGGATAGTGCACAACTATGCGGCGCCTTCAGTTGGACTGATGTCGTGTGCCTTGATGCCGTGGACTCCTGCGAGGGTCGGCGCTGACGATAACCCAGCGACCTTTCCATCTATGTTGCTGCCTTTTAGTGACGAGATGTCGTTCTTGGAGAAACTTGAGAATGCTTTTAGCATAAACTTTTATAAGTACTGGCATAGATACGTGACTAGGAATGAACAGAACGTTGTGGAGACGAGTCTGGGCCGGAAACTGCCGCCGCTAGAAGAATTGGCGAAGAACGTTAGTGTTGTGCTCGTAAACACTCACTACACTCTGAATGGAGTGAGGGTGCTGCCACCGTCAGTGGTCGAAGTCGGGGGTATTCATCTTCACAACAAAACTGTGCAGTCTCTACCTGAGGTAAATCAACATTGTATACGTATGACCTAGCTTTGTTTATTTATACCCGACTGCGCGACAGCAAAGAAAAGGTTATGTTTTTAACATTATACGAGTAACTATCGACGTGCTTTGTGCTTTTATTGCCTTCTTATTTGCAACATTATTTCTAATACCTATCTACTATTTTTAAACTACAATACAAAGTCATATAAATCCTGCCAGGGCTGCGAGTTTGTCCGAAATATCGTGGCACTGGCACACAGGCAACGGAAGGAACACGGGTGGGTTTTAGTCAGTAAAAGTCGGACACCCTCCCCGCTCCGCCCAGTGCGGGAGACGTTATTTGATAATTTACCACCTAGAAAAAAAAAATCATATTATAAATATATATTCTACTCTACTTACTTTTCACAATAAACCACCTACTTAGGGGAGAGTAGGGTAATGGGAGTCCGCTGGTGATGGGAGTCACCCTCACATCATCTACGAAACAGTTACATACGTGTGAGCGACGCCCGCTCTGGTCCCCCGGTGCCGCCTGGACCGGCTCGCGCCCGTCAGCACTCGCGCCACTAAGATACGCGCGTACTTACCCGACTGCTCCAGAAGAGCAACGAGCGAATCTAAAAAGAGAGGATTTAACCTTTTAACTGATTATCATCACGCTATATCTTTATGGGACTAAGCAGTTAATCATCATGGCATATGCAAGGTGGATTTTTAAGATAGAAAGTTAACCGTTGTAGCTACACAAAATCGGTCTTATTTTTAATAAAAAAAAAATGCAGTGTGAGGCAAATTTTGGTGTGCGTAATCGCAGCGGAATAATGTCGAATTTCTTAATTTCAGTTTAGCAGATATTTAGTGTATGACGTCGTGTAATTGTGTATGGTAAATTCAAATTTGTGCATCCAACCATTGGGGAGCTATTCAACAAAAACTGTTTCCGCTGGAACTACGTCGTCCTAGCGGCACTTTTTTTCCCTATGGATGTACAAGAAAAAAAATACATTCAATAATTAGTGTGTAACGATACTATACTGGAAATTTTAGAACGTTAGCTCTTTATACTGCACGGCCGCTTTTTTGTAGCCATTCAAAATTGGTCGGTTTATCCATATATTGCGGTTGTTCTGGTATTTTTATTATATCTCTTTAATGATATAATGTAATGAGCTGAAATTTTACATGTGAATAGTTGCATTAATACACTAAATATTGCAGAATGTGTTATTTTGCTTTTATATTAAAAAGTCCTACAATCGGATGTCATACAATAAAGTGGTTCAGTAGTAGTAAATTATGCCATAACTCATTAATTACTAAGAGCACATAAATTAAACGTGGCAGGACATTGTAGACCGTAACAGGATACAAATAAACGTTATAAGTTAGGCTCTAGAGTTCCTATTTTAAGTGCTTGGACCTAATAAGCTTATTTTACTTTTACGTGGATATCTTCTGAACGGTAAGATTTTTTTCAAATTCTGTTTTCACAAACATTACACACAAATTCAAAGCAACTTGCGTAAAAAATTACAACTCTGCACTAAACCCTTTTATATGATTTTCATCAAATAGCCAAACGTCAGCGCAGCGAAAACTTGATAGCGGGAGGAAACGCCCGGGTGTCACCACTGTGTGGATCGCCCGGAGGACACGGTGGAGGTCTGCCCAGCTTGGGCGGAGCACCGCCGTGTCCTCACGGAGGCGATCGGCGGCGGCGATCTCTCGCGTCCGGCCCTGGTTCAAGCCATGGTTCGGAGCGAGAGTGCATGGGAGGCCGTCACCTCCTTCTGCGAAGCAGTAATCCTTGCGAAGGAGGAGGCGGAACGCGTGAGGGAGAGGCAAGGTTCGCGCCCTCGCGCCGCAGGAGATGCCCCGGGCGTCGGGAGTCGCAAGCCGATTTCCGGCCACCGTAGGCGCGGGCCTGCGGACGGTGAGCGATGGGTAGCTCACCGTCCGATAAGGACCAGGCCCGGGTCGACGGCGTGTCATATTCCACGCGCGCCTCAAAGAGTTGTCAGCACCAACTGACGGGGTCCGATGGGGCCAATGCCTGCCAGGGTTGCGAGTTTGTCCGAAAGGGATATCGTGGCCCTGGCACACAGGCAAATGAAGGAATACGGGTGGGTTTTAGTCAGTAAAAGTCTGACACGCCCTCCCGCTCAGCCCAGAGCGGGAGAACATATTTGATAAGATAATTTCCCACCCAAAAAAAAAAAAAAGCTGAAACTTGATTATCTTCGCAGTTATAAAGCACACAAATTTCATTTAAACATACACATTTACCTCTCGTTACACACTAATTATTAAATGTATTTTTTTTCTTGTAAATCCATAGGGGAAAAAAGTGCCGCTAGGACGACGTAGTTCCAGCGGAAACAGTTTTTGTTGAATAACTCCCCAATGGTTGGATGCACAAATTTGAATTTACCATACACAATTACACGACGTCATACACTAAATATCTGCTAAACTGAAATGAAGAAATTCGACATTATTCCGCTGCGACTACGCACACAACTTTTAAGGCGTTCGTAACATTCTAGATGCCTCCGACTGCTTTTATTTATTTTTGATACATATAGGATTTATAGGATACTGGTTTTCTTTTCATCTTGTTTCCATCTTTTCAGTTCATTTTATTGCAGTCGGGTTATTTAGTTTATAATAATTATTTTTTTGTTTTTGTGCTCCGCTGATATAATTTTACGTCAATGCAAATTAGAAGGTAAGTGTCGAATATCTTGCAGTATGCGATTAAAACTTTTACACGGACGTAGTTAGACGTTCAAAATTGTGATGTGCTTTCAGATTATGTCAGTGTTTTAAAGATTTTTTTATTTTTTTTTCATTATAGTTGTCAATAAATAAGTAGTTACGTCGCGGTGGTCAATCGCGACGTAACTAGTGAAGTAACCAAAACAAAGTATACGACTCGGTAGTCGGTACTCGATACTCACGATAAATCGATTTAAGTGAAATGTCAAAACGGGCCTATTATTTTTTGAAAACTATAGTGTAATTGTGGGAAATGAGAGTCAGGTGAAATAAGGGGGTAAAGAAAAAGAAAAGAGATGTAAAGTTTAGAGAAAAAAGACAGAAGAAGGGTCCAAAAAAGGCAAAGCGCCAAGTACTACAAGAAACGAACGAAACTTCTGTATCAGATGTTGGCACTGACGACTTATGCCAGGACGGTGAGGATAACGACGCAGAAGATGCTAGAAACAGATGTCTAGTACGTAAAGATTTTGGAATAAACAAAGAGATGTGGTTCAGATGCACCCCATAGTGGGCTATAGACTCACGCGGAATGCACTGGGTGGCACTCAGCTGAAGGTTAGGTATGTCTGCGATATGTACTAGATTTTCTTTGACTCCGACTACCCCCATGATGGTGTATTGGGAGTCAAATATGTTATTTTTTTAACTCTTATAATATTCAAAATTGATTGCCAAAGTGGCTGAAAATTATTTGTAATGATAGTTAATTAAGGTGGTTGCAATAGATAGTTTGTTTATGATTCAAATTTTATTTGAGTTCGCTTAAGTGACCCCTATTTTCGCCTACTCAACAGTTACACAATATGTGGTACAAGTGGGCATGTGCAACCTGTTATTTGTGGTAAAAGTGGACATGTGCAACCTGTTATTTGTGGTACACAAGTGGACATGTGCAACCTGTTATTTGTGGTACACAAGTGGACATGTGCAACCTGTTATTTGTGGTACACAAGTGGACATGTGCAACCTGTTATTTGTGGCAGGTACACAAGTGGACATGCATGCAACTTGTTATTTGTAGCTAGACTTGTCTTGGCTTATGGGGAGTCTGGAGTTGACTGAAGTGTTGAAGAATGTTACTGGGTTCGATCATCATAACATTCTCTAAATTATATTGTTTATTTCTTGAAATATGGCAAAAATTAAGTAACAATTAGGAATGATGATTGATGAGATATGTAATAAGAAAATGGGTTAGGAATCCGTCTGAGACATCTAACAGTTGGGCTTCGCTTCGTGCTGCTTTCACACAACGCGACGACTAGATGGTAAAAAAAACAAATTATTAAAAAAAAATAACCCGACTGCAAAAAAATTAACTGAAAAGATGGAAACAAAATGAAAAGAAAACCAGTATCCTTTATGTATCAAAAATAAATACGAGAAAATGCAGTCGGAGGCAAATTTTAAGGCGTTCGTAACATCCTAGGTGCCTCCGACTGCATTTATTTATTTTTGATACATAAAGGATACTGGTTTTCTTTTCATCTTGTTTCCATCTTTTCAGTTCATTTTTTTTGCAGTCGGGTTATTTTTTTTTTAATAATTTGTTTTATTGTATGCTTTTTAGTGGGTTAGAAGCGTTATGACTACCTCTCGATAAGACTAAATAGCAGATATGACTAGTTCGCTATAGGACTTAATCTCGATATAACTAGATCGCTGTAAAACTAATTAGCTGTTTCACTACATATGCATAAGTCCTGTTATCAAAATGACTCATTATCGATATGACGTACAGTCGACAAATTTGAATCATGATCCACCATAAGCTTATTTTCTTACAGACATTCAAATACAATTAGGTTGACATTCGCGTAAACATACATTTACATGGTAACGACCTTGTTATCTGCCATTTAATAACACAGAGAATTTATCTGTTGCAGTCTCCATATTTGTTAAGAGCTTTTACACACGAGTGCAGTATAAAGCTGAATGCACACCCAAAATAAATTATGCGTTCAGCGTTATGGCTTCTACATACTGGCGCAACTTGTCGCGCGACGCGACACCGGTAGAACAATTTCCATTTATAGAAATTGTTCTACCGGTGTATTGTTCTACAGGACAATGTCGCGCCGGTCTGTAAGAGCCTTAAATGTGCTACAAACAAGATCCCACCATCTTTGCATACATCTTCACTAAATTTTGTTTGCAACGCACTTAGCGTTAAGGCAACAATAAGAAATGGGGAAGTAAAACGCTTAAAAAATATAAAAATTATAATGTTAAACTCATTATTATTTAACAATAGTTAATATCGAGTGTAGCTTGCAATAACAGCCATAGTCTTGAACGCATTGATCCAATAAGGCGACTGCAAATATTGTTTCCTCTCATATAATCCCAAATTTCGTTGCAATGTTGCTCAATTGCTTGCTTTGTCCTGTCGTTTCTGTTATCCCACATTTGGACCATCAGACCTCAAAATTTTCAATTGGATTTAAGTTCGGGGATTTAGAGTAACTTCTGGATGCTGGCTCAACCAGTTAGACACAACTCTGGCCGCATGCACTCTACAGTTATCGTGAACATAATAAAAGCTTGCAACTTCTCGCGGCTGAACCGGTTGCACTGTCGGTAACATAGATTCTTCTAATAAATCCACATAACTCATTGCATTCGCATGAGAAAAAATCTGAACCAGCTCGCCTACACCTCCGGTTCCCATCCAGCCCCACATGTTAGCTGAGATTCGGCCAGATAATTGATTCGGCACTACGTGATCATCGGCTTACTATAATCCGAGCTCTTTGTTCTGCCATTGTACGGTATAAATATAAACGAACTATATTTTATTCTCATGATAAAAATTATTATTTGACACCAATTTCTGAGTGACTTTTTGATTCTTTGTCATTTTATAATCGAAAGAGTTCGGAACATGGTTTTGAAAAAAAAAAACATTTGTTCTGAGTTATAGTTAATTCCAAAGAGTTTGGATTCAAAATATGATTATTAATGTTTTATCTAAAATATTATCTATTGCAGTGATGACAAAGGGTAAAATTGCATAGATCTCCGACCCGTATTGACATATCTTGCTTAATATTTAAAACGTCCTAAATGCGGCATGCACTGTAAAGGAGGGAAATCTTTGTTATTTCGACGGTCTCAAACGATTTATCGTCTAAGTGGGTAATGATTCAGATTTTTCGACTGTACAATCGTATCTAAAAGTAGCATTAGTATAGGAACTTTATGGAGTACCTACTTAGCGACAGTACCAAATATGATTAAGAAAGACTTTTTGATTGCCGAGTTTGAATTACCAACAGATGATAAATTGCTTGTATTCTCATCACAATTTTCCAAAAGGAATATGAAAATTTATGCAGATCAAGAAAAGGTTTTTTTTGGTGACGGAACCTTTAAAAGTGCACCCAGACCTTTCTATGAATTGTTCTCCATTCACGTAGACATTGATAGCACGGAAGAGACGACAAATATATTTCCCGTGTTGTATGCTCTCTTACCAAATAAACGCGAAACAACTGATTTCGCTTTATTTACAATAATACGTGATGTGCTTAAAGTACATATTAAATGTGATTACGAATTGGGACTCATCAATGCATTTAGGACTGTGTATCCGAATGCTAAAGTTACAGGATGTTTTTACCATTACAATAAATCGGTGTGGAAAAAGGCGAACGATATTGGTTTGACGAAATCTCAAGAAGGACGATACATCACTAGAATTACTGCTAATTTGCCGCTCTTGCCTTCATCTTATATACAAGACGGATGGTCTGCTATTGTGGAATGTTCAACCCAATCACCTGAAATGAATGCATTCGCAAGCTACTTTTGCAGGCAATGGCTAAATAATCCTTTGCTTATTTCCTGTGCAAAACAAAAGCACAGAACCAATAACAGATTAGAAATAAATAATTATGTTACAATGAAATGCTTTCATTTTAAGTATTTTAGTATAGGTACAAAGGAAAAAAACTCGATAACTGTACTCCAAAAAACAAACGAAAATGTAGTCGTTACGCTATCTGGCCTTATTGCGATCTAGTCCAAACACGATATAGTCCTAACAAGATCTAGTCATATCGAGATTAAGTCCTATAGCGAACTAGTCATATCTGCTATTTAGTCTTATCGAGAGGTAGTCATAACGCTTCTAACCGTTTTTAGTGTTAATATTGAACATATTGTTTAGTTAAGTATTGGTAAGTTAAAAAGCTATACGACTTAGCAAGATAGGTTTTAGAAAAGCTACTCGTAGCTTCTGTCCGCGACTTCGTTGGCATGGAAGTAGTAGAATAGCCACATTTTTATAGAAAACGGCCTCGTTGATGTAGTGGTCGGAAGCGCTAATGTTGAGCATGAGGTTCTGGGTTCGATTCCCGGGTCAGGCAAAGTGTTATTGGGTTTTTCATGTGAAGTGGCAATTCCCCATTGCTTGCCAATGCCAAAAGGGTCTTTACAGACAGACAGACAGACAACGATGTGATCCTTGATGGGTTCTGTTTTTTCTTCGGCAACATCTTGCGTTTTGATTTTGACTCCATCATCGTCGTCAGCGCCCGTGAAAATCATGAAAACGAGACCCATGACGAAAATTTTGCAAATTTTCGCTGAGCCATGTAGAATTATGTTTTTGACCCCTTTTGTTATCAGAGACCTCGAAAGCGATAAAAACGACACCCATGACGAAAA
Source organism: Tiliacea aurago (assembly GCA_948098905.1). Classification (NCBI taxonomy): domain Eukaryota; kingdom Metazoa; phylum Arthropoda; class Insecta; order Lepidoptera; family Noctuidae; genus Tiliacea; species Tiliacea aurago. The sequence goes on from OX402583.1 coordinate 28,537,311, forward strand.
ATCATCACAAAATCACGACATCTTTTCGCAAAAGTGGGTTCTTTAGCAGAAATGTCATTCGCGCAAGTGTACCAAATCCGATGCATCAAATCTCTTTTGGTCTACTCTCTCATATGAAACAGGATCTATTGGCATAAAAAAGTGAAAATTGCTCGTTTTCTTTGTATTTTTTTTTATTCTGTGAATGTAGATCAAAATGTCTCAAAATTTTAAGGACAGTCTCCTAAGACTAATTTTGTGTAGCTACAACGGTTAAGATATCCTTACTTTCTATCTTAAAAATCCACCCTGCATATGCCATGATGATTGACTGCTTAGCCCCATAGAGATATAGCGTGATGATAATCAGTTAAAAGGTTAAATCTGTAACAATCTGCAATATTCTAACCGTTTGGCTCATCTTTTTACAATTTGCTGTAAACCATACCTATAGGAATACAAACATACTAATGCAATATTGCTCATCCCCCATAGTAAATAGCGTGATAATATATTATAACCGGCTGACCAGATTTATATTATATACAAAAATTGAACAGAATGTATCAAAAAAGAATTTGCGTGATGCTGGAACATACATTCAGAAAAACAGACAAAAATTCTAAAAACTATATTTTCGGCATTAGAACGATCCCAGACTTCACACCAATTACTCTTTTTCAAAAATAGTCAATATACAATTTTAACTCCGCTACGATTTTATTATTAAAGAAAATGTACTTTTTTTTGTAGTTCGTGTCAAAATAGTAGCTTAAAAGTGATATAATATATATATATTTGGAATTGGCTATTTACTAGCTTTTATTTGATAAGTACCCATATTAATATAATAAAAAAATTAGCGAGAATTGAGTAATAAATATTATTTAATTAAAAAGATATACATATACTTACATATTAAAACAATAAATATAATAAGGTGTTACAGGACGATTGACATGCCCATAAACATAATAAGGTGGACGATTGACATGCCCATAAACATAATAAGGTGGACGATTGACATGCCCATAAACATAATAAGGTGGACGATTGACATGCCCATAAACATAATAAGGTGGACGATTGACATGCCCATAAACCACCTAAAGAGTATCTTATTTTTTACCCGTATACAAAAAATAAATCAAATCCAATGAATACTTTAGCCACAGGAAATTATTTTCCATTTTGTTATTTTTCAACATGATGTAGATCTGAGTCCGTAATAATAGGTATAACCCGGTTCATTAAAGAAAGGAATCTTAAATGGCGGCGCATATCATGTTCTCTCGCTCGCACACTAGTGCCGTCTATACTCACTCTTGCGCGTACCGTAAGCAGAAAAAAAATTAGTCCTGATTTCATGATTTGCTTCCACGCTGTCTTGACGCGCTCAGTGATCCTTTTTACGAATTCCTTGATAAAGTTTTCTGCTATTTTTCCGTTGTTACCTGTTTGTTAGTGTTGTTCAGTTTTGTTTTATTGTTGTTTCGTTGTTTGGTCGTGTGGACTGTGCGGAGACAGTAATTATGTCTCCTCGAAAGCGTGGGAAGATTATACATAGTGATACACGTCAAATAGTGTATAATCAAGTATATTGAAGAAGAAGAAAATCTGGAGCGTTATCATCCATTCGAGTATAGTAATGCTCGAGCTTCCATGGCCACAGGATTACCAGTTAGCACAACAGTGAAGATAAAAAAAGAAGGTATATTTGTATGAAGCTATGATGCAACTTTTTAGGTACTTATAACGTCTCCTTTTTACAATTTTACGTTCTTTTTATGATATTGTATAACGTTTAATTTTGATAAAGATAGTTTTTAAAGAAATGTTACGCGTTCAAACAATATATCGTATATTTTAATTACGAGAGGATACTTAAAAATGTGATTTTTTGTTTGTAGAGATGTCTTAACGATTTTGTGTCAAATGAAAGATAAAGGTCTACAACCATTTTATTCGTTTAAATTATGTAAATCGGTCTACATGTTTACGAGATAATCGCTAATTAGTATAATGAAAATGTAAGCAAACCTGAATATTTGATGTTTTGGAACGGAGTTCCTTATCGCACATAATACCATTTCTAATTTATTAAGCAGGTAAGCTCGCCGAGCAAACATCGACAAAAATACGTACGCCCAAGAAAGGAAAACGGGGACAGAATAACACACGTGTTCCTGTCGACAATTTCGATATCAGCGCAATAGGAAATATAGTTAACTCTATTTATGATGTGCGCAAACAAGTGCCTACACTCAACAAAATATTGGCAACCGCCAAACAGGATTTGAATTTCAAAGGATCGAAAACAACATTGGGCCGTATCCTAAAAAATAAGCTGGGATACCGGTTTAAAAAGTGTCGTCAAAACAGAAGCGTGTTAATAGAAAGAGACAACATAAAGGCATGGCGTATACGCTATTTAAGACGAATAAGACAAATTGACGCACTGGGGGCTAATAAGAAACCTGTAATATACAGGGTGCCCGGTAATTAATGGATAACCTTAAAATGGGTCATGGTACAACTAATCGCCATTCAGAAAAAAAAACCAAAAAAATTAAAAAACAAGTAGTACCAAAGATATGATTTTTTTAATAATAATCGGTGTTGTTTGCTACCCTATTTTACATTTTTGTACACCACGACCACAAATTAAAGAATTCTATCGGTTTTTTATTGTTATAGTAAATTACGTTAACTGAGCTGATAGATAAGCAATAAATAGTATGACTACTATTACACTGTTTTTTTTTTAAACAACTTGAATGTTTATTCTGGGGAAAAATTTGTGAAAAAAATTCAATTAGACAAACTTTAAGAATCCGTAGCTTAAAAAAAAAGGATGCTAACACAAGTGACCAATTATTTTAAAATATGCGCTTAAAGCAGATTTCAATATGGTATTATTCATTATTGTATCTTATGTAAATTGTGAATTATTGCTATTAGTGTAGAAAAGGTGTGAATTTTGGTTTAACAACAAAATTTGCAATATTGGAATATTTATTTACATTAAATGTACCTGACCATTGCGGTTTAATAAAAACATTAATATACGTTAGTAAAGAACAGTAATACTTAAATAAAGTCGCTTTAAAAAAAGAAATATTTTAACAAATACAAATTGGGTTTGAAATAAATGTCGTGTGTGTGAGTTGTGTGACCGTCATTCTGGCTACCTTCGCGCACCGCGCACCACCAGTCTTTTGTACATGTTAGACAAAGAGGATATGAGTTAGATGAGTGCGAGCGAGATAGTAAATGCGAAAAAAAACCGGTAGGGACTTAGATAGCTTACTAGTTTAGTAGTTTAGTGCATCACTCGACTTGCTCGACTTCGCATGTGTTTATCGTTCCTGGTTGCTATTGTTGCTATTTTACTGGACTATTCGTTTTGTTTACTGATTTGGACTTGTTTTGTGTGGTGATATTTGCGACGACTTGGCTTGTAACTGGATTGTTTACTTTGTGAATAAAAATGCCACGTATTGAGTATACGCCACAAGAATATGCAAACATGCATTTTATTTACGGGGAATGCAGAGGCAATGGAAATGCAGCCGCAGCGCTTTATAGGGAAAGATATCCTAATGCGCGTCATCCAGATTACCGCGTATTTATAAGAGTCCACGGTTGTTACTCAGAAGGAAGAATCCCTGGTAGAGGTGTTGATGGTACTAGCGGTGGAAGAAACGCTCATGCTGATGTAGAAGACGTGGTGCTTGAGGAAATTGCGCAAGATCCTTCAATTTCTACGCGATCAATAGCTCGACGTACGGGAATGGGGAAATCGACTGTGCATGATATTTTAAAAAAGAACAAATATCACCCGTTCCACGTTACGCGCGTGCAAACTCTTGAACCAAGAGATTACAATGCAAGATTGCGTTTCTGCCGAAAAATGCTCGAGAAGATGGAAGAAGACCCGCAGTTTTTTAATAAAATTCTATGGAGTGATGAATCAACACCAAAGTTACTTAGAATTCCTTCAAAATGATCTTCCAAACTTATTGCAAGAGGTGCCCGAGGAGGAGAGAGAATCTTATTGGTTGCAAAATGACGGCTGTCCTGCACATTATGCTGTATCTGTTCGTGCATATTTAAATAGCACATACCCAAACAGATGGATTGGCCGACTGGGGCCAATCTTGTGGCCCCCACGTTCACCAGATCTAAATCCACTTGATTTTTTTTACTGGGGCTGTCTTAAGGAAGAAGTATACGCAAAGCCGATCCGTTCCTTGGAAGATTTACGTAGCCGTGTCCGGGCAGCCGCATCGAAAATAAGTGAACGACGCTACACGCGACTGCTCAGGAGATCATTTATTCGTAGATGTAGAGCCTGTATCAGACGGGATGGCCGACAATTTGAACATTTATTGTAATTTATAACGAATACAGTGTCATTAATGTCAAATATTGTTTTTTATTAAACCGCAGGTACATTTAATGTAAATAAATTTTCCAATATTGCAAATTTTGTTGTTAAACCAAAATTCACACATTTTCTACACAAATAGCAATAATTCACAATTTACATTAGATACAATAATGAATAATACCATTTTGAAATCTGCTTTAAGCGCATAATATTTTAAAATAATTGGTCACTTGTGTTAGCATACTTTTTTTTTAAGCTACGGATTCTTAAACTTTGTCAAAATGAATATTTTTCACAAATTTTTCCCCAGAACATACATTCAAGTTGTTTAAAAAAAAAACAGTAGTCATACTATTTAATGCTTATCTATCAGCTCAGTTAACGTAATTTACTATAACAATAAAAAACCGATAGAATTCTTTAATTTGTGGTCGTGGTGTACAAAAATGTAATATAGGGTAACAAAAAACACCGATTATTATTAAAAAAATCATATCTTAGATAATACTTGTCTTTTTTTTTGTTTTTTTTTTTCTGAATGGCCATTAGTTGTACCATGACCCATTTTAAGGTTATCTATTAATTACCGGGCACCCTGTATACGTGTCGTGTATTCATGCCCACTATACTGAAAGTAAGTGCTGGCAGAGCTCTGAAGATAAAGGAATTAAAAAAAATGATAGCCGAGGCCAACGCTAGGTAATGGTGCACGCCGGTGGCGAAAATGATAGCCGAGGCCAACGCTAGGTAATGGTGCACGCCGGTGGCGAAAATGATAGCCGAGGCCAACGCTAGGTAATGGTGCACGCCGGTGGCGAAAATGATAGCCGAGGCCAACGCTAGGTAATGGTGCACGCCGGTGGCGAAAATGGGCTCGTTAAAGGCGCTGACCTGCTATTTAAAGCAAAATCAAAGAAAGGCGATTATCATGATTAGATGGACGGAAACAATTTCCTCAAATATTTAAAGGAAAAACTTATTCCTAATCTGCCGACAGAGAGCATCTTAGTTATGGATAACGCGTCATACCACAGTATGCAAGTTAAAAAAGCGCCAACATCAGCCACCCGAAAGGAGGAAATAAAAAAATATATGGAGGAGAATAATATCGCATTTGAAGAATAGTGGACAAAAGCAGAGTTGTTAACTCAGATGAAGAAAAAACTGCCTGAGAAACGATAATATGTGGTTGACGAATTATTAAAATCTCACGGGTGTGAAGTCTTAAGATTGCCACCTTATAATTGCGATTTAAATCCTATAGAACACGTTTGGAATCTTATAAAACAAAGGGTTGCCGACAGAAACGTGGAACAGCACGAAAATAAAATTAAACAATTGACCAAAGAAGCAATTGCATCCATTACTCCGGATGACTGGAAAAAACAAATTAATCACATCAAACGGGTTGAGGAGACGTACTGGACAACAAATTTGATCAGAGAAAAAGAAATAGAGGATTTTATTATTAATTTAGGACCAGAAAGCAGTGATTCTGAAACAGATACCAAAAATTTATCGGACGATAATGAAAACGAGGACTCTTGGGATGAAGAAATGTTGGGAGTAGAACCCTTACCCTTTGATGATCCTGGTGAAGGACCGTCTCATAGACAGTATTAATAAATGAGTTAATAATATTCGTTCTTTATTTTAACCAACATCATAATAAGGATTCTCCTGACATTTTGTTACATACGTTGTCAGGTGTACAGAAATGGACATTATCCTTTCATCCCGAAAAAAAATTAGGTACTGTTTCCAATGAAAACAACAATAACGTTCTAATGATAATAGATGGCGCCACGTGTCTTTCAAATTTTCACCTTTCACGCGGGCGAAGCCGCTGGCAGAAGCTAGTTTGAAATTAATACGACCCGGTCTTGTTTTTATTATTTTTAGTTTGAAAAAAAACTTTGGCTTGAAATTTTATATACTAACTGGACTATCTGTCAACGCAAGTACAAGCCGCCATTTAAGATTCCTTTCTTTAATGCATCGGCTTATAAACATTGTAAGGCGCGCCCATAGATATAAGAAAGAAGGAGATATGCTCCGGTGGTTGAAAATGTATCGGAACCCGGTGTCTCCAGTTTGTCCCTACCACTCGCCACAACTACACATGCAGTTCAGTAAAAGCAATCTATACGAAATCGCGCACACACCCGCAAGAAATAACTCGGAACGTACTACACAATCAAATATAAACCCTACCCCATCAAACGCAGCGTGCATTTACTATTCACCTTACAACTTACTCACACGAAAACATCAAACGCTGTCGTTGTCCTGTGCAAAAGCCATTTATTTTACATATACGCTAGTGATTGACTAAATTGGAAAGTTATCGATCCTTCCATTTATCGTCGTATTAAAAATTTTGTGGGGTCCTAAAAATAAAATAAATAATAAATGTTATACTGATACAAATATAATATAAATAAACAATAATGTACCAAAAAAAATATATTATTAAGTAAATAAAAAAAAAAATAACAATATGAGCAATCAAAAAAGGGTTCCGTAGTTGGGATGAATTTATCCCAAAAACAAACTTAATATTGTAGTTGAAAAACATGCTCTCCCATACATCGATATACGTTACGGTCAATTCTCCAACTGCAAATTTAATTTGGTCGACTATTACTCGTTAACTTGTGAAGCCTACTTAGCTGTGATAGTTTTCCTTTTAATTTCGTTATACAGGGTGTTTGGTGCATCGTGTGCCAAATTAAAATGGTCGACTGAAGGGGTCATCCGCTAGCCTTTCAGACCCCTTAACACCCCTCATGCTCTGTGGATTTTTTTTATCGACTTTTTATTGTTTTCCAAAAAAAAACACCCAAATTTTACATTCAAATACAGATTTAAAAAAAAATATAAGGCGTAGACTCTGAATTTTAATTTTATTTCGATGTGTATTGTTTAAGAATACTTTTAAATACAAAATTAGTGATATTAGTCACCTAGTTGTTTTTTTAATTCACTGGCAAAGGTAAAACTTAAATTAAAGCTGTACATGTTACAGCTATTTATAAGGCTACAAAAAAAAAACCAAAAGTGACCGGGATCTTCCAACTCCCTCATTAATTCTCCAGTCTATCCTCTTTCTAATGATGTGCCACATGCCATAAAAGTATTTTAACAACTTTGTGAATTCGGTAGAATTGTGAATCAAGTCACATAAAACTACATTCCAAATTCTAATGAAAAAATATTTATTGCGGAACTGTTACTTGAGAAAGAGGTAAAATTTGTTTTCTCACTCTTTCACAGTAAAATCTATCTTCTATCTCTTTCTTGCATACCTTAAATCGGTTTGCACAAATCGCGCCGCCCGACCCGCCATTTTTTTAGTCGAGACATGACTGCCTCTGCTACCTAACGTGTGTGCTAGTTCACCATACTCCGCGATTCTTTTATTACTTTGTTATCGTTAAGTTTTGCTGGTTCTTGTTACATTTGTTTAATTTTTGTTGTTATTGTTAAACTTTGAGTTTTTTGTTATTGCAATGGCGACATTCTCTAACGAAGAATATGCGGACATCATGATGGCTTACGGAGCCGCTAATGGCGTCGCTCGTGCAGCGCAACGACTTTACCAGGAACGCTTTTCTGGTAGACGATTACCTGGCCGCAGAGTCTTCCAAGACACATACCGACGCATACGCGAGACTGGCAGTGTTACTTTTAATGAACCAAGGGGCCATATTGTGCGACATAATGTTGAAGTAGACGAGAGAATACTGGCACTTTTTGAGGAAGACCCTACAAGAAGCATTAGAAATGTGGCATCACATCTTGATATTTCAATATGGAAAGTGTGGAAAGTACTTCGTCAAAACAAAAAGCATCCATTCCACTACACTCCGGTGCAAGGTACGTAATTTTAAACTAACTTTAAACCCGTGCAAGCTTTGTTTGACCTTGCCTTTGTTTAGCAGGTAATGGGTATGGTATGGCGTCACTTCCAGGTAGTGAATCTATTAGCACGAACAGCGGGTCCTTTCTTGTGCAATTACTTATTGCCCAAGAGAAATTTAAAAGAGTTTTTTGTTTGTTGCAGGTCTTGAGGGTGGCGACTTTGAGAGACGAGTGGCTTTTTGTCGGTTTCTTTTACACACGGATGTGGATGATCCTGATTTTTTAAAAAGAATACTGTGGACGGATGAATCCAAATTTACCAAGGATGGGATCCTCAATTTACACAATTTGCACCACTGGACAACGAAAACGCAAAACCCACGTGTTAAAAGACAGAAATCTTCTCAAAGAAGGTTTAGTGTAAACGTTTGGGCAGGAGTGATTGGGAATCAGGTAATTGGACCGCATTACCTGCCCGATAATCTCAATGGCGAAGACTACCTGGAATTCCTACAAAATGACCTGCCCGAATTAGTGACCGACGTGCCCGTATTTAATGAACGTGTGCCCATTGTATTTCAAAATGACGGCTGTCCCGCGCATTGGCGATTGACTGTGAGGGAATATCTCGACAATGTGTTCCCCAATGCATGGATTGGACGCGATGGCCCTATTCCATGGCCGCCACGTTCCCCAGATCTAACTCCGTTAGACTTTTATGTCTGGGGACGTGCCAAAGAGTTGGTATATGCCACGGAGGTTCCAACTAGGGAGGTATTAGTCCAACGCATAGAAGCGGCATTCAATACTATTAAGGAGGAAATACGACTTCGTACAACAACTATTGAAATACGAAACAGGTGTCGGGCCTGCATTCGCAACAGAGGCCAACAATTTGAGCAAGATTTGTAACAATGATTAAATAAATGTTAAAAATGCAATTTTGTTTTTTTATTTCAAGTAAATCCCACGAAAGATACAGATATGAGACACGAATTTACCTAACCATAAGAATGAGATAGCAGATTTATAGGTTTGACAGGTATCATTTAAGAGATTGTTTTTTAAATCATAATTTTGAATATTAGTCTTAGGTGACTCGAATCACAATTCTAGCGAATTCACAAAGTTGTTAAAATACTTTTATGGCATGTGGCACATCATTAGAAAGAGGATAGACTGGAGAATTAATGAGGGAGTTGGAAGATCCCGGTCGCTTTTGATTTTTTTTTGTAGCCTTATAAACAGCTGTAACATGTACAGCTTTAATTTAAGTTTTACCTTTGCGAGTGAATTAAAAAAGAACTAGGTGACTAATATCACTAATTTTGTATTTAAAAGTATTCTTAAACAATACACATCGAAATAAAAATAAAATTCATATTCCTTATATTTTTTTTAAAATCTGTATTTGAATGTAAAATTTGGGTCTTTTTTTTGGAAAACAATAAAAAGTCGATAAAAAAAATCCACAGAGCATGAGGGGTGTTAAAGGGTCTAAAAGGCTAGCGGATGACTCCTTCAGTCGACCATTTCAATTTGGCACACGATGCACCAAACACCCTGTATATACTATTGCCATGAATTTTTTCACATATCCAAAACCAACCATTTAGCTGGAAGGGGGGGGGGGGAAACTTGACTCTAACAAAAACTAGCCCTTTAAAGCTTAATATTACGCAAACGCATCCCTTAATTGAAAAATGGTTTTGTCAAACCCACAATATTTTTGAACGGCCTATCCAACGATACCCCACACCATGGAATAGACGAGAAAAAAAAATATCATCCCCATTTCACGTGTAAGGGAGGTACCCTAAAAAAAAAGGTTTTTCATAATTTTATTTTTTCGGCATGATTAATATGTATACCCATGCCAAATTACAGCTTTCTAGGACTAAGCGTCTCTGAGCTAAGCTGGGGACAGACGGACGGACGGACGGACAGACAGACAGACAGACAGACAGACGGACATGGCGAAACTATAAGGGTTCCTTGTTTACTACGGAACCCTAAAAATGAGTAAAAAACATTATTTCCTCATGGGTCTTCCAATCAGGTTACAACGGTTGAAAAATTAACTATAATAGCAATATATTCATTAGGCAATCGACATTTTTGTCGATAGCCTACGTTAGTGGATCAGCACAAGGACATCACTAACTCGTCCCAAGATACAGTAGCGTACTACGCGATGCATTGGCATACTTAAACAAAGTATCATTTTGTGATGTTTACATGGATTGTACAGTCAGTAAGCGACATATTAAGGTAGTGGTTAAGAAGCAATGTATTTCATGCAAAGATAGTACAGTCGACGTAGTAAAACCAAGAACTATTTTACGATTTGATGTTTTTCATGATTTTAAAGACAAATAAAGTTAAATACTTTTACATAAATATTTTATGTGATTCCATGATTTATAAAGTTTTTAGTTTGACTTCGGTTTTTACAAGAAACCACTGAACAACACGGCATTCATATATGTTGTCACGACCGCGGTCGAAAGCGCACTAGTTCGCAGATGTGACCATTTGCCTGGTACATGAGCGTTGCGATCATGTCGCGTGGACACAGACACGCCACTTCCACTTGCCACTTCTCCTGTTTTTAATATTTCTATGGGCGCGCCTAAAGGCTTCTACATACCGGGGCGACTTGTCGCGCGACGCGACACGACACAAAGGCACCGCTCATCCCGCGACACGCGGGGCCTTTGTGCCGTGTCGCGTCGGACAAGTCGCGCTGGTATGTAGATGCCTTAACGCGCCGCGCAAGGTCAGTAACTTTTCGTAGATATAGTGTTTACTTTTTCTGCAGTTGATTCTGCTATTAATTCTGTTTGAAAATTGCCATTTTTAAATTTTCCATTAACTACTAATCTTTGTGTTTTAAAATGTTTCGATGGACTAGTACTGTGCTCGTTCAATTTACCTAATTATTATGGTGCAAACTATTTATTGTCTCCTAGTTATCTTTTATCGCACACTATTTATTATGTCTCCTTTATCTTTTATCGCAAACTATTTATTATGCCTCCTTTATCCCACACAGGATCTCGAGCGTTGGGTATCAGAATCAAATCATGGAGTCATTCTCTTCAGCTTTGGATCTCTAATTCGCAGCTCATCGTTGCCGCCAAACCGGTTGGAATCCGTCTTGAAAGTTTTCGCGCGTTTACCACAACGAATCGTTTGGAAATGGGAAATGGAAGACATTACGGGATTGCCAGAAAACGTTCTCGTGCTAAAATGGTTGCCCCAGTATGATTTACTTCGTAAGTATCTACCTATTAGCAAACTACACAACATAATAATATGTTGTTACTTTCACGCATAAAATTTCATTTTAGCGAATTCGCTACACTTCGATTAGCTGTGAAAACGTAGGCAGGTACTAGACGGCAGAGGCGTAGGGGGGGGGGGGGGGGAGCGCGTCGGGGCCGGTCCGCACCGGGTGCCACTTCACCGGGAGTGACAGCCGACAGTGAAAAAAAAAATACATATCACGTTTTTCAACGATAAACCACTTAGGCTTCAGTTAAAGCCATTGTAATCAAGTTATCCAAACTAAATAATTTAAATAAAGCAAAAAAGGAAAGGGACAAATCACATAGGTACCTACCTACCTACCTATATGTACCTACATATCGAAGTTAAAAGGAAAACGAGTAATAATCGTCCAACGTACATTTGCAGTTGGAATGATAAATTACATTTACAGAACCCTTTATTGTGCGTGGTTCGACACCCACTTGGCCGGTTTTTAGGGTTCCGTAGCCAAATGGCAAAAAACGGAACCCATATAGATTCGTCATGTCTGTCTGTCTGTCCGTCCGTATGTCACAGCCACTTTTTTCCGAAACTATAAGAACTGTACTGTTGAAACTTGGTAAGTAGATGTATTATGTTTATTACACAAAAATAGAAAAAAAACAATACATTTTGGGGGTTCCCCATGCTTAGAACTGAAAAAACTCTTTTTTTTTTTCATCAAACCCATACGTGTGGGGTAGCTATGGATAGGTCTTCAAAAATTATATTGAGGTTTCTAATATATTTTTTTTCTAAACTGAATAGTTTGCGGGAGAGACGCTTCCAAAGTGGTAAAATGTGTGTCACCCCCACTGTAACTTTTAAAATTAGAGAATGATAAACCTAAAAGAAATATATGCTGCACATTACCATGTAAACTTCCACCGAAAATTGGTTTGAACGAGTTCTAGTAAGTAGTTTTTTTTAATACGTCATAAATCGTAAACCGCAATTTACCTTACATAATAATTGTACGGAGCCCTTCGTGCGCAAGGCGAAACAATAATGCACACCGGGTGTCACCCAGGCTTGCTACGCCGCTGCCAGACGGACGTACCGACCGCACTGATAACAGGTATTATCTAGCTTGGAATGCAACTATGCATGTACTTGTACAACCAGTAGGTAACTGCCAACTTACATAATTTTATCACGACATCTGACTCCCGTGCATAAAACTTTTGACAGCACGGTTGGCGCAGTGGTTAAGCAATTGACTGCTGCGCTGATTGTCGCGGGATTGATTCCCGCACGGAACAAATATTTGTATGACCTACAAGTAGTTGTTCCGGGTCTGGCTGTTTGTGTATGTGAGCTTAAATGTTTGTTAACTCACCCCCACAATACAGGAGAAATTCCTAGTGTGGGGACCGAAAAAAAAATATATAAGTATTTACTAGTACATATATACATATATTTAAAAAAAATAACTACGTATCTTGCTGGGAGATGCTGACCCACCGCTACGACAACAAACGGCTGTTATTCACATCATACATGAACACGCACCTGAATCAACCTAGTATTCAGCAAGCAACCGTTGCAAGCATACGGTAGCTTCACGACGTCATGATGGAGTGCTTTAACGGGCTCAAAAACATCGGGCTAGATACCACCAATTGGGATCCGATCGCGGTTCATCTATTGACTCAAAAGCTAGATAGCGTTACGCATAACGAATATATAAAGGAGATCAAACATCCCAGGGAATTTCCCGACCTGGAAGAGTTCGCCGAGTTTTTAGAATCAAAATGCATGTCACTGGAAGCTCTGCAGGGAATTAGCCAAAAATTATCGTCATCAAACAAACCATGGAAATCGGAAAAGCAGCCTCTTAAGGGATCAGAAACCCGAAATAACAACTACAAGAATAAAACGCAGCAGGGGTCATCGAACTTTATCAAGTCACAAAACTCGCCAAAAACCTTCTTTACGACACCAAAAACATGCCCAATATTCAAAACTGGAATTGCGAACAATTCTTGGCTATGAACGCAAACAAACGGAATTACACAGTTAGCAACTTGCATATTTGCAAAAACTGTCTATTCAGACTTCAAATTACAAAAAGATTGAGATTTCAAATTACAAAAATAGTGAACAAGGCACAAATGTTATTCACGATGAATGACATAAATTCCGCTGCCGTGAAGTCAACTCTGATTAAAATCGATTATTGAAAATGCTGATAAATGCTCTCGCCAACATTTACAGAGGACATTAATTAGGTACCCATCTATTTCCGGCTAACCAACTGATTGAACAGCTAAACATAATATCCGGAAGGTTGCCACAGGGATTACCGTTACCTGTAAAGGACATTCAAAGGGATTTGAAAAATATCTATGACCTCATCCATGTGAAAGCTCGAATTACAAACAACTATATGCTATTTGAAATACACATCCCCTTGCTGAGCGATGAAGACTACAAGATATATCGAGTCCTACCAATACCGTTCCATAGACAAAGGCATTTAATACTCGTACAACCAAGTTCAAGCTTCATCGCAATCAACTTCGTAAACAACGCTTACATAACAATGGAAGACCAAGACATGCGCCGATGTACTTCATACGGAGAAGACGAATTAATTTGTGTCTCACGTAATCCAGTCCACATACACGATAAAGACGCCCCATGTGAGGCCCAAGTCTTCAACCAACAAGACTCTTTATCATGCGTTCTCAATGACGTAACATGCAAAGAAACGTGGACAAAGCTTCATAAATCAAACGAGTGGCTATTTACATTGTGTTTGTGCGGAAAACAGCTGATGCAAGTCATATGTAACGATCAAGTTACGCCAGCGGTCATTGACGGGACTGGAGTGATTTCCTTGAAATCAAAGAGCTTACTGCAGAAAAAAGACAACACAATATTTACACACAATCAGCTGGGAAGTAGTTTTAACATGGAACCAGATATAGAAATACCAACCATAAATTAAACAATTAATAACATCTTTGACGTCGATTGGAAGAATCATCATTTTTCAGCCAAAAGACATCCACTGCTGGACATAGGCCTCCCCCAAAAAGGGGGGGGGGGAGAGGGTTGCCATAATTAAAAGAAGAATGGAAGAATGCAAAATTAAATATAACGAAGCAAGAAACACCATCTGCTGTAGAAATAAGAAAAATAGACCAGCAGTTGGTATTCCAGAAAAAAAGGGAAATATTACCGAAGGCGTCTGACATGTCAAGTCACGACATCTATCTCTACTCGGTTACTTCTTTGTTGTTGGGAGGAATCGCTGTGCAGTGGGCTTGCCCTCTATATTATCATTAAACGATGGTGCAAAACAAAGAAAGGCGTCAAAACAGGAGTGACACCTAGGGAAGGGATAACTTTGGAGGGGACATCGAGCTACAAGAAATAGGTACATTCGACAGCAGCGGAGCCCGTTTACAGCGAAGTATATTCAAATTAAAATTCAAAATATCTTTGTTGTGGGCATATGTTTGTTACAAGGTCTTAACAATAAATTAAAGTTCCAATATGTCCTGCCTAATAGGCATACAATAGTTATGTATTGGCATTAAAATTATTTTACATGTCAAATTTAGTTATTATAAATGTCAAAATATCAAAAAACAGTGAAATGAATACATTCATGGTCAACAAATCAAATCAATAATTCAAGAAATCTTGGATTGTGTAGTATGCTTTAACAATTAAAAAGTTTCGTAATTTGTCATGTCAATAGGTATTTTGTTATAAATTTTTGATGCAATTCCAAAGAAGCTTTTGTTAAAATAGAGCCGTTTTATGTGGTACATTAGATATTTTTAAGATATTATATCTTTTCGATTTGAGTTTATAGAATAGAATAGAATAGATCATTTATTTGTCCAAAACATAAGTATACATACAGATGGCACGCAAGATGTTACATAGATTTTCATTTGTTTTTTATAAATACGGCTACTTCATAAATGTAGATCGCAGGAAAGGTTAATATTTTAAATTCTTTGAAATATTTTTCACATTAATCAGGAACACGGATACCTGCAATCCTACGTACACATCTTTTTGCGCTTTAAACACTAACTCCCTATTAGTAGCATTGCCCCAATATATGACTGCATTAATGGAAAATTGATTGAAACACAATTTTACGTGGATGCAAGGACATAATATATTTTACAGTGACACAACACAATCACTCATAATAGACGTAGGTCTAATTCAAAACATATGGAACAGATTAATATGCCAGTATCAAATCTAAGTGGCTTCCAACACACACCCTTAATCTATTACATATAATACAAGCAAAACATTCAACAAAAAATTCACTCCTGTACTTGCCTGTACTCAACATTTAAAACAACAAATAAAATTACAAAGTTGTGCTAACCCTATACATTTATCTTTCTATTGCGTATCGCGCACCAAATTCAAAATTATTCTATTACACAAAACACTTTCAAAACATAAAACATAAAAACGCAAAACATAACACTTTAAATCGTCTAACTACTTATCCGCCCCCTTAATAGAGTAATACGTCAAAGATAACTGCCCTAAGAACTCTTTAAGTTTCGGACCATGTACAGACTTAGTTAAAATGTCAGCTATCATTTTGTCAGTTTGCATGTATCTAATTTCAACTTTTTTACTTAGTACACATTCCCTAATAAAATGATGTTTTATATCAATGTGCTTTGTCCTATTATGCATCATTTTGTTGCCTGCAATCTTATGTGCCGACTGGTTGTCATTATAAATGACGACCGCTTTACTATCCACAGATATTAAACTGCTAAGTAAATTACGTAAATAAATCGCTTCTTTCGAAGCTTGACTTAGTCCTACATATTCTGCCTCCGTGGAAGATAAAGATACAGTAGCTTGTTTCCTACTCTCCCACGTCACAACATTATTTCCTAATTTGAAAATTAATCCAGTGAAAGATTTTCTATCATACGCCCCACCCCAATCTGCATCTACGTATCCATTCAAATCTAATTTTCCTGACTTTCTAAACGTAAGACAAAGATTTGACGTACCTTTTAAGTATCTAAGGACTCGCTTTGCGCACCTGAAGTGTACTTCATCATAACATGAATTAAACTGGGAAAGTACACTTACAGCATGTGCGATGTCCGGTCGCGTATTGCAAGCTAGGTAATTTAAACAACCTATCAAACTTTGATATGGCAGTTTACAATTAGAATCGGGTGATTTTTCCAATTTCATTCCGACTTCCATTGGAGTAGTAACAGGCTTAGCATCTGTCATGCTAAAATCGTCTAAAACACTCAGAATGAACTGCTCCTGATCTAAATAAATAACACCTTGATCCTTCCTCAGTCTCATCCCTAAAACATGTCTAGCCGCGCCTAGGTCTTTCACTTTAAACTTTTTAAGTAGATTCGCTTTTAACTTTTTCTTTTCTTGTTCGCAATTTCCAAAGACAAAAATATCATCAACGTAAATTACCACTATAAGCTTCTTGTTATCATTCAGTTCTTTTTGATACAAGCATGGTTCTATTTTTGACTGTGAAAATCCTAAACCTAACATCTCTTTATCTAACTCATTAAACCAAGCATTTGAGGCTTGTTTTAATCCATACAAAGAACGTTGAAGCTTACATACTTTAGTTTCCTGACCCTTAACTACAGCTCCTTTAGGTTGAAGCATGTAAATGTCTTCTTTAATCCTACCATATAAGAAGGCAGTAGTGACATCCCATTGGTCAATAAACCAACCATACTCAACCGCCAAAGAAAATAACAAACGTAAAGTAGAGCTTCTAACAACAGGGTAATAGGTGTCATAGTAATCTACACCACGTACCTGTGTAAAGCCTTTCGCTACTAATCTAGCCTTGTACTTCGTCACCTTACCATCGCTATCTTTCTTGACCTTGAATATCCATTTGCATTGTATTGGCTTCTTATCAGCTGGTCGATCAGTCAAAATCCAGGTCTCGTTCTCCTTTAACGACTGTAGTTCGTCATCCATCGCTTCTTGCCATAAATTACCGTCAGGTCTCGCTAACGCTTCTTCAACAGTCAATGGATCATCATCAATCATGCTTTCCATAGCACACATGACATTACAGCCATAGTGATCGACTTTTCTTCTCTCTCTGAGAGGATACCTTCTGACAGTCTCTTCAGGAACAGCCACTACCTCTTCAGGTATCACCACGTCTTCCACAGCGTCACTAAATGTACCACCATCATGCTCCGAGGGTCCCACTTCATTAACAGTTATTGGTTCTGTAGAAACAGTACCTGGGTCTCTTGCCACATCCAGCTTAACGCTTTCTTCATTATCCAGGTTAATCGTAACGACGGAATCGTCAGCATTTGCTTTCTCGTCTTGTAGAAAAACATGTTCTAAAAATTTGACATCTCTTGCCGTTGTTACTTGCCCTGTCTTGGGGTTCATCAAACGATATCCTTTTTGATTATCTGGGTATCCAATAAAAATCATAGTTTCTGTTTTCATGTCTAGTTTACGTCGCTTTTGCTTCGGTTTCAATGAAAAAGCCAAACAACCAAATATTTTCAGATGACTTACATCTACATCTTTTCCCGTCCATAGTTTCTCCGGTACAGCATTGCTTACAGCCTTTGTAGGGCTCCTGTTTTTTAAATATACAACAGTTCTCCCTGCTTCCGCCCAGTATTTTTTGCTCAGTTTGGCTTCCGACAACAGTGTTCTCGCCTTTTCTATAATGGTTCGGTTCGCCCTTTCCGCCACACCGTTTTGTTCCGGCGTATAGGGTACAGTCGTTTGGTGCTTTATACCTACAGACTTCAAAAAAGTATTAAATTGTCCACTACAAAATTCTCCACCATTGTCAGATCTCAAACATTTTATTGATTTACTCATCTCATTCTCAACTTCTGCTTTATACTCACGAAATTTATCAAAAGTCTGACTTTTATTCTTCAAAAAATAAGCATGAGTTTTTCGAGTATAGTCGTCAATAAAAATTAGCACATACCTCGAACCACCGAACGACGGTTCCTCCATCGGACCACATAAATCAGTGTGAACGATCTCTAAAATATCTTTCGCTCTCGTACCTTTGTTTTTAAATGGACTCTGACATGTCTTCCCTTCTATACATGGGACACACGGTTCGTACAAATCACAACTTTTAAATTCCATTCCGGTAACTAGGACTTTCAATTTATTCATATAATTTCTGCTTAAATGAGCTAATCTTTTATGCCAAATGTTCGAAATATTTTCACTTTGTTTTGACAATGTCAAATTGACGACGTTATTTTTCTTTTCTTTCAACTCGAAAATTCCGTCAATTTCTTGACAGGTTGCAATAACTCCATTTTTATTTTTAATCATGCATTCTCCATTGTCAAAATTCACGCTATATTTCTTCTTCATTAAATTGCTCACCGAAATAAGATTCATGGATAAATTGGGTACATGCAAAACGTTGTTCAAATTAAATTTTTCTTGTCCGTCAACTTGGGGTTCAACGTTTCCTCGTCCTTTTACACTTATCTTTTGACCATTTGCTACCGAGATCTTCATGTTGCCTTTTTCAGGTTTATAGGCTAACAACTTAGATTTATCGTGGGTCATGTGATTTGAACATCCACTGTCGAGATACCACTTGTCTTTATTAATCGCCTCCTTTGCATTCAGGCAGACAGTCGCGGTTCCACTCCGCGTTTTGCACTCAGACGCTTTGTGTCCTTGCTTGTGGCACTTATAGCATTTATAAACAAACTTCTGCATATGATCACCGGATTTCATAGGGGATCTGGCATTGTTCCATACTTGTTTTATAGCCAAAGCTTGTTCCTGGGTTGTATTACTTGTATTTACATTGCTCTGTCTCGTTCCTTCCTGAAGTAACTTGGTCTTTATTTGCTCTAACGTGATCGCTTGACCACAATTATCAACAGCCATTATAAGGGGGCCGTACTCAGCAGTCAATCCACCCAGCAAAATTGAAATGACCCAGTCATCAGACATTTTGGCATCTATATCTGCCAACTGCTGTGCGAGAAAGGTAACCTTCGCAATATACTTTTGAATAGATTCAAAATTCTCCAATTTACAACTCCAAAGTTCTCGTTGAATAGAAATCCTTCTACCCCAACCCTTGTCCTCGTAGGCATTTTGTAAATTTGCCCACACCTGATTCGCAGTTTTTGCATCGTATACGTGTGTAAAACACTCTGGTTCGAGTAACAAACATATCGTGGTTCTTGCCATACGGTCTACGTCTTTTTCTGTGTCAATGACAGCATCTTTTTCAACTACAGTCCACCAGTTTTTATTTTATAGGTAATTTCTTACTAAGAATTTCCAGTTTGGATAGTCCGACGTACCTTGTAATTTTCTTATTCCGCTCAATCCGCTTATGCCAGGGGAGTTTTCTACCGACATAATTATTGTGCAAGATATTTTCGCAAATTTAATAACCACTTTCAATGTTTTATTTAAAGAACGTTACTCAAATACTATAGGCTCGTTTCTGGGGTTCCTGGGCCCATAACCTAATGGAAAATTGATTGAAACACAATTTTACGTGGATGCAAGGACATAATATATTTTACAGTGACACAACACAATCACTCATAATAGACGTAGGTCTAATTCAAAACATATGGAACAGATTAATATGCCAGTATCAAATCTAAGTGGCTTCCAACATGCATATCTCAGTGTCGACGAAACATAAGCATGGTATGCGGTCAAAAGAACTGATTGATCAACAATTTTAGATAAGTTATTTATGGCATACGAGTACTGATTGAGTTTATTGCATATTGTGTCAATGTGTGTTTGCCAAGTCAAATCGTTATATATCCAAAGCCCTAGAAATTTAACGCAGCTGACTTGTTCAATGTTCGTCCCGTTATAATAAATATTGATGTTGTTATTTTTATTGTTACGCCCGAAATTGACTAATTTAGTTTTTCTAAATTGATAATTAAGTTATTATCTGTCAGCCAGTTAATTATATTGCGAAGAGTGGAATTTATGTAATTTTCAAAAGTGTCAGTATCTTGACCTGTAAATATGGCTGTGCTGTCATCAGCAATAAGGATCATGGGATGCTGTGAAACTTTAGGCAGATCATTTATGTAGATCAAAAATAGCGGTGACTCAACACACTACCTTGCGGCACTCCATATAGTACTTTTTTGGGCATGGGTTTATGTTTTTGTTCGGTATTATTTAATAAATTATTATTTATTTCTACAACCTGATATCTATTGTTTAGATAAGATTCAAGAAGTTTATGGACGTTATCCCTTATTCCATAATTGTACAATTTGTTTAAGTAAGACAGCCGAAGAAAGTATTTCACTTTGACGAATTAATTTAAGTGTTATAACTTTTAACTATACTACATTTTATACTAAGTATTTTACTATTAACTTTAATTATTTACTTTACACTATTCTTATATTATTACTTGCTTGTAATGGATGCTCATCCCACTTTTCCCTCGGGAGCATGTACGGTTCACGTACAGGCAATTTGCTAACGCCGCGACCTACTTTTCGCTTCTCGTTTTATTTACTTTTATAATTACTTATAATAATTAGTTGACCAATAGCTGCCGTAGCACTATAACCGCGGATTAGCATCCAACGAAACATTCGTGTAACTTTTACAAATAAACTTAATTATCGTGAAGTCTGTGGTTTTCGTCAACTCACATTCAACAGCTCACTGGCTACCTCTGAAACATACACATTACCTACGGTACATGCACATCTGCACATGGAATAACGACTTAAAACAGGACATGACATACCTCAACATGGAAATAAATTTTTGGGTGGACACGGTTGAAGACAGAGATAAGATCAAGAACGCTGCTAGCGAGATTTACAAGAAATCTGAAACGGATAGTGAGATCTCAGATGAAGACATTGGAATCAGCAACGTGTAATACAGCATAGCAGTGCCACAGGCAAGAGTCGATAGGACCGGAGCCAGCTTGGCGGCGACGCTATTAAAAGATGCTCCCATAGATAAATATCACCCACCCGTGTTTCCTCTATTCCAATGCTTGCTCGAGGATGTATATCCGGCAGGCTCCAATAATCCTTCCATAACCCATGAGCACGTCTTCCCTACCATTATCGCGGCCCCCGCTCTACTCTCTGATATAAAATGGTCTCTGTAGTCCCATGAAACATGAGGCTTCAGGGGCCAGGGTGAATCTTTGGGTTCATTCGAGCAATCGAGTCTGGGCAAACCACGCTAGGGTCGGTGCATTTCATTCATTCATTCATTAAAAAAAAAAAACAGTTCAAAATTAAAATACATTAAAATAAGCCGTGGCAGCTAAGAGATGACCAGTCCCTCCCAACTGACAGCGCCCGTTCACGGTCATGACGCATGGATCAGCACCATCCAGCTCACCCATTTTGAAGGGAGCTAAATGATCCAACAAACGCGCCACCATCAGCGAGACATCTGAGTGAGCATGACATACTCTCAGCCGCCAGGGCACATTCAAGTCAATGAAAGACAAATATTACCCGGTAAATGTTAGCTCTAATTGTACATAATAGTAGGTACTCACACCAGTCAGAGGCCTGCGTCTCAGCTTCAGAACAAATTAAACCAGTCTCAGCAGTCAGAACATTATAGGTTGATTATGTATTAAAATCCTCCACTGTAAAATTAACTACCCCTTTTTCCCCGTTAGGGGCAGACCTTTGAAAAACCCTGATACACGTTATTTCTTAATTTTGGTCTTAATAACAAATACTGAGTTTTAAAATTCTTCCGTACTTGAACTTTGACACCCCCAATCGCCCTTTACAAACTTCATAATTTTCTTAGACGACTATGCGTTGCGTGCCAAGTTTTAAGTTTATTTACTTAAGGAATAAGATATTATTAACAAACAAAATTCCTCCTTTTCACCCCCTTAAAGGTCGAATTTCCAGTAAACCTCTACTTAGTGCTCACTTACATTATAAAAGGAACCCGTCTGCAAAATGTCACGTTCCTAGTCCCGGTAGGTTCGACTCAGCAGTGATAAATTAGTCAGTCAGTCAGGACATGTAATTACATTATGTAAGTATAGACTTCACAATCACTAAAACAATCGACGCGCGCAGTCACTTCGCGTCCATCCCGCGCAGGATTCGCCTCAGTGGCCACTGTGCCCAGTGTTTCGGTAATATATTATATGTCAAATGTCTGACCATCTTCTTAGACCTCAAAAAGGCATTTGACACCCTCTCTGTCCCAATCCTGGTGAACAAACTTGAAAAAATTGGAATAAGAGGAACTCCACTCAATCTTCTGAAAGACTATCCTTCAATTAGGAAGCAGAGGGTTAGGCTGGGGCAATACAGCAGTGATGATACAGTGGTATCAAATGTTTCGTGTAGGGCCCCAGCCTATTCCTAATATAATAGGTTAGGGAAAAAGTTTCTTCGTATTTTTTAAGAAAATTCAAAACATTTTTTAATATAGTTTATTTACATTTAACTAAAGTATGTAGGTACCATTTTGTTCGATAACTTTTTGCCATCTTGTAGGTAGGGACATGATCCCATTGCTATAGAAATGTTGGGACTTCTGATCAAAATACCGCGACAAGTGGTTTTGGCAGTCCTCTCATGATGTTAACCTGACATTGCCTAAATAATTCTGAAGAGACCGAAACAGGAGGAAATCTGAAGGTGCAAGGTCAGGACTATACGGCGGATGCATTAACACCTCCCAGCCAAACTCTCTTAATTTTTGCTGAGTGGCTAGAGATGTGTGAGGTCTTGCGTTATCATGATGAAAAACCACACCCCTTCTGTTGATTAATTCCGGCCGCTTTCTCTCAACTTCTTGCTTTAATCTCATCAGTTGTTCGCAGTAAAGTTCAGAATCGATGGTCCTGCCTGGTGGTAACAGCTCATAATGAATAATGCCCTTCCAATCCCACCACACACACAGCATCACCTTGTTGCGTTGCCGGGTTAACCCCGGGTTTCGCCACAGTCTGTGAAGCCTGACCGGCCTTTGACCACGACCTTTTTCACACGTTCTTGATGTACGTGATCCACTTTTCATCACTAGTTATGAGCTTAGTTATGAGCTTCTTCAAAAATGGTTCGGTTTCATTACGTCGCGCGCCGTAATAAAGAATCACAAATGAGTACACAGTTCATTAGGTTTCTTTCAGTGAGCTCGTGAGGTACCCAAATATCGAGCTTTTTTGTGTACTTAGTTTTTTCAAATGTGCCAAAACTGTTTTGTGGTCAATTCCCAGTTCTTCAGCTACGTCGACTATATAGATAAGATAAGTCTTTATTTGCTTTAAACATGGTATAAAGTTCTTACAGTCTAGAATGTCCACATGTATAGCTATACATAATAATTGTATCAATTGCATGCAAATAATTAATAAATTGTCGTAGATTGTTGATTAATTAGTTATACAATAACAGTCATTCGGATCATACTTCACAATCATTTTCATTAATTTAGTACCTTTACATACATATTTTATATTTTCAAGTTAAAAAAATCTTTAATGTCATAGAAGTTATGTCCATTCAGCCATTTATATAATTTGTTTTTGTCGTAACTACTGATATGCCGATCTTGCTCCACTTTTTCAAAAATGGCATCCATTTTATCCGTAATAGAGATTCACTCATCTTGACAGTACGAAAAACAAATGAAAATCACACATTTTCCTAATTTGAATTTATGTTCTTTAATATTCTAACTTTCAATGATACCAAAACCAGCCAGATACAAATAGTATAGCCAAAGAGATTTTATTACAAGTTCATACATACTACTCGTATAATGCGAAAAGACTTTTTCCCCAACCTAATATATTAAAGATTTATGTAACATGAATTTATATAACGCTAAAATCTTTTCATATGCTGATGATACAGCTATTGTATTTTATGGAAAATCCTGGGATGATGTTAAGCAGAGTGCTTCCACAGGTATGGCTCAAATTGCTAAATGGTTAAAAATCAATTTACTTACATTGAACACCTCAAAAACAAATTAGATATGTTTCACTATCAGCGATCGTACACAAGCTAAGAATGATTTTACTATCAAAGTTCACGTAACTATGTGGCGACCCTCAAAACCAAAACTGTACGTGTTCTATTATAACCAAGGTCTCACAGACCAAATATTTAGGTGTTATTCTTGACCAGAGGTTATCCTGGTACCCCCATATACGAGAACGTAGAACAGGTCGTCAAAAGGGTTACAAATTTGAACTGGATATTCAGAACACTAAGGGCCTTATCATACTAGCGAATTGCGAGCGTCCTCAAAGCGGAGCGGGCGCGCAACAAGATCGCCGTGAATACTGTCTCGTACAAACGCCAGCCCGGCCGCCCCGCCTCACTTTCTTCTTCCTCACATCCGCGACGTCCTCGCTGTGCAGCCGCGGCGTGTTCGCGACGCATTCGCTGCGCGCCCGCCCCGCCGCGCAGCCGTTCGCAAACCGTTAGTATGATAAGGCCCTAAGACACATCGTTCCACCTAGGTCTAGCAATGAAGCCTACGAGTACTAAAGGAAATTTATGTCGCTTTGGTGCAATCTGTCTTAGTGTATTGTATTCCTATAAAATATAAGATTTTTATTAGTTGCTAAAGTACAATTTTTGCTTTTATCAATTTTTATTCTTATTAATGTTAATTCAAAATTTGGCATATCTTTATCTTTTTCTTTTTGTAAAATTATTTTGAATTGTTTTCGTAAGATAATAAGATTCAAAATTGTTAGTACACCACACGCAACTTTAAGCTTCAGAAGAGCGAAGTGTCCTAACACAGGCAATTTTTGTCTAAAAGGTCACTTCAACCACTAGATGTAGTACATAACTTGTAAAAGAAAATAAATTATTTGTATTTGTTTATCAAAATCGGCAACCTGCTTCTCACCCAGTAACAATTGCCAGATCACCCGAACTGCGTGGCATTCATAACTCACTGCGGTCTCCTGAGCCTGACGGAGGCAGTGGCGGCCGGGGTGCCGGCCCTGGCGCTGCCGGTGCTGGGCGACCAGCCCGGGAACGCCGCGTACGCCAAGCGCGCCGGAATCGCTGAGGCGTTGGCGATCTATGATGTTGATGAAGACAGACTGTATGAGGCACTCGTGAAGGTTTTGACGCCTGAGTAAGTATGAGAATAGGTACTACAAAATAATACTAGTTATCGACCTACTGCGGATGGGCATTTTAGAGCCTGTTTCCAGCAATAGGTAGATATTCATTGATATAGGACATCATTAAACTTGACAGAGTGGTGATTAAGCCCATCTAGAAGACTGGACGTTTGTTTATGAAAATAATCTATCCAAACCAATTAGGTACAATTCCGGAAGGTCTGCACCAATTTTGTTTGGTTCCATTATTAGTGAACAATATACAGAATGTTGTACAACTCAGTCTGGCAATCTGCCACCGCTTTTTCAACAGGTTAGTGTTAGATACAATTTTAACGACCAACGAATTATTGAACAATATACAGGGTGTTTGGTGCCGTGTGCCAAATTGAAATGGTCTACTGAAGGGGTCATCTGCTAGCCTTTCAGACCCCTTAACACCTCTCATGCCCTGTGGATTTTTTTATGTTCTATCTCTTTCTAGCATAGCGTAAATTGGTTTGAACAAATCACGCACTGCCGGCGATCCGTCATTTTCTTAGTCGAGACATCGCTGCCTCTGCTACCTAACGTGTGTGCTAGTTCACCGTACGCCGCCATTCTTTATTTTGTTGCTTTGTTTTCGTTGAGTTTTGTTGGTTCTTATTACGTTTTTTTAACTTTTGGCGTTTTGATGTGATGTTAAACTTTGTTGAGATTTTGGTTGTTGCAATGGCGACATTGTCTTACTAACAATATGCGGACATCATGATGGCTTATGGAGCCGCCCATGGTGTCGCTCGTGCAGCGCAATGACTTTACCAGGAACGCTTTCCTGGTAGACGATTACCTGGCCGCGATCTTTCAAGCCACATTCCGACGCATACGCGAGACTGGCAGTGTCACTTTTAATGAACCAAGGGCCCGTATTGTGCGACATAATGTTGAAGTGGACGAGAGAATACTGGCACTTTTTGAGGAAGACCCTACAAGAAGCATTAGAAATGTGGCATCACATCTTGATCTTTCAATATGGAAAGTGTGGAAAGTCCTTCGTCAAAACGAAAAGCATCCATTCCACTACATTCCGGCGCAAGGTTCGTAATTTTATATAAACTTTAAACCCGTACACGCTTTGTTTGGCAGGTAATGGGTATGGTATGACGTTACTTTTAGGTAGTGAATCTGTTAGCCCGTACAGCGGGTCTTTAAAAATATTTTTGTGCAATTACTTACTGCTCAAGAGGAATTTAAAAGATTTTATTTGTGGCGACTTTGACAGACGAGTGGCTTTTTGTTGGTTTCTTTTACACACGGATGTGGATGATCCTGATTTTTTTAAAAGAATGCTGTGGACTGATGAATCCACCACATATGGGATTCTCAATCTACACAATTTGCTCCACTGGACAACGAAAACGGAAAACCCACGTGTTGAAAGACAGAAATCTTTTCAAAGAAGGTTTAGTGTAAAAGTTTGGCAGGAGTGATTGGGAATCAGGTAACCGGGGACCGCATTACCTGCCCGATAATCTCAATGGCGATGACTACTTGGAATGTCTACAAAATGATCTGCCCGAATAAGTGGCCAAGGTATTTAATGAACGTGTGCCCAAATTATTCCAGAATGACGGCTGTCCCGCGCATTGGCGTTTGACTGTGAGGGACTTCCTCGACAATGACTGTTCCCCAATGCGTGGATTGGCCGCGATGGCCCTATTCCATGGCCGCCACGTTCCCCAGACCTAACCCCAAATCATTTATTTTTGCGGAAAATACTGTTACAATGATAAAAAAAAATCAAATAATATGTGAAACCTAGAATAAGCTTGTCATTGTGAGGAGAAATAAAGAATTTTATTATTATTATTAATGGTGGTATTAAAATTAAATGCCGCTCCGTTAGACTTTTATATCTGGGGACGTACCAAAGAGCTGGTATACGCAGGGCCGGATTTAGAGGTGTGGAGGCCGTGGGTCAACCAAGAAGTGGAGGCCCCGAAAAATTCTTGGAACAGACAAAAAAAAACTAAGTACCTAAATATACAGGTTGTTAAAGAAACTGTGTGCCATAGCTTAGTGGTAGGTTCAGTATCGATATAGGAACCCAGGAAAAAAAAATAATAAAAACATAAAAAAAATATTGCAAGATTAACCTTATTTAGTACCTACTAACTTAAAATAGCAATCGTTTAGAATTAAAATTATTTTATTAATAAAAAACAAAATTTTGATGGACACAAAGGATGTATTTTTTTTTTCTTATCTAAAAAAAATCAAATTGTGGAGGCCCCTACGCCACGGAGGCTCCAACGAGGGAGGTACTAGTACAACGCATAGAAATTGCATTCAATACCATTAAGGAGGACATACGACTTCGTACAACAACTGTCGAAATACGAAACAGATGTCGTCGGGCCTGCATTCGCAACAAAGGCCAACAATTTGAGCAGGATTTGTAAAAATTATGAATGAAATGTTAAATTGTTTCAAGTAAACCCCACGATGATACAGATACGAGACAGATTTTACCTTATAAGAGTGAGATAACAGATTTAATAGGTTTGTCAGGTATCATTAAGCAAAACTACTTTTTAAATCATAATTTTTTTAATCAAAATCAAAATATTTTTATTTAACATAAGCCTACATGGGCACTTATGAAACGTCAGAAGCTAGGTGCAGGGTTCCAATTGGTAATTTCCTATGGAGAAGAGCCAGCAAGAAACTCCACGGTTACTCTTTAAAAAAAAATTACTTTTACAATGTTTTCAAATTACAGTGTTAATAGGTATGAGAGGACAGTGTAGGCCCATCAAATTACCAGGTACTTAACAAAATAGAAAATGGTCTACAGATCTAGTCCACGTCCTCACATTAACAAAAAAACAATATCAAATACCTATAAATAATAAAAGTTAGAACCTTGTTGAAATTAAAATTGCAGTTATAATAATGTCAAATAAGAAAAACATTATGTCAGTGAAGTTTGTAAAAAAAGATAAAATAAAATTAAAAAAAAAAATCGTAATTTGGGTGCAGTTAATAGAAATTTACATAGTTTTGCCGTTAATGAGGTACCAGGGAAGCCACATGTACAGAAGGAATTAATGCCAAACTTCCTTGTCATCAACGTAGTCCTTAATCTTATAATATGCTTTTTTGCTAAGGGCACGTTTGATGTGCGTTTTGAATTTTCTATCACTAAGTTCTGTAACCGATTTTGGCAACTTGTTATAAAAGCGGATACTGTTTACAAGAAATGACTTGCTTGTTTTAGTTCATCTAAATTTGGGTATCACAATTTCATGTTTACTACGTATGTTTGCGAACATATAAAATACTTTCTAAGATATAAAGAGAAGGCAGAGGTAGTACATCAATTTCTTTGAACTTAATCTACCTGAAAGAGCTTTAATGTGGGCACCACACTGCAATTTGGAATCTAGAGTAATTCCTAGAAATAAAGTTTCCGTAATAGCATCTAGCTTCTTGCCATCAAGTTTTAAATTTAGACCTACTTGGGGTACATTTGGTAATGAGAACTTAAGACATTTTGTTTTGTTCGCATTAAGTAAGAGATTATTAGCTGCGAACCATTTCGAAAGAACAGCCGGACTATCGTTGACGTGTAAGATATCCGTATCTGTTCTATCTATTTTAAAAATAAGGGAAGTGTCATCAGCGAATAGAATTATATCCGATAAATTATTCATTATGTAAGGAAGATCATTTATATAAACTAGAAATAAGAAAGGGCCAATAATTGAACCTTCAGCCACGCCCATTTTTACTAGAGATCACGAGGACGTCACCCCGTTAACGTTTGTTTTTTGCTGTTTGATAGATAAGAAAGAACAAGATCAGCAGCTAGTCCACGAACTCCGTAGTGGTGTAATTTACAGATCAGTGTATTGTGGTCAACGCAGTCAAACGCTTTTGAGAGGTCACAGAAAATGCCAATGGCATCCTGGGATTTCTCCCAGGATTCCAAAATGTGACTGATGAGTTTCACTCTTGCGTCAGTCGTCGACCTACCTTTCGTGAAATCGAACTGGCGACTATGTAAAATCCCATTTGAATTAAAATGTAACAACATCTGGTCTAGCATTATTTTTTCGTATATTTTGCTCAATGCTGGTAGCACAGATATAGGCCTTAGAGGGATCACTCTTACTACCCGATTTGAAAATTGGTACTACTTTACTATGTTTCATAAATCAGGAAACGTACCGCTGTCTAAACATTGATTGAATATACCAGTTGGGACAGGGGCCAGGGGATATTGTGTCAATTATATATAATCTAACCTTAAAGGAAATCCCCCATAAGTCTTCAGTGTTCTTTATGTTAAGACTTTTGAATGCTTTTTAACCGACTTCCAAAAAAAAGGAGGTTCTCAATTCGGCTGTATGTTTTTTTTGTTTGTTTGTTACGCGATTACTCCGTCAATTATGAACCGATTTTAAAAATTCTTTTTTTTTTGAAAGGGTATACTCCCGAGGTGGTCCCATTGCCA
The DNA here is from genome assembly GCA_948098905.1 of Tiliacea aurago. Lineage (NCBI taxonomy): Eukaryota > Metazoa > Arthropoda > Insecta > Lepidoptera > Noctuidae > Tiliacea > Tiliacea aurago. The sequence continues at coordinate 28,567,476 of OX402583.1, forward strand.
CCAAATCAGAATCTGATGAGGGGATCCCATGGAAATCGAGGGAAACCCTCAAATTTTATATGCAAACCTATAGCGATTTGGGTATTTTTTATAGTAACTCGTGCATTTGCTATCCGAAAGCACCATTTGGTGAAGTGGAACTGATGATGGAGACCACAGATGGCCACCGGAATAATAATGAGTAACTATTTAACGGGTTGCGATTAAGCAATTTATGCTCGTCACTATGCATAATGGTGAGTGGCAGTTCTCCTGGTTCTTACCAGGAGAACTCCTCAACAATCAACGTCCCAGCATCGGGAAATGCAATATTTTGTAAAAGGTGATGAGCAGTTAACATTAGACTATTGTAACTTAGATAAATTAAAGTCAAAGTAAAGATAAAGTCGGTGTCTTTGGATCTGTATTTGAGTTTTTGGCCACCGACTTCCGAAATTAAAGTTATTTTTCACTTTGTAGTGTTATGTTTGGTAGTCGGTTATTATTTTTTTGTAAAAAGTTTTTTATTTAATCGTGAGAATAGAAATGGGCTTGAATTCAAAACTTGGAATGTCCTTAGAGTAGTTTTCTTTGAGAAGAGATTCAGCTAATAAAGATGATGAGGAGAGAGATTTCGTAACCTCTATTGGGATGTTGGTAAATAAATTTTCTAGTGTCTCAGCAACTTTTAACTTATCTAAAATGGTTTCATTATGAATTTTTAAAGACAATTCATTCTGATCTCGCTGTTTTGTGTTTCCAGTTTCTTTTTTAATTACCTACCACAAAGCTTTTATAATAATACTAGCTGCACCCCGCGCTTTCACCCGCGTAAGTTTCGATCCCGTGGGAAAGCCAACCTTAACACTTAGGGGTATAAAAAATAGATAGTAGCCGATTCTCAGACCTACTGAATATGCATATAAAATTTCATAAAAATCGGTCAAGCCGTTTCAGAGGAGTATGGTAACATTGTGACACGAGAATCTTATAATATCAATGATTTCTCGTAGTACAATTCACTGAACTTTGGTTTAGTATTGATTCTAACTTTTTTGTACAGGACATGCTTAATTTGGCCTTATGTGACTCGATTCACAATTCTAGCGAATTCACAAAGTTGTTAAAAGATTTTTATGGCAGGTGGCACATCATTAGCCAGAGGATAGACTAGATAATTAATGAGGGAGTTGGAAGATCCCGGTCACTTTAAGTTTTACCTTTGAGAGTAAATGAAAAAAAAACTAGATCTAAATAAAATTCAAATTCAGAGTTTACGCCTTATACTTTTTTTTAAATTTGTATTTGAATTAAAAAAGAGAAAGGCAAAAAGTAAGAAAAAAAAATTGGGTAAAATAAAACAATAAAAAGTCGATAAAAATTGTTCCACAGGGCATGAGAAGTGTTAAGGGGGTCTGAAAGGCTAGCAGATGACCCCTTCAGTCGACCAATTTGGCACACGATGCACTAAACACCCTGTATTATTACGGTATTACAGAATGCGTGCCCGCGCTAAAGCCTTCAGCAGACAATGGTGGGAGCGCCCCGTCCCGCCGATGAGCGCCGCCATCCACCACGTCGAGCGCACGGCGCGCCGCGGCCGCGCGGCCGCGTCCTCGCCCGCACGACACATGTCCAAGCCGCAGTTATTGTTCTTTCAGTGTATTGAGTATGTTGCTGTTGAAGCTTCTCTTTTGCTAATTGTTACTCTAGTATGCTGTTGCTGCGGTTCAAGAAAAACGAAAGTCAAAGTTAAACAGAATTGAAGTCGCAAATTGTAATTCCATTTTTAATTTCGGTCGATTGATAGAAAACTGAAAAAAAAATGTGGTGTATTGTTAAATATAAACGAATGTCTTTATAAAAATACATTTATTGTCCCTGATTTAACATTTATAAAAATATACAAAATCATTGTACAAAAATATTTATGACGTTTTCTTTATTTATCATTATCACATTAATATATGAGCAATTTTTTTATGGATTCTAAAATGAGAGTGAGTTGACACTCAGATGGAATGTGGTTAAAACATATTCTATTATAAATACATTATCTGTACAAGATGTATCATAAATACATTATCTGTACAAGATGTATCATAAATAAAAAACATCTGCTGTTCCATACATTTATGTTCTCATAACTAGTCAAAATGTAGGGAATAGCTGATCGCCATCCCATAGTAAAAGTTGTTCATAATGATGAGTACAATGACCCCTTAAGACGTTGTGCGTTATTTATGTTACACCTTGTATAATAAAAATGAAAGTCTGTTTTCGTTGGTGCGCATCACTGGAGAATGGCTGGAAATCTTTGTAATAGTCCGAATTAGGTTCTTAAGGAAAGAAAAGTTGATTTTTTTTAATTTTTTGTTCTATAAGTAGATTGAAATGTTGACAGGACTTCTGTCGTGTCAGCTAGTTATTATTAAATATCATGCACTTTCCCCTTTCGTGGATCCTAAAAGATATTTGTGTACATATTGCCCAAACAGTATATTTTTATAATTTCAACGAGCACAGAAATCGACAGACATCGAAACCCAAAACTTTTTTATCTATGTTTTGAGTGTAACCAATTTAATGCAATGTAAGCAAATTTCTCAGTGAAGTGTATTTTTCTTTGCTTGATGTTTGTCACCGCATGTGTTATTTTACAAAGAGACCTACTTACAGTGTGTGACGACTCTTTATTTTCGAGCCGCGTCTGTTACCATTCAGACTTATTATAAGAAATAAATACACTACCTAAAGATTATTATCTCATCGAGTACAAGTTATGAATCGAGACTAGAAAATCGTTTATATATTATTCTTGATTAATTTTGTTATTGATAAGGAATGTAGCGAAATGGTAATTGACGAATTAAGTTCGAAACGAGTATTATATAATTATAAAGTAAATATTCTAAGTTTGTAGACAACAACACTTATACACTAATATAGTTTTCAATTTAGTAACAATAGTAGAATAATATTATCATTTTATTAAAGGCCGCTGGTTACGGGTAAGTGTTGTTAATATTAAATTATGCTTTAAAATTATTTCAACGTTGAAATTGTTTGGCTCTGAAAGTCACAATTACTGTGATGATCGAATTTAACTGTAATTTCATTTGGTGGATTGTAGACGATAGTGATGACGTTGGTTTTTAGTTAAAAGTGAATTTAACGAAGTTACACTAAATATCATGCAGTTAGAAGTAGAGATCGAGTTGATTCGAGAGTACAGTGTAAACTTAGATTTAATGTAAATAGGACAAGTAGATTTAATATCAATAAACCGATACCAGTAATACCTGAGGATTAAATAAAATAAAATTCAATAAACGGACTAATAGATTCGAAATGCCGCCTTACCTTATGATAGAGACGCATAAGCACTAGAAATAAATGCACGTTAAGTACAAGTTACACAAATATATCAAGCTAAGCGATATTTTACGAAGGTGGGGAGTACGAACGCAGCTTTATGAACATCGCTGCTGTAGTATCTTAAGTTCATTTCTTTTTCATCTTCGGCCGAAAAAACGAGTTGGGGCAGATCGAAAACGATATCTTTATCCAAGGAACCGATGACGAAGCCAATCTGTCCGGACGGGTACGTAGGGACTGATGCGTAAGCGTAGGACGCGCTAGGGAACTGATTCTTACAGATCTTTAACGTGTTGGAAACTAGTTCTAGATCGTTCCACACGGTGCCTGCTTGGGAGCATACGATACCGTTAGGTTTGAGCGCGCTCTTCATAAGCGCGAAGTAGTTTTCTTGGAAGAGGTTGATGGCGGGCCCGACGGGGTCGCTGCTGTCTGTGATGATGACGTCGAACTCCTTGCTATGGTTCTTCATGAACTCGAAGCCGTCACCCACGTGGAGCGTCAGCTTCGGACTGTCGAAACCCACCGCCATGAATGGAAGGTACTTTTTCGAGACTTCGATGACTTTTGCGTCGATTTCTACCTAGAATGTAAATGTTTCAGAGTTAATAACGGTTGCAGACGGTATCAAGTTCGACACGCATGAGAATATTAGATCATTACGTTATCATCGGTTCACGCGATAACATGAACTTCTCGATTTGTCATTGACTTTGGCACAGTGGATTCGTCGCACGGAGGGATAAATTCATGAAAAAAAAAAAAATGTTGTCATACTATTTACTCTAGTAGTTACAAAATTTCATATAATAAAATAATTATAAAATCCGCTCCGTTGTTTTGATTTCGCCACTAATGAGAATATTTAATATTATTAGTATGATAATACAGATTATATTATTTGGTGTCCAACATTCATATACTCACTCATATACACACATTCAGTACTCAAGCATTACTTAAGACTAGTTTCAACCAATCCAATGGCTTGAATCTAGTCTTAAGTAATGCTTGAGTACTGAGTAACGCTCTATAAATACGGGCCTTAGTTTAGGCAGTGGTTTTCTTATAAAACGTAACGTCTCTCTAAGGCCCGTATTACAGAACGTCACTCAATATTCAACCAATCGAATGGCTTGAATCTAATTTTAATTAATGCTTGAGTATTGAGTGACATTCTGTAATACGGGCCTAACAGTCTGTTAGTGCGCTTATAACTCGAGAACCAATTTAATTTGCGCATTTTATTTTTAATTGATATACAGGATGGATTTTTGAGATGGGGCAGTAAGGGCCACCTACCTACCTTAACCGTTGCAGCTACAGGAAAACGGTATTAGGAGACTGTCCTTAACTTTTTGAGAAATTTTGATCTGCATTCACAGATTTTGAAAAAAAATGTACAGTCAGCAGGAAAATGGGCAGTTTTCACAAAAACTTTTTTTTATGCCAATCGATCCTGTTTCTTATAAGGATCAAAACTTCTATTAGACCAACTGAGGTTTGAGTACTAGAAAAGTCAGGAATCGCCAAAAACTTTTCCCATACATGTCGTAGGAAATGAGACTCCAACTAAATTTTTTTACCATCGACAAACTGGCCGCTACAAAAAAGACTGACCGAAAAACAAATAAAAAAAACAATAACTTTTACTTTGGGTATTATTTCAGCTTAAAATTAAAAAATTGAAACTTTACATTTGGAATCACCTAGAAATTTTACTTTTGCTCTAAGATATGAGGTGTTCAAAATGGTAGCCGTTTCGACGTAGGCACAGGTTTACTCTCTTTACTACAGAGTGGGTACCGGCTGATAATGTGCTAGGATTAATTCCACTTAAACATAACTGGCGAAATGTGGGTGTACTACAGGTACACATCTGCCCAACCCTTCGGGGAAACAAGGCGTAATGTTATGTTATTAATTGCACAGAGAATCGTGGTAAGTGAATCTTTGAGTTCCTGAACATTGTCGTATTTTCTTTTTATAAAGTTAATTTTTTACTAAAGATTAAAGTTAGTTTTTTCTGTTTGTGTATGTGAGTTTAAATGTATGTCAACGCACCCACATACAGGAGAAATTCCTAGTGTGGGGCAACGTTTAAAAAAAAAATAGCGCCGCATAAAAAAATCAAGAGGTGTGAGATCAGGACTGCGAGGTGGCCACGGTATAGGACCATATTTTCCTATCCACTGCCTTGGGAATTGCCGGTTCAAGTTAGAACGTATGGCGGCTGTTGTGTAGCGGAGCGCTATCTTGTTGGAAATACACTTTCAGCAATTCCGACAGCGGCTATTCATCTAACAGAAAACCTGTTAGATGAATAGCCGCTGTCGGAATTCCAAAATCTCCAAAATTACGTTATTATAAATGTAGGGTGCCTTGATTATTTACAAGATTTGTAATTACCTTTCTAGTGGGCACTTGACGCATCGGGTAATTGATCCTGTAACACTCCAATGCACCTGACGAGTTTTTATTATTTAAAAAATAAGCTTCTAACAAGTCTAAACGTTCTAAATTAAATGAGGTCATTTTTCTCACAACATTTTAGAAATTGCAAGCAACTAAGCAACAACTAACTGTATAGAGATTTTTGATCCTTGAAACAGGATGGCATAAAAAAAAGGTTTGTGAAAACTGCCCATTCTCCTGCTGACTGTACATTTTTTTCAAATGCAGATCAAAATTTCCCAAAATGTTAAGGACAGTCTCCTAAGACCATTTTCCTGTAGGTACAACGGTTAAGGTAGCTGCCCTTACTGCCCCATCTCAAAAATCCAGCCTGTATATACAATATGTAACAAAAACCCTGTGGTTCCTTCTACCTAAGTTTTAAGAATCGGTATACATACGTAATAAAGCAAGTCATTTATAAAAACTGTTCAACAAAAATAATTAAAATAAATATTTAATTATCAATATTTGTAATTTTTAACTGATTTCTAACCTTTTTAATTCTTTGATTTTGACTTCTCGACTAGCCAATGCTTAATTTTTTTAAATTATAATTCCACCAATGTTGTGCTTGTAGGTCAATGTATACGTCTGCCTGTATATACAATATGTAACAAAAACCCTGTGGTTCCTTCTACCTAAGTTTTAAGAATCGGTATACATACGTAATAAAGCAAGTCATTTATAAAAACTGTTCAACAAAAATAATTAAAATAAATATTTAATTATCAATATTTGTAATTTTTAACTGATTTCTAACCTTTTTAATTCTTTGATTTTGACTTCTCGACTAGCCAATGCTTAATTTTTTTAAATTATAATTCCACCAATGTTGTGCTTGTAGGTCAATGTATACGTCCCTAAAAGGAACAACAGGGTTTTTGTTACATACTGTATAGATAGTACATTTACATGTTGGCACTACTGATTTATTAATAACATAATAACAATTTAAATATTTTTCCCAAAAATCCTGTAAGCAGTATTTTTCAGATTAAGGGGCTTACAGGAGCTAAACGCAAGTTTTATATTGACTAAAAGTTTATGATCCACTGCAGTAAACAAAATCAGAAAAATATATGATGTTCTTCAGGATCTAAGCTACTTTGATTATGGGTTGCAAAAATAATATAACTAATTTTATACGATAGAAAAAAATCACGAAGATACCTATAAACATTTCTTTTAACGCTTAAAAACCGTATTTATATACATGCAATCATTCTGATTTTATGTCTGATTATTCTACAAGCAAAATACTTATTTATTTCTGTGTTAATTTTTTTGTCATATCAATAGATTTTTTGTTAATCGCATAGTCTTATTTCAGAACATAATACGTATGCATGTGTGCGTAAACGCCCGTGTACTGACAGTACCGGCCGAGGCCTGATGCTAAAAGGATATGTCGCTCTTTTCGCCGCAATTTTCCGCTTAGATTGTTTACTGTTTTCGTAATTTGTTTATTTATTCATTTTGTGAACGGGTAAAAAATTATATAGATGTTTAAAATGTTTTGTTTCATATATTCTTTCCGTAAATATTCTTCTTTCGTGTAAATATAAAATACTTTGAGAGTTAAAATAGCGTAATAAATAAGGTACTTTGTTATTAATAATATTATCATTTGTAAATATGGGAAATAAAATGAAACCTGTAGGACTAAAAAATGTTCATAAAAATCAAACGCCGAACATATGATGTTACCTGTATGGTAGGAATTAGGTATTTTATTACTAGGTCTGTACTAAATATTTATTTTTATATCAATAAAACTTGAATTTTGGAAACGTAGGTAACCGTATGCGAACTGCTGCACAGTCACTTCGCATACGTTCAGTAGTATACTAGTTAACGGTTTGGATTTACATTGGAGAGTGCCCGAGTTCGAATCCGGAACTTCAAAATCAATTTTTTATTTTTTATTTATTAAATACTTTTTTAGATAACTAGGAAAAACTGTTAAAAAGTAATGAATAGCAAGAAAGTCAAAAATATCAACATGGAAGTTATGGTTTGGATTTACATTGAAGAGTGCCCGAGTTCGAATCTCAGGAACTTCAAAATCAATATTTTATTTTTTATTTTTGTTTATTTATTAAATACTTTTATAAATAACTAGGGAAAAACCGTTTAATAAGTAATTATGAGCAAGAAAGTCAAAAATATCAACACGGAAGTTATTTCCAATGCGTCGGTAAGAGCTCAGTTTTATTGATTTTATTTTTATTAAATAGTGTAGGGATTCAACGTTCTTAAAACACACAGTTATAGTGGCACACATTTATAATATGGTAAGAGGTAGTAGGTACACAAATATTGTAGAAAGTTGACAAAAACACAATAATGGAGTCGGGTCACTCGGGACTAGCGTTGCCGGAGGGAAATATTGCGAAGTATTCCCATCGTATCATTCGCGGAAATATACGGAAGTATTGAGTAATATTCGGAATTATTCGCCGAGAAGAATAATTAAGGCTAGTGCAGACTGGCGCGATATCGCGGGTGCGATGTGACACTAGTAGCACAATTTCTATGTCGCTGCCTGTCGCGCCCGCGATATCGCGCGAGTCTGTGCGAGCTTTTACAAGGAAACTATCTAGCTAAGTACATGTTCGGTCACGCATAGAGTAGTCTCGGGGCGGTGTGCCACTGCCAGTTATTCCATTCATAAAACTGAGTACCTACCTAAGTAATAACGATTTGAAAACTTCCGAATATTTCTTTCATCTACTTAGATAAGTACTCAACTAATAAGTTTTTGTATGCAGTTTAGGTGTGAAAGAGTTATTTTGCGATAATACCTACTATGTACAGACGCCAAGCACATCAAGCTACTACAATCTGTCAGATTTATTTAATAGATTTTCAACTTTATCTCTACAGTATAAGGTTCAAGGTTGATTGCGAAAAATTGACAGTTTCGGGTAGCTTGACTTGCTGGCGTCTCGTCTGTACCTACATATAGAGGTAAATACATAGATAAGTAGTTACTAAAATAAGCTTATATTATTATATAGCGAGGTACCTAATAAAACGGTAACTATTATAATAAGTATTTCAATTGTTTCCTGTAGGTACTTATGTGTAAGCTTATCATCGTCGTAATAATGTGCATAGCTACTACTACTTACTTACCTACCTAATTACGTGTATTTTCCCGTTGTAAACCAAAAACATTTTTACGTAATAAACTAAGCTTGTATCTCTTTAAAACATCCGCACAAAATCGGCGCTTTTTATAGTCAACTCAACCATATAAAAATAAAATAATAAGTACCTATCTAGTCACAAGTAGATAACTAGGTACTTAAGCGGAAATATTCCCGTCCGCATAGTACCTACTAGGCATCGAATAAAGGCTTCTACATACCGGGGCGACTTGTCGCGCGACGCGACGCGACACAAAGGCACCGCTCGTCCCGCGACACGCAGGGCCTTTGTGCCATGTCGCGTCGCGCGACAAGTCGCGCTGGTATGTAGAAGCCTTAATACTTTTTAGGGTTCCGTAGCCAATTGGCAAAAAACGGAACCCTTATGGATTCGTCATGTCTGTCTGTCTGTCCGTTCGTATGTCACAGCCACTGTTTTCCGAAACTATAAGAACTATATTGTTGAAACTTGGTAAATAGATGTATTCTGTGAACCGCATTAAGATTTTCAAACAAAAATAGAAAAAATACAATACATTTTGGGGGTTTCCCATAATTAGAACTGAAACTCAATTTTTTTTTTCATCAAACTCATACGTGTGGTGTATCTGTGGATAGGTCTTCAAAAATGATATTGAGGTTACTAATTTATTTTTCTTCTAAACTGAACAGTTTGTACATTACCATGTAAACTTCCACCGAAAATTGGTTTGAACGAGATCTAGTAAGTAGTTTTTTTTAATACGTCATAAATCGTAAACCGCTATTTACCTTTCATTCAATCAATTCAAATATAAAAAACCATGTCTCTAAATAGCACAGTTTTTTCAGAAATCATCAACATCATTATGTACGGAACGCTCGGTGCGTCCGACTCGCTCTTGACCGTTTTTTTTGTTGATTTTATGAATGAAGGGCAGCGGGCCGATACGTGCAAGCGAGCAGTAGCGACGACTACAGCTTTTACCCGCTAGAGGGCCTAATGCCAGTGACATATTACTACTACTACACGTTCATTAATAAAACTGAGTATAATACGATTTGAAAACTTCCGAATATTTCTTTTCATCTACTTAGATATGTACCTACTTAAGTAATAAGTTTTTGTATGCAGTTTAGGTGTGAACGGGATAGAGAGGTAAAAACATATTATGTAGATACTAAGATGAGTTTATAAAATAGTTTAAGTACTTATATTATATTAGGTATCTACCTACCTACTAAAAAGTAGATAATTCTAATCGTTATAATATTATTTAAAGTGCTTCTTTATTATGTACCTACTTATTTGAACTATTAATTTCGGTTAAACACTATTCTACAAACAAAGTTTTTTTTTGTAATACGTCCTCGTAAAAAAGTACCCTACCTACTTAGGTAAGTACGTACTTACCTAATTATTTAATTACATTTAGAAGTAAACTAAACTTGTACTTAACATCCGCACAAAATCGACACATTCTATAAACTCAACCAAGCAAAAATAAAATAATAAGTAGTCACAAGTAGATAACTACTTACGCGCAAATATTCCCGCATAGTAGGTATAGGTACGTAGGCATCGAATAATACTTCGTTGATTTCATCAATGAACGGCTGCGGGCCGATATGTTTAGGCGAGCAGTAGCGTCGCCGATCGTACAGCTATTCGTCGCTAGATGGCGTTAATGCCAATGACTTCATATTACTACGCCTTCATTCATAAAACTGAGTATAATACGATTTGAAAACTTCCGAATATTACTTTTCATCTACTTACACTCAGTTGCAGAAAGCTCACCATTAACACTTCATTACATAAAGCAGCATTATCGCTAATAAATTCATTACTTTAATGAAGTTGCACAAACAAATTTTAGATGGCATTAGAAATTTTTAATGCCACTTTAGTTAAAGAAGACTTTAAACAATATTGCCAGGAACAAATTACCATATTGAACGAAAAGAGTGAACATTTGCGTTCTGTTATTATCCGTACGTACAAGTACACCACAATTTTAGCATAAAATAAAGTAAATTTAGTTGATTTATGTGTATTCAGTGTACTCTGTGGTTTAATCTAGTTTAAATAATCTGGTTTAAGGGGATGCGCTAAGGTAGCCCGCGAAATTCAAATTTACCAACGTTTTTTGCAATTTTTATACTTCTGATTCATATTCTAATGATTATAATTCTGTAAAGCCTTAAGGGTTATGGCTGCGAATCATAATTAGATCAACATACAACGTGTTACTGACCTGCAAATTACAAAAATCGTAATAAAATTGAATTTCGCGGGCTACCTTAGCGCATCCCCCTTATTCTAATAATTTTAACATTTGTGCAGTCTAGAGCTTCTGCCACACGTGAAAATCCATCAATTTCATAAAAACCTTCTGCAACTCTACGTAGTTCTGTCCGGTCTGGCATTTTAATATAGAGGTGGCTTAATTTTGCTAGTTCACGGGATACTTTTTGTATAAACAAACTGACAAACAACCCGACCCAACCTGTTTCCGACAAACTGTTTAAATCACCCAATACTTGCTGGAAAGATCCAGTGGCGAAAAATCTCAAACATATTAAAAGCTGTGTGAGCTGTGTCAGGCCATTAATGGATTTTTTTCTTTGCGTCACTGGTTCTAAATCTTAATCAAGTAGGTTACAAATTTGAAGAACTGCCTCCTTGGAAATTCTATACCTTACACGAAACTCTTCACCATCATGTTTTAAAAATAAATTCACTCGGTCTGGGATTCGACGGCGAGGTAAATCTACTAAATAAGAATCAGATAATGACGAAAGACTGGTTAAAGACATCTTTCAATTACAGAAATGCATTAAAGTACCGTAGAAAACACTAATGTTGCTCTTTAATGGATGCTTTTCGGCCCATTAAAATTAAAAAATCTGAAATGTCAAACTTAAAGTTCACCACCTGCTAATGGGCGCTAATGAAGTTACGTGCAACGTAAAAGTGTTTAAAATGGCCGGTTTCATTAGGTTTGACATTTCATTAGTTAAATTATAATGGAGCATTAAAATAAAATAAAAAATGGTTTTGTGCAATGATTTAATGCTACATTAGTGTTTAATGTAGTCTTTAAAATTTAAAGATCGTTTCTGCAACTGAGTGTTAGTTATGTACTAACGTAATAAGTTTTTCTATGCGATTTAGGTGCGAAAACTTTATTTTGCGAGAATACTATGTACTTATATAGAGAGGTAAATACATAGGAAGGTAAAGGTACTAAGATGAGTTATATTAGTTTTATTTTATTATTACCAAGGTACTACTGAGGTAATAAAGCGGTAACTATTATGTTAAGTATTTCAATTATTTCTGTAGGGATTTATTAGAACATTTAGAACGATTGATTTCGATTGAACACTACATTCTACAAACTTATTGGTAAAACATCGTCCGTAATATTTCCATTTTTTTGTCCATTTGGTAGGTACACACGGCTACACATCAAGCTATATATTTCCAGTATAAGCTGATGTCGCATTGTATAGGATTTGCGTACAGTGCGAGATCAGCGTAAACTGGAAATGTATAGCTTCATGTGTAGCCGTGTGTACATCGTAAAGCTAAAACATTTTTACGAAGTAAACTAAGCCAACATCCGCACACAATCGGCACATTCTATAATCAAGTTCCATACAAAAATAAAATAATAAGTACCTAGTCACAAGTAGATAACTACTTATGCGCAAATATTCCCGCATAGTAGGTACGTAGGCATCGAATAATACTTTGTTGATACATTGAATGAACGTCAGCGAGGCTCGGGGATCACGTGCCATTGCCACGTGCAGGCGAGCGCTGGCGTCACCGAGCGACTAACGAGGGAAGTTCTTCATTTACAGTTCTATACCTTCCCGCCAGATGATGCTGATTCAAAGCACGGCGTAATATCTGATATTCGGAGAGTCTGGTCAACCTCCCTACGCATACATTCGTAACTAATTTAATAGTGATAAATTATAATAATACGATTTAATACATTCAGTTTCATAATTCATTCAGAGAGAAAATCGCTCGTGGGCGGGCACCATTACTCTGCATTCTTGCTGGGGTAGCATTCCTTCCAATCGTAGTATTCTTTTTGAATATTTCCGAATTATTGCGTATAATTCCGAAGTTTTGCAACGCTACGGGACGCGACCGGAGGACGCACGTCCGTCTCGTAGCGTCTTTGTAGGGAAAGGGGCGAGAGGGGTATCAGGCGCGGGCGGCAGGACGCGGTTTGTTTTGGCGCCTTGGCGCCTTGGCGGCGCAGTCGTCGCGCTGCCAATGTAACGGCGCTGGATTTTAGGTTGAGACGTTCAGAAACGAATAGCGCTACAATAGGAATTAAAATTATATAATTATGAATGTTAGGTATAAGGTATCTAATCTCTAGGTACTTGTAGCTTAACAATTTTTCAAAGTCAAATACAAAAAATAAACAAAATGTAATTACCTACCTATCTTGTGAACCATAGAACTAGAATATTTAGAATTGACATTTCTACGTAATTTAAAATCTTCTATTTTTTATAGATTGGAAACGGTACCACAGAAAGAGCACGATTGTGAACTTATTGACAAAAGTACATATTCATCTCTCAGATTATATAAAGAAGCAGATAGACCGCGCGGAACACCGAGAGTGCGGCCAACAAATCAAATACATATTTAAAAGCGAATACAATCTCTGAGTCACTATCACTCAGTTGCAGAAACGATCTTTAAATTTTAAAGACTACATTAAACACTAATGTAGCATTAAATCATTGCACAAAACCATTTTTTATTTTATTTTAATGCTCCATTAAATTTAACTAATGAAATGTCAAACCTAATGAAACCGGCCATTTTAAACACTTTTACGTTGCACGTAACTTCATTAGCGCCCATTAGCAGGTGGTGAACTTTAAGTTTGACATTTCAGATTTTTTAATTTTAATGGGCCGAAAAGCATCCATTAAGAGCAACATTAGTGTTTTCTACGGTACTTTAATGCATTTCTGTAATTGAAAGATGTCTTTAACCAGTCTTTCGTCATTATCTGATTCTTATTTAGTAGATTTACCTCGCCGTCGAATCCCAGACCGAGTGAATTCATTTTTATAACATGATGGAAAAGAGTTTCGTGTAAAGTATAGAATTTCCAAGGAGGCAGTTCTTCAAATTTGTAACCTATTTGATTAAGATTTAGAACCAGTGACGCAAAGAAATAAATCCATTAATGGCCTGACACAGCTTTTAATATGTTTGAGATTTTTCGCCACTGGATCTTTCCAGCAAGTAGGTATTGGGTGATTTAATAAACATAAATAAATCAACAGTTTGTCGGAAACAGGTTGGGTCGGGTTGTTTGTCAGTTTCTTTATACAAAAAGTATCCCGTGAGCTAGCAAAATTAAGCCACCTCTATATTAAAATGCCAGACCGGACGGAACTACGTAGAGTTGCAGAAGGTTTTTATGAAATTGATGGATTTCCACGTGTGGCCGGAGCTCTAGACTGCACACATGTTAAAATTATTAGATTAAGGGGGATGCGCTAAAGTAGCCCGCAAAATTCAAATTTTATTACGTTTTTTGCAATTTGCAGGTCAGTAACACGTATGTTGATCTAATTATGATTCGCGGCCATAACCAATATGGCTTTACAGAATTATAATCATTAGAATATGAATCAGAAGTATAAAAATTGCAAAAAACGTTGGTAAATTTGAATTTCGCGGGCTACCTTAGCGCATCCCCCTTAAACCAGATTATTTAAACTACATTAAACCACAGAGTACACTGAATACACATAAATCAACTACATTTACTTTATTCTATTTCTAAAATTGTGGTGTACTTGTACGTACGGATAATAACAGAACGCAAATGTTCACTCTTTTCGTTCAATATGGTAATTTGTTCCTGGCAATATTGTTTAAAGTCTTCTTTAACTAAAGTGGCATTAAAAATGTCTAATGCTATCTAAAATTTGTTTGTGCAACTTCATTAAAGTAATGAATTCATTAGCGATAATGTTGCTTTATGTAATGAAGTGTTAATGGTGAGCTTTCTGCAACTGAGTGTATATCACGTATCGCCGCGCCGCAACGCCGCACAGTGGATCGAAAATCGGCTGTAGAAGACATAGGATCTCGATTTCTTAAATGTTATTTTTTTTGCTGGAAATGACTTCTGCTGATTATTACTGTTCTATAAAATGTCATATGAAGTAATTGTGTGCACAAATGGAAGAGTTATAATTATTATAAGAAAAAAATTTATGGTGCCGACATGAAAAATGAGGATATCTCTGGAATCGCAAGGTTGGTCGTTATATCCTTGCACACTGTTATAGTACTATTTATTTGTGAATTTTTGACATACTTAATATCGCGGCATCACTTGCGTTTTTTTTTTTAAATCTTCATAATTAAAAAAAAAAGTATATGATACATTTTAATGCTTAAATATGGCTATACCAAGTGTAATTTACAATACTTTTTATGCTTAGACCAAAACATTCTAAGAAATCACAAAGACGTATTACCTACTTTGTGATTTTCATTTGAAATGACATGGTAATTATGAATTACGTAATACGTAATCTTGTCTAATGCCTCAAGTCCACATTAGCTAATGATTAATAAAACTTAATACCTATATACCTAGTTAAAAGGATACGTACCAAAATAATTTGGGGTACTCGCTAATTTAGCAATTAGTGCAGGATTAACTTAATGAAAGTAATTAGAGAAATGTGATACCATCATTAGTCAATAACAATAAATAGTCAAACATTGGATTCACAACTTCAGTTCATTTAGAGCATTTCTAATACTAACATCTATCCTACCGTGTCTTTTTACTCAGTAATCGTGAATAATGGAAAGCATTATTACAAATTTGGATTTGTTTGTTATTCTGAGCAATCAGGATGCTTCGTCTTTCGATCATGAAATATTGTTCAACACACTTGTTATTCGACTGGGCTCTAGCCTTTCAGATGAAGACAGTGTTACCGTGAAAGAATTTTGTCGAAGATTTACACGGGCAGTTCAAAAGAGATGGTTACGATCACACAGGAAAAGTGAAGTTTTTAGACGTGATTACAGTAATTGGCTTGAGGCAAATATTGACTGGCCAAACTGCGTGCAAACCAATTTGCTCATTCAAGAATCAACAAGTGAAAATATTTCTACTCAACCTGTACCTGAACCTGTACCATCAAATTCAACAATGAAATCAACTTCAACGATGACAAAAAGATCTCGAAAGCCGTTTGAAGATCTAAGTAACAAGCAGAAGAAGAGACGATCTGATGAACATATAGGCGATGACCCTAATGAAGTAGCTTATTCAGCTGCAGCACTTTTGAAAGGAGATGGTCGTGAGGATATTGCATCTGTTATTGAACATATGCTCCAAAATCCAGAAGCAGCAGCAAAAATCAAGGAAATGTTGAACAAACCAGCTCCTTCAACAATATTTTCACCAGAAAAAGCACTGGGTTTGCTACTTTCATTAAAACTATCGAAATGGCAATATATCACATTAAGGGAAACGACTATTCGAGAAGGTTTAAAGGAGATATATCCGTCTTACTATAAAGTGC
The DNA here is from genome assembly GCA_948098905.1 of Tiliacea aurago. Classification (NCBI taxonomy): domain Eukaryota; kingdom Metazoa; phylum Arthropoda; class Insecta; order Lepidoptera; family Noctuidae; genus Tiliacea; species Tiliacea aurago. Next base: position 28,584,032 of record OX402583.1, read on the forward strand.
AAAAAGCTAAGCTACAGTGCTACCCTCCGAAGACATTTGTGACTGTAACGGATTCATCTGCTAAGATTGCACTACAAGCGTTACTAGATTTAACAGTGAACAGAATTTTTGAAACTATTCGTAGTCCTGATGCGATACAAGATAAACAATTGATATTAATATCAAAGTGGGGATTTAGCGGTGCATCTAATCAAAGTAGATATAAGCAAAACATAGAGAGTGGTCAAGATGATTCCAGCATATTTATGACCTCTTTGGTTCCATTAAAGTTGACAGCTGACGGTGATACCGTATGGGTGAATCCAAAACCCTGACGGACGGCAATACCTAGGGTATTGCCGTCCAGTCCAGTTTAGTTTTGTGAAAGAAACCAAAGACGTTGTCATAAATGAAAAAACTGCAATGGATAACGAAATTGAAGCTCTCGTTCCCTCAAAATGTCAAGGACATGAAATTAGTCACAAATTAATGATGACGATGATTGACGGCAAAATTTGTACATATCTGTCTGAAGCTAAGTCAAATGCGGCCTGCTACCTGTGTTTGGCTAAGCCTACAGAAATGAATAAGTTAGATGTCATTGCGTCAAAAACCATTTCTTCTCGTGTGTATGAGTTCGGATTATCATCACTTCATGCCCGCATTAATGTGATGGAATGTCTTCTACACATAGCGTATCGTCTCGACATCAAAAAGAGGTCTGCAAGAGGAGAAGGTCATCAAGAGTTATTGCATTCACGAAAAAAACTCATTCAAGATCGATTCAAAGATGATCTCAACCTTTTGATTGACATCGTTAAGCAAGGATCAGGCACAACTAACGACGGGAACACAGGAAAAGCGGTTTTTTGAATTTCCTGATAAAACTGCAGCGATCACTGGATTAGATGAAGACCTAATACGCAGATTTGCTGTGATTCTGCAAGCTATCACATCTGGAGAGATTGTAGACGTGCCGAAATTTAAAGAATACGCTAGAACAACCGCTGAAAAATACGTGGAACTGTACGATTGGTACTACATGTCATCAACCGTCCACAAATTGTTGATTCACGGAGGGGACATAATTGCAGAAAATGCTATTGTACCAATTGGAAGTCTTTCGGAAGAAGCTTCAGAGGCCCGAAACAAAGACTTTAGGAGGTTCAGAGAACACCATTCGAGGAAAAAGAGTAGACAAGCATCAAACGAGGATATCCTCAATATGCTTATCGTCTCTTCTGATCCTCTTAATTTCTTCCACAAGACCAAAATTAAATGCCCACAAGAGGCAGACATACTTTAAGGTAACAGTAGAACTACTGAAACTTCAGGATCAAGAAGCTCCGACAGAGTTCTTAGAAGTTATATCTATTGTAGAGCCTGATTCTGAAGGGGATTCTGATGGTGACGAAGTATAAAATAAGTTAACTTGTATTGTTTATGTTAGGTTAGGTTAAGTTAATATATTTTTTTAATAATTTGCTTTTATTTTTAATCATACAATAGTTTACCATTTATTGTTATTGACTAATGATCACGTTTATCTAATTACCCTCATTATGGTACGTATCCTTTTAACAGGTATATAGGTATTAAGTTTTATTAATCATTAGCTAATGTGGACTTGAGGCATTAGACAAGATTACATATTATGTAATTCATAATTACCATGTCATTTCAAATAAGTAGGTAATACGACTTTGTGATTTCTTAGAATGTTTTGGTCTAAGCATAAAAAATATTGTAAGTTACACTTGGTATAGCCATATTTAAGCATTAAAATGTACATATCATAAACATTATTTATTTTTTAATTTTGACGATATTTAAAAAAAAAAATCGCAAGTGATGCCGCAATATTAAGTATGTCAAAAATTCACATAAATAGTACTATAACAGTGTGCAAGGATATAACGGCCAACCTTGCGATTCTAGAGATATCCTCATTTTTCATGTCAGCTCCATACATTTTTTTCTTATAAAACTCTTCCATTTGTGCACACAATTTTATTACTTCATATGACATTTTATAGAACAGTAATGATCAGCAGAAGTCATTTCCAGCAAAAAAAATAACAACAACAACAAAAAATTCAAGTAAATTGTTCTACCAGTGTCGCGTCGCGCCCCAGTATGTAAAAGCCTTTAATACCTCTCGGGCTCTAACTAGGGCATGTAATATCGGAAGGTTTTCAATTCCGATACTGATTTCCGATATTAGATCTCAATATCGGAATTCCGATATTAATATCGGAATTTCGTTATTTCTTTAGAAATTGCACTTTTTATTTATAAATTGCACAGATTCGGTATGAGGTTGGATTGAGTGTAATAAAAACATTTTTAAATCGTATTCTTTAATTTGGTTCAAACATTTGTTTTGTTTTTAAGTATGGGCACTGTATTTATTAAATCACATATTTCTCTTAATTTTCCTATACTTATTACTAATTAAACTACCTGACTTACAGTCAGTTGCAGAAACGATCTTTAAATTTTAAAGACTACATTAAACACTAATGTAGCATTAAATCATTGCACAAAACCATTTTTTATTTTATTTTAATGCTCCATTAAATTTAACTAATGAAATGTCAAACCTAATGAAACCGGCCATTTTAAACACTTTTACGTTGCACGTAACTTCATTAGCGCCCATTAGCAGGTGGTGAACTTTAAGTTTGACATTTCAGATTTTTTAATTTTAATGGGCCGAAAAGCATCCATTAAAGAGCAACATTAGTGTTTTCTACGGTACTTGAATGCATTTCTGTAATTGAAAGATGTCTTTAACCAGTCTTTCGTCATTATCTGATTCTTATTTAATAGATTTAGGTACCTCGCCGTCGAATCCCAGACCGAGTGAATTTATTTTTAAAACATGATGGAGAAGAGTTTCGTGTAAGGTATAGAATTTCCAAGGAGGCATTTCTTCAAATTTGTAACCTACTTGATTAAGATTTAGAACCAGTGACGCAAAGAAATAAATCCATTAATGACCTTACACAGCTTTTAATATTTTTGAGATTTTTCGCCACTGGATCTTTCCAGAAAGTATTGGGTGATTTAATAAACATAAATAAATCAACAGTTTGTCGGAAACAGGTTGGGTCGGGTTGTTTGTCAGTTTGTTTATACAAAAAGTATCCCGTGAGCTAGCAAAATTAAGCCACCTCTATATTAAAATGCCAGACCGGACGGAACTACGTAGAGTTGCAGAAGGTTTTTATGAAATTGATGGATTTCCACGTGTGGCAGGAGCTCTAGACTGCACACATGTTTAAATTATTAGATTAAGGGGGATGCGCTAAGGTAGCCCGCAAAATTCAAATTTTATTACGTTTTTTGCAATTTGCAGGTCATTAACACGTATCTAATTATGATTCGCGACCATAACCAATATGGCTTTACAGAATTATAATCATTAGAATATGAATCAGAAGTATAAAAATTGCAAAAAACGTTGGTAAATTTGAATTTCGCGGGCTACCTTAGCGCATCCCCCTTAAACCAGATTATTTAAACTACATTAAACCACAGAGTACACTGAATACACATAAATCAACTACATTTACTTTATTTTATGCTAAAATTGTGGTGTACTTGTACGTACGGATATTAACAGAACGCAAATGTTCACTCTTTTCGTTCAATATGGTAATTTGTTCCTGGCAATATTGTTTAAAGTCTTCTTTAACTAAAGTGGCATTAAAAATGTCTAATGCTATCTAAAATTTGTTTGTGCAACTTCATTAAAGTAATGAATTCATTAGCGATAATGCTGCTTTAGGTAATGAAGTTTTAATGGTGAGCTTTCTGCAACTGAGTGTTAGAATCAACAATACTTCTTATAATTTAAAAAGTGCAAGCAAAACCAACAATTAGGAGCAACAATTATGGGATGAAAATGATCCCTTAAGTACATTTGATGAGCGTTTGTTGAGAATTTCTGTATTTCAATTGTGTATTTTGTGTTTTTTTTATTGTGTTCTGTATTTCTTTTTTGATTAATCCCTGAAAAGAAAATAATTGTTTTTTGTAATGTAAATATGTAAATTGTACGTAAACTTTGACAAGTAATTTTGGTAGCTACCCAACCTAGGTACCTAGGCCTGGAATAAACAGGCAAACCTTACCTATAACAGGTACCTAATATTAAATATTACCAGCTGTACGTAGGTTTTTTGAATCTCTCTCTACATAACTTAATATTAGTTTTCTGCTTTATTTTATAAATTATTAACTTCTGTTTTCGATTTTATTTCGCGAAATATAAATGGAGAAACCATCTTTTTACGATCTAATACAAACTAGCATCTTAAAAGCCTACGAACGAAAGAATAATTTTCGGCGTTTTTTGTTTTATTTTGAGGTAGCTTAATTATAAAATCATTTAAACACATATTATAGTTTATACCGAATTGGAAAACAACAATTAGATAAAAGTTCGTACTTACATATTTTAAAGCGACGTTGCATTTAGCCACATAAAACACAAACACGTCACAACTTACACAGTTCATGAGCGCAAGTCAGCGCAACTGATTGACAGGATATTTTGTTCGTTTGTGCGAATAAGTAAGACGTACCGCGCAGATAAAGAGAGAGCGAGACAGATAACACTATTATTGTTTTTGTATCACATGCTTAGCGAGCTGACAACAGGAATACAGTAGCGCACTGTCGCGCTTGGCGTTACACAAGGATCTAAAATATAGGTTTAGTTTAAAACTCAAAATACAGGGTTACTGGTAATTCGACGTATATCCGGCAGGGGCTGATAAGGGGGCCAAAATGCAACAAATTGAACCCCCCATATGTATGGCCGAAATTCAATAGTTTTCGAGATATTAGAATTTTAAGGGTTTTTCGATATTTACCCAAAATTTGACATTTCATTCCAAATTAAAAAAAAAACTACATATTTGAATGGGTACCATTAAAAATGATGTTGTAGCTGGCACTTCAATTAAGCTATGGGCATAATTAAAACTACTTAATTTAACAAAATAATGAAAATAATGAGCGATATAAGAATAATATCTTACCAATATTTTCATTTTACGCTTCAAAAATGTTGTCTCGTCACAAAAATTTATATGACATTAATCGTACAAATAACTAAAGCAACTTGCTTATCCTGTAAGCTTTCCAGAAAGGTATAAAAGTCAATTTTAAAATACATAATTCGTGGCATGGCATGTGTTTGAACCAGCGCGGGGAGAGAAATTATCTGTGTTTTTAGTTTATGATCCTCGCTAAAACCACCGATTTTCCTGGCGAAATTCTTCGCGATGGGGCGGGGTGTGAGCGGGGTGTGCGGGCGGGGGAGTACACGGCGTCTGCTGCGCTCGCGTCGCCTTCCTTAGTAAGTTTTGACTCTCCGCCGCGCAAGCACGTGTGTTGTTATCTTGCTACCAATCTCTCATCCCGTTAATTTGTTATCGATCATTATTGTTAATTCTTGTTTCTCTTGTTATTCTTTTTGTTATCATTGTTATTTCGGATAACATGGCTTCGTATCCTAATAACGAATACGCAGACATAATGTTTTGTTATGGTTTTGCCGATGGAAACGCGGCTGCGGCTCGGCGAGAATACCAACGCCGCTTTCCCGATCGTCGACTTCCCCACGTTACTGTTTTCGGGAGCACCTATCGACGATTGTCTGAAACTGGCAGTGTTCAAAGAGCACAATTCAACGCTGGCAGACCTCGACGGTACACGGCTGACGAAGAGGACACCATTCTTCAGTGTTTTATTGATGACCCAAACATCTCAACGAACATTGTTGCAAGACAGCTCGGTATGTCCCAGTGGAAAGTGTGGTCGGTAGTACATCTATCAGGTAGACACCCGTACCATTATCAACCTGTTCAAACATTGCACGAGGGAGATCCTGCCAGGCGACTCGAATTTTCTCGGTTTATGTTAAACGCTGACGCTGACCAGGAACATTTCCTAAGAAATATTTTGTGGACTGACGAGTCAAAGTTTGACCGGGATGGAATAACGAATTACCATAACTTACATTTTTGGGCACCTAAAGCAGGCAGGAATCCAAAAAAACTAAAAGAAACTGCGTCGCAAATGAGATTTTCCCTGAACGTATGGATGGGTGTCATTGATAATTATTTGGTGGGCCCTCATTTCTTGCCCCAAAATTTGAACGGCGAAAATTACGAGGAGTTTTTGAGAAACAACCTAGACGATTTGTTGGCGGATGTTCCCGAAGAAATAAAAAACAACCTCATATTTCAACATGATGGTTGCCCAGCACATTACCGGATTACTGTCCGACAGTGGCTAGACGAGAGATATCCAAACCGATGGATTGGGAGGGGAGGGCCAATTCCGTGGCCAGCACGAAGCCCTGATATCACACCACTTGATTTTTACGTTTGGGGTCATATGAAGGCATTAGTTTATGTGACCCCAATAAATTCAGTCGAAGAACTTCGACAGCGAATAATAAACGCGGCGCAACAGATGAGAACAACGTTCACATTAAGAGTGACGAAAACCGAAGTTAGGAAGAGAATTCGAACCTGCATTCGTAATCGAGGGGCTCATTTTGAACAAGATGTGTAAAATTTGTAATAAAATTTGATGTACATTTTTTTATGCATTTTATTTCATACAAATACAAATGACCCTTTCTCTCCCCGCGCCGATTCAAACACATGCCTTGGCACGAATTATGTATTTTAAAATTGACTTTTATAGCTTTCTGGAAAGCTTACAGAATAAGCAAGTTGTTTTAGTTATTTGTACGATTAATGTCATAGAAATTTTTGTGATGAGACAACATTTTTGAAGCGTAAAATGAAAATATTGGTAAGATATTATTCTTATATCGCTCATTATTTTGTTAAATTAAGTAGTTTTAATTATGTCCATAGCTTAATTGAAGTGCCAGCTACAACATTATTTTTAATGGTACCCATTCAAATATGTAGTTTTTTTTTTATTTGGAATGAAATGTCAAATTTTGAGTAAATATCGAAAAACCCTTAAAATTCTAATATCTCGAAAACTATTGAATTTCGGCCATACATATGGGGGGTTCAATTTGTTGCATTTTGGCCCCCTTATCAGCCCCTGACGGATATACGTCGAATTACCAGTAACCCTGTATATTAAAAAATCCGATTCCGATATTGGATCACTCAGTATACAGTATATAGATTACGATATTCCGAGATTCATGCCCTAGCTCTAACCTCTAACAGATAATTTCAGAATAAAATAATGCCGTCTTGTGTTTTTAAACATTGTAAAAACTGTTCCAAAGAAAAGAAAGAAGATGCGAGCATCATTTCATAGTTAAATATTGATTATTTGTCTATTTGGATATTATTTTACGTGTTAATGTTAGTGACATATTGAAACACAAAACCTTGACAAACAGGAATATCGGTTTACAAAAATATTTATTTCGATAATAGTGTTTTATTTATCGCCTTTTTTGGTTGGTATGTTTGTATGTATACATGATGGCTGAAATTTGAATGGTTGTTTTCCCGCGGCAGATCAATTCCTCAGTAGTACTATCGATTCATAGAGTTGAAACTTACAAAATAAAAAAATCTATTGTTTTCAAATAATTAAAAAATATGCATCAACTCGAAAGCGTGAGAAACAATAGTAGTACACATTAAATGAAGTAATAAATGAAGAAATAATACAGCAGTCAAACACCGCATTAAAATTATCGCAAACTATTAATAATATTAAACCGGGAAAGTCGGTGTTGAATTTTAGTAACTGTACTTTTACTTTTACTTTGTTTTAATTTTAGTAACTGTACTTTTAGTGACAAAAGTGTGAAAGTGTCTCACTTTATTAAAACTGAAAGACAATCTATCTACGTGCTCAATTGTGTACTGAACGCAGTGGCTTGCATTTCGAACAATTACTCCGTTACCGGGAAGCGTAAGTACCTACTCGTACCTTAGTGAATAACGAACATTTAAAAGTAGGTTAGCTAATTAAAATCATTGTAAATAAGCTGATTCCAATATTTTAAATACGCCGTAAATACTTCTAAAACTAAAAGTTATTTAACTTGTTTTTAAGTTTCGTGTTCAGTAAGTTGTAGGTAAAAATATTTATTTATTTCAACCCGTAAAAAAATTAAGGGAGAATTGGGTATTTCGTTAACTCAGGAGTAGGTAGTTATCAGCTGTAGCGCGAGGGTGAACGACAGCGCGTCGCGGGCGCCCGCGCGCCACCCCGCGCACTGTCGGCCGTTCGCGCTATAGCACTATTGTTTCTAGGTCGTTTTGGAGTTTTGTTTTTCACAATTGTAAATCTGCCATTTATTAATAAATATTTTTTATTTTCTATTAATCGATTGTACTACCAAAATAAAATCAATTCGCTGCGAGAAAACAACCATTATAATTTCAGCGTGTATAAATAAGTATGTATGTGTCTTCATAACTCTTAACTACATGATAGATGGTCTCTAATAATAATTACGGACATCAGTAGATTCACCATATCATGGGTTGTATGACGTCACCATAAAATAATTACCAAACCAATACAATTTTAATGTCTTAAAATAAAAATATATCGCAAATGTATCGTTTATTACCTCGATACATTTGTGTTATTTTTAAGGTTGTTGTTAATTTTACGTATAGTGTTAATAAAAAAAAAAGTGATGTAGTGAAATGAAATGAAATCGTTTATTCTGTAAATAGTTCAACAGACACTTTAACGTCATATTAAAAAATAAAAAATAAGCTAGATGTAGTCGACATTTCCTATTTGACTACCCCTGAGGAGAAATTGCGAAACAATCTCAGGGGTCAAAGTCTCTTTTAAAGTCCAGACATAATCTTGGTCAGTACATGTGAGGACCATGTAGATCCGTGTCTGAAATGGTCTTTTGAGGAAAGAACCACACAAATTTGGCTGGACCTGTCCAATCAGTGCAAGCATTTGTCAGTAATCGTGCAGCTCAAGACATAAGGAGCTCAACGACTCGACGAACAATACCTAAGTAACGAAATTTGGGTAGGCCGCATAAAGTGCTCAAAATGCCAGACCAACATTAAAACTAACGAAGAAACAAAAAAAAATTGCCTAACTACATAGTGCTCACATTCACAATAAATTAAAATAATAAATATAATACATATAGTAAATACATGAGGAATATGATTATTTAAAACGTTTTTATAGATCACTTTCTTGTTTGTTTGTTTCTCTGTCTGTCTGTCGTTCCGGGTGGATGACACATAGGTTTAAAAAAAAACGAAAAAAAAAAAAACGTGATGATATTTAATATTGATTAAAAAATTAAACTAAAAACCACGTTTTTATGCGCCTTAAAAGTAATAAAATAAACCTCCGGGGTCTAATTGACCCAAGAGGACATACATACACACATTAAAACCACACACCACCACCACATACATATGTACCATCGCCTTAGTTTCCGGTCGACCACTTTGCGCCCTTATTACTATGGGCATAAGGGCGAAAAGTGGTCGACCGGGAACTAACGCGATGGTACATGCATACAGGGGAACTCAAAAAAGTGGGGCTAAATTAGTTAAATATTACCACGTATTTTTGTTGTTCTTTTTCGTATCCGTCAGTCTGTTTTGGAGTCCAATATTTCCTTCAGACATTAATATTAATTAATTGCTGATTTTTTATAGAGAAAGCAAAATGTGAAAAATTTAGTTACTTTAGTTTAGTTTTAGTTTTCAGGTTTGCGAACCTATCAATCGATGTATCATGATTAAGTGAAGTCCCTTTAGAAAACCGCTAAAAAGTGTTATTTTTGATCTATCTCGCTTCCTTTACAAGTTATACCGGTTTTTATGGTTTCATGAGGTCGCATTGCATGCTAATAAATGGATTTAGAATGCATTGTCATCGAGTTGTGAGCTACCCTGAAAGTTTCTCGAAATTTGAAAGTTGCAAGATTCCACCCAGAACGACAGACAAACAGATCAAATCGGCCGCACGTTGCAAGGCAAAATCACCTTGCCATAAAAGTTTCAATGAATCAGTTTTATTTCAAAATCACTCACATCCTACATTTTTCAAGTAACACTCAAAACAAATATAAATAATTTATTGTCATATCTATTTTCTTTGTTAGGTCTATAGCTTACTGCGCGCCGTTGCCGCGCCATCTATTAGCATGCTCGGGCGTAATCTCGCTAAACCGTTTTGCTTTGGGCGTCGTGGTTAGAGGGCGTTAACGTCGATTGTGTAAATGTGTGCGTGCGTTTTCCAAAGCCACTTAGGTCTTGTAGTCCTCATAAACTATTATTCCCTGCTGGATAGATCCCTTCCTGCTGGGTCACATAAGTTCTTATCGAATACGTCACTGATAACGGGGTTATAGTGTGGAATGTTATCAATACCGTATTGTCTCGTCTGTTTGATACTTTGTAGTTATCTCTTTTGACGCTCTAATTACGATACAGACAGACTGATGAGTGTGATTAGAACTAAAACAATACTTATGATTTTAAAGTCTTAGGTATTTGCTTAAAATTATTATCAGGCTATGTTGCTTCTGAAGTAAGTAAAATCTGCGTGCGTTTCGACTGCTCGGACACAGTGTCGTAGATGAAAAACGACTACGTCAACATTACGAAGGAATTTTTTAAACACTAACAATGAAAGTCGCAAATTCGTAGATCCAATGTACAGTTTGTAAAAGTTTAACCGTGGCCGCGCGGTCGAAGTCGCATGGGTTTGTGACGATTTCTACCAAAAATTATACTGTTCATCATCGTACAAATTATCAAGTAACTTTTCCCGCTCTGGGCGGAGCGGGAGGGCGTGTCAGACTTTTACTGACTAAAACCCACCAGTGTTCCTTCAAATGCCTGTGTGCCAGGGCCACGATATCCCTTTCGGACAGGCTCGTAACCCTGGCAGGCATTGGCCCTTTCGGACCCCGTCAATTGGTGCTGACATCTCTTTGAGGCGCGCGTGGAACACAATGCGCCGTCAACCTGGGCCTGGTCCTTATCGGACGGCGAGCTACCCATCGCTCACCGTCCGCAAGCCCGCGCCTGCGGTGGCCGGGAATCGGCCTGCGATTGCCGACCACCGCCCGGGGTGTCTCCTGCGGCGACTAAGGGCGCGAGGGCGCGAACCCTGCCTCACCTTCACGCGTTCCGCCTCCTCCTTCGCGAGCATTACTGCTTCGCAGAAGGAGGTGACGGCTTCCCATGCACTCTCGCTCCGAACCATGGCCTGAACCAGGGCCAGACGCGAGAGATCGCCGCCGCCGATCGCCTCCGATCCACACAGTGGTGACACCCGGGCGTTTCCTCCCGCTTTATCCTGAACAGGAACCTCCCAAAACAATCATGTCCGGTGAGGACCTGCGTCAGGCGGAAGGTGCGGACGCCGTGGCACCTCGCCACTGCTCAAAGAGGGGACTTAACGCCACAATTGTGGCGTGCCCAGCACTAGGTTGCGACAATCGCTCTCTCCATGTCGCCATGAGATCCCGCCGGAGCTCTGTCCGCTGTGCCGCGATTTCTTGCGGCAGCGGAGTTACGCCCCGGCGTTTCCATTCTTTTTGCTAGCCACTGATACGATTTCGAAGAAAATGTAGACAGTATGAATAAAGCCATAATGGTTGGACTTCAAAACCAATAATGCATGTTAGAAGAAGGGTGACCAAGATTTATTGTGCGTCAATCAGACATTTCCAAAAGCGTCGATTTTATATCACGTAGGTACCTTACATCATAATTAGGGAATGAGTAGGTATGGTTAATTGGATGGAGAAGTACTTATACGAAAATATTAACACTGTAGGTATTCGTATAAATACTAATTTTAACATTTTGCTAAAGAAAACACTCATTTATATTTGTGATTAAGCATGCAACGTCAGATTTGTATACAATTATTTTGTTTTATTCAGGTACCTTCTTGATCATCACGAGATTGACACTCTGTTGTGTTTCTGACAAATAGGTATACTAGTAGGTATATGTGTCGGTATCAAAGTTGAAGTGAAAGGTGATTTTTTAACCGACTTCCAAAAAGGAGGTTTTTTTATATACATAGAAGTTGAATTTCTCAACTGCTAGTAGTGGGTTCAAATCCCGCATGATTTATTGGTTTAATATGCTTTAGTTCCATTGCCATGAATTTTAGGTTCGATTCCCGCTAAATGTATTGTTTTATGATTGCTTGGAATTTCTGTGTCACGGCTTGTAGGTTTAATTTCTGCATGAATAGTTGATTCTAGGGCTTGATTCCGATGCTAGTGATAGTGGGTTCAATTCCCACACATGCACGGACGTTACTATTTTAAATAGGTTATGGTATCATTGTTGTTTAGGTTCTAGCTACTAATAATAATGGGTTCAACTCCCTGCAAACGTGAGTTTTGTATCTGACAGTTTGTGAATAAGGAATGTGTTTGTGCGTTTGAGGTTTATATGTGTGTGTGTGTGTGGAGTGAGTTTAGGTTAGGACACCCTAATTATAGGTAAATCTAATATTGGTTTTAAGTAATACTTACGAAACGTGAAGCTTATAAAATAACAATTATTTACCAGGAAGATACATTAACTATCTATTGATAGTACAGCGTATGTCATATAATTGAATAGATACTCGTGTGGCCTTATTTCAAATTCCAGGATATTTAAGTCTTCACTTGGCTGCGCATGGTTAAAGTTCATCACAATTCTAATATGACTTTTGTTATCTCACTTAATATATTTTTTTTTCTCTTTTGATGTTTTGAGTTATGGCATTATGGTCACTGTCAATTGAGGTGTACTGAAGAATTTTATTGAAAATATTTTACAATCGAGAACTGGACAATCTTTTGTCACTCTAACGCAATAATTGGTTGCACAATCGATACCTATATTTTCTAATCAGTATAACTTTCCAATTCTTCTTGGAACACAATCTAATATGTTTGTGTGCTATTTCAGCTACTCTTCGATAAAACTGCGGGAAGCTGACTCTGCATTGAGGTGCATAAGGAGAGGCCTCAGTCCAGCGGCAAATGCGATAGGCTGAGTTTAGAACGAGGGAGCACCGTAGGTAGCGTGCTACGATAACACAAATACTCTTGAAAGAGACCCTGGTATGTAAAATTACATTATAAGCATGCACAGGTCTTTTGAACTTACTTGAAGCGCGGTAATGTAATTTTAATAATACGATAAGAGTATTTTCAAGGCGATTATGTTTAAGTATTATAGAGAAAATTATAGTATCGAATGAAGATGCTTCCGCGAAACAGAAATCAATATTAGCAGACACTGCATCTTATTGTAAGCCTATTGGATTCGTGTTCCACTTCCAACTGGAATAATTAAACCGAATTATTTGATTAGGTGAACATAGGGGACCTAAAGATTATTTAATAATTTTAAGAAGAGGCAGAGTAAATCCTATTGTGAAAGCTCATCCGCTGTACTGCGTCATGCGTCTAATTTTCAGAGGGGGGTATGTGACTTAATGTGTAATTTACTCCTAATTAATAACAAAATATCTTAAGAGGACTATCACAATTTTTCTTGAATCTGAGCGTTTTACTCGAGTTTTGATGTGTGATTACGGTTTAGATATAGCTATAAAATTAAAAAAAAATATGCCCAAGCAAGTTTGATTATTTATCTTGGGAGCGTTTTAAATAAATATTTCAATTTGTTTACATAAATCAGTAAAAACCTTGTCTCTGCAAAGGATGTTTCATACAATTTTACTTTTGGGTATCTTTTGATGCTTTATTACACCGAAGATAACATAATTTATAATTTATAAAAATGTCCATGGTACTACTACTGTATCTTATACTTGGGAGCGCTTTAATCAATTTATTATATTTCATACAGTAATACACCAAAAATAATTCTCTAAAACAGAGAGTTAAGTACTGATAATTTTTCGTCCGAAATTTTATTTTTTATCTACGAATATATAATCTAAATTCAAACAAAAACTATTTAATAACTAAGTTAAACATATTATGTGAACTTGCTCGAAAAAAAAAAATTGTCTATTTATTGAGAATGGCGGCGCGCGGCGTTTGGTCAATATTGTCGTTTGTGAAATCGTCTTGAGAGCAGAATAATTTGTAGTCTATCAATAGGTATGTTAGACATGATTTGTTCAAAATTGTTCCTCCATCCATTTCTGCTTAATTTTCCTGTACTATTGGAAAACATTTCAATTGATAGGTTGCGATTACTATCGAAAAAATATGCGTATTGATTGTTTTTTATGTCCAAACATAGTAGGTTATTAAATAAATCGATTTTATAATTGTGAATTAGAGCACCAGCTTTGTACGTCGGAGCGCAGATAATAAGGTTTGTGTGGTTGATATTTTTCATCGCGTTTTTAAGGTTGTAAAGTATGTTCAAATAGTCTCCATTGTTTAGATCATTTTCTCCAATGAAAAATAGGCAGTAATCGCTCATCGTGAATTCTTTTAATTTATATATAAGAGAGTTCAGGAAGCCTGGTGCGGTGACTTGTGGCAGTAAATGATGACAAAAATTAAAATGTTTTGAGAAGATTTCCTCGATTAGGGACAGCGTTCCCTTTGTGCAATTGCTGCTTATTACAGATAATCTGTTTTTATGTTTGGGTACATACATCGCTCCTAATGTATTTTCGCAGGCAATATTACACACTTAAGAAGTTGCTGTTGATTTTTAGGGTTCCGTACCCAAAGGGTAAAACGGGAACCCTATTACTAAGGCTCCGCCGTCTGTCCGTCTGTCACCAGGCTGTATCTCATGAACCGTGATAGTTTGACAGTTGAAATTTTCACAGATGATGTATTTCTGTTGCCGCTATAACAACAAATACTAAAAAACAGTATAAAATAAATATTTAAGGGGGCTCCCATACAACAAACATGATTTTTTTTGCTATTTTTTGTTCTATATTGATAACGGCAACAGGTAGACGCTTGAAATATTCACAGAATATTTAGTTGTACATTCACTTTAAAAATAAATAATTAAATTAAAATAAAAGAAATATTCAAGGGGGTCTCCCATACAACAAACGTGTTTTTTTTTTTTTGCCATTTTTATAAATAATGGTACGGAACCCTTCGTGCGCGAGTCTGACTCGCACTTGGCCGGTTTTATATTAGTTTGCGTCGATTTGTCGTTAGTCAGGTTAGATGTTTGGGTTTCCTTTTTTTGTAAGGAGTGTCTCTACCACGGTGTCTACCCTTGGACTCCTTTTGAGATGTTCGGTGAAATGTTTTGTTGTTTAGAGGTTTGTTTGCGAACTAATGATGTTGACACATTTTTCCTATCAGGTGTTATGCAAATCTTTTTACAGGTTTCGACGGTCTTCAAAGATTTTTGTAGATCAGTTTTTAAACGGAAATTCTCGTTATTTAAGTCTTCTATTTCTAGATGAGCACTCATTAATTGCATTGTAAGTGATTTAATTTGTTCGTTCAGGACGTTAACCATGTCATTGTCGCGATAGTTCTGTAGACTGTCTGGTATGCTTAACATTGTGGGGTCAAATATTGTTTGGATCTCAATTTGGATCTGACTTTGAGTTTTTCTTGTGAATAGGTTTTATTATAGTTTTTAGGGTTCAAACCCAAAGGGTAAAACGGGAACCCTATTACTTTAGCTACGCCGTCTGTCTGTCTGTCTGTCCGTCTGTCACCAGGCTGTATCTCATGAACCGTGATAGTTAGACAGTTGAAATTTTCATAGATGATGTATTTCTGTTGCCGCTATAACAACAACTACTAAAAACAGAATAAAATTAATATTTAAGGGGGCTTCCATACAACAAACGTGACTTTTATACTCGTTTTTGCTAGATATTGATAACAGCAACAGGTAGACGCTTGAAATATTCACAGAATCTTTAGTTATATATTGACTTTAAAAATAAATAATTAAATTAAAATAAAACAAATATTTAAGGGGGGCTCCCATACAACAAACGTGATTATTTGCCGTTTTTATAGATAATCGTACGGAACCCTTCGTGCGCGAGTCCGACTCGCACTTGGCCGGTTTTATAATTATTTTTAACGCATCTGGGAATATCCCTTCAGAAAATGATTGATAAATTAATAGATAAAATGGTAATGTCAGTTCCTCAGCACACATTTTTATTAATATAAGGGGTAGTTCGTCTAATCCGTGACTAAATTTGCCTATAAGGTTCTTTATAATATTTTTTATTTCCTGCGGTGTGGGTGGATATAAAACATTGTTTTCTCCGTGGTTCGGAGCACAGGCCGGCCGCGCGGCTCAGAGTCCCCACTCCGCCTTGTTTGTCCCACTGATGCGATGAAAACATCATTGACACTCAGTTGCAGAAACGATCTTTAAATTTTAAAGACTACATTAAACACTAATGTAGCATTAAATCATTGCACAAAACCATTTTTTATTTTATTTTAATGCTCCATTATAATTTAACTAATGAAATGTCAAACCTAATGAAACCGGCCATTTTAAACACTTTTACGTTGCACGTAACTTCATTAGCGCCCATTAGCAGGTGGTGAACTTTAAGTTTGACATTTCAGATTTTTTAATTTTAATGGGCCGAAAAGCATCCATTAAAGAGCAACATTAGTGTTTTCTACGGTACTTTAATGCATTTCTGTAATTGAAAGATGTCTTTAACCAGTCTTTCGTCATTATCTGATTCTTATTTAGTAGATTTACCTCGCCGTCGAATCCCAGACCGAGTGAATTTATTTTTAAAACATGATGGAGAAGAGTTTCGTGTAAGGTATAGAATTTCCAAGGAGGCAGTTCTTCAAATTTGTAACCTACTTGATTAAGATTTAGAACCAGTGACGCAAAGAAAAAAATCCATTAATGGCCTGACACAGCTCACACAGCTTTTAATATGTTTGAGATTTTTCGCCACTGGATCTTTCCAGCAAGTATTGGGTGATTTAAACAGTTTGTCGGAAACAGGTTGGGTCGGGTTGTTTGTCAGTTTGTTTATACAAAAAGTATCCCGTGAACTAGCAAAATTAAGCCACCTCTATATTAAAATGCCAGACCGGACAGAACTACGTAGAGTTGCAGAAGGTTTTTATGAAATTGATGGATTTTCACGTGTGGCAGAACCTCTAAACTGCACAAATGTTAAAATTATTAGAATAAGGGGGATGCGCTAAGGTAGCCCGCGAAATTCAATTTTATTACGATTTTTGTAATTTGCAGGTCAGTAACACGTTGTATGTTGATCTAATTATGATTCGCAGCCATAACCCTTAAGGCTTTACAGAATTATAATCATTAGAATATGAATCAGAAGTATAAAAATTGCAAAAAACGTTGGTAAATTTGAATTTCGCGGGCTACCTTAGCGCATCCCCTTAAACCAGATTATTTAAACTAGATTAAACCACAGAGTACACTGAATACACATAAATCAACTAAATTTACTTTATTTTATGCTAAAATTGTGGTGTACTTGTACGTACGGATAATAACAGAACGCAAATGTTCACTCTTTTCGTTCAATATGGTAATTTGTTCCTGGCAATATTGTTTAAAGTCTTCTTTAACTAAAGTGGCATTAAAAATGTCTAATGCCATCTAAAATTTGTTTGTGCAACTTCATTAAAGTAATGAATTTATTAGCGATAATGCTGCTTTATGTAATGAAGTGTTAATGGTGAGCTTTCTGCAACTGAGTGTCTATGAGTTAGAAACTTGTTTTGGTTCGCACGTAAGTCTATCGTGGATCGTCAATGTTACGTTTGTTGTGTTTTAGACAGATTTTTATTCGTATGTTCCTTAATTATTTTTTACATCGATTTAGTTTTGTTAGTTGAGTTTCTGATTTCACGGAAATGTTGTATTATTTTTCATTTCTTAATAATTAATATTCCAGCTAAAATAATACTGCGTGTAATGTACCTAATGTCAGTGTTGATAATGATTGATTGATTGTTTTGTATAATTTAATAATAATGAATAATGTGTTATTTGTAATTTGTAATAGGGTGTTTTTATATGGGTGTACTTATACCTGAATTAAAAATTATTTGATTTGATTTTGATTTTAAAAGCCGTTTATTTTTGCATGATATTTTAATGCCTCTTGTCAACCAATCTTTTCTTTTGTTTTAACTTAGTTTTATTGTTTTTATGGGTAATATACGGTAGCACCAACAGCATTTTGCAAATGATTGCATCCCGACAGGACTGACCCATACAGGCGCACTGGGTGGGTATAGTTACGGGGAAATAATAAAATATTTGTTAACTTTATTATATTATGTACCTACTAACATAGATCTTAAGAAAATTGTTACTAACACTTTATGGATACAGTTTAATGATTACGCTTTTAACACATACCTGTACAATTTCCTTGACTAGAGGGTGTTTAGCGACCTCACGCGCGACGCCGCCGTCCCCGCCGCCGACGATCAGCACCCGCTCAGGGGTTTTGTGACAGCATAGAGGTAGAAAGGAGATCATTTCCTAAAATGTGATATAATTTTAAATTAATTGGATCTTTAAATACTATACATCCTGTTTTTAAATAATGATGCATAATTAATACCTATTTATATTAATGATTCGATATTAAGTACTTAAGATTTTAAGATAATGTAAAACACATGTGAAATGCAATAAAAAAATCAATTGAATTGAAGACAGATTTTAATATAAGTAAATCAATATGTTGTAGTCTGGTGCTGAATATGGATATAAGATAATGGACTAAGATAATGGCTTGGTAATGCAACTAGACTACAGAAGGATGATGGCCCCTTTTTAGGGTTCCGTACCTCAAAAGAAAAAAAACGGAACCCTTATAGGATCACTCGTGTGTCTGTCTGTCTGTCCCATCCGATTACCTCTTTATAATTTTAAAAGAAATACTTAAAAAAATATTTAAGAAAATAGATGAAAACTACTGAGCCATAAAATACCGAAAATATTTTTTTCCTCATAGACTTCATATACTTAGGTTTTCCTGTAAAACTTATATGAAGTCTATGATCTTAAAATAATAATATGGTAAATCTCTCAACATTGTGCGTACAAAGTTATGTTTGCAGTTGGCTGGTTTTTAGGGTGCCGTACCTCAAAAGGAAAAAACCGAACCCTTATAGGATCACTCGTGAGTCTGTCTGTCACAGCTCACAGCCGATTTGCTCCGAATCTATTGGACCAATTATAAGTTGAAAAAAAAAAAACAGTTTTGCAAACGGTACCGTGTGGCATATCAAATGAAAGGCTTATTCCACTATTCCCCCCTGAGAGAATCCCCCTCAGGGGGGAAAACTGGACCCTAATGTAAAAAATATCCAGAAAGTCCCCTTTTCATTTTGAGTTATTCCAGTATTCCCCCCTGAGAGAATCCCGATCAGGGGGTAAAACTGAACTCTTAAGTAAAAAAAAAACAGAAATCTCCTTTTTTTTTTAGATCATTCCACTTTTCCCCCTTATTTTTAGTTTTGATTTCTACGCTCTTAGAGTAAATATATGATTAGATACTCGTACAATGTAATAAACAAACAACGACGATATAATAATACATCATCAGTCTTTTATTTTTCACAGAATTTTGTTATAATAAAATGTGATGAAGAATAAAAACAATCACAAACAAATAGCGATGTAGGAAATCGGTTGTTTTTAATAAAAATAATTATTAAAACAGTTTAAACAAGGTACCTAACCAGAAAAACTAAATTATTTTGCTTATCCTCCCTGAAAGCATATAAAATAATTATCAATTTTTTTCACAATTTGCAGAATGTAAAAATTAAGTAAGTACAAAGATAAAGAGAAAATATAAAATAAAACAATCACTTTACTATGGGACCAAACTTGAAATCGCAAAACAAATAATCAGTTGTTCCATACATTTTGACGACTTATGCGAACACAAATGTAGGGAACAGCTATTTTTTTTTTCGCGATTTAAGATTTGGTCCCATAGTAAAAGTTGTTCATAATGATGAGTACAATGACATAATATGACGAAATATGTTAAACATATGAAATATTATTTCATATGCTTAACATATTTCGTGTATGAATAGATACACCATAAATATGAAGAACATTTTTGGCTTTGGGAAAACTATTTGTAATATTTTATTGATAATTAATTATAATAATAATTAATTAATTAATAACTTGTAGACGACAACACGGTTGACTAGTAATTAGACAGTTAAAACATTATTATACGTACAACAATTAAAAAAAAAACTATGTAAGTAATGCAAATAATAATCAAAAATGCTAACAATTCAAAGTATCTAGAAAATATAAATCACCTAAATCAAAGAGGATTAAAATAATAAAATGCAAATTATTTTAACTTTTCTAGGAAATGTCCAATTGTTATGCTCCCGCTAATTAATTTCATTGTATACGATACAATTCAATTTTTTTTTAATGCCACGCTTCTAAGAGGTTGGTAGTCTTGTGACGTTCGCCAAAGACGCACCAGTTTTTGATAAAGTTCTCATCATTTAGCCATTGTTGTAACTTATATTGGCGAAATATTTTTTTGTTATCCTTATCATCGTCTTGGCTCTGTCTGGCTACATAAAACCACCCATTTATAATTTGATCTTCTGGTAAGAGAGGTAGAACAGTGGATAGTGCCCTTTGTCTTTTCTGGATCTTAGATTTTGTCAAATTTTATACACGCTCTATCTTCCAAATCGCTCGTAAGTAGTGAAAATAGCACCCTTTTACTGTAAAGTTTGGAAATACAGTTCGAATGGCGTTCATTGTCGCGATTTCAAAATCACATTTGTATAATTGTGGTTGCCATTCTGGAATCTGCCATCGAGCGCCGGTAGCAGAGGCACTCCTTAAATTTTAAGGACCTCAGTGGGGATTTCTGGACGTTGGTTTTTCCAAGTTTCAGTTTCCCCCCCTAAGGGGGATTGTCAAGGGGGACTTCCAGATTTTTTTTTAGATTCCACTTTTCCCCCTCAGGGGGCACTTTCAGGGGGGATCTGTGGAATAAGTATTTTTTTAGATTCCGGTTTTCCCCCCTGAGGGGGATTATCAGGGGGGAATTCTAGACTTTTTTTATTGAGTCCTTTTTTACCCCTCAAGGGGGACTTTCAGGGGGGTTTTTGGAATAAGCCAAATGAAAGGGATTGTATGGATTTGAGATAATTTTTTTTATAGTTATAAAATAAATAATTTTAAAGTTATTTATGAAATTAGATGAAAATTGACCATTCTCACCACTTTATCTCCGAAACTACTCAGCCAAAATTTTGAAAAAAATACAGAAAGTAGTTCTGTACTTATAGATTTCTAGATAACTTATAAGAAGTCTATGGTCTTAAAATACCATGGTAAATGACTCAATATTGTGCGTACAAACTTACATTTGCAGTTGGAATGTATGGGGGAATATGACTTTCAACTACTATATTAAGTTTGTTTTTGGGATAAATCCATCCCAACTACGGAACCCTTCGTTGTGCGTGGTCCAACACAGACTTGGCCCGTTTTTTTTTATATAAGTAAGTATGGCATCAAATATGACAATTAACAATATCATAGTTTGAGTAGGCCCTAGAAATAGAATCTAGGGCATTCAAAATCAAAATATCTTATTTTACATTAAACCTACACAATATGCACTTATATGCACGTCAGAAGCTACGGCTACGGGTGCACGGTTCCCATTGGTAACTTCCTATGGAGAAGAGCCGGCTAGAAACTCTGAGGTTACTCTTTAAAAAAATAATCGGCTTTTACAATGTTTTCAAATTTGTGTTGTTAGGTATGCGGAGGACATTGTAGGCCTGTCAACAAGTACCAGGTACATAAAAATGGTTTACAAATCTAGTCTATCAAGATTATCACATTCACAAAATATAAAAGAATCAATGTAAAATATTAATAATAAAAACCTATATAAACCAAATGACATGATTGCCATTAGAACTGTAACGAACACAGATATAGATAGACATAGATAACGCAAGTATCACGATCTGTATGAAAACCAAGCATTCCATTTTTTGACTACCTACTACGAGTATGACTTCACAAGCACTATTTAGTGATGGGAAAAACAAATCGATTCAAAGACCGCGTGCGGCGTCCGTCTCGCCCCACCTAGCGCCTGTAGTTTTAATAGATTTATTAATCGATTTTGTGACAGAGTAATGAGATAGACAGAGGAATGAGATATACAGAGGAATGAGATATAAAGAGGAATGAGATATACAGAGGAATGAGATAAACAGAGGAATGAGATATACAGAGGAATGAGATATACAGAGGAATGAGATAAACAGAGGAATGAGATATACAGAGGAATGAGGTATACAGAGGAATGAGATAAACAGAGGAATAAGATATACAGAGGAATGAGATAAACAGAGGAAAATAAAATTCCTGATCTGCTTAGTAGGCAGTTAGAGATTTATAATTTTTACAAAATTGTTTGCATTTCCCTACTTATTTCTTGTAATTGTTGTCGAGTAGGTATCAAAATGTCTGTCACGTGAATGTTAAAGCAAATGATCATGTCATGATTACTGACCGCAATTTTGAAAATGACACGGATCCTCTAAGAGCTGTCATATACTGCGAAGTCAAATAGCAGCATAATAAACAGAAGAACCCAAAGTGACAATACTTTCAGATGTCAAAGTTAATTTTGATCAACACAAGAAAACATACACTAGTAGGTATTTGTACACTATGTACAGACGCCAGCAGGTCAAGCTACCCGAAACTGTCAAATTTTCCCAATCAAACTTTAACCTTACGCTGTAGAGATAAAGTTGAAAATCTATTAAAGAAATTTGACAGATTGTAGTAGCTTGATGTGCTGGCGTCTGTACTTTATACAGGGTGTTTGGTGCATCGTGTGCCAAATTAAAATGGTCGACTGAAGGGGTCATCCCCTAGCCTTTCAGACCCCTTAACACCCCTCATGCTCTGTGGATTTTTTTTATCGACTTTTTATTGTTTTCCAAAAAAAAGACCCAAATTTTACATTCAAATACAGATTTAAAAAAAATTTAAGGCGTAGACTCTGAATTTTAATTTTTTTTCGATATGTATTGTTTAAGAATACTTTTAAATACAAAATTAGTGATATTAGTCACCTAGTTTTTTTTTTAATTCACTCGCAAAGATAAAACTTAAATTAAAGCTGTACATGTTACAGCTATTTATAAGGCTACAAAAAAAAAACCAAAAGCGACCGGCATCTTCCAACTCCCTCATTAATTCTCCAGTCTATCCTCTTTCTAATGATGTGCCACATGCCATAAAAGTATTTTAACAACTTTGTGAATTCGCTAGAATTGTGAATAAAACTACATTCCAAATTCTAATGAAAAAATATTTATTTCGGAACTGTTACTTGAGAAAGAGGTAAAATTTGTTTTCTCACTCTTTCACAGTAAAATCTATCTTCTATCTCTTTCTTGCATACCTTAAATCGGTTTGAACAAATCGCGCCGCCCGACCCGCCATTTTTTTAGTCGAGACATGACTGCCTCTGCTACCTAACGTGTGTGCTAGTTCACCATACTCCGCGATTCTTTTATTACTTTGTTATCGTTAAGTTTTGCTGGTTCTTGTTACATTTGTTTAATTTTTGTTGTTATTGTTAAACTTTGAGTTTTTTGTTATTGCATTGGCGACATTCTCTAACGAAGAATATGCGGACATCATGATGGCTTACGGAGCCGCTAATGGCATCGCTCGTGCAGCGCAATGACTTTACCAGGACCGCTTTCCTGGTAGACGATTACCTGGCCGCAGAGTCTTCCAAGACACATACCGACGCATACGCGAGACTGGCAGTGTTACTTTTAATGAACCAAGGGGCCATATTGTGCGACATAATGTTGAAGTAGACGAGAGAATAGTGGCACTTTTTGAGGAAGACCCTACAAGAAGCATTAGCATCCATTCCACTACACTCCGGTGCAAGGTACGTAATTTTAAACTAACTTTAAACCCGTGCAAGCTTTGTTTGACCTTGCCTTTGTTTAGCAGGTAATGGGTATGGTATGGCGTCACTTCCAGGTAGTGAATCTATTAGCACGAACAGCGGGTCCTTTCTTGTGCAATTACTTATTGCCCAAGAGAAATTTAAAAGAGTTTTTTGTTTGTTGCAGGTCTTGAGGGTGGCGACTTTGAGAGACGAGTGGCTTTTTGTCGGTTTCTTTTACACACGGATGTGGATGAACCTGATTTTTTAAAAAGAATACTGTGGACGGATGAATCAAAATTTATCAAGGATGGGATTCTCAATTTACACAATTTGCACCACTGGACAACGAAAACGCAAAACCCACGTGTTAAAAGACAGAAATCTTCTCAAAGAAGGTTTAGTGTAAACGTTTGGGCAGGAGTGATTGGGAATCAGGTAATTGGACCGCATTACCTGCCCGATAATCTCAATGGCGAAGACTACCTGGAATTCCTACAAAATGACCTGCCCGAATTAGTGACCGATGTGCCCGTATTTAATGAACGTGTGCCCATTGTATTTCAAAATGACGGCTGTCCCGCGCATTGGCGATTGACTGTGAGGGAATAATTCGACAATGTGTTCCCCAATGCATGGATTGGACGCGATGGCCCTATTCCATGGCCGCCACGTTCCCCAGATCTAACTCCGTTAGACTTTTATGTCTGGGGACGTGCCAAAGAGTTGGTATATGCCACGGAGGTTCCAACTAGGGAGGTATTAGTCCAACGCATAGAAGCGGCATTCAATACTATTAAGGAGGAAATACGACTTCGTACAACAACTGTTGAAATACGAAATAGGTGTCGGGCCTGCATTCGCAACAGAGGCCAACAATTTGAGCAAGATTTGTAACAATGATTAAATAAATGTTAAAAATGCAATTTTGTTTTTTTATTTTAAGTAAATCCCACGAAAGATACAGATATGAGACACGAATTTACCTAACCATAAGAATGAGATAGCAGATTTATAGGTTTGACAGGTATCATTTAAGAGATTTTTTTTTAAATCATAATTTTGAATATTAGCCTTAGGTGACTCGATTCACAATTCTAGCGAATTCACAAAGTTGTTAAAATACTTTTATGGCATGTGGCACATCATTAGAAAGAGGATAGACTGGAGAATTAATGAGGGAGTTGGAAGATCCCGGTCGCTTTTGATTTTTTTTTGTAGCCTTATAAACAGCTGTAACATGTACAGCTTTAATTTAAGTTTTACCTTTGCGAGTGAATTAAAAAAGAACTAGGTGACTAATATCACTAATTTTGTATTTAAAAGTATTCTTAAACAATACACATCAAAATAAAATTAAAATTCAGAGTCTACGCCTTATATTTTTTTTTAAATCTGTATTTGAATGTAAAATTTGGGTCTTTTTTTTGGAAAACAATAAAAAGTCGATAAAAAAAAATCCACAGAGCATGAGGGGTGTTAAGGGGTCTGAAAGGCTAGCGGATGACCCCTTCAGTCGACCATTTTAATTTGGCACACGATGCACCAAACACCCTGTATTTTGTTATTCATATTGCTGTTCTGTATTGCATGTAATAAAATAAGGTACCTTTAAAAAATATATAACAATAAAGTAGCTTTTCTAATTTCCTCTTATTGGCGATAACCAAGCTTTTTCTGGCGTGACTTTTGGATCTACATTCTGTAATACAACTAGTACAAGTAATATTATTCAACATTTAAACTTTACAAACTTGTAATAAAACGCTCGAAGGTACATAGACTTATCAACTAACTAACTTCATGCTTGTTGCTGAAGGAAAAATTCAGGCAGTGGTCACCAGTGACATTAGTAACTGGTTGATCTCAATTGAATCATGCCTGAATGAAGTCTGTACCATTGCTCAGGAAGGAAAGCTGAACTCCGAACAAAAGCTAAGGATCAATTCCTTATCGCGCAAGGTTGGACATGGCGTTTCACAAATGGCAGTTTACTACCAGGACTTGAAGCTAAAGGCCCAAGAAATTCAAAACTCTAAACTAGCGTTGAAAGAAAGAGTTGACCTGACAGATTGTCTCGAAAATTTCCAGAAAACCGTTCAAGCTAGCATTCATGAAAACTGCGCTAAACCGGCTATGGCAGAAACAGTTTCATTCGCTGACATGGTAAAAATCAATCAAAATAATTACTTGCGACCCAATAACATCAGCTCTATTGCAATTTATCCAACGGATAAATTAAAATCTAGTGACGACACTAAATCTCTTGTCCAAAAAATTATATGCCCTGAGCAAATGAAACTGCACGTTAGAGGATTACGCAAAACAAAACACGGAGGCGTTATAATCAGCACGGAGTCCAAAGACGACATTGAAAAACTTAGGAAATCATCGCAGCTAAGTAGTTCCGGGCTGAAAGTGGAAGAGCCCCATAAGAGAAGACCAAGAATTGTAGTTATAGGAGTACCGAACGTTTTAAATGACAAAGATGTTTATGATTGCATCTATGAGCAGAATATTGCCGACAAGCTGCCTAGTTTGTCCCGTGACTCTTTTTTGGCCTCTGTAAATTTAAGTCACAAGTCTGGTAAAAAAGAGGGACCTACGTGCAACTTTATTCTTGAAGTAACTGCTAGCATAAGGAAGGCGCTTATAAACCAAAGTCGAGTGTTCATTAATTGGACATCCTGCCCAGTGAGGATATAGAGATAGTCAAAATTACCGCAGGGCTCAATATTGGGTCCGTTCCTCTTTTTAGTACTTATATATAAATGATTTACCTCATTTACTGAAAAACCGACCTCAAATGGTGTTATTTGCTGATGACACATCATTGATTTTTAAAGTCAGCAGACATGCACAGGAGCTTGACGACGTAAATAACGCTATGCTTATGGTCCATAATTGGTTTACTGTAAATAATTTGATATTAAATGAGAAGAAAACTAAATGCATAAGATTTGCCTTGCCGAATGTTAGAAGTAGTGAATGTCACGTTGTATTGAACAAAGAGATACTAGAATTCGTCGACAAAACTGTTTTCCTGGGAATCACGCTTGACTCTAAGCTGCAGTGGAGTCATCACGGCTACATCTAGATTTTTTTTTTTTTTTTATATGACGTGTAAAAGTGATTTTAATATCCTATTTACAGAATAAACGATTTCATTTCACTTGCAGGGCGGCTAAGTTCAGCCGCCTACGCTGTTTGGAAAATCCGCCAATTAACAGACGTGGATACAGCGAGACTGGTCTATTTTAGTTACTTTCATAGCATCATGTCTTACGGTATTTTGCTGTGGGGACGGGCTGCAGATATTGTTTCTATCTTTGTTCTGCAAAAGAGCGCTATCAGAGCCATCTACAACCTCCGCAAACGCGACTCTCTAAGGGAACTCTTTAAAAAAATTAACATCATGACGGTACTTGCCAATATATTTATGAAAATATTATGTATGTTAGAAAAAACCTACATCTCTTCAGTAAGATAAGTGATAGGCATAATTTTAACTCTAGAAATAGGAACAAATTAGATCAACCACGTTTCAGATTGTCAAAAGTACACACTTCTTTTATGGGGTACTGTATAAAATGTTATAATAAAATACCACTCGATATTCTTCAACTAAATGAGAAGAAATTTAAAACATGCATTAAACGCACACTATGTAGACAAGCATTATTATAGGTTGGATGATTATATCGTAGATCGAAATGCTTGGCTTAATGCTGGTCCTGCTCCACAACCACTTGGGTTCACCTGTTAAAATTATAATATTTGGAAGAGATGCTTCCCCTCTTTTTTTTATGTGCTGACATTACAATCATATCGATTATATAAAATGTAATCGACGACGACTAAGAAGAAGAAGAAGAAGAAAATGTAATCAAGTTTTAGTTGTTGAATACTTTATTAGGTAATAATGATTTTCCTTTTGCTAGTAAAATTTTATTAATTTTTGAAATACATTGCATAATTTTGTATAATTTTGCTATAGTTTTGTATAATTTAGAAGCAATTTTTTTTTCATTTTTGTTAATGTGAGTACCATGGAGCCGTTTATTATGATAAGACTTAAAAAAGCGTGGCAGTTGAGAGTATGTCATGCTCACTTAACTGGCTCGCTGATGGTGGCGCGTGTGTTGGATCATTCGGTTCCCTACAAAATGGTTGAGTTGGATAGTGCTGATCCACGCGTCATGTTCGTGAACGGGCGCCGTCAGTTGAGACTGGTCTTCTCTTAACTGCCAGGGCTTATTTGTAATCTTTTAATCTTATATTTTTAAATATTGTTTTTTAAATATCCAATTTAATTTTTTTACATTGTTCTCACATATAGAAGCAACAAGACTAATGTACCCAGGATTTTGTAATATCTTGATTTAAAAGTGTCCTCGGAGTTTCTTGCCTATTCTTCTCCATAGACGATATACGTTTTGGAATGGGCAAATAGCTTCAACTTTCTGACTAACTGACCGACTCTTTGACAATTCAAAAGTGCCTGTAATAGGTTTAATTGAAATAAATGGTTTGAGTTTGAAAAGATGTCCCAAGTATTTCACCTTAAATATCCTCACAAGCGACATCCCGTTCAACCTGACTGGAGGCTATGCTTTGTTGGGCACCAATCTTTATTTCCCGTTGTCGCCTCAATTAATTTTTTTACCGACTTCCAAAAAGGAGGTTATTTGTTCTCTTTTAAATTCAGTTCATGTGGAAAACTAAAAAAATCACGAACCGTTACGATTATTTATTAAAATTGTCTACATAATTAGTACCTTTAATTCAAAATCATTCCTGTTTCCAAAATCGATTCTCGAGAATCGATTTGTGTTGTATAGGATGAACAGCACTAATCTCTAAAATTGACAGAAAAATTATAAAAGCGCCTGTACTACGAAACCGATGCGATATACGATAGAAAGGTACAGCCCGATTCAAACTTAATGGCGGCTCGGAACATGAGGCGAATCACTGCGCAGTAACGAATTCATGTGTCAGCGGGGGTGAGGGCTGGGGTACTGCGCAGCGAGTGGCTAACTTCCGAGCCGCCATTAAGTTTGAATCGAACTATATCACTTGTTTCGATATTCATCACTTGTTAAAACGAAACGTCGCATCAACCGCTCCAAGTAAAAGCCGCAATGTAACACAGTGCAGTTTACGTTTGATGACCTATGTTTTTCTCAAATTTGGTATTACCAGATATTGCTGAGGGTATTAGATTAAAAATAATTAATTACCAATAATATTAATTACAAAATGACTTACCGATGTAAGGCAAAATTCCCTTTATTTTTTCTCGTTGCATTTGTACAGTTTTTACAATGTGTATCAATCAGCGCAATTAACAATTTTAAATTTTATAACTGACGTCCGACTAACGTGGCAGACCGATGCAGACTGAGCGCGTAAGTTTTTTTTTTTTTTGTGTATGGCATCTCGTACTACTTAACCAGACTTTCCTGTGTCTGCCTTAAGGCCTCCAGCCAGGGCGTAGAATCATATTATAAAACTAAACGACTGCGCACTAAGGGCACCCCCTGTGGGGTACGGACCTCGGCTTAGGGCGTCGTTGGGGGATCATAAATTGGAGTCGGGCTGGATCAAAGTTTAGATAATGATTATCATCAGGGGTTACTATTAATGCTACGGCGCACTCAGCCTCGGCGCGGGCGGCGATCCGACGTGCAAGGGACGGGGGGGAAAGCGCGAAAGTGGCGGCTTACGATTTTTGTACGTAAGCTGGGCACGCAAAGTAGTTGCTCTTGCGTTATCTAGGTATATCTATATCTGTGGTAACGAATCTAAATTAATTAATATCCTGTCCAAAAAAGTCACTAATAAATAGTTAAAATATTTTGTCAAGGAAGTACAGACGGCAGCACATCAACGTAAACCCTATACATATCTATAACTGCGACGCGCCATCGAGTGTTAGAAAGAAAGTATCTTTGGCATGATTGGTGGAGTTTTCAAAGTTTCTAAAATTGCCCAATGGTTCGCACATACTAATAATTGGGCGCCAATTATCATGTCTCACTAGGAATAAGCCACACCCACGCGCCCCGGCCGTCCGCCGCCGCACCCGAGTTTTCCCGAACCTTCACGAAATTCAACGAAATTCACTCATCAGTCATCAGTCATCACATCGTTCGTTTGACGTTTATCCAGTATCCATTTAATTTTTACGTCAGTCGGTCAGTCAGTTGACAGTTGGACTTTGGAGTCGTACCGTGGTGTGGATGCCGAGAAATCTCATAGAGATCGGTAACAATAAAAAAAGTAATTGTGTCTCATTATAAGTGACAGTTGTGACTAAATAAGTGCGGTTAAATATTAAGGCGCCTCAATTGACGCAAATTGAAAGGGAGCTCATCATAGCGCTGCGATGGAGTGGATGCCGAGTATAGATATTTTTTCGGCGTAATGGCTTAACGGTAATATTTTTTTGTAATGATAATTCTTAAATTAAAATAAACAAGTAGTAATATTGAAAAAATGTTTCAATGGTGTTTATCTATAGAACTATCGAATTAAGTTAACAGAAGGGATAGTTAAGTACAGATGCCAGCACAATCTGTCAAATTTTTGTAAATTTCAATAGATTTTCAACTTTATCCCTACAATATAAGGTTCAAGGTTGATTGGGAAAATTTGGCAGTTTCGGGTAGCTTGACCTGCTGGCGTCTGTACCTAGGTATCTTCTTTGTGAGTTCCCGATATTGTTAGTTTTTTAAGGCTTCTACAGACCGGCGCGACACAAAGGACCCGCGTGTCGCGCGACGAGCGGTGCTTTTGTGTCGCGTCGCGAGTCGCGCCGGTCTGTAGAAGCCTTTCAATGTAGAGTAACCGTGCAAACTTAAATTCAGAGTTATACTTATACTCCATTTGAAATAAGATAAGACGTTTAAATAAACCTTTTTTACAGTCCATTCAACCGATTTTGATTTCTATTGCGTTGGTGGTATGACAAATGGCACCTGTAATAAACAGTTGATATCGTAACCACGTTTATGCTTTTAATGCCAACCTTATACGTACGGCATAGAAGTCAGAATCGGTTGAACGGACTGTAAAAAAGTTTATTTGTCTGTAAATTAAAGTAATTGAGTAATAATGGGCAAATAAACTGTAGCTATTTGTTTCGTTCCAGAAAAAATCGGCTTGCTTCTGGCTTCGGCGGTGACAAGAAAGCAGAACTTTAGAAGCTCACCACCGCCAACTCTACACGAGAGCCACTAAAGCACAAGAGTAACCTCAACTTCGTCCACCGTGAGTCCAGTGTAGCTTGTAATCACACTTAAGGCTCGTACCTACAGACTCACGTGATATCGCGGGCGCGACAGACACCAACAAAGAAATTGCCTTTGTCGGTGACTGTTGCGCCCGCGATATTACGCGAGTCTGTACGAGGACGAGCCTTTATCACCTAAACTTTTTCATCACTTACATAAAACATGGTTTTCTTAAAAAGTGAATAACAAAATTGATTAAAAAAATACCTACTACACAAAACAAACTACTACCTACTAGACAAATGTAGTTGGAAGGGCACCACCAAACCGGTTTTACGCACGCCGCGTGGCCAGACTCAGTGAATGTTATTACTATTAGTATTACTATTTGACGACACGTTTGGCGCAGTGGTTAAGCGATTGAATGCTGCGCTGCGTGTCGCGGGTTCGATTTCCGCACGGAACAAATATTTGTATGACCTACAAGTAGTTGTTCCGGGTCTGGCTGTTTGTGTATGTGAGTATAAATGTTTGCAAACGCACTCACAATACAGGAGAAATTCTTAGTGTGGGGCAACGTTTTTAAATCTTCAGTTCTTTACAAACCACCTCAACAAAGTTTTTCAATTCGCCAGTTTGTTTATGTGTATAAGTTTATATTTTGAAGAATAATTTTTAACCATCCCTTAACTATAAGTTAGCCCGTACAATTTGTTGTAATAAAGAATCAGTAAGTATTAAAATTTACAAAATTTTTTTTTGTTTTAGATTTCAATGGACAGTCAGGAGGCGCCTGAAGGACGCCGGAGAGATATGTCACCGCCCTGCCATGAAACCTTCGTCCATGTCCTTCCCCAGGCTTCCAACTATCTCCATATTTTTCATCACAATTGCTCAGCGGTTAGGCCGCGAAGGCTAGAGACAGTCAAAGTTACTTTCGCATTTATAATATTAATATGGATAATTCTTCTTAATTTAATAATTAATACCATAAATTGAAATTTTAAACTTCTTTTCGCACCATTGTTATATTGTTGAGAATTTTTCATTTAATCTATTGTATACTTAGTTTGGTTTTGAGGCGTTTCTGGCCGGCACTTCTCCATAGGAAACAACCGTGCACCTAGCTTCTGACGTCTTATAAGTGCACATGTAGGCTTATGTGAAACAAAATATTTTGATCGTTGATTTTGTTTTTTTATATTTTGTTGTAATTATATTTTAAAATTGAGAATAGGTAGGTTTTTAAGTTTTTAATTATAATAATGTTTAAAAATAAAAAGATTGTTATTCCGCATTTTATTTTGATATTTTCCCGCGGTTTCACACGCGTTCCCGTAGGAAGCTATCCTGTCATTCAAAATATAAATTTAGGAACCTAGATATTCTGTATTTCAATCTGAATAAAGACACACTACCTTAAGAATATGTTTGATTTACAAATTATTTTGGTATTACGTTTGTATGAACTACGCATCCATCACCTCTTAAAAGGAATAGTTTTTTCCGATTTAGCAACATTTTTCATTGATGCTCCGCTCCTATTGGTTGTAGCGTGATGTTATATAGCCTTCCTAAATAAATGCAGTATCCAAAACAAAAAGATTTTTTCAATTCGAACTAGTACTTCCTGAGATTATCACGTTTAACCAAACAAACAAACTCTTCAGCTTTATAATATTAGTATAAGTAACATATTTAGGAAGTAACGATAATAATAGATTAGAATTTTATTTGAAAATTCATAACCTTTGAAATCGTACCTTATTACTAGCGCAATAAGGTTGAACTCGCATGTATAAGCAAACTCCGGTAGGTATAGGTAATTGTGTTACTAAATTCAAATTCAAAGTTTTTATTTCTGATCAAGGATCCGTATAGTGTTAGTAAGAACTTAGCCTATGTTAGTAAACTCAACAACTTAAAAATACAATAAATAAAAATTAATTGGCTACATGAACATGTGCACGCACATGTCTGCCAGCCCAGAGCCTGATAAATGGTCCGCGGACAAGGTTGATCCTTGTCCGCCAGTGTAGCTAAAATACTGTTCCCTGAATCGCCGCAACATCGATGCACACCGTTTGCGCATGATGGCACTAAGTTCAACCTTATTATTTTAGACAGTGTCGCGGAACAGCAGACTTACAAGAGGCTTTCTGTATGCATAATTAATTAACTTAACTTCACACACGTTCGTCATGGGGTAGGTATCCATATTTTATTCAAAATTTCAAGCACATTGTGTATTGCGTTTTCGGCATAAAATTTCGTAAAAATACTTAGAATAGAAAAGCAAGGAACGCACGAAAACACTACGTGACCGCCAACCCGTCAGTACGTAGGTAACAGAACTCGGAAAAGGTAATTAAACCTGTTTGAAATAAATAAAATAAAAAATGTTTTTCTCACATCAGCAGGCTTAGCACGAGAACCCTCTCTACGCGTTTTGTCGACGGAAGAATAGACAAAAATGACGTTTCAGTGTAGACAACAGAAAGTTTTCTACTGTCTGTAGCACGGCGATTACAAAACCAAATGTGAAGAGACTTGTCTTCTCTACCCTAGACAACTGTCTACAACGTCGAGCACGACGTACAATCTTTCTCCGATGTTGACAGCTTGGGATAGAAACCTTTCTTCCGAAATAGTCTACATATAAAATGACCTAGACAACGATTCGTTAGTTGTTTTTTCGTTAATTCGAGTAATTTTAGGCGGTGCTTTTTTACTTTTATCATATAGGTAATAAGCTGAAATTAACATGTTGGGTTCAAATTGCGCTTTTTATTTAAGTTTTTTTATAGAAAAACTTCAGCGAAGATGGGAAAGAAATACTATTAGAGAGCTTGCTTTGCTTGTTTGGGAGCCTTTGATCTCACGGGATGTGAGTTCTGTAGAATTATAAAATAAGCAAGGAGATAGTGCAAGACAATCAATGTTTATGCGAAGAACTCGGCTAGAACCTGTCGCCCAAAATAAATAATAGATTTTTGGAATTAACAATAAAATAAGAACAACATTATATGTATCCTACAGTTTTTACACTATGTTGACCCTTAACTTTGATTTATTACAGGGAATATAAAACATCTGATTATGAGCCAAAATCTCCTCATTGAACACTAAATTATTTATTTATGAAGTACCTACTAGCTGCCGCCCGCGGCCTCGCCCGCGTTGCATTAAGGCTTCTACATACTGGCGCGACACAAAGGCCCCGCACGTCGCGTGACGAGCGGTGCCTTTGTGTCGCGTCGCGAGTCGCGCTGGTCTGTAGAAGCATTTACTATGTAGTGATTATTATTTTCATTTACTAAATCTTACACACTCAGTTTTAAATGGAGCATTTACCTACTAATAAATAAAATATCGATAAACAACAATACAATAACAATGTAAGTACCTAGTAAAAACAAGGGCTCCCGCAGACAGGCGTGACGTGATAGCGCGACCCGCCAGTCTGCAGTACCCTTAAAGGAGACTTCTTGCGTGACGCCATCAAAATAGTATAATTATGGCTCTTTATTTAAATAATGCCTGTACATTATATGCAATTACCAATATTATATAGTGACGCCACAAAACTTAGTGGCGCCACAGCCAATGATGTATTACCTATAAAACATCATTGGCTACAGCCATTTAACAATATTTTTAAAAGGGAGATGCGCTAAGGTAGCCCGTGAAATTCAAATTTTATTACGTTTTTTGCAATTTGCAGGTCAGTAACACGTTATAAGTTGATTTAAATATGATTCGCGGCCGTAAAAAATATTGCTTTACAGAATTATAATCATTAGAATCGGCAAAACAACTAACTCTCTTCAAAACATCCTTAGAATTCAAAAAACGTTCGAAAATTTGAATTTCTCGGGCTACACAGCGCATCCCCCTTGACCATTTGCGTTTTGTAATTGAAGAAATATTCGTTAAAAACACTTTGCTTCATAGATTTGTTTGAGAACGAAACTCAAAAGTACGGTAAAATTGGGTAGTAATACACACCACTAGCGAATACCCCGTTACTATGGACAAGTCACTGTCTAAGAAGAAACCCGAGTCTAGGTGTGTCCTCGTGCTCGCGAAGAAAAGATTACGAGAAGTGTAGACAAGCGATGTCTATTCTATAGTAGAGTAGAGATCGAAAACGCCATGCTAAGCCTGCAGATTATACCTACCTGTCTACTTAAGAATATTAGTCGAGATCTGTTTAAATGTAATATGAGTAGATAATACCAACTTAATACTTTTATGTAATTTTCCAACAAATATGTAAGAATGAAGGATTAAGTAAAAGATAATTTAAATAAAAAATATTGATTAAAATTTAGGCTTTCATAGACATTTTAGACATTGCGCGGGCCGCCTGTTTTTATTACCATGCCATTATTCAAACCCAAAGCATTTATTTAAATTAAACCATTGACAGGCACTTTTGAATTGTCAAGACGTCGGTCAGTTACAAATATGAAGCTAGTTAGCCCATTCCAAATAGTTGGTTCCTATGGAGAAGAACGGGCAAGAAACTCCACGGACACTCTTTTAAATTAAAATATTGTTTACATCATTCATATTGAAGTTAAACATGTGAGAACGATGCAATACGTCAAAAGCGTCCGTGATAAAAAGATAACAATTCAAAACTAAAATAATTAAAAATAATATTTCGATTCGATTCAAGTATTCAGCCACGCTATTTCTTATCGCACAGTATCTTATTCTACACCACGACGCGCATACGCACACACCCTCGCGTACGCACTGCAGCAAGAAACATTACAAGTAAGAATAATAAAAAGAAGAAAGGATATCATTGCGCAAGTCCCACAATCTAAAACCAATTTTGCTGCTACACAATATATTAATCAATCAGCACGGTTATATAATACAATAAACAAATGTATATACATTTACACTGAAAATATTCATAAAGGTAAGATTATGTTAATTGAATGGTTAAAATCACGCACTTATGCAGATATTGAATTATTGTTAAAATAGGTGGAAATTAGGTATAGACACCGTCACACTCACACACACATTCTCTCTCATACACGCATCCACACCAACCACACACCCCACACACTTCACACACCACACACACTCGATACACCTCACAAATCACACAATCAGCGCACCCAACACATTCACATTAATTTATACTTGATGCTCAATTTACTTGCGAGCGAGCGTGTTTGAATGTATGATAATAAATTATTCTATAAGTAAATGGAAAGCACGCAACACGCGCTCTAGTAATATATATTATTTTAGTAATAAGGAAAAATCTATACTTAGAACTAAAAACTTATTTAATATTTTTGTAAACTGTACAATCAGCCAAAACGATGGAAGTGCGGAGTCTCCTAACACAGGCGTCATCATGCTTAAAAGGAGGCTCCAATCACAACTAAATCAAACGATTGGTAAAGAAATAAACAATTTGTATTTGTTTGTAAGAACAGACAAAAAGCTATGTATCTCTTTCGTACGATTCTCGCTGTTGTTGCTCATAACGCGTTCAAGGTCAAAGTGGGGTAACTTGATGTGCTGGCGACTGTACATAAGTAAAAAAATAAAATAAATATAAACATCGTAATTTGGGAGCAGTTAATAGACTCTCACACAGTTATGTTGTTAATGAGGTACCAGGGAAACCACATGAGCAGAAGGAATCATGGCTAATTCCAAGCTTACGGGTCTGGGTTTCCAGATAACGGCGGGAGGAGTTCACATAGGTGTCGAGTCGACGATGAAGTACTTGGGACTCATCCTCGACAGCCGGTGGAACTTCGTAGAGCACTTCCGACGTTTGGCTCCGAGGAAGCCAGTCGGGAGTCGCAAGCTGATTTCCGGCCACCGTAGACGCGGGCCTGCGGACGGTGAGCGATGGGTAGCTCGCCGTCCGATAAGGATCAGGCCCGGGTCGACGGCGCGTTGTGTTTCACGCGCGTCTCAAAGAGATGGCAGCACCAACTGACGGGGTCCGTTAGGGCCAATACCTGCCAGAGTTGCGAGTTTGTCCGAAAGGGATATCGTGGCCCCGGCACACCGGCAACGGAAGGAACAAGGGTGGGTTTTAGTCAGTAAAAGTCTGACACACAGAGCGGGAGAAGTTATTTGATAATTTCCAACCCAAAAAAAAGGGGTCTGGGTTTAATAGATAAGTTAGGTAGAGTTGTTCTTGATTCTTTGAAAAATCTAGGAAAAATCTACATCTTTTTAATAAAATAAGTGATAGACATAATTTTAATACTAGAAATAAAGACAAAATAGATCAACCATTTTTCAGATTATCTAAAGTACAGACGGCAGCACATCAACGTAAACCCTATACATATCTATAACTGCGACGCGCCATCGAGTGTTAGAAAGAAAGTATCTTTGGCATGATTGGTGGAGTTTTCTAAGTTTCTAAAATTGCCCAATGGTTGCACATACTAATAATTGGGAGCCAATTATCATGTCTCACTAGGAATAAGCCACACCCACGAGCCCCGGCGCGTCCGCCGCCGCACCCGAGTTTTCCCGAACCTTCACGAAATTCAACGAAATTCACTCATCAGCCATCACATCGTTCGTTTGACATTTCTCCAGTATCCATTTAATTTTTACGTCAGTCGGTCAGTCAGTTGACAGTTTGACTTTGGAGTCGTAGTAGTCGTACCATGGTGTGGATGTGGATGCCGAGAAATCTCATAGAGATCGGTAACAATAGAAAAAGTAATTGTGTCTCATTATTAGTGATAGTTGACTTGTAATAAAATAAATAAGTGCGGTTAAATATTAAGGCGCCTCAATTGACGCAAATTGAAAGGGAGCTCATCATAGCGCTTCGATGGAGTGGATGTAATAGATATTTTTTAGGCTTAATGGCTTAACGGTGAGTAATATTTTTTTGTAATGATAATTCTTAAATTAAAATAAACAAAGAGTAATATTGAAAATGAGAAATGTTTCAATTGTGTTTATCTATAGAAATATCGAATTAAGTTAACAGAAGGGATAGTTACGTAGGTATCTTCTTTGTGTTCTTTCTTGGTGAGTTCCTGATATTGTTAGTTTTTTAAGGCTTCTACAGACCGGCGCGACTCGCGACGCGACACAAAAGCACCGCTCGTCGCGCGACACGCGGGGCCTTTGTGTCGCGCCGGTCTGTAGAAGCCTTTCAATGTAGAGTAACCGTGCAAGCTTAAATTCAGAGTCAAGGCTTCTACATACCGGCGCGACTTGTCGCGCGACGCGACACAGCACAAAGGCCCCGTGTGTCGTGAGACGAGCGGTGCCTTTGTGTCGCGTCGCGTCGCGCGACAAGTCGCCCCGGTATGTAGAAGCCTTTATACATATTATTATACTCCATTTGAAATACGATAAGACGTTTAAATAAACCTTTTTTACAGTCCGTTCAACCGATTTTGATTTCTATTGCGTTGGTGGTATGACAAATGGCACCTGTAATAAACAGTTGGTATTGTAACCACGTTTATGCTTCTAATGCCAACCTTATACGTACGGCATAGAAGTCAGAATCGGTTGAACGGACTGTAAAAAAGTTTATTTGTCTGTAAATTAAAGTAATTGAGTAATAATGGGCAAATAAACTATAGCTATTTGTTTCGTTCCAGAAAAAATCGGTTTGCTTCTGGCTTCGACGGTGACAAGAAAGCAGAACTTTAGAAGCTCACCACCGCCAACTCTACGCGAGAGCCACTACGGCGGCAGGCGATGCCGTTATGGTCGCTGCAAACTCTGCCGATCCCTCAACTTCGTACACCGTGAGTCCAGTGTAGCTTGTAATCACACTTAAGGCTCGTACAGACGCCTTAAGTGCATCGTGAAGCCTTTATCACCTTAACTTATTCATCACTTACATAAAACATGGTTTTCTTAAAAAGTGAATAACAAAATTGATTAAAAAATACCTACAAAACAAACTACTACCTACTAGACAAATGTAGTTGGATGTTGGAAGGGCGCTCGCCGCCCGGCACTCACTCAAACCGGTTTTACGCGCGCCGCGTGGCCAGACTCAGTGAATGTTTATGACTATTAGTATTAACATTTTGACGACACGGTTGGCGCAGTGGTTAAGCGATTGACTGCTGCGCTGCGTGTCGCGGGTTTGATTTCCGCACGGAACAAATATTTGTATGACCTATAAGTAGTTGTTCCGGGTCTGGCTGTTTGTGTATGTGAGTTTAAATGTTTGTAAACGCACCCACAACACAGGAGAAATTCTTAGTGTGGGGCAACGTTTTTAAAAAACAAGAGAAAAACAAAAAACTATTTGATAAATCTTCAGTTCTTTACAAACCACCTCAACAAAGGTTCTCAATTCGACAGTTTGTTTATTTGTATAAGTTTATATTTTGAAGAATAATTTTTAACCATCCCATATATATAAGTTGGCCCGTACAATTTGTTGTAATAAAGAATCAGTAAGTATTGAAATTGACAAAATTTCTTTTTGTTTTAGATTTCAATGGACACAGTCAGGCGGCGGCGGCGCCTGAAGGACGCCGAAGAGATATTTCACCGCCCTGCCAAGAAACCTTCCTCCATCTCCTTCCCCAGGCTTCAAACTTTCTCCATATTTTTTATCACAATTGCCCAGCGGTTAGGCCGCGAAGGCGTAAGAGACAGTCAAAGTTACTTTCGCATTTATAATATTAATATGGATAATTCTTCTAATAACGTGACAAAGATAATATAATAATTAATACCGTAAATTGAAATTTTAAACTTCTTTTCGCAACATTGTTATATTCTTGAGAATTTTTCTTTTAATCTATTGTATACTTAGTTTGGTTTTGTGGAGTTTGTTGCCGGCTCTTCTCCTTAGGAAACGACCAATTGGAACCGTGCACCTAGCTTCTGACCCTTTATAAGTGCCCATGTAGGCATAAGTGAAATAAAATATTTTGATCGTTGATTATGTTTTTTATATTTTGTTGTAATTATAATTTAAAATTGAAAATAGGTAGGTTTTTAATTATAATACTTAATGTTTAAAAATAAAAAGATTGTTATTCCGCATTTTATTTTGATATTTTTCCCGCGGTTTCACACGCGTTCCCGTAGGAACCTATCCTGTGTCCATTAAAAATATATATTTAGGAACCTAGATATTCTGTATTCCAATCGGAATAAAGACACACTACCTTAAGAATATCTTTGATTTACAAATTATTTTGGTATTACGTTTGTATGAACTACGCATCCATCGCCGTTAAAAGGAATAGTTTTTTTTCCGATTTAGCAACATTTTTCATTGATGCTCCGCTCCTATTGTTTGTAGCGTGATGTTATATAGCCTTCCTAAATAAATGCAATATCCAACACAAAAATATTTTTTCAATTCGTGGTTCGAATCTACGTACTTCCTGAGATTACCGCGTTTAACCAAACAAACAAACTCTTCAGATTTATAATATTAGTATAAGTAACATATTTAGGAAGTAACGATAATAATAGATTAGAATTTTATTTGAAAATTCATAACCTTTGAAATCGTACCTTATTACTAGCGCAATAAGGTTGAACTCGCATGTATAAGCAAACTAGGTAAGGGGGTAGGTATAGGTAATTGTGTCACTAAGTTCAACCTTATTATTTTAGACAGTGTCGCGGAACGGCGGACTTACAAGAGGCTTTTTGTAGGCATAATTAATTAACTTCACACACGTTTGTCATGTGGTAGGTATCCATATTTTTTCAAAATTTCAAGCACTTTGTGGGTTTTCGGCATAAAATTTCGTAAAAATACTTAGAATAGAAAAGCAAGGAACGCACGAAAACACTAGGTGACCGCCAGCCAACCCGCCAGTAAGTAGGTAACAAAACTCGGAAAAGGTAAAAAAACCTGTTTGAAATAAATAAAATAAAAAATGTATTTCTCACATCAGAATAAACCTACCTGTCTACTTAAGAATATTCATCGAGATCTGTTTAAATGTAATATGATTAGATAATACCAACTTAACGGCATTGCGCGAGCCGCCTGTTTTTATTACCATGTCATTATTTCTATTCGATTCAAGTATTCAGTATTCAACCAGCCTATTTCTTATCGCACAGTATCTTATTCTACACCACGACGCGCATACGCACACACCCTCACGTACGCACTGCAGCACGAAACATTACAAGTAAGAACAGACAAAAAGCTATGTATCTCTTTCGTACGCATAACGCGTTCAAGGTCAAAGTGGGGTAACTTGATGTGCTGGCGACTGTACATTACAGTACATACATCTTTTATGGAGTACTGTGATGTTACAACAAAATACCTTGTGATATATTGCAACTAAATGAAAGAAAATTTAACACTCATATTAAAATAACACTTTGTAAACAAGCATATTACAAATTAGGGGATTATATCCAAGTTAAGAATGCTTGGAAACATGCTGGTCCAGCTCCATAGGACAATCTAGAATTCTAGAGTCTAGACAAAATCAAACAGGTTGCTATTTTAATTGTATAATTTATTATTTTTATGACATTTATTTTAAATTCTGTGATTACCACACTGATATTGTTATTTTTTAGGAAAACGTATATATATTTTAATTTTTTTGTAAAATGTGAGTGATCTATCACATAATAAGTGAGTGATCTATCACATAATTAATTTATCTGTCATTGCTTCATTCTTAACTGTTTTTATTACCTATTGTGGTATAGTAATTTTATTCTAGGTGCATCGTCTTCACATATAATTATATAATTAATGTACCTATAAAAAATATTGAACAAGATTTTAAAAGAGTAACGGTAGAGTTTCTTGCCCATTCTTCTCCATACGAAACTACCTTTTGGAAGGGGTGACTAGAATCAATTCTATTTTTTTGTAAATATTGACGTTTATAAGTGCCCTCTATATGCCTATTTGAAATAAACAATTTAACTTTGACAGTCGTTACAGGTTGCCAGAAGTCCGAGAGTCTGACAACCAGTCTTACCAAGGGGTATTGTAATACCCAGTTACTGGATTATGGAGGTCAGATAGGCAGTCACTCCATGTAAAATTGTGGTATTTAGCTGCATCCGGTTAGACGGGAAGCCGACCCCACATGGTTGTGAAAAGGCGGAGTAGATCTGAATCCCTATCAAGTGATTTAAAAATGTTGACACTCTATTACTACGGACCTAGTACAGTTATGTCCCTTGCATAGAGGTGACTGCCTAAAGCTATACGGTATAATCTCACTAATCTGGCACTTCAATAGACCAATACTTCCAATAATCCGGCACCCTCCGCCCGCACATTCTATTCTCATTGTGAAATGCTTTATTTTATTTATTATGGTTTTCTCTCTATAATCCAGTAATCCGAACATTCCAAAAATCCGGCACCCTCTGGTTTTTAATAGTGCCGGATTAGTGAGATTATACTGTACTTTTCTTAGAAGTTTACTCTGTTGGAGTGCATTGTCACTAGATACATTATATTTACCTGATATGAAAACTCATCCTTCTCAGTACACTGTATGATACCGTCCAGCACCAGCACTTTTCCAAAGCTGGTGGTGTCAAACACGTTTATATCCTGATATTCAGACTTCTCAGAGTGCAAGACCTCCTTCACTTCAATGGAGAATGTGCCGCCGGGCCACATCTCACATGTTTCTGTGAACCAGTTGTTTTTTAGAGTGTCCATTGTTTGATGCTGAGGTAAAATCTGGAATTAATTAATAAGTACATAGTTAGTAGTATTTTAGTTAACTTGTGTTTATAAAATTTTGGTTGAATTTAGTTGAAGAAGCTGCAGTTAATTTATCAGTCCAATACGTACAGTACATATTGCAGCCCTGCTAGAATAAATTCAATAAGTAATATTTTACGTAGAGACGAGGAAGTTGAATGAAAATCTTTAGAAAATGAAACACTACATGTAGTTCTCGTTTAAATCAATTGTCAGCAATAAGCCAACACATCGCAAACGTTGCAAATTCGTTACTATTCCGTATGGAATGTACTTACAGTGATAATTATCTTTAATTTCTTGATCGAGCCGGACAAGTCGCGATCCGTTGATAATACGACTACGACTGAATAGAACAAGTCATAGTCCAGTCGATAACAGCCCCAAACGGTTTGTTTTAGCGATGGCCGTGACTAGTTAAATCAACCGTCGACGTGACGTCGACGCTTCAACGGTTCACCATACTTTGATCGACTAGTTGAATTCGTAGACGACTAAGTGCCAATTTCACCAATCAAACTGAACGCGATTAGCACATCTAAACCGAGTTGTCAGTGTCATTATTTTCTTTGTTAGATTGACACTGACAGCTCTTAAACGTAGTTTATGTGCTGATCGCGTTCAGTTTTCATTGGTGAAATTCGCCCTAAACAAGAAACGTTCATAGTTCATATCAACGCGCAACGTGTCGACGACTCATAAACATAGTCGTATTATACAAATCTTCGTTCGTTATATTTCAAGGTTGTAGGCGACTCGTTGAAGTTGTAATTTGAACTTTAAGTACTATGGCAGAGCGTTGATATTTGAATGAGCACGATAACGAGTCACGATAATTTGTTAATAAATCTAGAAGGATGCCAAAAAGAGGTATTTATTTATTTTATTCAGCCACTGCCATCCAGTCCTAAGCCTGGAAGGAAAAGTATGAAGGGAAGATTTTAATTAAAAAAAAAATTAAAATAGTTTATTTCTGTAACTTTCTTGTACAATATTATTCTGTGGCTAGAACCTCCCAGGAAGCATGTAGGAATGCTTGTATTGGGTGGTTCTGCTCCTCCCTCGGATCAACATATTTTTAGGTAACTAGATAACTAAACTATTTTAAGTAATTACAAACAAGAACATAATGAATGAAAAGTTAGAGATACTGGTGTGACTTCTCTTTATATGTGTGTGTGCGTGCGTGTGTGGACTGTATGTGTGTGGTGAGTGTGTGTGTGTGTGTGTGTGTGTGTGTGTGAGAGGTGTGTGTGTGTGTGTTTGCCTTATGATATTTAGAACATACTATTTCTCGTATAGGCTGTGTGAATTTGACTCCTAAATAGGAGACTTCTAGCCCTATGATGTAATATCTTGAGGCTAGAAGTCTCCTTATTAATATTAATAGAACCGACAAAAGGCTTCTACATACCAGCGCGACTTGTCGCGCGACGCGACACGGCACAAAGGCCCCGCGTGTCGCGGGACGAGCGGTGCCTATGTGTCGCGTCGCGTCGCGCGACAAGTCGCCCGGGTATGTAGAAGCCTAAATACGTAAAAAAGAAATAGGATGGCACCAAGCTTAATAATACAATTCGCGAAATTTATATAAAGCAACTATTCGCAAATCGTACCGTCAACGCTTGATTCGACTAGTCAGTTCAATCAACGCTCATCTCTCTAGTCGCGACGAAACGGTCAGATTAAAAAGTTACACAACGTCCACAGTTACACACGTCAACTAGTCGACGAAATTAACTAGTTGATAAACTAGGTAGTTGACGAACGAAAATGAACGGTCTAGTTTCATCGACGATAAATACGTCGACGACCCATCTCTAGTTTGTTTAATAATTTTTATCACTGTACTGATAATATTTGGTGACTTTTCATAAACTGCTAAAAGAAAACAACGAAATCACCGTGACCCTGGATTGAAGTAAACGTCACAAACGTCAATTTTTTTTTTCGCCCAAAGGGCAGGCTACAGTCTTTCGACCATACCGCCTGGTCTTCCGTGCAGAATTACTTACGTGGTAATTTAAAAAAAAA
Source organism: Tiliacea aurago (assembly GCA_948098905.1). NCBI lineage: Eukaryota > Metazoa > Arthropoda > Insecta > Lepidoptera > Noctuidae > Tiliacea > Tiliacea aurago. The sequence goes on from OX402583.1 coordinate 28,628,936, forward strand.
ACCGGCCAAGTGCAAAACATGTTCTCGATATACGTCACAGTCAATTCTCTAACTGCAAATATAAGTTTGTAATCGCAAAAACATTTTTGTTTTGTGATTAAACTACTTTACAATTTTAGGACTTTTTCCTTTACTTGTGTTGTGAGACCTTGCTTCTTGCTAAATTTCATGATTCTAGGTCAACGGGAAGTACCCTGTAGGTTTTGATGTATTTGCAAGTAACGAAATATGTCGCAATAATGTCACATAAATCGCCGTATTTTTTTATTGCGTTGACTTAGAAGCTTAGCAACTTAGAACTTTAGAGCTCCAAGGGACCATGGACTTACGTATTTGATATTTCACTTGATACCTACACGCGTTCCTGAGAAAAAGGGTCTTGACAGACTGACGGACAGACAGACGGACAACGAAGTGATCCTAGGGCTCCGTTTTTTCTTCTTGTGGTACGGAACCCTAAAAATGATGTCTTTCGTTTTTATACTCTTTGTATTATTTATTTTATTTACTAAGTCTTTCGTAGATAATCCATTTTATAGTTTTAGATTCATTTTATTTTAAGTGTCAAATCCAGTTAATTAAACGTCTTTTACTGTCAGTTCAATGTCAAAGTCAATCAATTGAACATTACCGAACGAAGTACCAAATTGTTTATTGCTCTGTGGATTGTGGAAGTGTGGAACAAAGATTCTGATTTGTGACCGTTTTTGACGGCTAAAGTCTAAATCAAAATATTGAAAATACCAAAAATGAGAACATGGCTCTGTAATTAATTTTAGAAAATATGGTTACTATATTTAATTAAATTAGTTGTTACCATGGTCGTTAAGATGTCTGCCACAACAATTACGGTCGAAGAGTTCCTTGAAGCAGCCGAAGAATTTGTTCAAAAATCTGAAAAAATAAGTGATGGGTGGACGTTAATACAAGATAAAATAGATCTAATTAAGACACACATAATAAAAGACACTTTCATTCAGTGTCAGGATAATGACACAACGTGTTTATTTAAAGTAGAATATGTGATATTCTACAATTTGAGTTATGGAGTACCTTCATTCAGTTTCAATGTTTGGAACTGTTCTGGGATGTTAATACCTTTGGAAGATATCAGAAAAAAGACCTTATTACGGTAAGTTAACATTTATTTATTTGACATGGTATCTATTCAGTAAGTATAATAGATGGATTAAAGGAAATTTGTGAACATTGAAGCACATAACAATAAATTGTAATTTAGTCTCCACTGCAGTTGGTTTGCCGCTCGTGCAAAGCTTCACAATTTTATAGCGTCTTCGTGTAATACACTTTCTCAAAATCTCACACTGTGCAAACGCCTAGTTTTTGAGAAAAAAAATCCTAAGTTTCAGAAAATTCAACTTATTTACGTAAGTGACTGTGTATTTAGTACTAATAATGTAATTTTTTAACTATAATTCCTTTTTACATAACTACTACCGCAATGTACTAAGTTATGAAGCAAATAATATGATTAATTAATAAAAATAGTCTTATTTGTGGTAACGAAAAGTAAACAAATGTAAGTGAAAGTGACCGTGACGTGGTTGACAAATATCACTCATCGTACTAAATGCAAGGCAATGTTACTATTGTAATTATTTTAAATCATAATTTTACTGTACTTTATACTTGAATATTTTTTATTTTTATTATTTGATTTTTGAATTCCAAACCAAATGTTAGAAAGCATGAGTACTTCATCGTCTCAAAAAGCTTCACATCTTTGGATAGTGTAAATAAAGTAGAAGAGCTTCCTTTGTGCTTCTGTTCTGCCTATCTACTGCCCCATAAGCGTATCCCACCACTTGGTCCTTGACCACCACAAATAACATCACACCTGTGTTCCCCGAAAGGTTGGCCGAGGTGTAACAAAATATATCTTGATCCTTATTTGTCTTCTTCAAATCTGTATCTATTATTACAGGATAAAGCAGAAAGACTTCTACTCGGTGATAACTCAGCAAGAGCACCCAATATTGAAGCGGCCATACTTCATCGTGCACCCGTGCCGCACAGAAACATTACTGGCAGCCTTCAGAAATAATTCCAAGAATATAATTGTTACCTTCCTAGGGCTTATCACACCTTTGATTAGGCTTAACTTGCCTTTGGAGTATGGGTTATGATACCTATAAGATAAGATATTTATTTTGCAAAGTGTACATAACATGGTGACATTAAAAATATTATTAGCAACAGCCATATTTAGCCAGAAGGCATGCAAAAGTACAAAAATACAATAGAGATGTCAAGTACATAATAATAAAGATAAAAAATGTCACTGATTGATTAATTAAAATTATAATAAGTAATAATTATGATGAGTCAGTGGGTCGTTTTAGGGGATGTTAAACAGAAAACATAAATTCAAGCCTTGTCCTCATGGGGCTAGGGAGAAGCTGCAGAAAGTCATACTCAATTCCTGCTGGCTTCCCTTTGAAAATTCAGAACACAACCACTCTATTGTGATTGAAAAATGCCACAGTCAGTAGTGTTTACTAAGGTACTGTTTGCTATAAACTTCAGGAACCATAATGTTAAAAAATTCGAAATTTTGTTTTACATAATTATCTTTACTTCTAAAATTACTCATAATATCGAGTACTTAATTGAATCTCCTAATTTTGCATGAAATAAAGTCATATGTCCTAACTATTGTATTATATTTTTAGCAATCAGAAGGGAAAACAATAATAAATAGACAATTTTAAACAACCTAAAACTAATTTAATTCAAAATACACTTAATTTCAACAATACTTCATGTAATCACTCTCGATACTCGAAGTTCTCCTAATGCGTCGGTAAACTATGTTAATAGTTTTTTCGCAAGTGTCGGCAAGCGGCTCGCAGAAAGCATCCTCAGTGGATCCACGCAGCCGGCTGGAGGTCTAATATCTACTCCAAAAATTCAACCATCTTCTTTCGTACTTCTGGAGACTGACCCAATGGAAGTTGACAGTGTTATATCAAACCTGAAAACTGACAGTGCTCCCGGCTGGGACGGTATCCAGACTAAATTCATAAAAATGGTTAAACCGCTTGTTGTTCCCATTATTAGCCATCTTGCTAACCTCTGCTTCAGAAAACGGATATTCCCGATCTTGCTTAAAAAATCTATTGTTACACCCGTCTATAAGGGTGGTGATAAAAGAGATATCAATAATTATCGACCTATCTCAGTATTGTCAGTTATCTCTAAAGTTATTGAAAAGCTAATCAACTCACGCCTAATTACTTATCTCGAAAAATTTAATATTCTATCCAGTTCACAATTCGGATTCAGAAAAGCAAAATCTACAGAAGATGCCGTCTCAGGATTGTCCTCCTTGGTAACTCAGTGTCTAGACCGTGGAGAAAAGTGTCTGACAGTCTTCCTAGATCTAAAAAAGGCATTCGACACTGTTTCTGACCCCACTCTTGTGAAAAAGATGGAGTAGCATTAGGGGTATGCCACTAAATATCTTAACTGATTACCTAAAAGACCGTACCCAGAGCGTAAAAATTGACAGTTTCATTAGTTCTGACACTAAAATTGAGTACGGCGTGCCCCAGGGAAGCGTCTTAGGCCCCACATTATTCTTGATATACCTTTAACGAATTAACTAATCTCGAAATTGAGAGAGGGCAAGTATTCTATATGCGGATGATACTGCCATTGTATTTAATGGTACTTCCTGGAACTCCGTTTTTGAAGCTGCTGAGCATGGTCTCCATAAGGTTGCAAACTGGCTCAGGTCTGCCCTTCTTACCCTAAATATCGCCAAAACAAATTACATCTACTTTGCTATAAATAAGCGTACACTTCCCCCCCCAAACTTGGTATTAAGGATTCATACTTGTGACTTCACTTATACTATGCAATGTGGGTGCGAAGAGATTGGATGTGTTAAATCCACTAAATACCTTGGTGTAATCCTGGACCACCGACTTTCCTGGCACCCTCAAATTGAAGCTATAAACGATAGGATCCGTAAACTCATATGGGTCTTTAAAAAGTTGAGACATGTCACGTCTCAAGACCTCCTAAAGCGTATTTATATTGCATTGGCACAATCAGTTATGTGTTATTGTATTTCCATCTGGGGTGGTGCCACTAAAATTAAATTCCTTGAAGCAGAAAGAGCCCAGAGATGCTTGATAAAAACAATGTTCTTTAAGCCATTTAGATTTCCTACTGACGAACTATATCTAAATCATAAAATATTGTCACTTCGAAAACTTTATATTATAAACCCAGTACTTAAACTACATAAAACATTACCTTACTTTCATATAGCTCAAACGGGTAGAAGAAAATGTAATGTGGCCACTGCTCCTCGCTGTAGAACTCTTTTTGCCAGGCGTCAATTTCAAGCCCACTCTGCCTACCTACCTATATAAAAAGCTTCAAAACAAATATACAATATACAACCTTCAATTCCACGAATGTAAAAAAAACAATCGTTCACGTGCTCGAGCGGCTTGGGTACAGTGATATAGAGAACTTATTATTTAAATACGAACTCTAGACAATATTCGTGACTTCGAGTGGTACTACCCGATCCCAAGATATTACATCATAGGGCTAGAAGTCTCCTAATTAGGAGTCAAATTCACACAGCCTATATGAGAAATAGTATGTTCTAAATATCATAAGGCACACACACACACACACACCCTCTCACACACACACACACACACACACTCACCACACACATACAGTCCACACACGCACGCACACACACATATAAAGAGAAGTCACACCAGTATCTCTAACTTTTCATTCATTATGTTCTTGTTTGTAATTACTTAAAATAGTTTAGTTATCTAGTTACCTAAAAATATGTTGATCCGAGGGAGGAGCAGAACCACCCAATACAAGCATTACTACATGCTTCCTGGGAGGTTCTAGCCACAGAATAATATTGTACAAGAAAGTTGCAGAAATAAACTATTTTAATTTAATTTTTTTAATCACCAAAATTCGAGCAATCACAAACAGCCGTTAATATTCAAAACAAAATTATTCAAACAATAACGGAAATCCACTAAAAATAAAATATGGAACGAACTTACTGTAAAGTAGCGTAGGTACAGACAACCTTACCGTTTGACGACTGAGCAACGAATGGCCCGCACATCTCGTAGCAGACCTAGAGAGGCCGTGGCTACTTAACCGGATATTCCTGTGATTGCCTTAAGGTTTTTAAAGCTTAAAGGCTTCTACATACCAGCGCAACTTGTCGCGCGACGCGACACAGCACAAAGGCCCCGCGTGTCGCGGGACGAGCGGTGCCTTTGTGTCGCGTCACATCGCGCGACAAGTCGCCCCGGTATGTAGAAGCCTTAAAGCCTCCAGCCAGGGCGTAAAATATAATATATTTATTAAAACTAAACGACAGCGCACTAAGGGTACCCCCTGTGGGGTACGGACCTCGGCTTAGGGCGCCGTTGGGGGATCACAAAATTAGTTTGGCGACGGGCTGGATCAATATTTAGATCATGATTATTAACAGGGGTTACTATTAATGCTGCGGCGCTCTCAGCCTCTACCCGGGCGGCTGGCGCATCGACGTGCAAGGGACGGGGGGAGGACTTTTATTATTTAGTCGGGAAGTTCGCGTGGTACCTCGGCGGCGAGGACGGAATGTCGGTTTGTGTAATTTGTGTACTGTACTCGTGGCCCTACTGCTTTCCTGGAGGAGAGTAATGGGGTCATCTGGATCTGAGAGAGTATGCCTCGGTCGGCGAGTCTGACTAATGGCAGAAGGCCTGTAACTAGCGGCCTGCACAACCAAGGGGTTGCGATGACGTTTCGCGGATTCGAAGAAGCGCTTTGCAAGGCGCTTCATAAACTGCTTGATGGTAGGCATCTTAAGGTCTACGTGAAGTGGTTCGTTCCGAACGAACCAAGGAGCCTTCGTAATTCTACGGAGAAATCGGTTTTGAAGCGTCAGCATCTTATAGATGTGATGTGGCTTAACGTGTGCGAAGACTACACAGGCGTAAGTCATGATCGGTCGAATGCACGCTGTGTAAATACGCAATTTGCACTTAAGGGACAACTTGCTGCGTGGGTTGAGTACGGAATGAAGCCTACCGAGAGCAAACCGGCGCCCGCACGCGCCTGTTTTATGTGCTCTGCGAACGATATGTGATGGTCTAGGACAGGGATACCCAAAGGGGTCGACATAAACGAAAACTGATTGTGGGGGTCGAGGAGGTCTAAAAATGGACCCCTATTAAATTTACACAAGTTCTTATTTAAAACTTTCAAGATAGGTAGGTAGGTACTGTATTGTTTATGTTGTGTTACGTGTACTAAGAATAATTAATATTTTTGTAGGAAATAGCATTGTTGTAGTAATGTAAAGTCTCAAGTTCGTACAACACAACAACTCGGCAAGTCAGTGTGGACAAGTTTGTGCAAGATAATGAGTTCGAGCGTACATCTTTCAGGCGCGTTTTGACTTGCTCTCTATTTGACGCTTACGCTTTTTAACACGAACGAATTGATGATCAAGTTGCAAGTCCAAACATGTTCCTGATATTTTACTATTTAACGAGCTTGCACTGAGGTTGAAAGTTCATTTGCGTTTTGAAATTCGTTGGAGCTTGAACGATAATCTATATATATAAGTAAAAGAGAAGTCCACTCACTGACCACTCATCACGAAATCTCGAAAACTACTGGGCCGTGAGGTCTAAAATTTGGCACACGCACTCTATGGGGTGCAGGCGCTAGTGCGCGCCTGCACCCCATAGAGTGCTTGTGCCAAATTTTAGAGAAAGGATTTTTATAAATTCGCACCTTAAGCGGTTGAAAAGGGGTGTCAAAGTGACATGAATGTTGGCCTGATTGTTCCTTTCGACTTCTAGGTGCTCACTAAGAAAGGATTTTACGAAATTCGGCGCTTAAGGGCGAAAATAAGGGTTTTTAATGTTTGTATGAAAAATGTACCAAATGCAGTTAAGATCCAAATTGAATCTTACGGCAACGAGTTATTGCATACTTTACATTGAAATTAGAATTCGGAGGCCGATAAAGATCTAAATTAAATTTTACGACAACGCGTTAATGCATATTTTACATTGAAATAAGAATTTTTGGAAGTTTCTTGAGGTTTATATTTAGTTTTTTTTCTAGGTGGCCAGTATGTTTCAGTGCAGGCGTGATAACGTTCTAAAGTTTTTATGCCAGTTCTAGGTGGCCAGTATTTTTCAGTATGCAGGCATCTGCTAAAAGATAATGAAATGAGGTTCTAATTGGTATTCAGGTAATTTGAACGTTGCATTTATAGCATTAAAGTCGAGAATGCCAAGGGGAAAACTTCACAATGTTTAACCTTAATCGCGGCTTGCAAGCCGATCGTATCAAAAAACGAAGTCATGTATCAATCACAGAATACAAACCTAAGCGATACACGTTCAAGCTATAGTTACCGAAATTTCGGTTCTGCGATATTTTGTTATTACTTACTACTAATTTGCTTTGAAATATTTTTCATCGTCGTTGTTTGGTTTTCGTTTTGGTTTAGTTTCGCTTCCTAATTTTAAATTGGAGGATAATAAATGTGTTTTTACCTATTGCCGGGTTAGAATTTTGTTATTCTATTTCTTTGTGAATTACTTATTGTGTAGGTATTTCACACTGTGGTATTACTATAATAGTTTTTAGTATTAGTCGTTCTTACTAGAAAAAGTGTCAGGGTTATGAGCCTGTCCGAAAGAGATATCGTGGCCCTGGCACACACAGGCATTTGAAGGAACACGGGTGGGTTTTAGTCAGTAAAAGTCTGACACGCATCAAATTGGCCTTCATTGAAATTTCCTGAGAATCAGATTATTTTTACTCCCTGTTGTGCGTCCCCAAAACCAGCAATAAAAATACCATCTTGAAACACCTGGAACTCAAATGGGAATAGTTCTCCCGCTGCCATGAGTTCACAGGTGGTTCCGTAGGTGCCATTACAAGACATTTCAGCGACTTGTTCACGCTTTGAACCATAAACAGCTCCTCCTGACCGATCCTGGGTGAAAGGTTGGAATATTTCCCAGTTTTTAGACACGTGGCGCACAATGCTGTCACGAATTTGAGAAGACAATAACATGGCCACGTTACTGTTCACCAAATAGGAGAGGGATGAAAATAAGCATGCGCCATCGCCAGGGATATTTACTATTTGGCAAAGAATTTGCATGCCACAATTGTGGTGATAAGTCCCCTCTATGAGGAGTGGCTAGAGAGGCGCCACGGCTTCCTCACCTTCCGCCTGACGCACGTCCTCACCGGACACGGTTGTTTCGGGAGGTTCCTATTCAGAATAAAGCGGGAGGAAACGCCCGGGTGTCACCACTATGTGGATCGCCCGGAGGACACGGTGGAGCATACGGTTGAGGTCTGCCCTGCTTGGGCGGAGCACCGCCATGTCCTCACGGAGGCGATCGGCGGCGGCGATCTCACGCATCTGGCCCTGGTTCAGGCCATGGTTCGGAGCGAGAGTGCACGGGAGGCCGTCACCTCCTTCTGCAAAGCAGTAATGCATGCGAAGGAGGAGGCGGAACGCGTGAGGGTGAGGCAGGGTTCGCGGTTTCACGCCCTTAGTCACCGCAGGAGACGCCCCAGGCGTCGGGAATGCCACCGTGGGTGCGGGCTTGCGGACGGTGAGCGATGGGTAGCTCGCCGTCCGATAAGGACCAGGCCCGGGTCGACGGCGCGTTGTGTTCCACGCGCGCCTCAAATAGATATCAGCACCAATTGACGGGGTCCGAAAGGGCTAATGCCTGCCAGGGTTACGAGCCTGTCCGAAAGGGATAACGTGGCCCTGGCACACAGGCATTTGAAGGAACACGGGTGGGTTTTAGTCAGTAACAGTTTGACACGCCTTCCCCGCTCCGGCCAGAGCGGGAGAAGTTATTAAATAATTTATCACCCAAAAAAAAAAAATGGCAGCGGCAGAACTATTCTCATTTGAGTTCCAGGTGTTTCAGGATGGTATTTTTATTGCTGGTTTTGGGGAAGCACGGCAGGGAGTCAAAATAATCCGATTCTCAACAAACTTATTTCAAGGTCATTTTGATGTTTTAATTCCGTTGGCTAATTTAAATAATAAAAAAACCGGCCAAGTGCGAGTCGGACTCGCCCACGAAGGGTTCCGTACCATTATCTATAAAAATGGCAAAAAAATCACGTATGTTGTATGGGAGCCCCCCTTAAATATTAGGTTTATTTTAATTTAATTATTTATTTTTACAGTGAATGTATAACTTAATATTCTGTGAATATTTCAAGCGTCTACCTGTTGCCGTTATCAATATCTAGCAAAAACGAGCAAAAAAATCACGTTTGTTGTATGGGAGCCCCCTTAAATATTTACTTTATTCTGTTTTTTAGTATTAGTTGTTATACCGGCAACAGAAATACATCATCTGTGAAAATTTCAACTGTCTAACTATCACGGTTTATGAGATACAGCCTGGTGACAGACGGACAAACGGCGGAGCCTTCGTAATAGGGTTCCCGTTTTACCCTTTGGGTACGGAACTCTAAAAATATCTTTTTTCACGCCGGCAAAATTGAAGAATCACCGACCGTCACCGACTTAGCGGTAAATCAATCCCAGCCCCAATTCACTGCTATTGATTTTGTCGAGAAGTCGCTTGCCTATAGTGAACAAACGGAATGCGAGTAATTTTTTTTAAGGATATTGCTAAACCGTTGCTTCATCTACTTATATTAATATTTTATAGTTTGTGAGGTTGTAGGGGTAATCTCTGGATCTACTGAACCGATTTTGAAAAATCTTTTACTCATTGAAAGCCACGTTATTATTTTGTGAGTGTCATAACATAAGGCCATAATTTAATCCGAAAAATTAAAAGACGTATAACACTCAGGTAGGCGTGGAAATAATTCAAAACGGTTTTAATGCAATCTCTTATATTTCCTCGATTTTACAAATTATAATCAACCTCATGCGAAGGCGCAACTAGTTTTTATATTGGCTGGCTGGCTGGCTTGGCGGCAACTGTCACACCCAACACTTAGGCCTTGTGGTAGGATGTGACGTCACGGCGATGGCGGTTTGGCTGGCTGGCTGTCACTACAGTGGCGACATCTTTGGCGGCGTTACATTCGGCCATCCTGTAAGCATTGCTCCCGCAATGGGAACACAAAGCATGATTAGTCATACAAACAACATAGCATGGAACGAAGGAACCCCTGGGAACAAATCATTTCTGTAGCAGATCTATTAGATCTTCTGTTTCTAGCTGCTCGTCAGTACTACTTGCACTATCGGACATGGGTGCTCGTGCTACACTCATATATGGGCGAATAGCGTCGGCTGATACCAGACCGGTAAACTGTTCATATCCTCCGAGTCCCTTAATACTTCTACTCCTATACCGATCGTTGCCCACAACTTTAATCACTACATAGGGGCCAGAATATACGTCATCTAACTTAGACTTCACTTTACCAACGCTGTTGGTTGGTGCTTGTCGCCATAACACATAGTCACCTCTTTTTTAAATAGTGCTATTTTTACTTTTCTTATCGTAATTTCATTTCATTCTTGTACTAGCTACCTGAATACGTTTACGAGCTTTAGAACGCCTAGACAACAAATTCTGATACCTGATTGGGAATGGAAACAACACATATGGGCCTACCAGTTTGAGCAAACATTAGATCGTACGGCCTTTATCCTGTAGTTGCATTAACCGTATTATTTATACCCCAAATGACGTCAGGTAAGCTATTATCCCAATTTTGAGAAGCATCACTGGGTTCAGTGGTCCGTAGAGCATTCAATATGGTACGGTTGGTGCGTTCGACCTGACCGTTTGCTTGATATAAGATGACACGTATATTGAACAAGTATAAAAAATTAATTTATTATACCGTTTGCTTTACATGCTATAGCGTTTAATATATGGCTAAATAGTTTTTCAGTAGCAAATCTTTAAAAATACCTGCTCGTGAAGGCTTTCCAATGGTCAGAAATTACTCGTTCAGGGTACCCAAATAAACTAACTATCTTGTTCAAAAGTCAAATGGTTTCCACAAAGTTAACAGTACGAGCTGGTTCAGCTACCACAAATTTAGAGAAGGCGTCAGTCATCACGAACATGTGTATTGATACCCCTTTTTAGTACGAGTGAACGGTCCTAGGTGGTCAATATGGACCATTCGCGTCGGCTCATTAGGCTTTGGTATGGGGTGGAGTTTGCCTTCCCTCTTGCCATATTCACCGTAAGCACAATGCAGACATGATGACACATACTTCTTTATGAAGCGCAAGAACCACAGACAGTTTTGGAAACCAGAAAATATTCTTGCTAGTTTTTGCTCGCGGCTTCGCTCACGTTAATTTAGAATTTGACAATCATTTCGGGTTGTACTCTGCTTGTCCCATAATATAATTCAATAATGATTCGAAAGACATGTGGCGCCATCTATTACCTACCATAAGAACATTATTGTGGTTTTCCTCGGGAACAGTACTTTTTTTTTCTGGATGAAAGGTACCCTATGTCCGTCTCTCCGACAACGTATAAGCAAAATTTCAGGATGATCGGTTCAGCGGTTTAGGCGTGAAAAGGTAATAAACAAACAAACCAACTTATTTTCGCATTATAATATTAGTTAGGATTAGGATAGCTTCAGAACATTGCTTAAGACCTACATGACCTATATCGTCATGGTGTTTTTGTAATATTTTCCACCTAGCTAGTCCCGGGACAACTACGCGGTTGCCATTCAGGGTTTTACGTTAAAGTCTCTCATTAATCCACGCGTAATTATTTACTATACCTATACACCTATAACTAAATCCTTACAACCACCTTATAACAAATCTATGATGCGTTATAATTTTTCATCCTCGTTTTGCACGGTGGCAAACCAATCCATTACATCGAAACGGTCAACATTAAACGTTTGTACCTACAGGATTTCTACTTAATGCATCTGTGTGTTGCATGCGCTCACTGGGCCTATAATTGATCGATATGTCGTATTCCTGAATTAGTAACCACCGTCAAGAAATACGCGGAATGAGGTCGCGTTTTGTTAATGTGTCGCGAACGGCGGTACAGTCTGTCACTACCCGTTGTACTTGTTTACCCACTACGTAAACCCGAAACCTACCTAAAGATTCTACTACAGCCAATGTTTCAAGTTCATAACGGTACACACTTTCTTCCCGACTAGTGACGCGACTAAATATAATACATATCAGGGCGCAAACTGTCATCGGTTTGTTTTTGTAGTAACATACCCTCAATTCCTAACTTCCAAGCATCTGTGTGAATTTCGGTAGTCAGTAAATTGCTAGCAATGGTTTACTACAAAGTTTTTTTTCTTTAAATCACAAAAACTTTTGGACTGGGTTTCATCCCAAGTCCCATTTTTCTTCGTCAGTTTCGTGAGTGAGCGTACTATTAATGCAAAATTAGCTATATATTACGAAAGTAACTACTATAAAGCAATGAACTGTCTAATCTCATGAACATTGCGCTGTTTCGAAACTGTGAAACAGCCGATAACTTCAATTCACCCGGTTGAATGTTACCCGGGGATATTTCGTGACCGAGGTAAGTTATAGTATTTTTTTTTTTTTTAATGATTTTTTTTCATATTTATATTTAAATTTTTGAATCGCAATTTAACGAGAACCTTTTTTTAATAATTCAGTACCCGTCGGTACGTCAATAGAGGGCAATAATAAATCATCTAAGAAAGCTAGTACTTATTTCCGGATTTTGTTGACTTAATGATGATGATTTACCTAATATCACTAGGGTTATTTATATTCGCGAGGCGAAACGGTACCCGATTGTATTGGTAATGACCGTCATGGTATTACAAACGCAGTCTTATGAGTATCTTCCGGTAAAATCAATAATTCATGATAACCTTGGACTAGATCTAGACTGGTAAAGTAATTCATACCGTTAACTTTGAAACCTGGTTGTCAATATTAGGCAGCGGATATCTATCAGCTATCAGCGAACCGTGATGGCATTGAGCGCACAGTAGTCAACATAACTATTCTATCCAGTTTTCTTTTTAACTGGCACTACTGGGGACGCGTAGTTTGACTGAGATTCTTTAATAATATACGGAACTAAGCAAGTCAGAAATTTTAGATTTAATAATTTCTTGTAATAACCGATCAGCCTGTATTTCGTCATCCCTATAGACTTTCTCAGGAGAAAGTCTATAGGGATGACGAAATACAGGCTGATCGGTTGTAAGCTTAATACGCAGGTTTTCAAGATCGGTACCTACATCCTAACTCTTGAGTGCTAGCTGCGAAACAGACGCCCAATTGTGATAAAAGTTCTATTTTTTTTATTTGTGCCTTACTGTTGCTATGAGCACTACGTTAACTTTATCTACATCTATCCCCCCTATGGCACGATTATTACTAGAGGCTATACTGGCAGTGTATATTTTTGGCAGATAAAAGGCATTTTTTGTCAAGCAATAGGCTATTACTGGCAGTGGCACTGACCTGAACATCCCTGCAGCTTTCAGCACGCATCAAAATGGTCCCTTCCTTCGAGTTAACACCCTTTTCTCCACTGTTCATGATCTTCAGGTAGCCATTGCTTCCGCTAAGCACTGATGCAGGGATCGAGTAAGGAACGTCTTTGAGCTCATAGTGGCGTACTGGAGTCACCACGTTGTTTTCTTCAGTGTTTCCGGTTATGCTAACCTTGATGATCTATATTCCCGGCGGCAAACATTTTTTGTAAGTTATTAGTTGTTTTCGGCGTTGCGTGAAGGCACTTTATCACCGTTAGAATCGGCACTTTCATCTTCACAATAGATTCGTCTTTTTGCGTGGATCACACTTCTGAATTATAACACTCAGGTAGGCGTGGAAATAATTCAAAACGGTTTTAATGCAATCTCTTATATTTCCTCGATTTTACAAATTATAATCAACCTCATGCGAAGGCGCAACTAGTTTTTATATTGGCTGGCTGGCTTGGCGGCAACTGTCACACCCAACACTTAGGCCTTGTGGTAGGATGTGACGTCACGGCGATGGCGGTTTGGCTGGCTGGCTGTCACTACAGTGGCGACATCTTTGGCGGCGTTACAGGTAAAATGTTTACCGCCCAACGAAGTGGGCACGGGTCAGCTAGACTCATTTGTTTCAAGAGATTACAAAGTTATTACATAGCTAAATTAAGTGAAGTTAAGTGACTGAAAAAGAATTTACAAAATGCTGAGCTTCCTACGCGAGTTAATAGCGTAACCATACAATATCTGCAGTTTATGAAAAATTAACAGGGTAAGTATCAAACAGTTTTTATCCGGCACAGCGCATCAGCATTGCCATACAGTGGGGCAATGCAGCCAGCGTCTTGGGGACGCTGTCTGCATTGCCCCGCTGTGTGATAGTGATCAGTTGAGCTATCTGTAGATTGTTTGCAACAGTTTGCAGTTGCCTCAGTTGTTTCAATTGTAAACATTTACCAGTAAATGTAACAGTTTATTATTGTTTTTTATTTAGGTAGTTTCTTATTTTTGTATTTGCAGGATTATTAAGAGTTTTATGATGGCAGACACGAAAAACAAATGCAGACAATACAGTTTGGACTATTTGAAGTTCGGATTTATTGCATCTCCATCAAATCAACACTTGCCGATGTGTCTCATATGTGAAAAAGTATTCAGTAACGATGCCATGAAGCCTTCAAAAATGGATGACCACTTATCAAGAGTACTCGTACATTCTGACAAAAAAACTAAGCCCTAGTCATTTTTTCAAGCACTTAAAGATAAACTAGACAAATTTAATTCAAAATACACTTAATTTCAACAATACTTCATGTAATCACCAAAATTCGAGCAATCACAAACAGCCGTTATGGCGCAACTAGTCGATACTTTTTCCATACAAATTTCGGGGGGGTTTTACTCCACTGTTACACATTGTACATCTAAAGTAAAACATGATATCGTTTTGTCTTATTATTAATTTTGTCTGTACAGAAGCAGAATAGTAAAAAAAAAAACATTAAAAAGTTATGAGCCAACAAAGATTCGTTTTTCCTGCTAATTTTAACGCAACTTTGGGCGTAAATAAGTAATAAAAGAAGTATAAAATCTCGAAAACAATGCTCGTTCCGACAAAGCTGAATTGTCGAAGATTATAATAAACTTTATTAATAATTGATTTATGCAGTAGTTTTTTCATAAAACCCCACCTTCCAAAGGAGTTTTCGTATGGATTTACGCGCGCGGTTTAGTATAAATCATCGTGCACTGTGTTTGTGTGCGTGCGACTAGACGTTATGCGTGTAGACTAGCTTCTAACTGCTCATCACTGGTGCTATCTCTGTCGGACACGATGCTAGGTGAGACAGCGTGCTTTATGGCCGCGCCCGCCTGTGAGTTCGAGCCCGCGACTAGTTGGCTCCTAAGGGCACGATATTCGAGCGCAGTAGGCATTTAACGTTACTTCCCTCCCTGCGCGGCAAGTCGCGCGAACGCGCAGTTTAAATGAACTCGCTGACCCCGATGTGCAAAAAGTTTGTGTCACAGTAACAGTAGATACAATTAAATTTGTTTTACGGAATTCATGTTAATATTTCGGGGGTTTAGTTTTTAGGGAAATATAAGTAAAAAGTTGTAAATCTTTATCTATAAAAATCAATGCCACTTTTCGTTGTAATTTTATAACTCAAGACCGGGCTCACCTATCAAAAAAAAAAGGTTTAGGCTTTGTTCGGACTATGTAGGTAGGGTAGAGTAGGTAGGTAGGGTAGGTAGGTAGGGTAGGTAGGTAGGGTAGAGTAGGTAGGTACGTTGGGTAGGTAGGTAGGGTAGGTAGGTAGGTAGGGTAGGCAGGTAGGGTAGGTAGGTAGGGTAGGTAGGTAGGGTAGGTAGGTAGGGTAGGTAGGTAGGGTAGGTAGGTAGGGTAGGTAGGTAGGGTAGGTAGGTAGGGTAGGTAGGTAATATCAGCAACCATTTTGTTTTTTATTCAAAATCGCGGTGCACAATAAATGTTATATATTTGGATAGGTGACACTTATACAAACATAAAACGTCCTTTAACATAACATCATAAAGCGTCACGTTTCTGAGATATTCAAAGATAAAAATAACAATTGTTAAAACTAATTTATTTATTTATTTTGTAGTTAATTCATGTCGATTAAGTTATTTACTGTTAATCTGAACCAGGCAGAGAAAGAAAACAAAGATTATAATACTAATCATTTATTTTGTTCATTAAAATCTTTTTTAATACAATCGGAACATAAGAATATGAGAAAAATGTGTCGAATTACAATGATAGTTTTGTAGGTAAACATGAAATAATTGAATACCTAGTGGATATAACGTATGCTTTAATAATCATATTCGGTATAAATAAAATCATTCAAGAAGGCAGCGGGAGGCTGAATAGGATATTCTTGATGTCGCGCCCATGCCATGTACCATATAATACACATAACATGGGAGCAACATCCAAGTGTTCGTTTTCCTACAATGCAATTACAGTAGTAGCCAACTATTTTATTCCTGCCTTGCAAAGTATTATCGAGCAAGATGTAGACAAAATAAATTCGATTGTTTTGGTGTCTTGAGTGGATTCGAGCTCTTAAAAGCCAAGGATCAGAAACGACAATGTTGTATTGACTCACGTCATAATCGATGGCAACGTCTTCGCACAATTCAATAAAAAATATGCCGTCTTCTTTAATATGTTCCCCATAGTAACTACGAGCTTGGGCGACTTGGTACGGTCCCAATGCTGTCACTAACAACTGAGCCCGAAAATTGGCTCTACGGAAGTTTAAATTATTTTGAATCACAAACGCACTTAAGTGGTTTGGGGCATCATGTTTTAAATAGATTTCATTTATAAATTGATCAACGAGCTGATGATCTGTCAGTCGGTTCCCGAACGCATTTATTAGAGCACAAGCAATCCACGGAGAGTGGAACCGGCGAGAGATGTCGTGCGGTGTCCCACAGGGATCGGTCCTGGGGCCGCATCTGTGGGACATCGGTTACGACTGGGTGCTGCGCGCCGACCTCCCTAGCGACACACTGGTCCTGGCGCAGGAGAGGTCGCATCAGGCGGCGGCTGAACTGGCGGCACGCGGGGTTGCGACAATCGTCAATAGGATCCGGCAATTGGGACTCGAGGTGGCCTTGCACAAGTCCGAGGCCATGTGTTTTTATGGTCCTCGGAACGCGCCACTGTCGGGTTCCCAAATAATGGCAGGAGGCGTTCAGATCGGCGTCGAGTCGACGATGAAGTACCTGGGACTCGTCCTCGACAGCCGGTGGAACTTCGTGGAGCATTTTCGACGTTTGGCTCCCAGACTGGAGCGGGCCGGGGCTGCCTTAAAGCGGCTCCTGCCCAATTTAGGGGGTCCAAACGCCTCCTGCCGGAGGCTCTACGCGGGGGTCGTGCGGTGCATGGCCCTTTACGGGGCACCGGTGTGGGCGCGTTCTATAAGGCTGCGATCAGCCCGGCGGTTGAACGCGTCCCAAAGGGTCATGGCCATCAGGCTAGTCCGAGGATACCGCACGGTCTCCCGTGAGGCGGCCAGCCTCCTTGCCAGACTACCGCCATGGGATCTGGAGGCAAAAGTCCTCGCGCACGTCTGGGAGTGGCGCGAGGAGGCGAAACGCCGGGGTGAAACTCCGCTGCCGCGAGAAATCACGGCACAGCGGACAGAGCTCCGGCGGTATCTTGTGGCGGCATGGAGAGTGCGATTGTCGCAACCCAGCGCTGGGCACGCCACAATTGTGGCGATAAGTCCCCTCTTTGAGGAGTGGCTAGAGAGGCGCCACGGCGTCCTCACCTTCCGCCTGACGCAGGTCCTCACCGGACACGGTTGTTTCGGGAGGTTCCTGTTCAGGATAAAGCGGGAGGAAACGCCCGGGTGTCACCACTGTGTGGATCGCCCGGAGGACACGGTGGAGCATACGGTGAAGGTCTGCCCAGCTTGGGTGGAGCACCGCCGTGTCCTGACGGAGGCGATCGGCGGCGGCGATCACTCGCGTCCGGCCCTGGTTCAGGCCATGGTTCGGAGCGAGAGTGCATGGGAGGCCGTCACCTCCTTCTGCGAAGCAGTAATGCTTGCGGAGGAGGAGGCGGAACGTGTGAGGGAGACGCAAGGTTCGCGCCCTCGCGCCCCTAGTCGCCGCAGGAGACGCCCCGGGCATCGGGAGTCGCAAGCCGATTTCCGGCCACCGTAGGCGCGGGCCTGCGGACGGCGCGTCGTATTCCACGCGCGCCTCAAAAAGTTGTCAGCACCAACTGACGGGGTCCGATAGGGCCAATGCCTGCCAGGGTTGCGAGTTTGTCCGAAAGGGATATCGTGGCCCTGGCACACAGGCAAATGAAGGAATACGGGTGGGTTTTAGTCAGTAAAAGTCTGACACGCCCTCCCGCTCCGCCCAGAGCGGGAGAAGTTATTTGATAATTTCCCACCCAAAAAAAAAAAAGAGCACAAGCAATTCTTACTTCTTCGTATAAGTGTGGTGCCGCGATGTTGAAAAACTGCGATATAAGTTGCCTGAACTGATTTTTTAATCGACCATTAATAGTTTTCACTACCCAACGGCATAAAGTTACTTTTCTAGATTCGTTTGCCTGTTTGGTAGTTAGCTGACGTTCATTTTCATCTTTCGTTTGTGGCATATAAGCTTCGTATCCACACGAACTTATATCTTCCATCACATCCCGAAATCCTCGATCTAGAATGAATACATCTCTTTCTCAAAGAACCAATGATAAGGATTGTCTTCGTTTTCTCTTATCAATTCTGCCATGATAGAAGCGTCAGATTTGTTTGCCTCGTATGGCCCAAAGGTGTTTATAATATATTCATCTGGACTTACAATTAAAAATACCTTTAATAAATTACGGTATTTATGGTGACTGTATGAAGTTCGTTGAAATTGGTAATTAGAGCTTTTTTGCAGAAAGAAATAAGTACGTGCGTAGTCATACGAAACACACTAGAAAGTCTTTCGTTAGAATCACCAGTATGCAACTTACACATGACCGTTGCAAGGGCTGTATTAGGTTTTCTAAAAGATGTCGAGATTGAAGGTGTCTCTTGCAGAATATTAAAAAATATTTCTTTATTGTATCCAATAAAATAATAAAAGACGCTGTCGTCAATAGTATCTAATCTTTCAAAATTCAAAAATGACAAGTGTTAGTGTTGCAACATTTTTACATTTCTGACATTTGTGCGCTATTAAAAAGCTCTTGTCTAGGACGACAATGTGTTGGGAAATCATACCACCGTGCTTCAGGCCCAGCATGGACTTCACAAACACGAGTTCCACGTGGGATGTATATATTATATTTAGACAGAACATTTCGTCTTATATTATAACGAATCCTATGCAGATTCTGTCTTTGGTGACATCCGGCTATAATACAATTTGAGGCACTATACGTGACTCGTGTGAAATCAGGTACTGGAAATTCATGTACATTTACTGGTGGTATTACTTCTACCAAAGGAGCAATTTGAGCCTCAGCATCAATTTCCAGGGAGATATTGGGAGTGTGAGGCTCCTCGGGACCGTTTTCAAGTGGATCAAAAGGTGGATCTTCTTGTTCTCTTTGCTCAGATGTGGGCATATAAACGTCACTAATTGCATCTTCTTGACTTGCCAAATCGTCTGCCTCATGTTCTTGAGCTACCCTTTGCGCGATAACAAAACGGTCAGCGCGTTGCAGACAAGGTCGGCAAATTCGGTCTTCCGCCAAAATCTGTTGTAAAAAAAATGTATTTCAAATACTCATTGAAATAAAAACAAACAGCCAATAAATAACAATAGGAATATTACTATAGTGCCAGTATTAACCAATGGGCCATGAATAAAAATAAACAGCTAATAAATAACAATGGGAGTAATACTATAGTGCCAGTATTAACCATTGGGCCATAAATCATTGTTATCAGTCTCTCTCGCTCGCATTCATGGGGCCTATGGAGACGTATGTTCTCGCGGGCAGATAATCATGCACAAGACATACGTAATGAATATTATTACGATGACATTGAAAACCACCGAAATAGTCCTTTACTTGGTGAAAACTACCGGCTGTCCTTTTTCTTTCAATATACTAACACGATAAGTATTAACATTTCTATGCAGGCAGCCAATAATAAGTACACTATATTGTTTATGTTTCGCATGTTATCTTTGTGAATATGTAGATATTGTTTATAAAATACCACGAGACTTAATGAAGACATAGAAATACTACACAACGAAGTAGCACGCCATATAAACTAATATGTTTACAAGTCTCATGGTATTTTAGAAAGAATATACATACTCATACTAACAAATACACTTAAGCACAACATATATTATTGACTCTATAACTGTCAAACGTACTAACCTGGCGGTCCTGAAATAGGTGGCGTGCATAGTTTATGATGCTTGGATGACCGGCTATAAAGTCTTCAGTCAGCAAACAAGACTGTACAGGACGTGAAGATCTTCGCCGTGGGCCGGGCACAGTGCTTTTCCCACAAAAAAAGCATGTTCTGGCGCCAATATGGCTTGACATTTTGTCAAGAAACAATTTGAAATACAACAGTAACAATGATCACGAACACAAAACAGTAACAACATTAATTAAGAACTACTCAACAAAATAGTATCAAATCTATTGCAATTTACTACATAGACAAGAAAACGCGTGCACACAATGGACGTCAAAGTGGCAAACTGAAGAGTGAAGGGTGACGCAACGGACGGGCGGGTCGCCGCGGGGTATCCTCATTCGGCGGGGGTATACTTTTGTCTCTTTCGCTCATAACTAAAATATTACCTACACATAATGCAATTATGTTTTCATAGTTATATGCTTACCTGAAGGGAAAAAAAACAAAAAATCCTGTTTCTTCAAGGTTCAGTTTTTTTACTTATATTTCTGTGAATAACTCCAAAACCTGACGTTTTAGGATATTATGTTTCATAAATTTTTTTGTTTGTATATGTGTCCTCTATCTGAATATATAACTTTCGTTGTGCACCGCGATTTTGAAAAAAAATCAAAATGGCGGCCGACGTTAGGGCCACCCTCCATACAAAAATCTTCAAACCCCTTTAATATTGACTAGATGCGCACCTATCAGGTTGTTCATTTTCCTTGTCTTGTACGTGCATTCCTACTGTCTACAATTTTTGGCAGTCAGCGTTTTAGGTAAAACTGTACCAGCTTTGGCTCCATATTTGCTAGGCAGAAATTGTCATCTCTTTCTATCCATTCTGTGTACATAGGTTCACTCTCATCTGCCCAAATTCCAAAAAGTGAATGACATACCTGCCATCCTGTGACATGTAAATTGGCCCTGAACTTGGTAGTACCAATTGCTCATTTATTTATTGAACAGGTCTTTGTATTTTTGCTATATTTTAATATTTGAATTTTATTTTCAGCAATTGCTTTTGACATTCCTTTTTTGGAAGCTGTGATAGAACACTTTATTTCCCGGATTGGCCCCGATAAATAGGTGTATGCTATCAATAAATACCTAATCCGCAGGGCGAGATCTCAACATTCTCTTGTAGCTGCAATTGCAGCAGCGCCTGTTTTTCATTACATGGGCCAAATTTTTCGTATTTATTATGTTTTTTACCAAATTAGCCGTATTCGATGATGATTTTCGTTTACATATAAAGCCAAAGTTTGATGCTGTAATTAATCTTCGTCTTATCTCTACTATTTTCCCTTTGCAATATCGTTGATCGTTCTATTGCCTTTTTGTCTGCGGTAAGTGATTCTAAGTTTTTTTATGAATTGTTCTTGCGCCATTAGGAGGTAAAAGATTGGGCACGCCACAATTGTGGTGGGCACGCCACAATTGTGGCGATAAGTGGGTCTTTGAGGAGTGGCTAAGAGAGGTGCCACGGCGTCCTCACCCTCCGCCTGACGCAGGTCCTCACTGGACACGGTTGTTTCGGCAGGTTCCTGTACAGGATAAAGCGGGAGGAAACGCAAGCTGATTTCCGGCCACCGCAGGCTCAGGCCTGCGGACGGAGAGCGATAGGTAGCTCGCCGTCCGATAAGGACCAGGCCTGGGTCGACGGCTCGTTGTGTTTCACGCGTGCCTCAAAGAGATGTCAGCACCAACTGACAGGGTCCGTTAGGGCCAATGCCTGCCAGGGTTGCGAGTTTGTCCGAAAGGGATATCGTGGCCCTGGCACACAGGCAACGGAAGGAACACGGATGGGTTTTAGTCAGTAAAAGTCTGACACGCCCTCCCGCTCAGCCCAGAGCGGGAGAAATTATTTGATAAGCTCCCACACAAATAAAAAAAAAAGGATGTAGAAGATATCATCATACACTCTAGTCACTATTTTGTGTGAACACACAAAACAACACCCCCCCCCCCACCTGCATTATTATTATGATTTGTAGAATAGATACAGTAAGCGCGCGAGTTGATTTGATGTAGTAGGTACCTGCATGTTTGTCCCTCACCTACTTATTCTGTCTTATCGAGAAGCAAATACTGCCGTAGCGTGGTCGTCATTCTAAATGCCATTTTCTAAGAAAAAAAAAACGAGTTGTAGGCTAGGTACTTACTGCTCGTCTGTTTTTTTTTGTAGCGTGTTTACAAAAAAATACACGGATGAGCAGTAAGTACCTAACCTGCAACTCGATTTTTATTATAGATCTTAGTATCGATCAACTGCAAAGAAAAAACGTTTTATTAGAAAAAAATACCTTTTTTGTAGTTGTGCTACTGATAAGTCTTTATACTGTAATATTAAAAACGAAAATACCAACTAGTTTGTATTTACTTTGATAGTACTATATTTATACATTTATGGTAGGTATTTACCTAATTACCTATATTCCATTTGAAATATGATTAGAAATTAAATAAACTTTTTTTACGGTTCGTTCAACCGATTTTGACTAATATTGCTTTTAGTTTAGTTTACTGCAGCTGCCATTTGTCATACAACCATGACAAATGGCAGCTGCAGTAAACAGTTGGTATTGTAACCACGTTTTTGCTTTCAATGCCATCCTTATACCTACGGAATAGAAGTCAAAATCGGTTGAACGGACTGCAAAAAAAGTTTATTTAATAATAAATAATAATAATAAAACTTTATTGCTACAAAGAATTTAAATTTTTAATCTTATTTCAAATTGAGTACCTACTCAAAAAGTACTAAAATACTGAATCTGGTTACACTGAGCGCGCGGGCTGTTTTGATATACAGGGTGATTGGAAGATGGGTTCAAAGCTTTAAGGTGAAGATAGTATAGACAATTTAGAACCATTTAAGCCATGGTTGTCTTAGACGAAGTCTTACCAAATTTTTTTAACCAAATTTTTAAGTTTTTTTTCGGAAATTCTCAAAATTTAATGTAAACTGCTGTCTAGTATTTAGAGCAGCTACATACTATCCCGCGTATGTTCCTCCTGTCATCCTTAACGGTGCAGCCTTAAGAGTAGTGGACAGGTTTAAGTATCTGGGTCATATCGTAACAAGTGACCTTAAGGATGACGAGGACATAGAGAGGGAGCGCAGGGCTTTGGAGGTGAGAGGCAATATGCTCGCTCGCAGGTTCGCACGTTGCACCAACGAGGTGAAAATAACGCTTTTTAAGGCATTTTGCCAATCGTTCTACTCGAGTGGCCTGTGGGTGAAACATACGCAGCGAAGCTACGGAGCCCTGCGCACCCAGTATAATAACGCTTTTAGGATGCTGTTGGGGCTGCCGTGGCGCTGCAGCGCGTCTGGTATGTTTGCTGAAGCGCGTACGAATGGCTTTCAAGCTATCATGCGCAAGAAAGCAAACTCCTTGCTGCATCGTCTACGAAGCAGCGGCAACAGCATCCTAATTGCTATTGCTGCCCGTTTTGACTGTCCCTTCCAAAATCAGTGGATAAGGACGGCCATGGGCCTCAGTTAGGTATAGGTATTAACAATACTAACATAATTTTAGATACAATGTTTTATTACTAACACACTAATAGTTTTATGATTGTGTTGTTGTGTGATTTTAAATATGTTAACTAATATGGAGATTCTCTGAAATAAAAATGATATTATTATTATTATTATAATTATGGCCAAATTGAATGATAAATGAATTAATTTTTTATTTATTTAATTAAAGTAATGTGTAAGCAACCAAGCAAAACATGTTTTAGGCTTCTGTGTCATTAGACATTTTTTTTACAGATATTTAAAGCTCAGAAAAATAAAAAAATTGTACAATACGTCTTTTAAACCTTATTTAAAAAAAAAAACGGAGGGTGCTTTTTTTGTTCAAACCTTTTTGAAGACAAGCTTGATAATCGCTCTTTCTTTTGAGGTATCATTTATGCGGATATCTTACAAATTATTGAAATTAGGGCCTACAAACCAATTTGAGGTAGAAATTTTTTATTTTAGGCAGACTAATTAAAACAACATTTGAATTAAAATTATTTATTTTTCATGTTCAAAAAATTTGGTTAAAAATATTTGGTAAGACTTCGTCTAAGACAACCATGGCTTAAATGGTTCTAAATTGTCTGTACTATCTTCGCCTTAAAGCTTTGCACCCATCTTCCAATCACCCTGTATAGTTCTTGTTAAAACAATAAAAATAGTTTTGAGAAAAAGTAACCATTGAATATTCTTCTAAATGTAATTGCCAATTTTTTTAGATTTTTTTGGGAGTAACAGTTTCATCTACTTCCAAGTACGACTTGAAATACGGTCAAAATTTACGTGTATTCGCAATTTTTTTTGTTATAGTTAAGTTGTAAAAATCGTATTTTGAACGAGTGTTTATTAAAGTACAACATATATTTTTATCAGATCAAAACAAAGAATATTTAATTGTTTAATGTTGAATCTAAAATAGGTCGATTCTGAGAGTCGTGGCCTTAATATTCAAAACAAAATTAATCAAACAATAACGGAAAACCACTTAAAATAAAATATGGAACGAACTTACTGTAAAGTAGCTTAGGTACAGACAACCTTACCGTTTGACGACTGAGCAACGAATGGCCCGCACGTCAGTGGTCGTCTCTGCGCCCCCGAAGGGGGCGCGAGGAATCGGTTTTGGGGCTTTTGGGCCCCTTGCCCGAGGCATTTGTCTCTCGGTCCCCATAATTGGGGACCCGTCATTGGGTTCTCCTCCCCCTCCCGAGAGGGGTGGGAGTGCTTTGTTGCACACCTAGTCGCTGGGGGGGGGGGGGGGGGTTCCCGGCGGTCTCAAGTGTGTCTGGTTTGTGACTGTAGGAGCGCCCTAAGTTCTTCACGACGCCCGTGCGACCAGACCCCTACTAGATGAGATCCCCAGTTCCCTGGGGAAGGCCCGGCAAGGGCTGATCTAGCAACGAGGGCGTCGGTTTTGGGCGGCGCTCACCTACAGTGGGTGCTGTCCTCGCCTCCTACAACGTAACCAGATCTAGCTGGTAGGCGTTGCAGGGAGCGGGGCGTTGTGATGTTCGAGCGATTTGACTTGTGTGTGCGTCGCTCGTGTGGTTAATCTTTATGTTTCTCTGCGAGTGTGGAGTGATGTTTGTGTGTGCCGCGCGCGCGACGCCTATATTAACTTAGAACGCTTTGTGCGCGGCAGGTGTCATGTGGTGAGTGTGGATGTGTTCACACATCCGATATCTCCCATGAAGACGAAAACACGGAGAAATACACACCATTCCAACCATTGGATGCAACATCACACGCAGAGTTAAAAACAGCCCTTCGAAAATTCAAGAATCAGAAAACACGTGGCCCTGACGGGATAAGAGCGGACATCTTGGAAATGGGAGGTGATACGATGATAGCCATGTTCAAGCGAATGATGGACTACATTATCAACACGGGATACTTCCCAAAAAGATGGAAAGAAAGCACATGCATCTTTCTGCACAAACCAGGGAAAGACTACACACAACCCAAGTCATACAGACCCATTAGTCTACTCAATATCATGGACAAATGGGCCGAACGCATTATTCTCTCGAGAATAAACACAGTCAGCAACGAACTTATCCCCGAACACCAACATGGATTCGTCCGCCAAAGAGGCACAGCAACACAAATACTAAGGACCGGCAAATACATTAGCGACGCCCTGGAGAAAGGGCACAGTGTGGCCATGATATCGACCGACCTCAGTAAGGCATTTGATTCTATAAATCATCAGGGCCTAATAAAGAAACTCTACGAAGCTGGAGCCCGAAATAACATCATAAAGATAATAGAAAATGATCTGTCGAACAGAACAACCAAAGGCAGATTCAGAACAACCACAGGAACAGAAAAAAGGTACCACACGGTGTACCCCAAAGCTCGATCCTCGGACCAGTGCTTTTAACTTGTATGTCGCTGACATACCAAAGCATAAAATCGCAGGTCAGATGCTCTCTCAGTACGCAGATGACCTGTGCATTCTCAATACAGCGGAGAAACCAGATCACGCCACCAGGCGTGCAGAATGGGCAGCGGAGGAAATTATAGACTACTACAAGAGATGGGGCCTCCAATGCAACGTGGATAAAACGGAGTGTATCATGTTCTCTCACAAAAGACCTAGGCTGGGAAATACAAACAGCGGATACAGAAATTACATCAAAATGAAAAATGAACGGATTAGAACGAAGTAAAATACCTCGGTGTCGTATTTGATACGAGACTATCGATGAATAAACACACCAAAGAAACTGTAGAAAAATCAAAACGAATAAGAGGTGCCCTAAACTCGATCATAGGGTACCGATCGAAAGTGAACGTCGAAACAAAACTACTCATCATACAGGCGTGCCTCGTGCCAGTACTCGACTATGGAGTGATCCAACTCCTACCAAGATACAGCAAGAGCAACCTGAGAAAACTAGAAACACAGTACAGAATGGCACTGAAAGCTGCAGGTGCCTTCCCACGTCGCACTGAAACAAAAACGCTCTGGGAAATGCTCGATCAAGACCCGTGGCATCTCAGAGCACACGATCTCCACCACGATATGATCGACAAACTCACCTCACTGACGATCAGCGGCCTCGACGATCCCGGTCCCCCGCGTATACGAGATATGGACAGTTCAATCCATCCCTTTTCTCAAACAGGATAGGCGAAATTGAATATACAGGGTGTTTGGTGCATCGTGTGTCAAATTAAAATAATCGAATGAAGGGGTCATCCGCTAGCCTTTCAGACCCCTTAACACCCCTCATGCTCTGTGGATTTTTTTTTATCGACTTTTTATTGTTTTCCAAAAAAAAGACCCAAATTTTACATTCAAATACAGATTTAAAAAAAATATAAGGCGTAGACTCTGAATTTTAATTTTATTTCGATGTGTATTGTTTAAGAATACTTTTAAATACAATATTAGTGATATTAGTCACCTAGTTTTTTTTTTAATTCACTCGCAAAGGTAAAACTTAAATTAAAGCTGTACATGTTACAGCTATTTATAAGGCTACAAAAAAAAAACCAAAAGCGACCGGGATCTTCCAACTCCCTCATTAATTCTCCAGTCTATCCTCTTTATAATGATGTGCCACATGCTATAAAAGTATTTTAACAACTTTGTGAATTCGCTAGAATTGTGAATCAAGTCACATAAAACTACATTCCAAATTCTAATGAAAAAATATTTATTGCGGAACTGTTACTTGAGAAAGAGGTAAAATTTGTTTTCTCACTCTTTCACAGTAAAATCTATCTTCTATCTCTTTCTTGCATACCTTAAATCGGTTTGAAGAAATCGCGCCGCCCGAGTTAAGTTACGGCGAACGAAATTACTATTAAAAAATACTTTATTTGAATTAAAACAATGTTTATTGGTTGGAATGTTCTACAAGACTAATTTACAATTATTATATTTTTATTAACTAAACTTATTACTATAATCCGCAAATCTGCAAGTGTGCAGTTTGTTAATGACGCACGGGCGCATCCGCTGCATTAGTCAGCGATTACGCTACTCAGGCGATTGCCTAACTCCTCCCTCCTTAAGATGGAAGCGCGTCCCGCAGCTTCCCGCAGCGTCCTCGGTGCGAGGTTGATTCTGTATTGGTCGTCGCTGTTTCCACTGCCAAAACTTCCATAGAAGGATTGTCATCAGGATGAGGTACAGTCCTAGTGTTGACCAACTGGGCGTAGCCATCATAGTCTGCCAATCAATTGTAGGTTCTTGTAAGTTGTCGGCTCGTTCTATCAGTTCGTGAATACTGTCCAGTGATATATCTTCTAAATGTAGGTTGAAATGGATGTTCTCCTCTATAATGACGGCTTTACTAGGAAGTGGTATGATTTCGTCTACTGCGACCGTATTGATGTTTGTCGTTAGTGTTCGGTTAAGTACTTGCATTTGGCAATCACTTGTAATACTGGCGATGTGTATTCCTGATATCCTCTTGTATTCAGATTTAGTTCCGCATTAACTTCTTAGGACTTCTTCTTCCTTCAGGATGATAAGCCACTTGTTGTCTTGGAGTTTCTGGATTCTTCCTTGTTTGAGGTCTATCTTGGCTCGTGTGCAGTTTGTGTTTTGGTGTTTCACAAGGGATATTATGCAGTCTTCTGATTTATCGACAGGCTGGGTGTTCAACGACGTGCAGAGTTGTGTATCTTGTGTGATCTGTTTGCAGTCTTCTTCTAGGTACGAGTACTCGTTGGTGCCCAGTACCAGGTATTTGGATTTAGGAATGATTGCCAGGTTTTGCTTGTCGGGAATGGAGTAGAGATGGATTAGGTCGTATTGGTTTGTATCGATGGAAGGAATATCTAATATAAACGTCAATGTGTGATCTGTGCTATAAGCTTTTACACTAATAGACTTCTCTAAGCTATGTATATTGCTAATAGTAGCGCTATCCACTGGTCTAAAATTGTATGATTTTTGAATAACTAATATTTCGTTTAAAAGAATGTGTGGGGATACAATGCTTGGATGCATGACTTCTAACTGAGCAAAAGTCATGGCGTCTTCTAAAATTGTTAGCTTGTCTAACAGCAATTGCAGGCTGAATTCTATTTGTATATATAAATCTAGAAAGTGCAATCTATTTACTATAATATTATTATTAAAAGTGGTATTTCTTAAAGTTAGACTTAGTTTTTTCTGGTTGTCGTCTAAAAGCTTAATCTGTTTACTATACTCTTCAACTGCATGTTTTGCTATGAATAATGATTGCTTTTGAGATACATTAATTTTATTTACCGAATTTTGTAATTTTGATATTTCATTTTCGAATTTAATAGCATCTTCATAATCTAAATTGCCTGTTATGGTTTTAACGATGGAGCCTAGGCCGTTAATAAAACCACGTCTAAACCTATGGTGCGGTGCAATAAACACTATTTTCTTACCTATTGAACTTAAGCTATTATCTATTTGATCTTTGTACGCCCTATTTAATTGTCCGTTATTTTCTGCAGCTTTAGTATTGGCATATAAGGATATAAGTTTTAAAGTGGTTTCATGTAAATAGGATATGTTATATACGCAGGCCAAACTAACCGTATCTACTTGCTTCAAAATTTGACCTTGTTTTAATAAAAGGATGCCGTTGACGTTATCTACAGGGTTAAGAGTCAGGTTGGCGGTTGTGTAGAACAGAAAGGTTCCTGTGACGAGGGTCCTGGAACAAGATGTTGTCTTCGTAAAAGTTTGAAATGAACTCTGATGGATTTTGAGTTGGGGTGGCTTCCTATGATTTCAGCGACATTGTTAGGATGAAAGTGAATGATTTTATACGGACCTTTAAATACTGGCTTCGTTTTGTCACTCCTCGTAGTCTTTGCAACCTGCTTATATACAATTTCACCTACCTTAAACGTGATCGCCTCAGCAGCCTGATTCCGTTTTGCTATCACCTGCTCTTTATTTTTAGATACGTGGGCTGCTATGCACTCCTGTACTGCTTCTGCATTTTTGCGATGGTTGAGGACATAGTCCTGATAGAACTCTTTAGGATAATATAGTTCTAGTGGATTTCTAGATGCTGTATGACCAAATAAGAGCTCGCGCGGTGTATAGCCTGTCGTAGAATGAATGGCATTATTGTAGGCAATAATGGCGTACTTCATCAGTAATTGTATAGGGTCATCTTTATTTGTCATTCTCTGAATTCTTATTATTTCAGCAATAGTAGAGTGAAAGCGTTCAATGGGTGAGTTTGAATTCGGATTGTAAGGAGTCGTGAAGTGTATGTTAATGTCGTGAGACGCGCATATTTCCTTTATGACGTCGTTGTCGAATTTCGTGTCTGAGTCTGTGGTAATTTTCAGAGGTAATCCTAATATGGAAAATATTTGTAATAAAGCTTCTGAGATATGAACGCTGCTTGAAGCATTTAGCGGTACAGCTTGGGCAAATTTTGAAAAATTATCTATAATTGTCAAGAACGTCGCACCTCCAGTGGAATATAGGTCCATAAACAGATGTTGAAACGGTTTCGTAGGTGTCTCTGTTAACGTTAGTGGGGGTTTCAAGGGGTTTCTTTCGTATTTAGCTCTTAAACACATGTCGCATTGATTAATGTATCTTTGAATTGACAATAGCATATTGGGCCAGTGGTAATTTCTGTGGAGTTATTTATACGTTTCCTGAATACCTCTATGCGACGATTTGCCTTCGTGATATCGCTTAATGAGTTCTTGTTGCTCAGTTTTGTTTTCAACAAGGGTAACTCGTGATGTACATCTTATAAGTTTAGGACCTCTGTCATTGAAAATTGTAGTGTAGACTCTCGAGAAGACCAAGTATAGATTTTCATCGTAGAAATAGCAGTGGAAGATACGGTCCGCTATTGTGTGCTCTTTTAGGAACCTGATGATTTCGGGTTCCGTATTGTTTACAGGGATGAAAACGTCTTTAATAACAGTCCTAGAATTAGTTGATCTATTGTCTACTCTATATGTTGAACCCGGGGTAGATCTAATATATAATTGTTTCATTTGTTTATCTATTGCATCAGATAAAATCGGGATGCCGTTGTTTTCATTATCGGGTTGCGTATGATTTGTCGAGACCAATTGGTCAGGGTCTACTGTAACAATGCTCATTGAGTCTGTTCCGTGTTCTCTTACGTCGTTATTATTACCAGGGTAGTTACTATTGTCGATAGGTACATCGGTATTATCATTGTTAAGTCCGTCATTGTTGTCGTTTCGGTCGTTATTTGTCTCTGCTTGTCTACGGGCGTTCTCAAATATTCTGTTTATAATCTCGTCATCGTCGTTATCATCAAAATTGACAGCTAGAGAATCTATGCTGTTGTGAAAGATTTTGGCTCTGGATAATGCATCCGCGTTAGTGTTTTGTTTACCCTTTTTATAAAGTACCTTATAGTCGTACTCCGCTAGCTTTAGTTTCCAACGTGTTAACTTTGAGTTGGGGTCTTTTAAAGACATCAGCCATGTCAAAGGTCTATGGTCTGTATAGATGGTGAATTTCCGACCGTACAAATAAGGCCTAAAATATTTGATAGCCCAAACTATCCCGAGTAGTTCTTTCTCTATTGTCGAGTAACGAGTCTCGGTTTCTGATAACGTTCTTGAAGCAAAAGCTACTGGTTTATCAGCACCAACATTGCCTTGCGATAAAACTGCGCCTAACGCAAAGTCAGATGCATCTGTTGTCAAGATAAATGGTTTGTCAAAGTCAGGGTATTGTAATATTGGGGCATTGGTCAAAATTTGTTTACACTTGTTAACTGCGTCTAAAAATTCGTTACTATGGACAATTTTTGCGTTCTTTTTAAGACAGGCTGTTAACGGTTTTGTAAGCTTCGCGAAATCTTTAATGAATTTTCGGTAATAACCTACTAATCCTAGGAAAGACTTTATGTCCTTTTGTGTTCGTGGTATGGGGAAATTTAAAACTGCTTTTATTTTGTCTTTGTTGGGTTGTAGTCCTTGGTCAGTCAATTCGTGTCATAAAAAATTCACATGTTTTTGTAGGAATTCTGACTTATCTAATTGTACTTTGACGTTATGCATTCTGAATCGCTGAAGTACTAACTTGAGTTTTTCGTTATGATTCTGAAGTGAGGTGGCTGCTATTATGACGTCATCTACATATGTGAATACGTTATCTATTCCTCTAAGAATATGGTCCATAAGCCGCTGAAAAGTGCTCCGAGCATTCTTCAACCCAAACGGCATTCTTAAAAACTCATAGTGACCTCTTTCTGTAGTAAACGCTGTTTTTTCTGTGTCGTTGGGGTGCATTTCCAACTGATGGTAGCCACTTGCTTGATCAAGGGTTGTAAAATATTGTGCGCGCCCTAATCTATCAAGTATATCGTTGATATTCGGTAACGGGTACTTGTCTTCAACAATTCTATCGTTCAGTCGTCTATAGTCTATAACAAGTCTCCATTTGACCTTCCCTGAGGCGTCGGGTTTTTTTGGGACGATATGGACAGGGCAAGACCAGGGTGAAATACTTTCCCGTATAATTCCCTGTTTTAATAAATTATCTATTTGTTTTTTAATTTCTGTACGTTGTTGCGGGGCTTGTCTATAGTTTCTAACAAAAATAGGTGTGTCGTCAGTTAGTCTTAATTCATGTTTTACCGTATGTGTGAAAGATAACGGTATGTTCTCAGAGTAGAATACGTCGCGATATTGATAACAAATTTTGGTAACCTCGCGTTTTTCTTCTTCATTCATGTGGCTGATTCTAATTTTCTTTAAGTTTTCGTAAAGTTCTTTGTCAATGTCAGTTTTAGTTTGAAGGGTGTTAATTTTGTGTGTTTTATTTTGATTTATCAATTGTGGTGGTAAAGGCTCAAGGGGTAAGTGGCAATTGTTATTAATTACTTGTTCTTTATCGGTTAAGTTAATTACAGATGTTTTAAAAATTCCATTTTTTACCGTTACTACAGCGGCGGGTGATTTTAATCCTTTAAACCAATTAAAGTCATCGTAGATATAATTACCGTCCATACAATTTGTTTTTACTGTTATAAACTTTTCACAATTAGGTTCAATTTTGAGTTTTTTTACTGGATAGTCAAAATAAATTGGTATTTCGGTGTTATAAGTTCGCAATAACTTATTTTTAAAATCTATGTTACACCCTAGTTCTTTTAACAGGTCCATCCCTATTAGTCCTTTATACTTTGGGTCAAAATCGAAAAGTAAGAATTTATGATATATGTCTGTCTTAAACTGTGGGGGTAAAGGTAAAATAGCAACGTGTTCATGACGAGTAACAGCGTGCGCAGTTTTTACTTGAAATGGCTCGCGCTCGACGCAGTGTCTAAGATTGGTATTGGCTATTACATCGGGTGATATCATACAACGCGAAGCTCCAGTGTCTAATAAGAATTTACCTTGAAATTCCGGCAACTCTATATAAGGAAGATGGTCTTTACCTTGGTTGTTGAGGTGAACAGTCTTTACTAGCTTTGGTTCAATGGTTCCTAGCTCTGGTGAAAATCCTGATGGTTTGGTTCGTCCACGGGCACCTCCTGCGTGTAACTGTAGTCTTCACCGCTAGGTTGTAAATTATTATTGTGCTCACCTTCAGAGTAGGCATTGTAGTCCGGGTAACACTGGTCTTGGTTGTGCTGTGTATAAAACATTTCTTCAGAAGCAAAACGCGGTGCTTCGGGCTTACTTATCGATCTCATGGTGACGTCAGACACTTTTTGCGGCAGGTTCACCTGCTGGCGAGGTATATTCGGCTGAGATCTAAAATTACCTGAGTTTCTGAAAGTACCAGAACCACTAGGTCTTACGTTACCTGAAGCGGGTCTTCCTTGGGGTAAGCCTTGACCCCTCTGTTGTCTCTGATCTATGTTCCAGCTATTACGCGGGGGAAAGTTATTATTTTGGGGTACCGTTTGGTTTGGCTTGGGTATTTCTTTCGGTTTGTTTTGGATGGAAAGTGCATTAAAACTATTATTGAATCTATTGAATGCCAAACGTGCTTCCTCTTGCCTAGCCGTTACTATAGCTGCTTCAAGAGTCGTAGGTTGCGCAATCCGCACGCCAATAGAAACGTGAAAGTCCAAATGGTTAACGTATTGGTCTATGACCATACTCTCATAATATGACTTATCCGTATGCCTACCTACTACGTTTAAGGTGTCTAAAATTTCCCTTAGTCGTTTACCAAACGTCTCAGCGTCTTCATTTCTATTACGACGGAAACGCGTTAGTTCTTGCATCAGTTGTATTTCGTTACGTGGTTCGCCTAATCTACGCGTCAACGCAGCCTTAATTGTCTGCCAGCTATCAACAGTTTCTTCGGATGCTATTGCATTGATCGCCGAACCGCTTAGTTTGCTTTTAATTAAACTTACAATAGCAGGGTTCACCCTAACTTGTGGATCCAGTAATAGCATCACATTTTCAACTTCTCTAATAAAGTAATTTAATGTTTTAGGATTGCCCTCGTATTTTGGCAACAGTTCCGAAACGAACTTAAAAGTCGCTAGATCAATGCTTGCCATAGCCATCGTGATTTAATTATGAAACCGGAATACAAAAGGAATCAATTCTAGTTCAATATAAAATACTATTGAGATTATGTCTAATACCTAATACTGCCTACTCCCTAAGAGGTCAGCTTGAAATTATTTTAATTATTTTATACGAATCACGATTATAGCGAATACGTAAACGAGTAAATATCTCTTGTTACAGAATTAATTGCTGTGGAATGCAAAATGTATACCGCGATTTTAGCACGCATACATAAAGACCTAAACTAAAATGAACGTAATAAACTCATTTAACTAACGTTATTTGCCTATAGCGATTTTAGCCTATAAACAAACACACAGGTAACTTTTATAAAAATACAGCAGGAAATATAGCATGGGAAACTGGGTACACAACAAGCACTCACCACAGTATCTTCTGCATCTCTAGCCGGGCCTTGTAGAACAGCAGGGCTCCCAATTCTCCAGGACTCCCGCAGGTTGCTCGCCTTCGTATATTCAATTTGCGATCGCGAAGATAACGATAGATACCGTTCACTCTTTACCGAAGAGTTGTATTTTAATTAGAGTGTCGCGATCCTACCGACTGCGCCAGTTAAGTTACGGCGAACGAAATTACTATTAAAAAATACTTTATTTGAATTAAAACAATGTTTATTGGTTGGAATGTTCTACAAGACTAATTTACAATTATTATATTTTTATTAACTAAACTTATTACTATAATCCGCAAATCTGCAAGTGTGCAGTTTGTTAATGACGCACGGGCGCATCCGCTGCATTAGTCAGCGATTACGCTACTCAGGCGATTGCCTAACTCCCGACCCGCCATTTTTTTAGTCGAGACATGACTGCCTCTGCTACCTAACGTGTGTGCTAGTTCACCATACTCCGCGATTCTTTTATTACTTTGTTATCGTTAAGTTTTGCTGGTTCTTGTTACATTTGTTTAATTTTTGTTGTTATTGTTAAACTTTGAGTTTTTTGTTATTGCAATGGCGACATTCTCTAACGAAGAATATGCGGACATCATGATGGCTTACGGAGCCGCTAATGGCGTTGCTCGTGCAGCGCAACGACTTTACCAGGAACGCTTTCCTGGTAGACGATTACCTGGCCGCAGAGTCTTCCAAGACACATACCGACGCATACGCGAGACTGGCAGTGTTACTTTTAATGAACCAAGGGGCCATATTGTGCGACATAATGTTGAAGTAGACGAGAGAATACTGGCACTTTTTGAGGAAGACCCTACAAGAAGCATTAGAAATCTGGCATCACATCTTGATATTTCAATATGGAAAGTGTGGAAAGTACTTCGTCAAAACAAAAAGCATCCATTCCACTACACTCCGGTGCAAGGTACGTAATTTTAAACTAACTTTAAACCCGTGCAAGCTTTGTTTGACCTTGCCTTTGTTTAGCAGGTAATGGGTATGGTATGGCGTCACTTCCAGGTAGTGAATCTATTAGCACGAACAGCGGGTCCTTTCTTGTGCAATTACTTATTGCCCAAGAGAAATTTAAAAGAGTTTTTTGTTTGTTGCAGGTCTTGAGGGTGGCGACTTTGAGAGACGAGTGGCTTTTTGTCGATTTCTTTTCCACACGGATGTGGATGATCCTGATTTTTTAAAAAGAATACTGTGGACGGATGAATCCAAATTTACCAAGGATGGGATCCTCAATTTACACAATTTGCACCACTGGACAACGAAAACGCAAAACCCACGTCAAAGAAGGTTTAGTGTAAACGTTTGGGCAGGAGTGATTGGGAATCAGGTAATTGGACCGCATTACCTGCCCGATAATCTCAATGGCGAAGACTACCTGGAATTCCTACAAAATGACCTGCCCGAATTAGTGACCGATGTGCCCGTATTTAATGAACGTGTGCCCATTGTATTTCAAAATGACGGCTGTCCCGCGCATTGGCGATTGACTGTGAGGGAATATCTCGACAATGTGTTCCCCAATGCATGGATTGGACGCGATGGCCCTATTCCATGGCCGCCACGTTCCCCAGATCTAACTCCGTTAGACTTTTATGTCTGGGGACGTGCCAAAGAGTTGGTATATGCCACGGAGGTTCCAACTAGGGAGGTATTAGTCCAACGCATAGAAGCGGCATTCAATACTATTAAGGAGGAAATACGACTTCGTACAACAACTGTTGAAATACGAAACAGGTGTCGGGCCTGCATTCGCAACAGAGGCCAACAATTTGAGCAAGATTTGTAACAATGATTAAATAAATATTAAAAATGCAATTTTGTTTTTTTATTTCAAGTAAATCCCACGAAAGATACAGATATGAGACACGAATTTACCTAACCATAAGAATGAGATAGCAGATTTATAGGTTTGACAGGTATCATTTAAGAGATTTTTTTTAAATCATAATTTTGAATATTAGCGTTCACAATTCTAGCGAATTCACAAAGTTGTTAAAATACTTTTATGGCATGTGGCACATCATTAGAAAGAGGATAGACTGGAGAATTAATGAGGGAGTTGGAAGATCCCGGTCGCTTTTGATTTTTTTTTTGTAGCCTTATAAACAGCTGTAACATGTACAGCTTTAATTTAAGTTTTACCTATGCGAGTGAATTAAAAAAGAACTTGGTGACTAATATCACTAATTTTGTATTTCAAAGTATTCTTAAACAATACACATCGAAATAAAAATAAAATTCAGAGTCACGCCTTATATTTTTTTTTAAATCTGTATTTGAATGTAAAATTTGGGTCTTTTTTTTTGAAAACAATAAAAAGTCGATAAAAAAAAATCCACAGAGCATGAGGGGTGTTAAAGGTCTAAAAGGCTAGCGGATGACTCCTTCAGTCGACCATTTCAATTTGGCACACGATGCACCAAACACCCTGTATAAACAAATCGGAGAGAGGCAAACCGCTCCACAAGAGAACGCCCCCCCCCATAGGCTTTGATTCGTAAGGTCACTCCTAGCTTATAAGTAATTTTAGGTCTAGACCTAATGGGATCCTAAATCCAAAATTTCTCACACTTGTTCTGTATACCTATAAATCAATTATGTGAGAAAAGATCTCAACAATAGGTTGCAAAAGATCCCTCCCCGGACAAAGTGCGCCAAAATAAAATGCATACTCAAGGCTCTTGTAAAATTACATTTTATAAGTGACATGTAACAGTTTTCTCAACTAATGACTTGGGGTGTGCCCAGCCTGGTGGATGAGAGCACCGAGCGGAGAAGATTGCGGGTTACCTTTACCTGCGCGATGGTTGCGCAGACGTGCGGGCCCATGGTGAGCCGGTTGTCGAGCGTGACCCCGAGGTACTTGGCGGTCTTGGTCCACTCGACTTTGGTCCCCGTGAGCTCAAGGCTCGGTGGAGTCATACGGTCGCGTGCCGTGACTATGATCGCCTGCGTTTTATCTGCGTTCACCGACAGTCTCCATTTGCGGAGCCAGTCGGGGAGGTCGTCCAGGGCGCGCTGCATTTTGACGGCCGCGTGGTCTGCCGACAGTGAGGTGGTGATGTAGGAAGGAGGAGACCACCTGTATCAAGCGACGGGGCGCTGTGGTGATGGTGAGCTTGTACACCAAGCCGGCGTGCCAGACCCGGTCAAATGCCTTCTCCATATCGAGGAATACTGCAGCGGCGTATTCCCTCTTGTTCACGGCCGCCGTGAGGATGTGCAGTACCCTCGACAGCTGGAGCGTCGTGCTGTGCTCGGCCTGGAAACCGAACTGTTCCGGGTGCGGCGTCAGGTGTGGTGTTAGGTGGCGCGACAGGAGCTTTTCAAACACCTTGGAGGTGGTGGGCTGGAGCGTGATCGGCCGGTAGCTTTCCGGCTTCAAGATGTTCTTCCCGGGCTTGGGCAACATAATAACCTTCCCCAGCTTCCAGCAGGTGGGGTATGCCGTTAAATAGGCGAGCTAGTGCCACCACCGTTTTCGGTGGCAGGTGACGGAGTGCGGCCCGTACTCATTTTTTTTTTTTTTTTTTTTTGTTACGGACCTATTGCAGATGGCTCCAGAGAGCCTTTTCTGCGTAACCGATCTTTGGCGGGGCCAGAAGGGCCTCTCGCCGTGTTAGAAAATAATTTTAAGTAGCACAGCTAAGGGCGTCCCATAGTGGGACTCGAACCTAGGGCGCTACTGACTACTGAACCATTGGGGGTATGCAGTATCTGTGTATTATTATTAGGGACGACCGCGGCCCGTACTCGACTGAGCGCTCGCTTTTATAAGAATCGGCGAGTACCCCCACTACTAAAGACACACTAAAAAATAAGTTCGGCTTATAATATAATGTGTATTATTCCGAATGTTCATTTATAGTAAAATTGTTTGCTGCATTTGTTAAACATTTTTTTTCGGTTTTAGTAACAGAAACGAATCGCTGTAAATCCGACGGCCCGCGAGTTGAGGAGCAGGTGGTTTTAACGCTTACCACCGCAGCTTCGTCTTGCTGGCTGGCCAAGCCGGCCAGCCTCAGACGCGGCGACAAGCCGGCCAGCCTCAGACGCGGCGGCAAGCGTTACAACCACCTGCTCCTCAACTTGCGGGCCGCCTCGACCCTCCGCGCCTACGCGATTCTAAATTACACTCTAGGGGTAGGGCATACAAGACTACGTAGAGTCGGATTTACAGCGATTCGTTTCTGTCTAGCTCGCGTGGGAACGCCGGAACCCCGCAGCGCCGGAACCGTGACAGAAACCATGCCTGCTGCATGTTGCATGCTCGCTTGCATGCTTGCTTGCATGCTCGCTTTCAT
The DNA here is from genome assembly GCA_948098905.1 of Tiliacea aurago. Classification (NCBI taxonomy): domain Eukaryota; kingdom Metazoa; phylum Arthropoda; class Insecta; order Lepidoptera; family Noctuidae; genus Tiliacea; species Tiliacea aurago. The sequence continues at coordinate 28,668,149 of OX402583.1, forward strand.
GCTGCATGCTTGCCTGCTTGCTCGCTTTCATGCTGCATGCTTGCTTGCTTGCTCATTGCATGACGCATGCTTGCTACATGCATGGTGTATGCTTGTTTGCATGCTTACAGGGAAATAAAAACCCCATGTTCAAAAATATTATTAGGATAAATAAAGATGAAATAATTTGAATTTAGAACTTATAACTTTTATTGAAAACGGTTTTATGTCTTTTGTGTATTATTGATTGTAATATTTATGACAAACAAATTTAGGGCATATTGTATTTAGGGATTTAAATTTTATGGCATGTGATATTAATATATGTGACATGTTCGGACGACCTATCATTCGGACAAATGATGAATACGAGAAAAAAAATATGGCACTAGATTATGGATAAAAAAGTTAGGGAACGCAATAGAGAACCGTTTAATAATGCTAAATAATATAATTACCAACACTAGGTATTTATAATACACCATAAAATTAAAACATTACAAAACGCCTACATAATTTTTTTTGTCTTTATTTCTCAACAACAAAACATTTTGCTCTAAACTATCTCGTAGGCACGCCCGGTATGTCTAGCGTTCAAGTTTTCTACAAAATAAACTCTCATGACGTCACTTCATGTGATGATGTGACACGCTGGTTTTTGTGACTTACGACGCTGACAACAGGTAAACCGCTGTCACTGTCAGACTGAAAAGAAAGAGAAGCGCGATGACCATTGACATATGTATTGACATATGTGTCATACGCAGTAATATATATTACTGCGTATGACACAACGCTTGTAATTTATTGCAAAATATGAAAACCCACAAATTGAAACCCTAATACAAAAAAAAAATTGCTCAGTAATATACGAGTTAGTACGTACAACTTATTATGGATGACTTTAATGGCCATCATTTTAGATGGGGTCATGGATGGGGTTCAGAAACCTGCGACAACTTTGGTATAGGCCTAGTGGATATAATAGATGCGTGGCGGTATTTCTGGTCATCCGAAGTCTTCAACGGGTCCACGACGGCTTCAAATTGAATAAACCAGGCTCGTGGAATCTCTCGCCAAAACGGTAACATTCTTGAATGGATGGAAACTGCAGCCAAGTCGACTTCGGGCTTCATAGTATTGCTTCCTTCACGTATGTTATCTTGCGACATGATCACGTCGGGGTCACCAGTTGTTGGGGTCAGAAGGTTGGTAAATAATACTCGAATATCGTAGTTAGTAATTGTCTTTATTTATAATTGAATCCAACCTTACATACACTTTTGGGTCCTACAAATTGTTCCTATGCTACGATACCCAATATAAAAACAACCAATAGGAGAACAGAAACTAATTGACTTCATTATTATAACTTAAAACTAACGTTCCACGATGTACAGGCACCCATCTCACTCTAGTAGCTCAGCGTATAGCGTCGCCTGCACGCACGCTATAAATGTTACCGACGCCAGCGCAGCTGCTCAGAGTGCTCGCCCAGCTCTCAACCAGTAGACCAAGCTCACCTCGCTGAGGGCGACGCTGAAGTCGAACGTAGAGCCTCTCTCCCTCCGGTCGAAGACCCTGATTGTCCTATGCCTCCCGTCACCCCAGACGAAGTGCACGATATCATCAAGGGTCTTAAACCCCGTAAATCCCCCGGTTCAGACGGAATCACCAATAGGGTGCTCCAGCTGTTCCCCGCTCACCTTATAATGCTCATGAGCAGCATCTTCAATGGTGCACTTAGAAACAACATTTTTCCTCAAGCATGGAAAAGTGCCACCGTCATCGGTATCCCGAAGCCCGGCAACCCTAAGACCGACCCTTCCAGTTACCGCCCCATCAGTCTGCTCAACGTCTTCGGCAAAGTCTATGAGAGGCTTATTTATAAGCGTCTCAGAGACTATGCCGAGACGAAGGGCCTCAACCCAAACGAACAGTTCGGTTTTAAAACCCAACATTCGTGCGTACAACAGGTCCATCGTATCATAGAACATATAAGTGTTGGCTTCCAACGTGGGTTCATGACGGGTGCTGTGTTCTTCGATATTGCGAAAGCGTTCGACAAAGTCTGGCACAACGGCTTATTATATAAGCTCTACAAATTCGGTGTCTCTATGTCGGATCTCTGTGCCGGATTGTCTCGTGCTCATCATACGAGACTTTTTGTCGGACCGCACCTTCGGCTATCGCATCGAGGGTGCGCTATCCTCCCCCCATCCGATCCGCGCAGGCGTCCCTCAGGGGTCTGTGCTGGCACCGCTCATTTTCACTATATTTACTAGTGATATCCTCAAATGTAAAAAGGCGCAGTTAGCTCTGTTCGCAGACGACACGGCCATCTAATACACCGGCCGCAAACACGATCAGATTTCCCGCAACCTCCAGACCAAAGTCAACAGACTCGCGGCCTGGTTGAGGAAGTGGAGATTCGAAGTCAACCCTGATAAGGGCCAAGGGGTCCTATTTTCTAGGCCCTGGCGATCAACCGCCCTCCCCCAATCGATCACCATGTTCGGCAAGCCTATCCCTTGGGAGAAGCGAGCCAAATATCTCGGTGTGGTCCTCCACCATCACATTTCGTTCGCAGAGCACATAAAACAGGCGCGTTCGCATGCCGCTTTCGCTCTCAGTAGGCTTCACTTCGTACTCAACTCACGCAGCAAGTTGTCCCTTAAGTGCAAATTGTGTATTTACACAGCGTGCATCCGCCCGATGATGACCTACGCCTGTGCAGTTTTCGCACACGCCAAGCCCCATCTCATCCATAAGATGCAGACACTTCAAAACCGATTTCTCCGTAGAATTACGGGCGCTCCTTGCTTCGTTCGGCACGAAACCCTCCACTTAGACCTCAAAATGCCCACCATCAAGCAGTTCATGAAGCGTTTCTTCGATTCCGCGGATAGTCATCGCAACCCTCTGGTTGTGCTGGCCACTAGTTATAGACCCTCCACTATTAGTCAGACTCGCCGACCAAGGCATACTCTCTCAAACCCAGATGACCCCATTACCCTCCTGCTGAGTGTGCCGTAGCATTAATAGTAACTCCAGTTAATAATCATGATCTAAACTTTGATCCAGCCCGTCCCCAATTTGTGATCCCCCGACGACGCCCTAAGCCGAGGTCCGTACCCCACAGGGGTTGCCCTTAGTGCGCAGTCGTTTAGTTATAATATATATTTTACGCCCTAGCTGGAGGCTTTAAGCTCACACTTAAGGCAGTCACAGGAAAGTCTGGTTAAGTAGCCACGGCCTCTCAAGGCCACCTACGAGATGCCATAAATGCAGCTGCTCAGTACGCATTTGCTTCCGAGGCTGTCGTCTTTTGGCGCGGCGAATGTTTTAGTGGGCGCTGACGTAAGTATGTGGACGTGAGTCCCACAAGCTTATTCCTATGTTTATTCAATGATGGCAGTTCCACCCGTAGGTCTTCCCTAGGGCAGAACAACAGCTGTGTTGATTTAACATTCTGCTTGTCTAGTATAGCCAGCATTTTGAATTGGAGTCGCTTGCATATGACTTATGGGAGTGATCACTATCCCATCATGGTTGAAATCCCTAGCAAGACTACTCCTAACAAAACGTCCCCTCCTTTATTGAAATACCAGCTGAACTCAGTTGATTGGGACCTTAACTCAAAAATTCTAGACTTACGTGTTAATTCCCTTCCGTCCGTTAATGCTATAACTGCTCAGGAATGCTTTTTGTCATTCTCCACCATTATATCATCTACAGCAGATGATTGCTTCCCTTAAAAAAAACCGCAAATCGACAAAATCCTGTCCCCGCCATGATGGAATAGGGAATGCTCTGCCGTGATCAGGGCCAGGAATGAGGTCGAAATTAATTTCAATTCCTACATGAACCTGGATAACATCATTGCCTTTCAACATGTCTTGGCTAGAGTCCAAGAAATTACTAAAAGATAAGAAGAGAGAAGGTTGGCAACAAGGCTCGAGAAAATAAGTGGCTCGTTCCGATGTCAATGTATACGCTTTTATAATAAACTTCCAAGCCACGTTCAAGATCTAAGCCTTAATAAATTCAAATCATTCATTAAACTATGTTTGCCGAAGCGCGTACGGATGACTTTTACGCAATAAGACGCAAGCGTGTGTCGTCACTATTGGGCAGATTACGCGGCAGTAGCAACAACATTCTGAAGATTGTTTCGGGTAAATATCAGTGTCCCATACACTCGCTCTGATGTGGTCGCAGTGGACAAGGGGCTCACCCCGCTTTCCATGGCTAAAGGTAACTGGCGCAAACCTGTAATACTTACTACCGATGACCGCAAGAAGATATGGCAAGGCAAGGAGCTTCACGGGCGCTTCTATCGGGCTCTTCATGAGCCCGGTGTAGATTTCTTAGCGTCCGTATCATGGCTACGTTTTGGAGACGTTTTCGGGGAAACCGAAGGTTTTGTCTGTGCAATTATGGACGAAGTTATCTTGACGAATAACTACCGGAGACATATTATGAAGGATGGGACGGTTGACGTGTGTCGGGCATGCCACCGTCCGGGTGCATCCATCAGACATATTATCTCTGGTTGTTCTCGTCTGGCTAACGGGGAGTACTTGCACAGGCATAACCAAGTAGCCAGGATTATTTACCAGCAACTTGCTTTGAAATATAAACTTGTGGATTCTGAGGTACCGTATTACAATGTGAGCTCGGCTATCATTGTGCCGATTGTCTTATCGGCCAATGGCCTGATGGCCGAGAGCCTCGATCAATATCTCTCGAGGCTCTCGTTAGGTGGTTGGATCAAGGGCCTGATTCAGAAGGCAGTACTCCTCGATACGGCTCGCATCGTGAGGAGGTTTCTATCTCTGGAGCCCTAACCACCGGTAGCTTCAACGCGGACAACTATTTTATATATTTTTAAATGTTTTTATATACTTTTTTTATATTCTAATATTTAAAAATATAATTGATATGTATAACATTATATAAAGGAAATAATAATAATTAAACGTAAGTTGTGCCAGAAAGCCTTTTATACCGTTAAAGATTATATTGAGGACAAAAAGGCTTGGGATGGAGCTGCTCCAATTTTTTTTACATATTCAGGTGGTTTATTTTTATTGTTTGATGTTTTTTTTGCTAACTTTTATTATTTTCTATACAGTGACATTTAATTATTATTTTATACACAATGACATGAATATTTACTTGTAAAGTATTATATTATTTTCATTATTGTGAATGTGAAGACTATGTGGGTTTTTTTTTTTCCTTTTCTTTTATTATCAGTTCATGTTAATCATGGTCTGGCAGTTTGAGTTTTATAAGCGGCCTACCCAAATGTCCTTTCTTTGGTATTGATCGTCGCATCGTTGAGCTCCTTAAGTTCTGAGTAGAGCTGCACGATTACTGACAAATGCGTGCACTGACTGGTCAGGTCCACTCAATCTGTGTGTTTCTTTCCTCAAAAGACCATTTCAGACACCAATCTGCATGGCCTTCACATGATCTGACCAAGATTATGTCTGGACTTTAAAAGAGACTGTGACCTCTGAGTTTGTTTCGGCCTTTCTTCTCAGAGTAGTCAGATAGGAAACGCCGACCTTATCTAATTTTTAAAATATTATTGACGTGTAAAAGTGTTTGTACAAACCTACTTACAGAAATAAAAATCATTTATCATTTATCGTTGGCGGAATTGCTGTGGCTCACTGAGTCCATCCACTCCAGCGTCGGCAGTGTGGCATAAACTGAAATCTTTCAGAAGTAGTTTGAAGCCGCCCTCCGGGAGCATACTAACTGCGGAACTGGGTAACCAGTTTTTCTCTAAACTCGCTCCAGTCTACGTTCCTGGTACTAGTATGGATGAGTGTGTCGCTTCGAGCTCTCAGTTGATAGATATCAAATGACCCTGTGGATAGGCCATTTACTCTCGAGGAACTTAAATCGGTCCTCGCCCATGTAAAGGATTCTGCTCCTGGAGTGGATGGATTCCCTTACTCCTTCATTACTAAAGCTGGTGATAAGACCCGCCAATATTATCTGGACTTAGCCAATTATTGTTTTACTTCTGGTTATATTCCTCCTGATTGGTAGGTTCAAGTCGTAATCCCTGTATTAAAACCAGGTAAAGATCCTAGTAATCATTGCTCTTACAGACCAATTGCTCTATCGTCCATACTTATTAAACTTTTAGGACACTTGATTAAAAACAGCCTAGAATGGTTTGTTGAAAACAGGAAACTGCTTCCAACGACTCAATTCGGCTTTAGGAAAGGTCTGGGCAATGCTGATAGTGTGGGTATCCTCACATCAGAGATCCGGCTGGCCCTTAGTAGGAATGAGCCTGTGGTAGCCGTTTTCTTAGACATTTCAGCTGCCTATGATTCTGTCCTCCTCCCAGTTCTCAGGCAGAAAATGCAAGAGCTGAGAATCCCGGCGAGGATTCGTCAAATCATTTGCAGTATTTTTTCTGATCGTAGCGCTCAACTAAGGATTCCTGGGGAAGACTCTGAACCGAGGTCGGTTTGAAGAGGCCTACTACAGGGATCCGTACTTAGTCCCCCCTTGTGCAATATTTATACTTCTGATCTTCCTTCTTGCCTAAATTTCAACTGTAAAGTACTTCAGTATGCTGACGATATTGCACTATTGGTCTGTGGCAGTTCCATCGAATGCGCCGCTCACATCATTAACATATCTTTGTCCTCATTAAACCAATGGCTCTTAGATCACGGGTTATCTTTAAGTGCTCCAAAGAGTACCGCAGTTGTCTTTACTCGTAGACGCCTTGTCCTCCAGGCTAACATTAATATTGACGGTCAAGCTATCCCAGTTGAGGAGAAGGCCAGGTTCCTGGGGCTTACCCTGGATTACAAATTGTCGGGAGTGGATCACATTAATAATACAATAAAAAAATGTGAGCGCTCAGTTTCGGTCCTCAAGGCTTTGGCTGGTGTCTTGTGGGGAGCTCACCCATACACTTTAAAGCTAGAAGCTTTACAATGCGCTGGTCAGAAGCGTGTTGGATGATTGCAGCTTCATAATTGAGTTATGCAACAAGGAAGCTCTACGTAGACTGGACTCTATCCAGTCCAAATGTCTGAGGATCATAATTGGTGCCATGAAATCCTACCCCATAAATGCTCTCCAGGTTGAATGTGCAGAACCTCCTCTTAATCTTTGAAGACAATACTTAGCAGATCGTTTCTTGTAAAAAGTGTTCTCCCTTTCGTTCCATCCTTTACTACCCATTTTGGAACAAATCTACCTCTCTCTTATCACATTTTCTTACTGGAACAATAAATCTATTCCATTAATGAATAGGTACAGAGAGCTTAAACACCTCTCCTCATCTGTTTGTCAATACCCCTCCCTTCCTGTCTTTTTTTCCGCCGAGGTGGTCTATTTCAGGCCAAAGGTCGTTTTGGGACTTGGTATCTCCAAAAATTCCCAGGACGTAATAGGCGACTTCGATCGGGCCATTGAGAGATACTGGGAGGGTTGAAATATATTTATATAGTCGCTTCCATATTATCAAATCAAAATCAAAAATATTTTTATTTCACATAAGCCTACATGGGCAATTATGAAACGTCAGAAGCTAGGTGCACGGTTCCAATTGGTCGTTTCCTATAGAGAAGAGCCGGCAAGAAACTCCACGGTAACTCTTTTAAAAAAAAAATTGGCTTTTACAATATTTTCAAAGTATGAAAGGACAGCGTAGGCCCGTCAAAAGTACCAGGTACTTAACAAAATAGAAAATGGTCTACAGATCTACAGTCTATTAAGCCTACAACGTCCTCACATTAACAAAAAACGATATAAAATATGATTAAAATAATAAAAGTGAGAGTCTTGTTGAAATCAAAAACACATCGATTATGTCAAGGAAGTATGTAAAAAGTAAATAACATAAACATAGCAACTTGGGAGCAGTTAATAGACATTTACATATTTTTGCCGTTAATTAGTGAGGTACCAGGGAAGCCACATGTGCAGAAGGAATTAATGCCAAACTTCCTTGTCTTCAACGTAGTATACACATAGTATAAGATTAAAATCTTATAATATGTGTTATAGGAATAAGGTTCACTTTTGATTGATGGGAATTTGGGTAATAGAAATACGTGTTTGCACTATGCTGATTTTATTGCGACTGTTTTTGTAGGACAATAATCGTAATTAATATAGGGGCACACACACATGCATACGTACTTGTAAAACTTCTAAACATATACATGGATTCTAACTCAACATACCGCCCACCAAAGGGCCTATTTGCCCTTTGACAAAATAAGTATCCTAAATATAAACTTACAAGACAGTGATAATTACTGATTTACATTCGGTATTCAAGCAAGCATACATGATTAATTAACACAAACAAAAATTATGGTTCAATTTCTATAGGTAAATAACACAACTTATTAAATGATCTTTGCACAACACTATCACCACTCTTTACACTGTAGACCCGCGTCACACCGTCAGTACCTGGATGCTTGTCCACTATACGTCCCATCATCCATTTACCCGGAGGTAAATTGTCCGATTTTATTAGCACAATATGTCCTAAATCAAACTCCTTTACTTTGTGGTGCCATTTAGAACGTTGTTGCATTCTTGACAGGTATTCTTGTTGCCACCTTTTCCAGAAGTCAGTCAATAACCTTTGCTGATGTTGCCATCTTGACAAATGACTAATTGGGATATCTTGGAGGTCTGGAGTTGGAACAGTGATAGGGGTTTCACCGATAAGAAAATGACCGGGGGTTAGTGGTTGAAGGTTGTCGGTATCCGTGTCATCTATTATGCTTAGAGGCCGAGAGTTGAGGCAAGCCTCAACTTGACATAGCAAGGTGCTCATCTCTTCGTAGGTCAAATGATTGGTTATGATCCGTTTTAAGTGATGTTTCATAGACTTCACCCCCGCCTCCCACAGGCCACCCATGTGAGGGCTATAGGCTGGGATGAAGTGCCACTTAGTTCCCTCTATAAATAACTTCTCGGCGATTGGACCGTCGAATTGTAATTTAGCTTCAGCCCATTCTGCGGCAAGTATCCTATTGGCCCCGACGAAGTTCCGTCCTTGGTCGCTCCATATCTGAGCGCATCTTCCGCGTCTAGCTACAAACCTTTGGAAGGCTCCGATGAAGGCATCTGACGTAAGATCTCCTACTAGTTCTAGGTGAACCGCCTTTGTTGATATACAGACAAAAAGAGCGATGTATGCCTTGTTCGTTTTTGCTCCTCTGCCTCTTGTCATTAAAATCTGATATGGACCTGCGAAGTCAATGCCTGTATTCAAGAAAGGTTTCGCAGGGGTTACTCGAACGCGAGGTAAGTCTCCCATTTGTTGTGACCTTGCAGTAGCGTTTAATTTCGCACAAATTAGACATTTTTTTATCTTTGATTTAACTAAAGTCTTTACTTTCAGGATCCAGAATCTAGTTCGCAAGAAGCATAGCATAACTTGAACTCCGCCGTGCAGCGTCTTCAGGTGAGCGTCGGCGACGAGGAGAGACGTAAGATTGTTGTCTCGATCAACAATAATTGGGTGTTTTCCATCTTCATTTAGGTCAGAGTGACGCAGTCTCCCGCCCACCCTGAGGATTCCATCGTCGTTCAGGTAAGGTTTTAAATTGTTTAATTTACTATTCCTTTTAATTTGTACCTTTTTTTTCAGTTGCAGTATTTCTTCTTCAAAGCTATCCCTCTGTGCTACTCTTATACAGGTTTTCAGCGCCTCATCCAATTCCTTCGTGTTTACAGGTGAGTCTTTGTTTTCTAATTTTCTTCCCTTTAAGAATCTTTTACAGTACAGTATCACTTTAAGCAGTTCTTGTAATGTGTCACATTTATCAAATTTTGTAGCTATACTTTTCTCATTATCAAGCTTTAGATTAACTTGTAATGTTTCCTTTCTTTCCAGGTCTGACATCATCGCCTTTGGTCTGCTGTAGTGGATTTCTCCTTCTTTCAACCACTCTGGACCCCTCCACCATAGTTCGTCGTCCTTCAGGTCTAGCAAGGACTGTCCCCGCGATGCAGTGTCAGCAGGATTTTCTGGTGACTTGACATGGTACCAATTATGATTGCCGATGTTGTCAAGTATTTCGACTACTCTATTTCTAACATACGTGTTCCATCTGGTAGGATCGCCGAATAGCCAGGAAAGTACAATAGTGGAATCGGTCCATGCGAATATCTGACAGTTGGGTATATTCATTGCCTCTCCTATCTGTTTCAAAAGTCCAGCAAGTAGTACAGCTCCACTGAGTTCCAGACGAGGCAATGATTGAGGTTTAGTCGGTGCTACTTTCGTTTTAGCCGCTATGATTGATGTCTTTACGTCACCCGTGGCTGTTCGTACTCTGAGATAAGCAACTGCGGCGTAAGCTCGAGATGACGCGTCACAGAAGCCGTGGATAGTGACGTTATTCATTATTGTTTCAGTAGTATGGAGCCATCTGTCTATTTCGATATCAGGTAAGTATAGATCAAAGCATTCTCGTATGCTGTTCCATTCAGCGGCAATGGTTTCGTCTACTTCTTCATCCCATGTTACTCCTTGCATCCATAATCTTTGAATGAGAAGTTTTGCAGGCAAAACAGAAGGTGCCAGCCAACCTAGTGGGTCAAACAATCTCTGTAGGTCAGCCAGGATTGTTCTTTTCGTAGTTGTCTTGGACGTTGCAGGTAGATTCAGGCTGTATTGGAATCGATCCTTGCCCATGTTCCAGTGTAATCCTAAGGCTTGTGTGATTCCGTCTAAAGTAATGTCTAGTTTCACGTGAGAGCTTCTTTCAGATTCTTCAAATTCTTTAAGAAACTCAGCGTTGTTAGAACACCACTTTTTTAGTTTGAACCCGCCTTTCTGTAGTATGGCGTCTATTTCCTTGGCCACTTTTACTGCATCTGGTAGATTGTTTTTACCAGACATCATGTCATCCATGAAGTAGTCGCATCTTATTATTTCCGCAGCTTCAGGATTGTTTAGTCCTTCATCTCTAACTACTTGACGCAAGGTCCTTACTGCCAAGTAAGGAGCAGAAGCAGTTCCAAACGTGACTCTGGTAAGACGGTAGTCTTTGACAGGTTCTTGATCATTAACTCTCCACAGTATTCTTTGCAGATCTCTATCCTTTTCATGAACTACAATTTGCAGGTACATTTTTTGGATATCAGCCACAAAACAAATCTTCCTCAGACGCCATCTCATGATAAGACTTCTCATGTCGTCTTGTAACTGTGGTCCGACCATTAGTTCGTCATTGAGTGATACATTGTTTGTTCCCTTTTGAGAAGCGTTGAAAACAGTTCTTAATTTAGTAGTTTCTTTCTCTTCTTTAATTATAGCGTGGTGCGGTAGGTACACAGACGGATTGGTAATTTCTTGGTTTGGTACTTCTTCCATGTAATTTGTTTCGTAATCTTTCATGACTTGAATCTTTGTTCTAATTGATATAATCTCTTTAATGCTATTGTTCTCGTATCTCCTTGGGTTGATAGTAGCATGTTTGGTTTCTTTGGTAACGTCACAATATACCGTCCATCTTTATTTCTTATCGTTGTGGTCTCGTAGATTTCCTCGCACTTTCGTTCCTCAGCTGTGGGTTCCCGCTTGTCGTATGGATCTTGTTCCCACATTCGTTTCAGCATATCATTTAGATCAAGATTGAGGTGAATGACGATAATTTCATCTCCTGGTAGTTTGTTTTCTACGTTCCCAAACAGGATCCAACCCAGTGTGGTGTTTTGAGCACACGGTGTTCCTGGGGGACCTTTGATAACTTCACCCTTCATGATTTGGGCACACACATCAACACCTAGTAATAAATCTACTCGACCTGATTTATTGAAGCTTGGATCTGCCAGATTAAGTCCTTGCAGATGCGGCCAGGTGCTGGTGGAGATGGTTTGTGATGGTAAATTGGCAGTGAGTCGCGTAGACATGATGTACGTTTTGATCTTCAAGTTGAAACAAGCGTCGTGTCTTGAGAGAAGTTCGATTTCTGCAGCATGTTTAATATTTGTTTTGGTTGAGCCGACTCCAGTGATGGTGCCATTGACCGGCGTTCTTTTCAATCTTAACATCTGGGCCGCTCTTTCACTCATAAATGTAGCTTGGGAGCCGTGGTCAATCAGCGCACGGAGCACTGTCACTTGTCCCGATTCATATTTTCTCACTGGTACCAGGGCTGTGGCCAGTAATGCAGTGGACAAATTAGCAGCGACATACGATGAAAGCGTAACCTTGGTTTCGGCTGATTTTGCAGAATCTTGATGAGTTTCAACTTCTGTATCTGATGGGTTCTTATTGTCTGGTTGATTTGGTGACGTCATGGGCGTGGATTGATGCGTGAGCGTGTGATGACGTTTACGGCAGGACATCTTCAGGCGACATCTATAAGTTGAGTGTCCAGGGGCCAGACAATTATAGCATAGATTGTGTTGTTTCAGGTACTCGCACCTCTCCGTTGGATTAAGTTTGATAAAGCCTTCACAGTGACACAATGTGTGGTCTTCCTTGCACATAAGGCAGCTTCTTGGTTTCGAAGAGGTCGTGGCATTTGAAGTTGATACGTGAACAGCGTATTCTTTTCCCTTAGGTGCAGGTTTCTCTCTGGTCGGGGGCGTGACAAGCTCGAGCGTGCGGAACTTCGATTGTAAGAACTTGTTAAGTGCATACCATTTAGGTAACTCATCGACATTATCCTCGTAAGCAACATCTTCCCATTCACGATGCGTCTCTGGGTCTAATTTTTGAACTACTAAAAATATAATGAGTGGATCCCAGGAGCTCGTTGACAAATTCAGATTTTTTAGATGCAGACATTCTGTAGTCGTATCCAATATTGATTTAATGTTATTCGCTGTTTGTACAGATATCTTCTTCTGGTTAAACAATCTTTTCAGTATTGAATTGATAATAATACGCTTGTTGCTGAAACGCGCCTTGAGCATACTAAACGACTCGTCATAGTTAACTTCTGTAACTTGCACGTGCTTCAAGAGCGAGAGGGCTTCTCCCGTAAGACTACTTTTCAAATAGTGTAGCTTTTGTACTTTATTTAGAGTTGGGTTATCGTGCACTAATGACGTAAATAAATCTTGATAAGCAGGCCACTCATCATAAATACCTGAGAAGATTGGGAGTTGAATCCTCGGTAACTTGACTTGCACTTCCATTGATGAACCAGAACCACTGTTGTTGTTGTCAGTTTGCATAAGTAACGGCGGCGACGACTTGTTGTATGCACTCATTAAATCGTTAAGATCGGCTAGCAAACAAATATACAAATCTTCCTGAATAAAGTAATCTTCGTTCACAAAATATGGAATGTCTTGTCGATTCGCTTTCGGAACACACTTCACTAGTTCTATATGTGCACTTTTGAACGTATTATTGTTATTATCACATTCACTAATGACTAACGAGGCTTAAAAAATGAACATCTATTTTATACAACTAATTCTTTCTTTTGTTCTCCGCTCGGCGCGTGAGCCGTCCTTTTGTATTAGCTCTCGGTGCTTGAAAAGTCGTAAGTCGAAAACGTATCCAGCTCGATATGGACCAAAATGTTATAGGAATAAGGTTCACTTTTGATTGATGGGAATTTGGGTAATAGAAATACGTGTTTGCACTATGCTGATTTTATTGCGACTGTTTTTGTAGGACAATAATCGTAACTAATATAGGGGCACACACACATGCATACGTACTTGTAAAACTTCTAAACCTATACATGGATTCTAACTCAACAATATGCTTTTTTGATAAGGACACGTTTGATGTGGGTTTTGAATTTTCCATCGCTAAGTTCTGTAACAGACTTTGGCAACTTGTTATAAAAGCGGATACTGTTAATAAGAAATGACTTGCTTGTTTTAGTTAATCTTTTGGGTATCACAATTTCATGTTTACTACGTATATTATTACGGAAATCGCTTCTTATTTTAAAAAGGCCTAAGTTTTTGCGAACATATAAAATACTTTCTAAGATATAAAGAGAAGGCAGAGTTCGTACATCAATTTTTTTGAATTTGTTTCTAAGGGACTCACGAGGACCCATTCTATAGACCGCGCAGATTGCCCTCTTTTGTAAAATAAAAATTGAATCCACGTCGGCTGCCGATCCCCACAGCAAAACGCCATAAGACATAATACTGTGGAAATAAGCAAAGTATACTAACCTAGCTGTGGCTATATCTGTCAACTGCCTTATTTTTCTTACTGCATAAGCAGCTGAACTTAATCTACCTGAAAGAGCTCTAATGTGGGCACCCCATTGCAATTTGGAATCTAGAGTAATTTCTAAAAATACAGTTTCCGTAATAGCATCTAGTTTCTTGCCATCAAGTTTTAAATTTAGACCCACTTGGGGTACATTTGGTAATGAGAACTTAAGACATTTTGTTTTGTTCGCATTAAGTAAAAGATTATTAGCTGCGAACCATTTCGAAAGAACAGCTAGACTATCGTTGACGTGTAAGATATCCGAATCTTTTCTATCTATTTTAAAAATAAGAGAAGTGTCATCAGCGAATAGAATTATGTCTAGCCATCATGTAAGGAAGATCATTGATATAAACTAGAAATAGGAAAGGGCCAAGAATTGAACCTTGAGGCACGCCCATCTTTACTAGAGATCCCGAGGACGTCACCCCGTTAACGTTTACTTTTTGCTGCCTGTTTGATAGATAGGAAAGAACAAGATCAGCAGCTAGTCCACGAACTCCGTAGTGGTGTAATTTACAGATCAGTGTATTGTGGTCAACGCAGTCAAACGCTTTTGAGAGGTCACAGAAAATGCCAATGGCATCCTGGGATTTCTCCCAGGATTCCAAAATGTGACTGATGAGTTTCACTCCTGCGTCAGTCGTCGACCTACCTTTCGTGAAACCAAATTGGCGACTATGTAAAATCCCATTTGAATTAAAATACACAGATATAGGCCTATAATTAGAGGGATCACTCTTACTACCCGATTTGAAAATTGGTACTACTTTACTATGTTTCATTAAATCAGGAAACGTACCGCTGTCTAAACATTGATTAAATATGCCCCAGTTAGGACAGGGGCTATTGTGTCAATTATATCTCCAAGAACCTTAACGGAAATCCCCCATAAGTCTTCAGTGTTCTTTATGTTAAGGCTTTTGAATGCTTTTTTAATCGTGACAATAGAAATGGGCTTGAATTCAAAACTTGGAATGTCCGTAGAGTAGTTTTCTTTGAGAAGAGATTCAGCTAATAAAGATGATGAGGTGAGAGATTTCGTAACCTCTATTGGGTGTTGGTAAAGAAATTTTCTAGTGTCTCAGCAACCTTTAACTTATCTGAAATGGTTTCATTATGAATTTTTAAAGACAATTCATTCTGATCTCGCTGTTTTGTGTTTCCAGTTTCTTCGTTAATTACCTGCCACACAGCTTTTATTTTATTATCAGAAATACTAATCTTGTTACTTATTAATTTAGATTTAGCTTGAGCGCAGACTCTTTTAAATATCTTAGAATACTTTCTGACATAATTATGAAGGGCTTGATCAGAAGTCAATGATTTCTCGTAGTACAAATTATATAAAATATCTCTGCTTTTTCTAATGCCAGCAGTGGCCCATTCACTAAACTTTGGTGTAGTATTGATTCTAACTTTTTTTAGAGGACATGCTTTTGTATTCTTGGCATACTGTAGAAAATAAGGTACCGTAATTTATATTGGGGTCTTGTGAATCAAAACTAGCTGTTGAAAGATTGCTAAAAACATATTATTAAACATATTCAATATATTTTTTGTGATAGGTCTTAATTCTATGACTTTATCTACGTGTGACTTTTTATCTACGTTAAATGATACAAGTTGACCAGTATGATCAGACCTGACGCCACTAATTAAGGACGAGTCTTTTATTTTACAATTAGTAAATACGTTGTCTATGCATGAAGCTGAGGTTGCTGTTATTCTGGTCGCTTCATTAAATATATATTTTAAATTGAATGATTTAAACAATGATACAAGCTTACATTTATCTGGTGAATTAACTAATAGATCAATATTTAGGTCACCACAAACAAAAACTAATTTATTATCTATAAAAAGTTTGTTTAATATTTCTTCCATAATTATTAGAAATGATGACAAGTTTGACGCTGGGGGTCTATAAACACTTAAGAAAGTATAGCCTTCAACCTCCGGTCATGCTACCTCACATAAGCGATCAACAGAGCAAGAAGTGATATCCTTCCTTTCCATATGTTTGAAACAGCTATTACATAATATCAAGGTACCACCCCCTATTGAGGACCTGTTGTACACACTGGCTACTGAAAAATTATTTACATCAAACAACATTCTATCCGGTCTTAACCAGGTTTCACAAAAACATAAGATACCCAAATGATATTTATCTATAAACAATTCCACGTCTAGGATTTTGCCAGAGAAGCGATTTATATTTTGGTGATATAATAAAATATTCTTATTATGCTTCTCTTTTGTCGAGTCTAAAAGTTTAAAGAATATATTACGGTATTACCTATTAGAAATACTAGATAATACTGTTTCGTCACTTAACCTAAGCATAAGCATAAGCATAATTAGCCTATAATGTTGCCACTGCTGGGACACAGGCCTCCTCTCTTCGAGAGGGACTGGGCTGTAATCTACCACGCGGGCCCAGTGCGGGTTGGTAGATGTCACATGTCTTCGAATTGTTGGTTCTAGGACATGCCGGTTTCCTCACGATGTTTTCCTTCACCGTTTTGAGAGCAGTGGTGATGAAATTATTTACACAAAGTAAAGCGCCTGGCTGGGTTCGAACCCACGACCTATGATTCGTAAGTCGGGGCCGTTACCACTGGGCCACCACTTCTCTCCCGCGCCTCAGTTAAATTATCAATAACTGCGTGTTTATTGTAAGCTAACAGAGTAGCCAGTACATGTTAACTTTTCTTGGGAAGAAACATATGTTCCCGAATTAAAACAAAATCTCTAACAAAATTGTTAGTATCAAAATACAATAAATGGTCACTATGACGACACGTCAAAATATGCATTAGGTTGTTTAAACTATAAATGTAATTATGTTCTTCCACATGCAAATGATCTGAATATGGTAATGCACATAATATTAATTTACCTAATTTTAATTTAAGCAGGGTGTCGACACCATTAACTATGTCCCACTTAGTTAAGCGCAGACTGTTTCCAATTAAAAGAACTACAGTAGTCTGTTCATTCATTTTTGTGTGTTTTATTTTATGAACAAGCTCATTAAAATGAAGGTTATGGTAACAACAGTTAACTATAGTATGTTTAGAGCGATTATTTAATAATGATCCAAAACCTGCTCCTAATCTATCTGAATAGACCAAAACATTACTTTGAGTGGGGTTTACAGTTTCTAAAGAATGGGCAAAGCTGTAGGAACAACATACTGTGACATGAGAGGTGGCGGAGTGGGAGCACAACTACAGATGAGACTGTTTGTCAGTGACTCGCACATCTCTGCATTGCACTTCACCAGGTCCACCAACTCACAGGCCTCTTGCATGCGCTCACTTAACATTTGTTGACTAGACTCATACTTACAGAAGATTTCTTTTAATGAGTTTTCTCTGCTCATTAATTCCTTCTGAAGGCTCTGTATCTACATCATACATTTGTCTGCTTTTTCCAACTTATTCTTACATACATTTAATTGGGTTGGGATATCGTCAACATGATGTACATCCTGTTGACAATAATATACCTCCAGAACTCTAAAATTGCTCTTTTATAGGTTTTAATGAATTTATTCTTATAAGAACAATATATAGGTTCACTTACAATGAGATACAAAGTAATAAAAATAATTGCTTAAATCTAAATGGAATACATTTTGCCTCAGGTGCGTGTTGGTGAAGTTATACAAATAAATATTAGGTAGGTAAGAAGTTACTAACATTAATTGATAGGTATGCGGTATGACTACATTTTATGAATATGATTTTTTAGTTTCATTTTGAATGAGTTGAATGTTGTTACAATCTTTTACGTCATTTGGCAGGTCATTATAAAGCTGTGCTCCTTCGAACAACATGGTTTTTAGGGTTCCGTAGTAAACAAGGAACCCTTATAGTTTCGCCTTGTCCGTCTGTCTGTCTGTCCGTCCGTCCGTCCGTCTGTCCCCCCGGCTTAGCTCAGAGACGCTTAGTCCTGGAAAGCTGTACTTTGGCATGGGTGTACATATTAATCACGCCGAGAAAGTCGTAAAATAAAACCATGAAAAACATATTTTTTTGGGGTACCTCCATTGCACGTAAAACGGGATGTTTTTTTTTTCTCGTCTAATACATGGTGTGGGGTATCGTTGGATAGGCCGTTTAAAAATATTGTGGGTCTGTGAAATATATTTTTCAATTCTAAGATCCGTTTGCGTAATATTAAGCTTTAAGGTGTACGTCAGGTGGAGAGTGAGGACGCCGTGGCACCTCTCTTAGCCACTACTCAAAGACCCACTTATCGCCACAATTGTGGCGTGCCCACCACAATTGTGGCGTGCCCAATCTTTTACCTCCTAATGGTGCAAGAAGAATTCATAAAAAAACTTAGAATCACTTACCGCAGACAAAAAGGCAATAGAACGATCAACGATATTGCAAAGGGAAAATAGTGAGTGGTTGGAGATAAGACGAAGATTAATTACAGCATCAAACTTTGACTTTATATGTAAACGAAAATCATCATCGAATACGGCTAATTTGATAAAAAACATAATAAATACGAAAAATTTGGCCCATGTAATGAAAAACAGGCGCTGCTGCAATTGCAGCTACAAGAGAATGTTGAGATCTCGCCCTTTTTTTTTTTTTTTTTGGGTGCGAAATTATCAAATAACTTCTCCCGCTCTGGGCTGAGCGGGAGGGCGTGTCAGACTTTTACTGACTAAAACCCACCCGTATTCCTTCATTTGCCTGTGTGCCAGGGCCACGATATCCCTTTCGGACAAACTCGCAACCCTGGCAGGCATTGGCCCTATCGGACCCTGTCAGTTGGTGCTGACAACTCTTTGAGGCGCGCGTGGAATACGACGCGCCGTCGACCCGGGCCTGGGCTACCCATCGCTCACCGTCCGCAGGCCCGCGCCTACGGTGGCCGGAAATCGGCTTGCGACTCCCGACGCCCGGGGCGTCTCCTGCGGCGACTAGGGGTACGAGGGCGCGAACCTTCACGCGCTCCCTCACGCGTTCCGCCTCCTCCTTCGCAAGCATTACTGCTTCGCAGAAGGAGGTGACGGCCTCCCATGCACTCTCGCTCCGAACCATGGCCTGAACCAGGGCCGGACGCGAGAGATTGCCGCCGCCGATCGCCTCCGTGAGGACGGACACGGCGGTGCTCCACCGAAGCTGGGCAGACCTCCACCGTATGCTCCACCGTGTCCTTCGGGCGATCCACACAGTGGTGACACCCGGGCGTTTCCTCCCGCTGCATCCTGAACAGGAACCTCCCGAAACAACCGTCTCCGGTGAGGACCTGCGTCAGGCGGAAGGTGAGGACGCCGTGGCGCCTCTCTAGCCACTCCTCAAAGAGGGGACTTATCGCCACAATAGTGGCGTGCCCAGCGCTGCGTTGCGACAATCGCACTCTCCATGCCGCCATAAGATCCCGCCGGAGCTCTGTCCGCTGTGCCGTGATTTCTCGCGGCAGCGGAGTTTCACCCCGGCGTTTCGCCTCCTCGCGCCACTCCCAGACGTGCGCGAGGACTTTTGCCTGCAGATCCCATGGCGGTAGTCCGGCAAGAAGGCTCGCCGCCTCACGGGAGACCGTGCGGTATCCTCGGACCATGACCCTTTGGGACGCGTTCAACCGCTGGGCTGTTCGCAGCCTAATAGAACGCGCCCACACCGGTGCCCCGTCAAGGAGATCTCGCCCTGCGGATTATTTATTGATAGCATACACCTATTTATCGGGGCCAATCCGGGAAATAAAGTGTTCTATCACAGCTTCCAAAAAAGGAATGTCAAAAGCAATTGCTGAAAATAAAATTCAAATATTAAAATATAGCAAAAATACGAAGACCTGTTCAATAAATAAATGAGCAATTGGTACTACCAAGTTCAGGCCCAATTTACATGTCACAGGATGGCAGGTATGTCATTCTCTTTTTGGAATCTGGGCAGATGAGAGTGAACCTATGTACACAGAATGGATAGAAAGAGATGACAATTTCTGCCTAGCAAATATGGAGCCAAAGCTGGTACAGTTTTACCTAAAACGCTGACTGCCAAAAATTGTAGACAGTAGGAATGCACGTACAAGACAAGGAAAATGAGCAACCTGATAGGTGCGCATCCAGTCAGTACACACTCTCTGCCTCAACTAGATTTGCAGAGACACGTACGTGATTAATATTAAAGGGGTTTGAAGATTTTTGTATGGAGGGTGGCCCTAACGTCGGCCGCCAGTTTGATTTTTTTTCAAAATCGCGGTGCCTTTTGATCCACTTGAAAACAGTCCCGAGGAGCCTCACACTCCCAATATCTCCCTGGAAATTGATGCTGAGGCTCAAGTTGCTCCTTTGGTAAGTAAAGTAATACCACCAGTAAATGTACATGAATTTCCAGTACCTGATTTCACACGAGTCACGTATAGTGCCTCAAAATGTATTATAGCAGGATGCCACCAAAGACAGAATCTGCATAGGATTCATTATAATATAAGACGAAATGTTCTGTCTAAATACTCGTATAATAATTATATACATCCCACGTGGAACTCGTGTTTGTGAAGTTCATGCTGGGCCTGAAGTACGGTGGAATGATTTCCCAACACATTGTCGTCCTCGACAAGAGCTTTTTAATAGCGCACAAATGTCAGAAATGTTAAAAATGTTGCAACACTAACACTTGTCATTTTTGAATTTTGAAAGATTAGATACTATTGACGACAGCGTCTTTTATTATTTTATTGGATACAATAAAGAAATATTTTTTAATATTCTGCAAGAGACACCTTCAATCTCGACATCTTTTAGAAAACCTAATACAGCCCTTGCAACGGTCATGTGTAAGTTGCATACTGGTGATTCTAACGAAAGACTTTCTAGTGTGTTTCGTATGACTACGCACGTACTTATTTCTTTCTGCAAAAAAGCTCTAATTACCAATTTCAACGAACTTCATACAGTCACCATAAATACCGTAATTTATTAAAGGTATTTTTAATTGAAAGTCAATCAAAAAGTCAAGTGGATATATTATAAACACCTTTGGGCCATACGAGGCAAACAAATCTGACGCTTCTATCATGGCAGAATTGATAAGAGAAAACGAAGACAATCCTTATCATTGGTTCTTTGAGAAAGAGATGTATTCATTCTAGATCGAGGATTTCGGGATGTGATGGAAGATATAAGTTCGTGTGGATACGAAGCTTATATGCCACAAACGAAAGATGAAAATGAACGTCAGCTAACTACCAAACAGGCAAACGAATCTAGAAAAGTAACTATGCCGTTGTGTAGTGGAAACTAGTAACGGTCGATTAAAAAATCAGTTCAGGCAACTTATATCACAGTTTTTTAACATCGCGGCACCACACTTATACGAAGAAGTAAGAATTGCTTGTGCTCTAATAAATGCGGAATATCTGTGTTTACACCATTGCAAAGTCAAAGTCAAATTGTTTATTTCAAATAGGCACATAAAAGGCACTTTTGAACGTTAATATTTACAAAAAAATAGAATTGATTCTAGTCGCCCCTTCCAAAAGGTAGTTTCGTATGGAAAAGAATGGGCAAGAAACTCCACCGGTACTCTTTTAAAATATAGTACAATATTTTTATAGGTACATTAATTATATAAATTATATGTGAAGACGATGCACCTAGAATAAAATTACTATACCACAATAGGTAATAAAAAGAGTTAAGAATGAAGCAATTACAGATAAATTAATTATGTGATAGATACATGGTGCTCACATATTTACAAAAATTTTAAAAAATATATAGGTACGATTTCCTAAAAAATAACAATATCAGTGTGAGTTAAGGTAATCACAGAATTTAAAATAAATGTCATAAAAATAATAAATTATACAATTAAAATAGCAACCTGTTTGATTTTGTTTAAACTCTAGATTGTCCTATGGAGCAGGACCAGCATGTTTCCAAGCATTCTTATCTTGTATATAATCCTCTAATTTGTAATATGCTTGTTTACAAAGTGTTCTTTTAATATGAGTTTTTAATTTTCTTTCATTTAGTTGCAATATATCACAAGGTATTTTGTTGTAACATTTAACATTGACATTGAGTTTGTATATAAAGCATTATACATCTTTTTGAAAAAGGAATACGCATTTATTATGCAGTTATGATTATTAAATAAAATTACGAAAACCGACGAAGCCGTACGAGCTTGATGCCTTTGGTTTTTCGACAAAAAAATATTAGTCTAGGAATTTGCCATAAAAAATTTAAAAATTAATAAAATCAACTCATCAACAATAAATGTACCAAACAAAAATGTAACTCTCTCTATCAATAATTGGACCAATGTTTCGAATGTTAACTTTTACTTTTAATTGTCATTATTATCTCATATTATTATTGTGTTAATTTTATCGCAAATGGTACGAAAAGTAGAGTATTTTCCTCGGTGATAAAGCTGTCTTAGTCTTGGGTGCACTTAAATCCTCATCCGCGACAGAAGACACTGCTTTATCCCCTTGGTTAGTAATCTACTATTATTGTGCACCGTGATTTTGAAAAAAAAACAAAATGGTTGCTGATGTTAGGGCCAAAATCTTGAAACCCCTTTCGATAAGATACTCTAGATGTGATTTTACTAATGAGTTGTATATAACAGTACGTATTTTCCTTGGAATATAATTTGCAATTTTGTGTAGTGGTGCTAGTAATGACATTAATTTTGTTTTTACATGTTCGATGTGCAGTTTCCATGTGAGTTTGTCATCTACCCTCAGTCCGAGGTATTTTTCGTGACTGGATCTTTTTATTATATCATTGTTTATATTAAGAGGCGAGAATTCTGGTAATGGTTTATTTTTTGCGGTACAAATCATTTAAGTTGTTTTCGAGGTATTGTGAGTAAATTGTATTTGAGCCACTCACTGAGTATGTCGAGATTTTTTTGAGCATCGGTTATAATATTATGTATAGATTTATCGAAATAAAAGAGGCATGTGTCGCCCGCGTATAAAGTTAGGTGTCCCGTTAACCCTATTCTGTTTATGTTATTTATATAGATTAAGAAGAGTAACCGACTTAAAATTGAGCCTTGAAGACAGCCATATGGTAATTGGTTTATGGAACTAGCGATTTTTTTTAACTACTTTTTGTCTATTCTGTAAAATTGTAAATAATATGTAAACATTTCTAGGGCTGTAGGTATCTTCGATTCCTATGTTGATTAATTTTTGGAGAAGCTTGTGGTGGCATACTGTGTCGAATGCTTTTTTTAAATCAATAAATACCCCCAGCACAATTTTTTTTTGATCTATGTGTGTTTTGATTTTAGTTATCAAGTCGACTGTAGCTGTAAGAGTGCTAGATTTCAAGCGAAAGCCATATTGTTCGTCAATTAGGAACTTTTTCTGAAGAAGGTATGTGTTTAAACGGCTGTACAAAACACGCTCAATTTTTTTTGATAATACAGGTAAAACCGACACTGGTCTGTAGTTACCTGGATCAGTTCTACTACCTATTGGTTTGTCCCGCCTGCAATTACCAAAATTCTATAGATTTTATAATTTATAGAATTTTGTTATTGCAGGCGGCAGCATTGTTGCTTGTTTTTCTCTTTTCAGTTATGTG
The DNA here is from genome assembly GCA_948098905.1 of Tiliacea aurago. Lineage (NCBI taxonomy): Eukaryota > Metazoa > Arthropoda > Insecta > Lepidoptera > Noctuidae > Tiliacea > Tiliacea aurago. The sequence goes on from OX402583.1 coordinate 28,691,929, forward strand.
TTTTTGCAGTCGGGTTTTTTTTTAATTTGCTATATATTATGGCTGTTTTATGGATAGATAATATAAAATCCAACAGCGCATTTAGATGTTCTCTAGTGTTAGTGAAAACGGGCATTATTGTTCCTGTAGTGGACCCGAAAAGTTAGGTAAAGGATTGCTCTTGGCCCTCGGTCTCTAGCATAGAGTTTGAGAGCAAGGGTTCTAAGGCAGGCGGAGGCTACAATCCCATTTAAAAGGATTCGGATACAATTCCGATCTTCGGCGGTAATTGGCCATTTTTATGGCCGAAACACGTTAAAATATGGTTTTCATCTTCTTGGAGCTCAACATGGAAAATAATAACTAAAATAAGGACCTACATTTTTGCATCCTTGCTTGCCCCAATAAACCCACCCCTTGACTCACCCAATGTTTTATCCAAATTACGAATATAATGCATATTTGCGTACTTGAAAACAAGAGTTCACAAACATAAAAATATGTAGTACGAGTAGGTCAAGGAGCACGTGTATAAATTATACTAATCACAGCTGTTATAATTATATTAATGCTTTTTCTAATTAATATTAACCTAGACCCAAACTACTTAGTTAGTTTTCAATGCTGTTTCATGTTAATGCCACCTGTTATTGGCGCTATGATTACTTTTCGATAACAGCTGACCGACCAAAACTAAGTGAAACTTGGAAGGTCTAGGGCCGACGTCACGCGGTGCGATGCCGTCAAACTTGTATTGATATCGTATTGAACACGATAAGATAGTTTTCGCTATCAGCTTAGGCGGTTATCACCCATTGTTATATTTGTGTTTCAGTTACACGGTCATACGCGAATGTTTGTGTCTAAAATGTGAATCAAGTGTGATTAAAATGAGACAGTGTGGTGTAACTATTTTCAACTTTACCCATCGAGTGTGTTTGTATGTCTTTTCGTGGGTGGCATACGTCTTCTCGTTTTTCTATGTAAGTAAAAAAAATTACTTGCGATTTTATTTGTTGTGATGTACGCGGATGTCAATGGACATGTTGTGAGTTTGCGCCTCGTGTCGGGCATCAAAATCGTTCAGTGTTTATTTGGTTGTGTTTGTGTCACCAAATAAAGTTCTGTGAAAAGGTGGCTTGAACTAGGCCTATGTGCGATCCTGGTGTCAGCCAGCGAATCAGTGCATACGAGGGGCTAATTGCGCCTGTGAATGATCCTGACTACCGTCCAAGCTAATCTGCTGAGATCTTTCAATATCTTTTAGGGATCTGCAGAGTAACGCTTAAACTATAATACGTGTGTGTCAATTATAATAATAAGTTTTTTTTTTTACATTGTTCTCATTTATACATAGAAGTGACAAGAATAATGTTCCCAGGATTTTGTAATATCTTGATTTAAAAGATTGTCCTTTGAGTTTCTTTACGTTATGGAATGGGCAAATAGCTTCAACGTTCTGACTAACTGACCGACTCTTTGACAATTCAAAAGTGCCTGTAATTGGTTTGAAATAAATGTGTTGAGTTTTGAGTTTGAGTTTATTATGTGCAGTGCAATGCTATGCTATAGTGCTCCAAAATTGTTTGTCTTTTGTGAGTGCACATTCTATTTTTAGACATTTCGGGATTCAAGTGATGGACTGCAGCTGTAACCCAACCCAACATTCCTTTTAGATTTTTTGCTTTGGGTTCGGGGGATACAAGTGAGACGTCATTGTAACTGCGACTTACTACTACACTAAAAACACAGAAACGGATAGCAACGAGACCTCGCATGAAGATATTGGCAACAGCGACATGTAACGCGTGTGTGTGCTTTTCTATATCACAGCATAGCAGTGACATAGAAAAGCGTCGAGAAAGCAGTTAATGCCGCCAAAAGATTCACCATTCAGAATCGGCGAAGCTGGACCTGAACGCAACCTGGCGGCGACGTCATTAGAAGAAGCCCACCCATAGATAAATATAACCCGTCTCTCCACTATTCCAATGCTTGCTCAAGGATGCATATCCGGTACGGCTCTAATAATCCTTCCATATCCCAAGGGCACATCTTCCCTACTGTTAGTTATGCAGGTAGGAAGGACAACAATCAAACACGCTAGTCAATGACACACTCACTATAATATCTATGAACGCGTTGGTTAGCCGGGTCGCAGCCGCGGTACGTTAGGCATACATACATAACATCCCCTTCCCTTTATATTATAATTACAAATCAACCCCAATTAAACAATAATAAAATGCAAAACTACGCTAAGGACTGAAGTTGTCGGGAGACAACTCGAGACGTCGTGGATGTATCGCTGGTATGGGCGTCGCCGCATCGACTGAGTCGTGAGAGCCGTCTGACTCAGCTACGGGCGAAATTCTCGTTTCGCTCTGAACCACAATCACCTTCTCTCTCTCCTCTGACCGGTGTACTGGTGACTGACGGTGATATCGTTATGTGTTCAGGTGGTGGTGTTCCTATTTCCTCTAAATTTGAGTTGGTGTTGTTACTGGTTCGGTCGTCGTTATCCAGTGTCGTCTGGTTTGCGTCTGGTACATCACTCTGCACATCTGGGATGACATCTGAATCCCAGTTTGAGTTTTTTTCTAACATCTGAGTTTGACAGTGAGGCCGTATCTGATCTAAGTGTCTTTTTACCAATCGATCCATTTCTGGAACATAAACTTGGTACATTATATTTCCGATCTTTTTTTTTATTATTCCTTCGACCCATACAAACTTTTTATTATTTAAATTTTTCATTATCCATACGACTTCATTTTCTTGGAATTGTTTACGTTCTTTCCCTTTATAGTATTTACGCTGTAAGCACCGGTTTTGTCCCACGGTTTGAGTGAGGCAAGTGGTAGAGGAGGTCGACACTGCTGACATCGCCTACGTCGATGTCGGTGACAATAAATCAAGCCGCGTGCGAAGCGACCGGCCGTACACGAGCTCAGCGGGTGATTTCTCGGTGGTACTATGCCTGTAGTTCCGATAGTCGAACAAAAACTTTGATATTTGTTCCTTTAATGGTTTCCTTTTATTATTAAGGATTAAACCTTTGAGACCCTTTTTAATAATTTTAACAGAGCTTTCGGCTTGTCCGTTACTTGCCGGATGATATACCGGAGCAAGCATATGAGTAACACCATTCTTTGCACAAAAATCTTTAAACTCTAGCGAAACAAACGAAGTACCGTTATCCGTTACTATAGTATGTGGAATACCGACTCGGGACATTAAATCTATAAGTTTCTCAATTACTGCCTTCGAACCATATGATAACGTCATTATAGATACTTCTACCCATTTACTATAAGCGTCAACTGCGAGTAGAACCGTTTGGTTATTATAGGGCCCTAGAAAATCTAAATGTATTCGATAGAAGGCGTGGGGAGGATGTGGCCAGGGCATGAGCGGGGCGCGGGGTGGCACGGGGCGCAGCGCGCTGCATGCCGCGCACGCGCTGGCCAGTCGCTCCAGTGCGCCATCCACGCCTGGAAACCACAACCGCTTGCGCGCCTCTGCCTTCATCTTTACCAGTCCAAAATGTGAACTGTGAAGTTCATTACATATTTGATCTCTCAATAATTCTGGTATGATAACTTTGTGGCCACGCATCAAACATCCGTTTTCTACCGATAATTGGTTACGACAGTAAAAGTACGGCTTCAATTTGTCGTCGTATACTTTTCTCGGCCAACCTAACACAACATAATCTTTTACTTTACGCAAAGTTGTATCTTTCTCGGTTTCGCGTTGTAAAACCGTTAACGTAACAGGCAGCTCTCCGTCAGCGACGAAGTAAACATATGCGGCGCGGTCATCAGCGGTGCCCGGCGCTGTGCTGCCCGGTCGCGGTGACTCATTCCCTACCGGTGCGCGCGACAGATAATCGGCACTATTATTTTTACTGCTAACGTATTCGATTACATAATTGTATGCAGATAAAAATATTGCATACCGCTGTAGACGGTTAGCTGATACCTCTGGTATACCGCGGTGTGGACTGAAGATGGTTAATAGCGGCTAATGATCCGTTCGCAAGGTGAAGGGCACCGCCCGGGCATATACATATTGGTGGAAACGCTTTACCCCGAATACTTTATCGGTTGCCTCTTTTTGTATTTGAGCATAGTTTTTCTCGGCAGCTGTTAACGTCCTAGATGCATAGCTAATCGGTCGTTTGCGCGCATCGCTTCCAACTTGTGATAGCACAGCACCTAACCCGTATGGAGAAGCGTCTACCGTCAAGATTAATTTCACCGCGGGGTCAAAATGTGCCAGTACCTCATCCGATGCCAATTGTTGTTTAATTTTTTTTAAAGCATTTTCTTGTACTTCAGACCATTCCCATTTTGTCGATTTGTGCAACAAGTTATATAACAGTGTTAAAATAGTTGAAGCGTTTGGGACAAAATTGCGATAATAATTTGTTAATCCTAGAAATTATTGTAATTGTAACACGTTCTGTGGCCTTGGTGCTTCTGTAACTGCTGTGATTTTATCTAAAGACTTTTTTGACATTTGATGCCCTAGATAGTTTACTTAATTTTTGAAGAACTCACACTTGCTTGGTTGTATACTGAGACCTGTGCCTGCCAGTCTTTCATGTACTGTGATTAACCTGTTCATATGTTGTTTATTATCGACTCCTGTTATTAAAATATCGTCGAGAAAAAATACTACTCCATCCAACCCTGATAATATACACTCCATGGCACGTTGAAATATTGCTGGTGCGCTCGACAAGCCAAAAACAGTCCTCGATGTGTATTGATACAGGTCATACTCTGTGATTGTTCTTTTAAACAAAATTGGTTATATGCCATTGACAGATCTAATTTGCAAAATTGTAAGCCACTGTGCAACTTTGCAAACAAATCATTTACCGTTGGCAACGGATACTTATCGACGATTAGTTTATTAATTGTCACGGAAAAATCTGCGCAAATTCTCACTCCGCCGTCCTTTTTCAAAACGCGTACGATAGGTGACGCGTAATCTGAATACTGAACTGGTTCCAATACTCCTAATTGGACAAGTCGATCTAATTCATTATCAATTTTATCTTTCAAGGCATATGGTACTGACCGTGCTTTAATAAAAATTGGTTTCGATTGTGGTTTTAAAAATCGCGGTAGGGAATCTTGTTATTAAATAGTCCACCATTGAATAGTCATTCGATCTGCCAATTGATTTTACTGTAAGTGCAAGTTCCAAGTCAAACGCTAATAAAATCTCAACCTAATAATGGTGGGCCACCGTTACGTACAACAAACAAGTGAAGTTTATGCGACATTTTGGAATATTCAATATCTAAATGAATAACACCAACTGTTTCTAAAAGTTCCCCCGTATAACTAAATAGTTTTTTATTTGTAACTAATAACGGTACTTTCCTGAAATGCTCATTATATATCTGGTGTGATATAATACTAACCGCGGAACCACTATCTATCTCGAACTCCAACCCTAGTCCACCGATGAAAACGCTTGCCAGCATCGGTCGACCCCTATCACAACGAATATTTAAACACAGCTTACCGTCGTCGCCCTCATCATCCTCTTTACCTTCCTCCACGTGTTTCACTTTCGCGTTTTCATTCGAGCACATCCGTCTCAGATGGCCCTTGTTGTTGCACTTTTTAACCGACTTCCAAAAAGGAGCAGGTTCTCAATTCGGCTGTATGTTTTTTTTTTTTTGTATGTTTGTTACGCGATTACTCCGTCAATTATGAACCGATTTTGAAAATTCTTTTTTTGTTTGAAAGGATATACTTCCGAGGTGGTCCCATTGGCATCAAATCAGAATCTGATGAGGGGATCTTATGGAAATCGAGGGAAACCCTCAAATTTTATATGCAAACCTATAGCGATTTGGTTATTTTTTATAGTAACTCGTGCATTTGCTCTCCGAAAGCACCATTTGGTGAAGTGGAACTGATGATGGAGACCACAGATGACCACCGGAACAATATAATAATGAGTACCTATTTAACGGGTTGCGATTAAGCAATTTATGCTCGTCACTATGCATATGGTGAGTGGCAGCTCTCCTGGTTCTTACCAGGAGAACTCCTCAACAATCAACGTCCCGGCATCGGGAAAAGCAATATTTTGTAAAAGGTGATAAGCGGTTAACATTAGACTATTGTAACTTAGATAAACTCAAAACTGACCCACTAAAAAGTGAAAAATAAAAAACTTTTTACAAAACCGACTACCAAAAATAACACTACAAAGTGAAAAATAACTTTAATTTCGGAAGTCGGTGGCAAAAAACTCAAATACAGATCCAAAGACACCGAATTCCGAAATTGAAAGATTTTTTGCACTTATAGTTTTTAAACCGGCACTGATTGGATTTGTGATTCGCATAGGCGCACACACTGCACTTTTCCTTAACCGCGAACACGGAACCCTCATCGAAGCTGCCGGTGGCCGCGCTCGAGCCACGTGCAACCGGTGCGGCTTGGGAGGCGCGCCGAGCACAACGCACGCTCTCCGCTAATTCTACCGCCTTGGCTAAGGTCAAGTCCGTCTGGTCCTGGGCAAAGAGCTTGTCTCGCTCGGGTCCTGGCATCATGCCCATGATGAACTTATCCAGTAGAGCTTCCTCCAAGTTCTTAAACCCGCAGTGTGCCGCCAATCCCCTAATTCTGGCCGTCCATTGAGTGTGGCTCTCATCTGGCCGCTGCACTGCCGAGTAGAAAATCGATTTTTCTGCGAATCCGAGCCGCTTTGGCTCAAAATAACGGTCTAGAAATCTCCGGATTTCTTCTAAATTGGTTTCTTCCAACTTCTTAGGCAGAGCCAGATCCCTCGCTAGCATATAAGTAGGTCCGGTGAGAGCGTTTATGAGTATTGCCCTCCGTTTGACCTTCAACTTGTCCGATTCATCCGTAATATCGTTAGCTATAAACCATTGTTGTAACCGAGACTTGTAACTTATCCAGTTTTGGGATAAATGGTCAAAGTTCGTTAATATTCCGAATGAAACACCAAAAGTAGACATTATGCACTCGTAAATCCGTACTCGTCGCCACTGTTAGATATGCAGGTAGGAAGGACAACAATCAATGACACACTCACTATAATATCTATGAACGCGTTGGTTAGCCGGGTCGCAGCCGCGGTACGTTAGGCATACATACATAACACCTACCATTACCGCGCCCCCCGGTCTACTCTTTGATATGCCATGGTCTCTGTAGTTACATGAAACATGAGGCTCCAGGCGGCTAATAGTGTAAATCTTTGGGTTCATTCGAGTAATCGAGTCTGGTTTAACTAAGGGACCGTACAACCCTGGTTAAGGGTTAAGCCTTTCGAAGGGGTAACCCATTCATTGGGTTACCTTTATCATGGTGTAACCCATTGAAAGGGTTTTATACTAGAAACCCATTGAAAGGGTTACATGATAACCCATTGAATGGGTTCTATACTTGAAACCTAGTGAAAGGGTTACATGATAACCCATTTCAATGGGTTCTATACCTACTTGAAACCCAGTAACATGAAAAAAATCATAATAATTATTATGTTATTTCGATATCCGCCCAGCACGCGTAGCAGGACCAATTCTATCTCTATTCTACCCAGGGACCATTTTGGATTTTAAATGGCCTAAATTAAGCCGTTCAAAAGGGTTAACCACACCGTATGGGTTTCTATCGAACACCCTTTCAATGGGTTACCAAAATTTAATTTAAGCCGTTCATAACGGTTACCCATATATTGTATGGGTTTTTGTTTAACCGCTTAGAAAAACCTTATCGAAAATCCTTTCAATGGGTAGCCAAAATGGTCCCTGGTTTAACTACGCTGGGGTCAGTGCGCTTCATTCATTCATTAGTGTGATGTACGCAGATGACAACGAACCAATAGTGCAGTCTCTATGATTTAAATAAACCAATAAGGTTTCAGGATTTATAGAATTCATAACGCACTGGGTTGGGCATTTACCTACTTGAACACGGAAGGGCATATTAAATCCTAATCAAATTTTATTTCAAAACTATGTCACTGCCAAATAAAACAAGAGAAAAATACGAAAAATGTGTATCTTATCAGATTAGAGGATAGGTCGATTATTGCAATACTTAATTATGTTACCATGTTTATTGTTATGTCGCTATTGATAAACAGTCAAAGTAAATAAATCGCCATTTTAACTACAACTGTTGCCAGGGCCGCAGTGTCGCTGGCATATCATTATTTACACGTATACAGTAAACCCCGACAAAACCAATGTATTTAAAGATATGTATGTGATACTCTAGTCTAGGACATAGTCTATCTGTGTGCCAAAATAAATCCATATCTGTTGACCCGTTCATACGTGATTGAACAACAAACATGAATACAACTTCACAAACCTTAACATATTTACCTTTTAGTGGAATTTACAAAACATAACATCACGCCTGTTTTTTTTCCTAAATTCCTAAATTCCTGATGGAAAATCCCAATAACACTGCCCGACCTGGGAATCGAACCCAGGACCTCAAATTCAGCAGTCGCACTTACGACCACTAGACCAACGAGGCAGTAGCGACACAGAGAGCGGCGGGCGCGGGGAGGCAGTAGTGACGCAGAGAGCGGCGGGTGTGGGGAGGCAGTAGCGACGCTGAGAGTGGCGGGTGCAGGGAGGCAGTAGGGGGCGTTCAGTGGTTTTTTTTAAAAAGAAATACCATAAAATGACGACAGGATCATTAATATCTTACATACGCAATCTCTACGCATAAGAAGAGAGCTAAAGCGGTTACAGACCCCTGGTCTTTGACTTTATAGCCCTTAGTTTATGTAGCTATGATTCAACCGGTTCGTGGTTCAAATGCATTCTATGCACTGTGACGGAGATGGTTTACGTGGGAGTCATGAAATAAGACCACGTAAAGTTGTCAACTTAAAATTATATTTTTATAAAAATAGAGAAGGGGGTAGATAAGTTTATGGTCACAAGATTTCCTTAAGTTCCCTTGGGAGTAGCACAGTACTCTCCTGGCTCAGCCTGGAGTGACGATGACCGCGGTGGGTATGCCACGCTGCAGACACCAGGAATGATGACGGTCGGCGGATGTTCTCGCCAGACCCGTAGTCCAGCTCGACGTGCCGCGTGGGTAAAATATGTACCCGGCGCGGAGCTAGAGGATTGCCGGAATATCCGGCAGGTGTTGGCCCGGTAAAATATGGCCGAATGCCACCGATATTAAGCGATCGGTTGGATGGTAAGCCGGAGTTGTTAGCCGGAACTTTGGATGTGGAAGAAACCGGAACTTGGATGTTAAGCCGGAACTTTGGACCCTAGAACATAACGTCCGGCGTGTCACAAGGTGACCTATATTGGTCACCTCCGCAGATTGCGACACCCCAGCATAAGCAAAGTGAGATGTACTATTGTGCTAATGAAGGTGGTGTGTGGATGATGCAATAAGTACGGAGTTAACAAAATGGTAGTGAGAAGCACGACATGACTTGTACATTTTGAGCGAGATAAAATATACAATACAAGATATCAAAATGCACAGAGCAGTAGGCAAATAGGTTGCATGGTAAATATGAAATGCGGAAGGCATAATGAGCTAGACAAAGGTAGCTTAGAGGTATAAAAGCGACATTGTTCAACACTTACCCAATATGGGGATTACACTGAGTTTAATGACTCATGACTATATTTATGTATAGACTTGACAAAACGAGAACCGTGGCTGAGACGGGCGCACACATATGAATGTCGCAGCGCGAATGCGTGCGCCCTTCAAGTTAGCGAAAGACGGTCTGATTGTCACCGGCAGCGTATGCGACACCAAGGCTCCACTCCAGCCTGGCGGGGATCCGCGAGGAGAGAGAGGGGAGAGTGGGTCGCTTACCGGGCGAGTTGTCATGTGTAAATCAAGGTCACGCGCATTGCGTTGAATATTCGCGTTGGCAATTTGGTTTTAATAAAGATAACAAATAAAATGCTTAAAAGAAGCTTACTGTTATGTTAAAATCGTTATTAAAAGAAACGGGAACGTTACAACGTTACAATACTCCCCCGCTTGGTTAGGGTTTATACCTGGGTAAAAATCCTTTCCTATTGCACTTGCTACCATCTGAAATACGACCCTTTTATTCATCTTCATTTAGCCATCATTCATTCATAATCCTTTTATCCCAGCAGACCACCTAAAAATGAGGTGCGTCCGCATCCTTACAAGTATGTAAGAGGTTTTCGTCCGTAGTTGACTAAATACTCGCGCAAATCAGAATGAGCTAGTAGCTACTTACTACGACCGACACATTGGCGCCCTTAACGTGGTTTTATGGTCGCAATTTCTTTAATTTTCCTTGGTGGGTATTTTTTTTCATGTTGGTGTTTTTTTTGTGTTTGTCTACCATACTTTGTAAAACGTTTCGTTTTTATGGTTAGTAGCAACTAAAGTGTACGCTAGCGCAGTGTGTAGGCACTTTGTTTTTAAGAAAAAACCTTTTCTTAATTTTGTTAGGGTACATGAAAGAACAAATTTTTATCGTGTACTTATACCATCTGGTGCTCGTACAATATTTGCTTGTACCAATAATCGTAGTGGTGGCTATTGTGAACAGTAGTGGTGGCTATTGTGAACAGTAGTGGTGGCTATTGTGAACAGTAGTGGTGGCTATTGTGAACAGCTCGCCCCGGGCAAGTACTACCACCATGCCTATTTCTCCCGGTAAGCAGCTATGCTGTGTGCCGGTTTGAAGGGTTTGGGTGCCGGGTGTATTACAGGCACATAAGACATTCTAACTTGTCTCAAGGTGACCTTATTTACTAGCGTCTGTTCCAACTGGATCGTTAGTAAGTTGTCTACCAATTTTTTAATTATTTTTCTGTTTGTTCTTTATCTGTAACTTAAAAGGAAAACTTTACTCAAATACCGAATAAAATTGTAACAGTTGTACAACCAATTGCTTCGGAAACAACAATTAAATTTCCAGTTTATAACATAGTGGTATCATGGACTTTGAACTAGTTCACATTGGACAAAGTTCACTAATGATTGTACATTAAACATCTAGTTTTGAACTCATTAGTAATGTAACATTTATTTTATTGTCAGATTAGTAAATGTAAATAGAAAAAAAAGACATTATAGTAATTGTTAGGGTTTGGCTATTTGGTTTACTAACTCGTTTAAGTTAGATTATTGATTTAGTTTTTTAGGTGTACCTACATTTTTAGGACTTCTACTTTGAACCAAGTTTTGTTTTCTTATTTAACTATTGGTCATTTTATCAATAGTTTTTTATTTCTGATTCTATCTGAGCGGTCTGTAACTCAATAAATAAGCATTTGCAGGGGGCGGTATAGTTACTCCTTAAACAAAGCCAAAACTAGAAAGAACTTATTTCTTGATTTAATATATTTATTTTTGAGCGGCTTGCAACTCATAAAATAAGCCCTTGCAGGAGCGGGTGGTTACTCCTTAAATAAGCCTTCATCCAATGCAATATTTTATATATTTCCTTTTGAAACTTTTATTTATATACTTGGTTTGTCGTAGTAAGTAGCTACTAGCTCATTCTGATTTGCGCGAGTATTTAGTCAACTACGGACGAAAAACTCTTACATAGGTACCTACTTGTAAGGATGCGGACGCACCTCATTTTTAGGTGGGATATCTGCTGGGATAAAAGGATTATGAATGAATGATGGCTAAATGAAGATGAATAAAAGGGTCGTATTTCAGATGGTAGCAAGTGCAATAGGAAAGGATTTTTACCCAGGTATAAACCCTAACCAAGCGGGGGAGTATTGTAACGTTGTAACGTTCCCGTTTCTTTTAATTTAATTATAAATACAGAAAATAACGATTTTAACATAACAGTAAGCTTCTTTTAAGCATTTTATTTGTTTTCTTTATAAAAACCAAATTGCCAACGCGAATATTCAACGCAATGCGCGTGACCTTGGTTTACACATGACAAATCGCCCGGTAAGCGACCCCCTCTCCCCTCTCTCCTCGCGGATCCCCGCCAGGCTGTAGTGGAGCCCTGGTGCGCATACACTGCCGGTGACAATCAGACCGTCTGCCGCTGACTTGAAGGGCGCACGCATTCGCGTTTCGACATTCATATGTGTGCGCCCGTCTCAGCCACGGTTCTCGTTTTGTCAGGACTATACATACCTAATTATAGTCATGAGTCGTTAAACTCTGTGTAATCCCGATATTGGGGTCCAAAGTTCCGGCTAACATCTCCGGCTATCGTCCAAGGTTCCGGCTTAACATCCAAGTTCCAGCTACCATCAAAGTTCCGGCTAACAACTCCGGCTTACCATCCAACCGATCGCAAATTATCGGTGGCATCCGGCCATATTTTACCGGACCATCACCTGCCGGATATTCCGGCAATCCTCCAGCTCCGCGCCGGGTACATATTTTACCCGCGCGGCACGTCGAGCTGGACTACGGGTCTGGCGAGAACATCCGCCGACCGTCACCATTCCTGGCGTCTGCAGCGTGGCACACCCGCCGCGGTCATCGTCACACCAGGCTGAGCCAGGAGAGTACTGTGCTACTCCCAAGGGAATTTAAGGAAATCTTGTGACCATAAATATATCTATTTTTATGAAAATATAATTTTATGTTGACAACTTTACGTGGTCTTATTTCATTTGCCCCCCACGTAAACCACATCCGTCACAGCACTATCCTCAGATTATAGAAAGAAGCAGTTAAACAGCGCGGAACAATAAAGTGAGGCACGTTTGCGACAGTCAGACAGACATGTGTGCGTAACAGCAACGTGACAGCACTATAAGAACAGGTGCTTCTATGTGTGTGTACGGTTGCCAGGATAATGAAAAAAATATCCATAATATTTCATTACATGAAATAAAAAATGTATTGTCTCAGAAAAATGCAGAAAAGAGTTATACATAGATTGTTCTCAGGTAGAGGAAGCAGAGGAATAAGGGTTTAAAGTTCACTCATCCTCTATAGAAAAGGGAGGATCTTCCGACCAGACTGGTGTTGTGTCTGGTGGGCAACTGCCCAACATTGATGTCGGGATATTGTATCGTATGTAGTCGCGCGGTAAACTCTGCTTGCACGATGCAGGATTTTGCGTGACGAGTGTGACGCGTAGTTCGCATGTGGCGATGTTGATGCTAATACATCACTCCCCTCCGAGGACCGGAGGTCGATGGTGGACTGAGTCGTGTATCTTGCGATACTTGCCAGTGCCAGTAGAGGGTTCCAGTGAATCGGAACCGGGTGACGCATAGTTCTCGGTGAGTCGGAAGTGTCTGCGGTGATTAAGTCATAAGTGAGTCGGGGTGGCGCCGCGTTATGCTCCAGTGCGTCGGATGTAGTGCAGCGCCGGGTTGTGGCTGACTGCTGGTGTCGACCAGGAGAGGTATCATGTTCTCTGCTTGTGGACCGGCCGAAAGTGCAGTGTGCTGTACCAAGGTTGCTCATGAGGCTGTGGGTGATGACCAGGAATGCGCATCCGCTGCATGCTGGTGGTCAAGTTACCCGTTAAAGTCGTGGGTGCTTGCTGGCTGTGTGACTCGCCGCTCGAAAGCTTGAGGAAGTGATGATGATGATGACGTCACGTTGAAGTAGTTGCACGAAGGCTGCGCTGACGTTCATACTCAGTGTCGCCAGTTTAGAGGCATGAGGAACAGGGTGTAAAGTTCACTCATCCTCTATAGAAAAGAGAGGATCCTCCGACCAGACGGGTATCGAGTCTGGTGGGCAACTGCCCAACGCATTGGAGGATGTGTTTAAGACGCTAAACTGGGAAGGACGGGGCATCAATATCAACGGCGAGTACATCTCACACTTGAGATTTGCAGATGACATCGTCATAATGGCTGAATCGCTGCATGACTTGCAGCAGATGCTGGACGGCCTAGTTGATTCTTCTGTACGCATTGGTCTCCGGATGAACTTGGACAAAACCAAGGTTATGTTCTGTTAATGGCGGTGCTCTCGAGGTTGTTCGAGAATACGTTTACCTCGGGCAAACTTTGCAATTTGGTAAAAACAACTTTAAGAGGGAGGTTAACAGAAGAATTCAGCTGGGCTGGGCAGCATTTGGGAAGCTTCGTCGAGTCTTCTCGTCGCGTATTCCACAGAGCCTAAAGACGAAGGTCTTCAATCAGTGCGTCCTACCTGTTATGACTTACGAAGCCGAAACGTGGACACTCACGGTACGGCTGGTCCATAAATTCAAAATCGCTCAGCGAGCTATGGAACGGACTATGCTTGGAGTCTCTCTGAGGGATCGAATCCGGAACGAAGTGATCCGGCAGAGAACCAAAGTTGTCGACATAGCCCACAGAATAAGCAAGCTGAAGTGGCAATGGGCCGGCCATATTAGCCGTAGAACCGATGACCGTTGGGGTAGACGTGTTCTTGAGTGGAGACCGCGAATTGGCAAACGTAAGGTAGGACGCCCTCAGGCTAGGTGGAGCGACGATCTTCGCAGGGTGGCTGATGGCAGCTGGATGAGAGTTGCGGAGAATCGAGCATGTTGTGCTATTCCTATTTTAATTATTGTTTATGTTTAAACGCAGTGTTTGACAAAGTTTTTGTGAAAGTAGATCTATTTAGAAGTGTATATAATGATTGATTCGAGATATTAATCATAAATCATAAAACAGATACCGTCAATAAGTTTTAACGCTAAGTGTTTACTCAGCACGCGTAACCGCCGCGCTACACGGATCACTTACGACGTTCTTCTCGCGAGCTCGCTTACGTACTGAGTTACTGATTAGCGGCGTCGACGTTTTGTACTTTGGACTGCGAACCATACTAGCTAACTTCACTACAAATTACTATTAAAAGTTGAAGACAGCGTTTACTTTATTTACTTGCTTGTTACCAAATACTCGAACAATTTGTGTTAGTAAACATGACGACAACTTTATGGGGGTTCTGCACCAATAACAGCTCTAAAGAAAACTATCGCTTTGTCAATTGCATTCATTGTACTAAGTCGTATCACTTTATTTGATTATCTATCTCGGAAATACCTACTGAATCGGACGCTTATAGCGATTGGAAATGTTCGGTTCGGTAGTACAAGCCTGCCCCCAACGTCTTCTAAAATACACTGTACTCCGGTGCGTAACATCTCAACTACTAGAGGAAATAAGAGACCTGCTTTGAATTCTCCTCCTGAAACTTTACCGAGGACGTGCGTTCTATCGTACAAGAAGTTATAAAAACAGAGTTCGCTGTTATGCTTGAGCAGATAAATGGTACCATTGTAAACATCATTAATAGGGAGTTGGCCCCGATTCGTAAAGATTTTGAGGAACTTAGAGTGTCTTTGAATTTCCACACGAAAGAATTTAATAGGGTTCAGTCGGAACACGCAGAGTTTAAAAGTACTACGAGAGAACATAAAGATGAAAATATGAAATTGCAAAACACAGTAACAGATCTTAGTCAACGACTTAATTATCTGGAGCAACAAGCACGAGCCAACAACCTGGAGCTGCAGTGTCTACCAGAAAATAAACAGTAAGACCTGTATACCGTCGTCAAACAGTTGGGTTCAGTGGTCGGTTGTGAGATTATGGATAGTGATATTTCACACTGCACATGAATTGCGTAGCTTAACACCAGTCATTCTCGTCCTCAGTCTATCGTGATCCAGCTTGCTTCGCCAAGAATCCGCGATCAGCTGCTGGCCAGTGTAATTAATTACAACAAAGATAAAACCCACGACAAACTCAATACCGCGGATTTCGGCATAGCAGGCAACAGGTCCCCTGTCTTTATTGCTGAGCATTTATCCCCTACTTACAAAGCTCTTCATGCTGCAACAAGAATCAAGGCAAAAGAAAACGGTTATAAATATGTCTGGGTGAGGAACGGAAGGATACTTGCCAGGAAGATGGATGGTGATGATCATATTTTAATTAAAAGTTTGGACATTTTAAACAACTTAAAGTAATGGTTTAATTAAAACAAATAATAGTATTCCTAATTTTGCGTGCATTTATAAACTAATTATATAAATTCAATAGTTTGCAAATATAATATCCGAACAGCAGAGGGTTAAGAACAAAGACACATACTGTATATCGTAACATTTCTGGTAATGATTACGACATAATAGTTCTGTCTGAAACCTGGTTTAAATAACTCTGTATTGAGCAGCGAGCTATTCGACGATAGATATGTGGTACATAGGAGAGATAGAGAAAGCGCCAAAGAGGTGGTGTTTTAATAGCCGTTAAGGAACAAATTAAATCTAAACGTATTAAGTGCTGGGAAAGTGGTTATGAAGACCTATGGGTGAGTATTGATTTGTCAATGTCATTGTACTGCTCGTCGAGTGGTTCTCTGCGCAGTATACTTGCCTCCGGCAACGCCGTTCTTCTCTGGAACACTATTTGGAACTCTGTAATTCTATTTTCGAACAATGTACTGATCGGGAGTTTTTATTGTGGAATTTGGCAGGGAAATCGACTAATAAACTTGGCTCGTCTAGTACGAGTACTAGCGAAATTTTAATTGATTTTACAAATATGAACAGGCTTAACCAACTTAATTGTGTTACAAATGATGCATGCCGCATATTGGATCTGGTTTTAACAACACATTCATTTTGTAGCGTCAGTGAGAGTATAAATCCAATTATTAATGTTGACAAACATCATCCACCTCTTGATATTGTTGTTTCCTTGAGTAAGGAAGCAAGACTACCATACAATAATGTCATTTAGAGACCCAATTTTCGTACCAAAAATTATGCACCAATTCGGGTGTTTTTAAAACAAATTGATTGGGATGAATAATTATATAAGGGGCATAATGATGTAAATGAGATTTTGGATGCTTTTTACGAGACACTTAGTCATGGTTTAAATTAATTTATTCTATGTTAATGTATGTAATTATTACACAATGTTATGTAATTTATTCTGTGTTATTTGCTGTTATAGAACTCCTCCCAACAGTAATTTTGATAACTTCATGGATAGTCTTGAAAAACTGTTACAGCATTTCCTCAATAAACTATGTGTAATTTGTGGAGATTTCAATATTAATGTCTTAAAAGATAACTTGAGACACAATTCTTTTTTATGGTTATTGACGTGTGTGTGTTGTGACGTGTTTTTCCGTTATTTAATTAATTCGCCCACCTTCAAAATAAATCATTCGGAATCATGTATAGATAATATTTTGACTACCTGACAGTTTCATAGACTACACTAAGTGGATCACAATGAATTGTCAGACGGACAGGCGGTTCTATTCTGTACACTAAGTCTGGAAAAGGTTGAGTATAAGAAGAAGACAAATTACCTGGGTCTTTGGAAAAGAAAATATAATGACGAGAAAATAGGTGAGTTTAGGAATAATGTAAGTTGTATTAACACATTTATCAGTAAATTCAGGGAATTACACACTTCTATCTTTAAAAAGTACAAAGTGAGGGTCAATGTTAATAGAAGTAAATAACGGATTCCAAATGGATAAATAACGAAATTAGAATAGCTATCAAAGTAAAACGTTTCCTTAACACATTTGATAAGACGAAATTCGACAATTCGGTTGTTGAATTTCGGTACATTAGAACGTATAGGAAAGTGTGGGTGCGTCTCATAACGTATAAACTCATTTGGTCTAATTTTATTTTATTATCGTTCACAAGATATAATAAACGAGAGATATACCAACTGTTGATATAATTTCTTTGGATATAACATTTATTTATTCTAAAACTTATTTCGTATAACGTTGTTTGATATAACGTTTATGTAATCGAAAATCATTAGGCCTATCGTTTATAATATATAATATTGCGATTAATTTGATTGAGCGTGCTGCGGGAGCGGCGTGACAGAAACGAATCGCTGCAAAACAGACTCCACGTAGTCTTAGTCTCCACGTAGACTGTTATTTAAAATCGCGTAGGTGCGTAGGGGCGAGGCGGCCCGCGAGCTGAGGAGCTGGTGGTTTCATCGCTTGCCGCCACTTCTGAGGCTGGCCGGGTCAGCCGGCCAGCAAGCCGATGCCTCAGTGGTGAGCGTGAAACACATCTGTGACGATAAGCTCGCATGGGACCGCTATAGCCCTGCAGCGCCGGAGCCGTGACAGAAAACATGCCTGCTGCATGTTGCATGCTTGCTGCATGCTTACTTGCTGCATGCTTGCTTGCTGCATGCTTGCTTGCTGCATGCTTGCTTGCTGCATGCTTGCTTGCTACATGCTTGCTTGCATGCTGCATGCTTGCTTGCACGTTTTATCATATTAGACTAAATAGTTTTTATGTCTTTTGAGTGGTATATCAAATGATTTATATTCAATGTATGTTATGCTAATAAAAATTAGTTGCTTTAAAATTATATCAATCGTTTATTATATTAACTGATCATTATAGCAAATAAAATTATAGATTCAGTTGTTATATCTTGTAAATATTAGAGATTTTGTTATTATATCAAATATTACAAAAAGGAACAGTGTCAGAAAACAAATAGAAATGGCATCAGATTCTAGTAGGATGATTTGGAAATAGTCAATCGACAGCGCAATGCTACGAAAAACCTTGAGAAAGACCAAATAATTCTAAAGACAGACAACACAATTATTAATTATGCTGTAGACGTAGCTAACATTTTTTCAACAAGGTTCAACAACAAGGTCCACCTTAAAGCGTGTGATCATAAATTGGCAATTACATATCTGACTGAAAGTGTCAGCAGAGTAAATTCTAACATGAGTTTTGAGGCAGGGAGGCAAATTTTAAAGGGTGTGAACCCTTTGAAATTTTCAACATAGTTAAAAAGATGGTCAATAAGTCGTCTACAGGCTGACAAAAATCCCCTGACTATCATTAAAGATAATATTGACATATTGGCAACTCCACTAGCATCACTTTATAATAACTGTATTGAGGATGGCCTGTTCCCTGATCAGTTTAAAATTGCACGAGTAATTCCAATTTTAAGAAGGGTTCAAAAACGGATCGTGGCAACTGCAGGCCTATAATATTTCCCTATCACCTGTATTGTCAAAGATTTTTTGAAAAGATTATGAAGGATAGGCTTATGAAACACTTACGAATGCATAGCATCTTAAATGGACAACAATTTGGCTATCTAAAATCATTGGCAACCACCGATGCTGTTGAGGCATTAGTAGATGAGGTTATTTGCCATCTTAATGACTAACATAAGGTGGTAGGTGTATTTCTGGATCTTAGTTCAGCCTTCGACACGGTGGACCATGTGATTTTGCTGGCCAAGTTGGAACATTATGGTATAAGGGAGGACGTTCTGAACCTATTTCAATCTTAGGCCCGTATTCAAGAAGAATACTTAGATAAGTATGGCAGCGACACTATGCTAAGTAAGGCATTTCTCACTGCGTTCATCATGGCGGGCCATTCAATTCACAAACAATACTCAAGCGACACTTTACTATGCGAACGCATAGCGTCGAGTATAGATCTGTGATTGGTCCGTTTCTGTTGCTAAGTTCGCTTAAGTGTTTGGCAGATGTGTGGACGACATAAATATAACCCATAAACGTGTTGTCAGTTGTGAAATATGAACCATGAAGTTAGTGTGGTGATTTAGGTAATAATAAAAAGTACTCTGTTTTCAAGGATCGACAAACAAAAAATTGTTTAGTTATCTTTAATTGATTAGTCATCAATGGATGTGCATATGATTTCGAATTCTCCAAAAACAAAAGAAGCCGTCAATTAATGGTGTGTTTACTGTTTTTTTTACTTATTACTAAATAATAATTAATTACATTTTTTGATAATTGTACTTATACATCTTACAACTTTACTATCTACAATGATATAAAATCTATTCTATCTATTTAATGACAATTAAATATAATTTTATTTTGCTTCAGTTTTAAGAAGCTAGCGTTTTCTGTTTCGGATGATAGCTCTTTGTACTTAGTATTAATGCGGGAGCGGCATAGCTAGAAGACAAATGGCCACACGCCAAAAATATTGAATAGAAAAAGTTAAAACGAATAATAAACTAAAATATCACAAATGGATACAAAACATACAAAAACAACCACATCTGTGGACCACATTATCATTTAACCCAGACCTTTTTTTACAATAAGCTACACTATGCGTTGTTTAAAATAGCTGCCCAGGTACTTTACGTAAGGGTCCTTGTAAGTGAACGCATAGCGTTGCACATCACTCAAGTATTGTTTATGAATTAGATTTACCGGCCCTATGCGTTGATGGGCACTGTGAGACCTCATAGTATCGTTCTTGAATACGGGGATTATTTGCATAATAGACGTCAATTTGTTGAGATAAAGACGGTAGTGGATGAAGAACAAAAAAATTTTGAACTCCAATTTAAGGACAGTATTTCGAGGTGTCCCTCATGAATCTGTTTTAGGTTCAATTTTCTTCATCCTATTCCTTAATGATTTAATTGAGTACATAAAAAAACGTTTTACAGACACTAGGCTCGTTATTTTTGCGGATGACACTAATGCAATAGTGTCTGCAAATAACTTAAATAATTTAGAATTAAAAATTAATAACTTATTAAAAGCTTTTGAACCTTGGTTTGGTACAAACAATCTTAAGCTCAATGTAAATAAAACAAAATGTGTACTATTCAAGTCAAAAGTTCGGAACAACGCTAGTCTTGAGGTTTTGTCATGTGGCAACAAAGTTGAAGTGGTTGACTATGTAAAATTCCTAGGTGTTCACATTGATGCATTATTAAACAGGAAGGTTGAGACATCGTCTGTAACGAAGTCTGTTAGGTCAGCGTGCTATGCAATTAGAAGCCTGAGGGAAGAACTGACATTGGCTCAGCTTAGGATGGTAGACTTTGCCAAGGCAAAGTCTACCAGTCTTGGTTGAGCCTAGACTCAACCAAGGTTGAGTCTAGGCTTAGATATAGTATTGAGTTTTGGGGCAATAGCTATAAGTATAATATCCACTCGGCATTTGTAATTCAAAAAAGACCCTTAAGGACAATGCTCCTCTTAAAACAGACGGATTAGTGCAGAGAACATTTCATTACACTTCACATTTTGACAGTGCCATGCCTTTATATACTGGTGCTGCTAACCAGTTTTGTTAAGAACTTGCACAAATATGAAACTGATGACCAACGACAAGTAAGAGTAAATACACGTAGGAAAGACTTGCCTAACACAATACAACCGAAAATAAACGTGGTTCATCACAGTCCTAGGTATCAATCAGTATTTCTATACAACAAGCTTCGCTTAGAATTTAAAAGCATAAATAGCGCAAACTTATTTAAAAACAAATTGAAGACATATTTATTGAGGAAGGGCTATTACAGCGTCGATGAGTACCTAGATGATAAGCGACAACCGTAATATTATTGTTTTAGATTGGATTTAATTGTAGATGCTATGTTGACTGTTATCATTATAGTTATATAGTGTAACCATAAATTTTATCTCTGACACATTATTTTTACAATTAGATGACATCGGAACTGGATGCCACTCTGATGCCGAAAAATTAAAACTTTTGACATCATTTAAAATCTAAAATCTCTTGACATCATATTTAAAACTGTTTGAAATTTTAATTGAATTGTTTTAAAACTGTTTTTGACATTGTAAGTACTTTAAAATTGTTTGACTTCATAATTATATTATTTTTGAACTATCTAGTAGTATTTATACCAGCCTAACTTGTTGGCTCTTCCAGCAGAGACCTGTGTTAGCTCTCAGCAAAATAAAACAATATTTTTTTGTGATTAATTAGGTTCAGGCTTTGGAAAAATTTTACTCAATTACCTAATCCATAGTTTTACCAATCAGAGTTATCATAACATAAGTTATAAACAAATGATTAATAGAATTGCAGACACAAACCTAAATCATTATTCTACAATGGTTTTGTTATTAGGAAATAGTACTGGTATTACCAGAAAGGACATAGTGGATGGTGTGAACACCTTATTAAAGTTAAATGTAGGAAAGCTGATATTGTGTGCATTACCTTATTCTGACACTTTATCAGATGATGATAAGAATTATATTTTTAGGTTAATTAATACTATTCATAGACTCACATGTTGTCATAGTGACAAATTATTGTAATTTGACGCTAATAAGTTTGTTAGTGGTTTAGTGGTGGTGTGAACACCTTATTAAAGTTAAATGTAGGAAAGCTGATATTAAGTTTGATAGATATAATAAGTTTGTTAGTGGTTTTAAGCTGACTCAGAAAACTTTATCTCTGTCTGGGAAATGTAGACTTATGATTGCTATGTTGATAGCATACAATATTAATGAGGTTATAGCTAATATAACAAATTGTAGTATTAGTGACGACTCTATGTTGTCTAGTTAAACTAACAACATAGTGATTAATTATAATTCATTATGTTGTACGAAGGAGGATCCACCTATAATACCAACATCCTTGGAGGCCACTACCAGTCAGATAGGGTATTCTCTTCCTGCTGGCACTCATACACGCATTCTAAACTCTTCAGCTGTAGTTGTGGAGGTCACTCCGGATAATTATTATTTAAACTAGACAGTAAGACAACAGAAGTTACCTCTTCAAATAACCAATTATTATTGTTAGAGAATAATAAAATGGTATCTTCTGGCAATTTAACTCATAAAAAAAACCAAGGGGAGGGCTGAACATAAACTTTAAAATTATTTAATCAAAATATCCAAGGTTGCTCTTCCAAATTACTGGAAATAGAATCGTTTTTAGAAAATACCAAGTATGATGTCATTTGTTTAACAGAACATTGGTTCAAAGATCATCAAGTGATGTCAACTAATTATGAAAATGATTGTGTAGTTAGCCATTTTAGCCGAAAACGTATGATGCATGGCGGATCATTAATATTAATTAAAAATTATATTAAATCAAAAGAAAGGAAAGACATCATGGGACTGTCTATTGAACACTCCATTGAATTGTCCTGTGTTGAGCTTGATAAGCATGTTATATTATGCGTATACAGACCTCCAAGTTACCAGAATTTATCTGTGTTTGATTCTGTAAAAGATGTATTAAAAAAACTTATAATAGTAAGTCAATAATTATATGTGGTGATTTTAGTATTAACTTATTAGAAAATAACTCGAATACTCTCAGATTATTAAGTCTTTTTAGGTCATTCGATTTGTCAAATGTTTTTATTAAACCACCCCGAGTGACAGCTTATTCTGCCACTTGTATAGATAATATTTTTTTGTAATTGTGATTACTTACACAAACAAATTGTAAATAAGTTGCCATCTGATCACAGTGGACAAACAATAACATTTTGCTCCTATACTCGTACTAGCTTTCGCCCGCGGCTTCGCCCGCGTGGATGTCGAAAAAAAAGCAGCTTCTCTATCAGCAGCATTCCCCCTAAACATTATACCATATCTTAGTTGGAACCAACGTAAGCGTGGTAAGCAGATAGGAGTGCAGTTTGATTTACAACTTTACGGAGGATATAATAGCATATAAATACAAACTTCGTTTTGTACATACTTGTTCAATATACCTAAGTGTCCTCCTCCATTTCATGTCTAAGTCTATTTGTAAGTAATTGATGTACCAACTTTTGAGTTATTCAAGGTACGCAGTAAAATTCTCCCGAAAACTATGTACCCCTTTTTCCGATACTCGAAAACTCAATATGAGGTCTGAGTTTCGAGTTAATCGGATCGCACGTTAAGATTCTTTAAATACAAACCATAACACTTCCTAAAATCCTTTTGAGGGGTAGTTTTGAAAAACGCAAAAGTTATGACAAACATTGTTATTTAAGTAATGACTGCCTCGGTTAGTCTAGTGGTCACAGGCGCGACTGCTGAGAATGAGGGGTGGGTTTGATTAACAGGTCGGGCAAAGTGTTATTGGATTTTCCATTATGAATTTCTTAGTAGCAGCCCGAAGTCTGCATTTATGCCCGGTTGATGGCAACAGGCTCGTCCCCTATTACATGGGACTTAAACAAAACTGTCGAAATGTGGGTGTACTAAAGATACACCTCTACCTAACCCTTTGGGGATTGCAGGGTTGTTGTTATGTAAATAAGTACTCGGGCCAAATTTCAAGTTTATATATCAAAAGAAATAAGATTCTGTTCACACAAACTATATCGCCCCTTTTTACGCACTCAAAGGGGTAAATTGTTGAAACATCGTTTTTGACGTTTCTATTATATTGGATTTATAGGTCATTTATACCAATTTTCAAGTTAATCAAGCCACACAGTAGAATCCTCCCTTGTAAATTGACTATCCCTTTTCACCCCATTTAAAGGGGCAGATTTAATAAAAAATCGGATAAAAGTTATTCTTTACTTTTTGTTTTCAGTATAAATCCTGAGTTTCAAGTTAATCGAACCGCGCGTTAAAATTATTCGATAAAAGTTTTGATATCCCCCAATCCCCCTTTAGGGGTTAGTTTAAAAAAACATAAAATGACAAACTTTATATTTTACTTAGGTTAGTATTAGCGAAGGAGGAGGCAGAACGCGTGAGGGAGAGGCAAGGTTCAAAAAAGGGTTCGCGCCCTCGCGCTCCTAGTCACCGCAGGAGACGCCCCGGGCGTCGGGAGTAGCAAGCCGTCTTCCGGCCACCGTAGGTGCGGGCTTGCGTACGGTGAGCGATGGGTAGCTCGCCATCCGATAAGGACCAGGCCCGGTTCGACAGCGCGTTGTGTTCCACGCGCGCCTCAAAGAGATGTCAGCACCAACTGACGGGGTCCGTTAGGGCCTGCCAGGGTTGTGATGTTTGACCGAAAGGGATATCATGGCCCTGGCACACAGGCAACGAAAGGAACACGGGTGGGTTTTAGTCAGTAAAAGTCTGACACTCCCGCTCCGTCCAGAGCGGGAGAAGTTATTTGATAATTTCCCCCGCAAAAAAAAAGGGGTCAATTTTCGAAAAACTGATAAATTCTTTTATTTATTTTGGTTTACAGTATAAATACTGAGTTTCGAGTTAATCGGAGCGCGCGTTAAAATTCTTCCATACAAACATTGTCATCCGCAAATCCCCTATTAAGGAGTAGTTTAAAAAAAAAACTAAAATGTCACACTTTATAATTTACTTAGGTTAGTATTCGTGCCAAGTTTCAGGTTTATTAACTCAAGGAATAAGATTTATACCCCTTGTTCACCCCTTAAAGGTTGAATTTCGAAAAAACCCTTCTTAGCGGATGCCTATAGTTTCCAACAATAAGCCGAAATATTAGTGATTTTAACTTAAAAAGAAATTTTACCCCTTATGGGTTCAAATTATAACAACACCGTTGCGTTAGCTTCCAACCATAAGCCTAGATAATAAATTTAGTGATTTTACTTCGAAAATTAAGGACTTTCCATACACAACATCATCCCTCTTTTTAACCCTTCGGGGGTAGAATTATCAAAAACGCTGAGACATGTATCAATTAATTTTCAATCGTCAGCCTAAACACAAAATTTGAATATTCTAACTTCAAAACTGACGGACTTTCATATAAACTTCCATCCCCTATTTCACCCTCTTAGGGGTAGAATTTCGAAAAACCCTTTCTTAGTGGATACCTACTCTTCACAAAGAACACACCCTGCAAATTTCATGTCTCTAGGACCAGCGGTTTAGGCTGTGCGTTGATATATCAGTCAGTCAGTCAGGACTTTGAATTTTATATATATAGATATGCCTTTACAAAAAAATCAAATAAGGTTTAGGCCGATTACAAGTAAAAATTTTGAGAAATTAAATAATTCTTTGGCCAGTAAATTATGTGTTCAGAGTTTTAATAATATTTGTGACCCAAATGAGTTCTACGCCGAGTTCTGTTCACTATTAAACACGCAATTTAATGACACTTTTCCACTGAAGACTAAAAGTATTTACTCAAAGTTCGTATTTAGTGATTGGGCGATTCCAGGTATTTGTAAAAGCAGGGAAAATCTTTTTGAACTTTATGACCTAAAGCAACATATGAATAATACAAGCTTTCATCAATATGTTGCAAAATATTCAAAACTTTTAAAAGTGTGTGCAAAATAGCTTAAGCTCTTTATATTAGCAATAAAATAAAATCAGCTTATGATAAAATAAAAACTACCTGGCAAATAATAAATAATGAAACAGGTAAAAAAACCAGCGTAATACTGAATTTAATTTAGAGACTGCATATGGGCCCATCACTTCAGAGGTAAAAATAGCTCAGGAATTTGAAAACTTTTTTTGCTAATATTCCCCTTAAAACTACTGAAACTTTAAGTTCCTCACCCGCGCTTTCTGCTGCCTTACTTAGAAAGAATGTATGCCCTTTGGAGTTTAGGTTTCAGAATACAAAAACAAAACCCCAGGCTGTTATAAAACGCTGCCGCGAGAAATCGCGGCACAGCGGACGGAGCTCCGGCGGGATCTCATGGCGGCATGGAGAGTGCGATTGTCGCAACCCAGCGCAGGGCACGCCACAATTGTGGCGATAAGTCCCCTCTTTGAGGAGTGGCTAGAGAGGCGCCACGGCGTCCTCACCTTCCGCCTGACGCAGGTCCTCACCGGACACGGTTGTTTCGGGAGGTTCCTGTTCAGGATAAAGCGGAAGGAAACGCCCCGGTGTCACCACTGTGTGGATCGCCCGGAGGATACGGTGGAGCATACGGTGGAGGTCTGCCCGGCTTGGGTGGAGCACCGCCGTGTCTTCACGGAGGCGATCGGCGGCAGCGATCTCTCGCGTCCGGCCCTGGTTCAGGCCATGGTTCGGAGCGAGAGTGCATGGGAGGCCGTCACCTCCTTCTGCGAAGCAGTAATGCTCGCGAAGGAGGAGGCGGAACGCGTGAGGGTAAGGCAGGGTTCGCGCCCTCACGCACTTAGCCGCCGCAGGAGACGCCCCGGGCGTCGGGAGTCACAAGCTGATTTCCGGCCACCGTAGGCGCGGGCCTGCGGACGGTGAGCGATGGGTAGCTCGCCGTCCGATAAGGACCAGGCCCGGGTCGACGGCGCGTTGTGTTTCACGCGCGCCTCAAAGAGATGTCAGCACCAACTGACGGGGTCCGTTAGGTCCAATGCCTGCCGGGGTTGCGAGTTTGTCCGAAAGGGATATCGTGGCCCCGGCACACAGGCAACGAAAGGAACACGGGTAGGTTTTAGTCAGTAAAAGTCTGACACGCCTTCCCGCTCAGCCCAAAGCGGGAGAAGTTATTTGATAATTTCCCACAAAAAAAAAAAAAAGGCTGTTATAAAAACTTTTAAAGATCTTAAAATGAAATCAACAGAAGATCTCTGGGGCATATCTGTAAAAGTCTGTAGATCTATCATCGAAACCACTGCGCCTTATTAAGCTTTCATATTTAACACCAGTGTGGACCAAGGAGTCTTTCCGGATCTCATGAAACACAGTAAAGTAGTTCCTTTGTTCAAATCCGGAGATAGTAAAGAACCCAACAATATTATAGGCCCATGGTAATTCTGCCAGTTCTCAGTAAGGTGTTTGAAAAGTTGATGCTCAATCAAATGTTACGTCACTTCAATAAAAAATCCATCTTTCATGAACAACAGTACGGTTTCACTAAAGGTCGTTGTACCACTGACGCTGGTGTGACCCTAATAAAGAACATTTTTAACGCCTGGGAGGAAGCACAAGATGCCATTGGAATCTTTTGTGACCTCTCTAAGGCTTTCGATTGCGTTAACCATGAGACATTTCTGCTGAAACTAGATCACTATGGGATTAGGAATACAGCTCTTGATTTACTTAGATCATACCTGAAAGATAGAAAGGTTAAAGATCAAGTAAACGGCGTGAACTCATTGGGGTCTGAAATGGCAATGGGCGTTCCTCAAGGTTCGATATTGGGTCCATTCCTCTTTTTAGTTTACATTAACGATTTACCCCAATTACTTCAAAATCAACCGAAGATGGTGTTATTTGCAGATGACACGTCATTGATCTTTAAAATAGACCGACGGTCACAAAACCTTGACGACGTGAATAATTCTATTCTTCAGGTCCAAGATTGGTTTACGGTAAATAATTTGGTTCTAAATGAAAAAAAAATGCATTAGATAAACTACCTAATGTTAGAAGTAACGAATGTGATATCATATTGAATGGAGAAAAACTGGAATGTACTCGTATTAATCAAACGGTTTTCCTAGGAATCACTCTAGACGAGAAACTACCATGGGGAGCACATATAACATCTCTTGCGGGGCGGTTAAGCTCGGCCGCTTTTGCTGTTAGGAAGATAAGACAGTTAACAGATGTAGAAACCGCGCGTTTGGTCTATTTTAGCTACTTCCACAGCATTATGTCGTACGGTATTTTACTGTGGGGTCGGGCTGCTGACATTGAATCCATCTTTATTTTGCAAAAGAGAGCTGTCAGAGCCATTTATATTCTACGTCGTCGAGAATCTCTTGGGAAACTCTTTAAAAGGGTTAATATTATGACGGTACCTTGCCAATTCATTTATGAAAATATTATGTATGTAAGAAAAAACCTACATCATTTCAATAAAATAAGTGATAGACATCATTTCAATACTAGAAATAAAGATAAAATAGATCAGCCATGTTTTAGATTATCTAAAGTACATACATCTTGTATGGGGTACTGTGTTAAATGTTATAACAAAATACCTAGTGATATATTGTAATTAAATTAAAGAAAATTTAAAACTCATACTAAAAGTACACTTTGTAAACAAGCTTATTACAAATTAGAGGATTATATCCAAGATAAGAACGCTGGTCCAGCTCCATAGGACAATCTAGAGTCTAGACAAAATCTAACTGATTGCTATTTTAACTGTATAATTAATAATCAAACGAACTTACCAAGTGAAGTTCGATGATAATTATGTGAACAGCTTCATTCGAAGCGATTTATTGTTTACGTATTGTAGCAGCGCCTCCATGTTCCAGCCTTGCACGGATTTTAAGAGGTAAGTAAAAGTTTTTTTTTTTTTTTTTTTCACTGGCAACTCTGTCCGTTTTACCCCTACTTTGCTCCCACTACACTGTTTCTCTCTAACGGTCGGCAGCCATTTTGATATCATTTTGTTGAAAGCTAATAAATATTTCACATTTTTATTTATCTAGGTAGGTAACTTTTCTAGGGAGGGTATAAATCGCTTCAAATGAAGCTGTTCACATAATTATCATCGAACTTCACTTGGTAAGTTCGTTTGATTATTAATTATGTTTCACAGCTTCATTCGAAGCGATTTATTGTTTACGTATTGTAGATGTTCAGAGACAAAAATGTGAAATTAAACATAACAGGTGAGTAATCACAAGTGTATTTTATTATAAGTTTATAACTAGCTATCATTTGATTTAAATTCTTAATCTAATAAAAGGTTTTTGTTACAGATTATGACCACCAGCAAGTACCGTAGTGGCAAAGAGATGAGGATCAGTTACAACCTGCCTATTATAATGTTTTTCGAAGACAGAAGATGATGCACTACATCCGGCAGTCTTTCTAATAAGGTCAATATTGACTCCAAGTCTTTTGGCTGAGGATGTGGCTGCGTGACGAGTGCTGTGTGCACTAAATATGGACGTATCTATACCGCTATTGTAAAGTGTATCTATTATCCAGTGACTAAGTGTTTGTGATGAAACTTTTGAGTGTGGTTTTTTGTAGCTTACAATTAAATAATCATTTTTACGAAGCGGTTGAGTCTTATTTATATAAACCTCTAGGCATTTAGCGGGACAGATCTGAGGACGAGCGTCGAAAAAAGGTAATCTTATAACTGGTTGTGAAGAGTTTGGTTTGGAAGTTTTTATCAAATCAGGTATTGTTATAATTATGTCAATATTAGAATTCACTTGAACGTTGCCTAATTTTATTAATGAAAATGTTTGAACGCGATGCGCAGTCACCAAAGCCAATAGAGTTACAGTCTTTTTGGAAAGAGTTTCCAAATCAAGGTCTGTGTTAGGCCATTTTTGTGTTAAGTAATTTAGAACTGTGGTTGGATCCCACGTCAAATTATATTTTGGATTACTAGGTCTTAATCTGTAAACTCCTTTCATAAATCGCTTAATTCTATCGTCGTTTGCCGCATTACTTAACAACAAGGATAATGCGGATTTATATGAATTGATAGTACCGTATTTTGCCCCTTTGGTCAAACATTGTGGTAAGAAAATGAATGACTATAGGAACTGAAACTGAGGAATAATCATACCCATGTTTATTACAATAATTTAACCATGATTTTATACAAACATTATATTGTTTATATGTGGAATCAGATAATGAAGATAACATAATTTCAATGGATTGATTAGATAAATGTCTTTTTAATAATGTTTGCCTGCCAAAGCTTCGCGGTAACCAATTTCAGGGTGCGGTGCAGATTGTGAGGCATTCTGAAAGGAGAAGTTAACAAATGTACGTTTGGTTCGAAATATATTGGTTTGGAACAAATTAACTTTTGGAAAACAGGGAACCAGGGTTGTGTTGGCCAATATGCCACTACAATAACAATAAATAACAATATGTTACTACTATGCCATTTGCTTTATCCTTAATTATTTTTTGCATTGTTTTTGTGATAAGTGAGAACGGTGGAAATGCGTAATAGTTTATTTTTCCATGGAATGGTGAAAGCATCGATTGCGTAAGCGTCAGGGTCGTTTTTCCAAGTTATGTACCTGGGACACTTAGCATTACACCTACTCGCGAAAAGGTCTATTTCAGGGTATCCAAAATAATGTGCTATTTGGCTGAATGTATCATCATTGAGTTCCCATTCAGTGTCCTGAAATTTCATACGCGATAATTGATCTGCTTCATAATTGTCTTTAGTGTTTATGTAAGACGCGAAAATCGTTATTCTACGCCTTTCGCACCACTGCCATATTTCTTTAGTGATATTATGCAAGTGTTCAAACTGTATGCTGCCTATGCGATTTATACAAGATATGGCAGTTACATTATCAATTCGTTATAGTATTTTTAAATTATACGATTCGTGGGCAAAACATTTAAGTGCAAGAAAAGCTGCCTTTAACTCTAACTCGTTAATATGTACGGTTCTTTCATTATCTTTCCAATAGCCAAAACATTTATCTGTGCTGCAATAAGCTCCCCAACCCGTACATGACGCGTCGGAAAAGATTTCTAAATCATATTGGTCGCAAGTTAAAGAAAATAAACCATGATCAATATGATCTAACCACCACAACATATCACTATGTAAGCTGTTGAGCAGTCGAACTAACTGTTCGTAGCTAAGATTGGTAAGTAAACAGGAATATTTAAATTGTTCAAAAACTTTAGTGTAAAGCCATGCATACTGAATTGCTGGACAAGCTGAAATTAATAAACCTATAAACCGAGCAAATTCACGAAGTTTACATTTACGCTTTTTCAAGAAGCTAGAAATGTATTCTTTTATTTTTGACTTTTTTGCACAAGGTAATTTTAATAACATATTTTTCGGTTGAATTCGAAACCTAAAAACTTGCATAGTGTTTGAGGTTCTAAGCAGCTTTTTTCTGTATTTATTATGAAACATAAGGTTTTAAGTAATTTTATTGTTAAGTCAACGTTATTTTGACATTCAAGAAAAGTTGTTCAAATACAAAAGATATCATCGATATACACAACTGATATCATGCCATGGGTTCTTAGATATTCCATAACTGGCTTTAATAATTTCGTAAAAACGTATGGAGCAGTGCATAAGCCAAACGGTAGACAGTTAAATTCATAAAGGGTATTATTATATTTAAAACGGAGGTATTTTCGGTGAGATTTATGTACAGAAATTAAAAAGTAAGCATCTTTTATATCTATTGATGCCATATAACAGTTTTTTCTTATAAGCTTTGATGCTGTACGATAATCCTCCATCTTGAAATGTTTGGTATCTACGAATTTATTTAAACATTTACCCCCTTATTACAAAACAAGGTTTATCTTCAGACCCAGGTTTAAAACATGGAGCCATTATTGAATTTCGAACTTTATTCCGACTATGGTAAGGTTCCTAAACACAAAACTGACAACTTAGTACCGAACTAAGTTTTCAGTTTTGTCTATACAACGGTATTTTAATCACTGCTACGTTCTTATTACAAAAACTGGCTCCATGGTTTATGCTATGTCAAAATATAAATCTTGTTTTGTAATAAGGCGGTTAAGGTTCAGTATGAATCTCTTGTCGCCGTTTGGTTTTGGCACTAAAAACACACTCGATATAAATTCTCCTTTAACAGAATGACAATGAGATATTACATTATTATCTAGTAGGTTTTTAATCGATTGATCAAAATCTTGGGTTTCTTGAATATTCTTAGGAAAAACATTAGGAGAATCAGTACGATATGGCAAACATTTAAAGGGTATTTGGTACCCGTTTATCCAGGATAGAATCGTTTTGTCAGTAGTGATAACTGACCACTTTTTGAAAAAATACTGGAGCCTGCCAGCGGTTAGTACCTGATCAGTTACTTTCGATGCGGTGGCCTCGTCGGGGACGAGAAGCGGCGCGAACTGCCGCTGGTTTGCGGTGGTGATGGCGGCCGATCGCGCAGGGCGAGCAGCTCGCCTCGTATTGTTCGGCTTGTTGTCCGTCTTGCGGTGCTGAGGGTTGTAGTTTAAATGACCCTTATTTGTACCTTTTGGAATACCTTTAGGCTTGTTATATTTTGGCCTTAGGGCGTGTTTCAAGGCATCTCCTGATTGCTGTATTGTCTTGGCGGCTTTAACCTTGTCGGTAATATTTTCCCCAAATAAGAAACTGCCCCTTTTTGTTTCAAGCAAGGCGTCCTTTAAATTTATATTAATAGATGAAATGACAAAGTTATGTCTTGTTTTAGTCTCCCAAAAATGACTGTCGCATAATATACGACAAGCGTCACTTCAAAAGTTTTTGTTTAGACGTTTCATTTGAAATAATCATGTCAGTAGCGGATGCTAAGGCTGAAAGTGCTATACCAAGCTGATTTTGCTTGTACATGAGGGCCGAATCTCTTTTTACTAGAGTATCCTGCAGAGCTGCCTTTACTTCCGGGTTGAGAGCTGGCGCTAGCAGTAGGTCACAGTTGTTAGGGACGAAATAACTTTTTAAAAGTTTTTCCTTTATATCCTTAGCCAAGCCCTTGGTAAGGATGTCTTGCCAACGGATAGCAATGTCCTTATGAACAGACGGACCCATGGTTATGTCTGTCTTTGGAGCATCGCCGAGTAACTGCAGGGTGTCTTCATCCAAGTCCTGGTCTTCCATCACTTCTGGTTGTGCTTCTGCTGAGGTGCCGGGTGTAGGCGACAGAGGCACGGTTTACAGCGGTGGTGGAGCTGGTGGTGGCGAAGCAGGGCACGGAGAACAAGCACGTGGCGAGGCATGTGGCGAGGCATGTGGCGAGGCACGTGGCGAGACACGAAGCGGTGAGGCAGGAAACGGTGAGGCTTCCTCCATTTGTGATATACCATCTAGTTGATGGTGTGGAAAATCTGCGAAAAACGTTTCTTTTTAGAATACGTTCGGTAATAAATGCAATACTTATCACTTTTTAACGTAACAGAGGAAACCCAAGCTTGGTAGCTTAGCATCACTTATGTAAGTATTATATTAATGATTATATGACAGTATCAGCCCCAGTATGGCAGTACGCATCACTTTAAAAAATGACAGAGGAGACCCAAACTCGGTAACCTCGCATCATTGATAATAGTTTTATAATTGTGTAACTTACGGAAGAACTGATCGGCGATTTGTCGTCGCCTGCAATTTATTTTGCAATTTTATTATTTTCCGCCGTATTTCTTCTTCACTTCTTTCCGTCTTCCTTTTTCCCATTTTGAGGAGCTGAGTCTATTTGTAGGAGCGGAGATGTGCGAAGGCTTGAGCACGGAAACGCGGAATGATATCAAAATGGCTGCCGACCGTTAGAGAGAAACAGTGTAGTGGGAGCAAAGTAGGGGTAAAACGGACGTAGTGTTGCCAGTAAAAAAAAAAAAACTTTTGCTTACCACTTAAAATCCGTGCAAGGCTGGTATATGGAGGCGCTGCTACAATATGTAAACAATAAATCGCTTCGAATGAAGCTGTGAAACATAATTTATTATTTTTATGACATCTATTTTACATTCTGTGATTACCTTAAACTCACACACTGATTTTTTTTTTAGGAAATCGTTTTTTTTTACAATGTTTGTAAATATGTGAGCACCATGTATCTATCACATAATTTATTTATCTGTCATTGTTTCATTATTAATTATTTTTACCCATTGTGGTATAGTAATTTTATTCTAGGTGCGTCTTCACATATAATAATATAATTGATGGACCTATACAAAATATTGTAAAACATTTTAAAAGAGTAACGGTGGAGTTTCTTGCCCATTCTTCTCCATACGAAGCACCTTTTGGAAGGGGCGACTAGAATCAATTCTATTTTATTTGTAAATTTTGACGTTCAAAAATGCCATTTATGTGCCTATTTGAAATAAATAATTTGACTTTATTTTAAAACTGTTTGGACATTATATTTAAAACTGTTAGGCACTATAAATTTTGAATTGCTTGGAATTTTAATTAATAATTCATGGTTCTTATAATGTTTATGTAAATTGCATGTATATTCAACACGATGTAAATTGTTCACGAATAAATGAAATGAAAAATGAATTAAATTCCCTCTCGGGCACTTCACCCGGGTGACTTCACCATATATGCGACGAGCATAAATTGCTTAGCAACCTTTTTAAAGTGTCTAATAGAATCGCAACAGTGAAATACTTATTATTAAGTAGTTCCAGTTGCCATCTGTGGTCTTCATCAACAGTTTCACTTCACCAAATGGTGCTTACCGAGTACAAAAGCATGAGTTACTATAAAAAATACTGAAATCGGTATAGGTGTGCCTATAAAATTTGAGGATCGCCCTCGATTTTCATGGGATCCTCTCATCAGATTCTAACTTGGTGACAATGAATGGGACCACTTCGGGAGCATAACCTTGCAATAATTTTCAAATTCAAAAATTCAAATTCAAATCTTTATTGCTTATCACATGTGTGTACAAGATCTTAAAAATAATTATATAGTTCACATGGACCCTGTCGGGCACAACAATTTTACACAATAATACACAATATGAAAGTAGCATGCTTTAAAATCATTAAGTAAATGGAAATAAATTTGTACGTGCGTCATAATAAAATAATAGGTTTTATTTATTTGGCTAACATTTAAAACTTAATCAATTCAAATAAATATATAATATCACATTGTAGTAATATACGTCATTACAAATTGTAGAATTAAAAAATCAATTAAATTATACCATTATCAATTCAATTACCTGATTTGAATATAATACAACATATACACATAACAATAATTGGCATCATTCAAAATTCAATAAAAATAAGAAAATAAATAATATTAAAATCAAATAATAATTTTCAAAATCGGTCCACAATACGAAGAAATTGGTGAACAAAAATACAGTCGAACATATAACCTCTTCCTTTTTGGAAGTCGGTTAAAAATACAACACGGCATTATTCTGAAATTATCTCGACGCTTCGTGCTGAACTGTGAACTGTACTGTGTACTGACCCGAGATTTTTTTTTTATGGCTGTCTCGATTTTGCCTTGAGAGGCCGTGGCTACTTAACTGAGCTAACTCGAGATTGTATTAGCTTTTGAATTTGTATTTGCTTTGTTGGCCGCACTCTCGGTGTTCCGCGCGGTCTATCTGCTTCTTTCTATAATCTGAGGCACTATCGAGCACTTTAGTTTCGTGGATTCCAGTGTACCTACCTACGTGCCGTCATTCTCAAAATCAGAACTCATTGTGATATGAGTTACGTTGATGTTAATAAAACTCAAATCAGTTGGAACTTGGGAGTTGGATGTTATTAAAACTCCTATTATATATTTCTGAGTAAACTATGACTCATTACTTGCTTATAATTATGGTTCATTATTTTAAAGGTAAAGTTAATAAAATGTAAGCTTCTAATAGGGGTGCGCCAAAGTTCACCTAAATTTTCAACTCCGATAATTGGAAATCCGAAAATGTTCTTCCTAACATTTTTTATCCTAACAATCACAATTCCTAACTACTCTGTCTCTAATGTTCATAATTCCGAAGCATTTAACTTCATAATGTCAGTAGCAATAAACATCTAATAGACTTTTATTTGTTTTCCTATATTTTCTCAGCATAACAATCTTTTACAATATTATTCAAAGTCATATTTTAATTTTATTTATAGCGGTGTGTACCTGCAAAGATATCCATAGGTTAGGTTAGGTTAGAACTGTGACCAACTACGCGCGAGCCGAGCGAGCGAAGCGAGCGGTGCCGCGGCAGCGGCCGGCGAGCGCTACCTCGAAATTGGTCGCGAAATTTTTATAAGTATTTTTTTATAGTGCCCCCAAGACGACATTCTGACCTGAATTTCATTCATTTAAGACAAAAATCTGTGAAACGACCTTAAATCATTCTAAACAGTTGGTTTTTTAGACATAATTATCTCATGTATAGTTATAGTTTTAGGGATAAAAGCGTTATGATAAAAAACAGTAGGAGTTTAAATATATTTACATTAATGATATTATTAATTACAATTTTCGGAAACATGAGTGTTATGAACATCGCCGGTAGCACTACAAATAGTATGAATGAAAACTTTAGGATGAAAAATTTTAGGAAGAGTGATCATTCGGATTACAAATCGTTAGGAAGAACAATTTCGGGTAAAGAACTTTAGTTGAGCCAATATGGACCCTTCTAATAGTGCACTGTGGGACATGAGGACATCTATCAAGGGTTAATTCTTAGAATCGGTCTTCCTTACGAAGTTATAACTATAAGCGCTACCGCATTGCTTAATGTAAGTATGTAGGTAAATGCCTATCAGCGACCTTGAAATATGACAATACTGAATAATTTTGCAAGCTATACATATTTTGTTGCAGTTTGCGTGCACTGAACCGATTTAAGACTTTAGAAAACTTTACACGAGTCTTCGAAAATTTCTTGCGAGCAGTTGGTAAATTCTCCAAATTGTTTGTGCCAAGCTGTACAATTTTATGTTAAAAGCTCTACTTTGCCCTTCGATTTCTTATGACTTCATGATTCATACAATTCTCTAAGTCATTAAAAGTCACTTTCGGCTTACATAAAAGCTTCGTATAAAATTCAAGCCTATTGAATTGCAAGCCTATTGAATTGCATTATTTATCTGCTGCCAATAAAGTGTTCAAACATTTATATAGCTCTTTACAAATAATAGCATGCATTGAAAGTATTTTTTAATGGCATTGATGATCATCAGATATTTTGCCCACTTTGTATTCCAAATGATTCTATGAATTATATACCTATTTTGTTTAGAAGCAAATGACTTAGGAAATGGAATCACTTAGTTTCATTCAGTACATTTTACCGCATTTACTTGGTGAAAATTAAAGTTGCTGGGGTGACCATTAATTTAGATTTCCGGATAACTTAGTATCGGTCAAAATACTTATTGGCGGTTTTTATTTCTTGGAATTATTAGTCACTTCAAATGTTGTAGTTTATCGAGCTGCTATTATTGTAAACGATTGATGGATCACCACACCACTCAGCTCACGCGGCTCGAACGCCGACCCAACTTACGGGT
The DNA here is from genome assembly GCA_948098905.1 of Tiliacea aurago. Lineage (NCBI taxonomy): Eukaryota > Metazoa > Arthropoda > Insecta > Lepidoptera > Noctuidae > Tiliacea > Tiliacea aurago. Next base: position 28,729,507 of record OX402583.1, read on the forward strand.
GTGCGTAGAAATCCTACGAAATGTATGAAACAAGTAAGCGAGTGGCCTAATTTGTGCCTCTGGTAAATTATAGTAGCCAAACTATCTATAGCACACACTAGCTCTACCTACTTCGTGCCTCTGGTAAATTATAGTAGCCAAACTATCTATAGCACACACTAGCTCTACCTACTTCGTGCCTCTGGTAAATTATAGTAGCCAAACTATCTATAGCACACACTAGCTCTACCTACTTCGTGCCTCTGGTAAATTATAGTAGCCAAACTATCTATAGCACACACTAGCTCTACCTACTTCGTGCCTCTGGTAAATTATAGTAGCCAAACTATCTATAGCACACACTAGCTCTACCTACTTCGTGCCTCTGGTAAATTATAGTAGCCAAACTATCTATAGCACACACTAGCTCTACCTACTTCGTGCCTCTGGTAAATTATAGTAGCCAAACTATCTATAGCACACACTAGCTCTACCTACTTCGTGCCTCTGGTAAATTATAGTAGCCAAACTATCTATAGCACACACTAGCTCTACCTACTTCGTGCCTCTGGTAAATTATAGTAGCCAAACTATCTATAGCACACACTAGCTCTACCTACTTCGTGCCTCTGGTAAATTATAGTAGCCAAACTATCTATAGCACACACTAGCTCTACCTACTTCGTGCCTCTGGTAAATTATAGTAGCCAAACTATCTATAGCACACACTAGCTCTACCTACTTCGTGCCTCTGGTAAATTATAGTAGCCAAACTATCTATAGCACACACTAGCTCTACCTACTTCGTGCCTCTGGTAAATTATAGTAGCCAAACTATCTATAGCACACACTAGCTCTACCTACTTCGCATGTAAAACAAATTAAACAGAATAATCGTAAGGGGTCCATTACTTATTAGGGGGGGAAAAGATCATTTGCCATTGATCAATTGCCATTAATTTGTATTCTAGTAATATGGTCAATCTCTTCAATTGCATTCGGTAGACGATCAATTTACGCATAAATGTGTATCGATCCCGTAAAAATGGACAATTGCAATTGATCGTTTCGGGCATCCTTTAAACATAAAAGTCTTATACCAACAACATAGGTATTGAAAGTATCGACCCTTCGATCTTCAGCCAATGCCAAGGGAAGTGATGATTTGCAGTCAGATGCTAGCCTTCTCACGATTACCTGCAGTGGTGCGTCCGTGGCGGTCGATCCTGACATTGGCCGGCAGTCCGAAGGCCCGTCCACAGTGGGCCACCGACACGGTGCGCCCACCTAATGGTTTCCAATAAAAAGTTTAAATTTCGTTGTTCGTCTATCAGAATTCAGGATCCGATGGACAAATGAAGGTAATATATTTTTCAAATCATAATCTTTTAATTTCTTTAGAAACGTTTAAAACGATTCAAAATATTTCTTGGTGTTATAATCGTTTATTAATAGACTTACAGCTTAATACATTTTTGTTTAATGTCTTATGCGTGGCCTATAGCTGATAGAGTTTTCATTTAGTGATACAAAGCTCTGCTTTTATATGTTGCTACGTTTTATACCCAACATACATGCTTATTTATAAGCACCAACTATTCTATTGTTTAAAGAAACCTCGTGAAGTCCTTAGTAAGTATAACTTATGCGGAAGTTATACGAGTATCTACTGAACAAGAGCTTTTCCTCGTGTATCTTTGGGAAACCCAATTTAGAACTAGGCCGATTGGATGTTGTCTAAATCAATTGGGTTGTCTCCATCAATGTACTTTGATAATGCCCTTATTTTCGTCGTAATAGTGTGTTTAGTAAACCACACTATTACGACGTGTCTACTTGTCTAGGGGTGCATAAGAAAAGATTTTTCAAAATTCATCCTATAAAGGGTTGAAACGGGGGATGGAAGTTTATATGAAAGTCCGTCAGTTTTCAAGTTAGGATCTTCAAATTTTGTGTTTAAAATTAATTTACACGTGTCTCAACGTTTTTGATAATTCCACCGTCGAAGGGTTAAAAAGGGGAATGAAGTTGTATATGGAAAGTCCTTAGTTTTCGAAGTAAAGTCACAAAAATTATTATCTAGGCTTAAGGTTGTTGGAAGCCCTTAAGGGGTGAAAACGGGAATTAAATTTTGTTTTTAATTAAAATTCTTTATTTTTAGGGTTTCGTACCTCAAAAGGACAAAACGGAACCCTTATAGGATCACTTGGTTGTCCATCTGTCTGTCTGTCAAGACCCTTTTTCTCCGGAACGCGTGGAGGTATCAAGTTGAAATTAATATTAAATACATAGGTCAACGGTCCCTTGGAGCTCTAAAAAAATCAAATATGGCGATTTATGCGACATATTTTGTATCTACCTATAGGTACCCTATAGGGTTTGATTTATTTGCGAGTCCCCGTTGACCTAGAATTATGAACTTTGGCAAGAAGTATCTCATAGCGCAAGTAAAGGAAAAAGTCCGAAAATTGTTAATTTGTAGTTTTTACACATAAAAAAGAAGAATTTTTCAATCACCCCAGCCAGCCAGCAGTTATTGGCCTCAGGACATAAGACACATCTCTTGATGCATGTTTTGTGTGTTCGTGTAAGTAGTGTTCTAGGTGTGTGTGTACGGAGTGAAATTAAGGCGACGATAACAGACTCTTAATGATTTTATACTGAAGATCACCTCTAAACGAGTAGTGTTAATGATTTGAAAAAAAAAAAATATGTTAAATTAGAGCATTTTCTTAATAATTTAATATGTGAATATTTTAGATTATGTTTATGTTATGTCTAACCCGGATAAAAAACTAAGAATGGCGCAAAATATAAATATTTATCTGAAACCTTCACCGATTCAAAGAAAATTTAATTATTGATCTTTTAGTATACGCGTTTTATTAAAATACCTTTTGTTTTGTGTATAATAAATTAATAATGCGTCAAATTGGGGACAGCGCTCCTTGATGGGCAAATCCTATTACTGGCTGAACGTACGACGGGTTGCGTGAGCTCAGTACAGAACACGCAAGCTAACTACTCAAGGTCACTGGCATATATCTCCGTCTTAAACGTTGGATAAATTTGGATATTTCTTTTACTCACAAACGAAATACAATGTAGGTACTTATACGAATGGATGATTAGCGCGTCTATAGCGAGCGGTGGTTATGGGCGAACTGTCGGTTGCCGATCGCTGCACGTACTCTTGAATGATTGTGTTAGCGTTCCTACACTATTCCCTCCTTTTTTATTATTGGGGAAAAAACTAAAAATATAATTTCTTACACCATCATTTCATCATTTTAAAATCCAATAATGAAACGGCTAAATACATTCCTGATTAGCAGTGCTACAAGTTACAGTGAATTTGCTTATACATCATTTAGTTACAGTAAACACTGCTAGCCGTAATCGGATATCACCCAGGTGCGCCATTGCGTCACCTATTGCTCATTCTAAACAATCTTATTATATAGAAAGTTTTGTATTATCATGCTGTTATTACAAAAGGTATAAATAAGCAGTAACGTGTATTCTGCTATCCGTCTTGACTTATGGGTCAGAAAACCTGATCAACTATGCGAGTCTTATAAAGATATCTGCAGATTGTACTGCAAAAAACTCGCAATACAAAATAAATTACAAAAAAAAAACTTAATGCTAAATAACTCAATGCGAGTATCAACTCGTCTACGATGTACGATGATGCGATTACCTTTTAATGGTAACCGTCATAAAGTTCTTAAATACTATGATAATAATAAGGAAAATTAAGGGTAGTCACACAATTTTCCATCCCTTAGTCTTCAGTACTCGTCATGATGACGTCATGATGACGCCAATTAAAAAAAGTCACATGTTTTTCATCACTTACACTATTACACATATTTCGACCACTTGATTTGAATGGACGATGGTGTCTGGGCAAGTTATTAGCTACCTGGATCAATTTCCAAAACGGGCGTATTCGTGTGATCGCTCTGGTGCTTTTCAGATATTGATATTTAATGGTAATTGTGTATCTCATTAAAAATAATGATATTCAAATAGTACATTTTTACTATTGGCCTTCAATTTACACAAACAGTTATGGAAATATTTAAGTTCAAAAAATTTCACGACCAGAGCAATCATAATTGGTGCCAGAGCGATCATAAATGGTGAAATCAGTGAAACAAAAAAAATAATATTGATAAAATATTATTTATTTAGCCGTTTTCAGTGTACGTGTAACAAGATTATATGTCAAGGCATATTATCAGTCATACTTTATTTCGAGGCATGATTTCAATCTGCAACAATAGTTGCCATTCAATTTTAGGGAAGAAAGGGTTACAGTTGTGGTTAGCTAAATGCCAATATGATAATATCATCAAGGTAAAATACGTCAAAATCTGTTTATGGGTTTAGGTTACCCAAAGAAACCCAGGAAAGGTTATACATTAAAGGTTATATGCATAGTTCATCGTTTGTCATTGTTACAGTCCGGTACTACTACTTAAAATAGATTAATAACGTACAATTAATGCAAAATATCATCGCTCTGGTCTTTTTGGACAGAGCAATCACAGCCATAGCGATCAGAAAAAGTCACAAAATCATAAATATAGCCGAATTTAAAAGCAGTAGAAAGTTGTGATTACGTCTCATGAAAAAACATCATAACGATCACTTAATTCACATAACAAACACATTCACAAGTTTACTATTTAATTTAAATAACGTGCCATAGCAATCATAAAATTCGAGAACCATAAACTTACTTTCGTAATGTAGGAGCGCGGGAACGTGGCACACAGGTATCCTCCTCGGCGTTTAGACCACTACTAGCGTTGCCCCGCGGGAGGGGAATAGAGTGTAACTAGCTAATAACGCGTAACTAGGGATGAGCGCGATGTTTTACCTCAGCGCAGAGCGATGAGATAAAATTTTATTCACTAGGTCACGATTTTAAATACAAATTGTGGCAAAAGTATTTTAATATAACTAAAAATATTTTATTACTATGAAGATTAACTATTTATTATGTAATCTAAATAAGTTGTTTCATATGAATCTTCTCATTAAAAAGTTTAAGAATATTTTTTTTCATTCAATCGGGAGTTGGGTCAACCCAGAGCGATCAGGCTTAAGATTTTTTTTTAAATATTTAACATAAACTTATTTATAATACTAGCCTTGTTTCACGTTGATTTAATGTTTTGAAAACGTTTTTCGGTTTTAAAATGGGTTTATCTAGCCTGACACGACAAAAAATGCGTCTGGAGATCAACCCACCTATCTATCTTTATTATATAAATAAAAAGACAAGTCCTGACTGACTGACTTACTGATTGCTCATCAACGCCCAGCCCAAACCACTATACCTAGAAAGCTGAAATTTTGCACAGAGGTTTTCTTTATAATGTAGACAAGGAACGAAAAAGGATTTTTCGTAATTCAACCGCTAAGGGAGTTAAATAGGGGATGAAGCTTTGTATGAAAGTCCGTCAGTTTTGAAGTTAGGATCTTAACATTTTGTGTTTAGGCTGATAATTAAAAACTAATTTATATGTATTTCAGCGTTTTAGATAATTCCACCCCCGAAGGGTTAAAAAGGGGGATGAAGCTGCGCTGTTGCTTGAATTTTATTGTTACTTAGCCCTCTCCTAATTTTTGCTATGCCCGACAGGGTCCATATTGATCTTTTACTTTTTATACCATCTATTAATACATATGGAATGCAATAAAGTATTGAGAATTGAATTGAACTTATGTATGGAAAGTCCTTAAGTTTCGAAGTAGAAATCACTAAATTTATTATCTAGGCTTAGGGTTGGAAGCTAACGCAACGGTGTTGTTAGAATTTCAACCGTTGAGGGGTGAAAAGGTGGATGAAATTTGGTTTTTAATTAAAGATCTTTATTTTCTAGATTAAAATATTTTTTTATTTTAACCCAAAAGAGGGTGAAAAGGGTATCAAGGGGGTTTTGTATTGAATTTTTTCATTCGCTAAACTTAGTATATATATACAGTGTGAGTCTTCATAATGTGCACATATCGAAATGAGTGAAGCTAAGCTTATCTTTATCGACGGAAAATATATTAAAAAAAACAAAAAAACAATTCAATTTTTATAGCATTTTTTAATTTTTGTTCGTTGCTGTGACCCTGTGTAAACAAATCGGTATAACTTTTAAACTAAACGATCGATCACGATGAAACAAACTCAGTAATGACTGGAAATAACAGGGCGTCTTCATAAAATAAAAACTAAAGAAAAAACTCGCCCTCAATTGAGTATTATTAGGGTGATGTTATAACAAACATCTGATATTTTTTCATACATTTTTATAATAATTGTAAAATATCTCAATAAAAGACCCGTTTACCTACCTTTTTTATTACTTTAAATTATTTTCCATCGTATCAGCTTTGTAAAAATAAAAATACCATGTTTATAACTCAATCACAACGTTTCCTATCAACTGTTAAAGAAAGGCCTTGCACTCGGCTACGTACTTTACTTTAGCAGGTAGAGACATTTTTTTGTAAAAAAAAAATGTTTAATATTTTTTTTAATATATTTTCCGTCGATAAATTTAAGCTTAGTTTCACTCATTTCGATATGTGCACATTATGAAGAATCACACTGTATATATAAAAGGAAAATGTGACTAACTTTACTGGTCTATCAACCCACAGCTCAAACCGCTGAACAGATTAGGTTGAAATTTGGCATTTGGCCTTTACGACGTAGGCATCCGCTAAGAGGTTTTTGGAAATTCGACCTTTAAGGGGGTGAAGTTGTTTGTATGAAAAATCTTATTCCTTGAGTTAATAAACTTGAAACTTGACACGAATACAGTTTACCTAAGTAAATTATAAAGTTTGTCATTTTTAGTTTTTTCAAAGTCCCACTCCCCCGGGATGACACTGACAGTTCACTCCACGCTCACTTCACATAAAATGTAATACTTGGTCCATCCCTAGAATCAGGTGGGATGACACTGACAGTTCACTCCACGCTCACTTTACATAAAATGTAATACTTGGTCCATCCCTAGCATCAAGTGGGATGACCCTGACAGTTCACTCCACAATCATTTCACATAAAATGTAATACTTGGTCCATCCCTAGCATCAGGTGGGATGACCCTGACAGTTCACTCCACACTCACTTCACATAAAATGTAATATTTGGTCCATCCCTAGCATGAGGTGGGATGACACTGACAGTTCACCCCACGCTCACTTCACCTAAGTTTTCACGGTGAGATGGTTACAGAATAGCATTCATGATGATTCGTTTTGCCTTTCTTATCAAGATGTTCTCCCTTTGTACAAATCCTTTCCTTTCCTTTCCTTTGCGCTTTACTTCAAATGCCTGCACCGCCTGTTTTAGATAATAATGAATTAAACATCTGTTAGGAAAATACATTAGGTATGGAACAACATGGATATCGTATGATATGATTAAAAAGATAGGTAATGTAAGTAGATAACAGCTTAAAATCATACGATTTGATTTACCTAATGCGAAATGTTCGGTGTATTATTGTTAAAGTTTTTAGGGTTCCGTACCTCAAAAGGAAAAAACGGAACCCTTATAGGATCACTTCGTTGTCCGTCCGTCGGCCTGTCTATCTGTTTGTCTGTCAGTCTGCCAATACCCTTTTTCTCAAGAACGTGTGGAGGTATCAAGTTGAAATTAACAAATACGTAGGTCTATGGTTCCTTAGATAGATTTAGTAGTTTTCTTAGCGTCCGTATCCTGGCTACGTTTTGGAGACGTTTTCGGGGAAACCGAAGGTTTTGTCTGTGCAATTATGGACGAAGTTATCTTGACGAATAACTACCGGAGACATATTATGAAGGATGGGACGGTTGACGTGTGTCGGGCATGCCACCGTCCGGGTGCATCCATCAGACATATTATCTCTGGTTGTTTTCGTCTGGCTAACGGGGAGTACTTGCACAGGCATAACCAAGTAGCCAGGATTATTCACCAGCAACTTGCTTTGAAATATAAACTTGTGGATTCTGAGGTACCGTATTACAAGTATGTGCCCGACCCAGTTCTCGAAAAAGACCATGTCACGTTGTACTGGGATCGGTCTATCATCACTGACAGGACTATTATCGCCAATAAGCCTGATATAGTGGTGATAGATCGATTAGCGCGCCGCGCAATGATTATCGATGTTACCATTCCACATGACGAGAACCTCGTGAAAGCTGAGAAAGAGAAACAAATTAAATATCTCGACTTAGCTTAGATTGACGTGTAAAAGTGTTTGTACAAACCTACTTACAGAAATAAAAATCATTTGTCAATCGATTGTGGGATATTTCTTTACAACAACTTTTTATATACAACAAAGTCCGTGACTTCATGAGCTGCATCACTAGTAGTTTTATTACATCTAAACCCGTATTGAGAAGCTGAAAGTAGCTAGTTTTTCTCTAAGTAGTTTAGCAGCCTTTTATTCATAAGTTTTTTTTCCAAAATGGTTGACATAGTAGGTAAAATTGAAATTGGTCCATAATTATTAACATAGTCCCTGTCACCAGACTTAAATATAGGTAAGATGTATGAGATTATTTCAATGTGAGGGATAGCCAAGTCAAGGGAAGCATAATAAATTCGCTTTAAAGTTTTGCTTTGAAGGAAACGACTTATCAACGGAAATAATGACACTATAATGATCAGTAAGAGATGTTTCAGCTACCAAGCATGTTGCTGGAAATTTGGTTTTGAGTACGACGTAGTCAATGCAAGGTTTTGAGTGAGTAGGAATCTGGTGAGCTGGCAGCATGCCATGCGAAGCCATTAGATTTAAGTAGTTGTGTTTTCTTATGTCCAATGTGTTTTCGGAAATGTCAATATTTATGTCACCAGTTAAGATACAGTTATTGTATTTAGACGCAACAACAGAAAATTAAGTAAATTTTACAAAAACATATCAACATTCCTAACACTCGGTGAACGGTAAACAGCAAGTACCATAGTATGTTCTTCGAGTGTTATTAAAGACAATTAAAGTCCAAGACGGGTGGTTCCTTTACACATGCATTAATTACTTTTTTTTAATAAAAACGATTATCCCTTCATTTCGGGTTTTATTATTTGAAGTTGAATAATAATCATATCCATCCATTATTGGAGGATCATAAACACCACGCAACCAGCACTCCGTTAAAACTATTAAATCCCAGTCAACGCAGGACGTACCCAAAAGAGTAAGCATACCAGCCATGTTTTCGTTTTCCTTTTGTTAGTAACATTTTATTAATCTTTGAATTGCATTGCAAGCTATAGTTTTGTATAATTTAAAAGCATTTTTTTTCCATTTTTGTAAATGTTAGTACCATGGAGCCATTTATTAAGTTATGATGTATGTTGACTTAAAAAAGTTTGGCAGTTAAGAGTATGTCATGCTCACTTAAATGTCTCGCTGATGGTGGCGCGTGTGTTGGATCATTCGGTTGGTCGGATCCCTACAAAATGGTTGAGCTGGATGGTGCTGATCCACGCGTCATGTTCGTGAATCGGCGCCGTCAGTTGTGACTGGTCATCTCCTATCTGCCAGGGCTTATTTGTAATCTTTTATATTTTGTATTGTTTTTAAATAATTTATTTTTTTACATTGTTCTCACACATAGAAGCGACAAGAAGACCCACCCCAGGACCCTGGATTTTGTAATATCTTGATTTAAAAGAGTGTCCTTGGAGTTTCTTGCCTATTGTTCTCCATAGAGATCTACGTTTTGGAATGGGCAAATAGCTTCAACTTTCTGAATAACTGACCGACTCTTTGACAGTACAAAAGTGCCTGAAATAGGTTTAATTGAAATAAATGCTTTGAGTTTGAGTTGCAGTTTAGATAATCAAAACACATAGGGTACTTCCCGTTGACCTAGAATCATGAAATTTGGCAAGAAGCAAGGTCTTACAGCACAAGTAAAGGAAGAAGTCCGAAAATCTATAATTTGAAGTTTTATATTTTTTTTTTTTTTTTTAAGTACAAACTTATATTTCCAGTTGGCCGCCCGTGGCGTTTATTGTATCTATGGGAGAACATGTTTTTCAACTACAATGTTAAGTTTGTTTTTGAGATAAATTCATCCCAACTGCGGAACCCTTCATTGTGCGTAATCCGACCAGCACTTGGCCGGTTTTTTTAACAACCTTCTCTATTACATATTAGCACGTTTTAAGACTCGCAGATTTACTACGTTGAATGTCACAGGCGCACTGATGGCACTGCTCATTCTTTGGAAAACTTCCACAGAACCACTGACCAACCGCCTTGCTATTTCGTTGAACCGAAAATGAGTAGGTGGCCCAGGCGAGCTATCAGCCACGAAGCTAAAATGAGTAGGCGGAACAGGCGAGCTATCAGCCACAAAACTAAAATGAGTAGGCGGACCAGGCGAGCTATCAGCCACGAAGCTAAAATGAGTAGGCGGACCAGGCGAGCTATCAGCCACAAAGCTAAAATGAGTAAGCGGACCAAGCGAGCTATCAGCCACGAAGCTAAAATGAATAGGCGGACCAGGTGAGCTATCAGCCACAACGCTAAAATGAGTAGGCGGACCAGGCGAGCTATCAGCAATGAAGCTAAAATGAGTAGGCGGACCAGGCGAGCTATCAACCACAAAGCTAAAATGAGTAGGCGGACCAGGCGAGCTATCAGCCACGAAGCTAAAATAAGTAGGCGGACCAGGTGAGCTATCAGCCACAAAGTTAAAATGAGTAGGCGGACCAGGCGAGCTATCAGCAACGAAGCTAAAATGAGTAGGCGGACCAGGTGAGCTATCAGCCACAAAGCTAAAATGAGTAGGCGGACCAGGCGAGCTATCAGCAACGAAGCTGAAATGAGTAGGCGGACCAGGCGAGCTATCAGCAACAAAGCTAAAATGAGTAGGCGGACCAGGCGAGCTATCGCCACAAAGCTAAAATGAGTAGGCGGACCAGGCGAGCTATAAGTTACAAAGCTAAAATGAGTAGGCGGACCAGCGGACCAGGCGAGCTATCATGCCACGAAGCTAAAATTAGTAGGCGGACCAGGCGAGCTATCAGCCACGAAGCTAAAATGAGTAGGCGGACCAGGCGAGCTATCAGCCACGAAGCAAAAACTATGATGTTTTTAATAGCTTTTAAATGTGCCTAGCCTAGCCTTTAAGCTCCCTGTGCCTTAGTTTTTTTTCAAAGGTAGTGTCTGAAGCTATGACTTCGGAATTTGAGACTTGGGTTCGATTCTGATTCGCCCACACCCATCGGGGATAATGAACTGGATCAAAAGTGATTTCCAAATCTGCTTATTCCATTTTCTTTGGGAAATTATTATTTATTTTATGACGTGATAAAATATACTAAATTTTACTACTTGAACTCAAAACATGCCTACTTGAACTCAAAACCTCAATGCCACAGTTCTATTTATCGATTAATGACCATAGAAAAATGTAGGGACCTTGGATTCACACTTCATTTCGCGTAATGTCCCACGGTGCTGATGGCATTATTTATGCATATTTAAACACATTCCGACGGTATTTTTTTCTTTGACAACTTAAGTAAGGTTTCTCCGCTCTAGATACTGTATAAATTAATATAAGAGTTATAAAAGCAGCAATAATATTTACTCTTATTAAAACACGCGTCTGAGGAAGATGATTTGTAGAAGACAAAATAACTTTTCAAATTCTTGTTGCTGGACTAATTTCAACTGAGCTGGACATAAGAATTCGCATTCTTAGATTGGTTTTAGAATTTCCGGGGCATTCTAATAAGTCGAAATTCGCTAAGGAACATGTCTCACTCGGTAGGTTTGTGACTGCAAGTTTAGTCTTATTATTACAACGTACGTAAGTACCTATATCTGCCGAGCGTCGCCCTCAAATTGAGGATTTTATTCGGAGCACAGCACCGCAGTGCTTTTTAGGGTTCCGTAGTCAACAAGGAACTCTTATAATTATGTAGTTTCACCATCTCCATCTGTCAGCTTAGCTGCGAGACTGTTAGTACAAGAAAGCTGTACAAATTACAGCTTTCTTGTACTAACAGTCTCGCAGCTTTGTTTGACATTGGCAAAATAAAATCTAAAACATTTTTTTTAGGTTACCTCCCTTGCACGTAAAGTGGGGATGATATTTCTTTTTCTCGTCTACCCCTATGGTGTGGGGTACCGTTGGATAGGCCATTCAAAAATATTGCAAGTCAGTGAAAACAATTTGTCGATTCAGGGTTCCATTTACGTAATACTAGTCTTTAAAGAGCTATTTTTTGTTAGAGTCAAGTGTGAAAAAATTCATGACACTAGTTTAAACACCGTGGCATTTTAGTCGTCTTACAACGGCAGCCTACTTCATGTATCCAATGACTACTAATCATTCATAAAATATATTTTTTTATTAACATTTGAATAATTAAAAAAATATAATTATATATTTTATTTTATTTTACAGTTTTCGGAAAACTTACAGCTAAACACTTTTGCACGAATGAGAATAATTAAAATAAGGCCAATTAAAAGTTTTCACAGATAGAATAGAGCATAAAAAAAAAAATTGAGAAGGTAGACAGTGTTTTGAGTAGAAACAGTAGGTATTTAAAGATAAATATTAGTAAAAATGTTTTTCAAACAGCGTAAAAATTATTTAACGTGATCAAAAAAGAAATCACAAAGAGTCCATTTTAATTTTGAAATGCCTGTATTGAAAACATCGATGTTAACGTCCCGACAGACCGCATTATACGTATGACTCGCTCTGATGAAGTATGAATTTCGTCTGTAATTCGTACTTACCACAGGAGTATGCAACAGATAAGGCTTGCGCAGAAAAGCAGAAGGAACCCGCAGTACGATTTTGTTCAGCAATTCGGGAAGTTCGGTCGAACCGTTAGCAATTCTAAACAAAAACTTCTACGTTCAGAAAGAGTAAGTAGATGAAATCTTTTATAGCGTAGGAGATAAGTGGGAGAATAAGTTTTAGCCCGGAAGTGAATATACCTCAAAAACTTTCTTTGTATGCCTTCCGATCGATTGATGTATATGTTGTAATTGGGATTCCAGACTTGAGAGGCATACTCGAAATGACTGCGAACAAAAGTACAGTAGCTAATTTTAATGGTTTTGATACTCCTGAACTCAGACGAGACCCTCAAAATGAACCCTAGTGATTTTGATGCTTTATTAATGATATTATAGATCTACGTGTTGATCAAATAAATACGCCGTAGGATTGTTATTAGATATGACAAAAGCATATGATAAGGTGCAATTTGATATATTATTAAATAAACTATATAACATCGGTATCCGCGGAAAAAGTTATGAATGGTTCACATCTTATTTAAAAAACAGGGAACAAGTTGTAGAAATAGAACATTACAATCATAAATTAAAAGAAATACAATTAATTCAATCCCAAAATATTCCCGTAAACGCTTCTATACCACAAGGAAGTGTGATAGGGTGCCTGCTATTCTTTGTTTACATAAATGATCTCCCTAACCACATAAATGAGTCATGTGTATTATTCGCCGATGATATCTCTATCTTAACATCATGTGATAATAATATAAATTTAAACCAAAAATTGAGTTCTATAGTTGACACTGCAACACACTGGATGAACGAACACAATCTTGAAATTAACTACAATAAGACTAAAATAATAACTTTCCACCCCCGACAAAAAAAACCTATAAGTATGAGTTTCAAATACAACGGATCAAAATTAGAAGCAGTAAATAAATTCACCCTTTTAGGCCTAGACATAGATTCACACATAGATTGGAAATCACATATTCATAAAATAAGAACTAAATTATCCAAATTTTCATACGCTCTCCGAGAAATCAAGAAAACAACAGACCTCAAAACAGCACTAGTAACATATTACGCGTATTTGCATGGCTCAAATATGGAATTATCCTATGGGGAAATAGTACAGACGCGCCTACATTATTCACTTTACAGAAAAAAATGATTAGAATTTTATTAAATATCAAAGATACAGACTCCTGTAAGCCCTATTTTACGGATCTAAAAATATTAACTCTGCCCTGCCTCTACATACTTGAAATTTATAAATTTGTTCGAAAATATCCGCAATTCTCAAAACCAAACAAAAATTGCATTTAGACATGAAAGCAGATTAAACATACCCACTTCACGATTAAAAATGCACTCTTCTAGTACATTTGTTATGTCCATTAAAATATACAATAAGCTACCGGAATATATCAAAAATATAAATAAAAATAATATCTTTATGAATAAATTAAAACAATTTATCGCTAAAATATTCGTCAATAGTGTAATACTATTGACGAATATTTTAGCGATAAATTTCAACAACAATAAAAACTACTTTTTACATAATACCTTAGATAATTCATTATGAATTTTACATTGAATATAAATTTATTTTAAAACACTACAATATTGTTAATTTAAAAATGAATATGCTAAGCAGTGCACAAAACTAATTAATAATAATAACATTCTACAAGACTAAATAAAATTCTAAATATTTATTTTATTTTATTGTAATTTATAATATTAATAATGTAAATCGTGCAATATATAATGAAAAAATATGTACATATAACTTGAAACCAACTATATAAATACTTATATAAAATATAAATACCATAAAAGCAAATGATACTATTTTAATGATTCAATTTTAATTTAATATTTTTACTATTATTATTTTCTTCTTAGCTAAAAGCGCCTTCATCCTCTCTCCTATAAAAAAATTACTTTGCTGTGCCCGACAGGGTCCATAATTGATTCTATGTTTTAACATACTCGTACCAACTGTTTTATGTACACATTACGGAATGCAATAAAGTATTGAGTAATGAGTATAATAATTTTGAATCAAATATAACTCCCTGACTGTGTTAACCCTAGCTAGGGATCTGTCTAAAAGTTTATAGTCAAATGTGATAGGTACGGTCTTCCTAGTAAAGGAGCACACGTAAAACTTAGAGACGTTTAAATGGAGCTTGTTAGTGCTGCAGTAGTACTGGAACCTATCTAGATCCTCCTGCAATGACAGAGCGTCTGATAAGGAGGATATCCTTGACATAATTTTCATAACATCCGCGTATAAAAGTATTTTAGAGTGAAGGAAGCAGGAATCAATATCGTTGACGAATAAATTAAATAATAGCGGCCCTAATAAAGATCCTTGAGGAACTCCAGATGGGATACGCATTGATCTGGATGAATAACCATTCAGTACAACGGTCTGACCTCCACATACGACTTAAACCAACGGAAGAGATTACCCCTAATGCCCATCGATAGAAGTTTACGCATGAGAACGACGTGATCAATTCTGTCGAAACATTTGGCATAGTCTGTATATATGACGTCGATTTAGGACCGATTAGACATAGCTTCTGACAGGAAGTCACTACAGAGAACGAGGTTTGTAGTGGTTGACCGACCACCCAAGAATCCATGCTGGTGTTCGCTGAAACTGAGCCCGAGAGCAGAGTAACCTTGCCTGTACACAATTTTTTCTAATATTTTAGCAAACACGCATAACTTGGCTATAATAATAATAATAACGTTTAATAATAATAATAACGTTTATTGTGTCCAAAAAATTATACATAAACAATTTTGTGTTTGGAGTCTTCATTTAAGCAATGCCTGTATTGGAGGACTCCGCTCCTTCACAACAGTAAGTACTTACTTAAAACACAATAAAAACAGTACAAAAAAACAAAAAATACAGTAAAAAGACAAATTATAATTATGTGAACTTGTGTGAGCGTGTGCATGAGTGTGTATGTGCTGTTGAGTGTGTATGAGTGTTTTGGATGTGTGATTGTATGAGTATGTGTGTGTGAATGTATGTGTAGGATGAGCGGGTCGTATACTTGTTAAGTTACGTTTTGTAGGAGAGCTTCAGTATTATCATATGTCAGTGGTTTTATCCAGTCAATCAACATTTCTTTACTTAAATGATAAGATTTTTCAATATATGAAGATTTCTTTATTTATTTTGTTATATAATTGAGTCTATAGGATATCGTTCTATAGTTTTCAACGCCGTTTCTCGGCCCCTTTTTGTGAATAGGAGTTATATAAGCTGACTTCCAAATAGCAGGCATAACCCCGGTATTAAGAGATCGTCTGAATAAGATTGTAAGAGGAACCGAGAGGCTTGTAGCACAGTTTACTATGAAAACCGGTGGGAGCTTGTCTGGACCAGCAGATTTATTTAAGTCCAAATGCTCTAGCAGTTTCATAACCTCATCTTCACAAACCTCGATAGCAGCTACATCGTATGGAGTGTAACCAGTCTGTTTACTGGTACAATGGTATGGAGTATTATTCTCAGAGCTGGTGGATTCACGAAAGTTTGACAGAAAATACTCGCCGAAGAAATTGCAAATTTCTTCACCATTGCTAGAGGATAGGTTTCCAAACCGCAGCACTGAAGGGTAGGAGTTGTTATCCTTTTTTTATTTTATGTAGCTCCAGAAGGCTCGAGGGTTGTTACGAATAGCGGATTCAACATTTGGCATATACTTCTCGAACATGTACTTCTCTAATACCTTTGCACGTTGCCGTAATATTACAAAAGATTGGTAGTCCGAATCGTTCCCATACTTTTTGAATTTAGCGTGGAATTTGGATTTTTCGTTTTGAAGAATTTCGTTACGGTCAATTTTGAAGAATTGACCGTAACGTATGTCGATGTATGGGAGAGCATGTTTTTCAACTACAATGTTAATTTTGTTTTTGGGATAAATTCATCCTAACTACGGAACCCTTCATTGTGCGTGGTCCGACATGCACTTGGCCGGTTTTTTAATTCAAAACCATGGTGGGAGCGTATCTTTTTCATAGTAGGTATGTGCATAATCTTAAAACGTATTAAAATGGGAACCCATCACATTCACAACCACATCAGTCAGCATCACCTAAGTAAATAACTGCCTTCGCTTTTTTAACCGACTTCAAAAAGTAGGAGGTTCTATGTTCATCTGTAGGTATTTAAAAAAAAGTATACTTAGTCATAGAGATATTTTCGTCAATTACGAACCGATTTTGAAATTATTTTTTTTGTTTGAAAGCGCCCAAAAATACCCCTGAGGCGGTCCTATTTAATTGAAGAAGTTCGGTGAAGTTCTGATGAGTAGTTTTTGAGTTAGCGTCAATAATACGTATTTAATCCACTTTGTGTATGTTGATGATATTATTATACGAGTAAGTTCCTTTCACTGTTGTTTACATAGCAAGTAGTGGAATACTCGTACGAATTTCTGTGGGGTAGGTTACCTTTTTTTTGTTTGTCTTACTTTTTTTTTACAGAAAAAGACACCGACTTTCGAAAACGACTACTATAACTCAACTGCTTACTTGTCACCCAATAGCATACAAGGTCCTGGAGCGAACACTCTACAGTGCTCGCGGATATGCCAAAGTTAAAAAACGCCAACACAGACAGACAAATTAAAAATAACATCGGTTTTCATTACATCCAGAGTCACACGTAATCTGTACGATTTAACCGCTTTAATTACACATGATTGTATGTGACGTCAATAGCCGGAGCCATATTATAACCCGTGGAACAACATGACGCGTCCAACGATACCCTGTTTGTCAAAATACAAACCTTTAGAACAGGGTGTAAAGTTCACTCATACTTTATTGAAAAGGGAGGATCCTCCGACCAGACGGGTGTTGTGTCTGGTGGGCAACTCTGCTTGCGCGATGCAGGATTTTGCGTGACGTCAGCGTGACGCGTAGTTCGCATGTGGCGATGTTGATGCCGCTACAACCCTACTGTTCGTATTTTAGGAGTTCTGAGGATACATACATAGCCTGTTAAAATCAGAACCCTTCTTTGGCTTTGCCGTAGACGGGTAAAAAGCTCTTACAGTTTTTTTTTTCATCTACACAGGGTAACAAAGTATCAGCGACGACGGAGACGCGGCAGGTCGATGTGGGCGCCCCAGTCGAAGGCGACAAGAAGAAGCACAATAAGATCAAGACCTCCAAGTACACACTCCTTTGGTTCTTGCCCAAAAATCTCACTGAGCAGTTCCGGAGAGTCGTCAACTTCTACTTCTTAATCGTCACTATAATCGCTGTCGTTATTGGTGAGTTGAGAATTTACTTACAGCCTCATGCAACGTGTTCCTTTTGATATCCCATAACTCTGGGGTATTGATGAGATTATTTCAAAGAATCAACTGGCTTAAGATTTTTTTTTATCGTTTTTTTTTTAACACAAAATAATTTGACAAAGTCTCGATTATACACCGTGGCATTTTAATCGTCTTATAACGGCAGCCTACATGATGTATCCAATGACTACTAATCATTCATAAAAATAAAAAAAATATTTATATTAACATTTGCAACTAAAAAAAAAAAAAACATTATGAATTTATGACGCATGACGTAGTTTGAAACACCCTGTTACGAGCGCGGTGCGAGCCTTGCGTTCCAAGGGCGCGGGCGCCGCCACCCGGGCGGTGCAGAATGGAGCGCAAGGCTCGCACCGCGCTATTAACAGGGTGATTCAAACTACATCATGCGTCATCTTCTTTACGCAAACGATATCTGCTGCCTGCTGAGGCGAAAATTATTTCAGGCTCCAGCGCCACACTTGTTGGCGGTATAGCTCTTAAATAGTTGTAAGCAAGAGAAAGGTTGCTACCACGACATCCACTATTTTCAAACAACATCATTTCTATGTTGACTGTTGTAAAGCAGTCATCGTGGTCTTGACGTCTCGTATTAGTTTGTAGTTTGAATGCAACTGATGCGGAAATAAGTAAATTCAGATTTTGTTGAAGAACTGGGGGAACCGGGTATACTTCGGAACCGGTTCTGCAGATATCTCGGCAGAACCGGGTATACTTGAGTTAGTCTAGTGGTCGTAAGTGATATCGCTGGGCATGGGGTCCAAAGCACAGATAATACAATAAGTCCTGGGTGTGCTTCCCAGGTCAGGTAAAGTGTTATTTGAATTTCTCAATAGCAGCCTGAAGTCTGGATAGGTGCCCGGTTGATGGAAATTGTTAATTTTATAGTAACTCATGCATTTGCACTCAGAAAGCACCATTTGGTGAAGTGGAACTGATGATGAAGACCACAGATGGCCACCGGAACTACTTAATGATAAGTATTTCACTGTTGCTATTCGATTATACACTTTAATATGGTTGCTAAGCAATTTATGCTCGTCACAATGCTTAGGGTGAAGTCACCATCAGTTCTCCTGGTTTTTACCAGGAGTACTCCTCAACTATTAACGCCCCTGCAGCGGGAAAAGCAATATTATGTAAAAGGTTATGAGCAGTGGGCATTAGGCTAATGTAACTTAGATAAATTGAAACGGACCCACAAAAAAGTGAAAAATAAAAAAACTTTCAACAACAAAAAAAAAAAACTACCGACTACCAAAAAAAACACTAAATAGTGAAAAATAACCTTCATTTCGGAAGTCGGTTGCAAAAAATTTAAATAGGTCCAAAGGCACCGACTTCCGAAATTAAGGTTATTTTTCACTCTGTAGTGTTTTTTTTTGGAAGTCGGTTGGTTTTTTTGTAAAAAGTTTTTATATTTTAGTTTACATTTATACATAATATTATTCATTGACACATTATTTTACTTTAGCACTGCTCTGCATTTGTTTACATTTCTTACAGTTCGTTACTGTCACCACCCTTTGTGGTGGCAATATGTACGGTGTACGTACATGCTTTTAAAATATGTATTTTGATGCAATAAGTTAGTTATAAGGGCCTGTGCACACCACGTTTTTTAAACGCGCCGTTGACGCGCGTTTGTAGCGATACAGACGCGATACGCACGCAAGTCAGACGCAGCCTGTAGACCTTTCTAGGATAAAAGCGCGCCGTCGACGCACGTTTCTAAAACGCGCGTCAACGGCGCGTTTAAAAAACGTGGTGTGCACAGGCCCTTAGGCTCGCGTATTTGCACTTTGATCGCGACTTACATTTGGGAGCTCATCGACATTCGGCGGAGCCTAGATGATGCATTTTTGTACATCATTTAATTAGTGTTCAATTAGACGTGGTTTGAGTCGGACAACTTGCATTTTTATTTAGATTCATACCCGTTGAGCATTAATTGACATACATTAACATTTATTGACATACTTTAATGTTTGGTTAACACACCGAACCTAATCAAAATGGGGTATGCTAAAGGGTTTTAGAATTTATAATAAATTTATTGTAATTACTACTAGTTGAAGGTAGGTATTTTCTTTGTCGGCTTTTTAAATATCATAATCGTGCAATGGTTGTACGAAAATACTTGTGTTATACCAATAGTATACTATCACGTGTCATCCATACCAGGCCCGCGTGGCGCGTTACGTTGCAGGTGATCTGCCGCACAAGTGGGAACACAACGTAACAGAACATCACGTCGGTATCCCTGACAGGTTATTCAGAGGTCTACTTGTATAGTACCTACACCACGTTTCGCCAGTTATGTTTAAGTCCCAAGTAATGGGGGCGAGCCTATTGCCATCAACCGGGCACATATCCAGACTTCAGGCTGCTATTGAGAAATTCAAATAACACTTTACCTGACCTGGGAATCACATCCAGGACTTATTGTATTATCTGTGCTCTGGACCCCATGCCCAGCGATATCACTTACGACCACTAGACTAACGCGAGTAGTATAAATACTAATTTCCATTCATCTCTAACTTCTTGTAAGTCCGCTATCTTGTCAAAGTAAATTGTTTGGTTTTTTGTAAATGGGGTAAGTTTCATATCGTTGGACAGTGGGTGTTAATAATGTCACAATTAGCATCAGTGTGTAACAAACCAAAGTCTTCCAGGTAAGGTTTTTAGATCTGTTGCAATTTGCATCACAATACATATTTTAAAACCATGTACTTACACCGTACAGATTACTTAGAATTACTTCTAAGTAATCTGTAAGGTGTAAGTACATGGTTTTAAAATGCAAAAGGCTTACGCCTTTTGCATAATAAAGTAGGTATAATAATATATAGGTACTCCAATAAAACGAGTAATTAGCGCTTGGTAATTTGGTATCAATTTGTGAAACTTTAGTCTAGAGTTGCCAGATTATAAGTTGACTAGATTTGGTTGTGACACTAAAAAGAAAAACTGGTAGAAGAAGCTTTTATTGAAAACATTAAATAGGACCTCGTTTTGTTAAAATAAGTAACTTATTCAACTTAACTTATTCAATTTTTCAATTCGAACTGTCTTATAATTTCATCGCCTTTAAAAATGAAGAGTTGATTATGTGTGTTGCTAAATTAGATGTTACAGTTCCAGTACGAGTGTATTCTGAATAATTTAAGTTTTACTTCTTGGAAAAAACGTGGGAATACTTGCACCTTTGAATTTGTTTTATTGTTACTCGTGTTTACTTAATTGAACCGTTATTATAGCACTGTGTTTTTCTTTATTGAACACACACTGTTGATGTAATTTTCTACCTGCAGTAAGGTTGCACAATGTTCTATGATATTGGAGCAAATCTCCTTTGTTCACATTTCCCATAAAAATTAATAATGTTGTTTCGTGTTTAAAGTTACATTTAATAATTTATTTCATAATCTATCTTCTTCTTCTATCTATCTATCTATATACTACTCTGTCAAAAAAGTACCGGGAAAAGATTATTAATACACAAAATGTTAGTTATTCATCCAAATTGATTTTATCTCCTTCAAAGTGCATTCCTTCAGGAACGATACACATACGCCAACGAATAATCAAATCATCAAAACATTTTTAAACGCTTTTTCCGGAATTGAGTTTAGTTCTCGCCGCGAATTCTCCTTTATGTCTTCTACCGAATGAAATCGGGTGCCACGAAGTGGTAATTTGAGTTTAGGAGAAAGAAAGAAGTTGGCTGGAGCCATATCTGGTGAATAAGGTAGTTGCTTGATGGTATTTGTTGAGTTTTTGGTCAAAAATTCGTTCACAATGATGGCCTTGTGCGAAGGCGCATTATCGTGCTGCAAAATCCAAGAATTTTCTTTCCACAAATCTGACCATTTTCCTTAAATTTGCTCTCTTAAACGCCGCTTAACGCTCAAATAATATACTTTAT
Organism: Tiliacea aurago; assembly: GCA_948098905.1. Taxonomy (NCBI): domain Eukaryota; kingdom Metazoa; phylum Arthropoda; class Insecta; order Lepidoptera; family Noctuidae; genus Tiliacea; species Tiliacea aurago. The sequence goes on from OX402583.1 coordinate 28,751,583, forward strand.
TTAGCGTTTGACCTTCCGGTAAGAATTCCGAGTGCACAACACCGCGATAGTCAAAGAAAACAGTCAACATGACTTTGACTTTTGATCGACTTTGGCGTCGTTTTTCGGTTTCGGTTCAGTTGGCAGGCGCCACTCCGAAGTTTGTTGACTAGTTTCATGTCAAACTCGTAAACCCACGTCTCGTCACCAGTAACAATGCGTTTCATGAATGTTGGGTCGGAATTGACTCGTTCTAGCATGTCTTCACCGACTCTTATGCGATTGAGTTTTTGGAGAAAATTCAGGTCTTTTGGGACTAGCCGAGCGGCAACATGTTTCATACCCAAGTGATTATTTAAAATGATACGGATCCACTCGTGAGACACAGAAACTTCAGCGGCTATCTCTTTCAAACTTGAATGATGATTGTTTTGTCACTATTTCCTTCACTTTTGCGATGTTAACTTCAGTTGAAGACGTTGATAGCCTACCAGGGCGAGGCAAATCTTCCAGCATATCTCGACCGGTTTTGAACGCTATGTACCACTCATAAGCACCTGTTTTTGATAAAGTCGATTCCCAATAAGCCTTCTGTAACATTTTCAGTGACTTCCAACACGAAATTCCATTGGCGATGCGAAATTTAAGACAAATTCTTTGATCGATGTTTTTGTCCATTATGAAATTCGCAATGTAACACACTAGATTGATCTAACTAAAAACAGCACTGTATTTAATTTAAATACCACATGCTACTCAAACTCCGCGCCAAAATGGAAAATACTTGTGCCAATCTAACAATAACAAAAAAAAAAAAAAAAATTGGAACCATACACAAAAAATCATCCATTCCCGATACTTTTTTGACTGAATAAAAGAAGAAACTGACTGTCTGACTCAAAATCAAAATCAAATCAAAATCAAAAGTCATTTATTCAAACTAGGCTGAGAATCAGCACTTTTCGAACGTCAAAAATTACATGAGACAGTCCCCCAAAAACGCCCACCCTTCACCACTTCCTAGTGCTTGCTGACTGACTGACATATCAACGCACAGCCCAAACCGCTGGGTCTAGAGATTCCAAATTTGACACGTAGATTCCTTATGAGGTCTAGGGGTGCACTAAGAAAGGATTTTTCAAAATTCACCCTCTAAAGGGGTGAAACGGGGGATGGAAGTTTATATGAAAGTCCGTCAGTTTTGAAGTTAGGATCTTAAAATTTTGTGTTTAGGCTGAAGATTGAAAATTAATTTACACGTGTCTCAATGTTTTTGATAATTCCATCCCCGAAGGGTTAAAAAGGGGGATGAAGTTGTATATGGAAAGTCCTTAATTTTCGAAGTAAAAATTATAAATTTATTATCTAGGCGTATGTTTGGAAGTAGACGCAACGGTGTTGTTAAAATTTCAAGGTCCCTTAAAAAGGCTAAAAAGGGGGATGAAATTATGTTTTTAATAAAAGTTCCTTATTTTTAGGGTTTCGTACCTCAATAGGAAAAAACGGAACCCTTATAGGATCACTTCGTTGTCCGTATGTCTGTCTGTCTGTGTCTGTCAGTTAGTCAATTCCCTTTTTTTTCAGGAATGCGTGGAGGTATCAAGTTAAAATTAATATCAAATACGTATATCAACGGTCCCTTGGAGCTCTAAAAAATCAAGATTCTAAGTCAATGCAATAAAAAAATACGGCGATTTATGCGACATATTTTGATACTCGCAAATAAATCAAAACCTATAGGGTACTTCCCGAAGACCTAGAATTATGAACTTTAGCAAAAACCAAGATCTCATAGCGCAAGTAAAGGAAAAAGTCCAAAAATCGTTAATTTGTAGTTTTTACACATAAAAAAAAACTGCGATTAGAAACTTAAATTTTCAGTAGAAAAATTGACTGTGGCGTTACATATCGATTTATGGAAGAACATGTAATGCAACTGCAATATTAGGTTTGTTTTTGGGATAAATTTATTTCAACTAGGAACACTTCATTGTGCCTGGCCCGAAACGCACTTGGCCGGTTTTTTTAAGTTAAAATCACTAATATTTCGATTTATGGTTGGAAACTAACACAACGTAAATCGTTGTTTTTTTTTCTTTTTCAACCCGCAAGGGGGTGAAAATGGGGTTGAAGTATTGTAGGTATTGAAGTTGTTCATTCGCAAAATTTTGTATTTAAGTAAAAATAAAATTCCCCCCCACCTGTGAATCGTTAAGTAGTCATTCGTGCCGAAAAAAAACCACTTGAAGGTTATAGATGACGTTTTAACGCCCCAACGACCAACGAAGTTGCTTTGGTGATGGTTGATCAGCAATTCGAGAAACGGGAAATTATATTGGAAAGCCGTAGTACTTCATTACGTCGGATAAGTGAACTGCATCGGTCATACGATGCCTTGCATAATATTTTATTATGGCGACGATGGTTATTCTGTCAACGTGCTTCAACACGATCCCATAACAAAATTGCCTCTAAAAAAATGGTTTCGGCAGCCAGTTTCTATTCCTTCCGTCGGTGGAGATAACATTCTCTCCTGCGTTATGTCTCTTTTTAGTCAGTATTTAGTGGATCAATATGCTAAAATAAAAAGCGGGACACTCAATTATTATACGACATAATCAAGCAAAGTTACGTGCATATAATTACATACATTTTAAGGATGCAGTTAGACGACAAGATCTGATGCCAATCATTTGTGGCAAATGATAGTACTATCGTCCTTTTTCACTGGTGGTCCATATGCACGCAACTACGGTCGCCCTGATCTCTTTGTGACGTTTACATGCAACTCTCGCTGGGAGGACATCACCAAAGTTTTACTTCCTGAACAAAAGTCTTGTGATCGTCACGATATAATTGCTCGAGTGTTTCATATAAAAGTAAAAAAACTGATTAATATAGGTATTGATTATAGGACAAATATTCGGAGAAATTCGTTGCTATATGTATTCGGTTGAGTGGCAAAAACGTGGACTTCCACATGTCCACATTCTTCTATAGCCGAAAAGTTTCATAACTCCAGACTCTATCGACAAAGTAATCTGCGCTGAAATACTTGACCCTGCAGTTGACCCAAAACTTCACGAAATAGTAAAGTCGAACATGATGCATTGTCCTTGAAAGCTTCACTTTAATCATAAATCACCAGCTGCACTAAAAGATATCCCCGACCTCTAAGGGAAACACAACTGAGAGAACTGTTCACAATTATGTTAGTCTTTTGTCAAATATCAGACCCAATAGCTCTTTGGGAAAACTTCAAAGACAATTTTGTCTGAAAATTTTAAGCACAGGCTGCAAAAAGAGATCGGAGACAATGTAGAGAATTTCAAAGACCAAATTTTCCACTAATAGATGGGTTGATACAAATACCAAAGGAATTATGTACTGTGGTATCAACAGTTGAGGGGCTTGTAGATAACATTTGTCCTGATGTTAAAAACATTAAAGACATTCCGATGGAGTGGTTATGCGAGAAAGCCATTTTTAACTGACTTCCAAAAAGGAGGAGGTTATATGTTCGGCTGTATGTTTGTTTTCTTTTTTTTTTCTATTTTTTTTATGTTTGTTCACCGATATCTCCGTCAATGATGGACCGATTTTGAAAATTATTTTTTTGTTTGTAAGGATATGCTCCCGAGGTGGTCCCATTGCCACCAAATCAGGATCTGATGAGGGGATTCCATGGAAATCGAGGAAAACCCTCAAATTTTATAGGCAAACCTATAGCCATTTGGACATTTTTATAGGAACTCGTGCATTTGCTCTCGGAAAGCACCATTTGGTGAAGTGGAACTGATGATGCAGACCACAGATGGCCACCGGAACAATATAATAATAAGTTTAACGGGTTGCGATTCGATTAGGTACTTTAATGTGGTTGCTAAGCAATTTATGCTCGTCACTATGCATATGGTGAGTGGCAGTTCTCCTGGTTCTTACCAGGAGAACTTCTCAACAATCAGCGTCCCAGCATCGGGAAAAGCAATATTTTGTAAAAGGTGATGACCAGTTAACATTAGGCTATTGTAACCTAGATAAATTAAAAACTGACCCACTAAAAAGAGAAAAATTACAAACTTTTTACAAAAAAAATAACCGACTCCCAAAAATAACACTACAAAGTGAAAAATAACTTTAATTTCGGAAGTCGGTGGCAATAAACTAAAATACAGATCCAAAGACACCGACTTCCGAAATTAAAGTTATTTTTCACTTTGTAGTGTTATTTTTGGGAGTCGGTTATTTTTTTTTGTAAAAAGTTTTTTTGACTCCCAAAAACGATCAAGCCGCTGCGATCAACGAAATGTTGATAATACATTTGCGGCAAGACTGTTTCTCCCACGGCCAGTTTTATGTGGCTTGCTCACGTGTAAGCTCTCCAACTAGCCTGTTGTTTTAGTCCCGCCCGTTAGTGCCCCGTGCGCCCGAGTTAGTGTTAGCCCGCTTCCGAATTAGTGAAAAACACTGTATAATATAAAGACATACTGTGAAGGACGGTATTTAGGTAGATACCGGTCCTTATTTCTTTACAGCATTCCTCAAATATCGCACCTAGTGGAGGACAATTAAGGCTTCTACATACCGGCGCGACTAGTCGCGCGACGCGACACGACACAAAGCCACCGCTCGTCCTGCGACACGCGGGGCCTTTGTGCCATGTCGCGTCGCGCGACAAGTCGCGCCGGTATGTAGAAGCCTTTAGCCATAAACAAAGCTCTATATTGTTATTATTATAATAATTCATAATTATCTAGAAAAAAGAATTAATACTCTAAGCGGACGAAGTAAAATAAAATAGTAACGAAGTCAATCATTACATTGAATATTCGAGTCTGATGCCGAAAATATGGGTTTTAGAACTTTGGTCAGTTTGTTTGGATGTATGTTCCGGTTTGCACAACAACGGCTGAACGGATTTGGACGATATTTGGCACACATATAGTTTACAACCTGGATTTACCTATAGGTTACTCGTACTTTTTGATCCCGGTAGTACGTTCCCGTCGGATATTTTTTGACATCCACGCGGGCGAAGCCGCGGGCGAAGCCGCGGGGAAAAGCTAGTATCAAATAAAGAAAAACCAGGCATGCAGTAATTTATTATTGAATTTCCCGGGTGTTATCTGTCAACAAGTGGCCTTAGTCCTTGCCAATCTCATCACAAAATAATACAATAATTATCATTATTTACAATTTATTTACATTGTTTATTGGAGTTATTAGTTTATGGAATTTTCAAATCAACACAAGGCAGCGGTAAGGTGGTATTGAGTGTTGCCAATGAATGGTCTGGCGTGCCGTAGTTAAATTTGATGGTGTTTGACAATGCTCACAGTTGTTTGTTTGTGAGTTTACCAGCTCATTCATTACCGTCACATGGGATCATTAGATCTTCAGAGGTATTTTATTTGTTAGTCATTGAACTAAGTTTCTATTGTAGGTGGTCAAGTTGTCCTGTGTGTCAATGTCGTATTTCTTAGTACTTTGCTCCAAATTTAGAGAATACATATCTAATTATTTAAGTTAAACCTATCTCGATTGAGTATAACATTTTTGATAAAGAATCTCTAATGTATTTATTCATTTAAATGTATTATAGTTAGTTAGATTTTACTGGTGACTACCCTCACTAAATTCATCACCTTTTACAAAATATTGCTTTTCCCGATGCTGGGACGTTAATTGTAGAGGAGTTCTCCTGGAAAGAACCAGAAGAGCTGCCACTCACCATATGCATTGTGACGAGCATAAATTGCTTAGCAACCATATTAAAGTACCTAATTGAATCGCAACCCGTTAAATACTTATTATTATGTTGTTCCGGTGGCCATCTGTGGTCTCCATCATCAGTTCCACTTCACCAAGTGGTGATTTTCGGGAGCAAATGCACGAGTTACTATAAAAAATACCCAAATCGCTATGGGTTTGCCTATAAAATTCGAGGGTTTCCCTCGATTTCCATGAGATCTCCTCATCAGATTCTGATTTGGTGGCAATGGGACCACCTCGAGAGCATATCATTACAAACAAATAAATAATTTTCGAAATCGGTCCATTATTGACGGACATATCGGTGAATAAACATTAAAAAAAAAAACAAAAAAAAAAATTTAGCCGAACATATAACCTTCTCCTTTTTGGAAGTCGGTTAAAAATTCACTTGTGCCGGTAACCTGTCACCGATTCACATTGAATTTACACTTATTTTGCACTTGGTATGTGAATCTAATACACAATACACATTATTATCCTTACTTGATGAGTAGGTAATTGGAAATAAGCCATAAAAACAAAGAAATTTAATATTTTTAAATAAAAATTACAAGAACAAATTCAAATCAGCTATTAGCTGTAGGGTTGCCACAGGAGAAAAAAAAGACGAAGATTGTTGAAGACAATCCTTCTCAACAGGAGGAAAATAGAGTAACTCAGAAACCTGTGTTCTTAGTATCTTAACTCTATGATTCTCAATTCATAATTAATCCTCTTACGACCTCTCACGCCCGGTCCTGGTTCAGGCTATGGTTCGGAGTGAAAGTGCATGGGAGGACGTCACCTCTTTCTGCGAAGCAGTAATGCTTGCAAAGGAGGAGGCGGAACGCGTGAGGGAGAGGCAAAATCCACGCCCTCACGCTCCTAGTCACCGCAGGAAACGCCTTGGGCGTCGGGAATCGCAGGCCGATTCCCGGCCACCGTAGGCGCGGGCTTGCGGACGGCAAGCGATGGGTAGCTCGCCGTCCAATAAGGACCAGGCCCGGGTCGACGGCGCGTTGTGTTCCACGCGCGCTTAAATGAGATGTCAGCGCCAACTGACGGGGCCTGGCAGGACCAATGCCTGCCAGGGTTGCGAGTTCGTCCGAAAGTTATATCGTGACCCTGGCACACAGTAACTGTAGGAACACGGGTGGGTTTTAATCAGTAAAAGTCAGACACGCCCTCACGCTTCACCCAGAGCGGGAGAAGTTATTTGATAGTTTCCCACCATAAAAAAAAGAAGAACATTCTGACTGTGACTGAGCTGTGTGTACAGACGCCAGCACATCAAGCTACTACAATCCGTCAAATGTATTTAATAGATTTTCAACTTTATCGCTATAGTTTTACAGTTTCGGGTACCTTGACCTGGTGGCGTCTGTACATGTAGGTAACAGTTTTCACAAAGTAGGTAGAATTAAATCTCTGGCAATCAAGTGTGTGAAGGCTTCTGCATACCGGGGCGACTTGTCGCGTGACGCGACGCGACACAAAGGCACCGCTCGTCCCGCGACGCGCGGGGCCTTTGTGCCGTGTCGCGTCGCGCGACAAGTCGCGCTGGTATGTAGAAGCCTTGACGCGCTATTCTCCTTGCTCGGCTATGAAATACCCTATATTAAGGAGTAACAGTGCCGATCCCCTCTAATTGTATTACTACCATTTTAATTTAAAAGTAAAATACATTACATTACATTGTTTCCTTTCTTTATATTTGTTTTTCTTTGTCTTGTCATAAAACAACAAAATTGTGTCTTTTATTACGGGAGGACGCTGGCTCCTGCAACACAGTTTTAACTAGCGCAGGAGTCAGAGAATTCTATTTTATTGTAAAATACCTATGTTTTATGTCAATAAATATTTTTTGTATTTTGTATTACTTACGTACATATTTAAAAGTATTTTTTTTTTATACAGGTATTAGTGCGTATTTGTGCGTGTGCGGTGGGTGTGTGTTAGAAGTAATAATGATATATAAGTTTCTTTCTCAACAGACAGTCCAGTGTCGCCGTTCACCAGCATCCTGCCGCTCAGTTTCGTTGTGATGGTGACTGCCGTAAAGCAAGGCTATGAAGACTGGCTCCGGCACAAAACTGACAACAAGGTCAACAACAAGATAGGTGAGATACCGATTGCAGAGATAACTCAGCTAAACACCATTCCTTTTAATATCCTATAACTCTAGGGTGTTAAGCTATAGTAAAAATTGTTCAATTTTCAAATTCCTTGAACAAGTGTTCCAAAAATACATAGTTTCGAAGATAACATCAACCATAATTAAATTAGTTAAAAAAATTGTCACCCATACGACAAATCTTTATTTTGCGACGTTGCCAAACTTACGCAGTAGTGTAGTAAAGTAGTGGCATAGCGCAACTTGTAAAGTAGGGGCATAGCGCAACTTGTAAAGTAGCGGCATAGCGCAACTTGTAAAGTAGCGGCATAGCGCAACTTGTAAAGTAGCGGCATAGCGCAACTTGTAAAGTAGCGGCATAGCGCAACTTGTAAAGTAGCGGCATAGCGCAACTTGTAAAGTAGCGGCATAGCGCAACTTGTAAAGTAGCGGCATAGCGCAACTTGTAAAGTAGCGGCATAGCGAAACTTGTAAAGTAGCGACATAGCGCAACTTGTAAAGTAGCGCCATAGCGCAACTTGTAAAGTAGCGGCATAGCGCAACTTGTAAAGTAGCGGCATAGCGCAACTTGTAAATAACATGTACGTGTGTAGGTGTGGGGTGCCTCCGCATTAACTGCTGGACGGACAGCCACCTTGTCGTCTTCGTTGAAATCTAAAGTAGTTGGTGTAAATTACGAAGCGGATTTCGAATCAAAATCAAAATGTTTTATTACACATACCAAATGTGGCCATGTACCACATTAGAAACGTCAGAAGCACAGTTCCAATTGGTCGTTGCCTATGGAGAAGAGCCGGAAAGAAACTCCACGGTTACTCTTTTAAAAATAATGGTCTTTTACAATGTTTTCAAACTACAGTGTTAATAGGTATGGGAGGACAGTCAGTTGGTCCGTCAACAAGTACCAGATACTTGACAAAATAGAAAATGGTCTACAAAGCCAGGAAGCCAGGAAGTCTATTAAACCTAAAACGTTCTCAAATTCACAAAATAATCTTTATATAAAATACTATCTTTTCCGCGGCTTCGCCCGGGTGGATGTCGAAAAATATCCAACGAGAACGTACTACCGGGATCAAAAAGTAACCTATAGGTTAATCCAGGTTATAAACTATCTGTGTGCCAAATAAAAAGAAACACCTTTTCATTACGGATATTTCTGTATTTAACCTCTTGAACACATACAAACTTGGTACCAAGCAATATTTAACGAACTATTTAACGAACTATTTAACGAACTATTTAACGAACTATTTAACGAACTATTTAACAGGTACTCAATATAATAATAAGTATAGGCTTTAGACATCTTGAGGACAACCTTTAGGATCCGAGCTCGATGAGAATAAACTTAGAAACTAGGCGACACTCCAAACGTCATGTTTCCCTCCCGTTCCGTTAATAAAATCCGTACCCTTTAAAACAACAGTCAAATGAGATACTTTTAAACTTCATGACTACACTGATACAAAAATCATTTGAGGCTAATCACATAACACAACACACACACCAAATATTTAGCATTTATAATCCACTAAGTACAGAATCTCATTAATATTTGCAAATCATGACATTCGGCCATCCGACACTGTGTTGCCTCCTGGCACACACACAAAAACCATACATTTTATTTTTTCAAATAAATCATGACATTTTGCTTGTTAAATAAAAATTAAAAACAATGTAATTAAATTCGTATCGAATATACAAGGCATTGAATTTTACTTGAACATGAACACCAACAAAACATTACAATATACTTGAATATATAAAAATAGACAGACGCTGCTACGTAAAGAAGACAAAGAAAGACAATCCTACTGTTGTAAGGAGCGAAATGGACATCGATCGGCTTTCGACTACAACGCATGCAGGACGTAAAATATTTATTCGTAATGATTTTAAACTAAGTTACCCTAGATCTCTCTCACGATCTCCAAAGATTATTCGCAACAAATTGATACTGATAAAATTAAATCCTTGACAACTTAAATAAAGCAAAATAGATGATATAGAGTGTCCAAACACAATTCACCACTGCATAAAAATCAATAACGTAAATGGAATCAAAATACATCAGACAAAATAATAAGAACAGTAATAAAATATAAAATAATAATAACATGTGTGAGGAACAGATATTAAAAATAGTATAAAAATATTCAAATAATAGAATACTGCGATTAAAATCTAAGTAATACCTAAAATAAGACATAGAACTCACAAAGGGGTTTGATTTTGGCCCTAACATCAGCAACCATTTTGTTTTTTTTTCAATATCGCGGTGCACAATAAATGTCATATATTTGGATAGGGGACACTTATACAAACATAAAACGTCATTTAACATAACATCATAAAGCGTCACGTTTCTGAGATATTCAAAGATAAAAATAACAATTGTTAAAACTAATTTATTTATTTATTTTGTAGTTAATTCATGTCGATTAAGTTATTTACTGTTAATCTGAACCAGGCAGAGAAAGTAAACAAAGATTATAATACTAATCATTTATTTTGTTCATTAAAATCTTTTTTAATACAATCGGAACATAAGAATATGAGAAAAATGTGTCGAACTACAATGATAGTTTTGTAGGTGAACATGAAATAATTGAATACCTAGTGGATAAAACATAAGCTTTATTAATCATATTCGGTATAAATAATATCATCCAAGAAGGCAGCGGGAGGCTGAATAGGATATTCTTGATGTCGCGCCCATGGCATGTACCATATAATACACATAACATGGGAGCAACATCCAAGTGTTCGTTTTCCTACAATGCAATTACAGGTAGTAGCCAACTATTTTATTCCTGCCTTGCAAAGTATTATCGAGCAAGATGTAGACAAAATAAATTCGATTGTTTTGGTGTCTTGTGTGGATTCGAGCTCTTAAAAGCCAAGGATCAGAAACGAAAATGTTGTATTGACTCAAGTCACAATCGATGGCAACGTCTTCGCACAATTCAATAAAAAATATGCCGTCTTCTTTAATATGTTCCCCATAGTAACTACGAGCTTGGGCGACTTGGTACGGTCCCAATGCTATCACCAACAACTGATCATACGTTAGATTTGGGAATTGTTCGAATTCTCCTCCGGCATCCATAGCCCGAAAATTGGCTCTACGGAAGTTTAAATTATTTTGAATCACAAACTCACTTAAGTGGTTTGGGGCATCATGTTTTAAATAGATTTCATTTATAAATTGATCAACGAGCTGATGATCTGTCAGTCGGTTCCCGAACGCATTTATAAGAGCACAAGCAATTCTTACCTCTTCGTATAAGTGTGGTGCCGCGATGTTGAAAAACTGCGATCTAAGTTGCCTGAACTGATTTTTTAATCGACCATTAATAGTTTCCACTGCCCAACGGCATAAAGTTACCTTTCTAGATTCGTTTGCCTGTTTGGTAGTTAGCTGACGTTCATTTTCATCTTTCGTTTGTGGGAAAGATGAAAATCAACGTTTCTTTCTTTTCTTTTTTTTTTTCTTTTTTTTTAGGCATATAAGCTTCGTATCCACACAAACTTATATCTTCCATCACATACCGGAATCATCGATCTAGAATGATTACATCTCCTTTCTCAAAGAACCAATGATAAGGATTGTCTTCGTTTTCTCTTATCAATTCTGCCATGATAGAAGCGTCAGATTTATTTGCCTCGTATGGCCCAAAGATGTTTTTAATATATCCATCTGGACTTACAATTAAAAATACCTTTAATAAATTACGGTATTTATGGTGACTGTATGAAGTTCGTTGAAATTGGTAATTAGAGCTTTTTTGCAGAAAAAAATAAGTACCGTCGCAAATTGTTACTAATGGTTCATTGCGGTTTGAAAATAATATCCGTGGAATTCTTAAAATCCTTTCGCGCATATTGTTTCTGTACGAAAAGCACAATCAGCTCCGTATATATGATCAAAGCCCAAATAGTTGGGAACGAATTCTGTCATCAAACACTTGCGATTTTTTTTTCATTACACTACTTAAATGTTGCGGAGTCATACGAAACACACTAGAAAGTCTTTCGTTAGAATCACCAGTATGCAACTTACACATGACCGTTGCAAGGGCTGTTTTAGGTTTTCTAAAAGATATCGAGATTGAAGGTGTCTCTTGCAGAATATTAAAAAAAAAATCTTTATTGTATCCAATAAAATAATAAAAGACGCTGTCGTCAATAGTACCTAATCTTTCAAAATTCAAAAATGACAAGTGTTTGTGTTGCAACATTTTTAACATTTCTGACATTTGTACGCTATTAAAAAGCTCTTGTATAGGACGACAATGTGTTGGGAAATCATTCCACCGTGCTTCAGGCCCAGCATGGACTTCACAAACACGAGTTCCACGTGGGATGTATATGACGGCGTCACCATTATAAACAACACGTGCAACGGGCCGAGTTACGCACTGCAATGTGTCACTTAGGCATCCCCACTCTCCCCACCGCTCTATATAAGCGAGCGCGCAGCAAAGAGGGGATCATTCTTGTCGCAGGCTCGGCCCGGTGCACATGTTGTAGCGCTTAGATACTGTAGCCTGAATTAAACTATTATTACAATGAATTAATAAGTTGTGGAAATAAAAGTTGACTTCTGCTATATCTCTTACTTTCATTTAAGATGTTGGACCCTCTGCCTTCATCAGAAGTGGGATAAGTTCCACCGTCCACTATTGATATCCACAGTAATGTAATACAAGACCAAATTTCATTGCTTTCTGCTGGCATGAACGCTATATTTAAAAAAAAAAAAATGCGGATGCTATGACTACTTGTAAAGCTACTCCAAGCAAAGCTATGCTCGTTGCTTTTGATCTTGATAAACCAGAATCCGATATTGTTAATTGGTATGCACTCAGTGGGCACGCCTCAATCGTGGCGAAAAGTCCCCTCTTTGAGAAGTGGTTACAGAGGCGCCACGGCGTCCTCACCTTCCGCTTGACGCAGGTCCTCACCAGACATGGTTGTTTCGGGAGGTTCCTGTCCTGATAAAGACCAGGCCCGGGTCAACGGCGCGTTGTGTTCCACGCGCACCTCAAAGAGATGTCAGTACCAACTGACGGGGTCCGTCAGAACCAATGCCTGCCAGGGTTGCGAGTTTGTCCAAAAGGGATATCGTGGCCCTGGCACACAGGCAACGGAAGGAACACGGGTGGGTTTGAGTCAGTAAATGTCTGACACGCTCTCCCGCTGCGCCCAGAGCGGGAGAAGTAATTTGATAATTTCCCACACAAAAAAAAATGCACTCAGTAAAATGATAATTGATAAAAGGAAATTGGAGGGTGTAGGCTTGCTGTTGGCGATTACTGATTCCCTGAAGGGCCGTGAACCTGACAAGATCTCTTGACCAACAATCAAGGACATGCTGATTTCCAAAATTAATTCTTCTTCTTCATCTAAGCGTGTCGATGGCAATCTAAATGGACTCAGTCCAGCTACGTGTTTGGTGCCATCACTAGCGTCCCACTTTTCCTGTAATGTGCAGCTGACAGGGCATGCAAAAGATGATACTAAGTGCATCTTTTGCGGAACTGCACCATATTTACACTCCAAGGCGGAGTAGTCTATGAACCTCCACCTGAACAGGTTTTCCTTGCTTCGGCCAACCAGGGTTCGAAGTCTGTTTAAAGACTTAAAGGGTGGTCGAGGCAACTCATGTCCGGGTGGGAAATCTATAGCAAGTGGGACGAATTGTTTGAGTAAGGCAACACTGTCTCGCCACAGCTATAGTCTTTCGTTTGAATGGTCGCCGGTGAGTGGGACGTCAAATAAAAAAAAAATAAAAAAAACTGTTTTGGGGTTTCAGCCTTTGTGGCACGAGGACGTTGTCGTGCAAAGGGTGTCGTGTGTCGGATACCATTTGGCTCTTCCGCTAGAGCTTGCCACCGCTCTGCGAACTGCTGGTGCCACTATCCCTGCTAGTGGATACAGTATTTGTACCGGAGTTGGTTTTAAGCAACCAGTGATGATCGTCGACGTGACGTTTCATTCAAAGCTGTGTCCACTGATTTTGCATGGGCAGACTCCACACGGGGCACGCGAATTCACCTGCAGAAAAAAATTGTGCTAGCCCGGTGGTCCGCATAATGGTGAAAAACCACCCCACTTTGATCAGACGAGTGCTCGATGGACACTCCACCTCAAACGGTGTTAAGTTTGCGGCACGAGTCTCTATTGCAGAGATGAAATATGTAAGACTGGGTTGGCTGGGATTGGGCTTGAGTGAGTTAGCGAGGTAATACGGACCTCAACCTTCTCAAGTGGTACCCTACTTTGTATCAATATTGTAATTTAAAAGAGCGTCCGAGGAGTTTCTTGCCCGTTCTTCTCCATAGGAACCTACTATTTGGAATGGGCAACTAACTTCATATTTGTAACTGACCGACTTCTTGACAATTCAAAAGTGCCCGTAAATGGTTTAATTGAAATAAATGCTTTCAGTTTGAGTTTTGAGTTTGGTGGCTTGCGTGATATGTTTGGGCTGGATAATTGGTTGATGGTATGGATATTTAAAAAAAAAAAAGAAGCGGTGCCAGGACACTACCTAGAGATTGATAATAAGAAAACTGCAGCTGAAGCGGGTATGTGTCTATGGCAACCCATTGAGTAGATTCCAGAAGCAAATTGGTCAGAAAATTGGTGACGGGATTTACCATTTCAGTTTTGTCTCAACCTCAATGTGATGATAATATTCAACCTAAAACTTAACAACCGAAACCAGCCGTAACGTGCTATGTTTGCAGTAAGCACGAATATATGGCCAACGCCTGCCCCAAGCGCTGAAAGAACGAAGGCTCCACACTGAGCACCAGCACCAATCAAGTGAACCTGTGCTCCAGAGCAGCTGGTGGAGTGTGACACATAGGAGGTACTTCCCTGTTATATTTGACTCTGGATCAGAATGCCGTATAGAGCATAGTAATTGAAATCTTGTTAATGGTGAGCAATTTCATGAACAAGTGATCCATAAAGGTATAGATGTGAGGAACGTAGCGTGCTCATTACAAATTAAATGTCCAACCATGGTAGACAACCACAAGCTCGAAATAATCCCCGTTGTATTGTCGGAAGAAAACCGGATAATTACAGGATAAATTTATATCCAAGTTTTTCTAATTTAAAGAAACCACTATTACTTGGCACCACAGGCGATCATGTTGGCTTAAATTCATGTTGGTGGTTAGTGCGCCATGCCCGATTAAGATAATCGCGTTTTTAACATATGGGTTGTCGTTCGTACAATAGCTATGATAAAAACTACCTTAAAGTTAGACTAGTCGTATGGTTACAAGCGTTATACTAATTTCACATTTTTGAGGCAGTTAGAATCCAGTTCATTTGTTTGGTGTCCTGAAATGAATAATGACTGACCACGGGCGATCGTATGAAAATTCTGCTTTTAAGATTTTTTTTTGTACCGTGTAAGAAAATAACCGGAACGTCTTTTTTTAATATTAATGGGAGAAATAAAGTCTATTAATATTATGACAAAAAAAAATTACGTAAAGTAAATTGTGGTCAAACAAAATCTGGTAGATATCATATCATGGAAAATTACGATGACGTGACGGCGGGCAGTGATGATGACGATATCCTTGTTCACGAAACAAGCCACGAGAATAATGCCATGCCTAACAGCAATATAATTTTGGCAATTAGTGATACCATGTCTGTGAATAGCAATCCTATATGGATTAATAGTGATACAATGTCTGTGAACAGCAATCCGGCATCGATTAATAGTGATACATTGTCTGTGAATGGCAATCGTATGTCGAGTATTCGTGATACTCTGTCTGTGAATTTCTATTATTACTAAAGCAGTCATTATAATTAGCAAGAGCCGATACTGTGTAGTCGGCAATGACTGGTCCAGGGGATAACAGTTTTGCAGGGTCATTCAGTGTTAATGGCCGGACCAATAAAATATAAGCAAAAAAATTAATAAGAAAAAAAAGAGAGAAAAAAAAAGAAAAAAAAAATATATAAGTTAAGTTCTGAAGGCTCAATGACGAGCGGTCCAGAATTAGTAGCAAAGTCTAAAGGGGTGAACCGGACCAGATTGCTGATCCCTGAAGGCTCAATAACGAGCGGTCCAGAAGTAATAGCAAACTGAAGGGATGAACCGGACCAGTATGCTAGTATAAGTCCTGAACGCTCAACGTCGAGCGGTCCAGAATTATAAGCGAACCCTGAAGGCATGAACTGGACCAGATTGCTAGTCAGGATGAACGAACATTAATAGTATCGTTGTCTTTTTAGATACTGTTTGATGAGACTACGCGCACGAGGACGTCCGCACGTCAGTATGGCCGTGACGGCGTCACCATTATAAACAACACGTGCAACGGGCCGAGTTACGCACTGCAATGTGTCACTTAGGCATCCCCACTCTCCCCACCGCTCTATATAAGCGAGCGCGCAGCAAAGAGGGGATCATTCTTGTCGCAGGCTCGGCCCGGTGCACATTCAGAAGCAAATTGGTCAGAAATTTGGTGACGGGATTTACCATTTCAGTTTTGTCTCAACCTCAATGTGATGATAATATTCAACCTAAAACTTAACAACCGAAACCAGCCGTAACGTGCTATGTTTGCAGTAAGCACGAATATATGGCCAACGCCTATTATGTTTCATTAAATTTTTTGTTTGTATAAGTGTCCTCTATCTGAATATATAACTTTCGTTGTGCACCGCGATTTTGAAAAAAAATCTAAATGGCGGCCGACGTTAGGGCCACCCTCCATACAAAAATCTTCAAACCCCTTACCAAAAATCTCATGGAAGAAATATACTAACATGAATGCAGGTTGATACAAAACAATATAACAAATTGATACTGGTAAAATTAAATCCTTTCTTCACAACTTAAAATATGGCGAAATAGATGACACAGAGTGTCCAATCAATTTCGTAAATGGAATCAAAATACATCAGAAAAATTAATAAAAACAGTAAAAATAACAAATAATAAATAATAAAATTGATAACATGTGTAATAAAAAGGAATAGCTTTTAAAATAAATTGAAAAATTATTCAAAGAATAAAATTGCGATTGGAATATAAGTAATAAGTAACATAAGAAATACAACTCACAAAATTATCAAAATCAATCTCATAAAGAAGAATCATACAAGACTTATAATAATAAAATTAAAACTAGAAAGCTATAATCATATTATGGCAAATACTAAATAAGTTGTCGGTCGCAACAAATTTTCGGTTGATGAAACCATCTCTCCAAAAATAATCATTTTGAAATAAAATTAATGACTGTCGAGATTGTTACATAATTCAGAATCAGTGTTAAGATCTTATCCAAATATAATCGTCTTCTATTGAACGAATTAGAATATACATGGTTCCCCATAACACATCTATGTACTTCAGTAAAGATACACCTAACAATGTAAAATAAACTAATTAGAAACCTTAATACAAATAATGCTCCAGGGGTAGATAATATTATGTGTATTGACATAAAATATCACATAGCTTTATATTTCAAATTACTTTCTGCGCCCTAACAGGGTCATGTACTCAAAATCAAAATCAAAAGTCATTTATTCAAACTAGGCTGAGAGTCAGCACTTTTTGAACGTCAAAATTACATGAGACAGTCCCCCAAAAACGCCCACCCTTCACCACTTCCTAGTGCTTTAGCTGGGAAGAAGAAGTGGCGCAACAAACTCCCCAGCAGCACAGCTGTCTGTTCATTTAAAAACTTGAATCTATACAATAAAATGTAAAATGCAACACAAAACATTAAATTAAATTATTTGCCTTATGTTAGCTAGCACACACCACTATACAAAAAAATATAATTTATATAATAATCGTCTAAAATTATACTCAAGCACAAATAACGTAAACAAAACGTATCTAAATAAAATCCTCCAGGCATAATGGGCATGCCCGCTTAAATAAAGCTATATCTATAACTCGAAGTCACAAATGATAATCTAGCACCAAGTAAATAAAATAAAAAAACAGTTAATTATTAATAACAATAACAAAACCATGGTCAGCAAGACCTACCAAAGACAAGTCTTTGGTTTTGTATTTTCGTTTATATGGCCACCGACTTCCGAAATTAAATTAAATATAATATTAAATGTGGGTAAACTACAGGTACACCTCTGCCCAACCCTTCGAGGAAAAAAGGCGTGATTATGTTATGTGCTTCCGAAATGAAAGTTATTTTGCACTTTTTAGTGTTTTAGTTGGAAGTCGGTTGTTTTTTTTGTAGAAAAGTTATTTATTTTTCACTTTTTAGTGGTACCTACCCCACACCAATTCGTATACTACTTGCTATGAAAACAACAGTAACAGGAAGTTTTATAACATCGAAGAGTTAGCTGTAAATCTGTAATGTATATGAGACCGCGCAAGCTTCCTCTACCAAATAAAACAATTATAAAAATCAGTTCATAAACAAATAAGTTATTCCTGAACATATATAATACTAGCTTTGCCTGCGGCTTCACCCGCGTAGATGTCAGAAAAAATCTCACGGGAACCGGGATTAAAAGTACCTACCCTACATAAAAGGACCCCTAGTGCAAAATTTCACGTCGCTCCCAGTAGTTTGGGTTGTGCGTTGATACGTCAGTGAATCAGTCGGTCAGTTTCTCCATTTATTTATACAGATAGATTTGTTATTTAGACCAATACAAAATAATAATAAATTAGGACATATTAGTTTTTTTTTTGTTCTTCGAGTGTAATATTTCAAAATTGTTGACCTTTACGAGAACAACGTCCTGACAAACCTTGAAAATGACACCATATTGATTTGTAGACTATTTACCTCTTTACACTTTTTATTTAAAACGTGAAACACGTTTTATTTATTTGTTGACACGAGTAACCCTGCGAATTGTCGAATTGATACAATTCAAATGTTTTTCCATACAAGATGTGAAACCCCGTTACACCCCTTTAGGAGTTGAATTTTCAAAATTCTTTTTTCAGCGGTTACCTACGTCATAATAACTATCTGTGTGCCAAATTTTAGCCTAATCCATTGAATGATTTGAGTTTTGTGTTGATAGATCAGTCAGTAAGTCAGTTACTGTTTCCTTTTGTATGTATTAAATCTATAGTGTAATTCGACATGTTACGAGGACCCTGAATAAATTGGAATTCAGTCTAAGTTTCAAGTTAACAGATCAACGAAAGAAGATTTTTTCATAGAAACTGTATCCATCCCCCCTTTACACCCCCAAAGAGGTTAATTTTTAAAGTGGTTTGTGACTTTTCCATTATTTGACTTAAAGGTTATACCAATTTTCGAGTTAATCAAGTCACGTAGTAAAATCCTCTCTTCTAAAACTGACTACCCCTTTTCACCCCGTTATGGGTATATTTTAGAAAAACCCTGATACAAGTTATTCTTCATTTTTGGTTTTAAGTATAAATACTGAGTTTCGAGTTGATCGGACCACGCTTTATAATTCTTCTATGCAAGCTTTGACATCCCATCCATTGAAGTTAAGATGACAAAAAAATACAAACTATATATTTTATTTACGTAAGTATTCGTCTCAAGTTTCAAGTTTATTAACTCTAGGAATAAGATTTTTCATGCAAACAAAATCCCCCGTTTTCCTCCCTTTAAAGGTCAAATTTCCAAAAACCCCTTCTTAGCGGATGCCTACGTGCCGAATTTCAGCCCAATCTGTCAGTGGTTTGAGCTGTGTTGATAAACCAATCAGTCACGGTTTCCTTTTATACGGCTAGATATATATATTGAGAACCTCCTCCTTTTTTGAAGTCGGTTAAAAATCATTTATACACTGAAAATAGGTTATTGGGTTCGGCCGTTAGTAAAGACACAGTAAGCTGTAGATATGTTTATTTTTTGTAATTTCGCTTGTCTTAAGATTGACGGTGTATTCTCCGTAGATGGAAAGGTCTGTAGTTGAAAGAGTAATAGGTTTATCGTCGTGTCGGTGAAACAATCTGTAGCTGGAAAGGCCTGTCGTCGAAAGTGACATAGATGAAAAGTTCTGTCGGCGAAATGTCCGTAGGTGAAAGACTCTGTTGGCGAAACGGAAATAAATGAATCATCCTGTCGTTGAAGAATCCAATAGCGAATCGGTCTTAGGAGACCGGTTGCGGAATCCATTTAACCTGTCAGTAGGTAATCCATATCTGGAGAAAGAACATGAACATTGTCTTGAGTTAATCACAGCGACCAACTATTCTTATCGTTTAAGTAGTCGTTGATAGAATAGTATGCCTTTGAACAAAGATTAGATTTAACTTTAACTTTAAACGCATTAAAAGGCAAATCTAGCAAGGAAGAGGGTAGCTTGTTATAAAAAGTTATAACAAGTCCAACAAATGAATTATGAACCTTATGAAGCCGGTGAAATGGAGTACGTAATTTGTTCTTATTTCTGGTATTAATATTGTGGAGATCACTGTTTTTAGTGTATAAGTGTATATTTTGCCTAACGTATAAGATGTTGGCGAAGATGAATTGTGATGCCACCGTGAGAATAGCAATATCTTTAAAAAAATCTCTTAGAGAAACTCTGGCACCCAGCTGGTAAATTGCTCGAACAGCTCGTTTTTGAAGTACAAATATATTTTGAATATCAGCGGCTTTACCCCACAACAGAATACAGTAGGACATAACGCTATGAAAATAACTAAAATAGACTAAACGGGCTGTATCAACGTCTTACTTTCCTGACGGCGTATGCAGCCGAACTGAGCCTTCCCGCTAGGCTTGATATATGTGGTCCCCACTGAAGTTTGGCATCTACTGCTATACCCAGAAACACTACCGAGTCTACAGTTTCAAGCACCTCTTTATCTAAGACGATATTGGGACCTAAATTTCTAACATTCGGTGAGGCGAACCCTAGTCATAGCCTATAACTGAGTGTACATTATAAAAATAAATAAATTGAATATAAATTAATTCAATAAATTAATAAATTATTTCAATTTATATAAATAAATTGAATTGTGACAAGGTGACGGGCGTTATTGTCGAATTGTCTAAAATCAAAATCAATACTAGTGTCAAACAAGGAAAATATCCGGAAGAACTATACACTGGTGTAGTGCACCCAATACATAAAAAACATTTTTACAAAAAAAACAACCGACTTCCAACAAAAACACTAAAAAGTGAAAATAACTTTAATTTCGGAAGCACATAACATAACATCACGCCTTGTTTCCTCGAAGGGTTGGGCAGTAGTGTACCTGTAGTATACCCACATTTAATATTATATTTAACTAGCTGCGCCCCGCGGTTTCACCCGCGTAAGTCTCGATCCCGTGGGAAAGGGGTATAAAAATAGATAGTAGCCGATTCTCAGACCTACTGAATATGCATATAAAATTTCATAAAAATCGGTCAAGCCGTTTCGGAGGAGTATGGTAACATTGTGACACGAGAATTTTATATACAGGGTGTTTGGCAGAACGTTGAACATACGAAAATGGTGGGTAGGTCCCCACCTACCCACCATTTTCGTATGTTCACCACTGCTACTGGCAAGCCGTCGATCCATAATTTTTACCAACTTTGCAGTATTCAATTTCGCAAAACATTTAACTTTCCGTAAAGGTAGAGTTTCGTCGAAAATTTCCTGCTTGATAAAATTATGAAATAACTCTTAAAGTTTTTTTTTATAAAAGCAAATTACATACCATTAGAAAGCTCACACACTAGGGATGTTTTGCTAGAATTGGAACTCCTCAATCATTTTTTGTTTTTTTTTAAATGCAAGTTGAAATTAACATTCAAGTATTTTTTACATCTTTCTGTAAGTTTGAGGACTCATAACTTTTTTTCTAGCTAACATCTGAACAAAGCAATAATTTTATAAGAATCTGCCAACATCAAAGATTAAAAAAAAAAAAATTGCCTGTTTTATTGCCCATGTTTAATAAAAAAAATACACTTTAAAGTTAGGAAAGTGGTGAAACAAGAAAAAAACTTTTTTTTTTTTTTTTTAAATACCCAGTCGGCCAGGGCCAAATAAATTAGGGCTGAGTAAGTAGCAGATGACCCCACCTACCCACCATTTTCGTATGTTCAACGTTCTGCCAAACACCCTGTATAAGATTTAATTTCGGAAGTCAGTGTCTTTGATTTTGTATTTTCGTTTATGGCCATCAACATACACCGAGTGGATTAAATACGTATTATTGAAGTGTTAGCGGTAGATCTGTAATGCATATGAGACCGCGCAAGCTTCCTCTACCAAATAAAAGAATAATAAAAATCAGTTCATAAACAAATAAGTTATGCCTGAACATAATATATAATACTAGCTTTTGCCCGTGGCTTCACCCGCGTGGATGTCAGAAAAAATCTCACGGGAACCGGGATTAAAAGTACCTACCCTACATAAAAGGAACCCTAGTTTGGGTTGTGCGTTGATATGTCAGTCAATCAGTCGGTCAGTTTCTCCATCTATATTTTTAAAAATCAATGCCACTTTTCGTTGTAATTTTATAACTCGAGAACGGGCTCACACCTATCAAAAAAATTTTAGGCTTTTGTTCGGACTATTTAGTGGGTGGTTTATGTGAAGTTTTTTTTTTATTTTGTTTTTTTTAGGTAAGTAGGTAGGGTAGGCAGGTAGGGTAGGTATTCTTTTACCCATAGAAAGCCACGTTATTTGTGAATGTCATAGAGTAAAAATGTTTACCGCCCAACGGAGTGGGCACGGGTCAGCTAGTTTATTTATAAAGATAGATTTGTTATTTAGATCAATACAAAATAATAATAAATTAGGATTAGTTTGTTTTGTTGTTCAAGTGTGATCAATTTCAAAATTGTTGACCTTTACGTGATCAATGTCCTGACAAACCTTGAAAATGACACCACATTGATTTGTAGACTATTTACCTCTTTACACCCCCAGGCTGTTTTTTACAAAACATGAAACACGTTTTATTTATTTGTTGACAGGACCCTGCGAATACGTCATAATAACTATCTGTCTGCCAAATTTTAGCCCAATCCATTCAGTGATTTGAGCTTTGTGTTGATAGATCAGTCAGTAAGTCAGTCACTGTTTACTTTTGTATGTATTAAATCTATAGTGTAATTCGACATGTTACGACGATCCCAAATTAATTGGGATTAGGGCAGGAGACTGATGATGAAGTATTCAGGCTAAGTTTCAAGTTAATAGATCAACGAAAGAAGATTTTTTTCATAGAAACTGTATCTATCTCTCCTTTACAACCCCAATGAGGTTAATTTTTAAAGTGGTTTGAGACTTTTCTATTATTTGAATTGTAAGTAATACCAATTTTCGAGTTAATCAAGGCCACGTAGTAAAATCCTCTCTTGTAAAAATGACTACCCCTTTTCACCCCGTTATGGGTAGATTTTCGAAAAACCCTGATACATGTTATTCTTAATTTTTGGTTTTAAGTACTGAGTTTCGAGTTAATCGGACCGCGCGTTAAAATTCTTCTATACAAGCTTTGACATCCCATCCATTGAAGTTAAGCTAACAAAAAAATACTTAGCGGATGCCTACGTGCCAAATTTCAGCCCAATCTCTTTTAGTGGTTTGTGCTGTGTTGATAGACCAATCAGTCACGGTTTCCATGTATATATGGCTAGTTATATATATATTGAGAACCTCCTATTTTTTTGAAAATTATTTATAGCCAGAGTGCATCTCATGACAATTCCAATAAGACCAAACACGGGTAGGATACATTGTTTGATTACGGAGTTCCAGTGCCTACCTTCCGGCTTCATCTTCAGATCAGTTTGATGGTACCATTTTGATCAGAACTATTTATTTAAATTTGCTTCGCTTAAGTATCTTAATCCAGATATCTCATCGCCACCCGTGAAATACTTATCATTGAGAAGTTCCGGTGGCCATCTGTGGCCTTCTTCATCAGTTTTACTTCACCAAATTATACTTTCTGAATGCAAATGATTGACTTGTTGATGAAAATATAAAAATCGCAATTTGTATGCCTATAATATTTGAGGAGTTCCCTCAATTACTCATGGATCCCAATATCAGAACTGGATTTTAATAAAAATGAGACCAATCTGGAAGTATATCCTTTCAAATAAAAAAAGAATTTTCCAAATCGGTTCATAAACAACGGAGTTCTGAGGTAACAAACATAAAAAAAAATACTGATGACTTGAGAAGCTCCTCCTTTTTGTGAAGTCGGTTAAAAATATAGTTTCTCCAACTTTGGAAATTAAAGACCGACCACTATTCTACCAGTTATCGAGAAAATGGTAAACTGCTTTGCTTCTAAACAGGAAATTGATGCGTTTTCCAGCGTGCAATACGGTTGTCAACGCAATAAGTCCACCCCACAGCTATTTTCAACAATCACCTACAGATGAGGTAAACGAAGCTTTTAACGATACAAATCATAATTTAACTATTAATTGACTTAAGCAAGGTGTTCGATACGCTTAGACAGGACAGTTCCTGACAACATTAAGAAACGGTGTGAGGACTACCTTAATAATCGTAAATACAATGTCGAGATCTATAATGAAATCAATGACGCCATTGAAGTTACTGTAAGTGCAGCCCACAGTACTTGGACCTTTATAATACTATCTGACATTATGTTAACAACATGGAAAATGTGGTCAATTACTGTTCCATTTACCAATATGCGGATGGCACATGTCTTGTACGAGTAGCTTGTACCCACAGACACAAAAGTCAGCTAGCTCAAAGGTTACAGGATAGTTTTTTTTTTTTAAGTCTCCAAAAGGGCACACGATGCTGGACTTTCCTAGCTGACTAATCCCTGAGACGAAATGCCGAAACAAACTCAGAGGTCATGGTCTCTTTTAAAGTCCAAACATCATAATTATTATTAAGATTTTATGTGTCTAAAAATGAAGGGCCATGTTAATTAATGAAACAATTACAGTCACAAAAAAATATAATTGAACTTACATTCATCATTGAACAGTGGAGATAGTCCACAAAGGCGTGATCAACGAAGTCCGCAACTCTTCGATCGCGCCTGGCGCCCTCGTCCGAGTGCGGCGGGGCAAGGAGGTGCCGGCAGACTTGGTCCTGCTGTGCTCGGCAGGGGAGAAGGGGAAATGCTTCGTGACCACTGCCAACCTCGATGGAGAGACGAACTTGAAGACTTTGAGGGTACCCCCGCCGTTGGTCGGCTTTACGCCAGGTATGACATTTATGTAACTGATTTATCGTTGTTTACAATATTCATACAGCTTATGTGTTGTGTACTGGTGTGCTCATTTGTTAACTGTTATTGTGATGTGTTAATAACATTTAAGTAATTGCCTAAACATTCGTAAAATGACCCCCAAATCATTAATTATAGGTACTTTAATGTTGTTGTTTTTTTTTATATCATTCTATAATTGATTTTAGCTAGCCAGTAGGTATTTTATCTATGAAACGGTACTTTTTTATAAGTCATTCTTTATTTGGTGTTAGCTAACCGGTACCTAGGTATTTTATCTATGAAATGGTACTTCGAAAGTTCTGTATTCCGATTTCCGTAGCCATAGTAAACCTTTAAAATGTTCTATACGAGTACATCCTAAAAAGACCTCCGACACAACCAAAAACCTCTAAAAAGTAAAATAATATATATGTGTAGGATCAGGAGTGCCGAGCGGTATATCGTCAGGATTTGGAGTTCCCATTGTATAGGGATAAACAAGACTATAAACTATTAAAGGGTTTTTATTACAGTAGGTAATTACACTTTTAAAAATAACACAAGAATAAACAATAATAATTAATAACAAAATAATTAGTTAAAAATATGCAGTCAGACGAACAAACCCTTTAAGGTTACAGTTCGTATAGTGGCCTAAGCCACCCAAATACCAAGTATAGTTAGACGAACGAACCCTTTCAGGTTACAGTTCGTATAGCGGCGTAAGCCACCCAAATACCAAGTATAGTCAGACGAACAAACCCTTTCAGGTTACAGTTCGTATAGCGGCGTAAGCCACCCAAATACAAAGTATATCACTCGCTATCTGCAAGCCAATATAACTTTGATAATATACAGCAGCGCTGTACCAAGTAAACCGACAGTTTTGTCAGGAGCGGGGAGCTCTTTATTGAGTCGAATCCGAAGATCGACTGACCCGAACACCTTTTTTTTTTTTTTTTTTTTTTGTATGGCATCTCGTAGCAGACCTAGAGAGGTCGTTGCTACTTAACCGGATATTCCTGTGGCTGCCCTAAGGTTTTTAATCTTAAAGCCTCCAGCCAGGGCGCAAATTATATATATTAAAAACTAAACGACAGCGCACTAAGGGCACCCCCTGTGGGGTACGGACCTCGGCTCAGGGCGTCGTTGGGGGATCACAAAATTACTATCAATTTGGGGACGGGCTGGATCAACATTTTGATCATGATTATTATCAGGGGATATTATATTTATTGCTACGGCGCTCTCAGCCTCTAACCGGGCGGCTGGCGCATCGACATTCAAGGGACGGGGGGGAGGACTTTTATTACCATGACTCGAACACCGAATGCACGCTCTTATATAGGGCGATGTTCCCACCTTGCTTTCCCGCCATTCCATGACAACTCTGTCCGATGACGTACGGAAGTACGTCATGTGTTTACTTGATACAAAACACTTAAACATGCTAAATCTAATAAGACTGACATTATAAAGTAATCAAATAATACAAGAATAATTATCGTAAATAAACAATAGTGATTTCACAAAGTAAATCAGTTTGAAATCAAAGTAACATGTCAACAATTGTTTTGAACAAAACTATCGGTTATAATAATTATCGAAATAAGTTGCCAAAATCAATTAGTGCGTATACA
Organism: Tiliacea aurago; assembly: GCA_948098905.1. NCBI lineage: Eukaryota > Metazoa > Arthropoda > Insecta > Lepidoptera > Noctuidae > Tiliacea > Tiliacea aurago. The sequence goes on from OX402583.1 coordinate 28,778,290, forward strand.
GAGTACTCAATAAATGATGTTGTGATTTACTAGACAATAATTGATAGAAAACCACGTTCAAATCACGTTAAATTACAATAAGAAAAACAAAACATACACTTTTTGTTGATTACCCACAATTGTAATTGACAACCAACTCCGACATATGTATTGGCCCTTTAAGTTTAAATACGTTTAGCTTTAAATGCATTTAGTGACTAGCACTGCGCCCGTGACTTCGTCTGGGTGGATTTCGTACCTTCGCCTGCAAAGCTCAACACTCTCCGTCCCGTTTAAAAGATAGTTTCCAAATAGTAATGATTGCGATCTTTTTACCCGACTGCCTCGGAAGGAGGGTTATGTTTTTCGAGTGTATGTATGTATGTATGTCTATTTCTTCGGCACGATCTGTATCCTAAACGGCTTGATGGATGAGGACACATGAGGTATCGTTAGATTTGTTTTAATTGCGGGAGTGGCATAGGCTATAAAATTTCAATATGGCATCTGCGATTAAAAAAAGAGAGGGTAAATAAAAAAATATTTTTTTGATTATAATAATATGGGTATCAAATAAAAGCTAGGAAATAGCCAAATCCAAATATATATATATATGTCGGCGCGTGATGATTTAGTCAATTTATTTTAACACTTTTTTAAAGTTGAATTCGATTATTTTTAGTCTGTGGTGTAACTTATTTTGTTAGTGGTTTTAATTTAGGGCGGGTAACACCGAATGGGGTTGTGGGTGTCATGGCGGCGGAAGGGATCACTTTTGATGCGATCGTTACGCTGGGCACACGTATAAATCCATTGGCTCTAAATGCAAGCTTAAAAAATATTGTGAATTGACTTAATCAGTGACAATAATTGTAATCCTTATTTTTTATGATTTTTGTTGCGACATTTGTGAGTAAATTAAGTGCGATAATTTGCGAGTATTATTTTACAAACACCTGCACGTACACGCCCATGATGAAGGAGCAACAGATGACGGTTCAACAGCGACACGTGGTGTCTCAACCGTTCGAACATCCGTCGCATATATTTAAGTCGGATCGTCAGGATTTATTCTGTTAGATTCGGTCATCATGTGGGCAGAAGTTGGGTTTCGTGCAATGAAAACACACTGGGTGCGGTACACAGCGTTTATTGAAATCACAAATTGACACAATCACTAATAATAATCACTTTACACTTTAATAACTTTAGGTACGAGTATTACAATCAACTAGGTATTATAGCCGTTGCCCTGCATTGAGACAATAACAGATAATGATGATGCAACAAAACGTAGGACAGTTCCGAAGCGTCTTCACAGCTCGATCACCAGGATAAGAATGCACAACTTGGCACGTTCTCTTTAACCTCGTAACCGACCGGAAACGCCCCGACTCTGACATAGCGCGCCAATTCTAGTCTTTATAGTTGCCGCTAGGTGGTGCGCCTCGTCTTGTTGTGAACATTTTGCCGGATCCGACACGGCCATCCTGCGAGGACACACGTCCTTGTGTGTTGTTAATCTGGAAAATACAAAATCTCGCCACAGTATCTGCTCGTCCAATCCTGACTCATATGAAGACTGACTACTGCTACTACTTAACTTGGACTTTACACCCTTTAAAGTCCGTTTTAATTTCCAAGGAATTTGAAACTAACATTTTGAAACTTTAAACTAGACTAACCTATGAATTAGAATTATCTAGTTTCAAGATTACCGAGACTAAGCACAACGATTCCACATTGAATTAATAAAAAAAAACAAAACCTCAGGTATCTCATTCGCGGTCAACATGCACAGCTATAACATAGCTCCCACACATTTGTCACATGCGCACTTCCAGCAGGAATGCCGAGTCGTCCTTGACTCTACGGTCTTGGCTTCGAGGCTAGACCCGACCAGGACCATACTACCCAAAGCTACCGCACTACCACGTACCCACGGTCTAGCAAGTAGATGCCGATTTCTAACGGGCTATGGCTACGATATCAGTTAAACCATAACATACAATTATAACACATTACATTGTGTCACCATATGTAAAATGTAAACATTTATATCTAACTTTTATGGTGTACACTCAGATTATAGAAAGAAGCAGATAGACCTGTGGAACAATAAAGTGAGGCACGTTTGTAGACACGTGTGCGTAAAAGCCACGCAGCACTATAAGAACAGGTGCCTCTATTAGTGTATATGGTTGCCACGATAATGAAAAAATTACCCATAATATTATAATACATGAAATAAATAATTTATTGTCTCGGAAAAATGCAGAAAAGAGTTATACATAGATTGTTATCAGTTGGAAGAAAGCAGATAAAATAGAAACAAGATTCCTAAAAAATAATGAAGAATGGCTGAAAACAAAAATGTATTACCGAGAGTGCTAAGTGCGAAGCTTGGGTCGGCCATCGAAATCGTTTACAGAATTTAGCAAAAGAAGTAAAAGAAGAAAAACTTACCACGTTTTTATTAAGTCACTTTCTTGTTTGTCTGTCTGTCGTTCCGGGTAGAATCTTGTAACTCAAATTTCGAGCACTTCCCGATTAGCTATATGGCTGAAACTTTCAGGGTAGCTCACAACTCGATGATAATGCATTCTAAATCCATTTATTAGCATGCAATGCCGACCTTACCTAAAAAAAAAACATAAAAACCGCTATATCTTGTAAAGGAAGCGAGATAGAGCAAAAATAACACGTTTTAGCGGAATTCTAAAGGGGTTCCACTTGTTTGATTAAGTGGAACCCATCGATCGAGAGGTTCGCAAACCTGAAAACAACAATTTTTTTTCATTTTTTTGCTTTTAACATTTTAGAAAATGTTATCCCCTTTTTCACCCCTTAAGGGTTGAAATTCTAACAACACCGTTGCGTTAGCTTCCAACCATAAGTCTAGATAATAAATTTAGTGATTTTTCGAAAATTAAGGACTTTCCATACACAACTTCAACCCCCTTTTTAGCCCTTCGGGGGTGGAATTATCAAAAACGCTGAGACACGTATAAATTAATTTTCAATTGCCAGCCTATACACACAATTTGAAGATCCTAAATTCAAAACTGACGGACTTTCATATAAACTTCCATCCCCTATTATACCTCTTTAGGGGTGGAATTCCCAAAAATCCTTTCTTAGTAGATATTTACTCTTCACAAAAAACACACCCTACAAGTTTCATGTCTCTAGGATAAGTAGGACAAGCGTTTTAGGCTGGGCGTTAATATATCAGTCAGTCACTTTGAATTTTATGTAATAGGTTGGGGAAAAAGTTTCTTCGCATTTTTTAAGAAAATTCAAAACATTTTTTAATATAGTTTATTTACATTTAACTAAAGTATGTAGGTACCATTTTGTTCGATAACTTTTTGCCATCTTGTAGGTAGGAACATGATCCCATTGCTATAGAAATGTTGGGACTTCTGATCAAAATACCGCGACAAGTGGTTTTGGCAGTCCTCTCGTGATGTTAACCTGACACTGCCTAAAGAATTCTGAAGAGACCGAAACAGGTGGAAATCTGAAGGTGCAAGGTCAGGACTATACGGCGGATGCATTAACACCTCCCAGCCATACTCTCTTAATTTTTGCTGAGTGGCCATAGATGTGTGAGGTCTAGCGTTATCATGATGAAAAACCACACCCCTTCTGTTGATTAATTCCGGCCGCTTTCTTTAATCTCATCAGTTGTTCGCAGTAGAGTTTAGAATCGATGGTCCTGCCTGGTAGTAACAGCTCATAATGAATAATGCCCTTGCAATCCCACCACACACAGCATCACCTTGTTGCGAGTTAACCCGGGTTTCGCCACAGTCTGTGAAGCCTGACCGACCTTTTTCGCACGTTCTTGTCGTACGTGATCCACTTTTCATCACCAGTTATCAGCTTCTTCAAAAATGGTTCGGTTTCGTTACGTCGTAATAAAGTATCACAAATGAGTACACGGTTCATTAGGTTTCTTTCAGTGAGCTCGTGAGGTACCCAAATATCGAGCTTTTTTGTGTACCCAGTTTTTTTCAAATGTGCCAAAACTGTTTTGTGGTCAATTTCCAGTTCTTCAGCTACGTCGTAACTAATGATATGCCGATCTTGCTCCACTTTTTCAAAAATGGCGTCCATTTTATCCGTAATAGGGCGACCAGAGCGACGTGCATCTTTGACATCAAAATTTCCGGATTGAAAACGCTTAAACCAAATTTGTGCTACTCTCACAGACACTGCACTAGGTCCATAAACATCGCAAATTTTTTTCGCGGCTTGCGTTGCATTTTTACCTTTTTTGTAGTAACATTTTAAAATGTATCGAATTTCTTCATTAAATTCACTCATCTTGACAGTACGAACAACAAATAAAAATCACACATTTTCCTAATTTGAATTTGGAATTATGTTCTTTAAGTCAAAGTCAAAGTCAAAGTCAAATTGTTTATTCCAAATAGGCACTTTTGAACGTCAATATTTACAAAAAAATTGAATTGATTCTAGTCGCCCCTTCCAAAAGGCAGTTTCGTATGGAGGAGAATGGGCAAGAAACTCCACCGGTACTCTTTTAAAATCTAGTACAATATTTTTATAGGTACATTAATTATATAAATTATATGTGAAGACGATGCACCTAGAATAAAATTACTATACCACAATAGGTAATAAAAAGAGTTAAGAATGAAGCAATGATAGATAAATTAATTATGTGATAGATACATGGTGCTCACATATTTACAAAAATTGTAAAAAATATATAGGTACGATTTCCTAAAAAATAACAATATCAGTGTGAGTTAAGGTAATCACAGAATTTAAAATTAATGTCATAAAAATTATAAATTATACAATTAAAATAGCAACCTGTTTGATTTTGTCTAGACTCTAGATTGTCCTATGGAGCAGGACCAGCATGTTTCCAAGCATTCTTATCTTGTATATAATCCTCTAATTTGTAATATGCTTGTTTACAAAGTGTTCTTTTAATATGAGTTTTTAATTTTCTTTCATTTAGTTGCAATATATCACAAGGTATTTTGTTGTAACATTTAACACAGTACCCCATAAAAGATGTATGTACTTTAGATAACCTGAAAAATGGTTGATCTATTTTGTCTTTGTTTCTAGTATTAAAATTATGTCTATCACTTATTTTATTAAAAAGATGTAGTTTTCCTTACATACATAATATTTTCATAAATGAATTGGCAAGGTACCGTCATGATATTAATATTTTTAAATAGTTCCCTAAGAGATTCGCGGTGACTTAGATTATAAATTGCTCTGACAGCTCTCTTTTGCAAAATAAAGATGGACTCAATGTCAGCAGCCCGACCCCACAGTAAAATGCCGTACGACATAATGCTGTGGAAGTAGCTAAAATAGACCAACCGGGTGGTTACTACATCTGTTAACTGTCTTATCTTTCTAACAGCATAAGCCGCCGAGCTTAGCCGCCCCGCAAGAGATATTATATGTGGTCCCCATTGTAATTTCTCGTCTAGACTGATTCCTAGGAAAACCGTTTGATTAATAAATTCCAGTTTTGCTCCATTCAATATGATATTACATTCACTACTTCTAACATTAGGTAATTTAAATCGAATGCATTTGGTTTTTGCTTTATTTAGTACCAAATTATTTACCGTAAACCAATCTTGGACCTGAAGAATAGAGTTATTCACGTCGACAAGATTTTGTGACCGTTGGCCTATTTTAAATATCAATGATGTGTCATCTGCAAATAACACCATTTTCGGTTGATTTTGAAATAATTGGGGTAAATCGTTAATATAAACTAAAAAGAGGAATGGACCCAATATTGAACCTTGAGGAACGCCCATTGCCATTTCAGACCCCAATGAGTTTACGCCGTTCACTTGAACTTTAACCTTTCTATCTTTCAGGTATGATCTTAGTAAATCAAGAGCTGTATACCTAATCCCATAGTGCTCTAGTTTCAGCAAAAGTGTCTCATGGTTTACGCAATCGAACGCCTTAGAGAGGTCGCAAAAGATTCCAATGGCATCTTATGGTTCCTCTCAGGCGTTAAAAATGTTCTTTATTAGGGAGGCACCGGCGTCAGTGGTACAACGCCCTTTGGTGAAACCGTACTGTTGTTCATGAAAGATGGAATTTTTATTAAAGTGACGTAACATTTGATTGAGCATCAACTTTTCAAACACCTTACTGAGAACTGGCAGAACTGACACAGGCCTATAATTGTTGGGTTCTTTACTATCTCCGGATTTGAACAAAGGAACTACTTTACTGTGTTTCATGAGATCCGGAAAGACTCCTTGGTCCACACTGGTGTTAAATATGAAAGCTAAATAGGGCGGAATGGTTTCTATGATAGATCTACAGACTTTTGCAGACATCCCCCAGAGATCTTCTGTTGATTTAATTTTAAGATCTTTAAAATGTTTTATAACAGCCTCGGGGTTTGTATGCTGAAACCTAAACTCCATAGGGCAAGCCTTTACATTCTTTCTAAGTAAGGCAGCAGAAAGCGCGGGTGAGGAATTTAAAGTTTCAGTAGTTTTAAGGGGAATATTAGCAAAAAAGTTTTCGAATTCCTGAGCTATCTCTACATCTGAAGTGATGGGCCCATGTGCAGCCTCTAAATTAAATTCAGTATTACGCTGTTTTTTCCTATCTGTTTCATTATTTATTATTTGCCAGGTAGTTTTTATTTTATCATCAGCAGATTTTATTTTATTGCTAATATAAAGAGCTTTAAACTTTCAATGAAACCAAAACCAGCCAGATACAAATAGTATAGCCAAAGAGATTTTATTACAAGTTCATACATACTATAATGCGGAAAGACTTTTTCTCCAACCTAAATAGATAGATTTATACTAAATTTGTTTTTCCTCAAAAATTATCGGCACTGGTGTAATATGTACCCAACTCGTTTATCTAAGAAAAAGACACTTGCTGTTCCAAAAATAACTAACTACTTTGGTAAGCGCACAAGAAGGTACGTACGTAGTACCAACGTTAGCGAATGAGCTACCCCCAAACTTATTTCGCATGTCAAGTCTAAGGATCAACTTAAAAGTGTTCTACAAAAACATTATCTCTCATTGTGTCCATAGAAAATGTTTTTATTTTTGTTTTGTAAAGATTTTTTATCTGAACTGTAGGTATGTATATAATATTTAATTTTATAGTTTACTTATCACAATAAAATTAAGATAGAGCACATTCATTTTCAAAATTTGTAATCCATTGCTAGACGAGAACGACTGCCGGCAAACTGTTAAGCAGTTTGGCAGACTTTATGTATGTTATTGTTAATACAGATTACGAATAAATAAAAAAAAATATTCTGCTTACATTTTTTTTCTTAATATTTAAGTACTAATAATAATTCAAGTAATTTGAAATATAAAGATATGTGATATTTTATGTCAATACACCTATTATTATCCACCCCTGGAGGTTTCTAATTAGTTTACTCACATTGTTATTTGTAGCTTTCCTGAAGTAGGTACATGGATGTGTTATGGGGAACCATGTATATTCTGATTCGTTCAATAGACGGTTACATTAGGACAAGATCTTAACACTGATTCCGAATTCTGTGACAAACTTGTCAGTCATTAATTTGATTTCTAAATTATTATTTTTAAAGGGATAGTTTCATCAACCGAATGTTTGTTTGCGAGCAGACAACTTATTTAGTATGACGGAAGCCATATTGTTTAACAGCTGCGAGAGGCGGCGACTAGATGGCGCTAGTAGAACGTGCACCATAAACAAATCATTCATTCTATCGGTCATTTGACTTAAAAGACTTGAAGTCAATTGAGTGAAATATTGTAACGTTACCCCCCACTAGCGGATCGCCTTTATAACGAGCTACGCTGTTGAGTCGGTACCCACTTTGAACGGATGCGTCGTGGTGCACGGACCACTGTCTCTCGACAGTCAGTACTTCCCGGTTATTGGATGTGGAACGTTGTCTCCGACAAATTAGTACTATCCTTATTGCGGTGGGTGCATGGACCACTGTCCCTGACAGTCAGTACTGCCCTATGTGACCGCCACTACCATTATTAGTTATTTAATTAATTTCATTTCTATATTCTCTCGATTTAAAATAACTGATAGTTCGATTGAAATAGATTTCTGTATTGCCATATCTGAGTATTACTTCTGATGTATGGACCTATCCCGACATCAGAAGTGGGATACGAAGACCACCCCACTTTTGGAGACTCAGCTTCCAATATCATGCAAGACCATGTTTAGTAACGGCATGGAAGCCTTAATTTCTAAAATCGTTGGAAATTTGTCATCTACCTCCTGTACACTAAGTCCATTAGTCTCATTCGACCGTGATGCGTCGCTTGTCGCCATAACACATAGTCACCTCTTATATAAATAGTGCTATTTTTACTTTTCTTATCGTAATTTCATTTCATTCTTGTACTAGCTACCTGAATACGTTGACGAGCTTTAGAACGCCTAGACAACAGATTCTGATACCTTATTGGCAATGGAAACATCACATATGGGCCTACCAGTTTGAGCAAACATTAGATCGTACGGCTTTTATCCTGTAGTTGCATTAACCGTATTATTTATACCCCAAATGACGTCAGGTAAGCTATTATCCCAATTTTGAGAAGCATCACTGGGTTCAGTGGTCCGTAGAGCATTCAATATGGTACGGTTGGTGCGTTCGACCTGACCGTTTGCTTGACATAGATGACACGTATATTGAACAAGTATAAAACGAAGTCAATTCAATTCAATTAATTTATTATACCGTTTGCTTTACATGCTATAGCGTTTAATATATGCCTAAATAGTTTTTCAGTAGTAAATCTTTTAAAATACCTGCTCGTGAAGGCTTTCCAATGGTCAGAAATTACTCGTTCAGGGTACCCAAATAAACTAACTATCTTGTTCAAAAGTCAAATGGTTTCCACAAAGTTAACAGTACGAGCTGGTTCAGCTACCACAAATTTAGAGAAGGCGTCAGTCATCACGAACATGTGTATTGATACCCCTTTTTAGTACGAGTGAACGGTCCTAGGTGGTCAATATGGACCATTCGCGTCGGCTCATTAGGCTTTGGTATGGGGTGGAGTTTGCCTTCCCTCTTGCCATATTCACCGTAAGCACAATGCAGACATGATGGCACATACGTTTTTTTGAAGCGCAAGAAGCACAGACAGTTTTGGAATCCAGAAAATATTCTTGCTAGTTTTTGCTCGCGGCTTCGCTCACGTTAATTTAGAATTTGACAATCATTTCGGGTTGTACTCTGCTTGTCCCATAATATAATTCAATAATGATTCGAAAGACACGTGGCGCCATCTATTACCTACCTTATGAACATTATTGTGGTTTTCCTCGGGAACAGTACTTTTTTCGGGATGAAAGATACCCTATGTCCGTCTCTCCGACAACGTATATGCAAAATTTCAGGATGATCGGTTCAGTGGTTTAAGCGTGAAAAGGTAATAAACAAACAAACAAACTTATTTTCGCATTATAATATTAGTTAGGATTAGGATAGCTTCAGAACATTGCTTATGACCTACATGACCTATATCGTCATGGTGTTTTTGTAATATTTTCCACCTAGCTAGTCCCGGGACAACTACGCGGTTGCCATTCAGGTTTTTATGATAAAGTCTCTCATTAATCCACGCGTAATTATTTACTATACCTATACACCTATAACTAAATCCTTACAACCACCTTATAACAAATCTATGATGCGTTATAATTTTTCATCCTCGTTTTGCACGGTGGCAAACCAATCCATTACATCGAAACGGTCAATATTAAACGTTTGTACCTACAGGATTTCTACTTAATGCATCTATGTGTTGCATGCGCTCACCGGGCCTATAATTGATCGATATGTCGTATTCCTGAATTAGTAACCACCGCCAAGAAATACGCGGAATGAGGTCGCGTTTTGTTAATGTGTCGCGAACGGCGGTACAGTCTGTCACTACCCGTTGTACTTGTTTACCCACTACGTAAACCCGAAACCTACCTAAAGATTCTACTACAGCCAATGTTTCGAGTTCATAACGGTACACACTTTCTTCCCGACTAGTGACGCGGCTAAATATAATACATATCAGGGCGCAAACTGTCATCGGTTTGTTTTTGTAGTAACATACCCTCAATTCCTAACTTCCAAGCATCTGTGTGAATTTCGGTAGTCAGTTTCGGATCGTAAATTGCTAATAATGGTTTACTACAAAGTATTTTTTTTAAATCACAAAAACTTTTGGACTGGGTTTCATCCCAAGTCCCATTTTTCTTCGTCAGTTTCGTGAGTGAGCGTACTATTAATGCAAAATTTGCTATATATTTACGAAAGTAACTACTATAAAGTAATGAACTGTCTAATCTCATGAACATTACGCGGTTTCGAAACTGTGAAACAGCCGATAACTTCAATTCACCCGGTTGAATGTTACCTGGGGATATTTCGTGACCGAGGTAAGTTATAGTATTTTTTTTTAAATATTTTTTTTTTAATATTTTAATTTAAATTTTTGGAGCGCAATTTAACGAGAACCTTTTTTTAATAATTCAGCACCCGTCGGTACGTGCATAGAGGGCAATAATAAATCATCTAAGAAAGCTAGTACTTATTTCCGGATTTTGTTGACTTAATGATGCTGATTTAATATCACTAGGGTTTTATAAAGAGTTTATGATTTTATTTATCAGGCGCATAAATACAGATTCGCGAGGCGAAACGGTACCCGATTGTATTCGTAATGACCGTCATGGTATTACAAACGCAGTCTTATGAGTATCTTCCGGTAAAATCAATAATTCATGATAACCTTGGGCTAGATCTAGACTGGTAAAGTAATTCATAACTTTGAAACCTGGTTGTCAATATTAGGCAGTGGATATCTATCGCGAACCGTGATGGCATTGAGCGCACAGTAGTCAACACAACTATTCTATCCATTTTTCTTTTTAACTGGCACTACTGGGGACGCGTAGTTTGACTGAGACTCTTTAATAATATACGGAACTAAGCAAGTCAGAAATTTTAGATTTAATAATTTCTTGTTCCTGAGAAAGTCTATAGGGATGACGAAATACAGGCTGATCGGTTGTAAGCTTAATACGCAGGTTTTCAAGATCGGTACATCCTAACTCTTGAGTGCTAGCTGCGAAACAGTCGCCCAATTGTGATAAAAGTTAAATTTTTTTATTTGTGCCTTACTGTTGCTATGGGCCCTACGTTAACTTTATCTACATCTATTCCCCCTATGGCACGATTATTACTAGAGGCTATACTGGCAGTGTATATTTTTGGCAGATAAAAGGCATTTTTTGTCATGCAATAGGCTATTACTGGCAGTGGCACTGACCTGAACATCCCTGCAGCTTACAGCACGCAGCAAAATGGTCCCTTCCTTCCAGTTAACACCCTTTTCTCCACTGTTCATGATCTTCAGGTAGCCAGTGCTTCCGCTAAGCACTGATGCAGGGATCGAGTAAGGAACGTCTTGGAGCTCATAGTGGCGTACTGGAGTCACCACGTTGTTTTCTTCAGTGTTTCCGGTTATGCTAACCTTGATGATCTATATTCCCGGCGGCAAACATTTTTTGTAAGTTATTAGTTGTTTTCGACGTTGCGTGAAGACACTTCATCACCGTCAGAATCGGCACTTTCATCTTCAGATTCGTCTTTTTGCGTGGATCACACTTCTGAATTATAACACTCAGGTAGGCGTGGAAATAATTCAAAACGGTTTTAATGCAATCACTTATATTTCCTCGATTTTACAAATTATAATCAACCTCATACGAAGGCGCAACTAGTTTTTATATCAGCTGGCTGGCTTGCTAGCTGGCGTGGCGGCAACTGTCACACCCCCCACTTAGGCCTCGTGGTAAGATGTGACGTCACGGCGATGGCGGTTTGGCTGGCTGGCTGTCACTACAGTGGCGACATCTTTGGCGGCGTTACAAACTATTAATTCTGAAGATACTTTATCTATGGATTCTGAGGCGACTGTATCCTGTAATTCTTTTCTGTATAACCCAGTACCGGAACAAGATCCCTTGCTGGATGAGTAAATGTACTAGTACTAGTTCATATCGTAGGGGTTGCAAGAGTTGTGACCTAGTCTAGTTGTAGCTGAAGGGGTTTCACCTGCTTTTGTGGGTTGATAACCTAGCCCAGCGCTTTGTGAGCTGCAGGAATCTCACCTGCTTTAGTGGGTGACGATTTAGACCAGCATGTTTGAACTGTAGGGGTTTTCTGTTGTAAAGAAATACCTAGACCAGTGATATTTGCTATTTTGATATGTAACGATGATGATGATGATGTGAATTAATGAAAGTCCTTTTTTAATTTTTTTGGATGAATTCATACACTCGAGGACGAGTGATTTATCAGAATGGCCGTGACGGAAGCCATATTGTTTAACAGCTGCGAGAGGCAGCGACTAGATGGTGCTAGTGGAACGTGCACCATAAACAAATCATTCATTCTATCGGTCATTTGACATAAAAGACTTGAAGTCAATTAAGTGAAATATTGTAACGTTACCCCCCACTAGCGGATCGCTTTTATAAGGAGCTACGCTGTTGAGTCGGTACGCACTTTGAACGGATGCGTCGTGGTGCACGGACCACTGTCTCTCGACAGTCAGTACTTCCCGGTTATTGGATGTGGAACGTTGTCTCCGACAAATTAGTACTATCCTTATTGCGGTGGGTGCATGGACCACTGTCCCTGACAGTCAGTACTGCCCTATGTGACCGCCACTACCATTATTAGTTATTTAATTAATTTCATTTCTATATTCTCTCGATTTAAAATAACTGATAGTTCGATTGAAATAGATTTCTGTATTGCCATATCTGAGTATTACTTCTGATGTATGGACCTAACCCGACAAGTATTTGCCACAATTATGATATTAGCTTTCTAGGTTTAATTTATTTATTATAAGTCTTGTATGATTCTTCTTTATGACATTGATTTTGATAATTTTGTGAGTTCTATTTCTTATTTTATTACTTATAAATTCCAATCGCAGTAATTATAATTCTCTGAATAATTTTTCTTTTTCTGTAAAGCTGTTCCTTTTTCTTACACATGTTATCAATTTTATTATTTATTGTTTGTTATTTTTACTGTTTTTATTAATTTTTCTGATGTATTTTGATTCCATTTACGAAATTGATTTTTATGCAGTCGTCTATTGTGTTTGGACATTCTGTGTCATCTATTTCGCCTTATTTTAAGTTGTGAAGTAAGGATTTAATTTTACCAGTATCAATTTGTTATATTGTTTTGTATCAACCTGCATTCATGTTGGGATTAGTCCTACGCACGACAGTATAACATGCGACGATCAGTTAAAACAGTTCCGAGTGCTGTCGACCACAGATCTAACAAGCGAGCTAATGAAGTGAGACTCAGATTTATAATAATAATTGTTACACACATGCTTAGTTCTACTACAAGTTTGGAAAGACCTCGAATACATTGAAGTTGTTGCTTATAATAGAGAATCCTCGTGGGGATGGAATCTTAGTGTCGATAACAGAATACTTTCGTGATGACTAGTTTACGATAACAGATTTGCGTGGTTGCTTGATGACAGGGTGTCCTCATCTTCATCTTGTTGATGTGTTGATAACAGGATAGTTACGTGGTGACTGGTTTATGATTATAGTATGACGCGGTTGTTTGATGACGGGATGTCCTTATCTTCATCTTGTTGATGTGTTGATGACAGGATAGTTACGTGGTGACTAGTTTATGATTATAGTATGACGCGGTTGTTTGATGACGGGATGTCCTTATCTTCATGTTGTTGAGGTATGTCGTCATCTTGTGTTATGCTGGCAGGGTCTGATATTTAGAGCTCCCTCCCAATCTCGAGTATACTCGTCTAGATTGACGGTTTACGCAGGTGATGATGAAGACAGATATCACGCTAGATAGTACACAGACTCCTATGCTATGCTGGGACGCTTGAGTTGTAATAAGTTGGTGTCTTCGTAGAGTTTATATTTTTTTGATTACGTCGTCTTCGTTTGGAAGTTTGGAAGACAGTTTGGAAAATTATTAACATTGAAACAGACAGGAACAAAAGACATAATACTGATTACACACTGGGAACTTCCCGCGGTGACGCTGCCGACCATCGACTCGACCACGGCCAGCAGCGACAGGTCACTGCCTACTCCTGATGAGCGAACAGCTCTACGCTTAGTCTATTCGTTACCTACACATTTATTTTTAAACTAGAAACAATTGAATAAGTAGTAGTTTGTAATAAATAATAAAGTTTTTCATAATTTATAAAATAAAAAGATCGCAACCAGTTTTCAGAAACTTACCTTTAATCGGGACGGAGAGTGTTGAACGTTGTAGGCGAAGATACGAAATCCACGCGGACGAAGTCGCGGGCGAAGTGCTAGTTATTGTAATTTTCGTAGGGATCTCATTTTTTTTTAAAATAAAGTATAGCCCATGTTACTCGCTGATAATGTAGCTTTCTCTGGGTGGAAGAATTTTAAAAATCAGTTAGATGATGAATTTATCCATTACAAACGAACAAACAAACAAAAAATCTAATCTTTTCTCTTTATAATTGAAGGTTAAACAAACTTACCTGAAGTGAAGTTTGACCGTAATTATACGAGTCGCTGCATCCGAAGAGATTTTCATATTCACCAAGTAGTCCACTCCTAAATGTACCGGGCATCGAACACTTTTTAGAGCAGAAAAAAAAAATTAAAAGTCAAATACCAAGTCCCCCCGCGGTGCGCGCGCGCGCGGCGCCTCTTATGTCAAAGTTGTCATTCCTTTCAGAGCACGATTTTCGTAAAGGTAAAAAAGAACACATAGTTCAACGGGTAAGTTTAAGCAGAAACTTATGGGAGGGGGGGACTGAAAATCTCTTCGGATGCAGCGACTCGTATAATTACGGTCAAACTTCACTTCAGGTAAGTTTGTTTAACCTTCAATTATACTTCGTCGCTGCATCCTCGAGATTTTCATATTCACCAAGTAGATGTTTAGAGCTTTAGGAAAATCGCCATCTTAGGTTCTTATATTCTTGGGAAACCAAACTAGAGCTGTTAAGAATCAAAATTGTTTTATTTTGAAGTTCAATCTAATCAACAAAATTATCATCATCATCTAGAACTGAATTGGCAAAGGTAGTAAAATCATTTTGAGCAAGAGATCTATTATAAAATTTTCCAAAAACATTGGAATTTCCTGACCAGCCAGCGAATTTTTTTTTTTTAAATCTATAGAAACGCCTCTACGATTGGCCGTCGATGTCGCTGCGTGACGAGCGCTGTGCGCGCAATAAACGCTTGTATCGATGCCACTTTCCTGCAATACTAATTTGACCCAGCGGCTAATCGTAGCAGCGCGGCGGTTGCATTATGGAAACGTTTTTAATCGTCAAAATCAGTCCTTCTGTCTTAAATGTTCCCCTGAATGGTCTTGTCAATTCCATGTATGCTATCAAAGTTTTAGCTGGACATATTTCTACCTTATTATTAAAAAAAGGAATAATTAGATGCGGTTGTGCACGCCCCGGGGCTGATGTTTTGATTAAATCATCTATGGCTATAGTAATATTAGTTGTATTAATCATAATGTTGGATATCTTGATTAACGATAACGTCTGTACTCGTTGTGCCGTCGACAATGCGAGCAGAGTTACCAATTTCTTTGTAATTGTAGACAAAGGTAGGTCCTCATTCGGATACCATTGGCAAATGAAGTCCAGAACGATATTAGTGTCCCACGTGTTTTGATACCTTGGGAAACATGGTCTGGTTTTGAATACGTTACGTTACGTTACGTTACTATCTGAACTAAAACGCTTTCCTAATATAAGAGACAGTGCAGACCGAAGTGTGTTTAAGGTAGAATATCCAGCTCATGCCTGGAATCGACAAGTGAGAAATTTTAAGGTTACAGGATTTGAAATGGTATAACAATCATAAATTTGATTACATTGACAGAAGTCCCAAAACTTTTTAAAGGCTGTGTCATATTGTTTTACTGTACTAGGGGAAAGAGAAGCAATCATAATATTAATAGTTTCCGGTGTTAGTGATTGTCGTGAGAACGCTTCCCTGATAAGCGGCATGACACCAGGGTAAGGCTTCGCCAAAGCGGGTGCTGGGTCCTGTAAGGAGAGTATAACAGATACTTTTCAGGTAAGAAATAAATTGGTTCTGAATACTGAAGGTCTTCGAACAAAGGATACCAAGCTTGACTTGGCCAGTAGGGAACGACTATTATCCCCGAAGCTTTGTCGTCAATTATCTTGCGCAAGCATTTTAAAATTAATGAAAAGGGAGGAAAGCAATAGAAAAAATATTTTCCCCAATTTAAGGTAAAGGCATCGATATTGAAGGCATTCGGATCCCTTTTCCACGAAACATATTTGGGACATTTTGCATTTAGTCGAGATGCAAACAGATCTATTTGTGGCGAGCCAAGGGTCTTTACAATTTTATGAAAAACTGTGTGAGACAACTCCCACTCTGTGTCGATGTTGTTGTATCGTGATCCCCGATCTGCATCTACGTTGTCTTTAGACTTAATGTACGATGCAAAAATAAATATGCGGCGTTTTTCGCACCATTGCCAAATCTCACGTGTGATAATATTTAAGTGATCGTATTGTACGCCCCCCATTCTATTTATATAGGAAATCGCGGTCATGTTATCTATCCGTAGGAGAATTTCTGTATTAGTTAGACTATTTGCAAAACATTTAAGTCCTATGAAAGCTGCTCGTAACTCCAATAAATTAATATGGTCTTGGGATTCCGATAAACTCCAAAACCCGTTTGAGTTTTCGCGATTGCAAGAGACACCCCAACCTGTTAAAGATGCATCTGAAAAGATTTCTAGCATATACTGGTCCCTGCGAAATGGTTTGAAAGATTTCATTATATTGTCTTCCCACCAAACGAAACTAGATTTTAAGTCAGGACTTATTTCCATTTGTTTGTCATAGTTGTCATTAGAGCGTTGAAGGGCTAAATACTTTGCTCTTTCAAACTGTTTCGTATAAACCCAACCATAATCCACAGCCGGGCATACTGAAGTTAGCAATCCTAAGAACTTTGCAAATTCTCTTATGGTTATAGAATGTTTTTTAGCAATATCTTTCACAATTGATAAAAATTTTTGTCGTTTAACTAAAGGTAACTTGAGGACCATTTCATCGGAATCAATTTCAAAACCTAGAAATACTCTTACCCGACTGGGTTGGATACTACTCTTTTTATAGTTTATCATAAATCCTAAACTCTCTAACAGATCGATTGCCTCTGCAGTTTTGCGAGAACAGCTTTCGAAGGAGTTATCAATACATAATAAATCGTCCAAAAATACAACCAGAAGGTGGCCACGATTTCTCAAGTAAGTGGTTACTGGTCTCATAATTTTGGTGAACACAAAAGGCGCAGAGCTTAAACCAAAAGGTAAACATTGGAATTTATATATTTTACCTTGGAATTTAAATCTGAGAATTTTTTTGCAGGACGTATGTATTGGAATAAAAAAATAAGCATCCTTTAAATCCACATTGGCCATATAGTCTAAACTACGAACTAATTTTGATGCTGTCCTGATATCTTCCATCTTAAAATGATGGGTTTCTATAAAATTATTAAGTTTCTTAAGGTTGAGAATAAACCTGAAGCTGCCATCGCTCTTTGGAGTGAGAAATATATTAGAAATAAATTGACCAGCAACAGATTTACATTCTTGAACAGCCCCAGACTCTAATAGCTTTGTTATCTCTAATTTGATATTATGGACTTCACCAGGTGAAAAAGAACACTCAATCGGTTCATATTTTTGGAAAACCGGTTGAGTAAATGGGATTTTGTACCCAGATATATACTGAAGTACTACAGGATCACCCGTGATTGATTTCCATATATTAAAATAATATTTTAATCTCCCAGCATAAGTTTTGCTTTTTTTTTTTTTTGTTTTGCTTTCAAGCGTTAAAGGTTACCTTTAACGCTTGAAAGGGGGCTTGTTGTTGTTCGATTTCGGTCGATCGTTCCTCGCTGGTGCACGCCTGGTTATCTGTGAAGAGGCTTGAATCCTGCCCCCCTCCCCCCGTTTGCCTCTCTGGTAACCTGTATCTCTGTAATGTACCTTGGAAGGGGGCCTCATGTTTCTCTGGCGCATGGTCGGTGGATTAGCACGGTGTGAAGTTGATGCTTGAGGTTCAAATATCCGTTTTATCTGCAATCCTGATGTCTCTGCCGTTTTATTTGCTTTAATTCTTTCACCGAGATTCTCACCAAACAAGGAATGGTCCCTTTTGACTCCCTGTACTATATTTGAAAATTTTCTATCTAGGCTATACATGATTAATTTCCTCCTGCTTAAGGTATTTTGGCAGTGCAAGTCTAAAAGTAACTGACCAATTTCTGAAAGTTTCTTAATTGTTTCAGTTTTGTTGAATTCATCTTCGATGAGGGTAGACATGAGGTTCGTGACTGCAGCAATACCCTTTCCCAAATGATTCTGAGCCTTCTCAAGGCGTTTGTCCCTATTTTTCGTTGATTCAGATACAACTGCCGAGATTTCTGGATTAAGTTCAGAGGCTTTGAGTAATTTCAGGTTCTCCGGGAAACAAATGTTTTCCATAAGCTTTTGAACTGATTCCTTACTCAATCCTTCAACTACTATTCTACCCCAATGTTCAGATATCTCATTTCTGATTCTAGGGGCGTAAATCTCAATTTTATCTTTAGGTTCTCCTAGGGCTTCCAATATATCGGCCGATAAAGCAGGAACCTCTGGTGGTAATTCACCTGATTCGCTGGTCTGTACGGCCAATCCAGTATACCTATTATCTGGTTCTATACTAGATGTAATTCCAACAATTGGTTCAATAGGTGCATTGTCATCTATCTCCTGGGGTATTGATACGATTGACTGGGAGCTGTGACCCGAATAATGTGAATTGTCAGATTCATAATCTGTAAGGATTAAAGATTACGCTAGGGTAACACAAATATCGGTAAGATATTTATTGACGAGTAATATAAATACGGAACCCTAACAGTATTCGGCCACAATCACATCACAACTCCATAAATGTGTATTAATTTTTGAGTAAAAGACCACAATCGCATCGTGGTACCTTATAATGACTCATTGTAAACACTATAGGTTAAGAACAACAAGTAGAGTATCGGTTGTAATCGCATCACAACTCTGAGGATACATCAATAAAGAATTGACCACAATCGCGTCGTGGTTCTATTCTGTGATAATAATAATATGTTCTTACATCGCCAAATTATGACTTTAAAATACTGGTACTCGTTACCATGTATCTGCTTGTTTTCATAACAACGTTAACGAATGGGTAACCCAGTATTTCATTCTATAATTTAACAAAATAGAATGAGAAAAAGTTATTGTATAACATCTCGCGTCCCGTCTTAATGAGACACAATTGATTATCTATTGTTGTTGACCGATAACGTGTCGTTGGTATGCGACATTGCAACTTATAACCTCATAAGCAGTAACCAAAACTAACGTTTAGCAACGTTAGGTATCACAGTAGGTAAAAAGGAACACCAACTTAATATGAATTTGTTATTTAACGCCACATATTAGGTTCTATACCTACATAATAGGATAATAAGACACTGCAATATTATATTGTACTACTCACCATCAAAACTGCTATCGTTTTGCATTAACCGACGCTCAAGGCGTCGTATCTTCTTTCGTATTTTATCCGGATCTTTTGTCTTATGTTTTCTTTTACCCATGTTAAAACGACACTCCTTTTTACAATACACAGACAAAAATAATAGTAAGTACACTGTATACACTAAGATTCTACAATGAAATTCAAAATTGGAAAAAAAACAGCGTTGATGATGCCCGAACACAAGAAGCGAATGACAACTTTGACATAAGAGGCGCCGCGCGCGCGCGCACCGCGGGGGGACTTTTTTTTTTTTTTTTCCTTCTGGCTTCGCACGGTTTGTGCATTTAGCCAATGTCACGTTTTAGTTCTTGTATAGTATTGATAAAATTAATTATAAATGCATGATGATGATATCCCCGCCCACTCCCCTTGAGTTTCAGTAAAGATGTGGCACTTTACTGAGACCTCACGCGGACTTCTTGAGAGAACTTGAAGCGAAGTTGCACTGTTTTGTTTCATTTGTTAACACTAATGCACGTTCACAAACACTTAATGGTTAATAATCCACCATTATTACACATTAATATTCGGCTAAACACAAATTTTGGAAAATTAAACAAACTGCTGAACATGACGCTTCACTTTCCCGCCAAGAAGTCGCGGGGGGTCTTGGTCGACTTGGTCTTTGACTTTTAATTTTTTTTTTCTGCTCTAAAAAGTGTTCGATGCCCGGTACATTTAGGAGTGGACTACTTGGTGAATATGAAAATCTCGAGGATGCAGCGACGAAGTATAATATTAGTTTAAAGCCTGTTACGGAGACCGCGTATCGGCAAGCGTAGTGTGGGACGCCCTCCAGCTAGATGGACCGACGACCTTAAGAAGATGGCTGGGTCAGACTGGATGCGGAACGCGGAGGACAGGGTGTTGTGGCGCAGCCTGGGAGAGGCCTATGTCCAGCAGTGGACTGCGATAGGCTGAGTTGATTGAAAGCCTGTTACGGAAAGGGTTTTATTATGCATATCAAATTATGCATATCAAAGGCACGGATTCTTTTGGTGATAACAAACAGCATGGTAACATTTTTTTTATAATCTATACTAATATTATAAAGCTGAAGAGTGTGTTAACAAAAAAAAACTCTTCAGCTTTACAATATTAGTATAGATACAACCAGAACGCGCTAATCTCAGCAACTACTGGTTCGAATAGAAAAAATATTTTTGTGTTGGATAGTTCATTTATCGAGGAAGGCTAGAGGCTATTTAAAATCACGCTTCGACCAAGAGGAGCAGAGCATCAATGAAAAATGTTGCAAAAACTGGTAAAAAAGTCTTGAGAGCTTCCATTGCGTACCTACGCTGCGTAAACGATTAATGTTACGCAAATTTATACTTATATTATAATCTATACTAATCTATATCTATCTTCTTCTATAAACAACATTATTTTTAGAACCTATATGCGAAACCTGAACACAGTTTGTTCAGAATAAGGAACTGAATCGATTTCAATAATTTTTACACCATGTTATATTTTTCCCAAAAATATTTTTAAAGTGTGATGGAAAATGTTATCACCATATAATTACTTACAATACAATCGCCGTACGGTTAGGTACCTACTGCCAAATTATTATCATTGAGCGCAAGATGACCCTGGACTGCCCTGGAGGCGCGAGGGCGCCATTAGCATGTTTTTGGACGGAAAACTCGGTTATATAACAACCTTATAACTTTGTGATTTTTCATGATACAGTTTTGATATTTTGTACATAGATTCTTTACATAAAAATACTAGACACGTGTTTCAGGTTTCGCATATACTAAAACTAATATTTTGTATATAAAAGGAAAGCGTGACTGACTGATACTCAAGCCACAGCTCAAACCGCTGAACAGATTGGGTTGAAATTTGGCACACAGATAGCTATTATTATGACGTAAATACACAATTAGAAGGGATTTTTGGAAATTCGACCTTTAAGGGGGTAAAAAGGGGGCGTTTTGTTTGTATGAAAAATCAGTCAAGAGTAGAACCTGAGTTGATAGACGTGAAGCGTGGCACAAGTACTAACCTAAGTAAATTATAAAGTTTTTCATTTTTGTTTTTCTAAACTATCCATAAAAGGGGAAAATTGAGGGGTGTCAATGTTTGTATGGAAGAATTTTAACGCGCGGTCCGATTAACTCGATACTCGGTATTTATATTTAAGACTGTATGGTCCAGAAGTAGTAGGCACCTTACACTTGTACAATAAGGTTTAGCTCGCTCACTTGAAGTAGTTAAAGTTAGTTTAGGTGAGTTGACGGAAACCACGGAAGTTTATTAAGTAGCCCGATTTACAAGTAAAGATTTGGATGCTAACCCGCAGCGCTCGCGCTAGTAGTAATTCGACAACTAACTAAATAATATGTTTAACGCTAATATAAGTGAATAAAGTAAGTAGGTCGCTGCGTATGCAGTTTAATACATTGTACGTGAACCGTACAAAGACCAAAATAAAGAATAACGCTTATCAAGGTTTTGGAAAATCTACCTCATATGGGGTGAAAATGGGTAGTCAGTTTTACAGGGGAGGATTTTACTGTGTAGATTGATTAGCTCGAAAATTGCTATGAAATCCTACCAGTCAAATAATGGAACAGTTACAAAACACTTTTCAAAAATTTTAGTCCTTTGGGTGTGAAAAGGGAGGACACAGTTTGTACGACAAAAATTTTCTTTCGAAGCGAAGTCAAAACTGTAGATTGAATATTATTGAAAGAAGTAAATACTACGAGGTCTGATGAACGAGTCTGATGCCGAAAATATATATAATATATAATAGAAATAGTTTTTAGAATTTTCGTCCGTTTGTCTGTTTGTCGGGATGTATTTTTCGGATTGGCGCAAAAACAGCTGAATGGATTTGGATGAAATTTGACACACATATAGTTTATAACACCTAGGGTAATCATAATCTTTTTATCCTGGAAGTACGTTCCCGTGAGATTTTTTCCTACACCACGCGGGCGAAGCCGCGGGCAAACACAAGTACCTACTTACATAATTTTAAAGTTAAGAATCATTTAACTAATAAAAATCAAATGTTTCCAATTGAATTCTACACATCACTAGACTAAGTCAGCTAATCAGTACACGTTTTAAGGCTTCTACAGACCGGCGCGACTCGCAACGCGACACAAAGGCACCGCTCGTCGCGTGACACGCGGGGCCTTTGTGTCGCATCACGTGTCGCGCCGGTCTGTAGAAGCCTTCAATCCATTCGTCTGATCCCGCATATTGGTGCGGCGCCGTGTCGCAGAGCTGTGGCAGGTGTGTGTGTGTGTACTAGGCGCACAGACACAGATAATGCATAATGACCCTCGTAGTGCGGTGACACGTTTGTTATGATTTAATTTAAAAGATACATAACATGCACGAACCGCAAAGTAGAGAACACAAAATGTATTAACAATGAACAAATATTATAAAGGAACCTTGCATCTAATAACAGAGACACCACTAACAAATCCTTAGAGACACCTTCATCCAAAACACTAAGAGAATTCTGGGCCACCATTTGGGAAAACCTGGTAGATTATTATGGTATACTGATACCATAATAATCGCGCAGACTAGGTCAACGAAACAACACAAGAAATTCCAGAAATGGAATTTGAATTTATACCTATATATACTTTTATATGTAGAGGTCATCAGACGCACACACAACTGGAAATCGCCTGGCACTGATAACATCCACAACTACTGGTACTTATAAGAAATTCTTTAACATACATCCATTCTTATATAACCATTTAAATACATTCATCCAAAAACCAAATTTACTTCCAACATACATAACACACGGAGTAACTTATATGATACTCGTACCTAAAGACATGAATGACACTATAAACTTACTTACAAACGACTTGTTTACAAACTTTGTATAAAATCTTAACAGCCTGCGTAAGTGAAGTAGTATACGACCATTTAACTAAAAATAACATTCTAGCAGAACAACAAAAGCTGCCGTAAGAATAGCCAAGGTTGTAAAGAGCAACTTGCCATAGACGCGATTACTATGAACAGCGCTGTTAAAAGCAGGAAGGATATTCACACAATGTTTATCGATTACCAAAAGGCTTTCGATTCAGGTCCGCACAGCTGGTTATTACACGTCCTACATCGGTATAAAAAAAGCGTATACATTGACCCATGAATGAGTTGCCTACTTTGTGGAGGCGAGTGCAATGTACAGCATGATTGTGATTATTCCTGGTATCTAAACTATGAATATCGGACATTTTCTTAAAATTTGATTTATTTTTGTGTACATACAATAGATTTTCAAATATATATTGAGAGGCTACAGTCAGAATATTTATTTCTTTGAATATTTCACGAAGTGAATCTTTTGGACCTAGATCGTAAATGGCTCGAACAGCCCTTTCTGTAAAACAAAGATATTATTAATGTTCTCACAGGTTCCCTAGAGAAGAATCCCATATGACATAAGACTATGAAAATAACTAAAATAAACAATTCTGGCAGTATCTACATCAGTTATCTGTCGAATTTTTTTAATGGCATAGGCGGCCGAACTAAGCCTTCCTGACAATTTTTCTACGTGTGGGCCCCATTGTAATTTACCGTCAATAGTTATTCCAAGAAAAACTGTCGACTCAACAGGGTCCAACTCTATTCCATTAAATTGAACATTGGTAGATATCTGCCTGACATTTTGGCATTGAAAATTTAATAAGTTTAGTCTTTTTCTCGTTCAGGAGAAGATTATTTACATTAAACCAATGGACAACTTTAGAGAGTGCATCGTTAACATGTTCAAATTGACTAGCTGACGTTTAATTTTAAAAATGAGGGAAGTGTCATCTGCGATTAATACAATCTTGTGATTATCCTTTATGTGATAAGGTAAGTCATCTAAATAAATTAGAAACAAGAAACGACCTAGAATTGAACCCTGCGGAACGCCCATAGTTACCGCAGATCCTGCAGATCTCTTGACATTAACATCAACCCTCTGAATTCTGTGGTTCAGATAAGAAGTCAGAAGGTCGAGAGCACTGTCCCTCACACCATAGTGGTGCAGTTTTCTGATGAGTGTATCATGATGAACGCAATCGAAGGCCTTAGACAAGTTACAAAAAATGCCAAGAGCATCCAGTGACTCCTCCCAGGCCTCGAATATGCTCTTCAGTAATACCACGCCCGCATTTGTAGTTGAACGACCCTTTGTAAAACCATACTGTTTCAGATGAAGTAAATTATGTGTATTGAAATGTCTTAACATTTGTTTTAAAATTAATTTTTCAAAGATTTTGCTCAACGTAGGTAATATAGAAATAGGCCGAAAATTCGTGGGATCAGTCGTGCTGCCAGATTTGAACAGTGGAATCACTTTACTAAGTTTCATCAGATCAGGAAATAGACCAGATGCAAAACAAAAATTAAAAACAATTGCTAAAAACACCGTTTTTTTACATCCAGATGTTTAAAAGATTCTTTAGTACCTTAGCATTAACAACCGTGAATTTAAAGTGTTTATCACATTCTGGTACACATTCTTTTAGTATTGAGTAAGCAGAAGTGGAGGACGACGATGACAGAGTTTTGGTTGTTAAAATGGGAATATTAGTGAAGAAGTTTTCAAACTCAGTTGCCACCTCCACGTCTGCCTTAATATCTACATCATTGATTTTTAGATGGAAGTAACGATTCCGTACTGTCGTTCTTCCCGTTTCTGAATGAATAATATTCCAAGTTGTTTTAATTTTATTTTTAATGTGTATGGCTTTTGCTGAGGAACAGGCTCTTTTAAAAGTTTTAGAATATTTTTTAACAAATTCTTTAAATGTTGCATCATGGTTATATGTTTTTTCATGGTACAATTCATATAACCTCTGCCTACTTTTGTAAATACCTGGAGTTGTCCAATCACTAAATATAACGCGGTCACAAACAGGCAATGTTTTTGAATACCTTCCTAAATTCACAATTAATGAGGATGAGGAGGAGGCAATAAATAGTGAAGTATAAGCTTGATCTGGGTCGGTGTGATAAGGCAAACCCGGTAGTTTTTCTATTAAATTATTTTTAAATTGTTCTAAGCGACTTGTGTTTACAGGAATAAAACTCACAAGTTTTCTTTGAGCACTGACTATTTTCTGAGGGAAAGTGACTAACTGGCCACAGTGATCAGAGTCCAACTCATTTTTAATTAAATGGCTATTAGGTCTTAAGTTTGTAAAAATATTGTCAATACAGGTAGCGCTAGTGGCAGTTATTCTCGCGGCTCAAAGATTGTATTGTGCAAAATATATGATTTTAATAAGGTTATAAATTTATTTACTGTAGCAGATTTTTCCAGTATATTAATGTTGAAATCTCCACAGACAACAACTGTTTTATTACTGTTACAAGTCTTTAATAATACTTCTTCCATATATTTCTCAAACATATCATATGAAGCACATGGGGGCCTGTATATGCTCATTACAATGAACTGCTCAAGCTCAATGCAAGCTATTTCAATAACTCGCTCAACAGAGAGGCTCACAATATCTTTACGTTCTTTAATGGGACTTGATAAATGATTTTTATTTCTGTAAGTAGGTTTGTACAAACACTTTTACACGTCAATCATATTTTAAAAACTAGATGAAGTTGGCGTTTCCTATCTGACTACTCTGAGAAGAAAGGCCGAAACAAACTCAGAGGTCACAGTCTCTTTTAAAGTCCAGACATAATCTTGGTTAGATCATGTGAAGACCATGCAGATTGGTGTCTGAAAAACTAACTAACTAACTATTTGATCATTCAATCTGATCTGATCTGAAGCCCTCCCAGTCTGTACACTTATTGACAAGAGTGGGACTATTGTCTTTAAACAAAATGGTCTCGCTAATTTCTAAATAAATTTCAGTGATCCGAGTTCATGTCATAGCTTTGTTCCATTTTTATATAATCAGTTGCTAGATCCTTGGTTACAAAAAATGGAATTTTATTTGGATCTGTTGGCCAATAGGTGGGCTTTCCAGTTGACATGACATCACATTTCAACTCTTTTATGGCACTAAGTAGTTTTTTGCCTTTCGTAGTTGTTAGTCTGGAGCCCCAATACGTATTTTTAGCATTGAAGTCACCTCCTCAGATAAATCTACTTCCAAGGCGGGTTAGAAAGCTCATAAAGTGGTCTTTTTTATCGTATACCGAGGTGGACAGTATATATGGCAGATACTGTAACAGTATATTTTTTGGTTTGTAGACAAATAGCGACTGCTTGGATTTCTTTCTTAGCAGTGCTGAACGTTTTTTTTTACAATAATTGCCGCTCTTGCAGTTGTCTGGGTGTAGTGCATGGTAATTCCATTCCCATCCTATTCCCATTTCTTCCCGTGGGTGTCGTAAAAGGCGACTAAGGGACTTACTAGAGAATGGGCAGCAGCGTTATCTATACATTTTAACACCATAGGTACTGCGATCGCCAACCCGCCTGCCAAGCGTGGCGATTATGGTAACCCCCCCCCCCCCCCTTTAGGGCAGGCCTATGTCCAGCAGTGGACGTCTTTCGGCTGAAATGATGATGATGAGTGCATGGTATACTTTGTACCCTTTAAACTTAATGTGAGATTGCTTTGTGAAGTCAGTTTCTGATATCAGGCACACATCAATTTTTTCTATGTCTAATATTAGATTGCAACTCATTCTGATGTTTTTGTAATCCATTTGAGTTCCACGCCATAAGTTTCAGTGTCGTATTATTTTATTTGGCTTAGAAGTAGCAGCTTTGTTGCTATTTTAATTTTTTTTTCATCTCTCGTCAAATGATGACATTAACTTGATTCCGCAACCGTTCTCTTAAGAGCAATTCGCCGCAAGCGATATTACAAAAAATACACATGTCTACAGCTCCCTGTGTCTTTACTAAGAGATCAGGGCCAGCTACTTGTTACGGTCCTAGAGAAACCATTTGAAGTCAGTTTTGACCTCTTAAATAAAACAAACTCAAAAAAAGTATAAGTATTTTTTAGTAAGTAAGTAAGTAAGTAATTATTTATTTGTTAGAATATTGTTGATAAACTGGTGTTACACGTAATATAATGTCCATAATATAAGAGCAATTCGCCGCAAGCGATATTACAAAAAATACACATGTCTACAGCTCCCTGTGTCTTTACTAAGAGATCAGGGCCAGCTACTTGTTACGGTCCTAGAGAAACCATTTGAAGTCAGTTTTGACCTCTTAAATAAAACAAACTCAAAAAAAGTATAAGTATTTTTTAGTAAGTAAGTAATTATTTATTTGTTAGAATATTGTTGATAAACTGGTATAACACGGAATATAATGTCCATAATATTCGGCTGTTTCCAGCGTACAAATATGTATTTCAAAGAATTAAAATTTGGAGTAAATTAGAACAATATGTCGAAATTAAACCATACAATGGCAAGGTCAAGGAAAACGTTAACTACTGTCAAATACAATGTCAAGGATTATTAAAGTGGAAATTTTTATAAAAAAAATAAAAGTCATAGAAATGAAATTCCATTCAATTAATAAGAGCACAAAGACGAGTCATCGTCTAATTTAAATTAAAATGTAGAAATTTAGAGACAGGGATTTCTGGTCCCAATTGTAATAAATTGAGATAGGGTTTAAAAAAAGGGTAAAATTTTCTAATTCACTTTGTGAAAAATCAGCCCAATCTACAATCTGGAAAATGAGATATCCTAAAATTAAGTTAAGGTTACGAATACGATGGAATATCGATTAAATTATAATCGATTAACGTAACAGACATTACGAACCACACACCATTCCATTACGTACCACATATTAAAAAAAATGCTTTTCCCAGATGATTAATTAAATTACAATATTTAAATCTATTAGATTATTAACGTAATAAGCAGTAAATAAAATATATTTATCCACAATAGAAAGATGCATCTTAAAATCAATCATTCACATTTACTAATCGATTAATGTATTTTTAGTCTGTGCTGATATGACATGATTATATAGTGCTCTGTGCATGATACTGACAGTGACATGACAGCTCTCAATTCCAAATTCCCAATCATAACATGACTAAAAATATTAATTTAGCATCCGCAAAATTTCCAGTGATGGTTTGATAATATAGTAGCTATCAATTGACACAAATTTCATCTTTTTACATCCAGGCCCAAGATTGTATGAAAGCATATCCGTCTCCTTTTTCATTTAAAAACTCATTTGTTGAGTAATAACACTTATGCAATAGGAAGTTTAATAATTTCGTTTTAAATACAGTGAAGTTAAGACTTTTAAAAACATGAGGTAATTTATTATAAATACTAATTGCCATACAGTAAACATTATTGGAAAATAGTTTAATTCTTTGTTGGGCTACACATAATTTGTGGATATTTCGACTTTTTCTTATTACAACATCATTATGTACTTGAAATAAAGCCATGTTTTTATGTACAAAGATACAAAGTTCGAATGTACACACATCAACTGAATCTAGGGATACCTTAATCCTAAATTATTTATAAATTTATAGTTTAAAATCTGTTTAGTTTCCATAAAAAGTTTATATACAGATTTAAACCTCTTTTATTCTATTAACAAAATTTAGAAATGTAAATAAAAAATCAAAAGAAAAAACAAAATACGGCGGCAAAATTGTTAGTAATTCGTTACGTTATGGATAATTAAAATTGTTTTATCAATATTCATTAATTAAAAGGGATTAGATTGTTTTTCTTTTTTAATTTAACGTGCCGTATGAGCTTCAAGAGTCATGCCACGTTGTCATTTGAGTCGAGATGAAATGTTACGAGCCGTGGGCAAATTAAAAATGGTGCTATTCAACGCGTCGTTGCTAGGCCCCACACATCAGCCAAAACGTGATATCAAGGTTGTGGTCACTTTATCGTAGTACTGGGGATGTGGCTGAACGGCACACGGGTAGATATCGTGTTACTACGCAGAGACAGCATCGATTTCTCTAAATGACCGCCAGAAAACAACCCAATATCACAGCGATGCAACTAGTACAAAGGCTCCAGGAGGATCATCCGCTGCTGGTAAGCGACCAAACCGTGCGAAGGAGGTTACATGAAGTTGGTCTTCATGCTCGAAGACCGCTACGTGTTCCAGCATTGCGATGTGGCAATCGCGGTCGGCGGTTTTCGTGGGCTCGGAAGCATTTACCATGGAGTGACGAACAATGGTCTTTGGTGCTGTTCACCGATGAGTCCCAGTTTGGGTTTCATCCGGATTCACGAAGAACATGCGTTTGGAGACCTCCAGGGAGAGTTAGGCGTGTACGGCACCCTCAGGAGGTCCACTCATACCGAGGCGGGACAATCATGGTGTGGCCAGGAATTCGTCTTAGCGGACGAACCCAGCGCGTTTGGATCCAAGGCAGCATGACTGCACAAAAATACTACGAGGAGGTAGTAGAGCCTGTTATTGTCCCACACAGAATCCAAATGTGCCAGGAATTTTTACTCATGTACGATAATGCTCCTTCCCATACGGCGCGGCTGGTGTCGGCCATTCTCCGAGACCACGATATTCAAGTTTTGGATTGTCCTGCACAGTCGCCCGACTTAAATCATATCGAACATGCTTGGGACATGTTACAACGAAAAGCTTTGAGAGATTTCCCGCCAAATTTGACGACGGAACAACAACTTTACGAACACTTGCAAAGAACATGGGACCTCATACCACAGCAAGACATTGACAATTTAATTTTAAGTATGAACAATCGATATCGATGTGTTATTAATGTAAGAGGTGGCAACACTGATTATTAATAATTAGATTTTATAAGATTTAATTTTTTTTTATTAAAATTAATAGTTTTATAAGAAGAAATGATTTTTTTTATCATACTAATTTTCTACGGCGATTAAAAAAATGAACATTTTTATTAAAAAACAAAAAAATGTTTTTTTATTTTATTAAAGACCATAAAATAACCTATCATTCTTCTATTTAGTATATTAGAAAATTCTTCATAGATTTTTAGATATTTGATGAAATATAAAATATCCCTAGATTCTGTTGATGTGTGTATATAAAGATAGGAGTGGTAATATTTTCGCGCCGTACTTCTAACGCCATCTAGTAGATGTAAGTGGAACAATATTGAGATTTACTATAATCGTAAATATGAAGGTATTACCAAGAAAAATGCATCATGCAGGTTGTCATTGTCATGCACTAGAACGATTTGTGTCTCATCATAAGTCATAACTAAGTAAACATTGTTTATTTATTTTTTTAATTGTTTAGTCGAGGTAATTAGAATTGTTTCGAAATGTGCAGCATATTCCTTAGCAAGAGAGGTGGTATGAAGCTAAATATAGATGGGTTTTCGTTCAACAAAAATAAGGAAGTGGTGAATAAATACTATTGGTCCTGTGAACAACGAAACAAGGATAAGTGTTCGTCGCGTGCTATAACTATACGCGACACAGATAATGATCAACATACAGTGTTAAGCCACGGCGAACATAATCACGAACCCAGTGCATGTAAATTACTAACTTCAAGTGTAATACGTGAATTAAAAGAAGAATCACTTAAGAACAACCGTTTAAAACCATGTCAGATTTTGCAAACAGTCTTAAAAAGTACAGATTCAGATATTGCGTCACAGTTACCAACGACCTGGGGGCCTAAAATGGACGCTTTGGCAGAATCTTAATATGAAACTGCGTGCAATTCATATCCCGCAATTCATCTGTTTGACAGTTTGTATGGAGTTTCGTAAAATGGTCCACAAATTATTAATTGATATAGTGAAGTCTAATGTCAAATATCAGCTGTTAAACAGATGAATTGCGGGATGTATGAATTGTACGCAGATCATATTATGATGGGTTATTCCCAGTTGTCGCCACTGGTGACGCCACCACTGGCGACAAATGGGAATATTTTTCAAAAAAAATCCCAGGTGTCACCAGTGGTGGCGCCACCAGTGGCGACAACTGGGAATGGCCATTCTTCTAGTTCCCAGTTGTCACCAGTGGCGACAGATGGGAAATATAAAGTGATACGCCTCCGGTGGGGGCGATGCTAGAGCTGAATTATAGTGATGGGGTTTCATTATTTTATCACTAACGAAGTTTTAAATAGGTATATTTTATATTTTCTTAAATAAAACTTTTACACGTTACTTGGGAAGATATATATTTTTATAAATCACAATATTTGTATTCATTGAGATTAAAACTGCACAAGTACAGTTTCCAGTACTACAACTATTACAGATCGTATAATTATTTTACTTAAAACTATATTATTAGGTTCTTATCACAGATTAATCAACGTATGGCATTATGTCTATTTATATTCTTAGGTTATTTTTATAAAACAGACTTGTATATATTAACCACAATAATTGACGTTTATAATTTTCTAAATCTACAGGTATTATGTTACTCATTAATTTACTGCGATGTCTATCACAGATTAATCAATGCATTATTTACAATAATTTATACTTCTACTTTTTTATCACAGATCAACATACTATTTACAATAATTGACTTTACTCTTTCGATTTAGCTAGATGTATTTAAATAGGAATTACTTAATATTATACTCTTATACAAATATATTACTGTGGTAAACAGTATTTTTTGATAAATAAAATCCGAGTAGTTTTTAAGAAAACGACTACCTACCCGTATATTAACATAATACTTAATATTCTTCAATCGCCGTCAGTTTTTATAAAACTACCGCCTCAAACATTCTAAACAATGACCCACTGTCATGTTTCCATGTACTAACTCCATTTGGATATCTTGTATGAACTCATCATTGAGTACATATTTCTTCTTTCTTATTTTCTTTTTATTTTTAATCATATTATTAGAAACTCTATAATATGCCGAATCCTTGACCAAGGTTTTTAAAAAATGTATAATGTTAGGATTTTTTTTTCCAATTGTTTGGTTTAATTTATGATGCCATGATTCTAAAGCGTTTGTTGTTCGATGCTGTTCACCGTATACACACCATACTTTAATGAACTCGTCTATCATCCACTGCTTTTTCATATATGCTCTAAATTTTTTAATGTCATCTTCTTGTGTATTCTTGCGAGTAATATATTTCCAGCCATTTAAAATTTCATTCGGCGGCAATAGTGGCAATACGGCGCTTAATGCCACTTCTCTTATCTTGTTTTCATCATTAGATTTAGTTATCCCGAGCTTACGACCCTTCTCCCAAATGGAATGATTAAAATGATAATAGCATCCGGATATAATTACAGACGGAAACACAGTCGTTAAAGCTTTCATTGCAGCTCTTTCATAATCAGTTTTATATTTCTTTGGATCCCAGTCTGTAATAGTTGTAGTACTGGAAACTGTACTTGTGCAGTTTTAATCTCAATGAATACAAATATTGTGATTTATAAAAATATATATCTTCCCAAGTAACGTGTAAAAGTTTTATTTAAGAAAATATAAAATATACCTATTTAAAACTTCGTTAGTGATAAAATAATGAAACCCCATCACTATAATTCAGCTCTAGCATCGCCCCCACCAGAGGCGTATCACTTTATATTTCCCATCTGTCGCCACTGGTGACAACTGGGAACTAGAAGAATGGCCATTCCCAGTTGTCGCCAGTGGTGGCGTCACCAGTGGCGACAACTGGGAATAACCCATTATGATTCTGCTAAGCGTCCATTTTAGGCTCCCAGTGCGTTAAAGCAAATAATTTACAGAGAAAAGCGTAAAAATAAGCCTGTGTTTGTTGAACCAAAAGATATATATTTTGATATTAACAATGATTATCTTACATTAGAAAAAGGAAACTTAGTAATTAAGGATGAAATATTTAATGATAATAATAAGAGAGTAATTCTTTTATCAACAAAGAAATTGATGACTCAATTAGGACAAAGCATGATGTGGTATATGGATGGTACCTTTAAGTCTGTACCCGAATTATTTTTACAATTGTATACAATTCATTCTAGGATTTTGAATGAACATAGGTCCACCGTGCCGTTAGTATTTGTGTTGTGCACTAATAAGGACAAAACAACGTACAATAAAATATTCGACTTAATAAATGAGTATTTTTGTGAAAACGATATTGTTATAAACGTGAAATATTGTATGATGGACTTCGAAATTATTGCAATTCAATGTGCACGACAAAATTTGGAAAATATTATGGTTAAATGCTGTTCATTCCATTTTGGACAAATTATTTATAGGAAGATTCAATCAAGTGGCCTTGCAAAACTGTACGGAACGGATTACAGCTTCAGCTTGGATATTAAGTGTCTCATGGCTTTGTCTTTCCTACCACATTCAACAATACCACAGTACTTCAAAGTTTGGGAAGAGAATTGCTCAGAAAAAAGTGCATTAATTGCCAAATGGTTTGCGGAAAATTATGTCGTAGGAAGGAATGGTAAACCCCCCCAGTTTCCACCTAGCTTATGGAGTTGTCATGATTTGAACCATTTAAAATTGCCATGCACACAAAATAATGTGGAAGCGTGGCACAGGTTAAATAGTATAGTCGATAAAAGAAGCCCCGGATTTTATGAACTGTCTACTATACTGCTTGCCGAAATGAATATAGTTGAAGGAAAAAACAGTGTATTTTAAATGGAGAACCTAGTGCAAAGCAGAAGAAGATTTTTGTACTAAAAAAAATGACAATATTGAGACCATATTGCGCAATTTTGAAATGTATACAGAACTGGATTTACTAAAAGCAATTGCAAGTAATTTAAGATTACTTTAACTGTTTTCTTGTTCAAAATAAATAACTTTCAAATATTTACAATTTTTTTTTTTCTGCATTACTTTATACCAATTGAATATTCGATAAAATACATGTTATACCATCTGAACATTACATCAAATGAACATTATACCTTTTGATCATTAGCACAAATGTTGTTTTAGCAAATAAATATTCGACGAACTGAAAATTCTGTCAAACGATATTATACTAAGTGATGATTTTCTTAAACGTTGTTCGATTTAGTAATATTGTATCAAACGTTGTTCGACCAAACAAGGGTGAACCATCGTTTATTTATAAAAGGGTCACATGTACAATAAATACCTTAACAATAAAATTAAAATAGAGCACAGTTGCTTATTCGCCAGAACTAGGTTGAACCTGCTTCAGGCTACAAAGTGCATAAATACATAATGTAATAAATTAAAAAAAAAAAAAATAACAATGACTTTATAGGAAAAACTAAATTAAAACAGTTAAATAAAAGTAAATAATAAAATAGCATGTTAGCAATTATATTTGCAGGCAACAAGTAAATCTTCTGACTGTGCGTAATCTATGGTTAGTAAATATTCGAGTAGGTATAATTTTTTTACAGCTAAAGTAATTTAGTTTAGAGATACTAAGTTTTTTATTTAAGGCGCTGACAAGAGGCAAATGATAAAAGTAGGCTTGTCTTAAATGGGCCCGCCACAATTGTGGCGTTAAGTCCCCTCTTTGAGGAGTGGCTAGAGAGGCGCCACGGCGTCCTCACCTTCCGCCTGACACAGGTCCTCACCGGACACGGTGGTTTCGGGTGGTTCCTGTTCAGGATAAAGCGGGAGGAAACGCCCGGGTGTCACCACTGTGTGGATCGCCCGGAGGACACGGTGGAGCATACGGTGGAGGTCTGCCCCGCTTGGGCGGAGCACTACCGTGTCCTCACGGAGGCGATCGGCGGCGGCGATCTCTCGCGTCCGGCCCTGGTTCAGGCCATGGTTAGGAGCGAGAGTGCATGGGAGGCCGTCACCTCCTTCTGCGAAACAGTAATGCTCGCAAAGGAGGAGGCGGAACGCGTGAGGGTGAGGCAGGGTTCGCGCCCTCACGCCCTTAGCCGCCGCAGGACACGCCCCGGGCGTCGGGAGTCGCAAGCTGATTTCCGGCCACCGTAGGCGCGGGCGTGGGGACGGTGAGCGATGGGTAGCTCGCCGTCCGATAAGGACCAGGCCCGAGTCGACGGCGCGTTGTGTTTCACGCGCGCCTCAAAGAGATGTCAGCACCAACTGACGGGGTCCGTTAGGGCCAATGCCTGCCAGGGTTGTGAGTTTGCCCGAAAGGGATATCGTGGCCCCGGCACACAGGCAACGGAAGGAACACGGGTGGGTTTTAGTCAGTAAAAGTCTGACACGCCCTCCCACTCAGCCCAGAGCGGGAGAAGTTATTTGATAATTTCCCAACCAAAAAAAAAAAAAAGGCTTGTCTTGACCAAAACAATAGCCAAATCTTTAAAGTTTGTGGTAGCGGAAAATATAATGTTATTCTTGAACATATTTCTCAGAGCTTGGTTGTTACCAAAACACGTTTAGAAAAAAAATCTCGATACGAATTACCTAACGGTAAACTAACCATTTACTTTGAGTTTAAATCCAAAATATCAAAATCTTCTACAAAGACATGTTTTGAGGTTGCATTAGATATGGCATACTATATCATTCCGTCTCTTGATAGTATTGTCGGCATTGTAGATTTGTAGGTAAGCATGGTGTGTTGTTTTAATACTTAGTGCATAATGAAAAGCTGGCGAACCGTCAATACGCTACAGGATTTATATAGTAGATCTGTGGGAAAGAAGAAGGGATGGAAGTTTGCTACCTTTAAAATTGCTCTTTGAGCTCTTTCAAGAGGAAGTAAATTAGTTTTTGGTACGCCACCCCACAAAGTGATACAGTATTAAATTATAGACTGACATAGGGCCAAGTGTGTGGCAACTTGTGTGATTAATTTTGAACCTGGAAATAGCGTAATTTTTTTAAAACATATATTAGTTTGCGCACTCTTTTAACTAGACTTTCAATATGATTTTTAAAAGAGAGTGTGTCGTCTATTATTACCCCGAGGTATTTTAAGTTGCTTGTTTTGAGGATACAAGGACAATTACACATGTTGACTGTACTGTGTTGGTGTGTGTTGGTTTCCACATTGATGGGCATATAGAGGACGGTTACTAATGTTAAGTTGAGGCTTGCGCATGGAGAATTGAATATATTTTGTTTTGTCAGAATTTATTGTTAGTAAATTGCTTTGAAGCCAATTAGTCACTGTATTAAAACCTAGTGACTGATTTCAAACAGTTCGCTACTGGTTTAAGCGGTAAATATTAACGCCATGTCGTCGGCATAAGATATAATTTTGCCGTCTGGAATATTAAGACCACACAAGTCGTTAATATAAATCAGGAATAGCGTGGGACCCAGAATACTCCCCTGAGGAACACCAAAACCAGTATTATTCTGCTCATCGCTCGTAGTATTATCTATTCTAACACATTGGTACCGGCCCCCTAAATAGTCACCAAATAGTTTCAGCAGCGTTCCCCTTATTCCTATGGTATTTTTGCTGCACTGTTCCTCACACCATAGTGGTGCAGTTTTCTGATGAGTGTATAAACGCAATTGAAGGCCTTAGACAAGTAAAACAAAAGACGTAATAGCCGCACTCTGCTGCGTACAGAACTCCTGGATCGTCCGGTTCATCTCCGTTAGACAGTCCGAAAGGTCTCGAGCTTCGGTCATGGTTTTAAGGGAAGTATGGGTTTGTATGGCTTTTTGTTAAAGCGACTGGTATTGAACAGCCATGTGTAATGCTCCATGTCCAGCTTTTCGGCAAAGAGTGCTTATTTTTAGCTACTGTTCAGCGTTTAGTTTCCCTCAGAAGCAATAGCACAGACCTCATTCAGGCACTGCTCAATAGATCCCATCCAGTTCTGGATCTCCAGAGTGGACACAACTTCAATTTTCTCGTCTTGGTCCTGTCTAGGATGGGGTGATGTAGGTCCCGGGGTCGGTCCCGGAGTCTGTCCAGGGGTCGGTACCAGGGTCGGTGTTGGTGGAGGGCTACGTCTTATCATCGCCCTCCGATTAAAGTGGCTGCTTTCCATATATCAGAATAATAACGGGTGATTCATTTGGAGGTACTTTTTTTAAAACAAAAAAAAATAAATATTTACAAATGTATTGGGTTATCTTTATTATCATACAAAACAATCATTCTTGACATTTATTTTTTAAAGATTATTTCTTTCAAATGTTGTCCGTAACTGCGGTTAACATGGTCAATCCTGCAGTTCCAATTTTCAATGACGCGTCCGAGCGTTTCAAGTGGTATTTGGCGAATGACGCGAGTAATATTGGCTTCCAGTTGCTCAATCGTACGCGGCTTATCCATATAGACTTTGGACTTTATATAGCCCCAAAGGAAAAAGTCTAGGGGTGTGATGTCACAGGATCTAGGCGGCCAACTCACCGGTCCGAAGCGCGAAATTATCTGTTCACCAAATTGTTCTCGCAATAAAGCCATGGTTTCACGGGCTGTATGGCAAGTAGCGCCGTCTTGTATCCCCATGGTCATCCCATGTTCCTTTTTAACTTTTGTATGATAATTTTTGCGGCCTTTTACTACGCAATTAGGCATTTTAATGACAGCACTGTACTGATTAACTCCTCCGCGCGTGGACCGCGTTCGACTGAGTCGCATTGGCCCTAAACTGTCATTTTAGGGCCAGCGCGCTGGTGCCATTTCGTCGCGCGGTTAGCCTGGTCCTTACTATCTATGTCAATGACTGACGCTTTATCTGTCAACAAATCCATAGATAAAAAAAGTACCTCTAAATGAATCACCCGTTATAACAATTAATCCAATGAATTCATTATTTTAACTTGTCACTTAAAATGTGTCTGTATAACAAGCTAATACACTAAAGTAGGTCACTATTTATGCAAACGTTAATTTATTTTACTTTTAATATGCATTGATGGGCACGTCTCTATGCTTTGAATGATGTGCGTCGATTAAAGATTTGATGGCAGCTCATAGTAAGTCCAAAAGAACTAGATTCTTGAATAGCAAAAAAAAACAAATCGTTCTAGCTACATATACGCTCATTTTTCCTTAGATATTCTCCCGCAAGGTATGCGGATAGAGGTGCCCAACCCAGTAGCAGATCTCTACACGTTCTATGGAAGGTTGGAGATCCCCTACCAGGACAGCCTGGTGCTCACCACTGACCATCTGATGCTCAGGGGATCTCGGGTCAAGAACACCGAGTGGGCTATAGGATGCGCTATTTATACGGGTAAGTTTAAACAACAAATTATTTGAATGTTGCAGATGGAAGAAATAGAATATGTAATGAATATAGACTTTCACACTCACTCACTTTGACTTTTTAATATTTTAATATATGTAGTAATTTGCACGCTGTAAGGTAGACTGTAGCCGATCTCATTAATGTATGTACAACATCTTATATATACCTGTACCTACATTCATAGCAAATGAAGTTCTGATTCTGATTATGCCATTGGTAGAAAGTTTTCAACATTTGTGAAATCTACGAAAAGTAAATAATTTTAAAAACCTCTGTGAAAACTTGCCGAGGTCGGCCCGTGGATGGTGACCATCCATTACATACTGAGACCTCTCCGTGCCTTGGAAAGTGCATTAAGCCGTTGGTCCCGGCTGTCTTTAGTAGATAATTGACAATCGTTACGGGTCGCCAGAAGCCAGAACATCTGACAAGACAACCAATCTTGCCAAGGCGTATAGTGTTACCCAGTTACTGGGTTGTGAAGGTCAGAGAGGCAGTCGCTCTATGTGAAATATTGGTATTCCGGCATCCGGTTAGACGGGAAGCCAACCCCAAAATAGTTGTGAAAAGGCAGGCAGATGGGGATGACCACTTATGTTTGTCTAAACTATCTGTATCATCACTTGTTCTAAACTATCTGTATCATCACTTGTTCTAAACTATCTGTATCACTACTTGTTTCTCTAAACTATCTGTATCATCACTTGTTCTAAACTATCTGTATCACTACTTGTTTCTCTAAACTATCTGTATCATCACTTGTTCTAAACTATCTGTATCACTACTTGTTTCTCTAAACTATCTGTATCATCACTTGTTCTAAACTATCTGTATCACTACTTGTTTCTCTAAACTATCTGTATCATCACTTGTTCTAAACTATCTGTATCACTACTTGTTTCTCTAAACTATCTGTATCATCACTTGTTCTAAACTATCTGTATCACTACTTGTTTCTCTAAACTATCTGTATCATCACTTGTTCTAAACTATCTGTATCACTACTTGTTTCTCTAAACTATCTGTATCATCACTTGTTCTAAACTATCTGTATCACTACTTGTTTCTCTAAACTATCTGTATCATCACTTGTTCTAAACTATCTGTATCACTACTTGTTTCTCTAAACTATCTGTATCATCACTTGTTCTAAACTATCTGTATCACTACTTGTTTCTCTAAACTATCTGTATCATCACTTATTCTAAACTATCTGTATCATTACTTGTTTTTCTAAACTATCTGTATCATCATTTGTCCAGCTTTTTGAGTTAGTCAGTTTCCAGTTCATCCAGATGCACCTGGATAACTGTATCTTAAATATTTAACCAAACACTTTCTGTTACAGGCGAAGAAACAAAACTGGCTCTCAACTCAAAATACTCGGGGAACAAATTCTCGTCAAGCGAACTGGCGATCAACCAGTCCCTTCTGTACTTCATAGGTCTTCTAGTCGTCGAAATATTAGTCTCTTTGGTCGCAAAGCTGTTAATCGAGTTACATAATACAGAGAGGGATCATTATCTCGGCCCGGGGACCTCGTACCCGATTCCATTAAGCTATATTCTTCAAGATCTGTTCTCGTTTCTGTTACTCTATTATTATATTATTCCTATGTCGCTGTACGTCACTATAGAGCTGTATAAGTTTATTGGTAAGTGTTTTGTTTTATGAGATTTGTATAAAAGAGTTTGTTATGCGCCCGTATGTAACAATATGTGCCTTTGTAGTTGCATCATGCCATCTTGTAGTTTGGCATGCGCCCATAAGTACCAATATGTGTCCTATGTAGTTGTATCATGCCGCCTTGTAGTTGCACGTTTTTCTTTCTTTTTCGTGTGGTTAGTGACTAACGTGGTAATTACCTACCAAAGTTTTTAGCCGCCCATGGGCCACTGACTTGGCTTCACATGCCGTCGAAAAATATCTCTCAGGCATGCCGTGTTTCCTCACGATGTTTTCCTTCACCGTTTTTTAAGCAAGGGATAATTTTATACAATACGCACATCATATGAATCCGAAAATTTAAATGTGCCTTGGGTTTGAACTCGAGACTTATGACTTGCCAGTCTGACGCGACGGTTAAAGTTATATGCTCTGTGGCGACCGCGACGGTCCGACCACTAGGCTATCACTGAGTGATTGCACGTAATAACTCCTTTAAACGAGTTAGATACACTAAAGCGAAGATTCATAGATCGTACTTTGACTTTACGTCTAAGTGAAGTTAGCGTTTCATACTAGACTAATATGAACTTTATTTTTATGCACATAATGTTCAAATTCGTATCGGCCAATCCAAGCGTTTCATATGAATGAATACGAATAATGTTCACATTGGTATGAAACGCTAACTTCATTTAGTAAAGTAAAAAGTGCGGTCTTTGAATTTCGCCCTAATAGGAGCCCTATCAACGCTCCGGTGCAGGTGGCCATAAATGGTTCTGACTAAGGAATTAAAGCTTTTCATAATGGGGTTTTAATGTATAATATAAGTATTGTTATACGTATAAAAGACTTACTTTAAATACAAAGTTACAAAAAGTAACACACAATTTGTGTCCGTATGGATTGAGGAGCCATGTCTCATATTTAAACGAGGGTACTACCAATATTTAGTAGTAAATTAGCTGATTTTGTAGGCCCGATCCTGGAATTTGTAGTAAAACCGTTAAAAAGTTATAGGACGTTTAAAGACACAATCCATACGGACACCACAATTTATTTAACTATAAAAATCCTTTTGTAAAAAAAAAATAACCGACTTCCAAAAATACTCTACAAAATGAAAAATAACTTTAATTTCGGAAGTCGGGTTTATTTTTACAAAAAGTTTTTTATTTATTACTTTTTAGTGGGTCAGTTTTTAATTTATCTAAGTTACAATAGCCTAAAGTCAACTGCTCATCACCTTTTAAAAAATATTGCTTTTTTCCCGATGCTGGGACGTTAATTGTTGAGGAGTTCTCCTGGTAAGAACCAGTAGAACTGCCACTTACCATATGCATTGGGACGAGCATAAATTGCTTAGCAACCATATTAAAGTACCTAATCGAATCGCAACCCGTTAAATACTTATTATTGTTTTGTTCCGGTGGCCATTTGTGGTCTCCAACATCAGTTTCACTTGACCAAATGGTGATTGTCGGGAGCAAATGCACGAGTTACTATAAAAAATACCCAAATCGCTATGGGTTTGCCTGTACAATTCGAGGGTTCTCCTCGATTTCCATGAGATCCCCTCATCAGATTCTTTTTTTTTATAAAACGTTGCCACACAAGGAATTTCTCCTGTATTGTGGGTGCGTTCACAAACATTTAAACTCACATACACCGGAAAAACTACTTGTAGGGCATACAAATATTTGTTCCGTGTGGGAATCGAACCCGCGACACGCAGCGCAGCAGTCAATCACTTAACCACTGCGCCAACCGTGACGTGACGTGGGTCGGGGGACGTGTTTGGTCCGTATTCGTAAGTTCTCTTGAATTTTTTCTAGTATGATCTCGTCTAAAGGCTTTATATTTTTTATTTTTCGATACGGCTGCCTCTTTAAATAGTTCCCTGATATATAATAGACCATACTATGGCACTTCAGCATCACGAATGAGGACTTTGTGGATGGAAGCTGGGCGGTTGTACCATGGATATTCCTGAAATAAAAGTCTTGCGGTTTACAAAGCATATTCATAAAATTTGTCTGAATTAATATTAAATCCCGATGATAAAGCGTGTTAAATAGTACAACAACGATGGAACAAACTTTTATTGAAGTCTGTCATTTCAGCCGAGAGCACAGAATTACTGAAAAACTTTCTTGCTGTACCTATTGCCATCGTTCGATGTCCCGCTTCCTCCACTTCGCGGTTTCTCACGTTCAATTATTTTTACGCAATCACAATATTTTGCAAAAACTTTGACTTCGTTCTATTTACAATTCAAAATCAAAAATATTTATATTTCACATAAGCCTACATGGGCACTTACGAAGCTAGGTGCACGGTTCCAATTGGTCGTTTCCTATGGAGAAGAGCCGGCAAGAAACTACATGGTTACTCTTTTAAAAAAAAATTGCTTTTATAATGTTTTCAAATTACAGTGTTAAAAAAAGTATGAGAGGACAGCGTAGGCCCGTCAAAAGTACCAGGTACTTAACAAAATATGAAATGGTCTACAGATCTACAGTCTATTAAGCCTACAACGTCCTCACATTAACAAAAAAAAACAATATAAAATATGATTAAAATAATAAAAGTTAGAACCTTGTTGAAATTAAAATTGTAGGTCTATTAATGTCAAATAAGAAAAACATTATGTCAGTAAAGTTTGTAAAAAAAAAAAGATAAAATTTAAAATAAAAAAACATCGATTATGACAAAAAAAAAACATAAACATCGCAACATGGGAGCAGTTAATAGACATTTACATATTTTCGCGGTTAATGAGGTACCAGGGAAGCCACATGTGCAGAAGGAATTAATGCCAAACTTCCTTGTCTGCAACGTAGTCTAATCTTATAATATGCTTTTTTGATAAGGACACGTTTGATGTGGGTTTTGAATTTTCCATCGCTAAGTTCTGTAACAGACTTTGGCAACTTGTTATAAAAGCGGATACTGCTAATAAGAAATGACTTGCTTGTTTTAGTTAATCTAAATTTGGGTATCACAATTTCATGTTTACTACGTGTATTTATATTATGGAAATCGCTTCTTATTTTAAAAAGGCCTAAGTTTTTGCGAACGTATAAAATACTTTCTAAGATATAAAGAGAAGGCAGAGTTAGTACATCAATTTCTTTAAATTTGTTTCTAATGGACCCATGAGGACCCATTCTATAGACGGCGCAGATTGCCCTCTTTTGTAGAATGAAAATTGAATCTACGTCGGCTGCCGATCCCCACAGCAAAACGCCATAAGACATAATACTGTGGAAATAAGCAAAGTATATTAACCTAGCTGTGGCTATGTATGTCAACTGCCTTATTTTTCTTACTGCATATGCAGCTGAACTTAATCTACCTGAAAGAGCTCTAATGTGGGCACCCCACTGCAATTTGGAATCTAGAGTAATTCCTAGAAATACAGTTTCCGTAATAGCATCTAGTTTCTTGCCATCAAGTTTTAAATTTAGACCCACTTGGGGTACATTTGGTAATGAGAAGTTAAGACATTTTGTTTTGATGATCATGATCCTATGTTGAGCATCGTTTTTAAGGCATTTTCATGTTTTTATGCAATGGTTTACTATGGACGCTCAAAGAAATGCAACCTTGAAAAGGTACCTACATTTAATCAGACCATAAAAGGAAAAATTCAAAAAAATAGATTCGTAGACCGTGCTACGCCAGGGCTTACGCAATCGTAGAGGGTCAGTTGAAATTATTATATTTTCAAAATGGACAGTTCAATGTTTAGTCTGACGTGAGCATGTTTGATTATGTTTGGAAAATTTTGTAGGTTTACGTAAAGTCAACTCTAATGTTAAAATACTGTAAATCTTGTGTGGCGTAGCACGTAAAAATAAACAAATAATAGATCAAATAAAAGACGAGTCACTGATAACGGCGAGTGCAAATGTAATGATGTTTTCACTTCGGAGGTCAAAACACAAACGATAATTGAGTAACATATTATTTATATAATATCCTCAGCTAGCTTTTTATTGGTGGATGGTTATGTGTAATTAAATAATGGGCATTTGAAAACTGAATTTCTGCAGTTATGACATACGTAGGGACCACCGTGGCAAAGTCTTGACTATTCAGTTATGACCTACGGAGGGACCACCGCACCGTGGCAAAGTCTTGACTATTCAGTTATGACCTACGGAGGGACCACCGCACCGTGGCAAAGTCTTGACTATTCAGTTATGACCTACGGAGGGACCACCGCACCGTGGCAAAGTTTTGACTATTCAGTTATGACCTACGGAGGGACCACGGTGCAAAGTATTGACTATTCAGTTATGAACTACGGTGGGACCACCGTGGCAAAGTCTTGACTATTCAGCAAACGCACAATAGGCGCAATTGCTTACATAGCTTTTATTGCTTGCACATAGAAATTTAGTAGGTA
Organism: Tiliacea aurago; assembly: GCA_948098905.1. Taxonomy (NCBI): domain Eukaryota; kingdom Metazoa; phylum Arthropoda; class Insecta; order Lepidoptera; family Noctuidae; genus Tiliacea; species Tiliacea aurago. Next base: position 28,823,181 of record OX402583.1, read on the forward strand.
TTTCAATATAATAATACTGAAAACCATGCCTTCAGATTTCGCCTCATATATAACACACTTTTCCCCAGGATCCTTATTCATAGCCTGGGACGAAGACCTCCGTTGTGAAGAGACCGGCAGACCCGCAGCAGCGAACACGTCAGACTTGAACGAAGAGCTAGGTCAAGTGGAAGTGCTGTTCTCGGACAAAACCGGCACTCTTACCAAGAACCTCATGGTGTTTAAATCATGTACCATCAAGGGACAGATGTATGAGGAGAGGGAATCCAAGCTCTATGATGTGGAGAGGTTTGATGAGCCCGTGGATATGTTTCAGGTCAGTTTTTGTAATATCTATGGTATGCTTGGCCAACCGCTGACGGGGAAGCGACTAACTCTAGAGTATTTTCTCGCTCAAGAAAGTTCTTGAAAAAATCTCCGCAATTTTAGTATGTTACGCTCTTTCACTCATTACTTTGCTCCAGGCAGCTCTTAACTCTTATTAACAAACTACCGTAAACATGTTGAGGGTGCTGTTGTAGGTTCTTAAATATTTTAACTAAACTCATATGATTTCTTTTGGCGTTGCAACTTCTTATTTCTGATAAATTCAGATTACAAAATATCAACACAATAGGTACTTTTGCTAGAAAACTAAGCTATGTTGGTCGACCGGCCATGGTAAGGGCGTTTTATGGTCACTGCAATATGATCAGCTGATGTAATAGATAACATAGCTAAATGTAAAAAATTCTGTCAAATATCATGCGGAAATTGTTTTTATCATTATTACTAGTAATAAATAAGCTATTTCGATAGATTGGTTTTGTGCAAAAGTGTATATACCATTATTATACTATTAACATTATCGTATAAGTACGCAATAGCTATTAATGTGTTTTTTATAAAACATTTAATTGAGATAACTTGATCCATACAATGACATCCATAACAATTTAAATTACAATTCAACACAATACATTCAAATTGGGTAATTTGAATGTATTGTGCTTAATAAAGGATCTCCATAGCGGAGAAGAGATCTTATCGGCTACAGTCTTCAGAATTCCGTTACAGCTGCCACGCAGTCTGCAGATCAGGGATACAATTTTCTTGCGGATGACGGCATGAAAGCCATCAGATGATAGATAACACATGACATGATGTAATTGATAACACATGATTGTCTTAGTAAAATTATAAATGGTTTTCTGTCACACTCAACTAAATTTACATCAAATCATAATGAAGATAATTAAATTAATCATTATTTACATAAGCCTACCGGCGTTCCTGTCCTCGGTCCACAGCACTGAAAAGTTAATCAAAAGAATTTTAGACTTTTCTCAGGTTGACTCTGAAGTGCCGTGTTTGACCGATGCTATGAACGCCTGGAAAGTGGCTTGCCCGGATACGGTTCAGCCCGAGAACCCATCTTCCCAGAGACAGTGGGATGAGCCGCTCTGCAGGTTGGTACGGAATAAACTTATTAATACGTCCACCAATACTGCCGAGCGTGCCCGCCTGCTGGCTGTGGGTGAATGGGAGTCGGGCCTCTGGCTTCAGGCACTACCGTCACCCAACATTGGCACCATGCTGGGTGACATCACATTCCGGCTCGCTACGTGTTTGCGTCTGGGCGCTCCTTGCGGGGCTCCACATCGCTGTCAATGCTGTGAAGAAGTCGACTGCCTAGGACACCACGGCCTATCTTGTAGCAAGAGCGCTGGTCGGATGGCACGTCATGCTAGCATTAACGACATCATCCGTCGGGCTCTTGTCACCGCCGGGGTGCCAGCTTTTTTAGAACCCAATGGCTTGGCACGCGACGATGGGAAGAGGCCAGACGGAATGACCATAATGCCGTGGAAGTTGGGTAGGCCTTTGGTGTGGGATGCAACCTGTGTCGACACCCTCGCGCCATCCCATCTTCCTAGCACGACGGGCTGTGCCGGGGCGGCAGCTCCAGGAGCAGAAAACCTCAAACGGCGCAAATATAACAACCTTATTGGGAGTTATATGTTTGAGCCGTTTGGGGTTGAAACGCTAGGGCCTTGGGGTCCGAGTGCTCATCGAGTTTTTCAGGACATCGCCGGTTGGTCGACTCTTCATGCGACCAGAGGGCTGGTCTATTTTTAGCCCAAAGAATCAGCATTGCCATCCAACGTGGCAATGCTGCCAGCCTTTTGGGCACCTTTCCCGTTGACAGCGATGCGGACGAATTTTTTGATGCCCAATGAGCTTTCCCCCCCCCCTTTATTATTTTATTCTGTTTTATTTTAAACTTGTACATACTATATATATTTTACTGTTAACATGTATATTTTAATTAGGGTTTTTTTAATGAAGGTGTAATAATTTACACACAAATGGGATTAAATGCCACAGTTAGGGAACCAAGCATAATTCACGCCAACTCCCCTGTATGTCAACTAGACCCTAAGTTTGATTTCGTAGCTGTTTACCGCTCGCCGTCTTATAACACCACAGGCCGAATAGTAAATTTCCTGTCCAGCTTAAATAATGTCTTGGGTGAACTTTCTCTTTTCCCGAATATCGCACTTGTCGGTGACTTAAATATCGACTTAAAACCGGGTAACAAGAGCCTCCATAGTTTTGAATATCTCATCCAGAATGTGTCCCATGGTCTATTCCCTACCCACCTAATACCCACAAGACTAGAAAACTGTCTTGATAATATTTTATTAAAGTCCAAATTACCTTCCACCACATTCATTCTTGATACGTACATCACCAACCATAAATCAATTATACTTACGTTAACGAACGCAAACCCTACTCGAAAGCAACAATACACTCTCTCCCGTCCTAATCTAAATGCCATTAAGGCCCGTATTACAGACCGTCACTCAATACACTCTCTCCCGTCCTAATCTAAATGCCATTAAGGCCCGTATTACAGACCGTCACTCAATACACTCTCTCCCGTCCTAATCTAAATGCCATTAAGGCCCGTATTACAGACCGTCACTCAATACTCAAGCATTACTTAAAACTAGTTTCAACCAATCAAATGGCTTGAATCTAGTTTTAAGTAATGCTTGAGTATGGAGTGACGTTTTGTAATACGGGCCTAAATCTGAACTAGAAAATACAAAAAATTCTGTCATTTATAAATTTAATGATACAAATGAATCTTTGAATAAGTTTGTCGTCTTAATAGTAAAGTAACTACCGTAATAACTAAACACACTGCCAAAATGACAATTCCTAAGAAGCATAGAACTATAAAACCCTGGATTACACCAGGCTTGCTAAAAGGTATTAAAACTAGGGATAGGCTGCATATGAAATCAAATAAATCACCAAATAACTTAATTTTAAAACTAACATATACACGCTATAGAAACTTCTGTAATAATTTACTCCGGAAACTTAAAATAGCCTTTGATAAAAGTGAACTTGAAAAATAAAAAAATAATCCCAAAGCTCTTCATAAAACCATACAATAAATCACTAATACTAGAAAAGTACGCACCAGTCCCGATGAATTGTTAAAACTAGGCGATAATCCTCACTCCTCCGTGAACCAAGTATGCTCCTTCTTTAGTAATATAGGTAATAATTTAGCGGCAAATATATTAAATGCTCACGCTCACTAGTACTGGTATCTCGTTGTGATCGATCCGAAAAGTCAAATTTTTCACCTCCAGCTAGCTCCCTCGTTTTACTAGACATCGATGAAGTTGAGGTGAAACAATCATCTTACAACTACGTAATGATTGTGCTGTAGGTTGGGATGGCATATCATCTACCTTGCTGAAAAGTTGTCGCCACATACTAGAGCCATCGATCACCTACATCTGCAATCTTTGTTTACAATCAGGAACGTTTCCTGACGGACTCAAAAAAGCTATAGTCCATCCAATATATAAGAGCGGGAACAGAACCTGTGTCAAAAATTACAGACCAATTTCCATCCTGCCGTCGCTTTAAAACATTATTGAAAATATCCTTAACATACAACTTATGCTAAATGATAAATGATTTTTATTTCTGTAAGTAGGTTTGTACAAACACTTTTACACGTCAATCATATTTTAGAAACTAGATGAGGTCGGCGTTTCCTATCTGACTACTCTGAGAAGAAAGGCCGGGTAAGAAACAAACTCAGAGGTCACAGTCTCTTTTAAAGTCCAGACACAATCTTGGTCAGATCATGTGAAGGCCAAGCAGATTGGTGTCTGAAACGGTATTTTGAGGAAAGAACCACACAGATTGAGTGGACCTGACCAGTTAGTGCACGCATTTGTCAGTAATCGTGCAGCTCTACTCAGAACTTAAGGAGCTCAACGATGCGACGATCAATACCAAAGAAAGGACATTTGGGTAGGCCGATTATATGACTCAAAAGACCATGATTAACACTAACTGAGGGGGAGTGGAGTGGGGAGTTTGTTGCGCCACTTCTTCTTCCCAGCTAAAGCACTAGGAAGTTGTGAAGGGTGGGCGTTTTTGGGGGACTGTCTCATGTGATTTTTGACGTTCGAAAAGTGCTGATTCTCAGCCTAGTTTGAATAAATGACTTTTGATTTTGATTTTGAGAATAAAAGAAAAGGAAAAAAAAACAACCCACATACTCGAAGTCTTCACATTCACAATAATTAAAATAATATAATACTTTACAAGTAAATATTCATGTCATTGTGTATAAAATAATAATTAAATGTCACTGTATATAAAAAATATGTAAAAAAAAAATTGGAGCAGCTCAATCCCAAGCCTTTTTGTGCTCAATATAATCTTTAACGGTACAAAAGGCTTTCTGGCACAACTTAAGTTTCAATCAATCAAAATCAAAATCAAAAATATTTTTATTTCACATAAGCCTACATGGGCACTTATGAAACGTCAGAAGCTAGGTGCACGGTTCCAATTGGTCGTTTCCTATGGAGAAGAGCCGGCAAGCAACTCCACAGTTACTCTTTAAAAAAAAAAATTGGCTTTTACAATATTTTCAAAGTATTTGGAGAGGACAGCGTTTAAATTGCGATTTGAATTTATTAAGGCTTAGATCTTGAACGTGGCTTGGAAGTTTATTATAAAAGCGTATACATTGACATCGGAACGAGCCACCTATTTTCTTGAGCCTTGTTGTAGGTACAACAAATTTATGTTTGTTTCTAGTATTTATATTATGGATATCACTGTATTTTTTAAATAATTTTATATTTTTATGGGCAAAAGATTTTCAAAAATATACTGAGAAGGCACTGTCATTATATTAATCTCCTTAAATTTCTCTCTGAGAGTGTCTTGGACTTAATTTATAAACTGATCGAACAACTCTTTTCTGCAAAACAAAGATAGTCTGAATGTCGGCGGCATTTCTCCACAACAGAATACCGTACGACATTACACTATGAAAATAGGCAAAGTAAACTCAACGGGCTGTCTCTATGTCAGTAAAATTACGATTTTTTCTAACCGCATATGCTGCGAAACTTAGCTTTTTTGACAGTTTATCTAAATATGGGCCCCACTGAAGCTTAGCATCCAAAGTCAAGCCCAAGAATACTGTGCTATCTTCAAGATTCAATTCTTCGCCCTTTATCAACACATTAGTTTTCACCTGCCTAACGTGAGGTAGCGTAAACTTAATGGATTTGTTTTTTTTTTCATTTAGAAGTAAATTATTAACTTTGAACCAGTGAACTACTTTGGAGATCGCGCTATTTACATTGTCAGTAACTAGCTGCTGACGTTTCAGTTTAAACAAAAGTGAAGTGTCATCTGCAAACAACACTATATCATGATTATGAGGTAAGACAATATGGGTTTTTTACATAAACATAGCATTATTGCCGAGAATCAGTATGGCTTTAAGTCTGAGGATCCGACGGAAGATGCTGTACTGGATCTCACACAATTCGTAGCAAGAAAACTTGATAGTAGGGCTAACTTTTTCTATTCGTCTGTAGATACTGCAAGATGTAGTAAACAATTTTGGTTTCAAAAGAGAAGAGATTTAAGTCAAAACAACATAGAAAAGTTTATATCATGCATATCGTCTCTATCCTTTTCAGAAATATACGAATCAGATGATACTGACATAGCATTCAATCACTTTCATGATACACTGTCCCTTTTCTACAATCTCTGCTTTCCCATCCTGAAAGTAAAAATTATAAACAAACCTGTCAAAACTAAATGGATAACAAAAAGAATAAAAAGATGTTGTGTCAAGAAACGAAGTATGTACCTAAAATATAGACTATTAAATTCTACCAAAAATCAAAACCTAAGGAACTATCAAAATTACACTAGGATACTGAGGCGTTGTATATTACATGGCCAGAAAATCGATAATACTCGTTATATACTTCAATCGAACAATAAATGTAAAGCCGCCTGGGACATTATTAAAAAGAATAGTAAAGATATCGATAAGAACGCTGAAATTACCTCAATCAAAATTGGTCAGTGCACATACACTGATGCTGATATAATTGCCAACTTTAATGACTTTTTTATAAACATGACAAACAAACTGACGTCAAAAATCCCTACTTCTGAAACACACATTGATTACAAACATTCCATTACTGACATATAGGATACCATTTTCTTGACTCCAACTAAGGAAGATACTGTGTATAACATCATTAATTCTTTAAATTCATCCAACTCAACCGGGTACGACAATATCAATACGTTCTTAAACGTTGCTCTAAATATATATCGCCCACATCATTATTTTATCATTATTTCAAGGTTTATTCCCCACCAGACTAAAATTTTCCATTGTCAAACCATTGTACAAAAAAGCAGATAAAAATGACATGAATAACTATCGACCGATTACTCTAATATCCGTAATTTCTAAGATTTTTGAAAGAATTATGTAGGACAAACTGCACTCCTTTATAATAAAACATTCAATTTTAAAAGAGGAACAGTTCGGTTTCAGAAAAAATAAATCAACAACTCTTGCATGTTTTTCTGTTGTGAAAATGATTACCTCTAGTCTGAATGGGAAAAGACCAATATCATCGATATTTCTCGATATGTCAAAAGCGTTTGACTTCGTAGATCACAAACTGCTTCTCTACAAACTGAATCGATATGGTATTAGGGGAAACGCGTTACAGTGAATAGAAACTTATCTAAATAATCGCCAACAATGTGTAGAGATATCTAGGCATACATTATCAGAAAAGAAAATATATAGATCCGCCTATCGTCAAAACTCCTGTGGTGTTCCCCAGGGCTGTATAGTAGGACCCTTTTTGTTTTTGCTATATGTCAATGATTTGCCCAACGTAACCCCACATTCATACATTCTGTACGCCGACGATATTAGTATTGAACTCACTGATAACAATATCACCAAATACGAAAAAGAGATTAATGACACGTTAAACAAAATAATAGATTGGCTAAAAGACAACAATTTACATGTCAATATTAGTAAAACCAAACTTATACAGTTCCAAGCTTACAATATCAAACGTCACCGATTACAAATAAGATATGAAAATAACGCTATAGAAGAGGTTATTGCAACTGGAAAGTACACATTGACAAATTATGCACTAAACTGCAAAGATTTGTATTTGTTTTATACAGGGTAAAAAGCGTAGCTGGCATCAATGCAGCACTTTATGCTTATCATAGTTACGTAGCATCAATTCTCCGCTACGGCATCATAATATGAGGCAACTCTGTTGATACTATTAAAGTATTCCGAGCCCAAAAAAAATGTATTCGCTCAATAACTAAAGCCCAACCAATACAAAGTTGTGTCCCACTTTTTAAAAAACTGAAAATATTACCACTCCCATCTTTATATATATTCGAACTCTTTATCTTTGTACATAAAAACATGGCTTTATTTCGGTAACCTGCCTTTTCGCCGAAAATTGTTTGGCAGATTACCACTTGCCAACCAACGTTTCGCCGATGTTTCACTTTGACAACTAACGATTAGCAAATTTTTGTACGACAACGTTTCATTTGGTAGAATTATTGTTAAGCTGATTATTATGATGACACAAAACGTTTGGGACATTTATCATTTGTCAAACATTTCACTAGGCCACACATCTATTAGAGCATCACTATGAATCTCGACACCAGGACTAAAACAATAGGTATATTCTTAGATATGGCCAAGGATTTTGACACGGTCTCTACTCCCTTCCTTTTACACGGATTGGAGGTACTAGGAATAAGAGATGCCGCTCTAAGGATCTTTTGTGACTACCTCACTGATCGTAGTCAGCGAGTTAAGGTAGTGAACTACACTAGCGATGACGAGTATTTATCTTTTGGCGTCCCGCAGGGCAGTGTGCTGGGTCCTACTCTCTTTCTCGTATACGTAAACAGGCTATGCCAACTCACTATACCGGACTGCAAGATCCTTGTCTATGCTGATGACACTGCACTTATCATAAGTGGAGACACCTGGGCCTCTGCTCACCGCTCGGCTGAAAATGCCCTTGGCATTGTGATGGACTGGCTTTCCTGTAATCTGTTAACATTAAATGTCTCCAAAACCCACTATGTTGCTTTCTCAGCGAATTCTTCTACACAGCCTAGCATTCCGGATATAAAGGTTCATAGATGCCCCCAGCCGGCACTTAGCACCTGTAATTGCCCTCTTATTCAAAGAACATCTTGTGTGAAGTATCTAGGAGTACACATTGATTGCACACTAAGTTGGAATAAACAGGTCGACGTAACAGTGTCTCGTGTACGAAAGCTTATGTTTCCAATGAAAAAGCTCAGAAACGTAGTGGATTTCCCATTATTGAAAACGATCTATTATGCTTTAGCTCAATCACTCCTATCCTATTGCATCTCAGTTTAGGGTGGCACTTTTAAGACCCTTATTGATGGTCAAAGGTTGACAACATGTAACTGCAATGTGTCTAATTTTATAGGAGAGGGAAAAAACTGAATAATTTCGAAAATAAATTAAATAAAAATAAAATAAAAAAGTAGTTGGTAGGTAAACGAATTATTTATTGATACAATTTAAAACAATAAAATGCCCACATAGGTTTTTCATTAAATAATCAATACACAAACAGTTATGAGTAAACAATATTAAAAAAACCTCACTACGAGTACAAACTTGTTTACGAGCAGTCAACAATTACTTACGAATGATCAATTTAAAAAAAATCACTATTCTAATAGATTCAAACAATTACATGTGCGGCAAATTATCATAAAAAGAGTGATAATCTGAAGGTATTACAGTTTTAAGAGCTTGCAAGTCATTAAATTTGCATAAAGTAAGTTTAGGCGAGTCCTTAAAAAGCTGCTCGTAGGTTGTTATGGGAAAATTAATATTTCTTGGTCTACTTGGCAACAAAGAATAGTTTTCGTCGCAAAAGTTAATTTTATAGTAAATTTATATTTATAGTGACAACAGGATCTCCTTTTTTCTTCCCAGGCCTGATACTTTCATAACGCATCACTTTAGGATCATCAAACTTTTTGAAAAAGTCAAATTTTAACATCTTGACGTCGTATGGATCTTTGCGTGATTTCCTAGTTATGTCTGCATATTGCGATGGAACATAAATAGCGTCATATTTTTGGATGCCACGTTCGATGGCAGCATGAACGCTATCCACTTCCATCTGCGTATGTCCAGGTTCTAGATATTTGTGGTAAATAATCACATTATTCACAGCAGCAAAGTTGGAGAGAGCATTTGCCAATACTGCATTCCTATTTTGATACGTGCAGCCGTCACTCCAAATAATGATAGGCTTCGCCAATTCGCCTTCGGAGTTAAAAATCATACCATGTAGGTAGTCTAATATGCAACTAACAAAAACTGATGCCTAAGTATCAGAGTTGACTTCTGATAACCAATAACATCTTACTTTTTTGGATGGATATTCATAAACCGTAAAATTGTGGTTGATCAACTTTCTTCGGTAATAGGCGCTGCTGGCTCTTATGTACGGACATACTTTCACAGCTTGAACATCCTGTTCTAAGACAATACATGTTCCTTCACCTGCCTCCTTTAAATCCTTTTCTTTTTCTTCTCTTGCATTTTGCTTCCTCAGCTGATGATCTTTATATTGCTGTTCCGATATTTGTTTAGTGTGGTAGCTTAGACACGTATCACACAAATCTTTTTTCGGCTGCTGGAAGCCAATATTTTTTTCTTTAATAATCTTATCAAACATAGTTCGACATAACGGTACCAGGTTTTTTATTTTACTCGCTTCAGTGTAGGTCCTGTACGCTTCCGCCATACCTCCGGGAATGGGTTCTAAGTATGCCTTACTGGGGTCTTTGCGGCAGTAGTGTGATGGTAGCTTTGGTAAGTTTTCTATAAACTCAACTAAAAATTCACGTGACAGTCTTTTCTTCTCTCCCCTCTTTTTTTTTTCTATTTGCTCAGCACTTTCTCTTACAAACATACCACTATCAGATTTATTAACCCAGCTCCTGACCGACCACTCTCCAATAACTAAAGTATTTAAGTACATTTTCTTACAAACTCTCAATTTTATATCCCCTTGTTTCAAGTAATATTGAAGTGACGCTCCTCTTCTGGTACTTCCGTTGGGTCTTAAAGTTTTTATTTTGTCAGTAGTGTTAATCACAAACATTTTCTTTTGATCCGAACTTAAACTCGAAAACAGATCAAACAATCGCTGTCTACATTCTGATGTAAATTTGTGGCAGTGGCGTTCTTTGGACGAGCGACAAAATGCAGAACTGCAAGTCTCTTTCAATGTTCTTGCTGCTCGTGGTGCATTATGCGTATTACATGAATTTTCATTTCTTCTCCACCCTATGTAGTCTTTTCCACGTTCTCGTAACTCTTTATTCATACGGGCTTTCCAAATCTCTGATTCAGCTAAACCTTTTCTTTTCTTTGTCTTCCTTCCAGTACTATTTCCTTCATTTATATAACTATCATCATCCTCAGAAGAGCAGGACGTCTGATCCGGATCATAGTTACGATCATCACTCGTGCTACTACTCGTGGGTACTTGAGAAGTTGATAACCTAGGTTCTAAGTTAAAATTATACGAGTTCAAAATAGTAGGAGAGTCTGTATCACGTCGTGTCTCCTCAACAACATGAGAAGTTCCAAACTCAAAATCATATGAGTTCAAAATAGTAGGAGAGTCTGTATCACGTCGAGTCTCTTCCTCAATAATATGAGAAGTTCCAAATTCAAAATCATATGGATTCAAAATTGTAGGAGATTCTCCACTAGGTATGGCTTCTACAATACTCTCGCTAATATTTTCCGAGTAATGACGTAGGCTGGAAGGTGGCAGAGGCTGGTTTAGAAATGATGAAGTGGTACATTCGTTTAAAACAGTAAGTGATGTACTTGTCAAAGTATCTGGCCCGCCATTATCTTGCCAGCTCTGTTCGGCGCTAAGCACTTGCAGGGGAACATTTTCAAGTCGATCTGATGAATTACTGTTTGGTAAAAGTAACATTTCTCCGTTTCTATTTACCTCGTAGGTGTACAATTGTAACTCGGAACAGCTCGGTGACTTTCGAAATGATGATGAGACAAACTCACTCCTATTATTACGAGAAACGTTAACAGCAATTAGTCCGTGTTCCTTCAAGCCAGTTACAACTTCATTAAAAAGCTCTTCTTTACTGTTTTTCTCCATGATAACACTAAAACAAAAGAACTATTTAAGTACCTAATTATCCTATTGCCTGCCTATATGATCTTTTTGAAACTATCGCATGAACCTTAATTGATAGAGAATAATAGACAAAGAACCTTAAAATAAGCGTCGAACGTACCTATTAATAAATATAGTACCTACTTAGTTAAATCAGTGCGTATAAATTAATACGAATAGCTACCTATAGGTTTTATTATAATTATTACCTAAAATATTATTCAATAACTTAATAGTTCTCATTAATTAGTATTACATTGACGTATGAATGATAGGATAGCTTAAAATTTCAATAGTGAGGTTTTATTGAGCGTTTTATGTAAAATAAAAATAAAACTTACCAATACACCCTCAGGCACACTTTTCAGAAATAAATAGACGTATCTAAAGTTCTAATTAAACTTAAAACTATTTTTAAACAATTAAAACTCGCGCCATAATCTTACTCTGTCAGTGATTTATTGCGAACTACATTTGCGTTGACACCTCGTAACTCGCGCACAAGTGAGTTCAAGTTTATACCTGTTAATTGTGGCATAAGTTGTTCGAGTGACATTTTTTGTGAAGTTCGAGTTACCAATGGGCAGATTTGGCGCTTAAATTAAAAAATTTTGATGTACAGTCGCCAGCACATCAAGTTACCCCACTTTGACCTTGAACGCGTTATGAGGAACAACAGCGAGAATCGTACGAAAGAGATACATAGCTTTTTGTCTGTTCTTACTTGTAATGTTTCGTGCTGCAGTGCGTACTATCGAGGAATTTCATATCTATACACCTTAAAGACTATGTTTGCTTGCAGCGCTCGGCCGCTATAGAAATCTCATCAACCAATAGCATCGCACCATCAGATTTTTTGATGAGACCCGTGTTTTTGTAAATGAAAAAAAAAAGACAGTAAAAAACCAGCTGAGGTGGTGCATATTTTTTCAATGGAAACAATTTCAATGGGAACCCTCAAGTTTTGTCAAGTCAAGGACAAGTTTATGGGTTTTTTTTTTATGAGTGGGTTTGCTATGCTCTCAGAAAAGTATAATATAAAATTAGAATTGAGTAGTTTCACAATTAGCAGTTTTTGGGTGAGAGGCGGAAAATTTCCATAATACTTTAAAAGCGCAAAACGCGGTATCGTTTCGGTATAGTATGCTCGGATTTGACTGATGTTTAATCCAAGAAACAAGATTTCATGCCTCTGTTGTGTGGTGAGACGGTACGAAGACATGTTTCAGAAATGCTACGTAAAAGCGTTAGTTGTTACCGAAAGCTGCAAATGTAAAGTATAAAAACATTAAAATTAAAAACTTTCTCAGTTTGGTTTCTTTTGTTCTATTCCTAGTGGTCGAGAAAGGGTCACCATATCCGTAGTCAGACATCTGTGATCATTGTAAAGTTTCGTCGATGCAAAAAGGGGCGTAAAACAGATGTGGTCATCGTGTTCACGGGATTTTGTTTTGAAACTGGTTAGATATGAAATTCCTCGATAGTACGTGAGGGTGTGTGCGTATGCGCGTCGTGGTGTAGAATAAGATACTGTGCGATAAGAAATAGGCTGGTTGAATACTGAATACTTGAATCGAATAGAAATAATGGCATGGTAATAAAAACAGGCGGCTCGCGCAATGCCGTTAAGTTGGTATTATCTAATCATATTACATTTAAACAGATCTCGATGAATATTCTTAAGTAGACAGGTAGGTTTATTCTGATGTGAGAAATACATTTTTTATTTTATTTATTTCAAACAGGTTTTTTTACCTTTTCCGAGTTTTGTTACCTACTTACTGGCGGGTTGGCGGTCACCTAGTGTTTTCGTGCGTTCCTTGCTTTTCTATTCTAAGTATTTTTACGAAATTTTATGCCGAACACCCACAAAGTGTTTGAAATTTTGAAAAAATATGGATACCTACCACATGACAAACGTGTGTGAAGTTAAGTTAATTAATTATGCCTACAAAAAGCCTCTTGTAAGTCCGCCGTTCCGCGACACTGTCTAAAATAATAAGGTTGAACTTAGTGACACAATTACCTATACCTACCCCCTTACCTAGTTTGCTTATACATGCGAGTTCAACCTTATTGCGCTAGTAATAAGGTACGATTTCAAAGGTTATGAATTTTCAAATAAAATTCTAATCTATTATTATCGTTACTTCCTAAATATGTTACTTATACTAATATTATAAATCTGAAGAGTTTGTTTGTTTGGTTACACGCGGTAATCTCAGGAAGTACTGGTTCGAATTGAAAAAATCTTTTTGTGTTGGATAGTGCATTTATTTAGGAAGGCTATATAACATCACGCTACAACCAATAGGAGCGGAGCATCAATGAAAAATGTTGCTAAATCGAAAAAAAAACTATTTCTTTTAACGGCGATGGATGCGTAGTTCATACAAACGTAATACCAAAATAATTTGTAAATCAAAGATATTCTTAAGGTAGTGTGTCTTTATTCCGATTGGAATACAGAATATCTAGGTTCCTAAATATATATTTTGAATGGACACAGGATAGGTTCCTACGGGAACGCGTGTGAAACCGCGGGAAAAATATCAAAATAAAATGCGGAATAACAATCTTTTTATTTTTAAACATTAAGTATTATAATTAAAAACCTACCTATTCTCAATTTTAAAATATAATTACAACAAAATATAAAAAATATAATCAACGATCAAAATATTTTATTTCACTTATGCCTACATGGGCACTTATAAAGGGTCAGACGCTAGGTGCACGGTTCCAATTGGTCGTTTCCTAAGGAGAAGAGCCGGCAACAAACTCCACAAAACCAAACTAAGTATACAATAGATAAAATTCCCAAGAATAGAACAATGGTGCAAAAAGAAGTTTAAAATTTCAATTTACGGTATTAATTATTAAATTATCTTTGTCACGTTATTAGAAGAATTATCCATATTAATATTATAAATGCGAAAGTAACTTTGACTGTCTCTACTCTCTGTCTCTCTCTCGGCCTAACCGCTGGGCAATTGTGATAAAAAATATGGAGATAGTTTGAAGCCTGGGGAAGGAGATGGAGGAAGGTTTCTTGGCAGGGCGGTGAAATATCTCTCCGGCGTCCTTCAGGCGCCGCCGCCGCCTGACTGTGTCCATTGAAATCTAAAACAAAAATAAATTTTGTCAATTTCAATACTTACTGATTCTTTATTACAACAAATTGTACGGGCCAACTTATAGATATGGGATGGTTAAAAATTATTCTTCAAAATATAAACTTATACAAATAAACAAACTGTCGAATTGAGAACCTTTGTTGAGGTGGTTTGTAAAGAACTGAAGATTTATCAAATAGTTTTTTGTTTTTCTCTTGTTTTTTAAAAACGTTGCCCCACACTAAGAATTTCTCCTGTATTGTGGGTGCGTTTACAAACATTTAAACTCACATACACAAACAGCCAGACCCGGAACAACTACTTGTAGGTCATACAAATATTTGTTCCGTGCGGAAATCAAACCCGCGACACGCAGCGCAGCAGTCAATCGCTTAACCACTGCGCCAACCGTGTCGTCAAAATGTTAATACTAATAGTCATAAACATTCACTGAGTCTGGCCACGCGGCGCGCGTAAAACCGGTTTGAGTGAGTGCCGGGCGGCGAGCGCCCTTCCAACATCCAACTACATTTTGTCTAGTAGGTAGTAGTTTGTTATGTGTAGTAGGTATTTTTTAATCAATTTTGTTATTCACTTTTTAAGAAAACCATGTTTTATGTAAGTGATGAATAAGTTAAGGTGATAAAGGCTCGTCCTCTTACAGACTCACGCGATATCGCGGGCGTGACAGGCACCGACAAAGACAATTTCTTTGTCGGTGCCTGTCGCGCCCGCGATATCGCGTGAGTCTGTACGAGCCTTAAGTGTGATTACAAGCTACACTGGACTCACGGTGTACGAAGTTGAGGGATCGGCAGAGTTTGCAGCGACCATAACGGCATCGCCTGCCGCCGTAGTGGCTCTCGCGTAGAGTTGGCGGTGGTGAGCTTCTAAAGTTCTGCTTTCTTGTCACCGTCGAAGCCAGAAGCTAACCGATTTTTTCTGGAACGAAACAAATAGCTATAGTTTATTTGCCCATTATTACTCAATTACTTTAATTTACAGACAAATAAACTTTTTTACAGTCCGTTCAACCGATTCTGACTTCTATGCCGTACGTATAAGGTTGATATTAGAAGCATAAACGTGGTTACAATACCAACTGTTTATTACAGGTGCCATTTGTCATACCACCAACGCAATAGAAATCAAAATCGGTTGAACGGACTGTAAAAAAGGTTTATTTAAACGTCTTATCGTATTTCAAATGGAGTATATTATGTTTTATGTATTAATATGTATAAAGGCTTCTACATACCGGGGCGACTTGTCGCGCGACGCGACGTGACACAAAGGCACCGCTCGTCTCACGACACACGGGGCCTTTGTGCTGTGTCGCGTCGCGCGACAAGTCGCGCCGGTATGTAGAAGCCTTGACTCTGAGTTTAAGCTTGCACGGTTACTCTACATTGAAAGGCTTCTACAGACCGGCGCGACACAAAGGCCCCGCGTGTCGCGCGACGAGCGGTGCTTTTGTGTCGCGTCGCGAGTCGCGCCGGTCTGTAGAAGCCTTAAAAAACTAACAATATTGGGAACTCACCAAGAAAGAACACAAAGAAGATACCTACGTAACTATCCCTTCTGTTAACTTAATTCGATATTTCTATAGATAAACACAATTGAAAAATTTCTCATTTTCAATATTACTCTTTGTTTATTTTAATTTAAGAATTATCATTACAAAAAAATATTACTCACCGTTAAGCCATTAAGCCTAAAAAATATCAATTACATCCACTCCATCGAAGCGCTATGATGAGCTCCCTTTCAATTTGCGTCAATTGAGGCGCCTTAATATTTAACCGCACTTATTTGTTTTATTACAAGTCAACTATCACTAATAATGAGACACAATTACTTTTTCTATTGTTACCGATCTCTATGAGATTTCTCGGCATCCACATCCACACCATGGTACGACTACTACGACTCCAAAGTCCAACTGTCAACTGACGGACCGACTGACGTAAAAATTAAATGGATACTGGATAAATGTCAAACGAACGATGTGATGGCTGATGAGTGAATTTCGTTGAATTTCGTGAAGGTTCGGGAAAACTCGAGTGCGGCGGCGGACGCGCCGGGGCTCGTGGGTGTGGCTTATTCCTAGTGAGACATGATAATTTGCTCCCAATTATTAGTATGAGAAAACTCCACCAATCATGCCAAATATACTTTCTTTCTAACACTCGATGGCGCGTCGCAGTTAATCTATAACTGCGACGCGCCATCGACTATATGTATAGGGTTTACGTTGATGTGCTGCCGTCTGTACATAACTCATTTTGCGAAAAAATGTGGGTTACGAGTTGTCAACGTATGACCATCGTTATGCTTCGCCTCGAGAGGGCGCAAAAGGCAGTTTTGAAGGTGATGCTTCACAAACCGTATACTCTACAACCCAATTATACAAGGACATGTCTGTACTCACTTGCAGGCAACTCTGCGCACTCAAAATAATCCTTCGTAAGCATTCCTCCCTTAATTATGACCCAAAATTGCTTATAAATAAGCGTCGTAAAAATCTGGTTTGCCCTTCTGTTAGAATCAAAACTGCCCTGGCAAGTCGAAACTATTACCGCCTTATTACAAAACAAGATTTATATTTTGACATGGCTTAAACCATGCAGCCAGTTTTTGTAATAAGAACGTAACAGTGATTGTAATACCGTTCTTTATACAAAACTAAAAACTTAGTTCGGTACTAAGTTGACAGTTTTGTGTTTAGGAACTTTACCACAGTCGGAATAAAGTTCGAAATTCAATAATGGCTCCATTTTTTAAACCTGGGTCTGAAGATAAACCTTGTTTTGTAATATGGGGGTTTGAGTTTAAGTGGCTGCCTTTATAATGCAATTAACAAAACATGTAACATACAGGGTTACTGGTAATTCGACGTATATCCGGCAGGGGCTGATAAGGGGGCCAAAATGCAACAAATTGAACCCCCCATATGTATGGCCGAAATTCAATAGTTTTCGAGATATTAGAATTTTAAGGGTTTTTCGATATTTACCCAAAATTTGACATTTCATTCCAAATAAAAAAAAAACTACATATTTGAATGGGTACCATTAAAAATGATGTTGTAGCTGGCACTTCAATTAAGCTATGGACATAATTAAAACTACTTAATTTAACAAAATAATGAAAATAATGAGCAATATAAGAATAATGTCTTACCAATATTTTCATTTTACGCTTCAAAAATGTTGTCTCGTCACAAAAATTTATATGACATTAATCGTACAAATAACTAAAACAACTTGCTTATCCTGTAAGCTTTCCAGACAGGTATAAAAGTCAATTTTAAAATACATAATTCGTGGCATGGCATGTGTTTGAACCGGCGCGGGGAGAGAAATTATCTGTGTTTTTAGTTTATGATCCTCGCTAAAACAACCGATTTTCCTGGCGAAATTCTTCGCGATGGGGCGTGGTGTGAGGGCGGGGTGTGCGGGTGGGTACACGGCGTCTGCTGCGCTCGCGTCGCCTTCCTTAGTAAGTTTTGACTCTCCGCCGCGCAAGCACGTGTGTTGTTATCTTGCTACCAATCTCTCATCCCGTTAATTTGTTATCGATCATTATTGTTAATTCTTGTTTCTCTTGTTATTCTTTTTGTTATCATTGTTATTTCGGATAACATGGCTTCTTATCCTAATAACGAATACGCAGACATAATGTTTTGTTATGGTTTTGCCGATGGAAACGCGGCTGCGGCTCGGCGAGAATACCAACGCCGCTTTCCCGATCGTCGACTTCCCCACGTTATTGTTTTCGGGAGCACCTATCGACGATTGTCTGAAACTGGCAGTGTTCAAAGAGCACAATTCAACGCTGGCAGACCTCGACGGTACACGGCTGACGAAGAGGACACCATTCTTCAGTGTTTTATTGATGACCCAAACATCTCAACGAACATTGTTGCAAGACAGCTCGGTATGTCCCAGTGGAAAGTGTGGTCGGTAGTACATCTATCAGGTAGACACCCGTACCATTATCAACCTGTTCAAACATTGCACGAGGGAGATCCTGCCAGGCGACTCGAATTTTCTCGGTTTATGTTAAACGCTGACGCTGACCAGGAACATTTCCTAAGAAATATTTTGTGGACTGACGAGTCAAAGTTTGACCGGGATGGAATAACGAATTACCATAACTTACATTTTTGGGCACCTAAAGCAGGCAGGAATCCAAAAAAACTAAAAGAAACTGCGTCGCAAATGAGATTTTCCCTGAACGTATGGATGGGTGTCGTTGATAATTATTTGGTGGGCCCTCATTTCTTGCCCCAAAATTTGAACGGCGAAAATTACGAGGAGTTTTTGAGAAACAACCTAGACGATTTGTTGGCGGATGTTCCCGAAGAAATAAAAAACAACCTCATGTTTCAACATGATGGTTGCCCAGCACATTACCGGATTACTGTCCGACAGTGGCTAGACGAGAGATATCCAAACCGATGGATTGGGAGGGGAGGGCCAATTCCGTGGCCAGCACGAAGCCCTGATATCACACCACTTGATTTTTACGTTTGGGGTCATATGAAGGCATTAGTTTATGTGACCCCAATAAATTCAGTCGAAGAACTTCGACACCGAATAATAAACGCGGCGCAACAGATGCGAACAACGTTCACATCAAGAGTGACGAAAACCGAAGTTAGGAAGAGAATTCGAACCTGCATTCGTAATCGAGGGGCTCATTTTGAACAAGATGTGTAAAATTTGTAATAAAATTTGATGTACATTTTTTTATGCATTTTATTTCATACAAATACAAATGACCCTTTCTCTCTCCGCGCCGATTCAAACACATGCCTTGGCACGAATTATGTATTTTAAAATTGACTTTTATAGCTTTCTGGAAAGCTTACAGAATAAGCAAGTTGTTTTAGTTATTTGTACGATTAATGTCATAGAAATTTTTGTGACGAGACAACATTTTTGAAGCGTAAAATGAAAATATTGGTAAGATATTATTCTTATATCGCTCATTATTTTCATTATTTTGTTAAATTAAGTAGTTTTAATTATGTCCATAGCTTAATTGAAGTGCCAGCTACAACATAATTTTTAATGGACCCATTCAAATATGTAGTTTTTTTTTAATTTGGAATGAAATGTCAAATTTTGGGTAAATATCGAAAAACCCTTAAAATTCTAATATCTCGAAAACTATTGAATTTCGGCCATACATATGGGGGGTTCAATTTGTTGCATTTTGGCCCCCTTATCAGCCCCTGACGGATATACGTCGAATTACCAGTAACCCTGTATATCCCTTTCCAAAATACAAGTGTAAGACCATGGTAAGTACGTAAGTAAGAATACCTTCAGGGTCTTACTTACGACGACACTGAAAGCCTGTTCGCCAGAGTATCATAAATAATAGGCGCTCAAACACACACTACTCACACGCACACACCCCCACACACACACCCCCACCCACACACTCACACACACATTCACGTATTTCCTGCATAAAAAAAAGATGTTCAATCTAATTTCTTTTAATTAAATAAAAAATTTATTATTTTATTTATACTTAAATAAGTGTAACTAAATTTGTACCAGAACTATCTGTATCGTTATAATTATTATTACTATAGCACTATAGCAAATCATTATGTCACGGTTTAGATTGTTACTTAAGGTTGTAGGAGGAAGGCGCCGGTGTCTGTCACACAGTTAATACTAGCACAGACACCGTCGTTAACTCTATCTATATAATGCACAAAACTCTGTACATTGTGTTTTTGTTTAGGATAGATGAGTTGTACCCAAATTTGTTAATAAAAATATTTGAATTTGAATTTGAATATTAGACGAATGACGTTTTGTCAGTGAAACAGTTCCCTTTTCATACATTGATATAATGATAAAAAATATAAGTATAGCAACAGAAATCTTAGGTTACGATAGGTTAGAGTGTGACAAACAACGCACGAGCCGAGCGAGCGAGCATGCCGCGTCAGCGGCTGGCGATGTGCCAGAAGCGAATCGCTTTTGTAAAAGGAAACAGAAGGTTAGGTTAGAGTATGACCGGGAGGACACGGCGCGGCATACGCCGAGATGGCAGAGTGTGCCGCTTGGGAGGAGCCACGCCGTGCCCTCATCTCAGGAGTAGGCAGTGACCTATCGCTGCCGGCCGTGGTCGAGTCGATGGCCGGCAGTGAGGAGTCCTGGGACGCGGTGGTGTCCTTCTGCGAAACAGTCGTGTCGCAGAAGGAGGCTGCGGAAAGGGAGCGGGAGATCTCGTCCGCTCACCCGGCCCGCAGCAGGCGCCCTCTTCCAGCCCCCATAAATGGGTCCAGGGACGGCGGACTTGGGGACGTCCGCCGCCCCCTATCACATTGGACCCGAGGTGGCGGCGCGTAGTGTTCCACGCGCGCCCCTATCAGACGTCGCGGGGGGGGTCAGACACCTCACCCCCCCCCCAGGCTTGAGGTGGCCCGCAGAGGCTGGCCGGCACTAGCCGGGGATTGCGGAAGGAATAACAGATCCCAAGATCCCCGGTGCAAGTGTGGGAGGGGAACACTGGGTTGGTTTTTAGTCAGTAAAAGTCTGACAGACCCCTCCGCCCGCCCCAGGGCGGAGGACATCCATGAGGATTTTCCACCCCGTGAACAAAAAAAAAAAAGGGAGCGTGCCGCGGCAGCGGCCGGCGATGTGCCAGAAAATTAATATTACGTAATCTAAAACATTCTGCTACTTGAAAGTTGGCATTTTAAAAAGTGACATTATGAAAAGCAGACCAAACGTACAGTTGGTAACTGTGAGGTTGGGAAATAAAACAAAATTATATGATAAGTTGGCAAATGATTATTCGGCGAAATAAACTTCTGCGAAACGTTAGTTGGCAAGTGAAAATCTCGCAAACAATTTTCGGCGAAAGGGCAGTGAACCCTTTATTTCATGTAGGTACATAATGATGTTGTAATAAGAAAAAGTCGAAATATCCACAAATTATGTGTAGCCCAACAAAGAATTAAACTATTTTCCAATAATGTTTACTGTATGGCAATTAGTATTTATAATAAATTACCTAATGTTTTTAAAAGTCTTAACTTCACTGCATTTAAAACGAATTTATGTAACTTCCTATTGCATAAGTTAAACTATTTTAATTAAACTATTTTCCAATAATGTTTACTGTACGGCAATTAGTATTTATAATAAATTACCTAATGTTTTTAAAAGTCTTAATTTCACTGCTTTAAAACGAAATTATTTAACTTCCTATTGCTTAAGTGTTACTACTCAACAAATGAGTTTTTAAATGAAAAATTTGATTCAAAATTTAAATTAGACGATGACTCGTCTTTGTGTTCTTATTAAATGAATGGAATTTCATTTCTATGACATTGTATTTATCGGCGCAACTACAAAAGTTCGTCTATTATAAGAGTTCAAATCATTAAGTTTAATAATTTGATTGATTGAAATTAGTTCACAAAACTTTGGTTAATTATTACGATGTAAAATTTACATTGAACGGCATGTTACTACTTCTCTGATTTAAAACATTAACAAAATAATTGTAATTTAGATAGTTCAATACTCAACCTAAAAATGTGCACATAGGACGATTACTATAAATACGGCCGCACTGTGAGCGTTAGACTCCCAACCGATCACCATGTTCGGCAAGCCTATCCCTTGGGAGAAGCGAGCCAAATATCTCGGTGTGGTCTTAGACCATCACATAACGTTCGGTGAGCACATAAAACAGGCGCGCGCGCGCGCCTGTTTTGCTCTCGGCAGACTACACTCCGTACTCAACCCGCGCAGCAAGTTGTCCCTTAAGTGCAAATTGCGTATTTACACCGCGTGCATTCGACCGATCATGACTTACGCCTGCGTAGTCTTCGCTCACGTAAAGCCATATCACATCCATAAGATGCAGACGCTTCAAAACCGATTTCTCCGTAGAATTACGAAGGCTCCTTGGTTCGTTCGGAACGAACAACTTCACGTAGACCTTAAGATGCCTACCATCAAGCAGTTTATGAAGCGCCTTGCAAAGCGCTTCTTCGAATCCGCGAAACGTCATCGCAACCCCTTGGTTGTGCAGGCCGCTAGTTACAGGCCTTCTGCCATTAGTCAGACTCGCCGACCGAGGCATACTCTCTTAGATCCGGATGACCCCATCACTCTCCTTCAGGAAAGCAAAAGGGCCACGAGTACAGTGCACAAAATACACAAACCGACCTTCCGTCCTCACCGCCGAGGTACCACGCGAACTTCCCGAGTAAATGTTAATAAAAGTCCTCCCCCCCGTCCCTTGAATGTCGATGCGCCAGCCGCCCGGTTAGAGGCTGAGAGCGCCGTAGCAATAAATATAATATCCCCCGATAATAATCATGATCAAAATGTTGTTCCAGCCCGTCCCCAAATTGTTACTAATTTTGTGATCCCCCAACGACGCCCTAAGCCGAGGTCCGTACCCCACAGGGGGGGCCTTTGTGCGCTGTCGTTTAGTTTTAATAAATATATATTTTTAGGAAATTAAAACGAATTTTATAAAAAAAAATATAATTAACACAACCAAACTTAATTTAAATAATTTACAAAAATATTTTTAAGAAATTAAATGACACGATATCCTAAGACGATGTTCGCGAGCGTGCGTCTGTTGGCAAAAAGGGGCGACGCGCCGGTTCCGCTGGCTTATATAGGGCTGCTGTCACTCGTAACTCCCTCTTAATCCGATGTTGCAGCTTACACGGCTTCTCCTGACTGAGCACCGTCCTCGATGCTCTCCGTAAGTTGTCTTCGCTCTGGCTCTGAAGCAGTCTCATGAACAGAGTCCTCATAACCTGGGGAGGCAAACACATACATGTTAGATCTAACATACATCATGTTCATCAATCATTTTATATTGGGATGGGTTCAAGATGTCACTATGGCGGTTTTATGCAATTCATAACATTTCATGTTATGTTTCATGAAATAAATTAATGAGCGATGCCACACAAGGCCTTATACGCTACAAATAGGATACTACTCCAATGCCACACAAGGTTTTTACATGAAATTAAGGCGACAGGATCTCGATGCCACACAAGGCCTTACACGAGGTAAATGCGACGCTATTTCGATGCCACACAAGGCCTTATACGAAAACAACAGAGTGCAATGCCTTATGCCGAAGCCATCCAGGTCTTACATGTACATTACAGCACAAAGATACTTGTCTGTTCCCAGTCAACTCAACGCCACACAAGGCCTTATAAGAGTTTGATCCAGATTACCTGGTATCCGCGTGACGTATTTATGTAGGCAAGATAGAAACTAAGTACATACATCGCCATAGCAAACATCTTCTAAGCTTATACATTTAAGAAGCAGACACTTTATGTTAAGTAAAATAAAAACGAGTAATCTTACATTCAAAAAAAGCTGCACAGGTCTCGGGGGTCCACTTGCCTCGCCACGGTATTATATATTCCGCGGCTGCCTGCGTAGTTTTTCCGTAAGAGCCTGCCAGGAGCCGTAATTCATACCGACTATTCGGCAGAGCATTTGTAATGCGATATGGACCCCGGATGCCGCTGTCAAGTTTATTAGCAGTTTGAGATGATTTAATAACAAAAACCAGATCGTTCACAGCGAAGGCTCTAGGTGCCTTTCTACCTCTATTGACACGCGCATCTTGGTTAGCCTGATTTTGAGCCAACAGATCCTCAGCCCTTTGCCGTCTCATTTCACGAAAAGCTTCGCGATTTGGCGTGGAACCGTCTACAGCTATATCTCGGATGAGAGCATTTATAGCAGGGGTAGTCGTGTCACAACCGATAAGCAGATTTAATGCTGAGCATTGAGTACTTTTCTGCTTATTAATGTTCAGTACCAGCTGTAGCCTCCAAAGTACATTGGACCAGGATTCGTGTCTATAATTTACATCTATCCTAACCATATTCAGCACTGTTCGACAGTACCGTTCCACTTGGCCATTCTCTTGGTGCATTTCGGGCGTTATGAAATATATTTGAATACCAAAATTTGCTGCCCATTCGCCAAAGTCGGTACTGTCAAACATTCTGCCCCTATCACATACTATTAATCGTGGGGTACCAAAGATCGACACCGCGTTAGTAAATGCTCGTTTTAGTTCCGCGCTTTCTTGTTTATACATAGGGTACAGAAAACAATATTTTGTGAAAGCGTCGATTATAATAAGAATATATTTGTACCCATTAGATTGGGTTAGAGGGCCAAGTGCGTCCGCGTGCACTGTATCAAAAGGTATTATGGGTTTCGTCCACGATACAATTGGCTGTAGAGGGGCACGAGGCACCTTTTTGTGTGTTAGGCAAACTATACAATGACCTATGTATTTCTTGACGAATGTGCGCATGTTAGGAAACCAAAAATGTTTTAATATTAAATCAAGCACTTTTTCAATATTAATATGTCCGTGTTCGTCATGAAATACACGTAACAAACTTAGTCTAAAACCTTTTGGAACATAACATAGTAGTCGTGATTGTTCACCTATCGGGTTGTACTTGTAGTAAAGTAAATTGTTTTTCTTTACATAACGTGAACTATCTAACTGGCCCTGATCAAGTTTTTCGAGTAAAGTAACCGTTTCATCGTCTGCGGCCTGTGCAATTTGGGCCCAGTTAACTGGTTTTTGTACGGAGCAAAGGTTAACTGGATTACGGCTGAGATAGTCAGCATGTGGCATAAACTGACCTTTTCGATACTCGAGGATAAAATCATAGTCTTGTAGGAACATCCACCAGCGTGCCACCCTAGGCAGGAGATCCTTTTTACGCCGAGTCATCTTTAAGGCATTGCAATCGGTAACTACTTTAAAATGTTTACCAACAAGGTATTGGCGGAAATGTTGCAAGGCCTTAACTACAGCGAGGGTCTCCAACTCATAGGAGTGGTACCTGGGTTCTGCCCCTACAGTGACCTTACTATAGTACGCTACTGCATGTCTACGTCCGTCTTTTCCCGTTTGCATTAATATAGCGCCGTATCCTAACGAACTTGCGTCAGTATGGACCTCGGTTTGCAAAGATGGATCAAAAATTAACAACGCAGGCTCACTAGTCAAGATCGAGAGGACTTCTTGTCTCGCCCGCTCCTGCTCGTTACCCCAATTAAACTTAACATCTTTGCGAGTCAAAGAAGCGATGGGGGCCACTTTAGTAGCGTATCCTGGGATATATCTTCTGAAGTAGCCGGCCAGACCGAGAAACTGCCTTACTTGCTTAACAGTTTTAGGAATCGGAGCTTTGGCTAGTGCGTCTATTTTTTGTACGCTCGGCCGGACCTGACCCTTACTGATCATCCTCCCAAGATACTCCACTTCAGTGGTAAGGAAGGTGCATTTTCTTAAGTTTATAGAAAAACCAGCCTTTGTTAACATCTCCAGAACAGAATCGAGCAAGGACAAGCCGTCCTCTACGGAGTCACTCAATAGCATAACGTCATCGATATACACCAGGACCTGACCTTCATCAATGAGAGATCTCAGTGTATCTGATATGATACGCTGATAGACTACGGGAGCATTAGCGAGACCGTAGGGCATCTTGAGATATTCGAAATGCCCCTCGGGTGTCACAAACGCAGTTCGGTGCACGGAATCTTCGTTAATTTTAATTTGGTGGAAGCCTGTCACCATATCAAGAACAGTGAAATAGTTACACTTCCCAAGCCTGTCAATATGATCATCGATCAAAGGAAGAGGGTATCTGTCCTTTATCGTTATGTTGTTTAAAGCTCGATAATCAACAACCATTCTATCCGATCCGTCTTTCTTTTTTACCAACAAAATCGGACTCGAATACGAGGACTCTGACTCACGGATTATACCCTTTTCCTTTAAATCACTAACAATTTCACGAACACGCAGTTTTTCGTCGTATGATAACTTGTATGGTCGATAATTAACAGGTTCCTCACTAGTAAGCCGAATGTGCATCTCTCCGGTATTTACGGTGGTTGTCGCTGTACCACTGAGAAAATATTTTGAATACTTGTTTAACACAAGCGATAAACGCGCTTTTTCATCATCAAACAATTGAGTGTTGATCGAATCAAGTTGCACAGTCGGTTCACTATGTGTCAAGTTATATACGAGCGAGCTATTCCTAATTATTCGCTGCGAATCGCCGGTTCGAATGTATGCGAGGCCTTTCCTATTCAGTACATCTGTACCAATAAGCATTGGCGTACTAAGATAGTCGCGGGGCACAACATAAAGATCTACCTCTAAGGTAAGATCACAAAATTCTATTGACGAAGTTACGAAACAATCGGAACGCATTTCTATTCCACCTAAACCACGCAATATCTGTACGCTCGGGTTAGTGCGACATGACAAATGTTTGACAAGATCATTCGATATTAAGGAAATACTCGAGCCACTATCAATAAGAACATCGGTGGGTACTCCACTGATCACTGCTGTTATGACATCCCTTTTAGTACGGTCGCACGTTATTTCACGACAAAAGTTGATATTAGATTTATTTCGCGTTTCAGAACGTTCCTTTGTAAAACAAGTATCCTCAGTGTGACCTACTTTTTTACAAAATGTACACACAACTTTAGGAACGGATTTGTTAGTAGAATCGGGGGTAGTAGCGGATTTATTTTTATTAATTTTACTGTCATCGGCCTTACTTTGTTTTGAACAATATTTGCTTTTGTGTCCGGTTTGGTTACAATTAAAGCAACGTACACGTACATCGGTATTTAAGGCAGGGCGCTTTCGGAATCGGTCGGTAGAGGAATCAGTAGTGAATCGGCTATTGCGTGTTTGAATATTATTAGGTGTACTTGAACGATTTGATTTCACATAAATTGATAAGAACTCCACGATTGTTTCTGGTGTTAATTTTGCGTTTATGGCGGCTGCGCGTATTTGTGGATCTTTTATGCCGCGCACAATTATGGCGCACAATAATTCGTCACTTAATCCGTTTACAATACGTAATCGTAATAATGATTTTCGCGCGTAGTCTGCATACGTGGAGTATTTATCAGATTCTTTACACATCACATCAAAAAGAATATTGGCGACGTCAATGCGTCGCGGACAAAGTGATTTGAGCTCTAACTTGAAATTTGACCAAGTACGATTGTTACTAGTCCATTCGCGCAGCCAGGAACGTGCGTCGCCCTTTAGAGATAGTCCCACACGGGCTAGGCACTCTTTTTCATCCCACTGGTTTTGCGATTGAGCACGATCCACCTCGTCACACCACGCATAGGCGTCATGAATGCTAGGATCGAAATCCAATACATAATAATGGTTGGACCTCACCGGATTTATGCATTTAAGCGCGTCGATGAGACGCTCCGTGATGTCTGTTGAAGTCGTTGTCGATATAGGTGAGCAACTGGCGTCGCTCGGGGTGCTGGCCACGCTCTCGCCACGTGGGGTACTGGCCACGCTCTCGCCACGTGGGGTGCTGGCCACGCTCTCGCCACGTGGCGCGCTCGTTGCGAGGGCCGACGCTGGCTCGGCGAGGGCAGGCAATGGCGGCGTGGCTGCACCTGTTTCAGCGCGCTGCTCTAGCGTTGTCAGGCGGTTGAGGATTGCTTCCATCGTCGCTGCTAGGTTACCTAAATTATTAGAAGACGCACGCTCTCGCGGTGGTGCACGTTTTCTACTCGACATTACGATGGACAACCAGAAATGACTTTGAAGCGGCTATAGTAGCGTTCAATCCCACTTCTGATTTTAGGAAATTAAAACGAATTTTATAAAAAATATATAATTAACACAACCAAACTTAATTTAAATAATTTACAAAAATATTTTTAAGAAATTAAATGACACGATATCCTAAGACGATGTTCGCGAGCGTGCGTCTGTTGGCAAAAAGGGGCGACGCGCCGGTTCCGCTGGCTTATATAGGGCTGCTGTCACTCGTAACTCCCTCTTAATCCGATGTAGCAGCTAACAATATATATAATTTACGCCCTGGCTGGAGGCTTTAAGCTTAAAAACCTTAGGGCAGCCACAGGAATATCCGGTTAAGTAGCAACGACCTCTCTAGGTCTGCTACAAGATGCCATACATAAAAAAAAAAAAAAAAAAAAAAGCGTTAGACTGATTCTTATTCGAGCCGCTCGACAGTGCGGACCTCTCTGTGATGTGGTTACGCTGTCAGTTAAATAAACGAAGCCTAGAAACAAGTCGTGAAGTTTCATTTGAAATCCGAAGATGAGTAATCACCATGAAGATGACATCATTTAAAAACACTACGGAGGTCCTTTCTCCGTCATATTTTATAATAATTTTCCACATTGTATTTAATCATTCTTGACATTATAATTAATAATCCTTGACATTGTATTTGACAGTAGTTAACGTTTTCCTTGACCTGGCCATTTTATGGTTTAATTTCGACATATTGTTCTAATTTACTCCTAATTTTAATTCTTTGAAATATTTGTACGCTGGAAACAGCAGAATATTATGGACATTATATTACGTGTAACACCTGCTTATCAACAATATTCTAAGAAATAAATAATTACTTACTTACTAAACTGTTTGGGTATATTTTTCATGATCTGTCGAAAGCTTTTTCTCTTTTTACACAGTTTCTGTTCCCAACTTACCTCAAAATTGGAGCTTATGGGTATAAAGTCAAATTATTTATTTCAAATAGGCACATAAATGGCACTTTTGAACGTCAAAATTTACAAAAAAATAGAATTGATTCTAGTCGCCCCTTCCAAAAGGTAGCTTCGTATGGAGAAGAATGGGCAAGAAACTCCACCGTTGCTCTTTTAAAATGTTTTACAATATTTTGTATAGGTACATCAATTATAAAATTATATGTGAAGACGATGCACCTAGAATAAAATTACTATACCACAATAGGTAAAAATAATTAATAATGAAGCAATGACAGATAAATTAATTATGTGATGGATACATGGTAAAGTAAAAGTAAAGTAAAAAGTAAGTGAAAAGTTTATTCATCAAAAAAGTAACAATACAATGTGACCTATTCGGTGAGCCACAAACTAATCATTGCTTGTACGAGTATCTTGTGGCTCTGGAGTGCGAATTTTACAAAGTTATTAAGATTACATTACAATTTGAGGATGTCAGTATTTTTTTTTAAATATAAAAACAGATAGGTTAGAATAAAATAAAATTAAATAATAATTGTGCGGTTCTGAACACAAAATAAAAGAGCAATGATCAAGGTTGGGCTTGTGCTGTGGTGTGTGTGAGCGCATTTATGCGTGCGTGTGAGTGTGTAGGTGCTTTATCAAGGCTTCCGTGTCGTTGTATGATAATTTTAAAAGAGCTGAAGTTAGGGTTTTCTTACAGGTCGTAATTGAGCAGTCCTTTAGATCGAAGAGTTTGCTAACTTTATTGTAAGTATTGGGATGGGAAAAATAGGTACATCGTCTAGCTAGTTCGGATTTGGCATTTGGTATGGGTACTCTGAAGATACGCTTGTTTATTATGTCGCTATAGTCCGGCCGTTTTTTTATTGTTGAGTGATATTTAAGCGTTGCTTGGAGTACGAATATTTGTCGTACCCTGAGTATTTGAAACTCATGGTAGACAAGGTCTGTAGGGAATCTGAATGGCTTTTTTAGTGCAACCTTGATAAGTGCCCCTTGCGCCCTCTCTAGCGTTATGAATGTGCTTTTACTAGCGCGTCCCCAAATGCTGATACAGTACTGTATGAGCGACTGGCAGAGTGCAAAGTAGACCATTCGCAAGATATCGATAGGGGTACAGTCGCGAAGTTTTTTCAAGACGTGTATTAGTTTTCGTACTCTGGAGGAGAGGGCATAAATGTGGGCTTTGTACGTTAAGTTGTTGTCTATGGTCAATCCGAGATATTTAATCGTGTCAGTACGTTCAAGGACTGTGCATGCGCAGGGATGGTGTGGGAGGTGTGTGGCAATATTATGTTCCTGTGGGCAGGTGTTTATTTTTAAGGACATGGTTTGAGAGGCACTGGAGGAGCTTGTTTTGGAGAAAGCGATATATTTACTTTTAGTAGCATTTAGTGTCAGTAGATTAGTGTCTAGGGATTGCGCTATTTCAGAGCGGCCTTGTTCCGCCAGTCGATACACTTGGTCCCATGACGCGTCGTGGAAAACCGATGGCTGTGTCGTCAGCGTAGGATATCACTGTAGCGTTTCTAAGGGGGAGATTTACTACGTCATTAATGTAGAGCATAAACAACGCCGGGCCAAGGGTACAGCCCTGAGGAATGCCGAACGTGATAGGGAGCGGCCTGCTTTGGTGACTGCCTATTTTACAATATTGATACCGCGATGTTAAGTAGCTGCGAAACCATTCTAGAGGTGTTCCTCTTATACCCATTGCCTCAAGTTTATTTAAGAGCAGTCCAGGTGACACGGTGTCGTCTGCAAAATCAAGAAAGACACCCACACAGCATTCTCCGTTTTCTATGTGGTGGGAGACTTGATTTGTCAAAAGTGACACTGCGTCTTCAGTGGATCTTCCCCGGCGAAATCCGAATTGCCTATCTGAGACAATGTTGTGCTTCTCTACAAAATTTACTAGTCTCTTGTTTACAATTTTTTCTAAAATTTTTGAGACTATACTCAGCAGTGCGATAGGTCCGGCATGTTTTTGGGACCAGTTTTGTATACAGGAAAAGTTTTTATCCACTGCGCAAATTTTGACAAGTTAAACTTAAACGAGTTTTATTAAACATATATTTTTTATTTTGATACGTCTTATTACAAAAAACAAAAAATATCGTTAACGAAAGATGTTTACTTTAAAAGTGGTTGTATGGCTACCCGGCGGCGCTCGGCGAAGCGGAACGCGCGAAAGTACCTACCTATCAGCTGTGCGCTAGCTCGATTCGCCGGCGTAGGTATTTACGTGGGTTACAATGTACTGATCGCTAATTTTATCAGGTTCGAACTAGACTTTATTATACTCAGGCTTCGTCCGAAGGGATTAGCAAATAATACTTGTAGTACCGCCTACTGTTCGCCAGTCACGCACTATATTTGAGAGTAAATATTATAAAATAAAAAACATGTTTATTTATTATATTTAGATATTAAAGTTTCTCGGTTGATACAAGGCGCGCGCAAGTGTCGCCTACAGTTTGTTCCCGCCATTCGCTTTTTAGTGCTCGCCACGAACGCACGTCGTGTCTTACTACAGTTTAAGTGTAATTTTATTTAGTTTTTCCTTCTATTTAGCATACCGTAAATATAAAAATGCCTAAACGTAAAAATTATGATAGCTTTGATAAAATATCTAAGAAAATTAAAAAGCTAGAAAAACAATTACGGCGACGTCGTCGTAGTCGGTCTTCGAGTGATTCTTCGAGATCATCAGGTGACCGGTCGCAAGGTTAGTAAACAACTCTAATTATCCACTTAGTAGCTTATCATAAGGCTACATTTTTATGCATAATTTCATAATAATTTTGTCTGCTGGGTTTGCGTACTTCTCATCGGAGATTTTACTACCCATTTAATTAGTTTTGCGAACAGTATACTAGGACTGTTTCCTAACTAATGAGTAGACATGCTGGGTTATATTATTTGAACTTAACGTCGTTTTTTTTTCTGCTGGGTTTGCCTACCTCTCATCGGAGAAGTCACTACCCTTCTTAATTGGTTTTGCGAACAGTATACTAGGACTGTTTCTTAACTAATGAGCAGATATGCTGGCTATGCATCTTTATATTTTACACCGCTTCCTTCTGCTGGGTTTGCGTGCTTCTCATTGGAGATGTTACTACCCATTTAATTGGCTTTGCGAACAGTTTACTGGGACTGCTTCCTTACCAATAAGCAGAGACTAGGAATCATTACTAAAGCAAACAAATGCACTGTTCAGCTGTTTTCTCGGAAAATAAATTGTACATACCTACCCTTTTCTGTTTGATTTATTCATTAGGTACCTAACCTAAAATCGGTCGATTTCAGAACAATCACATGACGTTTATATTGAAGAGTACAAAATAGCTGACAATAACGTTGCCGAATTACTCGATGCCGACACCGAACTTGAAGTAGGTACATGTGTCGAGCTCGACGATGCGGACGTGGAAACCACCGTCGAGTGCGCCACCGAACCCACCGCTTCCATAGCGACTACGTCAAGTGTGGAGCCATCCACCAGTGCTGCTACTATTGAGAATATGGCAGAGGTTACTCCTTGTGTGGAGCCAGAATTCGTCGAGGCAATTCCGGACTACGCGATACTTGAAATATTAGGTGAAAACCCTACTATTTCTAATTCGTACGGAACTGAAATCCACAAAGACTTGGCAGTGAGGCTAGAACACTGCACAACGAATGGATTGTCTAAAGAACGTCGTAAGGAGTTACTTGAGAAGTACCTGGTACCCATTAATTGCACACTTATCAGGGCCCCTGCGTTAAATGCAGAAATAAAAGCGGCAATGACCGACATGACCATCAGACGAGATAAAAATATCGAACTGAGACAAAAGCAGATTTCCACTGCCATCTCATGCATAAGTCAAGGAATCAATAAAATGATTTCTTGTAATAATGCGGATCCGGAATTGACGAAGATGTTGATGGACTCGCAACGAATTTTATGTGACTTGCAGTACAATGATTCTGTTATAAGGAGGAATTTCATACTATCTTCCTTAAATAAAGATATGAAAGACCAACTCCAAAACACAAAGCCAGATAACTTGTTATTTGGTCAAAACTTATCGGAGACAATAAAAACGGCAAAAGCGATTAGTAAGTCAGGTGCTGAGTTAAAACACCTATTACTAAGCCACAGCAAAGTAATAAGAAGCCACCAGTGCCGTCTAACACGTTTCGGAATTTAAACTGGAAAGGCCCCAACGCTCGGAAACAGCCGAACCATCCGAGAGCGAAGGGGCCCCCCTCTGCGAACAATAGGCCATCGAGCTCATCGAAACCGTCGCGCTATCAGCCAGCGACGCGGGGCCGTCGCTAGATCGGGTAAAATACACAGGCAGATTGCCTTTATTTTATGAGCAGTGGTTACTAATCACTAATAACTTTTCGGTACTATCTTATATCAGAGTTACGAAATTCCATTTACTAGTCCGGTTATTCAATTGTACCCTCCAATTATAAAATCATATTCTGACGCAGAAAGAGTTTTATTTTATGAAGTTATAGATAATTTATTATCCATTGGTGCTATTTCAAGTTGTCTACCTACAGAAGGACAGTTCTTGTCAAGTATATTCTTGGTACAAAAGCCAAATGGTAAATATCGTTTTATTTTGAACTTAAAGAATTTAAACAAATTCATTAAGGCTGAGCATTTTAAAATGGAAGATTTACGAACAGTATTAAAATTAATAACTAAAGATTGTTTTATGACCAAAATTGATTTAAAAGATGCCTATTATTTCATAAAAATCCATGACAACTCAAGAAAATATTTAAGGTTCCAGTTTGAACAAAATTTATATGAGTTTAATGTATTACCATTTGGCTTAAGTACAGCGCCATACATATTTACTAAGGTGATGAAACCTATAGTCCGTGTGCTGCGCTCTGCCGGACTAATATCAACTAATTACTTAGACGATTATTGGTTAATGGGACGTTCGTACAATGAATGTTTGAACACTAAAAAATTAATTAACTCTCTTGGTTTTCTAATAAATGAGGAAAAAAGTTCCATGATACCAAACAAAATATATACATTTTTAGGCTTTGTTCTAAATTCAGAAAACCTCCAGGTCACGTTACCAACAGAGAAAATTGATCGGGTTAAAATAGAAATTCAAAAGTATTTGACTATAAATAGATGTAAAATTCGCGAATTCGCTCAATTTATTGGACTATTAGTTTCAATTTGCCCAGCCGTAGAATACGGCTGGTTATATACTAAGTTTTTTGAACGTATAAAATACTTAAATCTAAAATCAGATGATGACTATGACAAAATTATGAATTTGCCAATAACGTTACAATCTGATTTAAAGTGGTGGTATACCAAAATACAAAATCCTTTCTGTAGGATCAAGGAAGATCTACATGACCTGGAGATTTTCACAGACGCCTCAACTACGGGTTGGGGGGCTGCATGCGGGGAGGAGAAGGCCAGCGGGTTGTGGAGTGTTCAAGAGCGAACTAAACACATAAATTACCTAGAAATACAAGCTGCCTTTTTTGGTTTAAAGGTGTTTGCAAAAAAAAGTAGAAATTGTCAAATCCTACTTCGTGTTGACAACACGACGGCCATCTCTTATATTAACCGAATGGGAGGCATTCAGTTCCCTCACCTCACTAGGATAACCAAGCAGTTGTGGCAATGGTGTGAATATCGTGGACTATTTGTTGTTGCGTCCTCTATCAGATCATCAGATAACAAAACGGCAGACGCAGAATCCAGGCGCGTACACCCGGATATAGAATGGGAATTAGCAGATTGGGCTTTTCAGGAAATAGTGTCCTCATTTGACATGCCTCAAATAGACTTATTCGCTAGTCGAATAAATAAAAAATGTAATAATTATATTTCCTGGCACAAAGATCCAGATGCCATGACTATTAATGCATTCACAGTCTCCTGGACCAATTATTATTTTTATGCGTTCCCACCATTCTCTGTCATTTTAAAAATGTTGCGAAAGATTATCACCGATAAAGCTAAAGGTATCGTTGTTATACCTTTGTGGCCTACGCAACCGTGGTACCCTTTGTTTAAACGCCTTTTGTTATCTGAAGTGGTCACGTTTGAAGCAAATAGAAACCCGATTATTTCTTTCCATTCCAGCAATCGCCACATGCACACCAAGATTACCCTGGTGGCAGGGATTTTGTGCGGACAGCTTGGTTAAGGAGAAGTGTTCCCCCATCCGCAATTACTGTTATGACAGCTTCTCTGTCCGACAATTCATTTAAACAATATGATGTTTACCTAAAACGTTGGTTCCACTTTTGTAACAATAATGATTTTGATTTGTATAATGCATCGGTCCCACAAATTATTTATTTTCTTAACAAACTTTATGAAGAGGGATTCCAATATGGATCCTTAAACTCTTGTAGATCTGCGCTAGCCCTATTGATGGGCAATAATATAGGAAAAGACGACATAATTAAAAGATTTTTTAAGGGGATATTCCGTCTTCGGCCTCCTTTGCCAAAGTATTCCATTACATGGGATACCTCAATAGTACTTGACCACATCAGCAAGTTATACCCTAATGAGTCCCTTAATCTAAGTCAAATTTCTAAAAAACTTATTACTCTCGTAGCATTATTAACTGCACACAGAGTACAAACTCTGTCTAAAATAAATATAAAAAATATTGAAACTTACCCTTTTAAAGTCATCATTAAAATTCCAGATTTTCTAAAAACTACTCGTAGAGGTTACAACCAACCCATCTTAGTATTACCCTTTTTTGAAAAACGGCCCGAAATATGCCCAGGAAAGGTTTTACTGACATATTTAGAGATGACTAGTCCATTAAGAAAACATATTGATTCCCTCTTTATAAGTCTTAGAAAACCGTACAAGTCCGTAGGTTCACAGACCTTAAGTCGATGGATTAAAGAAACATTAAGTGACAGTGGGATCGATGTCAACATATTTACTGCACACAGTACAAGACACGCAGCTACATCTGCGCCCCATAATTTAGGTATCAGTTTGGATCAAATCAGAAGAACGGCTGGATGGAGCAATTCATCCAATACATTCTATCGGTTCTATAATAGAACTATAAGTAATGTTAATGATGATGATTCTTTTGCACGAGCAGTTGTCGACAGAAATCGTAATAATATGTAATTAAAATCATTTGATTCCATAATTTTGTAAGAATTGTTCACTGATTAAACATTCTTAACAAAGCTTAATATTTCACTTAAATCTCTAAATCACTCCAAGTATTATTTGCTAATCCCTTCGGACGAAGCCTGAGTATAATTAATGATTTAACGAACTTACCTGTATGTGAAGTTCTATCATAATTATGCGAAGGCTTCGTCCGAAGGGATTAGCAACCCTCCCTCCCCGTAACTTAGTGCAAGTTTACCCACATTTTGGGTGAAATATTCAAGACCCTCTAAACTAAATGACGGGAACAAACTGTAGGCGACACTTGCGCGCGCCTTGTATCAACCGAGAAACTGTAATATCTAAATATAATAAATAAACATGGTTTTAATTTTATAATATTTACTCTCAAATATAGTGCGTGACTGGCGAACAGTAGGCGGTACTACAAGTATTATTTGCTAATCCCTTCGGACGAAGCCTTCGCATAATTATGATAGAACTTCACATACAGGTAAGTTCGTTTAATCATTAATTATGTTTAGGCCGTGACCTGTAGTTATTTGAAGAGTAATTCCAATTTTTCCTTCATACTTGAATGGGCTTAGGATGGCTTCTTCGATTTCGATCGCCAGTCGGGGTCTGCCAGACCTTCGTGCATGATTCGGGGTTCTGAACTGTCCGTGATCAAGCAGCCTTTGAGTGGCAGCTAAAATGGTCCTTTCATTAGGGACCGCGGGGTTAAGGATTCCATGGGCTCGCATTCGAGGTATGCTCTCCGTCGCATACATTCTGCGAGCTGCTCGCAAACTTTTATCACTCAGTACATACACTCGCACCATCTCGTAAAACTCGCGGTTACTGAAGTCCGACATCGTGACCGGTAGCACGGCACACGTGGGGCGGCGACGCGGCGCTTGCGCGGGGAATCGATTAGACGCGACGTCACACGACAGCGCGTGCGATGAGCGAACTGTCGAGTGTCGGCCAGAGCGCCCGGCGCGCCCTGCCGCCCGGGAGGGGGTTCACCCCCGTGCAACACCGCCGCTTGCGCCGGCCGCCGCGCGCGCCCATTGATATTATTACGAATAGATTGTGTACATATTTTGCTGATTTAAAGTAGGATAAAAAAAAAAAGTATTGAATAAATAATGGAAATGTGTTTTGTTACTGATATTGAACCACCAAAAAATTTGCGCACTGGTTAAAAACTTTTCCTGTATAGGGGACACTGCAGCTATTTTCCAGGAATCGGGAAAGACACCTGATTCTAAACTTAAATTGAAGATATGCGTAAGTGGCTTGATTATACTTTCTCGGGAATTTATGAGTAATGGAACGGTTAGTTGGTCTGGCCCTGGTGTGCTGTCTATTTGCAAGTTGCGCATTATATTGGTCACATCTTCTTCGACAGTTGGGTGCAGATAAAAAGATTGTGAGATAGAGCCTGGTGCTATGTTTGATTTTATTAGTCAGCGGTGAGTGGTTGAAAGTTTGTCTAGGATCTTGGCTGCGTGTTTTTCACCGACAGAGACGAAATGTTGATTGGAATTGTCAAGTGCAGAAGTTGGGGAAATACTGGACGCAGTTAGGTGCGATGATGAATTTCGACTATTTTTTGTGCCACTTATTATATCTTTTATAACCGTCCAAAGTTTTTTTGGGGTTTTTCTGGTTCCCTTCAATTTAATTTCCTGTCTGTTATGTAAGTTTCTGAGTTTTCGAAGGAATGAGTTCACGAAGTTCCTATATCTGGTGTAAATTAGTTGTTGGTGCTCACATATTTACAAACATAGTAAAATAAAAAATAAAAAAAACATTTTCCTAAAAAACATTATATCCGTGTGTGAGTTAAGGTAGTCACAGAATGTAAAATAAATGCCATAAAAATAATAAATTATACTATTAAAATAGCAACCAGTTTGATTTTGTCTAGACTCTAGATTGTCCAATGGAGCTGGACCAGCATGATTCCAAGCATTCTTATCTTGGATATAAATCCTATAATTTGTAATAAGCTTGTTTACAAAGTGTACTTGTAATATGAGTTTTAAATTTTCTTTCATTTAATTGCAATATATCACAAGGTATTTTGTTGTAACATTTAACATAGTACCCCATAAAAGAAGTATGTACTTTAGATAATATATATATACGTGGCATAGCACTCAATATCTTCAAAGATCAAGAATCGGTCTCAGCAAGTCAAAATAGATGCGTATCTCAGTAATGAGGTAATCGTGACATACGGTGTGCCCCAGAGAATCATATTAGGTCCCACATTGTTCCAAATTTATGTCAATGACCTTTGCAGGATGATGCTACCAAACTGCAAGATCTTCGCATACACTGACGATACGGCAATTATAATCTATGGTTCTACTTGGGAAGAGGTTAAAACTTGGGCAGAAATAGCATTATGAACTGGTTCCACCAAAACCTACTTACATTAAACTTGGATAAATCTTGCTACATTCCTTTTGCAATCCGACGAAACACCAAGCCACCGCATAGCTTTGTAGTAACTGATCACTCCAGCCTGAACTAGTCAACACGGTGTTCTTGTCCTACACTAGCTAGGAAAGACTGTGTAAAGTATTAGGTCTGCAAACATACACTTATTTCAAAGAATAACTTTGGCTCAGGTAACATAGGCTGATTCACTTGTTACTGAATTTCAATTATTTACTGTACCCTTATGGCTGAACCCTATCTCATAATAGATACAGGCTAGACCTAGTTTAAGGGATAGAGCCATATATAATTGTGCTTATAGTGTGACAAATGTAAATGTATAATCTCCAATGTATACAGTGCAATGTGATCTTGTTTCATGAAATAAATATTTTAATTATATTATATTACCTTGGATTTTCTCACTATTATGTTGCAGCGCGGAATCCAGGTTAATTTTATAATATCATTTAAATATAATTAATTAACAAATACAGAACTCATGCACTGTCAATAAAACTGGAACATTAATAAGTACCTGTTAATCGATATATCAGAGGTTAACCTTGATTAACAGTGGATGATAAAATTATTAATTAAATTGTGTGTTTAATTGTGGCATTGAATCGGCGACTTAAGTCAGTCCGCAGTTAATGAGCACTATCACATATAACACGAATGAACGTGGATTCAGCAAAAGAAGATTTGAAAAAAGATGATTTTAATTTTGAAGCATGTGGAATCGTAGCATGAAGTTTTGAAGTTTCTGCCTACTCTCATGAGAAAAGTGGTGAGATTATCTATGTAAATAACACTCTCTTTCTATTTCAGACAGACATCAAATTCTTTTTTAAGATCCTCGCCCTTTGCCACTCAGTGCAAGTTTCAAGCGAAGACTTGAAGCAGCTGAGCGCCCGACTCTCGGGCACCAGCAACTTACAGCTTATGAACTTCTTCAAAAGAAAGAAAGTCAAGAACAGTACTGCATCTAACGGCACTAATGGAGCAATCGATAATGTTACTTGGAACACTATTATTAACGAAAATGGCAATACAATGGATTACCAAGCCAGTAGTCCTGATGAGAAGGCTCTCGTAGAAGTTGCCGAGAGATTTGGAGTGACGTTTCTGGGCGAGGAAGGCAACGATCTGGTGGTGAAAGTGGGCGAACATACGGAGATGTATGAGCGACTGCAGGTCATCGAGTTCACTTCGGAGAGGAAGAGGATGTCTGTTGTTCTAAGGGATAAGGATGGAAAGGTAGGCTGTTGTTTTTGTAAATTATGTCGGATCGTCAGGATTTACTCTGTTAGATTCATGTGGGCAGAAGTTGGGTTTCGTGCAATGAAAACACACTGGGTGCGATACACAGCGTTTATTGAAATCACAAATTGACACAATCACTACAAATGATAATCACTTTACACTTTAATAACTTTAGGTCTTACAATCAACTAGGTATTATGGCCTTTGCCCTGCATTGAGACAATAACAGATTGTTATGATGATGCAACAAAACGTAGGACAGTTCCGTAGCGTCTTCACAGCTCGATCACCAGGATAAGAATGCCTGACTTGGCGTGTTCTCTTTAACCTCGTAACCGACCGGCAATGCACTGACTCTGTCATAGCGCGCCAATTCTAGTCTTTATAGTTGCCGCTAGGTAGCGCGCCTCGTCTTGTTGTAAACATTTTGCCGGATGCGACATATATTACATACATAGAGGGTCAATTACTTTGTTGGCGAAAACTTTCAGTTTTCTTGTATGATTGGAACATGTATCGTCAGGTTAAAACTGACCGTCGCACCTCGTTACCATGGAACGCAAATAGCGATCATTTACGCATAGGTACACAATGCTTGTACTATATCATTTACGTATTAGCATGCATAAATTAAAAAAATACTAGGTTATTTTGAAACTAATATAAGCCTAATTTTATCGAACCAACTTTCGCCCGCGGCATCGCCCGCGTAGTAGTCGGAAAAAGCTTCAAGGTTAATCGAACCGTACGTTAAAATCTTTCTATGCAATTATTTTCCCCCACAAAATTCAACACCCCCTCCACCCCCTTTAAAAGGTTGTCCCATCCCCCTTTAGGGGGTAATTTAAAATTATTATTAAAAACTGTATTATTTGCTTAGGAATGTATTCGTGCCAAGTTTCAAGTTTATTAACTCAAGGATTTTTTTTTTCATGTAAACAAAATCCCCCTTTTTATTCCCTTAAAGGTTGAGTTTACAAAAACCCCTTTTTAATGCTAGCCTACATCATAAAAGGAACCCTAGTGCAAAATTTTACATATAATATACTTAGATAGATTTGTTACTTAGATCAATATAAAATTACGTTGCATACCATAACGAATTTTGAAGTTAAATAGGTATAAACAATTTTTTTTTGTATATCGCATGAACAAAAATTTTGATTTCGAATATAAAAAATATATATTTTAGCTATATTTAAAATAACAAAAAAAGTGAGATATGTCTCGTTCGTGTCGGGTTTGGGTCACAAATGACCGTTCTTCTTTCCCGTATTTTTATTTTTAACAAAATTCACAAGATCCTAACTTCAAAACTGACGGACTTTCATATAAACGTTATAAAAATACTTTCTTAGTACACCCCTAGACCTCATAAGGAACCTATGTGCCAAATTTGTAATCTTTAGACCCAGCGGTTTGGGCTGTACGTTGATATGTCAGTCAGTCAGTCAGTCAATCAGTCAGTCAGTTTCTTCTGTTATATATTTAGAAGAAGAAGAAGAAGATATTTTCTGTAGTAGGTAATATTATTCTCGTGATCTATCATACTAGTAACTTTTTTCTAATCTCGTTCTTAGATCTGGCTGTTCTGCAAAGGAGCAGAGAGTTCTGTGTTCCCTCTATGCACAAACACTGGTCTGATAGAAGAGACCGACCGAGATATCAACGTGTTCGCTAACAAGGGTCTGAGGACTCTGGCCATTGCTTACCGGGAAGTGCCTGAAGAAGAGTATGGGAGAGTTGCGGATGGTAAGTTAAAATACCACTGGTTTTATAAATTTTCTGAGAGTGAGCTCTCTTGGAGTCATTAGCTAGTTGAGAGTGAGCTTTCTTGGAGTTATTAGCTAGCTGAGAGTGAGCTCTCTTGGAGTCATTAGCTAGCTGAGAGTGAGCTCTCTTGGAGTAATTTGGAGAAAATAAAATGAACTGAATCTATCTATCTTCTATATATATAAAATTCAAAGTCCTGACTGACTGATTGACTGACTGACTGTCTGACTGACTGATATATCAACGCACAGCCTAAACCGCTTGTCCTAGAGACACGAAATTTGAAGGGTGTGTTCTTTGTGAAGAGTAGGTATCCATTAAGAAAGGGTTTTTCGAAATTCTCCCCTAAGAGGGTGAAATAGGGGATGGAAGTTTATATGAAAGTCCGTCAGTTTAAAAGTTAGAATATTAAAATTGTGTGTTTAGGCTGACGATTGAAAATGAATTTATACATGTCTCAGCGTTTTTGATAATTCCACCCCCGAAGGATTAAAAAGGGGAATGATGTTGTGTATGGAAAGTCGTTAATTTTCGAAGTAAAATCACTTCATTTATTATCTAGGCTTATGGTTGGAAGCTAACGCAACAGTGTTGTTAGAATTTGAACCCATAAGGGGTGAAAAAGGGGATAAAATTTTATTTTTAATGAAATTTTCTTTTTAATTTAAAATCACTAATATTTCGGCTTATTGTTGGAAACTATAGTCATCCGCTAAGAATAAATTTTTCGAAATTCAGCCTTTAAGGGTGAACAAGGGGGATAGATCTTATTCCTTGAGTTAATAAACCTGAAACTTGGCACGAATACTAACCTAAGTAAATTATAAAGTGTGACATTTTTGTTTTTTATTAAACTACTCTATATTGGGGGATTTGAGGATGACAAAGTTTGTATGGAAGAATTTTAACGCGCGGTCCGATTAACTCGAAACTCAGTATTTATACTGTAAACCAAAATAAATAAAAGAATTTATAATTTTTTCGAAAATTGACCCCTTTTTTTTGCGTGGGTAATTATCAAATAACTTCTCCCGCTCTGGGCGGAGCGGGAGGGCATGTCAGACTTTTACTGACTAAAATCAACCCGTGTTCCTTCCGTTGCCTGTGTGCCAGGGCCATGATATCCCTTTCGGACAAACATGGCAGGCCCCTAACGGACCCCGTCAGTGGGTGCTGAAATCTCTTTGAGGCGCGCGTGGAACACAACGCGCAGTCGAACCGGGCCTGGTCCTTGTCGGATGGCAATCTACCCATCGCTCACCATCCGCAAACCCGCGCCTACGGTGGCCGGAAGCCGGCTTGCTACTTCCGACGCCCGGGGCGTCTCCTGCGGCGACTAGGGGCGCGAGGGTGCGAACCTTGCCTCTCCCTCACGCGTTCTGCCTCCTCCTTCGCGAGCATTACTGTTTCACAGAAGGAGGTAACGGCCTCCCATGCACTCTCGCTCCGAACCATAGCCTGAACCAGGGCTGGACGCGAGAGATCGCCGCCGCTGATAGCCTC
Organism: Tiliacea aurago; assembly: GCA_948098905.1. NCBI lineage: Eukaryota > Metazoa > Arthropoda > Insecta > Lepidoptera > Noctuidae > Tiliacea > Tiliacea aurago. The sequence continues at coordinate 28,866,688 of OX402583.1, forward strand.
CGTGAGGACCACTCAAGCCGGGCAGACGTCCACCGTATGCTCCACCGTGTCCTCCGGGCGATCCACACAGTGGTGACACCCGGGCGTTTCCTCCCGCTTTATCCAGGAACCTCCCGAAACAACCGAGTCCGGTGAGGACGCCGTGGCGCCTCTCTAGCCACTCTTCAAAGAGGGGAGTTATTGCCACAATTGTGGCGTGCCCAGCGCTGAATTGCGACAATCGCACTCTCCATGCTACCATGAGATCCCGCCGGAGCTCCGTCCGCTGTGCCGTGATTTCTCGCGGCAGCGGAGTTTCGACCCTGCGTTTCGCCTCCTCGCGCCACTCCCAGATGTGCGCGAGGACTTTGCCTCCAGATCCCACGGCGGCAGTCTGGCAAGGAGGCTCGCCGTCTCACGGGAGACCGTGGGTAATGACCCTTAACAGGGTGAAAAGGGGTAGTCAATTTTACAAGAGAGGATTTTACTGTGTGGCTTGATTAACCCCAAATTATGACGTGGGCATCAGGGGTTTTTGGAAATTCAACCTTTAAGGGGGTGAAAAGGGGGATTTTGTTTGTATGAAAAATCTTATTCCTTGAGTTAATAAACCTGAAACTTGGCACGAATACTAACCTAAGTACAATATAAAGTTTGTCATTTTTTGTTTTTTTAAACTACCCCCAAAAGGGGGATTGCGGGATATCAAATTTTTTATGGAATAATTTTAACGCGCGGTCCGATTAACTTGAAACTCAGAATAAATCTGCCCCTAATAATGGGGTGAAAAGGGATAGTCAATTTACAAGAGAGGATTCTACTGTGTGGCTTGATTAACTTGAAAATTGGTATAAATAACCTATAAATCCAATAATAGAAACGTCAAAAACGATGTTTCAACAATTTACCCCTTTGAGTGCGTAAAAAGGGGCGATATAGTTTGTATGAACAGAATCTTATTTCTTTTGATATATAAACTTGAAATTTGGCCAGAGTACTTATTTACATAACATCAAGCCTGCAATCCCCAAAGGGTTAGGTAGAGGTGTATCTTTAGTACACCCACATTTCGACAATTTTGTTTAAGTCCCATGTAATAGGGGGCGAGCCTATTGCCATCAACCGGGCATAAATCCAGACTTCGGGCTGCTACTAAGAAATTCCTAATGGAAAATCCAATAACACTTTGCCCGACCTGGGAATCAAACCCACTCCTCATGCTCAGCAGTCGCGCCTGTGACCACTAGACTAACGAGGCAGTCATTACTTAAATAACAAAGTTTGTCATAACTTTTGCGTTTTTCAAAACTACCCCTCCAAAGGATTTTAGGGAGAGTTATGGTTTGTATTTAAAGAATCTTAATTATAATATATTGAGTTTTCGAGAATCGGAAAAAGCGGTACATAGTTTTCGGGAGAATTTTACTGCGTACCTTGAATAACTCAAAAGTTGGTACATCAATTATTATTTAAGAACAAAAACGTAGACAAAATAAACAATACAAAATTTCTTACAAATAGACTTAGACATGAAATGGAGGAGGACACGTAGGTATATTGAACAAGTATGTACAAAACGAAGTTTGTATTTATATGCTATATACGTATATCCTTCGTAAAGTTGTAAATCAAACTGCACTCCTATCTGCTTACCACGCTTACGTTGGTTCCAACTCAAACTCAAACTCAAAGCATTTATTTCAATTAAACCATTGACAGGCACTTTTGAATTGTCAAGAAGTCGGTCAGTTACAAATATGAAGCTAGTTGCCCATTCCAAATAGTAGGTTCCTATGGAGAAGAACGGGCAAGAAACTCCACGGACACTCTTTTAAATCAAAATATTGATACAAAATATTGGTTACATCATTCATATTGAAGTTAAACATGTGAGAACGATGCAACACGTCAAGCGTCCGTGATAAAAAGATAACAATTCAAAACTAAAATAATTAAAAATAAGCCGTGGCAGCTAAGAGATGACCAGTCCCAACTGACAGCGCCCGTTCACGAACATGACGCATGGATCAGCACCATTCAGCTCAACCATTTTGAAGGGAGCTAAATGATCCAACACACACGCCACCATCAGCGAGACATCTGAGTGAGCATGACATACTCTCAGCCGCCAGGGCACATTTAAGTCAATGAAAGACATAATTACCCGGTAAATGGTAGCTCTATTGTACATAGTACTCACACCTGTGATATATAATTATACAATACAAAGGAGATTCGAGTTTATACAATGAAAAGATAGTCAATCTTCATCAGCTCCAACAGTATTTTCAAATGTTAATAAATTAGTTGTGGTTGTGGAGCTGGACCAGCATTGAGCCAAGCATTTCTATCAGCGATGTAATCCCCCAACCTATAATATGCCTGCTTGGATAACTGCAACTAAGATATGGTATAATGTTTTGAGGGAATGCTGCTGATAGAGAAGCTGCTTTTTTTTCGACATCCACTCGGGCGAAGCCGCGGGCGAAAGCTAGTTTAACATAAAACACTTCTTTTTTTAATATTGGTCATAATTAGCAATGATAACGTTCACTATTCAGAAACAGAGAAGAAATAACTGCATAGTTGTATTCGAGCCAAAATCAAAATCAAAATATTTTATTTCACATAAGCCTACATGGGCACTTATGAAACGTCAGAAGCTAGGTGCACGGTTCCAATTGGTCGTTTCCTATGGAGAAGAGCCGGCAAGAAACTCCACGGTCACTCTTTTAATAGGTATGGGAGGACAGTGTAGGCCCATCAACAAGTACCAAGTACTTAACAAAATAGAAAATGGTTTACAAAGCTACAGTCTATTAAGCCTACAACGTTCTCAGATTAACAAAACATTACTAATAAAATATTACTAAAATCATAAAAGTTAAATTAAAAATGTAGGTATAGAATGTCAAATCAAAAATAAAAATTATGTGAAAGAAGTATGTAACAAATAAACATCGTAATTTGGGAGCAGTTAATAGACATTTACATATTTTTGCCGTTAATGAGGTACCAGGGAAGCCACATGTGCAGAAGGAATTAATGCCTAAGTTCCTGGTCTTCAACGTAGTCTTTAATCTTATAATATGCTTTTTTGATAAGGACACGATTGATGTGGGTTTTGAATTTTCCATCACTAAGTCATCTTCGGGTCGAAAGTGTTCGCTCAGCAACTAGGACTGGGAGGTCTCATCTGACGAAACTAAGAACTGCGGATGGCAGAATCGTGACTTCGAGGCCCGAGATACTCGAGGAAGTCGAGGATTTCTACGGGCACGTATACTCTATCCTATATTAATTTGTCATTAAAATTATTTAAAAAACTTAATACAAAATTTCATAACTTTATATAATATTATTATAATGTGTAGTTCTGATTTGCATGGCTGTAGCTTATTATTTAATATTTCTACACCAGCAATGGTAGTTTGTGTGAAACAATGTTTAATGTAAGATCTAAATGTACCTTAAACTGAGAAATAAATAAATCTAAATCTAAAAAAAAATCTACTCAACGCGGACGGCAAAACCAGCAGGGCATAGTGCAGATGATCATCGAGCCAAAATGGAGCGGGCTATGCTTGGAGTCTCTTTAAAGGACAAAATCCGGAAAAGAACCGGAGTTACCGATATAGCTTGCAGAGTAAGCAAACTGAAATAATACAAATTAAAAAAAAAATTGCTTCCTCAAATAACACTTACACTTAACTATAACTTAAAAATAGGCAATAAAAATATGATGTAGGGCAATGTTCATTTGTGGGAGACTGGTGCCTAAACTAAGCCGTGACTTGTATTTCAGGACACCAGGGACTCCCCCCTAGAGGCAAAAATATCATCAAAAACATTATTACTCTAGATTCCGAATTGCAGTGGGGTGCCCACATTAGAGCTCTTTCAGGTAGATTAAGTTCAGCTGCATATGCAGTAAGAAAAATAAGGCAGTTGACAGATATAGCCACAGCTAGGTTAGTGTACTTTGCTTACTTCCACAGTATTATGTCTTATGGCGTTCTGCTGTGGGGATCGGCAGCCGACGTAGATTCAATTTTCATTTTACAAAAGAGGGCAATCCGCGCGATCTATAGAATGGGTCCTCGTGAGTCCCTTAGAAACAAATTCAAAGAAATTGATGTACTAACTCTGCCTTCTCTTTATATCTTAGAAAGTATTTTATATGTATGTTCGCAAAAACTTAGGACTTTTCAAAATAAGAAGTGATTTCCATAATATAAATACACGTAGTAAACATGAAATTGTGTTACCCAAATTTAGATTAACTAAAACAAGCAAGTCATTTCTTGTAAACAGTATCCGCTTTTATAACAAGTTGCCACAATCTGTTACAGAACTTAGTGATGGAAAATTCAAAACGCACATTAAACGTGCCCTTATCAAAAAAGCATATTATAAGATTAAGGACTACGTTGAAGACAAGGAAGTTTGACATTAATTCCTTCTGTACATGTGGCCTCCCTGGTACCTCATTAACGGCAAAACTATGTAAATGTCTATTAACAGCTCCCAAATAACGAAGTTATTTTTTAATTTAATTTTATCTTTTTTTACAAACTTCACTGACATAATGTTTTTCTTATTTGACATTATTATACCTACAATTTAAATTTCCACAAGGTTCTAACTTTTATTATTTTAATCATATTTTATATTGTTTTTTTTTGTCAATGTGAGGACGTTGTAGGCTTATTAGACTGTAGATCTGTAGACCATTTTCTATTTTGTTAAGTACGAGTACCTGGTACTTTTGATGGGCCTAAAATCAAAATCAAAATCAATCAAAAATATTTTTATTTCACATAAGCCTACATGGGCACTTATGAAACGTCAGAAGCTAGGTGCACGGTTCCAATTTATTGGTCGTTTCCTATAGAGAAGAGCCGGCAAGAAACTCCACGGTCACTCTTTTAAAAAAAAAATTGGTTTTTACAATGTTTTCAAATTACAGTGTTAATAGGTATGAGAGGAGAGCGTAGGCCCATCAAAAGTACCAGGAACTTAACAAAATACAAAATGGTTTAAAGATCTACAGTCTAATAAGCCTACAACGTCCTCACATTGACAAAAAAAAACAATATAAAATATGATTAAAATAATAAAAGTTAGAACCTTGTTGAAATTTAAATTGTAGGTATAATAATGTCAAATAAGAAAAACATTATGTCAGTGTAGTTTGTAAAAAAAAGATAAAATTAAATTAAAAAATAACTTCGTAATTTGGGAGCTGTTAATAGACATTTACATAGTTTTTCCGTTAATGAGGTACCAGGGAGGCCACATGTACAGAAGGAATTAATGCCAAACTTCCTTGTCTTCAACGTAGTCCTTAATCTTATAATATGCTTTTTTGATAAGGGCACGTTTAATGTGCGTTTTGAATTTTCCATCACTAAGTTCTGTAACCGATTGTGGCAACTTGTTATAAAAGCGGATACTGTTTACAAGAAATGACTTGCTTGTTTTAGTTAATCTAAATTTGGGTAACACAATTTCATGTTTACTACGTGTATTTATATTATGGAAATCACTTCTTAGTTTGAAAAGTCCTAAGTTTTTGCGAACATATAAAATACTTTCTAAGATATAAAGAGAAGGCAGAGTTAGTACATCAATTTCTTTGAATTTGTGTCTAAGGGACTCACGAGGACCCATTCCATAAATCGCGCGGATTGCCCTCTTTTGTAAAATGAAAATTGAATCTACGTCGGCTGCCGATCCCCACAGCAGAACGCCATAAGACATAATACTGTGGAAGTAAGCAAAGTACACTAACCTAGCTGTGGCTATATCTGTCAACTGCCTTATTTTTCTTACTGCATGTGCAGCTGAACTTAATCTACCTGAAAGAGCTCTAATGTGGGCACTTCACTGCAATTTGGAATCTAGAGTAATTCCTAGAAATACAGTTTCCGTAATAGCATCTAGCTTCTTACCATCAAGTTTTAAATTAAGACCTACTTGGGGTACATTTGGTAATGAGAATTTAAGACATTTTGTTTTGTTCGCATTAAGTAAGAGATTATTAGCTGCGAACCATTTCGAAAGAACAGCGAGACTATCGTTGACGTGTAAGACATCCGTATCTTTTCTATCTATTTTAAAAATAAGAGAAGTGTCATCAGCGAATAGAATTATATCCGATAAGTTAGCCATCATGTAAGGAAGATCATTTATATAAACTAGAAATAAGAAAGGGCCAAGAATTCAACCTTTAGGCACGCCCATCCTTACTAGAGATCCCGATGACGTCACCCCGTTAACGTTTACTTTTTTCTGCCTGTTTGATAGATAAGAAAGAACAAGATCAGCAGCTTGTCCACGAATTCCGTAGTGGTGTAATTTACAGATCAGTGTATTGTGGTCAACGCAGTCAAACGCCTTTGTGAGGTCACAGAAAATGCCAATGGCATCCTGGGATTTCTCCCAGGATTCCAACCCACTCCTACGCTGTCCTCTCATACCTATTAACACTGTAATTTGAAACATTGTAAAACCCAATTTAATTTTTTTAAAAGAGTGACCGTGGAGTTTCTTGCCGGCTCTTCTCCATAGGAAACGACCAATTGGAACCGTGCACCTAGCTTCTGACGTTTCATAAGTGCCCATGTAGGCTTATGTGAAATAAAAATATTTTTGATTTGATTTTGATTTTGATTTTATTATAGAAATGCTTACTTAGTGAAAGTTACGTACATTTCATGTTATAAGAGCAAACTATTTCTTGGAAGAGAATAATAACAAAATCTTCAACTTATATGAATTGTATAGTGTAGTGGAGTTCAAGGTGCATGTGGGGTGTGGATGAGGGTGTGATGTGTTTTGTGGCAGTGGGCTGGCCATGTTTGTCGAAGGACCGATGGCCGATGGAGCAGACGAGTCCTGGAGTAGAGACTGCGTATCAGCAAGCGTAGTGTGGGACGCCCCCCAGCTAGATGGACCGACGACCTTAAGAGGCTGGGTCAGACTGGATGCGGAAGGCGGAAGACAGGGTGTTGTGGCGCAGCCTGGGAGAGGCTTTTGTCCAGCAGTCGACTGCGATAGGCTGAGTTAATTGAAGTCATCTTTAAATATTGGTATGGCAACCAGATCAAAAATGTACGATGGGCTGGAACTTTTTCCAGACCATACAGGTTGGAATGCTGGGTGAGGCAGGGAGGGTTGAGCTTACCCACGCTTTTCAATTTGTATGTGAATTTGCTAATTGGCGAGCTCAGCAGCACCAGATTGGGTTGCTATATAGATGGTATCTGTGTAAATAATATTAGCTAAGCAGACGATATGGTGCTTCTGAGCGCGTCAATCTGTGGTCGCAGAAAGTTGGTCTCCAAATGTGAGGAGTATGCCAATTGCTTAATGTATAACTTCAATAAATCGGAGATTATGGTCTTTGAGGCTAGGGGTAGTCCGGGTTATGTACCACCTGTATTACTCAATGGTACTCCACTACAAAGAGTATTTAAATTTAAGTATCTTGGTCATAAATACAAATCAAATCAAAAATATTTTTAATTCACATAAGCCTACATGGGCACTTATGAAACGTCAGAAGCTAGATGCACGGTTCCAATTGGTCGTTTTCTATGGAGAAGAGCCGGCAAGAAACTCCACCGTTACTCTTTTTAAAAAAAATGGCTTTTACAATGTTTTAAAATTACAGTGTTAAGTATAAGAGGACAGCGTAGGCCCGTCAAAAGTACCAGGTACATATCAAAATAGAAAATGGTCTACAGATCTATCCATTAAGCCTACAACGTACATGCAATCGAGCCTGCTAGCGATGTTTTTCAGGGTATTGGTGGGGCTGTCCCGTGTCTGTAGCACATTAGGAATGTTCGCGGACGCACATATAAATTTATTTTTCAATACACTTCCTCGAAAACTGGTTCATATCGCACTACGATTAGGTTCACAATGCAAGGTATTTCACACGCGTGCGATTTTTTATTTTCCAACACGTGTGCGGGAATAAAAATTGCCACAGATAACTTATACCTATACTTAGTCCAAATTGGTTCAATGCCTCTATTCACACCGTCTCGCGCCAGAGACGGTCCTCTCTAGTCGGAGGTGATTTTTTTTAAATCTCGGCAAAGATGCGTCTTTACGGCGTTAATATTTTTGGAATATTTAATTAAAATAAAAAAAACATTTATGAACAAACTAACATATATTTGTGTTCTAAAGTCAAAAATATTTGAATTTTCTATTTTTCATATTAAGCTGTTTATAATATAAATTCGATAAATCGAATTTATACCTTTGCTTCTCCTTCAATCTGGCGAAAGCAAATCGCGAAATAAAAAGAAAATTTAATCATATTTTCATAATAATTCATGACAAAGATATTTTTTGTTATTTTATTTTATTTCTTTAAAAGTGTATTGAAAAACGTCGTTTGATACACGTGGACATTTGTTATTGCAATTCTCGGCTCAAAAACAACCTCGCCTACGGCTCGGGTGTTAATTCCGCCTCGAATGCAATAACAAACATTCTCCACTTGTATCAAAATGTACTCAAAATCAAAATCAAAAATATTTTTATTTCACTTATGCCTACATGGGCACTTATGAAACGTCAGAAGCTAGGTGCACGGTTCCAATTGGTCGTTTCCTTTGGAGAAGAGCCGGCAAGAAACTCCACGGTCACTCTTTTAAAAAAAAAACTAGTATGCAACGATGCGAAAATGAGGTGTGCATCCCTGGTGCGCAAAGTGCAGCCCAGCTCCAACAATATCCTGAAAATGATCGCTAGCAGGCTCGATTGCATGTACATCAATCACTGCCGTGCCGTCTCCCATGGGATGAAATAAATAATCATTGACCTCTGGTCAAGCCCTTCATAATTATGTCAGAAAGTATTCTAAGATATTTAAAAGAGTCTGCGCTCAAGCTAAATCTAAATTAATAAGTAACAAAATTAGTATTTCTAATAATAAAATAAAAGCTTTGTGGCAGGTAATTAACAAAGAAACTGGAAACACAAAACAGCGAGATCAGAATGAATTGTCTTTAAAAATTCATAATGAAACCATTTCAGATAAGTTAAAAGTTGCTGAGACACTAGAAAATTTCTTTACCAACATCCCAATAGAGGTTACGAAATCTCTCTCCTCATTATCTTTATTAGCTGAATCTCTTCTAAAAGAAAACTACTCTAAGGACATTCCAAGTTTTGAATTCAAGCCCATTTCTATTGTCACGATTAAAAAAGCATTCAAAAGTCTTAACATAAAGAACACTGAAGACTTATGGGGGTTTCCGTTAAGGTTCTTGGAGATATAATTGTCACAATAGCCCCTGTCCTAACTGGCATATTTAATCAATGTTTAGACAGCCGTACGTTTCCTGATTTAATGAAACATAGTAGAGTAGTACCAATTTTCAAATCGGGTAGTAAGAGTGATCCCTCTAATAATTATAGGCCTATATCTGTGCTACCAGCATTGGATACGAAAAAATAATGCTAGACCAGATGTTGTCACATTTTAATTCAAATGGGATTTTACATAGTCGCCAGTTTGGTTTCACGAAAGGTAGGTCGACGACTGACGCAGGAGTGAAACTCATCAGTCACATGTTGGAATCCTGGGAGAAATCCCAGGATGCCATTGGCATTTTCTGTGACCTCTCAAAAGCGTTTGACTGCGTTGACCACAATACACTGATCTGTAAATTACACCACTACGGAGTTCGTGGACTAGCTGCTGATCTTGTTCTTTCCTATCTATCAAACAGGCAGCAAAAAGTAAACTTTAACGGGGTGACGGCCTCGGGATCTCTAGTAAGGATGGGCGTGCCTCAAGGTTCAATTCTTGACCTTTTCCTATTTCTAGTTTATATAAATGATCTTCCTTACATGATGGCTAACTTATCGGATATAATTCTATTCGCTGATGACACTTCTCTTATTTTTAAAATAGATAGAAAAGATTCGGATGTCTTACACGTCAACGATAGTCTAGCTGTTCTTTCGAAATGGTTCCCAGCTCCCATAATCTTTTACTTAATGCGAACAAAACAAAATGTCTGAAGTTCTCGTTACCAAATGTACCCCAAGTGGGTCTAAATTTAAAACTTGATGGCAAAAAACTAGATGCTATTACGGAAACTGTATTTCTAGGAATTACTCTAGATTCCAAATTGCAATGGGGTGCCCACATTAGAGCTCTTTCAGGTAGATTAAGTTCAGCTGCTTATGCAGTAAGAAAAATAAGGCAGTTGACAGATATAGTCACAGCTAGGTTAGTATACTTTGCTTATTTCCACAGTATTATGTCTTATGGCGTTTTGCTGTGGGGATCGGCAGCCGACGTGGATTCAATTTTCATTTTACAAAAGAGGGCTTTTATAACAAGTTGCCAAAGTCTGTTACAGAACTTAGCGATGGAAAATTCAAAACCCACATCAAACGTGTCCTCATCAAAAAAGCATATTATAAGATTAAAGACTACGTTTAAGACAAGGAAGTTTGGCATTCATTCCTTCTGCACATGTGGCTTCCCTGGTACCTCATTAACGGCAAAAATATGTAAATGTCTATTAACTGCTCCCAAGTTGCGATGTTTATGTTATTTATTTTTTACATACTTCCTTGACATAATCGATGTTTTTTGATTTCAACAAGGCTCTAACTTTTATTATGTTAATCATATTTTGTATAGTTTTTTTTTGTTAATGTGAGGACGTTGTAGGCTTAATATACTGTAGATCTGTAGACCATTTTCTATTTTGTTAAGTACCTGGTACTTTTGACGGGCCTACGCTGTCCTCTCATACTCTGAAAATATTGTAAAAGCCAATTTTTTTTTTAAATAGTAACCGTGGAGTTTCTTGCCGGCTCTTCTTCATAGGAAACGACCAATTGGAACCGTGCACCTAGCTTCTGACGTTTCATAATTGCCCATGTAGGCTTATGTGAAATAAAAATATTTTTGATTTGATTTGATTGAAATGTAAATAGAAATAAAATAAACTAACATAGTTCGTAAGTTTACTAACACATTGAGTCCTTGTTACTTTAAAGAATTGAATAATAATAATAAGTTCTGTAACAGTGTTCTGTTTATAAGAAATTACTTGCTTGTTTTAATTAATATAAATTTGGGTATCAAAATTTTATGTTTACTACGTGTATTTATTAATTATTATGGAAATCGCTTATTTTAAAAAGGCCTAAGTTTTTGCGAACATATAAAATACGTTCTAAGATATGAAGAAAAGGCAGAGTTAGTTAGTACATCAATTTCTTTGAATTTGTTTCTAAGGGACTCACGAAGACACATTCTATAGAAAACGCGGATTGTCCTCTTTTGAAGAATGAAAATTGAATCTACGTCGGCGGGTTTCACCAACTAGTGCTCCGAACGCGTCATAGCATGTCTTCACAGTCACATTGTGTTCATGACAGCAACGACACGAGTTTCGCTGTGTTCTTTCCGTGATTGCCACAACGCGTTGTGAGCATTTTCATAAAGAACCACAACAGTAATTTCACGATGTGGATGTTTTACAGTGACGACAACGCGTTGTGAGCTGTTTTTTCGTTCAATAAGCGTTTCCGGTCTTTGAGCGTAACATCTATACATAGAATAAAATCGCAGCGAAGTCAAAATTGTACATTGAATATTTTAAAAAAAAGTAATCGCTACGAGGTCTGGGATTGATTCGAGTGCCGTTTTTTTTCTTTCTGTTTATCTGAATGTATGTTCCAGCATCACGCAAATTCTACCCAATAGATTCTGATAAAGTTTTGCATAGAAATTCCGTATAAGTCTGGCCAGTTGGTAAGCTACATATTATCACGCTATTTGCTATGAGGGATGAGCAACCTCAAACTACAAGCATTTATTTCAATTAAAGTCTTCTACATACCAGCGCGACATGTCGCGCGACGCGACACGGCACAAAGGCCCCGCGTGTCGTGGGACGAGCGGTGCCTTTGTGTCGCGTCGCGTCGCGCGACAAGTCGCCCTGGTATGTAGAAGCCTTATACCGTTTACCATTTTCCAAGTACTTTTGAATTGTCAAAAAGTCGGTCAGTTAGTCAGAAAGTTGAAGCTATTTGCCAATTCCTAAACGTAGATCTCTAAAAGATAAAGATACTTTATTTGTCAAACATGCGGATACATAAACAGACTTAATCAGACATGCAAGGTATTTCATTCATAGATGTTGTGTACGTCCATGTTTTGCCAATAACGGCGTACAAATTTTGTAGGTATAAAAAAAAAATACATTTCATTGCTTTTTACATATTATAGTTGGTGTGGCATATTTAATCTCCTTATAGGTAATCTATGATTGTGGGTGGTGTTACGGTGTCTGTGGTCGAACCTTAGGCATATATTGCTGTCGCGGACATGTGAAGAGGGCATCAGAGAACCGAGCAGCCAATATCAGCCAATGACAGCTGTCAGATGTAAAAGTGTGTGCGCGCGAGTCGGTGCATTTTGATCAGATATGACGCATGTCCTAGATAATTATGAACGCTGATCCAGCAATGGAATATTTGGAAATAATACATCTAGTAAATACTTATTAGCTGACAAACCTAATATTGGTAGATTGGGGTTCCTTAACTCCTCCCTCCCTAAGAGAGAAATTATCCGAAGATGTCGCAGACGGTTTCGGAGAATTTCGACAGAAGTTTATAAACTGAAATTTATACATTATAAAGATAACTACTGCAATTATAATAATCATATACTCGAAGATGGTCCATATACTAATTTCTATTGTCACTGTTTGGGTCTTATCGTCTATTTCACTAAATTTTGCACTTTGTAACACTTCTTTCACATCACTGAAGTCTACATTTCTTAGATCCACTTTCTTTGACCTTCTCTGGATGTCCTGTTGTAGCTCTGGCATCTGGATCAATGGCAGCTGGAGACTAGAAACTGTACTGTTTGTGGTAGCGGCAACGATGACTTCGCCTATTTGTGTCTCGCATTGTTGGCCAGGCGTCACGATGTAGGTCCCCAGAACAGTGTATTTCAAAATTTCTGTATTGCAATTCTCGGTAATGATGAGATTTTCCTCTGAGTAAACCAACCATTGGTTGTCGGTTACTTTTTGTATTTTAGTTTTCTCTATTTCAATGTGGTTCTGTATGCAGTTTTTGTAGTTGTTCTTCATCAACATTATTTGTTCAATGCAGGTCTCAGTTGGATACTGGGCTAAGTTAGTTTCAGCGCATAGAAATTTTCCATTTTCAATCTCAGCACATGGGCTTACCACGGGCATGTATTTCAATCTGTTCACCATCAGGTAAGGGTATTTTGGTATAATGGTAAAGGTATTTGGAGAATGGAATATAGGAATGGGTATAACCTTGTAATAATTATATGTTTCGTTATCTATTAGGGGAACTTCTAAAACAAAAAATAACTTGTTGTTATTTATGTATGATTTAAGTATGATATTACGTTCTAATTTTATTAAATTACGTTTGCTTACTGGATATATTGTTCTAGCATGTTTATGTAATTAACACGTCGCGAACTCGCAGTACGCATGGTGACGTCAGTATTCGCACCCGACGTAGATGCTTGCGCTGCAAAATTCGACGTGCCCGGTGCATGTGCCGCGAACTGTTGGTTCTGCTGTTGTGCAACCGGAAAAGATGACCTACTTGACTGCGGTGACGAATTATTGTTATTTGTACGATTAAAACTATCGTGATTCTTTTGAATATTATTATGCTGCCTATACTGCCTGGACTGATGCGAATTGTTCGGTGTAGATGTTCTGTTTGTAGCATTATTCGGTACATGTGTACTTGATACGCTATACGAATCTTTCTTTTGATTATTAGATCCTGATGCATTTTGATAATTAGGCAAATTGGGTCTGTTAGTTCTACTAAAATTACGCCTATCGTTTGTTTTATAATCATAGACTGCCTGGAAGTTTTGTTCTTCTAAGACTATTTTTAACGCATCCTCTAACGTTGTAACGTCGCGCAAACGAACTAATCTAACTAGGAATGGTGGTAAATTAAACAAGAAAGCATTCATTGCTCTGTTACTATAAATTATTTGCTTTGCTTTACGCAGAGAGTCATCAATGATAGTTTCTGATATTTTAGCGAATAAAACACTTCTCATCTGCTGTATTCTATGGCAAAAATCTAAATAACTTTCGCCCTTATTTATTCTACAAGTTTCTAACTCCATTGCTAAACAATCCTCTGTGCGTGGATCACCGAAGTGTTGGTTTAACAACTTCTTCAGCTCATCCCACGTATCTATAGAGTCTCTTTCGCCTACTAAACTAGCTGCTTCGCCTGATAACCTACTTGTTACCACATGAAATAAATATTCATTTTGGGCTATGGTTCCTTGGAACTTAGACAAAATGTATTCACATTTTTTTATATATAAAGGTAACGTTCTAGCGTCGCCACTGAATATTGGTATGATGCTAACCAGTTCCTGTGGGACACGGGTTACGTTTTCCATTGTGAAAAAGTTATGAAAGTAACAAAGACAAAGAGGGAAAAAAAGTTTCACTAATGTGCTACTAAAATATCACTACTCTAAAATATTAATACAATTAAAATCTATGCAAATATTATAACGGCGTTGTCCAATCCCTAAAAATACACACACATAGACTTATTACAAGGTTGGGATATAAATGGAAGAGCTGAGAGGAAGGTGAAAAGATTTACTCACAATTCCGCAGCTAGCTTCATGCTCCCTGGACTACTGCTGTGGCTGGTCCTCTTCCGTAACTCGTAGTGGCTTCTTAATAAATTTATTTGTTCGGCGATCTCTGCTAAACCGTAGACACGGACGTCGGCTGCTCCACGTAGAATTGTATACACGGCAAACTGACTACAGAGATCCTACCGGCTGCGCCATTAAGTAAGCGACAACGGAAGTATTTAAAAAAATAACTTTATTCGGACAGAGTTACAGCTAAACAGTAATTCATAAATATTGATCTTATATACTAACTTTATTGCTAACGTAGTACATGCACAACGTGATCAGATATGACGCATGTCCTAGATAATTATGAACGCTGATCCAGCAATGGAATATTTGGAAATAATACATCTAGTAAATACTTATTAGCTGACAAAGCTAATATTGGTAGATTGGGGTTCCTTAACTCGCCCGCTAAAACGATAAACATAATTGTATTATCCCGTAATCCTTGGGGATTTGCTATTGTAACGTTTTACAGTAAAAATATCAACCCGCGTCCGATTGATGTGTGAAAAAACAGACTTTCAAGTGACCAGCGTGGACGACTTTGCGTATGGTGGCCACCTACGGTGATCATCAGGACAACTACAAGCCCATCCAGGTACCGCATTTGCTTTATTTGCTGGGGTTTAACCACCGACGCCACCTGACCGCCACCGATCCCATTTAATTTTCACACAGAAAAAACAGGCACTTTGAACCGGCGTGCATTCCACACGCTGATTTTTCTCGTCCTCAACCCGCCTAGGAAACACGGCTATTTACACGCCTGTCCCTCCATTTTATGGTCCATTCGAGCCTAGATAGGTATCAGTTAGATAAATACAAATCAAATAAAATAACAGTAACTACAAGTCATTGTAGGTACTTACGATAACTTACGACAATTAATATTAGATAGTGCCTTATAATGGCTACTAATAAACAAGAGAAAAAATTAGATCAGCTTATTGCTAAAAAGGAAATGATTTATGAGCGAGTTAATCGCTTGTATGATGCATCTAAACATATCTCCAATTTTGATTCACGCTCCAATGAATTATTTTTAGCGCAGTCTGAATCTATTAGTGAACAGTACAGCAAGTTTGAAACAATAATCGACCAGATTAATGAGTTGCGGTTTGAAATTGAATTCAAGTATTAAATACAAACGTAATCTCATACTTTCAAACAATAAAACATTAACATCAGATCAGAAGAGAGGTAGTGGCATAAAATTACCACCCATCGAATTACCATCATTTGACGGTAGAACTGAAAATTGGCCTATCGTTTATGAAATATTCCGCAGTAATGTTCATTTAAATACAGATCTGACGGATTCGCAGCGTGTGCAGTACTTAATTAGTAAATTGACTCATGATGCCTTAAAGCTAACTGCAGGAATTGTTCCCACAGGATATACCTACAGTGTTATGTGGAACAGTCTTGTCAAAAGGTATCAAGATAAGCGAAGTTTAGGTAGTAATTATCTCAATAATATACTGGACATTAAGGTATGCGCCGGTCAAGCTGCTAGTCTGAATACATTTGTAGAACGATATTCAGCGTCTGTCGCTGCATTGAAGCAGTTAGACATTCCAGACTTATTTGATTTTGTAATATTACACTGTGGTTTAAGAAAGGTTGATGCACAAACTGTTCAACAATTTGAAAGCCGTGTGAGTGGGAAAGAATTACCTTCCTATACGGAGCTTATATCATTTATGCAAGACCATGTTAAGGTACTCCAGCGCTCACAAGTTAATAATCCACCGACGGAACCGCGTACTAAGTCTAGTTTAGCTCACAATCGAATAAATAATACGCAAAGTACCGCCAAGTCGTTTGTGTCATGCAACGAAGCAGCTTCAAATAACCGTTGCCCACTATGTGGTAACGACGACGCCGAGCATAGACTGTACGATTGTCCACACTTTAAAAATATAGAGACACCGCAAGCTCGTTTCGAATTAATCAAAAAGAAACGCGGCTGTGTCAATTGTTTAAGTCTATCCCACTCTTTGATTAAATGCAAGTCACGAAGTGTTTGTAAAATTTGTAAAAAAACACATCATTCCTTGTTACATTTCTCCGAAGTAAAAGGTGATTCACCGTGCGAGCCTGCTCCCTCTGTTTCGCTCAGTGCCGCAGCCAAAACGTGTTTACCGACTGGGACAACTGTTTTGTTAGCTACCGCGCAGATATATGCATATAATAGCAGCGGCAGAGATAAGCTTGTTATCAGGTGTTTAATAGATAACGGATCGCAAAATAATTTAATTACTGTGGACTGTTGTAAACGTTTGAACTTACCCATAATTAAATTACGCAATTCGTATTTACAAGGTGTTGATATGACCTCACGACCTGTACACGGCTTTATTTATCTTAATATTGAATCTCGGATTAATCCTCACAATAAGTATTATATACACGCGTTAGTTGTTGACTGCATTACAGATAGACTTGCCGCTAGTTTTATTAGATTAAATGACGATAATAATATGTCTTATTTAAATAATTTACCGCTTGCCGACCCGACCTGGAATGTACCAGGTGGAATCGACGTTGTGCTTGGAGCACAGCTGTTCCCTTTTATTTACTTAGGAGACAGGGTTGAGTCAGGCACCCGCGCACCTCCGGCTATACTGACTAGTTTCGGTTATGTACTGATGGGTGATATTGATTGTCATAGTAGTGACGTAACACACATTACAACTTCGTTTACCGCGCTTGCCAGCAGTGACGTCGAGTCAAGTTTGCAGAAGTTTTTTGAGCTGGAGGAAATTCCACTTCAACGTTTTATTAGTCCGGACGAATTAGAGTGTGAAAATTATTTTAAATCTTCAATCTTACTTAGAGACGGTAGATACTTTGTTGATTTACCTTTCGCGCGCAACCCTTCCGAGTTAGGCAACTCCCGCGGTGTCGCTCACCGGCGGCTACTTGCGCTCGAGCGTAAATTCACATGCGTGCCAACCCTACGCGAGAATTACAATAAAACTATCACCGATTATATAACTCAGGGGTATTTGTCGGAGGTACCCGTCTCTGAATTGATAGAAGAAGGTTACTACATACCGCATCATGCCGTCATTAGACCGGACAAGGACAGCATTCGAGTGGTTTTGGACGCTAGTGCCAAAACGCACTCGGGGTTGTCACTTAATGACATTCTACATGTAGGACCTAATTTACAAGCCGATTTGTTTTTATTATTACTCGACTTTCGTACGTTCCCTGTCGCGATGACCGCGGATATAAAACAAATGTTTCTACGTATCGGTGTGAATGAGCACCACCGCAAATATTGACGAATCTTGTATCGTTTCAACAATAATGAACCTATACGCACCTTTAATTTTAACCGCGTTCCTTTCGGGCTAAAGCCTAGTCCTTATTTAGCGATGCGCACACTTCGGACCTTGGCGTGTGAGCATGGCGACCGCTTTCCTGAGGCTTCTAAATTAGTAGAAACTCAATTTTATATGGACGACTATGTCTATTCTGTTCCTGATGAACAGATCGCTATGCGATTATCCCGCGATTTAATTGATTTATTTAAAGTAGGCTCCTTTGACCTGGTCAAATGGGCTACTAACTCACCCGCTTTATTGGAGATTCTCCCAGAGTCTCACCGCTTACCAGTAAATTTTTCTGGTATGGATAATGATATCCATAATTTCAAAATCCTTGGATTAACCTGGGAACCCACCGATGATTATTTTTCTTTGACAACAGTCACTGTAGAAGATAAATGCACGAAGCGCGCGATTCTATCGCTAGTTGCCCGCTTGTTCGACGGACTCGGTCTCGTAGCACCAGTTGTGTTGTACGCGAAAATATTAATTAAGGAACTTTGGCTAGCCAAAATAGGTTGGGATGAGGTTCCTCCGGACTCCATCACCAATCGGTTTTCCGCATTTACGCGGGATTTTCCCGCACTCTCTTCTCTAAAGGTTCCTCGCCACATTGGCGTCTTTAGAGAAACTGTAGTGAACATCGTAGCATTCTGTGACGCCATCTTTAGTGGTTATGGTTGTTGTATTTATTTACACATAACCGATTCTAAAGGTAATATCACCGTCCGACTTTTATGTGCAAAGTCCAAGGTTTCCCCCGCTAAAATAACAACGCTAGCTCGATTGGAACTTGTCGCCGCTTTGCTTCTGTCTAAACTTGTTCGCGTGGTCATAGATAAACTTTCCGCTCGTGTACCTATTGCAGGTGTTCACGCATTCTCGGACTCCACCATAGCTCTCTCATGGATCCACTCATCTCCCCATAGATGGTCTATTTTTGTGAGCAATCGCATTGCTAAAATACAAGAAAACCTACCGGCCGCTTGTTTTAATCACGTGTCCGGAAAAGAGAATCCTAGTTTTGAATTGTCTATCCCGCGGCATGCTGCCCTCTGATTTAATTGAACACTCGTTATGGTGGAACGGCCCTACTTGGCTACATCGGTCCATGAGCGAGTGGCCTTCAAAATTCTCCCCTACTAAAGGTGAAACATTGCCAGAGTTCAAATCAAAGGTTTTTCTTGTAGAAACATCAAATATTGAACCGCGTATTTTAGACACTATAGTTGACCGTGTTTGCTCATGGAACAAATTGTTACATGTATTTATGTACATTCTTAAATTTACGAAAAGGCTACATAGTCATAGCTCTGTTAAAAATATTCAAACCGCCGAAAATTTCATTATTCGAATAGTTCAAAATATGCATTTTTCTAACGACTTAAATTTAATTGAAACAGGTGAACTTCCATCTAAGAAGTTGCGCTGTTTGTCTGTCTTTGTTGATCGCTACGGAATTTTACGTGTCGGGGGCAGATTGTCTAAATCTGACTTACCATATGAAGCCAAGCATCCCGCGCTTTTACCTAAACGTGACCGCGTAGTTGATCTAATTATTGATCACTATCACAATACGTACTGCCACACGGGCCCCGGTTTACTGATGTCTATTATAAGGCAGCGGTTTTGGATATTAGATGGCCGAACAGTCATACGTTCCCGCTGTCGGAAATGCAACACTTGTTTTCTTCTAAAACCTACGCATCTAGCACCTAAAATGGCTGAACTTCCTGGATACCGTGTCCGTGATGCTAAAGCCTTTGTACACACCGGAGTAGATTTCGCTGGGCCTCTTGCTTACACACCTATTCGCCGTAGAGGTCAACGCTCGCAAAAACTTTATTTGTGCTTGTTCATATGTATGGTAACTAAAGCCATACACATTGAACTTGTATCGGACCTCACCTCCGAGGCTTTCTTATCCGCATTTAAGAGATTCATTTCCCGCCGCGGTCCAGTGTCTGTCATGTACTCAGACAATGGTACCAATTTTGTTGGCGCCAAGGCGCAACTTGATGATATTTATTCTTTCTTATTAAACTCGACTGTCCAGACGGATATTAAAAATGAGCTTCTTAAAACTCGCATTGAGTGGACAAGAATACCGCCGCGAGCCCCGCATTTCGGAGGTATTTGGGAATCGAACATTAAGAGTGTTAAAACTCACTTGTATAGAGTCATAGGAAGACAGCTTCTCACTTATGAGGAACTCTCAACCGTATTGGTACAAATCGAGGCGCTTTTAAATTCTCGACCGCTTAGTGTTCTCTCATCAGACCCGCATCCAGACGTGCTTACGCCTGCGCATTTCTTGATGTCCAGTCCACTAACGTATTTGCCTTCTTCTGAATTTACAGAAGAAAACATAAATTTAACAAACCGCAAAAGGCTTTTGGATCAACTTGTGTTATCCTACTGGAACAAATGGCGAGTTGAGTACTTGCACACGTTGCAAGTTCGCCAGAAGTGGTGCACTCCCGATCGCCCTATAGAGATCGGTACTGTCGTTCTCTTGGGTCAAGATAACGTACCACCATTAACTTGGCCATTAGGCATTATAGAGAAAGTTTTTCCGGGATCGGATGGTGTAATTCGAGTAGCTTCAGTAAAAACCGCGTCAGGTACATATAAACGTCCTGTCACCAAGTTATATCCTTTGCCAACCCAATAGAACAATATTATTACGTAGTTTTAATTTAGTCTATATAGTTTAAAATATACTTTCTCAATGGTATGCCATTACCTAATTATAATTTAGCTCAAATTAACTTTATCTTAATCAGATCAAACCGCAATTGCATTCTCTGGAATCTTATAATTAATTCCGAACGCTATTTCCTTCTGATTGCGTTTCGGACTGCTGATTAGGGTTCTCTTGGTGCTTTCACACAGCCAGATCCATAAATATTATCTCTTCCTCCCCAACCGCTCCAGCTCCGCATTAGCTTTGAAAGCTCTGGACCTTTCAAGGCGGGGAGTATGGTGTGGCATATTTAATCTTCTTATAGGTAATCTATGATTGTGGGTGGTGTTACGGTGTCTGTGGTCGAACCTTAGGCATATTGCTGTCGCGGACATGTGAAGAGGGCATCAGAGAACCGAGCAGCCAATGACAGCCAATGACAGCTGTCAGATGTAAAAGTGTGTGCGCGCGCGTCGGTGCATTTTTTTAACTCTCTGAAAGAACCGCATTATAATCTTAATCCATCGCGCCCGCTAAAACGATAAACATAATTGTATTATCCCGTAATCCTTGGGGATTTGCTATTGTAACGTTTTACAGTAAAAATATCAACCCGCTTCCGATTGATGTGTGAAAAAACAGACTTTCAAGTGACCAGCGTGGACGACTTTGCGTATGGTGGCCACCTACGGAGATCATCAGGACAACTACAAGCCCATTCAGGTACCGCATTTGCTTTATTTGCTGGGGTTTAACCACCGACGCCACCTGACCGCCACCGATCCCATTTAATTTTCACACAGAAAAAACAGGCACTTTGAATCGGCGTGCATTCCACACGCTGATTTTTCTCGTCCTCAACCCGCCTAGGAAACACGGCTATTTACACGCCTGTCCCTCCAATAGTCATTCTAAATTTCATTACAAAATAACAAACAAATAGATAATAATTGATGTCAGGATATTAAAGTACAAGTATAATAATATAGTCAAAATAAATTAAATTATGTCCAAAATATTCATTATTATGCAGTAAATGGAATCGTACAAAAGCCAATTGATTTAAGATCACAATAAATTGTTATTCTTAACTAAGTATGTAAATTAGAAGTCGGAAGAAAAAAGTCCTTGTAATACACACTACTAACTAAAAAAAAACTAAACTTATTTTTAAAAAGTGACACGGGCAGTTCTCTCCAACTTTTAGGTCATTCAACCATAAAAGGTTTTGGAAGCTCTATTATCAAATCGTAATTTTAATTATTACTTGTCTAGGCCGTTGGTGACGAGTTTTAACCGGCTAATAGGACAGAATTTTATCTAACTAGGTACCTTTTGTTACTATTATGAAGGATAATGAGAAATTGTTCTTTATCATACCCTCAGATAAAGTGACCAATATATCAATTGGAACTTTACGTGTATATGTTGAGGAAGAAACGACCATAGTCAGGTGTGGTTTGGTAGTATAAACCAATACTTAAGCGATATCTTTGTTGACGGAAGTACACGAATCAATCCAATTAAAGAATAACACTTACATCAAGGCACGCGGTTTTGTAAAATGCGGCGTACGGGTAGGAGGTCCAAACTTTTGGAATAGACTCTGGAGCTTATGACGGAACGACGTGAAAACCCACCTATCACTTCGTCGGAACAACGGGCACTCAACAAAAATATTAGAACACTGGTACGACGCGACCTCCGACACGCCAATACGCGCTCTATAGAGAAATCAATTGAGCAAAATCGGGGTTCGAAAGTGTTCGTCCAGTCACTTGGGAGGAGCCACCTGACGAAGTTGACTAAATCTACTGGGGATGTCGTCGTTTCGAAGCCGGAGATCCTTTCGGAAGTAGAAAACTTTTACGGCCAATTATACGCATCGCACGCGTCTCGACCTGATCCCGAGAATGAAGATTCCAGAGCCACTTTAACCCGCCATTTCACGGAAGACCTGCCAGAAATCAGCCAAGATGAAATCGAAGCGGCTCTTAAACAGCTTGAAAATGGGAAAGACCCAGAGGCGTTACGAATCGTCTAGCGAGAAGACTCGACGAGTTTCAGCCACCGGAGCAGGCTGGGTTTCGAGGAGGATACAGTACCATAGACCACATCCACACAGTGCGACAAATTATACAAAAGTCCGAAGAGTATAATCGGCCCCTATGTCTTGCATTTGTGGACTATGAGAAGGCTTTTGACTCTATCGAAACCTGGTCTGTTTTGGAGTCTCTGCAGCGATGCCAAGTCGACTGGCGATACATCCAAGTGCTGAGATGTCTTTATGACAACGCGACTATGACCGTCCAAACTCAGGATCGGCGAACTGAGCATATCCCCCTGCGTCGAGGGGTGAGACAAGGGGACGTAATTTCCCCGAAATTGTTCTCTAACGCATTGGAGGATGTGTTTAAGACGCTAAACTGGGAAGGACGGGGCATCAACATCAACGGCGAGTACATCTCACACTTGAGATTTGCAGATGACATCGTCATAATGGCTGAATCGCTGCATGACTTGCAGCAGATGCTGGACGGCCTAGTTGATTCTTCTGTATGCATTGGTCTCCGGATGAACTTGGACAAAACCAAGGTTGTGTTCAACGAACACGTTACTCCGGGACCGATTGCTGTTAATGGCGGTGCTATCGAGGTTGTTCGAGAATACGTTTACCTCGGGCAAACTTTGCAATTTGGTAAAAACAACTTTGAGAGGGAGGTTAACAGAAGAATTCAGCTGGGCTGGGCAGCATTTAGGAAGCTTCGTAGAGTCTTCTCGTCGCGTATTCCACAGAGCCTAAAGACGAAGGTCTTCAATCAGTGCGTCCTACCTGTTATGACTTACGGAGCCGAAACGTGGACACTCACGGTACGGCTGGTCCATAAATTCAAGGTCGCTCAGCGAGCTATGGAACGGGCTATGCTTGGAGTCTCTCTGAGGGATCGAATCCGGAACGAAGTGATCCGGCAGAGAACCAAAGTTGTCGACATAGCCCACAGAATAAGCAAGCTGAAGTGGCAATGGGCCGGCCATATTAGCCGTAGAACCGATGACCGTTGGGGTAGACGTGTTCTTGAGTGGAGACCACGAATTGGCAAACGTAAGGTAGGACGCCCTCAGGCTAGGTGGAGCGACGATCTTCGCAGGGTGGCTGGTGGCAGTTGGATGAGAGTTGCCGAGAATCGAGCTGAATGGCGTGCAATTGGAGAGGCCTATGTCCAGCAGTGGACTGCTATGGGCTGATGATGATGATGATGATGACTTACATCAAGGCTGTTATAAAATAATTAATATTAAAGCAGCTGTATTTGTTACTTTTTAACAGCAGTCCCTTTAAACTCCAAGCAGATACTTTTATAGCCAGCGTTCGTCTCTAAGACGACCCACTGACCAAATCCCGTACCTACCACAAACCAAGAACTCTCAATCAATACGGTTTAAAATCGAACATATTTATGTATTAAATGTTTTGCTCAGAATTTGAGTGAGATCTTGCTCTGTACGACTCAACATTGGATACTGAGCTGTGTACAGATACAGATGCCAGCTGTTTGAGATCTTTAATCTACAAAGAATCTTAAAAAAAAATCGAATAATAACCCAAGTCAATATTGGTTTCCTAAAGTAAGACGATTTCAAAAAAATAAATATTTAGCTTCTTGTAATAAACAAAAATAAAGCGGCAAAAACGCGAAATGGGCAATTGCATCCTACAAAAAAAAAGAAAAAAAATGCAAAACCATATTACATACAATAAACTTAGATCGTTGGGGGCCGTTAGTACTAGTATATGTATTATATTTTAACCATAGTTGATGTAATAAACGTGTTTACAAAATACCTCATTGCTAGACTGAAACCAAATTATCGAAAATTTATTCAGTGAGTGTGGCACCGACTGGAATAATTTCAAATCGAAACAATTAGGGGACTTTTGTGCTGTAAGGGTATTAAACATAATTATGCTAAACGCGGTTGCTTCTCCTCGAGCGAGTGGCCAGGCTTGGATTCAAACAGGCGATTCCTGCGGCCTTGTCTACTCAAGTTTTGGGGGGAAAAACGTATAATGGACCAGCAACTGTAAGGTACGGTGAGTTATCAACAGCACCATCATGTCGCGACAGTAATATCCCGTAGGAGATTTTATCCCCACCCATTTCTTAGAATATTGACGACATAAGAATTGAAGCTTCTGGTGGTATCGACAAAAATCAAAGACGTGTGGAATGTGGCTATCAAATCAAATCAAAGTCATTTATTTGCGCAAGTAATAATATAAATATGAAAGGCATGTATTTCTGTGCTATTTAGATAAGATAATATCTAGACCAATTTTATGGCTAATTATAAGAAAGTGATTGTAAAAAATAAATATATTCTTCTTTTGTGGATTGTAGATTTGTGGGTACTTCTGTACGAAAAACGTCATCTCTCCAACCTGTCATGGCTGGGTGTTGATGGTCGTAACTCTCATGATAAACGTCAAACATTTTCAGTTTTAATTTAGTGCAAAACAAAAAAAAAAATATCAAAATAAACATTCTTTACTATATTCAGGGGTTAATTTCCCAGGTTTTCTAAAGCGTACATATTGTGACCGGAGTCCTATACAAAAATGAAACGGCTCCTTTCAACAATGGTGCCAAATGTAAGAATGTACTAAGTACCTAAATTTATTGGTTCATATAAAGTAGCAAAATGTGTACGAAATACGAATTACTATTCATTTATTTAGAAAATGATTATTATCATTAGTTTTAACCCCGTTGATATCGTGGTCGCGAGCGCGGCTGCTGAGTGTAGGGTCCTGGGTTCGATTCTCGGGTCGGGTAGGGTGTTTAATTTTTCCATTAGGAATTTCTCAGTGCCAGCCTGTGGATTGGAAGTTGGAGGTGTGAGACACCCCGTGCCTTGGAAAGCGCGTGGGGCCGTCGGTCCTGCGCCTGATCTCTACCTGATCGTGTCTGGTTGCCGTCCCGTTGAACTGTAGGAGTAGGGGAGCAGAGAGTGCACCTGTGCTTGCGCACACACTTGTGCACTCAGTATGTCTGCTACGTGCTTGCCAGGGGGGGGCTCCTTTGAGATTGGCCGCCGCCACCGTGGCCGTGATTCGTGTGCGTGATTATTGCGTGCTTCGGAGTTAGCACGTTGTCGGATGGCCGAGTGTCATGATTTCTTTGATTTAGTTTAAAAACAATGTATTCTTTAATACCGAATTATAATATTCACTGTTGCAGCACTGTCAAAGTACAAATTATTAATGTTGTAACAAACTTTTAAATGTATTTTCATTATGACAACTGAATGTATTATTTTACTTTGGCAACACAGAAATAACGGTTATGATGTTATCGTTATTTCTGAGGGAAAAGTCATTTTAAATTGTAAAATGTAGTACCGAGCCAGTCGTCGTTTAGTTGTGAAACAGTGCAGTTGTGCGAAATAAAGTGTTAGCAAGAAAAGATTGTATACTTTCAAACAAGCTTGTTGTTCGAATGTGTTAGTTTAGAATAATTAAAACAAAAGCGTTTAAAGTCAGCCTTCCGATACTTCCGTTCCGTAACCAAAACGTAAAAAAATAATTTCCGGCATTTTTCTAATAGTGTACACTTTTTTTGAAAATAACCAGCTTTATTCGCGTTGGTTCAAAAAACACATTTGACAGATTAAATGATTTGAAGAGGTTTAATAATCTACTGCTATTTGAATTATTTTCCAAAATATTAATATTGAAGTCACCACAAATAATTACTGATTTCTTACCAGTTGCAAGTTTTGCGAAAACATCTTCCATTACCGACTCAATTATAGAGTAATTTAGATAATTTGGGGGTCTGTAAACGCACACTAGAAAGTGCTTATCTAGCTCAACACATAATTCAATGCTATGTTCAACCGATAGTTCCACTATGTCTTTACGAGTCTTAGATTTTATACAATTTTTAATTAAGATTAGTGAACCTCCACGCAGCATGGATTTTCGGTTAAAACAACTGCCCACACTATAGTTATCATAATTAATTAGCATTTCATAATCTTTCAACCAGTGTTCAGTTATACAAATAATATCAAACATTGTTTTTTCTAAAAACAATTCAATATCTGGGGGCACGGCAGTGCCCCCGCCAAGACGAGACAAGCGAAGAGCAAGGGCACTACGTACCTTTTCTCGAAGTGTTTCGTCGTATTTTTGAACCCTCATAGAGTTGGTTTCCGATGTACCAGATAGTTCATATTCTCAGGATATGATGTCAATAATAGACTAATTAAACACAAAAACAAATTAACTACTGTCTTAATTGAATAGCTCTAATATACACCGATTTCGTCACTGACACACTCACTGATACACTGACACACTAATGAAGTGGTGATCATCAAAATGTTTGGCTACTTCCTGAAGTGCTAGAAAGCTGAAATTTGGTTTGTAATCTAAGTTTAGTATACAACCAACAAAAAAATTCATAAACTTATAACTTTCGCCCCCATCCCCTAAAATGGGGGGGTGGAAGTTTGTATGAGACTTCAAAATGTTAGGGTACTTCCTGAAGTGCTAGAAAGCCGAAATATATAGACTTTGCTAGTATTAAAGCACAACAGTCAGCTATAGTTGAATATAATCGCTTAAGAGCGAAATATCGCCCTGATTTATCGCATATGGTAAACCATCAAAGAAAAAAGACAAAGACAGAGAATGGACTATGAAAACCGGCACTGCTGATGTGCAAGAAATACACCCCAAAAAAAGAAGAAAAAATAAACACTAAAAAGACTGCCTAACAACTTACAAAAAGAACTGAAATCCCACCAAAAACATTTAATGTAAAATGTTGCCAAAACGATCACATAAGGTTTGCCCTGTGAAAAAGATCTCATGTAAAATAAAATCTCATCAAAAAGATCTCAGATCTCATGTAGAGCCAAGCTTCTGAATCTACACGGCCTAAATCTACCGACCCTAACCACAAATTCTACATATCAGTAAAAATGTATGGCTTGGCTGTTTCGTTACTTACTTCAGAAACTAAATATTCGCATCACCTCCACGACGCACGACGGTAGCGAAACCAATAAATGTTTTTTCTTTCTTTCTTTTCTTTCTTCTATACATTATTACTGATAGGTAGAATTTGTCTCGCCTACGGCTCGGGTGTTAATTCCGCCTCGAATGCAATATCAAACATTCTCCACTTGTATCAAAATGTACTATTCTCATGCCATTGGACTTGTTTAGGCTATTCCAAAACAGATTTTCGTTAAAAATTACAGCGATCAAGCGCCTAGACGGCAAGAGCGCAGACGCGTTGCAACAAGTAACGCAGCAATACAGAGCACTAGAGAGACAACTGACGCTGGCTGGCGCCACCGGCGTCGAGGACTGTCTGCAGGACGACGTGGCGGACACGCTCGCCTCGCTGCGGAGAGCCGGGATCAAGACCTGGGTGTTGACGGGGGACAAGGTAACGAAAATTATTTTATTCTATTCACGGAGCATACTTAAAACTTGTAAGTCTACATAACCGAGTTTTGAATGAAAATGTTGAAAGTGTAAGTATAAATATAAAAAAAATATAAAATAAACTTTATTTCCAGCATCGCAATAACAACCATAAGAATAACAAATACTTATAAAGAAAAATAAAATACAAAACATGACATCTCATGTCGTGCGTACAAAATATTATGGTTGTTAGAGAGTAATTCCCACTGACCTCCGCACTAGTACAAACTGTATCACGGTAGGTCAGTCTTCCTCGTTCTCCAACAATCACACACTTAACAGCATTTTATAGTGAACATAATATTTTGAGACATTTAGCAGGTGTTCGGTATTAATTAATACATTCGTAAGGTGGCTAAAAATTATTATGTATATGCAAAATATTTAGACAAAAAATTGTTATGAACAAGTTGTTGTGTTGATGTTTGTATGATGTTGTGTGTGGCTGTAATTGGTGTATGTGACTGAATATGTGTGAATACGAGCTTTGTGTTTGTATTTATGATAGGCTTACTAATAGCTTTTCTGTGTTAACATAATTAATCTGAAGTAGAAATTCATTTAAAATCTTTTTGCAATTATAGATTGACAAATCACGTAACCGCAAACTCCTAGACAACTTATTATACAAATAAGGCCCGATGTGATCAAAAAATTTGCTAGCAAATACCGTTTTGGTTCTAGGAACACAATAAACGAAATCTTTTCTACGCCTGGTTGTTGTAAGGGGTAACTTAGGTGTTGCTGTAGGATCGAAGTTTTTATAAACAATTGTCTAATCGTAAGTAAAGACAATTCTTTATGTAGTGTATGTGTAGGGTACCTAAATCTTCTGAAATTTATTACTTTAAGTACAGCTCACTGCGCTCTTTCTAGGGATAAAAGTATTGTTTTAGAAGTGCCTCCCCAAGCAGTGATACAATAAGTTATTATTGACTGGCAAAGGGAAAAGTAAATAGTCCGTAGTAGTGTTGGTTGGCAAACACGCCGCAGATTTTTAAATAAGTGGATCATTCTCCTAACTCGAGTAGTCATGGTGGCTATTTGTTCCTTCCATGAAAGATTTTGGTCAACAGTAAGACCCAGATACTTGATGGAAGATACCTGTGAGAGATTGTAGCAGGAGCAAGACGGAGGATTTATGCATGAATGAATTTTGATGGATGAGGAATTAACAGGTGGTTGAGTCCTATTACAAATGCTGAAGGCAATGTACTTAGTTTTTTGGGCATTCAGGGTAAGAAGGTTGCAGTCAAGCCAAGTAGCAACTTGACCAAAACCCTCATCTGCCAATTCAAAAGCCTCGCTCCATGTGTTGCCTTTAAACAAAAGAACCGTATCATCGGCAAATGTAATTATTTTACCACGTGTGAGATGAAGGTCACAACAAGTCATTTATGTAAATGAGGAATAAAGTCGGTCCCAAAATGCTACCTTGAGGTACCCCAAATTGGACATTTTCTGGCTGACTTGTGTAGTCCTTTATTCTCACACATTGTGTCCTAATTGACATGTAATCGGTAATCAGATCGAGCGCAACACCACGAATACCGATGCTCTCAACAGAAACTGTGTCGAACGCTTTTGCTAGGTCCAGAAACACACCTATGGTCTTGTCACCCTTATCCAAACCATCGACAATATATGATAGAAGCTGGTGAACAGCATGAGAAGTTGATTTATTACTTCTGAATCCGAACTGGTTTACAGACAGAAGCCCGTTGGATTCTAAGTAGCTTTTCAAGCGCTTGTTTATAATACGCTCGATAATTTTAGATAGGGTTGGCAACAAGGAGATCGGCCTATAATTTGAGACACAGCCTCTGTCCCCAGACTTATATATGGGAATGATGACAGATTGTTTGAGGGTGTTAGGAAAGATGCCTTTAGTCAGGCATAGATTACAAATCAGAGTAATGGCAACGCAAAGATCTCAACGCCTAGTTTAAATAAGATTGAAGGAATCTCATCCCAGCCACTAGAGTTAGATGATTTTAAATTAATTATTGTACTCTTCACTTCAGTTTCGTCCGCTGGCAGCAAGACAAAAGATTTAAGAGACGAACATTTTGGGTTACATGTTCTAGCCAAGTCATCTTCGTTTCTTTGAGTTCTTACTTGAATGCTATGAGCAAGTTGACTTCCTACATTAGAAAAATACTTATTTATATAATTAATAGAATCTTGTAGGTTAGTTTTAGTTTTTAAAAGGTCATCAAATTGTTTTGTGTGATCTTTGTATTGACAGATTTCCTTAATAATTGACCATTGTTTTTTTAGATTATTCTTGTGAATGTTTATTTGTGATCTTAGATATTTATTTTTTAGGCTTTTTAGTAAATTAGTACAAGTGTTGCGATATCTTTTGTAGGTTATGTTAAGTATCTCATTGTGAGGGTCTTTTCTAAGTGTTTGGTGCAAATGATCTCTATTCCTCATACAACGACAGAGTCCAGGCGTTATCCAAGGTTTAATGTTCCGTTTTCTGTGAGACAGTTTACAGATGTACGTATGTTTACTGATGCTATCTCTTACTGTGCATATAAACTTATTGGTGACTTCATTAGGGTCATCAGAATGTAATACAACAGTCCAGTCAATTTGTTTTAGATCATTCTCAATCGCAATGTAATTTACTTTTTTATATATGGTCTGTTTTTCCTCCGGGGCTACAGACTTTTTAGGAAGTGATATCATAATACTGCAATGATCCGTGATAGTCGAGTCGCATACTAGGGTCAAAGTATCACAGTTTGTTTTGACAAAGCAATGGTCCAAACAATTATTTTCTCGTATCGGAAAAATATGTGATGCAAGAAGACCGTGCGAAGCAAGGAGGTTCATATATTTTGATGTTTTACTGTCTGTATCGAAAAGATATAAAAACATCGTCCTAATTAAATATTAATATTAGGGAAATATTAATATTTAAGTCACCTATTAGGACGATGTTTTTATATCTTTTATATTATGAAATTATCAATATTTTTAAACGCGGGTGGTCTGTATAAAGATACAATTGCAAGATCATTATTAATAGTAGTGACCAAACAATTGACTTCACAACCCTCTCCCGTAGGTTCCGACACAGTAACTTATAAATTCTCATTAGCAAAAATAACAATACCATCGTTTTGGTTGATATGATTAGTAGTCGCGAAAACTTGATAAGAAGGAATATCAGGTAAGGTTGTATTTTCTGACTGCCAGCATTCAGTTAATATAATAAAGTCAAAAGAAATGTCAAGTCTATATAGAAGAACACGAAGTTCATCAAAGTTATGATTAATAACTTTTCATGGTTTAAACTTGGGTCTGAAGATAAACCTTGTTTTGTAATAAGGATTGTTTATCTACTTACGTTCCTCAATTATTCGTTATTTATGTCGTCCTCCAGTTTTTACTTCCCAGGAGAAGGTAGATATGTAATACATTTTTAATCAACAAAAAAGGAAAATATTGTCCCTATTGTGGCAAATACACCATAAGAGTGAACACTTTCTATGTCAGTCATCGACGGACTACTATACGTGACGCGTGCGCGGACGCTAAGGTAACTTATACGAATACCCCCAGCTTTAATAAAAATGTCTAAGTGCGATATTTGTAAAAAAAACATAACCAAAACTTCACCGGGGTTAGAGTGCAGTAAGTGCGAGCGGATAGTGCACATGAACCCAAAAAACACGGGATTTACGAACAAACAGATCGCTGCACTAAAAGCTGCACCAAGTCTGGATTGGACATGCCACGAATGTCAGCAGGAATCCCCGAGACGAAACTCATCCATCATTACTCCTGAAGATGACGATGAAGAGGACGATACACCAGTTCAAATAAATGCGAAAAGTTTATTAAGCAACATCACTAAAGAGGTTGAAAAAGCCATTAAAAGTGAAATGGCACAACTAAGCGATTCCCTGCAGTTCCATAGTGACAAACTTGATGAAGCAATGGAGTCTATGGAAGCTTTCAAGCAGACTATCAAGGCTCTTGAACGTAAGAATGCGGAGCTAATTAATAAAAATAATAATATGGAAACCCGTGTAGGCGTCTTAGAACAACGTCTACATGAGATAGAACAAGAGAAGCTTGCAAAATACGTAGACATCGCAAATGTGCCGACGCAAAACAATGAAGATGTCAGACTGCTGGTGAATAACATTGCTCTTACACTGAATCAGCCGAAGGAAGAGATCAAAAGTGCACGAAGACTCCATGGATGGAAAGAACAGTCGGCCAACATACTAGTGGAGCTCAAAAACGAAGAAGTCCAAGAAAACTGGATTACAGCCGCCAAAAGTGGCAAGCCAACTGTTTCCGATGTACTTCCTAGCAAAGTAAATAACAAAAATGTCGTATATGTTAGAGAAGCGATGACAAAACATCACAAGCAACTATTCTGGAATGCCAAGCAGGAACTTAAAGTCAATCACAACTTCAAGTACGTGTGGTTCAAAAGGGGAATTGTAAAAGCTCGTAAGGAAGACGGTGGAAAAGTTAGTATCCTACGCACCATGAATGATATACGAGTATTAGCTATCAACAAGCAGTAAGTCGGCATGACATCGCAAGTAAATACGAAACAAATCATTATACGAAAACCATAAATTAAAAACAATGGCTCTTTCTTTTTGTGATATTAATGAAAATAATAACTGTTTAAATGTTAACGACTTCATAAACTGTACCCCTAACCATCAACTTAACCTATTGTGCATGCATATTAACATTCGATCTATAATCAAAAACTTCTCCGCATTAGAACAAATAATTCTTAATTCAAAAAAATGTATTGATGTCATCATTCTAACTGAAAGTAATATATCAGAAAACAATAGTGTTCTGTATCAAATAAGCGGGTACCAAATGTACACAGCCTTGCGAAAGTCCCGAAGGGGTGGTGGCATTATAGTATATGTGAATAATAAACATAAATGTAGCATTTCAAATGTGAAAACTACACACTTTGAAAGTGTATTCTGTACCGTCACCACCCATTCGAACTATACTGCGAACCTATGTGCGGTATACCGACCACCAAGTTATAGTAAAATTCTTTTTATTGACGAACTACAAACTACACTACAAAAATTCACAAAAAAACACAGAACTATACTTATTAGGAGACACTAACATAGATTTAAAAACGGATAATCCTGTAAGGCATAAATACAACAACATGTTAAGTAGCATGGGTCTTTTGTGCGGGATCACTGAATACACTAGAATAGCAACATGTAACGAAAAAATAAGTAAATCTTGTATTGATCACATTTATGCGCGATCCCGTACACAAGACCTATTTACGCGTTGTGCACCATCGCGCTGTGATGCTCGCATGTTCTGGCACGCGAATACAGGATGTCCCTAAATTCAAGACCTGCATAAATAATCAGCAACTCATTAAATGTTTCGATGAAATTCAGTGGGAAAAATCACAGGATATAAAATGCCCTTTAACCCTTTATAGCTATATGCATACCCAGTTTAAAGAATGTTATAAAAAATCAGAATATAAAATCAAAGTCAAAGGTAGCTCATCACGTAGTACAAATAAATGGATGAATAAAAAAATAATCAAAGCCGTGAACACCGGGACAAGTTATTCATGAAATGGGTAAAAGACTCTAATAACGTAGTTTTAAAACAAAAATATAATAAATCAAGAAACTATACAAATATTTTAATACATAAAACTAAAAATAATGATATAAAGTCAGAAATTTTAGCAAATAAGAACAATAGTAGACAGCTGTGGCAAATTCTTAATCGAATTACAGGAAGAATAAAAAATTCCATTGATGATGCTATTCAGAATTCATTTAATAAAACTAATTTAACTTCTAAAGATATTGCTAATAATTTTGCACACACTTTTGATAAAAGCGTGAAGCTAATTATTCCTAAGTGCTCTAAACCATTGTTAAATAAAACAGAGTATACAAATCCAGCTAACGTGACTATGCGTATGAAGCCTGCGAACCCTGACTCAATAAAAAGAATTATAATGTCTTTGAACAAGAATAAAGCCCCAGGAATAGATGGAATTAGATCCATAGATATCAAAATTTTGTGTACGACAATCACGTCAGTGATTTGTAACTTAATTAATCTATGCATTGAAACATGCAAGTATCCATCTACACTTAAAACAGGGATTGTCAGACCGATTCACAAAAAAGGAAGCAGGCTAGATTACAACAACTATTGATAAAATAATAGAAAAATACATTTGTAAACAAATATATGAATTTTACGAACAAAATAAGATACTAACAGACAAACAATATGGCTTTCAACCAAAAAAGAATACCACACAGCTGCTACCAACGGTCACAGATAGTATTCATAAACACTTAGATGGAAAAAAGCACGTTCTAGTAGTATTTATAGACTACAGTAAGGCATTCGACACGCTCAGACATGACCGGTTACTAATGTCTTCATGACAGCGGAATTAGAGGCAAACTACTCAATTGGTGCGGAAACTATCTTGATGACAGAACATAATATGGTTAAAGTCAGTGACGCGACTAGTGAACCAGTCATCGTAACGGAAGGAACGGCGCAAGGCTCGGCCCTTGGGCCACTGCACTATCTCACTTACGTTAATAGCCTTGTTAATGTGATAAAAATGTGCGAGATTTATCAATTCGCTGACGACACCTGCCTCAAAAGCAACTTCAAGAGGACTTTGATTTGCTAACTAAATGGTCTCATGACGCTGGTTTAGTATTAAACGCTAGTAAGACCAAGTTAATGTACATCAGTTCCAGTCAGAATAGAAGCTCTTCTTTGCCGAAACTAACAGCTCACTCTCATGAGTGTTTGCATGGCAACTGCCCCAATAAAGTAGCCAAGCCTTGCAGCTGTGACTCCATAGATCTCGTAGATAGCCAAACAAATCTAGGACTTACCGTTGATAGCCGACTTAACTGTAACGAACACATTAATGGGGTGTGTGACAAATTGAGATGTATATTGGCTAAATTCTCTATTATAAAATGCAAAGTTCCATATCGAACACTATTATTACTTTACAAAGCTCTGGCCGAGTCAACGATATCCTATGGTCTGTCCAGCTATGGTAGGACTTATAAGACTCACCTTGATCGAATTTACGCACTTCAACTACGTATATTAAAAGTAATTGTTCCGTGTAACATTAAGAAGAAGTACAAAAACGACTACCGTAAATTAATACCCATACACGAAAAAACTAAATTCACACTATTAAAAGAAGATTTTTTTAATGAAAATCTTAAAAAATCAAAAATAATAAATAATAATGAAATTAATACTCGTAGTGTTCACAACTTCCAAAGTACAGAAATTTACACGGCAAGAGATCGTTAAAGTATATAATACCTTACCTTATTAATCAGCTACCTATATCATTAAGGGACAAAATAACTCACAATAACAAAGTACAAATTAAAGCAACATTTCTTACAAAATATAAATATCTAAGTAATTGTATAATAATATGTGAATGGAAAATAAATGTTACAATTAAACGTTATTAAATAATAAAAAACATGATACCTATCAATATCAGCAAACAAACATAAAGAAAAAATAATTATTGCTAAAAATATTTATACTTTTAGGAACAACTTGTATCAATCTAAGTCACATTCCTCTACCACTTTTGTTTGAAGGACGGTCAAATTGGTCACCGATGTTCGCTCGTTTGTTTAATATTAGATAAATATTTCGCTAAATACCCTCGCTGTTATTTTTGTTGTTGTTTAATTTTAATTACAAACTTAAGTTGGCTTATTCTCTAAATTATGTGGTCGATGAATTTGGTGCACGGTAAAACTCTAATGAGTTTATGTTTGCGCCAATTTTTAAGTATAAAATGTAACTGTTTAACTGAATAAATAAATAAATAAAAAAAAAAAATACTCCTAATATTTTGAGTTAACACTTTATAGGTATTAGTTTTATCGAACAAAATTTTGCAATTT
Source organism: Tiliacea aurago (assembly GCA_948098905.1). Taxonomy (NCBI): domain Eukaryota; kingdom Metazoa; phylum Arthropoda; class Insecta; order Lepidoptera; family Noctuidae; genus Tiliacea; species Tiliacea aurago. The sequence goes on from OX402583.1 coordinate 28,902,914, forward strand.
TCCGGCATGTCTATGCATTGCGCATCCCCGACATTGATATGTTCATCAATGTCTGAGGCGATGTTAATTAGATCAACCATATTGTTTAAAAGAAAAAAGTAAAACCATCTGATTTAGGGAACGCCAAAATGCAACAAACGCGTAATTATGCAAAATATTGAACGAATACAGTCTATCAGAATTCTGTGTATGATGTGTTGTGAATGTGTGGCGTGCGATTGTAATTGGGTAACATGGACAATTTAAGAAATAAGAATAATTAAGAACTATGTGTGTGTATCTTACGGCTCCTAAGAGTTTAACAACAACGAAAAGTAAAAAATGGACATGCAATAAACTAATTGACCAATTTAAAGAAGATAGTATGGTTTCAATCCAGTCATATTCTTAAATTGGCACCAGTGATGTTAGTGTTCTCAATATCAGCAACAATACCTTCAATATGTTCTGCCGAGTTTATGAGTATGGATGGAGATCCCTCATTCTTTTTAATGAAAATTCTTCCATTAGATACCCAGCAGAACTTAAACTCGTGCTTTTTCTGCAGTGCCCGAGCTAAATAATGTAGTTTACGTGCTCAGAGGGAGTCAGGGATTCCGAAACATATATTGGGAGTTTCTCACCCGAGATCTGAAGTTGATTTGTGTTCAATTTGTCTTCCTTGTGGTGCTGATTATATGATTTAATAGCATTAAGTAAATCTACACGTGATTTAACTGTCTGGTACTCAACAACAATGATGTTGTTTTGATTCGATTTCTTTTTATATACTTGACGAACATTACCAGGGGAGAGGGGAAAATCCACTGCCTTGTGCAGGTGAGACACAATATCAGTTAAGTTATCTGTGTTACTTAAGGGCACGTTTTTAATTTCAATGGTAGTTTCTCGCTGTTTTCTTAGCAAATCTTCAATTTGACCTTCTAGAACATTTATTTTAACATGTGCCTCTTCATTGGTTATCATAATATTTTCATATTTATGTTTTAAATCTTTACACATAGTCACAGTCTCATCTAGAGCTTTCTGCAGGATTGTGTTAGACTGGATTATTTCTTTGTTTTGGTCTTTGATTTCTTTAATCATTTCATTGAGACTGAGAATTTTTGAGTCTTGATCTTCTTTCATAGATGAGAACATATTCCTTAATTCACAACGAAATTCAGAAATTTCATCATCAGGCTGACGTTGTTTTCTTTTTCTTGAAGACACGAAGTCAGCGTCTTCTGTAACGCATGTAGATAATTCGGGTTGCGACGCATAGGTAGTTTCTTTAGGCGAACGCGGCGCGATCTATGGAATGGGTCCTCGTGAGTCCCTTAGAAACAAATTCAATGAAATTGATGTACTAACTCTGCCCTCTCTTTATATCTTAGAAAGTATTTTATATGTTCGCAAAAACTTAGGACTATTCAAAATAAGAAGTGATTTCCATAATATAAATACACGTAGTAAACATGAAATTGTGTTACCCAAATTTAGATTAACTAAAACAAGCAAGTCATTTCTTGTAAACAGTATACGCTTTTATAACAAGTTGCCACAATCGGTTACAGAACTTAGTGATGGAAAATTCAAAACGCACATTAAACGTGCCCTTATCAAAAAAGCATATTATAAGATTAAGGACTACGTTGAAGACAAGGAAGTTTGGCATTAATTCCTTCTGTACATGTGGCCTCCCTGGTACCTCATTAACGGCAAAACTATGTAAATGTCTATTAACAGCTCCCAAATGACGAAGTTATTTTTTAATTTAATTTTATCTTTTTTTTACAAACTTCACTGACATAATGTTTTTCTTACTTGACATTATTATACCTACAATTTAAATTTCAACAAGATTCTAACTTTTATTATTTTAATCATATTTTATATTGTTTTTTTTTGTCAATGTAAGGACGTTGTAGGCTTATTAGACTGTAGATCTTTAAACCATTTTCTATTTTGTTAAGTTCCTGGTACTTTTGATGGGCCTACGCTGTCCTCTCATACCTATTAACACTGTAATTTGAAAACATTGTAAAAGCCAATTTAATTTTTTTAAAAGAGTGACCGTGGAGTTTCTTGCCGGCTCTTCTCCATAGGAAACGACCAATTGGAACCGTGCACCTAGCTTCTGACGTTTCATAAGTGCCCATGTAGGCTTATGTGAAATAAAAATATTTTTGATTTGATTTGATTTTGAACGTAACCTGTCCATTTCTCTATAAACCTTGCGTATACTATGCGAAGCGCTCCTTATCTAAATCACGACACTGAGCGCGTGATAGAACTAATTAGCAAAGCGGCAGTTCTTTTTCGACCTTAGGTACTTTAAGCTATGGTTTATTTTAATTTACTCAAAACTATTTTTATTTTGAATAATATTTTTAGTGCGGCTTGACCGGTAAATACGTCTGTTCACTGCGAATGCGAACGAGGAAGTGGCAAGATCTACCATTTGATTCGTTTGATTGTCCACCATTTGTGTTCAATAATACTTTAACAAGGTGTAGTTACAATTAAGTACCCGATGATATTTTGTGGCTACGCATTCATACAATATATATAACAAAGACTAGACAATTAAATTAAATTAATTCTTGCCGTTAAACTTATACATATTTTTGAGGCGAAAATAAGTGTTTTCATAGACAGGTCCTTTGATACAGTCAATCAAAGTGTTTTCATAGACAGGTCCTTTGATACAGTCAATCAAAGTGTTTACATAGACAGGTCCTTTGATACAGTCAATCAAAGTGTTTTCATAGACAGGTCCTTTGATACAGTCAATCAAAGTGTTTTCATAGACAGGTCCTTTGATACAGTCAATCAAAGTGTTTTCATAGACAGGTCCTTTGATACAGTCAATCAAAGTGTTTTCATAGACAGGTCCTTTGATACAGTCAATCAAAGTGTTTTCATAGACAGGTCCTTTGATACAGTCAATCAAAGGACCTGTCTATGAAAACACTTCTTTTTCGCACAAATTATATCCAATCATGAAAAGCGTTTACCTAGGCCAAGTTAGTGATTTATATAATTATCTAAACTAATATTATGTGCGTGGTGCCCGCGCAAGCGTCAGGGACGGTCGCGCATATCGATAGCGTTAATTTTGTAAAAATGACGAACGTTGTAAAGTGCAGCCAGTGTAATATTGTGATAGACGAGATGTTAGTGTACATCCAAAACTAGGTGTTCGTGATATACGAAGTAACGTTGGAGCGGATCTGTACTGCGTCGTTTAGGTACGAGTGAGGCAATTAAGACTTCCAAGTCGCTTCTGTTTGACTCCATACCCACGGTGTAAGGGCAAGTCCTACATGTAATGTTAAATGTTAATAAAATAAATGTTAATGTTCTAAGAAAGTATTTAATGATAAACTACACTAAATTAATTTAATAAAAAATGTTATAAAAATGTATAAAATGCGAATGTTGTGCGAGCTCGATGCTAAACCGAAGACTGACGTAGTACTTGCGTCCGTGATGATACTACATTTTCTTATTTAACAATATTTGCAGTATTTTGTAACTAGGCTAACTAAAGTACAATGTGCGGTTGCTGACCGTACAACATAAATATTAAATAACTATTTACCTAACTTAACTTAGCGAATTAACTAGAATCTAATTAGAATCCCACTAGTCAATATAATAATAAGAGAAATCCAAGCAGAATATCGCTAACTAAAAGTAAACAAACCGACGACGTTGGGTAAATAAGCTTATGTACGTGTACCTAGGAAGTAAATATTTTACGGAGAATTGGAAAACCGTTAAATATAATCTTAGCTACTATTGGTGGCCAAAATCGAGGCATAATTATTTGCCAATAATATAAAAAAAATGGGGGGGGCCGGTCTTCAGCTGTGGCCCGAAAATATGATGTAATAATTTCTTAAGCGAAAAGGTATAAAAGGAGGTCCGGGCGAGCGGCGCGCGCATTCTACTCTGACACGCGGCGCTATCTACATCTTCCGACTTACGACGATTCAAGACCTCAGCGAAGCACCCTATTCTCTACGACACAGCGGACCCTGGGCGACTCATAGTCCTTTTCCTTCTGCATTTATGAACGAGTGAAGATTTCATCGAGGAGGCGTTATTCAAGAGCTACGAGTTACGAGTCGAGTTCGTTCGTCTGTCGTTTGTTAGGCGTCAAAGTTTTATTTTATTTACTTCGTTATTGTTGTGTACTAAGTTAAGAAAAATATAGTGGCAAGTGCCTTTCATCGACCACGGTGTTTATCTTCATATTATTTACCCCACTGTCCCCTACAATAAACATAATTTAAAACATATTAAATTATTGAGAAAATGGTCTACTTAATTAAAAAAAAAAAAAAATCATATCATGAACACTACTCGTTTAGACGTGATCTTCAGTATAAAATCATTAAAAGTCGGTTATCGTCGCCTTAAGTCCGCTTTTGTACAGTGTTTTTTTACTTGTGCATAAAGTTTTAATAAATAAATAAAAGCCGAGTGTCAGTTTACCATACATATAAGAAAGAACGAGATTTGCCCGGTAGGTAGCTGAGGAACCCGGTGTCTCCAGTTTGTCCCTACCACTCGCCACACACAACTACACATGCAGTTCAGTAAAAGCAATAGATACGAAGTTGCGCAAACACTCGCCATTAATAAATCCGTATTGGTTACACAATCTGACTGTTTGCTGACACGTTTTTAACCGACTTCCAAAAAGGAGGAGGTTATAAAATATGTTCGGAAGGTATGTTTTTTTTTTATGTATGTTCACCAATTTTTCCGACAATTGTGTACTGATTTATAATTTTTTATTTTTTGTTTGAAAGGGTATGCTCCCGAGGTGGTCCCATTGCCATCCAATCAGAATCTGATAAGGGGATCTTATGGAAATCGAAGGGAACCCTCGAATTTTATAGGCAAACCTATAGCGATTTGGGTATTTTTTATAGTAACTCGTGCATTTGCGCCCGAAAATCACCATTTGGTGAAGTGGAACTGATGATGGAGACCACAGATAATTAATAAACAAGCAATTTATGCTCGTCACAATGCTTATGGTGAGTGGCTGTTCTCCTAGTTCTTACCAGGAGAACTCCTCAAAAATTTACGTCCCAGCATCGGGAAAAGCAATATTTTGTAAAAGGTGATGAGAAGTTCACTTTAGGCTATTTTAACTTAGATAAATTAAAAACTGACCCACTAAAAAGTGAACAATAAAAAACTTTTTGTAAAAAAAAAATAACCGACTTCCAAAAAAACACTACAAAGTGAAAAATAACTTTAATTTCGGAAGTCGGTGGCAAAAAACTAAAATACAGATCCAAAGACACCGACTTCCGAAATTAAAGTTATTTTTCACTTTGTAGTGTTTTTTTGGAAGTCGGTTATTTCTTTTTACAAAAAAAGAAACGAGTGTGCTAGGCCACACGACTGAAGTAAAACAGAAATCACCGTTCGTAACAAAAGAAGTTTTACTTCAAAAAAGCTGCGGTCTTGTGAGTGTATAAACAGCCAGTGTGAATTAAAAAAAATACCTTTTAAGACGCTGACATCAGGTAAACCGCTGTCAGTCACTGTCAGACTGCATACAAAAGAAAGAGAAGCGCGATGACGCAACTCTTGTAATTTATTGCAAAATATGAAGCAATTATTTACTCAAAAATGAGTTGAGTTATCGAAAATAAAAAACAACCAAGTTCTGCATAAAAATAAGACGTATTCTTGTTATTTATTAAATACCAACCATAAGTTGATATTTAAGACCCAGATACATGCCAGTGACCTTGAGTAGTTAGCTTGCGTGTTATGTACTGAGCTCACGCAACGCGTTGTACGTTCAGCCATAGCTTGCGTGTTATGTACTGAGCTCACGCAACGCGTTGTACGTTCAGCCAGTAATAGGACTCGCCCATCAAGGAGCGCTGTCCCCAATTTGACGCATTATTAATTTATTATACACAAAACAAAAGGTATTTAAAAAAATCGCGTATACTAAAAGGTCAATAATTAAATTATCTTTAAATTGGTGCAGGTTTCAGAAAAATACGCTTGGTGGATTTTGCGCCATTCTCAGTTTTTTATCCACGTTAGACACAACTTTACAAATTAATTTCACTATTCAAAATAAACATAATCTAAAATATTCACATTAAATTATTGAAAAAATGCTCTAATTTAACATATTTTTTTTTCAAATCGTTAACACTACTCGTTTAGACGTGATCTTCAGTATAAAATCATTATATGTTGGTTATCGTCGCCATATTACAGATATTTTGGATTGAAACTCAAAGTAAAGGGTTAATTTACGGTTAATTTGTATCGATTTTTTCTTCTAAACATGTTTTGGTACCTAACATCCAAGTTCTGAGACATTTGTTCAAGAATAACATATATTTTTTCCGCTACCACAAATTATATAGATTTGGCAATTTTTTTGTTTAAGACAAGCCTACTTTTTATCATTTGCCTCTTGTCAGGGCCTTAAGCGGGACGGCCCGCGGCGATGACGCGGTGTGTTGCATGTTTAAAATTTAAACAACTTCCGCTTGCCTCTTTCCGTAACGCTCTAGTCACGCATTCACCAGCTTACTCCCCAAGTCAAGCGTGCGTAAAGAAGTTTTACTTAAAAAACAACCGATTTCCAAAAAAACACTACAAACTGAAAACTTTAATTTCCTCAACGGCACGGAATGTGGCCCAAGCGCGTTATGTGGTTTATTATTTATTATTATATATTAAACGTCCGTCTGTCTGTCTTACCGTCTGTCAGCAGGCTGTATCTCATAAACCGTGATAGTTAGATAGTTGAAATTTTCACAGATGATGTATTTCTGTTGCCGAGCGGGGCTCCCATACAACAAACATGATTTTTTTGCCATTTTTATAGATAATGGTACGGAACCCTTCGTGCGCGAGTCTGACTCGCACTTGGCCGGTTTTTAGTATTTGTTGTTATAGCGGCAACGGAAATACATCATCTGTGAAAATTTCAACTGTCTAACTATCACGGTTTATGAGATACAGCCGGTGACAGACGGATGGACAGACAGACGGCGGAGCCTTAGTAATAGGGTTCCCTTTGGGTACGGAACCCTATCAAAATCAAAATATTTTATTGCACTTAAGCCTCATGGGCACTTATGAAACGTCAGAAGCTAGGTGCACGGTTCCAATTGGTCGTTTCGTATAGAGAAGAGCCGGCAAGAAAGAAACTCCATGGTAACTCTTTTAAAAAATAATTGGTTTTTACAATGTTTTCAAACAACAGCGTTAATAGGTATGAGAGGACAGTGTAGGCCCGTCAAAAGTATTAGGTACTAAACAAAATAGAAAATGGTCAAAAAATCTAGTCTATTAAGCCTACAACGTTCTCACATTATCAAAACATTTAATAATAATATATCGTTTATTTCAGAGCCATGCTCCATATAAGTACGTCAGTAACATGTAAACTTCTAAAACTAGTGTTAGTACAAATATTTCTAAGCTGTGTGAGGCACGCCGATCCTGGGGAATGCCTACTTGACTGCATGCAGTCGTACCCACCGCCCCAAGATCGGAGAGTCCCATCTATCAGCCAACGTTCTGAGAATGGTGTTGGGGCTGTCGCGGACACGGCGTAGCAGAGATGCGCACCTCTTGCGCATGACGGCTGAAAAACTATCCACGTCCGCGTCGGCCAACATGCCAGACGCGCTACAAAAACGCGGCAGCCCCATCAACACCCGGAACGTGTTGTTGTATTGTATGCGCAGGCCACTGTATGCCCTTTGCGTGAAGTTCACCCACAGGCTGCACGTGTAAAATGATTGGCAGTAGGCTTTGAAAAGCGTCACCTTAACCTGCGCCGTACAACGTGCAAACCTGTGGGCCAACATCCCACATCGAACAGCCAGCGACCTACGCTCCCGCTCGGTCGTCGGAGACCCAGTGACCCAGATACTTAAACTCTTTTTAGATGTCTGCCACAAAGCATAACTGGTGGAATTGTACTATAGCATTTGCTGCCTGCTAATAAAAACGATATAAAATATTATTTTAAATAATAAAAGTTATGTGAGAGGCCTATGTTCAGCAGGGGACTGCTATAGGCTGAGCTGATTGATTGATTGAATAAAAGTTAGTGCCTTGTTTAAATTCAAATTGTAGGTATATAATGTCAAACAAAAAAATTAAGAATATGTCAAGTCAGTAAAAAAAAAAAAAACATTGTAATTTGGGAGCAGTTAATAGATTTACATGTTTCAATTCAATTTACACGTTTTTGCCGTTAATGAGGTACCACGGAAGTCACATGTGCAGAAGGAATTAATGCCAAACTTCCTTGTCTTCAACGTAGTCTTTAATCTTATAATGTGCTTTTTTGATAAGGACACGTTTGATGTGGGCTTTGAATTTTCCCTCGCCAAGTTCTGTAACAGACTGGCAACTTGTTATAAAAGCGGATACTCTTTAGAAGAAATTACTTGCTTGTTTTATTTAAGTAATCTATATTTGGGTATCACAATTTCATGTTTACTACGAGTATTTATATTATGGAAATCGCTTCTTATTTTAAAAAGGCCTAAGTTTTTGCGAACATATACAATACTTTCTAAGATATAAAGAGAAGGCGGAGTTAGTACATCCATTTCTTTGAATTTGTTTCTAAGGGACTCACGAGGACCCATAGGTCGCGCGTATTGCCCTCTTTTGTAAAATGAAAATTGAATCTACATCGGCTGCTGATCCCCACAGCAGAACGCCATACGACATAATACTGTGGAAATAAGCAAAGTATAATATAATAACCTAGCTGTGGCTATATCTGTCAACTGCCTTATTTTTTTTACTGCATATGCAGCTGAACTTAATCTACCTGAAAGAGCTATAATGTGGGCACCCCACTGCAATTTGGAATCTAAAGTAATTCCTAGAAATACAGTTTCCGGAATAGCATCTAGTATCACGCCCATCTTTACTAGTGATCCCGAGGACGTCACCGCGTTAACGTTTACTTTTTGCTGCCTGTTTGATAGATAGGAAAGAACAAGATCAGCAGCTAGTCCACGAACTCCTTAGTGTTGTAATTTACAGATCAGTGTATTGTGGTCAACGCAGTCAACGCTTTTGAGAGGTCACAGAAAATGCCAATGGCATCCTGGGATTTCTCCCAGGATTCCAAAATGTGACTGATGAGTTTCACTCCTGCGTCAGTCGTCGACCTACGTTACACGAAACCAAACTGGCGATTATGTAAAATCCCATTTGAATTAAAATGTGACAACATCTGGTCTAGCATGATTTTTCCATATATATTTTACGAAATGCTGGTAGCACAGATATAGGTCTATAATTAGAGGGACCACTCTTACTTCCCGATTTGAAAATTGGTACTACTTTACTATGTTTGATTAAATTAGGAAACATACCGCTGTCTAAACATTGATTAAATTGTATGTCTGTTAGGACAGGGGCTGCTGTCTCAATGATATCTCCAAGAATCTTAACGGAAATCCCTCATAAGTCTTCAGTGTTCTTTATGTTAAGACTTTTGAATGCTTTTTTAATTGTGACAATAGAAATGGGCTTGAATTCAAAACTTGGAATGTCCTTAGAGAAGTTTTCTTTGAAATTATTGATAAATGATAATATTTATTTCTTTAAATTCCAGGTAGAAACAGCTATAAACGTTGCCCAATCGTGCGCACATATCTCAGAGAACGACAGAAGAATGTTCTTAATAGGCGTAGAAGACGACACGACATTACAAGCTCACTTCAAGGAGTGCATACGAATCATCAGCGAGCCGAGTTACAGAGACTTAACATTAGTGGTCGATGGGACCAGTATGTCCCAAGTATTGGACACGGCATTCGCACCCGCGTTTGTCGATATAGCGATTAACTGCCATGCGGTCCTGTGCTGTAGACTGTCGCCTATACAGAAAGCTAAGGTATGTTCATAAGATTTAACGATTACCTGTATTTTCTTCAGCATTTAACTGATTTTGTCCCTAATTATAAAATAAAATAAGTTTTTTAATAAAGCCGTAACTAATAAGGACCATTCAAACTGAACTACTCGGATATGTGTATGTATAAAAAGGTTACGCTCATTCAATGCATTCAAAACTCAGTTATCTGAATATTTAATCACAAATAACACCATTCCTTAATAAAAGCTGAAAGCATTGGATGGGTGTATCTTATTTGCTACCGTGACGCCTGTGACGAACTTTATATTTATAATTTATGCTAAGCATTGTTCTCATGTAAGTGACTTTCGCGTCTTTTTTGGGAATAAATATTGTTGCGCGCACAACTAAAAAGCCTACTACTAGCGCCATCTAGTATCGAGTGGCGGAACTAGTAGAGTCAAGATGATTCTAGAAAGTTCGATTCTAGAACTATCGACACCCGGTCCTACACCCGGTATGTACTCGAATATTCTAGATGTTTCGGGAACTATCCGAGGCCCTATATAAGGCCGGTATGGGCCGCGACGGAGTTAGTTTTACTTTTGAAAACGAGACAAGCGAAAACAACTGAACGATATTTGAGAGTGACATTAAGTGATTGTGTTTTTAATTGTGTTCAAAGTAGTAGTGTGTTTAAATTGGTGTTCTTAATTAAAGTGTCTAGTTTTTTAGTTATTAAGTCGGCAGTTTTTATTGTCACGAACCCCAAGCTCGTAACAATATCTTTAAACCTATATTGGGTGATCTGTCCATTTTGCTGATTTTGGATCCGTTCTTAAGAGGAGCTTAAATTGCTACTCATACATATCCAAAGCATCTTGAATATTGCTACTCATACAAGTCATACATATCCAAAGCTTCTTGAATCACGTCTTGGGTTGCTTATTATGATTATCAGACCTAAAATGGAATCACGTCTTGGATTGTTTACAATGATTATCGGACCTTAAATTACAGTTAGGTTGACATATGAAAATTCCGATCGAAACAAATATTTGTGAGAATCAAACTCAAACTCAAAGCATTTATTTCAAATAACCCAATTACAGGCATTGTCAGTCATAAAGATGAAGCTAGTTGCCCATTACAAAGCTTAGTAGGTACCTATGGAGAAGAACGGGCAAGAATTACACTCTATTTGGAAGAATGCGTCATGGAATGTTATTAAAACACAAGCAATTTTAATTATCGTATCGTAATACTCGTAGTATCGTGGCAGGTGGCGTGCTGTAGTTTCTGCCTACCCCCATAAATAATGAATAAAGCGTGAGTTTATGTATATATTATTATGTAATTTTAATTTGGCAGATAGTAAAATTAATAAAGAACAGCCCCGGCCGGCCGATCACAGCGGCCATCGGCGACGGCGCCAATGACATCTCTATGATACAGGAGGCGCACGTCGGCATGGGCATACTAGGCCGAGAGGGACACCAGGCTGGCAGGTACGTACATAAATACATCGTTTATTTAGTGCACACACAAAGAAACAGCGCACAAAACAAATAGCAATACGCACACACACACAATTATTTATGATAACCAATTACATGAATATTAAGAAAACACCTACAAGGTGCCAGTATACAAAAAGACTATGACACGCTGACACGATGATTTAGGCTCAAATCTACAAGGTGCCACCAGTATACAAAAAGACTATGACACGCTGACATGATGATTTAGGCTCACATCTACAAGGTGCCAGTAAACAAAAAGACTATGACACGCTGACACGATGATTTAGGCTCAAATCTACAAGGTGCCACCAGTATACAAAAAGACTATGACACGCTGACATGATGATTTAGGCTCACATCTACAAGGTGCCAGTAAACAAAAAGACTATGACACGCTGACACGATGATTTAGGCTCAAATCTACAAGGTGCCACCAGTATACAAAAAGACTATGACACGCTGACATGATAATTTAGGCTCAAATCTACAAGGTGCCAGTAAACAAAAAGAATGACACGCTGACACGATGATTTAGGCTCAAATCTACAAGGTGCCACCAGTATACAAAAAGACTATGACACGCTGACATGATGATTAAGGCTTGAATCTACAAGGTGCCAGTATAAAAAAGACTATGGCACGGTTACACGATGATTTAGGCTCAAATCTACAAGGTGCCAGTATACAAAAAGACTATGACACGCTGACATGATGATTTAGGGTCAAATCTACAAGGTGGCAGTATACAAAAAGACTATGACACGCTGACATGATGATTTAGGCTCAAATCTACAAGGTGCCAGTATACAAAAAGACTATGACACGCTGACATGATGATTTGGGCTCAAATCTACAAGGTGGCAGTATACAAAAAGACTATGACACGCTGACATGATGATTTAGGCTCAAATCTACAAGTTGCCAGTATACAAAAAGACTATGACACGCTGACATGATGATTTAGGCTCAAATCTACAAGGTGCCAGTATGCAAAAAGACTATGACACGCTGACATGATGATTTGGGCTCAAATCTACAAGGTGGCAGTATACAAAAAGACTATGACACGGTGACACGATGATTTAGGCTCAAATCTACAAGCCAAATTAAAATAGCTAGCGAAACACCGCAGACATGATCAGCATCGATATCTTAACACGATAAAACAAAATTTCTTCAATGTTTTTCTAAACTGTAAAGTGTTGAGTCTACTTTTGTTATTCAATTATGTGGGTATGCGGTAATATGAATATACCAGTCAGCTATCCATGTCGGTAATTAATTGGCGTCCTATTTGGCGACGAGAAATTCGAATTCCAAATTGCGTGTTAAATTGGTATTAACACATTAACATTTAGGGGAAATGTGTAAGGTACTCGTACTGAGTCTACTTTTATTATTCAGTAATGTGCGTATGCGCTAATATGAATAAACCAGTCAGCTCGGTGTTTAATTGACGTCCCATAAACATGTGGTATTACTATGTGGTGTACAAAACAACCAATTACATAAAATAACGTAGCTCTAGCTCCGAAACCAGGGTAAAGTGTATTTCTGATGAGGATCGATACCAGGGTAAGTGTACCTATGCCTGATGAGGATCGAAACCAGAGTAAAGTGTATGCCTGATGAGGATCGAAACCAGGGTAAAGTGTATGCCTGATGAGGATCGTAACCAGGGTAAAATGTATGCTTGATGAAGATCGAAACCAGGGTAAAGTGAATGCCTGATTAGGAACGAAACCAGGGTAAAGTGTCTGCCTGATGAGGATGGAAACCAGGGTAAAGTGTATACCTGATGAGGATCGAAACCAGAGTAAAGTGTATGTCTGATGAGGATCGAAACCAGGATAAAGTGTCTGCCTGATGAGGATCGAAACCTGGGTAAAGTGTATCCTGATGAGGATCGAAACCAGGGTAAAGTTTATCCTGATGTATCGCGTGTCTCGCGAAAAGCGATCGTCGCGGTCGCTTTGGAATAGGACGCGGAGTAAGACTTGTCTCAAAAACCAGACGTTAGGCGTGCTGGATTCGTTCTCATGTCCTGCATCGCGCAAGCAGAGTTTACCGTGCAACTAGCATATATACAACATCCCGACATCAACAGTCGGGCAGTTGCCCACCAGACACAACACCTGTCTGGTCGGAGGATCCACCCTTTCCTATAGAGGATGAGTGAACTTTACACCCTGTTCCTCATACCTCTAAACTGGTGACCTCCAGAATGAACGTCAGCGCAGCCTTCGTGCAACTACTTCAGCGTGACGTCATCATCATCATCACTTCCTCAAGCTTTCGATCGGCGAGTCACACAGCCAGCCAGCACCCACGGCTTCAACGGGTATCCTGACCACCAGCATGCAGCGGACGCGCATTCCTGGTCATCACCCACAACCTTATCAGCAAGCTTGGCACAGCACAGTGCATTTTCGGCCGGTCCACAAGTAGAGAACATGATACCTCTCCTGGTCGACGCCAGCAGTTAGCCTCAACCCGGCGCTGTACCACATCCGACTCACTGGAGCATAACGCAGCGCCACCCCGACACACTGGGGAATCACCGCAGACGGTTCCGACTCACCGAGACCTATGCGGCACCCGGTTCCGATTTAATGGAACCCTTTACTGGCACTGGCAAGCATCGCAAGATACACGACAGCCCACTATCGACCTTGGCCGGTCTCCGGAGGGGAGTGATGTAGCGGCATCAACATCGCCACATGCGAACTACGCGTCACACTGACGTCACGCAATATTCTGCATCGCGCAAGCAGAGTTTACCGCGCAACTAGCATATACAATACAACATCCCGACATCAACCGTCGGGTAGTTCCCCACCAGACACAACGCCCGTCTGGTCGGAGGATCCTCCCTTTTCTATAGAGGATGAGTGAACTTTACACCCTGTTCCTCATCCCTCTAAACTAAGCAATTTATGCTCGTCACTATGCATATGGTGAAGTCACCTGAACTGCTCAACAATTACCGCCCCTGCATCGGGAAAAGCAATATTTTATAAAAGGTACATAATAAAAGTGAGCCTTTGACATAATATAATTATGGCTATTATAACTTAGATAAATTACAAACTAACCCACTAAAAACTGAAAAATAAAAAACTTTTTACAAAAAAAACATCCTTTCATTATTTGCTACACATCGCCACCACAGAAGAGTTGTTACGCACCGTTGAAAACAACTCAAAAGACTGCTCAATGCAAGACTACGTACTGCCCGATCTTCATTGGACAAAACGATTTAAAAAATTGCGAGTATCTTGATATCCTCGAAAACCTGAAAAACTCGGTGAAAAACATTAAACACACAAAATAAATATTGTTATAGGCGCCCCGACTTATACAAGAGGTGCACTAATTCATAATCATAAAGTTGAAATATTTAACAACCTCCTCAGTTTGGACATAAAAAACCACGAATATGCATACTTTTTTAACAGTAATCGCACCCTGACTTTTGACATGTGTTCCTACAATACCGGAAAATTAACAAATACGGATGGATACATTGGATGGAGAGACATCTTTGACCAGTTCAGATCTAACATATTAATTGACTACGATCAAGATTATACTAGAGTTAGCGACGATATCCACCCCCTTGAAGAAGATCATAGTGAAGCATCCCGACGTCCCCCACATAAGAATCAGAACAAAATAGTGATGAAGACGTAGTGAACTGTTTTTTCTCCAATAAATATCTCAAAATCCTGTGTCAAAATATTGTAGGCATAATTTATATACGCTGTGCAGGACGGCTGATATAGTCTTGTTACAAGAAACTTGGTTATATCCACATGATTTGCACTTTCTCGAAAACATAGATCAAGAATTCAGCTACACTGCAAAGTCTTCAATAGACACGTCAGCTGGTATTTGCAAAGGTAGACCATACGGTGGTGTCACCACACTGTGGCGAAAAAGTGCTTTTAATCACGTGTCGGTAGTGAAAAGTAATAATAATAGGATCTGTGCAGTCAAAGCAGTGGTTAATAATCGATCTTTTATGGTGATAAATATGTTATAGTTATAATAAACTTCCAAGCCACGTTCAAGATCTAAGCCTTAATAAATTCAAATCATTCATTAAACGTAAGTTGTGCCAGAAAGCCTTTTATACTGTTAAAGATTATATTGAGGACAAAAAGGCTTGGGATTGAGCTGCTCCAATTTTTGTACATATTGAGGTAGTTTATTTTTATTGTTTTTTTTGTTTTTGCTAACTTTATTATTTTATAAACAGTGACATTTAATTATTATTTTATACACAATGACAGGAATATTTACTTGTAAAGTATTATATTATTTTAATTATTGTGAATGTGAAGACTATGTGGGTTATTGCATAATATTTTTTTTTCCCTTTCTTTTATTCTCAGTTAGTGTTAATCATGGTCTGGCAGTTTGAATCATATAAGTGGCCTACCCAAATGGCCTTTCTTTGGTATTGATAGTCGCATCGTTGAGCTCCTTATATTCTGAGTAGAGCTGCACGATTACTGACAAATGCGTGCACTGACTGGTCAGGTCCACTCAACCTGTGTGGTTCTTTCCTCAAAAGACCATTTCAGACACCAATCTACATGGTCTTCACATGATCTGACCAAGATTATGTCTGGACTTTAAAAGAGACTATGACCTCTGAGTTTGTTTCGGCCTTTCTTCTCAGAGTAGTCAGATAGGAAACGCCGACCTCATCTAGTTTTTAAAATATGATTGACGTGTAAAAGTGTTTGTACAAACCTACTTACAGAAATAAAATCATTTATCATTTATATGCCAACGGACTGTAGCGAGAACTTGTTAGACTTTACGGAATGTCTCAGTGAAATGTACTCAATGATACAAAGTAATAATATTGAATCAGTGTTTGTACTAGGGGACTTTAACGCGCACCCAGGTGAGTCATTCTATAATGAACTTCTTGATTTTTGTAACGAGCAAGAATTATTATGTGCGGATGTCAATTGTCTCGGCATATTGTCGCCTACTTTTACATTTATACCACTGTCTTGTAACACGGTCGGCATCCAAAACAATAGTAAACATTGAGGTGATTTATGACTCTTTTTGGTCAGATCACTTTCCATTGAAATTGGAATGTGACATTAATATAATTAGAGTAAAAACAGTTGTTAAAAAAATATGTAATGACATACGTTGGGGTGAAAGAAGCTCAAACGAAATAAATAAATACTTGTTGCAGTGTAATAATAAATTAAAGAGCTTAGACTTTCTTCTAAATTTAAAATTTGGATGTGGCACGGTTAACCCAGTGGCGGGCCTATTTTTGAAGATATGAAATTAACGCGGAAAATATTTAAATCAAAATTAAAATGGTGTATTAAAAACCAAGATAAAATTGAAATGGACATTCTAGCCTCATTACATTCAAGAAAAAGTTTCACGTCATTTTGGAAAGGTACTAAAAAACTA
Source organism: Tiliacea aurago (assembly GCA_948098905.1). Lineage (NCBI taxonomy): Eukaryota > Metazoa > Arthropoda > Insecta > Lepidoptera > Noctuidae > Tiliacea > Tiliacea aurago. Next base: position 28,919,768 of record OX402583.1, read on the forward strand.
AATAATAATACCCCAAGTGTTTCGGCTATCGTGGAGGGAAGGAATGACTGCACTGAGATAGCGAATATCTTCAAAGAACACTTTATAGTGAGTTCACCGCTCGAGAAAGTGTCGAGGAGGAACGATGCTGAGCACTGTCGTTCAGGATCACCCCTTCGATTTTCATGTAAAGAAATAAAATCTATTATTAAATTTATGAAGAGGGGTAAATCTCCTGGTCACGATGGGCTCAGCATCGAGCATCTTCAAAACGCTGGTATACATCTGCCGCGAGTGTTGACTATGTTTTTCAATCTATGCTTGGGACATTCTCACTTACCACAAGAGCTACTGGACACAGTAGTAATACCTATTGTGAAGGACAGGACAGGGGACATAGCAGACAAGGGTAACTACAGGCCTATCTCACTAGCAACTGTTATAGCCAAAGTACTTGACGGTGTGCTTGACGCCCACCTCGGTAAATATACCCAGTTACACGACTCACAGTTTGGTTTTCGTCCTGGGTTGTCTACTGAGAGTGCCATTTTTGCGTTGAAGCATACTGTCAAGTATTATACAGATAGAAAAACACCAGTGTATGCATGTTTCCTGGACCTGTCAAAAGCATTCGACCTGGTTTCCTATAATGCCATGTGGGGAAAGCTTAGAGAGGCGGGCGTGCCAGCGTCGTTGGTGTCCACGTTATCTATGTGGTATGATAAGCAGAGAAACCCCTACAAACTAGAGTGTGGTGTTAGACAGGGAGGTCTTACCTCCCCAAGACTTTTTAACATTTATGTAAATAAATTACTGGTTGAGCTCAGCAACACACATGTCGGATGCCACATAGATGGAGTTAGTTTAAATAACTTAAGCTACGCAGACGACATGGTGTTGCTGAGCCCTTCTATCTGTGGAATGAGAAAGTTGCTTTATATTTGTGAGGGGTACGCCGAACAGAATGGGCTAAAGTATAACCCTAAGAAAAGTGAGCTGTTGGTGTTTAGAGGTAGAAATAAAAGTCCATCATATATCCCTCCGGTAACGCTGTGCGGTTAACTTTTACAGAGAGTAACCCAGTTTAAATATCTGGGTCGCATTGTTACCGAAGACCTGAAAGACGACACAGATATGGAAAGGGAGCGCAGGGCATTGGCTGTGAGGGGAAATATGGTGGCTCGAAGGTTTGCTGGTTGCTCAGTACCAGTAAAAATTACACTATTCAAGGCCTACTGCCAAACATTTTACACCAGCAGCCTTTGGGCTAATCATACCCAAAAAGCAAACAATGCCCTGCGAATACAATATAATAATACCTTTAGGGTGCTGTTGAGGCTTCCACCCTATTGTAGTGCATCAGGTATGTTCGCTGATGCGCACACTGATGACTATTTTGCAATAATGCGTAAGAAGGTGGCGTCGGTGACTCGCAGAGTGGGAGGAAGCAACAACAGTATCTTGAGGATGTTTGCTGAAAGGCTGGATTGGCCTACCATGGGTAGGTTTATCAAGCTTCATGTATTACATGTGGCTTGGTGAAACTGTCTGTGGTCGATAATTAACAATTTATCACCTTTGTTATAAGTATATACTAACATAGTTTATAAGATTAGACACTAACACAATGTGGGCCTATGTAGTCTGTAAATAAAAGATTTTTATTTTTATTTTTTATTTATAATAACAAATCTAACCTTCTCACTGTATGTCTAGATATCAAAATCAGTTATTGTATAATAAGTTCCAAATTATTTTTTTGCTGCCTATTTCTGAGAAGGGAGAAAAAGGGGAGGGGCTTGTATCCTAGCTAAAAATGGTATACAATGGAAGGAATTACCTAACATTTCGAATTTGTCTTGTTCAGGAATATTTGAATGCTGTGCTATTGATCTTACGCATTATAGGATATTGTAATCTGTATCTATAGAGTAGGTACCAAATGTTAATAATCTAAACTACTGCTTAGACAAACTTGCAATTGTATTGCGACAAATATCACGAGCACGTTATAATTCCTGGAGATTTTAGCATAAAGGGTTTTTCAACAAGAACTTTGTTTTTTAAAACAAAATAAAACAAACGATTTAGATGAAAATGATTAAATTTTTGATCGTAATAGAAAGAGTAAGGTTTGTCAATTAAGAATGAAAAATGATATCGGACATGTCCACCACGACCACGCTCACAGATGTTGATACTTTCATCAAAGACTTCAATCACTTTTTGGCAAGATGTCGGGGTCGGCTTCCAGTCCAACCGGATGCAGCTCAATACCAGTATGTTGGTTAATATGGTATCCCTTGGTAAGTCTGCTTGTCAGACTTTCGGACTTCTGACGATCCGTAACGACTGTCAAAGATCCACGAATGACAGCCGGGACCAATGGCTTCGTGCTTTCCGAGGCACGGAGGAGTCTCGATATGTAAAGATGGTCACCCATCCACGGACCAACCCCGGCAAGCGTAGCTTAACCTGATGGATCGAACCATGCGGCTGTTATTACTGAGCCACGAGCTCCTCTATATTTGTATCTGCAAACAGTTTTATTAGAACTTTGTTTATTATGAACATTGGGCTTTAAGTATGTTATTAAACATTTAACTTGTGATTTTTACTACAACGTATCAATTCGATTCAATCGCAAAATCATAACATAATTATGTGTCTAACTAGGTTATAAAGTGCAAGAAACTATTTTACGCAAGCTAAGTATGTACTACAATTACGTTTATAAGAGTTTTTGTTACATTTATCTTTAAGGTAAATAGTATATAAACTAGGTATAAAATATTGAATGAATTTAATTTTGTCATTATTTCAAGACTTGTAATGTTATATATTGTTAAGAATAGAATCATCCTACAATTACCCATGCAATTGCTCATGCCGCCTGTGATACAGGTTTATCCTAGTACAGGCATCTAACATTTTATACCTTTGTAATTATTAGATTGTATGTTAAGATTTTACCAATTGTAATACTGAATGAAATATTATTATTATTGTTCTTTTTTATACGTTTACGTATCTCGGCGTTGCGCCGGAGTTATGGGGTAGTACGGGCCGAAGCCAAGTGCTACCCCTGGGAATTGGTTATATTATTTATTTATTTATGGTGGAATGAAGGAATTATGTCTGATTCCTATCGCAGCAAATATACAAAAAGGAACGATCAGAGAGCGGTTGGCGGTTTTATATTTAAACATTGAGTGACAGTACTGACAGTGTTGCCATTATCAGAAAGTAAGAATTAATTCATTTTTGTACAATCAAATAGAGTAAATACCAACAAGTTAAATCACACGATCGGATGAAATAATGCGATCGGGTTTGGTTTGCAATAAATTTATGATGAAAGAATCGACATCTGTGAGCGTAGTCGTGGTGGAGAAGTCCGATATCATTTATCATTCATAATTGCCAAACCTTACTCTTTATATTACAATAAAAAAATTAAATCATTTTCATCAAAACTCTTTGTTTTATTTTGTTTAAAAAAAAAAGTTCTTGTTGAAAAACCCGTTAGATATGCTTAAACAAAATAATCACACAAATGCATTTGAGTATTTGTTTGAGGTATAATTTGAAATTGGCATTAATACATTGGCATTGGCATTATTTATTTATTTTTTGGGTTTGCACGCTGTACTGCACAGGTAAAAATTACTTTATTTAAGGCGTACTGTCAGTATTTTTATACCTGCAGCCTATGGGTGAAGCATACGCAGAAGACTTACAATGCCTTGCGTGTCCAATACAATAACGCGTTCAGGATGTTGATGAGGTTGCCATGCTTTTGTAGCGCATCAGGTATGTTTGCAGACGCTCAAGTGGATGGCTTCCAAGCGATACATCGCAAAAGAATAGCGTCTCTGATGCGCCGCATACGGGGCAGCCCCAACAGCTTCCTGCAGCTTATTGTGGGGAGAATGGATGTGGATTGCTCCTTTATGGAGCATTAGACTAGACTCATGTACGAGTAGTGCGGTTCGGATCGAAAGTTTCCATTGTTGTGTCATTGCATTGTGTGTATATATTAAAAAAAAAACTTTTTTTAAGTCGGTGGCATAAAACGAAAATACAAATCCAAAGACATCGACTTCTGAAATTAAAGTTATTTTTCACTTTGTAGTTCTCTATTGTCTAGTAATTCTTGAATGTTGTATTCTTTATCTCAGACCGATAATTCAGTTAGACTGACATGAACACGTGTGGTGCAGATATGCTTGTTGTGCAAAGGGTGAACTTCCAGGGGTTTGGGTGACCACAACTATTATATATCCAGTCCAAGGACTGATAGGGACCATGAATGCCGCTGGAACTGGCCGGTCCGTTGCCAAACAAGGACGGTTCGCACGGTTGCCGCAGGGATAACCGCTTCGTCACGTTTATCAGTTCGAGAGAACTGCTAGGGACCGTGTCTCTAAAAGAGCATGATGGCCGACGCAATGCTGCTGAAAAGCCGGTTGCGTCACTTTATGGAAGTATTGCTCTGGATACTCCGGGTGTAGATATAGATAGAGTTGTAGACTATAAGTATGGCTATATATGACTTTGTACATAATGTGGTATAGAATGTCGACAAACGAATACCTGTATGTGGCATATTTTGTGACATAACCCAGGCCTATGACTACGTCGATTATGCTATTATCTTGAGAAAACTTGAAGCTTACGGTATTAGAGACAATTTACTTAGTCTTTTTGAGTCTTACCTGAAAGACCAAAAACAAATAACTGAAATTTGTCAAATTATTCCAGTTAGCAAGCGCGAAGAGATATATTGATTCTCAGAGCGTGAACTCATCTTTGGCGTACCGCAGGGGAGCGTATTGGGTCCTGTGGAATATCGATGCAAATACAAAGACAGTTCATGCGAGACTGGTTTATTGTTCGTATACCCACATCACAATATATTACATTTCCTCCCTCACAAGAAATAAATACTTAATTAAGTATACAACAACATTTTTTATTTTTACATATCCAAACTAAAAATAAACATTATTAAGTTAGTGTTACAATAAAAGGTATTCATACTTCTGCATGCTTCGACACACATTTATACTACCTACCTCTTATTTTTTTTAAGTTTGCTAGGTTGCAAGTTACTGAGTACAGTTCAGTCAATACCTGCCTACTAAATAATATAAAATTTGCATTAACCTTCTACGAGTATTGCGACCATTGTCTTATTCTGAAGGTTAACTAATAAGTAAAAAAAAAACTTACAAGTAAAAATTACTTGACTTATACTAGAGTACTAAGTCACCAACACGACTTTTTATTTATTTATTTATTACATTTGGGAAAACAAACAGTAGTATATTAAGCAAAAACAGTGTTGTCTTAAAATTAAACTTAACTAATATACTACCCACAACATTTTCCACAGATTACCACATTATATAATAAAAACAAGCCGTTAGCAAGCGTTAACTGTAGCAGGGCTAACTTAATAAAAAACAAGTTAAAAGAGAAAAAAATAAAAAAGGTTAACCTATATTCTTTAAAAGATGTAACAAACAAAATAAGAAAAAAAAAAACACAAATAAATTCAAAAAGATTCATGCGTGATGTATCATACATGTCCCTAGCCTATTAATAATGATACCTACAAATAAATTCAAAAAGATTCATGCGTGATGTATCATACATGTCCCTAGCCTATTAATAATGATACCTACATTGTGTAAAACCTATGGAGCCTACTGCCGATCCTTTAGAATTTTAATTATATCATTTTTAAATTTGTATCTGCTTAGGAATAATATGTCTATTGCACCAAAACGCGTATTGTATGTGTCGACTAAGCGGTATAGCGGTGAGCGCACACCAGCATTGGTTCTACAAAAGCTGGTAGCGAACAGTCGCCTGGAGCGTACCTCTCGTCCATGTACTGTTCGAGGAACCAGGTAACACAAACCAGTCACCAACTCAGGGCAATCAAACTTGTTTCGGCATACACTGAATATTTTATACTTTATACCTATTACAAAGGATTAAACCTCATATAAACGCGGATTAGTCAATACTGATAATGGTTTTGTTTCTAGGTCTATTATTGACCCAATCCCCGGAAGTTGACGGTTCAACCGCGTTATCACTTTGAGTCTCATGTATGACAGGCGTGTCATGAGTAGTCTGAAGTGATGACGTCATCGGTGAATTAGGTGCAGACACCCATGTTTCTTTTTCAGTGTTTTCTGTTTGATTAACAGTATCTGTGATAATGGGATTAGAATATTCATATTCATATATTTATTTGCATTCCATAATGTATATGTAAAGGTGTTACAATGGCTTAAAGCTAAGGTACAATTACGGGCCCTGTAGGGCACAGCAAAAGGTATAATAAAATTAATTCTTAAAATAAAATATAAATAAAATTAGGAAACAATAAGCAATCAACAATTTTATATATTATTAACATTAATTACATATAATTAGAAAGTTTATTTTATTGAGATCATTTTAGGTTGTACAATCATCATCATCATCATTGCAGCCGAAAGACGTCCACTGCTGGACATGTTGGCTGCTTGGTTGTATGATAATTATTTCAAATGGTCAATTAAACATTTAAAATAATATAATATTTATCTATGTATGTATGCATGTATCTGACGACTAACTGTTTGTGTTGTCAGTTTGTATTAAATCAATTTTTTTTCATGTATGTATTCATTTATTGTGTAGTATGCTTTTTGAATTAATATTTGCTTGAGCTTATTTATAAATGTCGTATCGCTGGTTTCTTCTTTTAATGCATTTTTATGGACATTACGTAGGGACTATTGGAATGCAGTTTCATGCGCGAAGAGGGTAACAATAACATCTTTTTATATCTGACAGATCGCTCGGTATGTTTATCACCGCGGGTTGTGTAAAAGTTCATGTATTTTCTAACAAATTTGCATATTTCCAGGATATAGATAGATGGTAAGGTGAGTATTTTATGTTTTATAAAAAAGGGTTTACAGCTATCGGTTTGTTCTATGTTGACTATGATCCGAGTTAATTTCTTCTGGAGAATAAATAGCGTAGGCGCATCTGTGCTATTTCCACACATGATAATGCCATAACTGAGCCATGCATGAGCGTAGGCGTAGTACGTAGTAAGTGCAGTTTGCAAGTCGGTAGTTTTTTTGACTTCTCGAAGTGCGAAGGTGAATTTTGAGAGCTTTGATCGTACTTTTTTTATATGGGGCTTCCATGAAATGTGTGTGTCTATTGTGATTCCTAATAGCGTAAACTCATTAACTACTTCAATGTTTGTGCCGTTTGTTATGAAGTTAACTGGTAATGGGCATTTTTGCTGAGGGTAGAATGTCATTAGTTTATTTTTTTTATAATTAATCTCAAGGTTGTGCTCATCCATCCATTTTGTTGTTTTATTTAATATCGTATTTAGTTGTTCGTTAATATTACTATTAGTTTGGCATGTAGTAAGCAGAGATATATCGTCTGCGAATAGCACACATGGTTCTTTCATGATTTTGGGAAGGTCATTGATGTAAATGATGAATAGAAGACATCCAATAACACTGCCCTGGGGAATTGATGCATTTATAATCTTCTTATCGGACCTTACTTGTATTATACGTTTTTGGTCGTGGTTAAAATGTTCAATTTGCACATATTGCTCTCTATCACTTAAGTAGGACGCAAACCACTTATGTGTAGTTCCACGAATTCCTATCCCGTATAGTTTGTCTAACAAAATTTTAAACTGTACTTTGTCATAAGCCTTCGTCATGTCTAAAAGTATGCCAATCGCATATTTTTTATCATTTACAATATTAATAACTTCTTGTATAAATTTATAGACAGCTAGGGTTGTTGATCGATGTTTACGAAACCCGTTTTGAGCTTCGTCAATGATTTTATATCTTTCGCAAAAACTGTACACACGGTCACACATAGCCTTTTCGAAAAATGTTGAAGCCGTAGGCAGAATAGCTATAGGCCGGTAATTATTGGGGTCGGTTTTAGAGTTTTTCTTAAATAATGGTTTTATAATAGTTTTTTTTAAGTTGATCAGGAAAAGTACCTTCAACAAAGGACTGATTTATCAAAACACAAAAGGGTACATACAGCAAGTTCATCTGCACATTGTCTAATCAGAGACGGGGGTAGTTCATCTATTCCGTGACTTTTTTTATTTTTTTGATTTTGTATGATTCTATGCGTTTCACGACAGTCTAAAGGTCTTAGAAATAGGCTATTTTCAGAAGGGTTGAGTACTGGCCGGCCTTTGGCCTCACGGCGGATCTCTTCGCCAATTGATGCAAAAAAGTTATTGAATTTGTTTACTATTTGCTTTGGATCTGAAATTAAAGTATTATCAATTTGTAATTGTATATTATTTTTATCTGTAAGTGTTTTTTTGTTAGTACGTTCGTTTACTATATTATACCACAAAGCTTTGACTTTGTTTTGAGACATTTTATTTTTTTTAATGTAATGCTGTTTTTTCGATGTTATAACCGACTGCTTTAGTATTTTTTCGTATTTTCTACAGTATTTTTTAATAATCGGATTGTCAGACTTAATACTTAAAATTTTTAATAATCTTTTGTTTGTGCATGAGATCTTTATACCTTTAGATAACCAATATTTTTTATAGTGTGTTTTTAATTTAGTTTTGATTTTTGGTATAGTTTTGTTTAGTATATTTGTTAATAAGTCGTTAAAAACATTATAATTTTGATTTGCGTCGTTAGATGCCGATTTGAAACTTTCAATGTTATTTTTGTTGTACAATCGCTTTTCAGTATACCAAGTAGTTTGTTTCGGTCCTTGCGGTATTTTAAATTTTATAATTGCACCACAATGATCTGAAAAACCCAGTTCTTCTACAGATGTATACAAATCTATGTTTTTAAAGTTTGTAAATATTAAGTCAAGGCACGTTGATGCTGTTTGTGTTATGTGTGTGGGATCTTTTATGTGCTGTGTGTATTGGTATTCGGACATAAAGTCTAAGAAAGTGTTAACTTTGGTGTTATTTTTCAGAATATCAATATTAAAGTCACCACCGATGACTATGTTTAGTTTCGTGCATTTGTTGTTTATAATTACGCTAGTATTTGACTGAGTTGGTTAAAAAATATATTATCTTCTCTTCTGTTCCAGTACATTGATACTAATAGCAAATTTTCGTTAGGTATTTCAATCGCACAGACTTCCAAAATATATTCAAGTGACATTTCGGTTATGTCGCATCTTTCTATGTAGTCTTTGTGTTCTTCTAGTAAGATGCAAACTCCGCCGCCTCCACGGTTTTCTCGACAGTAGGATGCTGCGACTCTGTAGCCGCTAAAGTCAAGCATGCTTAATTTATCTCTTGAGAGCCATGTTTCAGTAATACATATAGCCTGATATGCATGGTTTTCGTTGAGAAACGCTTCCATAATGGGTTGCTTATTAAATAGGCTTTGAATATTTTGAAATAAAATATTAAAATGTAGCTCTTTGTTTTCGAAATCTATTTCCTTCTCCGTTTTCTCGAAAATAACGGTCATTATTCGGTGCGCTTTGTCTGTTTATATTGTTTAGTTCGTTTTCAGTTGTGGGTGGAAGGTATGATATTGTTTCGTCTTTGTAACTCATTAGTTCCCCTTCAATATACAGTTGATTATTTCTGATAACAGCTTTCTGTCCTTTATTTCGTGCTACGAGCATTTTATCCCGCAAGTTTTTCCTCTCATTTCTTGCTTCTTCGCTTAAGAATTCCGAAGTATACAGCCCGGTTCCTTGGAAATATCGGCTATTATCAATTATATATTTGCTTATTCTTTTGCTCATTAGTTCAATTACCATTAGTCGGTTTCGATTTTTATAATATCTTCCGATTCTATAGGTATCCTCAATGTAGCCTAGTAGGTCGATTCCCAAAACATCCCAAAAAATAGCTCGGATTCTTTCGTGTAGGTCTTGGTCAGGCTCTTTGTAGATTTCGGTAAGACCATATACTACAATTTTCTTAACATTATTCTCAGGTATTTGTTGTATAATAGGGGGGGTCTCAGATTTTAGTTTCTTTATTTCGTTTTTGAGTGCTTCAGTTTGCTTATTCAGATGTTCAATTTGGATGTTAATTTTCTCTATATCCGTCTTTCGTTGCTCGTTTTGTAAGATCAAAGCGCCTGTGTCTTGTTTTATATCTTCTTTTAATTTTAATATGGCTTTATTAATTTCTGTTTGAATAGTAGCTTTTATTTCCAGTATTATTGATGTATTATTTACTTTTAACTTTAAGGATATCATTTCGCTCAGATTATGTAGTGTCAGTTCAGGTTGATTTTCATTCTCTAAACTAGTTTTATTATACAAATGTATCGCCTAGTATACTTGTCTTCAGAGAATACAGACTCATTGAAGTCGTTTTGAATTTGTTTCTGACGCTGAGTAACGTTAGGCTCTGGTGTTATTTTTAAATTGGTGTCTATTTGTTGCGGTCTTGCGGGTGAGTTCGTGTTATTATTTTTGGTTTTTTACACCTGCATTCTTGGCACTCCCAGGTCAACCTACACTCGCTGTTCATGCGTGCATATTGTTCCTTTGAGACATTTGAACATTCGAGGTCATAGTGTTTCTTACAGATCGAGCAAGCTAGGTATAGCCTATTTGGGATTTTTTGCTTTTTGCTCACAGCCCGCGCATTGCGGCATCTTGTAGTATTTTGCAGAATTTGTCAGTTACCTAGGCAACAAAACCGGCCACCTCAGTGACTAAAACACATACGCAATTAAACGTAATAATAGAGTTCATGAGCTTATTGCAAGCTTACGCAGTAAGTTCCACACTGAATCCCAAATAAGTGAACGTTAAAGCTTATGGACACATCTACGACTGCTATTCTCAGTCACGGAAATATTCAAAAGTATTCAATCTCAAAAAAAAAAAAAAAAAAAATTATTGGCTGCCGTTTTGGCTCTAATGTCGACTCTGTGGACTAATAAACAAATACTTCATTATAACCGTAAGTTACGATAAGCGAAATAGTAAGTTAAAATAATATTAATCCTTTACCTCTCACAGAACAACAAATACCTACAACAGCTCAACTTAAAGTTGACATCAATTGAGACAAACACAATGTGGGTTTTTCTCGCTGTTGGTTATGCCTCATTGCTGACTAACAATAGCCAGGAATAGGAATAATAATTATATATAACGCCGTGAAATAAAATTGGGAATCAAACGAGCTTACCTCTTAAGCGAAGTCTTGATTCTAATTTTATGAACGGCGATCTGAAATATAATTAATTGAACAGAGTAGTGTCCCTTACACACACGTATTAACATCGCATTTTTAGAGATAAATAAGCTCGCTGGATTCCCAATTTTACTGCCTTTTTTTAAAGAGCGTGTAGTGGATGTAAAATCATACTTAGATTGGGTAAAAAACATAATAATATATGAAACCCAATAGTGCTCCATTTTCGGGTATGGGCATTTCCTTTATGTCATTGATTTTGGATGTATCTGTATTTAAGACCGTGTTTGTTAATTCTGTAGCCCAAGTAACAAACAAACACATTTTAGCCAGGCCTTGGAGTTTCTGCATGGCAAAATGAATGGTAGTTCTGTCGTCCCAACCATATACCGACGCACATACGTTGACTATTTTCAGCCTTATATCATAAAATAAATACATATCAATACGTTGGTTTTTGGTTGAAGTGTCAAAATTAGGCAATATATTTTGGTGGTCTATCTTTTGAGACGACTGCATTTTGGTTATGTGGCTGTGACGACAGATCCTCTTTCAACAGTTTTATAACACTAACAAGATCGTTCTTAGAGAAAGATTGACTACGTGACCTTATATATTCTCCCTCATTGCTACGTTGCTCGGCACGTGGCTCTGTCCGACGCTCAGCTTCCCGACGTCCAGAGGGCTCGCGACGCTCGCTGGCACGTGGCTCTGCCCGACGTTCGGCTTCCCGACGTCCGGAGGGCTCGCAACGCTCGCTGGCACGTCGTGACGATGATTGACGACGGTCCTCCGTCGCACGAAGTCGTTCACACTCTCGACGTAATTCCTGCTCCAGCATCTGCACTCTCTGCCGTCCTCGAAGAAAGTCTCGCTCATCTCGAGATCGATTCGGGCTGCGCATACGCAGGCCGCTTCGACTTCATGAGCGATCCTCTCAACTAGGTGTCTCCAGTCTACGCTGACTGGAGTCTCGATTTGAGTGTTCTCTGCGTCCTGGTGGCTCGTCCATACTCGCAGAAAAAGAAGATAATAATATGTTAATAACAATGACTAAAAATATGGTGAATAACACCACATTATTCGGTTCAATTGAAGGATGAAAAATGCGTGATATCTCGGAAACGGTGCGTGATATCGAGGGGTACGAAAATCTACTTATTTTTGATGTAAGATCAAAAATAAGTAGATTTTCGTACCCCTTTATGAAATCTCCATAGGATAGTGTTCTCGATAATTTCAGGCACTAACACACACACACACCCCCACACAAACGACACACACACATAGATACAAAAATTGAGGCGCAAAAAAAATAAAAAAAACAATAGAACCACTCTAAGTCTTAGACTACGTTTAGAACTGCCACTCAGACAGGTGTAAAGTAACACAGCTGTTTATCTCTAAACACTTGTTCAACGCATGTAATTTGTAATACTACCGTTATGCTTTCAACTACCACGGATTTCAGATACCATCACTAGTATTAAGCAAATTTGAATGAAATATAAAATTATAATACACAGATAAAACACAAAAAGAAATATAATTCAGAATTTAAATAATAAATGCCATGGGCAATTAATACGTAAGTAATTACGTTTTAAGTTTGGTTAGCGTGTCACTTCTGATTTATGAATAGGTATATCAAAATAACTGACACTATAGACTTAATTTAGACTTTCAGGATACCTAGGTGAAGTACTGAAGAAAATCCAGGTAACAGGAAACACAACTTTATTCTTACTCACGACCTTCTCGTACTACAGCTCGAGTCAGAATGTTCAACCGACCTTTTCACGCCTCCCAGGTTTACGATAATTTGCGCGGTAAAATCGAGTTCTGTGATTGGTTTAATGTCGTCAACCAATCGCAGATGACAATGTGCTATCTTCTGATTTATTAGCTAATCAGAAGCATCCAACCCAAGTGAAAAGCTAGTTGCCAGTACAAAATATTCGAATCAAATAGCTACTGGCCTGGAAACTAGTCTTTTTGCGTATCAATTTAATGAAATAAAAATGTAAATTAGCGAACCTTAACACCTACAACTTATATTAAACCTAAAGAACAACAACTTTTACTTTTTAGACGCTTTTGATTGTGTCTGGGGTTTTATTTTTTTCTTGTAAATAGTTTTAGCTAACTAAACTCCATTTTTATTTTGACTGTATGTCTTCCTACAGGTCTGCCGACTTTGCCTTCACAAAGTTCTCGATGATCAAGAAAATATTGCTAGTGATGGGACACTGGTACAACCAGAGACTAGCCACGCTAATACAATACTTTTTCTATAAGAATCTAGCCCTTGGGAATGTTATGGTAAGCTTATTTGTCATATTTGAAGATAAAATATTACTGTTACTTAGTAGGTATGGGTTACATAAGCTGCCTGGTTGACCTTTGTCTACTAGTTTTGTTTGTAGTAGACGTCCAGTAGGTATCAGCTGCATCTGGTTAGACTGGAAGCCGACCCCGACAAAGGTGGGAGAAGGCAGATGATGATGATTTATTTATTTATTAGATTTATTGTTTTTTTTTATGATCCAGTAAAAAGAACAATCGGTTCGAAGGACCACATTGTTCGAACATTATCTTAATTTTTAGGGTTCCGTTAAGTTCTGTACCTCGAAAGGAAAAAAACGGAACCCTTTATGATCACTTTGTAATCAGTCTGTCTGTCAAGACCCTTGTTCTCAGGTACGTGTGGAGGTACCAAATTGAAATTTCTGCGGTTCAGGAAAAAATCAAACATATAAGTAACGCAATAAAAAAATACGGCTATTTATGGGACATATTTTGATACTCGCAAATAAATCAAAACCTATAGGTACTTCCCGTTGACCTAGAATTATGAAATTTGGCAAGAAGCAAGGTCTAGTTAATTTTTAGTTTTATCACATACTAAAATAAAAATATGAACGTAAGCGAAGCAAAAGGAGTATGGTAAGGAGTAGCAGGTGGCGTTCTGTAGTTTCTGCCTACCCCCATGGGAAGAAGGCGTGAGTTTATGTATCTATGTATGTAAAAATAAAATTATTGTGATTACAAATATATATTTGCAGTTGGAAAATTGACTGGGACGATGTATGGGAAAACATTTTTGCGACAACAAGTTAAGTTTGTTCATGGGATAAATTCATCCCACCTACGGAACCCTTGTTGTGCGCGGTCCGACACGCACTTGGCCGGGTTTTTTTTATACAGGATAACTTTTTTACCGTCTTGAAAAAATAGGGTATACTTAATAATGTAAACGAAGTATAAAAAGAAGTAAAAAAAGGACTATGGCATAGGTAGTCCTTTTTTTCTTTTTTTTTATAACGTAAGAAGAAAATGATCTATTAATAAATACTGCACATTTGAAGTAAACTTTTAGAACGATAAAAAAATAAATTTTGAAAAAAAAAAACCAAAAAAGATAAAATAAAAATATCGAAATTTAAATCATCCGCACCGTACTAAACGCGCCGCGAGTAACTATCGGCCGGCTTCAAAGGATAATATTGCGCTACGAGTACATTGATCAAAAATTCCGCACGTAATTATTAAAAAAATAAATAAAAGGACTATAATTATATGCCATAGGCTTCTACTCCGTTCACCTATTTAATACCCTATTTTTTACAAAGACGGTTTTAGAAGTACGATGAGGAACCGGGTGAAAAGTTCACTCATCTTATAAAGAAAAAGGAGGATCCTCCGACCAGACGGGTGTTGTGTCTGGTGGGCAACTGCCCGACGGTTGATGTCGGGGTGTTGTATATATATTATGCTAGTCGCGCGGTAAACTCTGCTTGCGCGATGCAGGATTTTGCGTGACATCAGTGTGACGCGTTGTTCGCATGTGGCGATGTTGATGCCGCTACACGGTAAAAAAAATCATCCGGTATACTCGTAATATCTACACCTTTTCCCACATAACTACAATATTTTTTTTTTACGCAAATGTAAATATATTTTTGAAGTATTTATTTTATTTAAATGTAAAAAGACGCCTCACGAAGCCGTCACCTGCGTCTGCACACCACACTAAGTAACACTGCGGTGCGAAACAATGCCACTCGTTACGGGTATTGTTTACACCCTTTACAAACAAATGTTCAAATGAATAACTTCCATGTAATTAATCCGCAGATCCTGTTTCAAATCCACACGGTATTCTCAACGCAGGCAATCTTCGACTCGATGTACCTGACGTTCTACAACTTGGTGTTCACGTCACTCCCGGTCTTGCTGCTGTCAGTCACGGAACAGACCTGGCCTGCGGACACTTTGGCCAAGTATGTGTGCGGCACATTTATCGTTATTTTTATCAATGGTGACCTAGAGGGGCTTGTGGCTAAGTAATAATAACCACCGCACGGTTCGATCGATCTGGTTAAGCTACATTTGCCGCGATTGGACCGTGGATGGGTGACCATCTTTACATACCAAGAACCCCTCCATACCCAGTAACTGGATTGTGGAGGTCAGATAGGCAGTCGCTCCATGTAAAATACCTACTGGTATTCAGCTGCGTCTGATAGGACTGATAGCCGACCCCATAGCTGAGATGAGGCTAAGTAGATGATGCCGGGAGGACACGGCGTGGCATGCGCAGTGTGCCGTGCGCTCGTCTCAGGAGTAGGCAGAGACCTGGCGCTGCAGGCCGTGCTCGAGTCGATGGTCGCGGTGGTATCCTTCTGTGAAACAGTCGTGTTGCAGAAGGAGGCTGCCGAAAGGGAGCGGGAGATCTCATCCGCTCACCCGGCCCGCAGCAGGCGCACTGGGTCTCGGCAGAGGGCAGACAATGCCCTCTTCCAGCCCCCCTAAATGGGTCCAGGGACGGCGGCTTGTAGACGTCCGCCGCCCCCTATCACACTGGACCCGAGGTGGCGGCGCGTAGTGTTCTACGCGCCACCCCCCAGACTTGAGCCGGGGATTGTGGAAGTAATAAGATCCCAAGGTCCCCGGTGCAAGTGTGGGAAGGGAACACTGGGGTGGTTGTTAGTGAGTAAGAGTCTGACGGATTTTCCAAAAAAAAAAGGCTAGCTAGATGAGGGTGTACTTTCTAATTTTATGTTGGCACTTGGCTGAGGAAGTGAGGACTAAGATTTATTTTGTTTCCAGCAACCCAGCGCTATACAAAGACATAAGGAAGAACAAGTTGATGTCGTGGCCGTACTTCCTCGCGTGGTGTGTGTCTGCGACCTACCACTCGCTGGTCGTGTACTGGTTCGCGTACTTCGCAGTTAAGAACTCCATCATCAGCCTCGATGGCCGCCCTGTAGATCTGTGGTAAGTGCACAAACGACGGCTTCTTGTCAGTCACCGATTGTTATATACCTACATACATATCAACAGCCGAATTTATTCGGTGGGAATTGGTCACCGACAATGAAAACTGAAATTACCTAAGCGTGCATTTTTGCGACGTATTTTCAGTGTGATGTATCATAGATAATCCAAAAAGCATTGTAGGCTTGCACGCCGAACTTTCCATCGCGCAGTACCGGCAAATGTGTGTTAGCCGAAGGCATGTGTATAAAAAATATAATTATATGCCGAGGAACGCGGTAAGAGAAACTCAGGTGCTTAGGAATCACACAGATCACACAAATGACGAGACAACAGAACTTTTGAGTTAGAGCGCACACATTGCCTACAATCAAACCTTACTGGAGCTTCCGCGGGCGCCCTCGGCCGGGCGGCCAGGTAACCACTCTGGGTTGCCATGGTAGCATTTACATTCTGCGGCACTTTAGTCTGCGCTTTCTATCTGCCAGGCGTTCGTAACCTATCAAAACCAACAGTTCATGAACGCCAGTTTCGAGCGTACCGAAGATTCGGCCACTTTTTGGCCGAGACCGAAACTACGACCGAAAGCTGCTTTAATTGTGTGCGTTATATCTTTGAATGATGACGTAAAATACTTGACAATTTAGCTCACAAAATTGTTTAAAAGTTAGCTACTCGTACCCGTATACCAACCTTTGTTCTGCTGTACATCACTAAGGCTCGCTTGCACCATAAATCAGTAAATGCATTTAGCGTTAAACGTAATTAAAACTTCGCTCTGTTTCTTTCAATCGTTTGAAGATAGAACGATATTTTAAATATTATGTTTTACGCAAAACGCATTTATACCCGTTCGAGTTAACTAGGCACCTGGCACCGTCACGCTGTGACGTCACTCGTACTGACAGCGCTTCAAAACAGTATGGGGCATTCCAGCGAGGTGTAGTGTGTGATTGAGGTGCGAGCAGGCCTACAAACATGTGTTTCCCATCAGGTGTTTCGGTGCAGCGACATTCCACCTGTTGACAGTGGTGGTGAACCTGAAGCTGTGGCTGCAAGCTCGCTACCACACGCTTATGTTCGTGGCCTCCGTTATAGGGTCCATACTGCTCTACATCGCCTTCAATACCGTCTACTCTTTACTTAACATGTAAGTATATAAACAAAGTTTTTCTTTAAGGATGCATTCGCAAAGAACAATGGCAACCGCCCGAAAAAATTTTTGTTGATATTATTTTTTGGGTCTGCCGATGAAAAATAAAAGTACAGAGTTTGAATTCCTGAACAGTATTGTCTTCAACCTTTCTACCTTTAGAGGAAGTCAGGAATTAAAGATATTCCAGTTTAAAGTTCTAGAATTTAGAGGTTTTAACTTGTCAACAAAAGACCCTAACCGAAAAAGAAATATAGATTAGAAGATTAGACTTAAAATATCATTGATAAAAATGCATTTCTATAATTGAATACATTTTCAGAATTATAAATCTAGCAGACCGCGCCATGCGTAGATTGCGTAGGTCTGCCACATAGCTCACATGCAACGTAAATGTTCAGAAGAATATTTATTAATAATCCTACCCAACTATCTTTAGGATAGATAAATATGATTAATTATCTATATGGTAGGAGAAGCAGTGGTAGCGCAGCCGCAGCGGTAACGGCCGCGGCCTACTAACCGAACATTCGAAGTCATGTAACATCTACAGTCCCCGGCACGTAACTTGGCAAGAGTAGTTAGATGCACAGAAGTCATTGTTTAGGTATCTTTGGTGGTCAAGCGGGTCGCGGGGAATGAGGGAGCACCGTTCCGAGCACGCGATTGGTGCGGCAGTCGACACTCGCCTCCCGCACCTCGACCCGCGTTCCGTTCGCTCCCGATTACACTTGCTTAGCTAAAATTATACCCTATGTTTTTGTTGAGTTTTTGTTACTAATTGTTACTATTTTAAATTAAGTTTATTTTAAGAGTGATTTTTGCGGAGGCTACTAATGAAGCTTGTTGACCTTTAGTTCTCATTAACATTGTTTTGTGGAAAGGCCACAATAACTAAAAATATGTTATTATTATGTTTTATTTATAACACCTAATAAACTTCACGAATTCCTCTTCTTTCTTTAACTTTCTTCTAAACAGACATGTTTAAACTAAATGATGGCAATAACCATAGAATAATGACAAACAATAAAAATGAAAAAAAAATTGTTACATAAGTGTACTATGCGCGAACTTTCCCCCACTACCCCAAAACCTTGCCAAGTTACGTGCCGGCGATTGTACATACCAACCCGCACTTGCCCCGCGCGGTGGATTACAGCCCACTCCCTCTCTCACCGAGAAGAGGCCTGTGTCCCAGCAGTGGGAACAATATAGGCTGCCTATACATGGTAGTCCCTAAATTTTGTTGTCCCTAATCACAACGTCATCTAGAGATCCTTTGTTGATGTCTGGCCCATCTTAGGTACCTTATTACGGTCATTATAGTACATTACTAGGTAGAGTAGGTAGGTAAACTACTGACTTCAGTAAATAAAAGGATAGGCACTTATTTATCTTATTATGGTACTTACTTGAAAACTCCCAGAAGAATAAAATCGAAGGGCCACTAGTAACTGATAAATAGGAGGCACTGGAAGGCCTCTTTTCGGAAGTTTAATCAGATCATCGTTGACAAGTGGCAAAAGTATTATAAGTACAATATCATTTGAAAATCTATACCGTCTTCTGAATTCATCTTCGCTATAGTAATCGAAAGGATATTGAAAATCCCGTATGAGTACTACTTTTCTTGTAGTTATTGTCCTTCGTTCGTTTAAAACATCGTTGACATAATTATCAAACTCTTCTTCGCTGCTGTAATCCATCGCGGTAAATGAATACTAATAAAGTAAAATATCACAAATGGATAAGAAATGGATACAAAACGTACAGAAACAACCACATCTGTGGACCACACCACATTTCAAATTTGACACAAAACCTTTTTTTTTACAATAAGGTACACTATGCGTTGGTTAAAATAGCTGCGCAGGTACTTTACGTAAGGGTCCGTCTAAGTGAACGCATAGCGTTGCACATCACTCAAGTATTGTTTAAGAATCTGATTTACACACACACACATCACAGTTGATGGGCACTGTGAGACCTCATAGTATTCTTGAATACGGGGTAATTCTTCAGTTCTTGAATACGGGGGTAAGTACCTACAAAGAGCTATCGTTCCGAAACAGAAAACTGAAGCAAAATAAAATGATATTTAATTATCATTAAATAGATAGAATAGATTTTATATCATTGTAGATTTGTAAATTTGTTGTAAAATGTATAAGTACAATTATCCAAAAATGTAATTAATTATTATTTAGTAATAAGTAAAAAAAACAGTAAACACACCATTAATGGACGGCTTCTTTTGTTTTTGGAGAATTCGAAATCATATGCACATCCATTGATGACTAATCAATTGAAGATAACTAATCAATTTTTTGTTTGTCGATCCTTGAAAACAGAGTACTTTTTATTATTACCTAAATCACCACACTAACTTGATGGTTCATATTTCACAACTGAAAACACGTTTAAAGGTTTATATTTATGTCGTCCACACATCTGCCAAACACATAAGCGAACTTAGCAACAGAAACGGACCAATCACAGATCTATACTCGACACTGCGTTCGCATAGTAAAGTGTCGCTTGAGTATTGTTTGTGAATTGAATGGCCCGCCATGACGAACGCAGTGAGAAATGCCTTACTTAGCATAGTGTCACTGCCATACTTATAGGTATAAGTATCATTCTTGAATACGGGCCTGAGTTACGATAGTGCAAGCGAATCGCCGCCTATCGCTCTGTCGTACACGTGTGAGGAGGGTGACGGTATAAATGAAACGTCCGTATCACCTTTAACTCTCTATTCAATTAACTTATCGCTAGGTACAGTACAACAAAAGTCTACACCGCTTCGTTCGTCCCCGTTTAGTTGCCAACTGGTGTTGCCAGTTGTGTCAACTAGTGATGACTGGATGCGGTATCGAGTAGTAATCGATATAGCCACACCACCCCCCCACGGTGTAAAATAACCTCTTATTATAAAACTATAAAAATATTAAAAAAAAAATATATTTATAATAATTATAAAAACAATTTACATTAATGAAGAAAACAATGGAAAGAAGGGTGGAAAAAGATACATTAGACGTCGATGGGCGTCTTGAAGCGGACATGGCGACCTGATCGAGATACGTAGCTCTTTTTGGGAACTGGATGGTTGCTGTCAGACTGAGATGTAGGTGATGACCCTTGAGGAGTTTTGCAAGATGATGGTGATGATTGAGGAGTAGTAGAGCCAGTACCTCCTGAATGTAGTGCCTGTTCAATAAATGCTGGCTTCACACGGTCAAGACTCACTTGCGCGTCCCTGTTAGGCAATGCAATTGTTATTGTTTTATCGGTTCTGGTGATGATTCTGTGAGGGCCAGTGTATGGAGGTCTAAGGGATGTCTTCGCGGAGTCGTCACGTAGCAATACATGGGTGGCGTTGGGTAATTCATTAAAGACGAACGCATGTCGCTCTGAGTGACCTGACGCTGGCACTGGTTTTATTTGGGCCATGTGAATGTCTTCTAAGTTGCTCGTTGTCGTAGGAGTTACAAATTCTCCAGGTAGACGAAGAGGTTCACCATAAACTAATTCAGCGCATGATGTTTGTAGGCCTTCCTTTAAAGCAGCCCGAATGCCTAGGAGCACTAAAGGTAGAGCGGTACACCAACTACCACCGTGGCACATTACAGCCTTTAACTGCCGGTGCAGCCTCTCGACCATGCCATTGGCACATGGGTGATAGCTGGTAGTGCGAGTGCGTTGGATGGATGCAGACTTTAAAAGGGACATGAATAAGGCATACTCAAATTGCCGGCCCTGATCGGTGTTAACTATAGACGGGACCCCAAAACGAGCTATCCAGCCCACCGTGAACGTTTCGGCCACTTCTTCAGCTGTAATGCCGATCATGGGCCACACCTCTGGCCATCTGGTGAATCGGTCAACCGCAGTAAGGCAATATTGGTAACCTTTACTAGAAGGCAAAGGGCCGATTATATCGATGTGAATGTGACGAAAACGATTTGTTGGGGCTGAAAATTTACCTAGGGGCGTGGATGTGTGTCTGGTCACCTTACTACGCTGACATGGTTCACATTCTCGAGCCCATTTGCGACAATCTTTGTTTATTGAAGGCCAAACAAATCGTTCAGCTACCAAGCGGAAGTGCGGAAGCTTGCGCGCCAGGGTGGCTGAGGTTATGAAGTCTATTAAAGTAATGGCGACGGAAAGAAGGCGTAACGTAGGGTCGCGGCTTTCCGGTAGACGTGTCACAAATAATGGTGAGGTTGGTGCCTGGGATGTCGATTTTCTCCAGTTTGAGGGAAGAGTTGATCTTGACATTCTGTAGTTCTTCATCTGTAGCCTGCTCCTCTGCCAACGCTGAGTAACTGTCCTCGAGGGAAATAGCTTCTATCCTCGACATAGCGTCAGCGACCACATTGTCCTGTCCCTTGATGTGTACAACGTCAGTTGTGAATTGGGAGATGAAGGAGAGCTGGTTGAGCTGAACTGGAGGAAGTTTCTCGCGGTGTTGAGTAAAATCGTAGATGAGCGGTTTATGGTCCGTGTATATCGTGACATGTTGAACTTCGAGTATGTGGCGAAACTGTTGAACGCTTTCATACACTGCGAGGATTTCACGATAGTACGCGGGCCATTGTGCTTGTTTTTCTGTCAGCTTTTTGCTGAAGAACGCTAAAGGTTGCCATGTGTCGTTCACCTTTTGTTGTAGGCAAGATCCGACTTGTGATAATGAGGCATCCGTAAAAAGTCCCAAGGTGGCATCACTGACTGGGTGAGCCAAGAGAGTAGAATTTGCCAGACTATCCTTGCACTTTGCAAACGCAAGTTCTAAATCGGGCGTCCATGGTACTGGATAGGCACCCTTCAGGTTGGAAGAGCTCAGAACATTGATGAGCGGTGCTTGTAGTTCTGCGGCGTTGGGGAGAAATCGGCGGTAAAAATTTACGATGCCAAGAAACCTGCGAAGGCCTTGCACGGATTTCGGCAAGGGAAAACTCTGCAGGGCTTCAATTCTCTCCGCAGGAGGGCGCGTGCCGTCCTTGTTAATTCGGTATCCTAAAAAGGTTACCTCATTAGCTCCGAAAATGCACTTGGATGCGTTTACAATGACACTATAGTCGGTCAGCCGTTGGAACAAGGTATGCAGATGTTCCAGGTGTTCCTCTGGTGTGTGTGAGAAGACCAGAACATCATCAACGTAAGGGTAGCAGAAGTCGAGTCCCCGTACGACCTCGTCAATGAAACGCTGAAACGTTTGTCCAGCATTTCGGAGACCGAACGTCATGAAAGGGAACTCGAACAGGCCGAATGGCGTGGTTATTGCGGTCTTGCATATGTCGGCTTCCTGGACTGGCAGCTGTTGGTACGCTTTCATGAGATCGATGGTGCTGAATATTGCTGATCCTGCCATATTTTGTGAAAAAATCAGCTATGTGTCGAACGGGGTAGCGGTCCGGAACTGTCCTAGCGTTTAGGACACGGTAATCCCCACAGGGACGCCAGTCATCTCCTTTTCGAGCCATGTGTAGCGGTGAAGCCCAGGGGCTGTCGGAAGGTCTGGCAGTTCCACAGCTGACCATCTCCTCAAACTCCTTTTTAGCAGCGAGTAGCTTTTGCGGGGCTAAGCAGCGAGGGCGGCAGGACACAGGCGGGCCATCGGTGGTCACGATGTGATGAACCGTGGTGTGCTTGACGTGTCGAGGGAGTCCAGGAGGATGGGACAAATTTGGAAATTCCAGGAGAAGTTTTCCAAAAATGGAGTCATCGGTCAAGGAAACGGCCTTAACGCTGACCTGACTAGCTTGGACTACTGAAGCAGCAGCGGTCAAGCTTGTGTTATCGTCGATGAGGCGTTTGTGGCGAAGGTCGGGTAGTAAGTTGTAATAACTAAGAAAATCCGAACCTATGATGGGAGTCTCGACGTCAGCTATTGTGAAACTCCATTGGAAATCCCGGCGCAGGCCAAGGTTGAGGTGCATGGTACTGCAGACAGCTGGTACCCTGTCGATGATGTGGCGCGACCTCTGGCTAACTTTAACGGGTAGCAGCAGAGGTCGCTGCCGGTATCAATGAGAAATCGACGTGAAGAGGCTCTGTCTGTGACAAATAAACGGCGGCATGACATGTCACGGTCAGTCGCCGCGTTTACGGACCGTGGTTCTCGTTTTCCGATTCCTTCCAGCTGCATGGTTTGGTGCACTTTTGTTAGCCTTCTTTTTATCGATCCTGTGATACCAACACAAGGAAGAGTGGGTGATGAATTTGATCTGGAGCGTGGTCCATTGTTATTATTATTATTTAATACTTTAAGCACAGAAATGTACAGAGGCGGACTTAATGCCATAGGCATTTTCTAACAGTCAACCTTTGGGCGATGCAGAGACAAACAGTGGTAGGTGCAATAGTGAGAATTGAGGAATAAAATAATATTATTTAAATATAAAGATATACCTATTAAAACTATAAATATAATATATAAACCTAATTATATATATAAATCTATGCACAAATAAATATACATAAATATATTAAAATAATTAAGACAAACAATGGGAAAACATTACCGTTGTGATGATACTGCCAGCTTCTTGCGAATGTGCTCGCGAACTTTAACTTTAAAGGATAATCGGTTGGTTGCCATCCTGATTTCCTGGGGAAGCGCATTCCACAGAGAGATAGACTGAACGGAAAAGGAAGAGTGAATGAAGTCTGTGCGGTGAGTGGGACATTGCAGAAGACGATTGTGAGATGAACGTAAATTTTTATTATAGTTGGTGCAAATGTACTGAAAGTGGGGATTGTTGTTTCGAGCTCTTGGGCGTGGATGCCTGTCAGCACTAAGCGCTTAGACCATCTTGGTCAGTTGTTCCACTCGAAGGGTGAGTTGAGATAATTCTGATGAAGGGCCCCCCACTGCATGCACTGAAACCGGCACTGCCACTTCGACAATCTTGTCGGCTATGTCTGCAGCCTTTTCAAGTGGCAGGTCCTCTTGGGCTGCCAGGATAGCCTGCACATTGTTTGGTAGGCGGCGCATCCAAAGCTATCGGATGATCTTGAAAACCGAGCCAGCCAGGGCGCGAAGGTGGCGTAAAAACTGGGAGGGTTTCCGGTCTCCTATATCTTCTTCTCCCAGAAGTCTACGGACCTTGTCTTCTCTTGAGGCTGAAAGGCGCTTAATAAGCTCTGTTTTGAGGTGATTGTAACAGTCAGTTTCCGGTGGATTGTCAATAATATCGGCAACTTCCCCAGCAATCCGGGCATCCAGCATGGCCATGTGGCTATATTTTGTACGATCAAGTTTGATACCAGCAAATTCAAATTGAGCCTCGGCTTGGCCAAACCATACGGTGGGCTTATCGGCCCAAAACGCTGGTAAGTTGGCTGACACTGCCATTGCTCTGTTGGTCTGGTTTACTTGCATTTCTCTTAATTGTTCCTGCAGAGCTTGTATCTGTTCTTCGGTAGCCATGGTCACAAAGAAGAAAAAAAAAATCAGAAGGTTGCGTGTTCAAATCACGTCGGGGTCACCAATGAGGAGGGTGACGGTATAAATGAAACGTCCGTATCACCTTTAACTCTCTATTCAATTAACTTATCGCTAGGTACAGTACAACAAAAGTCTACACCGCTTCGTTCGTCCCCGTTATGTTGCCAACTGGTGTTGGCAGTTGTGTCAACTAGTGATGACTGGATGCGGTATCGAGTAGGTGAGGTGATACTCTGAATAAGCCCTTCTGTCTCGCACCTGTTAACTCGACTATGCTTGAGAACGATAGTTTAGTGGCGCAGGACGCATGTAAACAAAAGACTATGGCAGAAATGGTAAAAAAAGGCGAATGGAAGGAAAATAAGCCTGAAGAACAATGGATATTGGTGCAAAGGTCAAAAACGAGAAATTGATTTGTTGGCATGACAGGAAAAGCGGCTTCTAATTCAGTAGGAAATTTTGAGGCCGCTGCGATAAAAATACCTGTTTCTATCTCTAATGAGAATAAGGCTACAACTGAAAAAGACATATTGTGAATACCTACTTATAGCAAAAAACTAGTGAAGTAGTAAAATTAGAAAAACTCACTATGAAGTCAGAAAGGCAATATAACACCTTCAAGTTGTTTATACCTAAACAAAAATTATGTACTTTTTTGGATGATAAATTGTGGCCGGAGGGAATAATGTTCCGACGATATATTAATTTCAAGAAAGGAAAAGTCACAGATATTGTGAATTATAATCCAGTTGTCAATAATGTTAAAAAGAGTGTAACTTTATCAACATTCAATTGCAAGAATGTTATTTGATCAGCTGATTGTGTTCGCAGATTATGCCGTGTCGCTGATGTTATTGCACTTCAGGAAACTTGGCTTTGAGCCCATGCTGTGCCGTGTCTCGGGAGCATTGACCCCATGCTGTGCCGTGTCTCGGGAGCTTTGACCCCATGCTGTGCCGTGTCTCGGGAGCATTGAACCCATGCTGTGTCGTGTCTCGGCAGCATTGACCCCATGCTGTGCCGTGTCTCGGGAGCTTTAGTGATGGTGGCGCGTGTGTTATTGCACTTCAGGAAACTTGGCTTTGACCCCATGCTGTGCCGTATCTCGGGAGATTGGTGATGGTGGCGCGTATGTTATTGCACTTCAGGAAACTTGGCTTTGACCCCATGCTGTGTCGTGTCTCGGGAGCATTGACCCCATGCTGTGCCGTGTCTCGGGAGCATTGACCCCGTGGTGTGCCGTGTCTCGGGAGCTTTGGTGATGGTGGCGCGTGTGTTATTGCACTTCAGGAAACTTGGCTTTGACCCCATGCTGTGCCGTATCTCGGGAGATTGGTGATGGTGACGCGTATGCGGGCAAGTCCGCCGGCGACACGTCTGTCGGAGTCCTTATAGGAAGACCGTATGGTGGAGTCGCGCTTCTATGGAGGAAAACAGCGTTTACGACGGTATCAGTGGTGCAGTGTAGTAGCGATCGTCTGTTAGCCATTAGGATTGAGCACACGGGACGTTCCCTATTGATATTCTCAGTGTATATGCCGACTAACTCGGCTGATAATCTAATTGAGTTTACGGAGTGGTGAAATTATTGCACATCCAGGTGAGCGTTTTTCAAATGAATTGTTATCTGTATGTGGGGAGCAATCGTGGTCATGCGTTGATATGGAAATTCTTCCGAAGGACACGTTTACGTTTGAGAGTACCGCTAACGGTGCATTGCGTTGGCTTGATCACTGTGTGGTGAGCAGGGCGGCACGACACTTAGTTGTAGACGCGTCAGTTTTGAATGGAGTCTATTTGTCAGATCATATTCCTTTAATAATTGAATGCAATATTGATTTAATAATACCTAACTTAGTAAGCCCAATCTATACTTGCAATAGGGTAATATGGGGTGAAAGATACTCGTATATCAATCAAATTAATGAATATTCCAATTTTTGTAATTCTAAATTAAAATTAATAGATGATTTTCGGTATTGTGCCCATAATATGTGTTCTAATGCTAATCACGTGGAAGTGTTAGATGCAATGTATCGTAGTTTGGTTAGCATTTTAAAGGAAGGTGCGGACCGTACCTACTTATTTATGTAAACAAATGCGTCATAATAACAAAAGATACATTACTGGTTGAAACAAGTAGGTATGTTCGTGGCGCTCACAGGGAGGCTCGACTGTGTTACCAAACATGGTGACTGTGTTACCAAACATGGTTGTTTTATGGTAAACCTGCCAATGGTTATGTTTACAATAAAATGTGTCAGTCTAGAAAAACCTCCAATTTTAAATATTGTCAAGATAACAGCAGCAGATAAAAATGGATATTTTAGCTAAACATCACACTGCGAAGAAATTCGGATCATTTTGGAAATCAACAAATAGTTTGAATCCGAGGTCGAGTCCCCCTGTGGGCGTGGCGGGCGTACATGAGCCGACGGACATAGCCAATGCATTCCGGCGTCATTTCCAAGTTGAGTCAACTCTTATTAGACCTGTGCAGATGGCTGATGCTAGGACCAATTCTGGAGACATTTCTATTGTTTTTACGGCACAAGAAATTGCAGCCATTATAAAGAAAATGGAGAGAGGTAAATCCCCGGGTCATGATGCCCTTAGCATCGAGCACTTGAGGTATGCGGGGGGACACTTGCCACGTGTGCTTGCTTTGTTTTTTAACACATACCTACTTGCGATAGCCGTATCATCGAACTTTGCTTCTTCGAAAACCTTTCAACGACATCTCTATACTGCGACGCCTTGTTAAATCGAGTGTAATGTTGTGGTAATGTGTGTAATGTCATTTTACAAAATATACTTATAGTTTCCTATTACAGAATTAATTATCCCTTGATTTTTTTTAATTCTAGCCAAATTGACGGCGACGTCCTCGGGACGTACATTCGTCTGATATCCGCGCCTTCGTTCTGGTTCCTCAACGTAGCGGCGGTGACAGCTTGCCTGGTGCCCGACTTCGTGGTGAGGATCTTGTCCGCGCGGCTGGCCACACGGCCCACACTGGCCACTCGGGGCGTGCAGCGACGCCCCGCCGCACACGACGTGTTCACCACCAGACTGTGATGGTCACTTTAGTCACCACTCACCACTAGTGATCATCACAGTCTGGTGGTCCTATTGAACTAATTGTGTGCGTAAATCATGTTTAGCTCAGCGCAGCGTTGACGGTTTTCTGATGACATTGAATAATAAACTTTAATGTGTGTCTTAAAGTGCAAACGGTGTCTCTCGAACATACTTATTATTATTATTATAGTATTCACAATTTTTCACAGTATGACAAAAAGAATTAAGTGTACTTATTATTGTCAGAATTGTTTCTGCCAGGCGCTTCTCTCAGTCTGCGTAGAGTATTTATTTAAACTGAAAGAGTTGGATTTGCCGACTTTGTGATTTTTTTAAAGTGGCGAAAGTGGAACAGTTTATCTTAGTAAGTAATTAAGTGTATTTTTGTACTTAAATGTAAAAGTTCCTAACTTTAATACCTACAGAGTACGTAATATTTACACATTGAAAAATGTAAATTAATTTACGTAACAAAGTTACTTACATGAAAAGGACAACCAAATGCGTGAACTGTAAGCTAGACCAAAATAGGTGTATTTGAGAAATGTAGGCATGTGATAAAATACAGGATTTAGTTCAGTAGGTTAGACAATTCTATTGTACAAATTATATTAGTACCTACCTAGATTCGTCAATAAAACTAATACACTGTTTAAGCATCATGGGTAGGTACTTAAAGTAGGTAAGATGTTTTATTTTTATACAACTTAATAAAAATAAATAGGTAATTGTATTGCCGTCGCACACGCGACAAATTCTTTCTGCTTCGCGACCGTACTTTGGCAGTTTTGAGCAAGCGGTTGCGCCAACAAGATACCTCTGAAGTTGCAAACAGTAGGTACATACTTGTTTGTGTATCTAAACCACTGACCTCCATATATTTATATGGAGGTCAGTGATCTAAACTAAACTAAGTTTTGTCCGCTAAACACCCAAGGACATACATATTATTATATTTTGATACGTCACTCGTTGTTCCGCTAAACACTACTATGTTGATACGTCACTCGTTGTTCCGCTAAACACTACTATGGTAGGTACTACGTTCGATTAGGAAGATCCGTAATAAAGGTAAACAAAAAAAACACGTGACGAGAGAGCTGTCAAGTAACCGACTAAACGTAATATCTATCACTTCAGTTTTCCGATTAATTTCCCTTCCCTTTTAACTTATCCCTCTCCAGATCTAATTTTCCTTCCCTTTAAACTTATCCCTCTCCAGATCTGCTTGTGGCGCTGATGATTTTCATCCGTCATAATAATATAAAATTATGATTTGTTTCCCTAAAATTGATATACTTAGTAGAAAGTTTAAAATTTTTGGGGGTACAAATTGATTCTTTACTTAATTGGAAGCCAGAACTAGATTTTATTACGAATACAATAAGTAGTGCGTGTTATGCTAACCGATCTCTGAGAGATATTTTGTATATTGATCAACTTCGTACCGTCTATTTTGCTCTAGTTGAATCTAACCTTAGATATAGCATTACATTTTGGGGAAATAGCTATAAATATAATGTTAAGGCAGCCTTTACTATACAAAAGCGAGCATTAAGAACCATGCTTCGTTTAAACCAGACAGAATCATGTAGGGAATATTTTATAAACTTAGAATTTTAACGGTACCATGTCTTTAAATTTTAGTTCTCCTTACTCACTTAAACAAAAACTTTAACGAGTTTGAAACAGACGATAAAAGAAAAATGAGAGTAGATACTCGCAGAAAAGATCTTCCTTCTATTCTGCAGGCAAAGCTTAATGTTGTCAAACACTCGTCACGCGTGCAGTCTGTCAAGCTGTTTAACAAATTACCCGCAGAATTAAAGAATAATTATTCAGAAAGTGAACATGTTTTAAAAATAAACTCAGGGCTTTGTTAATCAATAAAGCCTATTACAGCATTGACGAATTTTGTAATGACAAAAATCTTAAAACTAGTAAGTATTAAATTAAACATGTGTACTCATTGCTCTTTGACTTTATAAATGTATTTTTTTTTTTATTCTTAATATTTTGACATTAAATGTATTTTGTAGAATTTTGCTAGGGACTTTGTTCTTTATACACAAGAATATTAATGTTTGTAAAGTTTATGTATTTATTAAAATAATATTTACATAATATATATGCTAACAGACTTAAAATAATAATATATACATGTATATAAAAAAGGAGGGGGACAGAATCATAGGGCATCAAAAATTCGTCCGCATCGCTGTCAATAGGAAAAGTGCGCAAAAGGCTGGAAGCATTGTAAAGTTAGTATTTTGAATTTGGATAGAGGTTCTAACTTTGATGAACGAGGTTCATTTTATTATAATTGTTTATGTTGCTTATTTTGTGTATCTACTGTGCAAATATTTCGACACAAATGTATTTTTGTTATGAAATAAATAACTTGAACTTAACTTGTGTTACTATTATAAAGGATAATGAGAAATTGTTCTTTATCATACCCTCAGATAAAGTGACCAATATATCAATTGGAACTTTACGTGTATATGTTGAGGAAGACACGACCATAGTCAGGGGTGGTTTGGTAGTCTATACCAAAGAGCATTACTCAGGCGATATCTTTGTTGACGGAAGTACACGAATTAATTCAATTATAGAATAACACTTACATCAACGCTGTTATAAAATTATTAATATTAAAGCAGCTGTATTTGTTACTTTGTAACAACAGTCTCTTTAAACTTCAAGCAGATAATAGCCAGGGTCCGCCTCACTGACTAAATCCCGTACCAGAAACTAAAAACTCTATCGATACGATATTAAAATCAGACATATTTAACTCATATATTGTAACAAGTCTACTGCAACTATTACAAATAAAAGGGAATGTAGACTAGTTAACTATATAATTAGGAAGAATTAAAAAAAAAACAGAAAAAATAATTAAAAAATGTTAAGGGAGGTTATAAAAAGATGGTACGAAACGGTGTCCAGGTTCAATACGTCAGGCCTCGTCAGCTCTGAAGTATCCAGATCCGCTTCCAGTTATTTTAGTAGGTTCAACAGGCAGTGTAGAAGTCGTCAGGCCTCGTTAGCTTAGAGGCCTGTAGATCCGCTTCGCAGTATCACTGCCAGTCCAGTCCAGGTCTCTGAAGTAGTGGATGGTCCTCTTGGCAAGTATGTAGTTCCAAGAAGACTGAGTATGTTGCAAGAGATGATTCCTTCAGCGCTACCAGATCAGATCTCTGAGGAATGTGTCAGAAATCCCTTTTATATCCGAGTCTCGGGTGATTTTTCCACATCATCTGTTTTTCTGTTCTTTACAGAATTTAATTTCAAATTCAGTGTTCGAAAAGGCCAGACATATTCGTACCAAAAACCTCTTTATGAATTATGAGAGTGTTTCAATTATTATTATAAATGTAAGCTAGGATACAAATATTATACAGCAAACAATTATAATTATCTATAAAATACAATATTTGAGCTAAACATATTGATAAAAATAATTTAAATTATATAAATCAAAAGTAACCTTCATGGACTAAGCCAGTAAGAAAACTATGAGAGAAAATTAGAAGAAAAAGTAATGACAGCTTGACAGCCTGACGTAAGTGTCATAACATTGAAAAATATGAAAATTAAAGAAAATTAATCGTTTTAGAACGATTCGCAAAATAATAATGCAAAACCAATATTAATGAATGCAAAGTGTAAGTATATGATGTATGATGTAGTGTCTGTAGTATGTAGATCATGATGTAGATACTATAATATCATATTTAACTTACATATTTATGTATAAAATGTTTTGCTCAGAATTTGAGTGAGATCTTGCTCTGTACGACTCAACATTGGATACTGAGCTGCGTACAGATACATACAGATGCCAGCTGTTTGGGATCTTTAATCCACGAAGAATCTTAAAAAAAAAAATAACCCAATCCAAACCATGATAGTATAGATAATATCAAGTCAATATTGGTTTCCTAAATTAAGACGATACCCAAAAATAAATATTTAGCTTCTTGTAATAGACTGTACACATAACAAAGATAATGCGGCAAGAACGCGAAACGGGCAATTGCATGCTATAAAAAAAATGCAAAACCATATATTCCATACAATAAACTTAGATCGTTGGGGGCCGTTAGTACTAGTAGTATTATATTTTAACCATAGTTGATGTAATAAACGTGTTTACAAAATACCTCATTGCTAGACTAAAACCAAATGGGGTATTAAACATTGCTAAACGCGGTTGCTTGTCCTCGAGCGACTGGCCAGGCGTATGGATTTAATCAGGCGATTCCTGCGGCCTTGTCTACTCAAGTTTTGGGGGGAAAGAACGTATATTGGACCAGCAACTGTAAGGTACGGTGAGTTATCAACAGCACTAATATGTCGCGACAGTAATATCCCGTAGGAAATTTTATCCCCACCCATTTCTTAGAATATTGACGAATTATGAATTGAAGCTTCTGGTGGTATCGACAAAAATCAAAGACGTGTGGAATGTGGCTATCAAATCAAATCAAAATCATTTATTTGCGCAAATAATAAAATATATATGAAAGGCATGTATTTCTGTGCTATTTAGATAAGATAATGTCTAGACCAATTTTCTGAACAACTCCTTTCAACAATCGTGACAAATGTAAGAATGTACTACCTAAATTTATTGGTTCATATAAAGTAGCAAAATGTGTAGGTAATGTTAAATACGAAATTGACAATTTGCCAGGGTTCAATAGAAATAAAGGTGTGACTCCTGATCAATCCACGTTCAATCGTTAGTGATTGACAATTTAATCCTCTGGTTTGACTTTAATAATTATAATTTAGAATCGGAAAAATAACTGTAAATACGAATTGCTATTCATTTATTTAGAAAATGATTATTATCATTAGTTTTAACCCCGCTGATATCGTGGTCGCGAGCGCGGCTGCTGAGTGTGGGGTCCTGGGTTCGATTCTCGGGTCGGGTAGGGTGTTTAATTTTTCTATTAGGAATTTCTCAGTACCAGCCTGTAGATTGAAAGTTGGAGGTGTGAGACACCACGTGCCTTGGAAAGCACGTGAGGCTGTTGGTCCTGCGCCTGATCTCTACCTGATCGTGTCTGGTTGCCGTCCCGTTGAACTGTAGGAGTAGGGGAGCATAGAGGGTACCTGTGCTTGCGCACACACTTGTGCACTCAGTATGTCTGCTACGTGCTTGGCGGGTCTCCGTTGAGATTGGCCTCCGCCACCGTGGCCGGGATTCGTGTGCGTGATTATTGCGTGCTTCGGAGTTAGCACGCCGTCGGATGGCCGAGTGTCGTGATTTCTTTGATTAAATTTAAAAAAATGTATTATTTTAATACCGAATTATAATATTCACTGTTGCAACACTGTCAAAGTACAAATTATTAATGTTGTAACAAACTTTTAAATGTATTTTCATTATGGCAACTGAATGTATTATTTTACTTTGGCAACACAGAAATAACGGTTAAGATGTTATCGTTATTTCTGAGTGGGAAAAAGTCATTTTAAACTGTAAAATTTAGTACAGAGTCAGTCGTCATTTAGTTGTGAAACAGTGCAGTTGTGCGAAAAAAGTGTTACAATTTACCTACAATAGTACAAAAAAATACCTACAATAGTGCTCACATTCACAATAAATTAAAGCAGTGAATATAATACTTTTCAAAGTAAATATTCATGTAATATTGTTTAAAATATTCTGCAATGTAAATAGGTATGTCTATAAAATCATGCATAATAATTAAAATGTCAAGTTTTCCAGTTTTATCACAAGGCTAGCAGAGCGATCAGCTCAATCCCAAGCGTTTTGTCTTCTAAATAATCAGAAATTTTATAGTATCCTATTTTACAAAGTTTGGTTTTAATACAGCATTTAAATCGTTTAATAGGTAAGTTCCGAATGTTATTAGGAAGTTTTGTGTAACTAATTCGTTGTAACTAATTAGTTGTAATTATTAGGATGTTTGAAAATCATTTAAATAACCATTTTATTTTTCAATGTCAAGAAGTAGATAACTAGTACTCAATAATTAAATTAAATAAATTTCATAGTAAATAGTGAATAAATAAATATAACTCCTAGATAAATAATATTATTTTGTGAGTTAAATATGTAATTTCTATTATTGTTTGGTATGTTTAATATGATAACTGTAAATTATCAAATCAAATTGTACTTACAAAAACCTATAAACTTGTAAAATATATGGATGCAATAAATGATCTTATGATTATAAAATATAAATCTTTGTAGTAAAATAATATCAATGTTTTGTTAAATAATAGCAATAATAAAGATTATTAAGTAAATGATTATTAAAATATTATACATTTTCATTTATATGTTGTTAATACACTGTTATAGATAATAATTGCACGAAATTGCATCATAAAATTCAAATTTTTGAACAAAGAAAAGTTATGTTATCGTATTATATAATATCTCTAGGTATAATTATGTAGAAGTTTGTTTAAGGTCACGCTGACTAATTTATTTGTTGTTGCCCTTTGACTCATTTATTGTACCTATGTAAATACTAAATGATTGAGTTTGTAAGTTCCATCAAATTATTTTGTTAAGAATATATAAGAGATTATAATATCTTATCAATTATATTTTTGTAAAGGCATTGTTACAATATTTAGTTTAAAAGTATTTGTTTTGTAGTAGTAGTACAGTTTATTATCTGTTGCAATATTCATGTTAGCTAAGTAGTAAGGGTAGACAACTGTCATTTGAAATGTTATAAAAGATCGTGTAACTTTATTATTGCTCTCTTTCTGTACGTGTCGCTGGACTGGTAACAATATACAACATTGTAAGTAATTGATTATTATTTATCATCAACCTTCTTCTCAACACCTGCAACAGTTACGAAAAAAATCCGTTCTATCGTCCGAGTTTGGACTACTTTTGTGTTTTATCGACTGCAAATAGATGAATAATCATAAATAAGTGCATAATACATTGTTTTAGAGAATATTTGCACTAAATATATCATAAATACTTGTGATAAGTATCAAAAAATCAAATGTCAAAAATTGCATGAAAATTGTCCAACTTTGAAGTTAAATATCTTTATTTCTTTCCACAAGAATGAGTGTGTGTTAAATTAATATGAAAATATAGTTCCTACTTGTGTAGTTTTCACTAATATTCAAAAACAAAATGTTTTATTTATTTTTGAATTAATTCATAAATAAATCAATTAATCAGCCTCCCCACTTCAATTAAATCTTTTTTTATTAATTATGGTGGTATAGTTTTACAAGATATAGGTAGCTATCAGTCAATAAAAATTCTTGTAGTATTTTATTAAAAATTTTGATAAGAAACTACGCGGTGTTATTCGGATGTGAATTTTCAAACTTTCAAAGAATTCATGAGGCCGGCCTCAAGTGCCATGAACTTTGTGATTTATTATTACAACAATGTTACATAGAACTCTCAAAGAAACGCTGTTGTTAGATTTCTTATCTATTCATAATGTAACTTGCAAAATTTAGTGTAAATTGATACAGTAATTTTATCAGAAATAGCCATAACATAAGACCAAAACAATTACAGCTGATATCTGTAATCAGTTCAAATTTCATAATACAATACCCTTCCTATGTCCATTGTGTTATTTGTTTATTACAGTCAATCTATTCACAAAGCCAAATCTCCTTAAACAAAGGATGCTAAGTTCTTTGAAACCACTTGAAATGTTTTTTGCGGAAGCCATAAATCTGTCGGCCATTAAGATAAGGGGTGGGGCCTGAGCATTTTGACGTTTGTTATGTCACAGGCCCTCAAAGGTTTAATTATCTTGGTTTTGTTTTTTTTTTATAAAAATTACTAAAACAAAATAGAAAAATACTGCATGATGAAAAGCACATTTCGTGACTAGGATTTGAACCTCCAATCTTAAACTCAAACTCAAAGCATTTATTTTTCTTTCACCGTAGTACAGTTTATACTAGTACGGGGAACAGAGTGAATCAGTTACGTTCAACAATCTTAATAACAATGCTTATTAATTTGTAACTACGAGTCTTTTATTTTACAATTAGTAAAATCTTTTATTATTTACTCATTACAAGTACACAGCTAATTATTTACACTAAGAAGATACTAACTACCTGGCACACAGGCAACGGAAGGAACACGGGTGGGTTTTAGTCAGTAAAAGTCTGACACGCCCTCCCGCTCAGCCCAGAGCGGGAGAAGCTATTTGATAATTTCCCACCCAAAAAAAAAAAAAAGCCCTCTGGTCACGTGAAGTGTCGATCAGTCGGCGAGAAATTTCCTTAAAAAGGAGACGCGCACTCGGGCCCCATGACCCGAGCGTTTCGACCCCAAACGGCTCAAAACTGTAGTTGCCCATAAGATTACAGTATTTGCGCCGCTTGAGGGTCTCAGCAGCCGCAGCAGCGGAGTCAGAACAGCCAGCCGTGCTTGGAATATGAGATGGCGCAAGGGTGTCGACACAGGTTGCGTCCCACACCAGAGGCCTACCCAAAACTTACAAGGCTATAACGTCATGCCGTCTGGTCTCTTCCCATCGTCACGTACCAATCCGTTTGGTTCTAATACCGCTTGTACGCCGGGGGTGACAAGGGCTCGACGAATAATATCGTTGATGCTGGCGTGCCGAGCTATGCGACATGCGCTCCTGCAACAGGACAGGCCATGGTGTCTGAGACCGTGGACGGCTTCACCGCAATGACACCGATGCGGAGCAACACAAGGTGCGCCCAAGCGGAGACACGTAGTGAGCCGAAACGATGAGTCATCCATCATAGTGCCTATGGTGGATGACGGTAGCGCCTGAAGCCATAAACCTGACTCCCATTCTCCCACAGCCAGCAGACGGGCACGCTCAGCAGTATTAGGTGACGTGTTTATCAGGGTATTCCGAATAACACTGCAGAGCGGCACGTCCCACCGTCTCTGGGAGGACGGGTTGTCAGGCAAATCCGTATTGGGAGAAGCCATTTTTCAAGCGTTCAAAGCGTCGGTCAAACACGGTACCTCAAAATCAACCAGTGAGGAAGATAAAATTTTCTGGTTAATTTATCAGTACTGTGGACCGAGGAGATGAAGGCCGGTAAACTGATACTTGAAATTTTGCGGACGCCGAGACCTCCCAGGCGAATGGGAAGTGTGGCTTGCTGCCACGCTTGGTCGTCCAGGGCCACATTTAGGATAGAAGTTAGTGTGCTCCTAATAATTTGGTCAACTTTTTCTAAAAGTTGTGGATGTCTCCATAGATGTGAGGAGCGAAGGCTATAAGTAAGTTTTGGTCCAAAACAACAGTATCGAATGAGTGTGAAGGCTGAATGGATGTTAAAGTCAAAGTCAAAGTCAAATTGTTTATTTCAAATAGGCACATAAAAGGCACTTTTGAACGTCAATATTTACAAAAAAAAAATAGAATTGATTCTAGTCGCCCCTTCCAAAATGTAGTTTCGTATGGAGAAGAATGGGCAAGAAACTCCACCGGTACTCTTTTAAAATCTTGTACAATATTTTTATAGGTACATTAATTATATAATTATATGTGAAGACGATGCACCTAGAATAAAATTAACTATACCACAATAGGTAATAAAAAGAGTTAAGAATGAAGCAATGACAAATAAATTAATTAGGTAATAGAACATGGTGCTCACATATTTACAAAAATTGTAAAAATATATATACGATTTCCTAAAAAATAACAATAATATCAGTGTGAGTTAAGGTAATCACAGAATTTAAAATAAATGTCATAAAAATAATAAATTTAATAAGTTAATTTTGAAAAGTCTTTCCGAGATATCATTAAAATTTTGTATTTTCTCCTCAATTAACGTTGGAAAGGATTCGTCAAAAATTGGGGAGCCCAGGAGGTGAAGAGAATTTTTTTCCGTAATTTTGATATCTGGTGCTATTGTATTAAATTTTGCTATGGTAGTCTGTCTGTCAGTGGTTTGGGGAAGATAAATTTCACATTTTGAAAAGTTAAGGTCAAGGCCAATGGAACTGATTTTTTCTTTTAAAAAAGTTAAATCTTTTAAGACTGTGTCTACATCACCTCCTAGGGTTCCGTCATCCAAATACCAAACGTTGAATTCAGAATTTAGTTGTCAAATAATTGGATTTATTGCCAAACTAAAAATGACTGGCCCAAGGGCCCTGTTGACATCCAACAGCTGATCTCAAAAGGTTGTCTTTATAAAGTAGTTTAGAGGGATGCCGGTAACATTGATAAAGAAAACTGTAAATTTTGGGTATTTCTTTTTGAACTTCTGTCAACAAGGTCAAGTCTAAGTCAAATTGTTTATTTCAAATAGGCACATAAAAGGCACTTTTGAATGTCAATATTTACAAAAAAAAATAGAATTGATTCTAGTCGCCCCTTCCAAAATGTAGTTTCGTATGGAGAAGAATGGGCAAGAAACTCCACCGGTACTCTTTTAAAATCTTGTACAATATTTTTATAGGTACATTAATTATATAATTATATGTGAAGACGATGCACCTAGAATAAAATTACTATACCACAATAGGTAATAAAAAGAGTTAAGAATGAAGCAATGACAGATAAATTAATTATGTGATAGAACATGGTGCTCACATATTTACAAAAATTGTAAAAAATATATACGTTTTCCTAAAAAATAACAATAATATCAGTGTGAGTTAAGGTAATCACAGAATTTAAAATAAAATGTCATAAAAATAATAAATTATACAATTAAAATAGCAACCTGTTTGATTTTGTCTAGACTTTAGATTGTCCTATGGAGCAGGACCAGCATGTTTCCAAGCATTCTTATCTTGTATATAATCCTCTAATTTGTAATATGCTTGTTTACAAAGTGTTCTTTTAATATGAGTTTTAAATGGTGTCCCTGTTTACGGAATTGAAAGCGTTCTTAATGTCAACCTTAAGGATGACCTCACCTTTACCACTATTGAGGTAGGTGGATAAAGCGTGTACCGCAGCCTCACAGCCCCCTTTAGATCCGAAGCCCAGCTGTAGGGGCTGGAACTTGCTGGCCAGTGTTTCTTTGTAAAAAGCACGGCAAATTTTGGCTGCGATACGACGATAGGTGGACCCTAAGGCAATGGGACGAATGCCGCCATCCTTCTTGCGCAGGGCGCATAGATTTGCCCCATACAAGATATCAATGACGGCTTCGTTCACATTGCCGGAGAGCATGAGATTAATGAGGGCCGCTCCTTCAAAAAGGACTCACCAGCTTACCCGGCACCTGAACAAATTAGGTCCATCATCATCAATTAGGTATCTCACTAGGCCATCCAGCGATGTGGAAGGTTGACTGGCGCTTCGTGCATCGTCACTACTGTCGTCGTTGACCAGCATAAATGGGTACTTACAGAATTTTTTCCTTATATATATTTTCCTTATATACACGTAAAACAAGTTAAGAAGCTAAAATAAAAATACAAATAAACATAACAAAAATGACTTTAAAAAAAATTGACACAACTTGACCGCAGCACGATGACAGCGGCGCAGTCACGCCGGCGGCATGGGGCGCCGCGCCGCCATATGATATTTCGGCGAGCCCTGGCAACCGTTGCTATGAGACAGCGTCGCGTCGGTTAAAATATTGATTTTATAATTTTCAATCCAAGGACAAATGATAGATAGGTAGGTAGATATACAAGTCACATATATTATATTTTGGGTGAGTAGGTATGTATGGTCCACTTCACCGTATCCGTTGACAGCAACCAAACTAATTTTCTTTCCTTTCGTGATTATGAGCCTGTGTGAGAATCTGCAAACTGCAACGCCTCTTTTATGAGCTCAGATCATTGATTAGCATCCACCATTAACACTATAATACGAAATGTTCAATTGATTTTCATAAAATTCATCGAAATTACGATGTTCGTTGTCTGTCAACCTGACGTTTTTTTTTAACTTACCTACATGAATTGTGCAAGGTTGTTTTATTGATTTAGCAAATAAAAGATCTCTTTTTTTTTTTTATTCAGGCACATTACACATAATTTGTTAGTACTTAGGTTGAGCATGTATTATTATTAGCAATTGTCACCAATGGAGGGAAATACCTCAAGTAGCAAAATTGTCATCACCAGGGGTTTTTGAGTGTTGTGCCATTGAGCTTATAAATTATAAATTAATAGTCATA
Source organism: Tiliacea aurago (assembly GCA_948098905.1). Lineage (NCBI taxonomy): Eukaryota > Metazoa > Arthropoda > Insecta > Lepidoptera > Noctuidae > Tiliacea > Tiliacea aurago. The sequence continues at coordinate 28,960,091 of OX402583.1, forward strand.
TGTATCTATAGAGTACCAAATGCTAGGAATTTAAATGATTGTTTTGATAAACTTGAAAAGTTACTCATACATGTATCCAACAGGCATTCTAAGAAAATTGTAATTGCAGGCGATTTTAATATCGATATTTTAAAACCGAATAATAATACGATTACACTGGAGTGTATGCTTCTAAATTTCAATTTAAAACTAGCTCTTAAGCAGCCAACCCGAATGGCTAGCAAGACGTGCATAGACAATTTTGCGCATAATTTTAAAAGGACTTGTAAAACTGACGTATTGGAATTTGCATTATCAGACCATACAGCATAATTACTTCAGTGCCCAGTACCCAATATAATAATATGCAGTATAAAATACTGGTATATAACTATAGTAACGAAAATATAGTTTTAAAAATAGCGTAAGCAGTCTCAATTGTACAGAGATTTACCTTACTGTAGATCCCAATGTAGCTTACAGTGAATTCATCGACACTTTTAAATTGTTCTACGACTGCTGCTTTCCGTTAAAAAAAAAAAATAACTTATTAAATAAACCTAAATGGCTATCACATGGCGTTAAATTGTGCAGTAAGAAAAAAAAAAACTTTTATGACAATTAACTAACGGCACGGTTGGTGCAGTGGTTAAGCGATTGACTGCTACGCTGCGTGTCGCGGGTTCGATTCCCGCACGGAACAAATATTTGTATGACCTACAATTAGTTGTTCCGGGTCGGGCTGTTTGTGTATGTGAGTTTAAATGTTTGTAAATGCACCCACAATACAGGAGAAAATCCTAGTGTGCAACGTTTCAAAGAAAAAAATCTGATTGAAATTGAAATTCGCTACATCATATTCTAAACTCTATAATAAAATTATTAATCTTACTCAAAAAGCACAGAATAATTACAAAATACAACAATCTAAAAATAAATCAAAGACTACATGGCAAGTAATAAATCAGACTAAATACAATAACCCCAAACAACAAATTGAAAAACTTAAAGCTGGTAATGAAATTTTAGACAAACCTTTGGATATTGCTAATGCTTTTAATGACTTTTTCGTAGACAAAATACATCCAAAAATAGATGCTGCATTTAAGCCAAACACATGCATGTCACCTGTAGCACAAAAATCAATGTTTATGGCACCTAGCACACCACACGATATATTTGAAATTATAATGTCCTTCAAAAATACTAGCAGTGTAGGTATTGATGGAATCGCTACAAAGATACTGAAGTCAGTGTCAACTGAGATATGCGATCATTTAAGTCACTTAATTAACCTTAGCATTTGTGCGGGTATATATCCAGAAGCTCTAAAAACATCTATATTATAATTAAACCTTTATTTAAGAAAGAAGATAAGGAAGATATGGGCCATATTTTGTGATATGACTGAGGCGTTTGATTATGTACATTATAATACATTGCTAATCATATTAGAATTCTACGGCATTAGAGGTAACGTGCTCGAACTCCTAGAGTTGTATTTAGAAAACAGAACGCAAATAACCGAAATTAGTCGCATTAATATAGTTAATAAACATGAAGAGATATCAAGATCATGAGAACGTAAAATCGCTTTCGGTGTACCACAGAGAACGGTTCTGGGCCCTTTTTTATTTATATTATATGTAAATGACATGCCTGTGTCCAATGAACAACCTTTGACTATGTTTGCTGATGATAGCACAATAACGATCCCCTGTAAAGATGCAATTACCTATGAAAATGACATAAATGACTCCCTTGACTGTATAATTAAATGGCTAGACAGAAATAATTTGAATATAAATGTAAGTAAGACAAAGATAATGCACTTTAGACAACGTACACACAGCTACACATCAAGTTATACATTTCCAGTATCAGCTGACCTCTCATTGAACGGAAATCTTATACAATGCGCGATCAGCTTATACTGGAAATGTATAGCTTGATGTGTAGCCGTGTGTACGTCTTTTTTTTTTTTTGGGTGGGAAATTATAAAATAACTTCTCCCACTCTGGGCTGAGCGGGAGGGCGTGTCAGACTTTTACTGACTAAAACCCACCCGTGTTCCTTCCGTTGCCTGTATGCCAGGGCCACGATATGCCTTTCGGACAAACTCGCAACCCTGGCAGACATTGGTCCTAACGGACCCCGTCAGTTGGTGCTGACATCTCTTTGAGGCACGCGTGGAACACAACGCGCCGTCGACCCGGGCCTGGTCCTTATCGGACGGCGAGCTACCCATCGCTCACCGTCCGCAAGCCCACGCCTACGGTGGCCGGAAGTCGGCTTGCGACTCCCGACGGCCGGGGCGTCTCCTGCGGCGACTAGGGGCGCGAGGGCGCGAACCTTGCCTCTCCCTCACGCGTTCCGCCTCCTCCTTCGCGAGCATTACTGCTTCACAGAAGGAGGTGACGGCCTCCCATGCACTCTCGCTCCGAACCATGGCCTGCACCAGGGCCGGACGCGAGAGATCGCCGCCGCCGATCGCCTCCGTGAGGACACGACGGTGCTCCGCCCAAGCCGGGCAGACCTCCACCGTATGCTCCACCGTGTCCTCCGGGAGATCCACACAGTGGTGACACCCGGGCGTTTCCTCCCGCTTTATCCTGAACAGGAACCTCCCGAAACAACCATGTCCGGTGAGGACCTGCGTCAGGCGGAAGGTGAGGACGCCGTGGCGCCTCTATAGCAAAGAGGGGACTTATCGCCACAATCGTGGCGTGCCTAGCGCTGCGTTGCGACAATCGCACTCTCCATGCCGCCATAAGATCCCGCCGGAGGTCTGTCCGCTGTGCCGTGATTTCTCGCGGCAGCGGAGTTTCACCCCGGCGTTTCGCCTCCTCGCGCCACTCCCAGACGTGCGCGAGGACTTTTGCCTCCAGATCCCATGGCGGTAGTCCGGCAAGGAGGCCCGCCGCCTCACGGGAGACCGTGCGGTAACCCCGTACCAGCCTGATGGCCATGACCCTTTGGGACGCGTTCAACCGCCGGGCTGGTCGCAGCCTCAGAGAACGCGCTCACACCGGTGCCCCGTAAAGGGCCATGGACCGCACGACCCCCGCGTAGAGCCTCCGGCAGGAGGCGTTTGGACCCCCTAGATTGGGCAGCAGCCGCTTTAAGGCAGCCCCGGCCCGCTCCAGTCTGGGAGCCAAACGTCGAAAATGCTAAATGAGCTCGCGCAAAATCCGGTCAGTGACAATCAGTCACTTTTTATAATATAAGACACAATCAGTTTTTATAATATAAGGTTAACACTTTGAAACCACCAAAAGGCTAACACTTGGTAACAATCAAATAACGAAGAAGATGAACAGAACATTCTTTTACAGGTTTATGAATTGATTATGGCATCAGCAAACGCCCTGTCTTTTACAGATTCAATATCAGGTTGGTTGTAAAATTTTGCAAAACATAATATTGTGTTACTAGTCCAGCCAGCGGTCTTGTTTATTATTTCCATTGAGACGCCTGATCCGAATGCCGCTGACGAGAATGCATGCCTAGTACTGTAGGCAGTGAACATATTTACATCCACGCCGCTATCACTAACCGTTTCTTTGATTCAGCGGCTGATGGACTGGAAGGTACAATTATTGTGTATTGGTTTTTACCCGACTGCGTGACGCAAAAGATGGTAATGTGTTAATTATAAGTTTGGATTAAATTATCGCAATTACAAGTGTTTCTAAGTGGGCAAAATTTTTCTATAAAGGAAGTTAGGGTTTTTACTGGACATACGATTGCTTGTTAGTATAGAAAGGTAGTATCAAGCGGGGATTTTTTTTTTCCGTATGGTGTTGAAGTTTTAAATTCTTAATAATGTTGTTAATGGTGATTATTATACCTGTTTCAGTTACATGGATACCATTAAAATTTTGATCAAAGGTAACGTTTGTATCCGTTGTCCTGCGGACAATGCAAGCAGTTATTTTTTTTTTTGGAATGGATTGACTTTCATTAGGATAAAACTTAGAAAGGTGATCAAAGACCAAATTAAGATTCCAAGTAGTACAATATTTAGGGAAGGTAGGCTTGATTTTTAAAAACACCTCTAAAAAATCTATGAACATAATTATTTTCTGTTTGATTTTTCGGTAAAACAAATTTCACATTTGTTAAATTCCTCAGTTAAGAGTTTTTAGGTATAGGTATATTATTGAGTTATCAAAATAGTCAATATTATTAGTTATACAAAAGGAATACCAGCGTTTAAGAGCAAAATTATACTGGCTCATGGTATTATTAGATAATTTAACCATAATTTATATTTCTTCAATTGGAATTTTTTCCCTTATGTACGATTCCCTGACAATATTGTGCACGCTAGGGTAAGCTTTCTCCACATGGGATGGGGTTCTCTGGAAGGGAATATAATAGAATAAATTATTCTCATTAGGTTTGAAAAAACATTATTTCAGAATTAATTAGGTTATTGAACAAGGGGAACCATGGTTGGCTAGACCTATACGGGACGAAAACTATGTCAGTTGCTTTGTTGTTTAGAATTTACTTTAAGCATTTTATTACAGGAGCAAATGGTGGGAAGACATAGAAGAAGTAATTGTTCCAAGGCATTGTAAATGCGTCTACAGGCTGACTTTGAAAACATGCGACAAAATTTGAGGGAGTGTTCTAGCCATCAATATGAACAACTTTTATTATGGGACCAAATAAGAATTCGCAAAAAAAAAAGTCAACCTTCTTATACAAAATGGTCCCTTCGGTTATGTACCTTTATAGGAAAGTCGACTTTTTCTTTTGCGAATTCTTACTTGGTCCCATAATAAAAGTTGTTCATATTGATGGCTAGAACACTCCCTCAAATTTTGTCGCATGTTTTCAAAGTCAGCCTGTATATCTAGTCATCATGTTACTAACAATTGGGCCTAGTTGCCATGAATAAACAAATATTTAATTTAATTTAATTTTTATAGGCGTCTGGGTCACGTTTCCAGGATAAATGTTTTGTGCATTTTTTGTTAAGGCGCGATGCAAAAAAAATCAATAATAAATATATTTTGTTGTTTTATTGCACCACTGCCACATTTGCCGTGTGATATCATTTAAATGAGGGAAATTGGTGTGCCACCCATTTTGTTAACATAAGCAATGACAATGGTATTATCTAGGAAGAACATCTGCATTTGTTTTGTTTTTGCAAAGGGCTTTTTACCGAATTTTTTCGTAATAGATTTAAATAATTGTGAATCTAACTGCCATTCGGTATCAACATTAGTACCTAGAATCTAGGTCCGCATCAGTGTCATCTCTGGATTTAATATACGATGCGTAAATAAATATATTTTATTGATTTATTGCACCACTGCCACATTTGCCGTGTGATATCATTTAAATGAGGGAAATTGGTGTGCCACCCATTTTGTTAACATAAGCAATGACAGTGGTATTATCTAGGAAGAACATCTGCATTTGTTTTGTTTTTGCAAAGGGCTTTTAGGCCCATCAATGCTGCCAGTAACTCGAGGTTACATCGGTGTCCAGAGACCCGTGGGGACGCCCCTACAAATGGGTGCGAGATAAGCTCCGCCCATGGGCTCCCCCGCTGACGCAGAGTCTCTGGCCCCAGCTCGTGGAGGACGTGGTGAGCGCTCTGTTCCCTTCGCGAGGGGAACATACTTCCCCGCCCATGGCTCCGCCTCCTGCGGTGCCTGATGCGGACCACACCAATGACGACGCCGACGATACTACGGAGGTCACCGAGGTAGATTTGTGAGTGGCGGTACGTAGGCTGCATGCCAAAAATACCGCCCCAGGACCCGACGGCTTACCTGAAAAAGCCTGGGTTCTGGCTTGGAGGCTCTCAGGCCTCGACTAAGGGGGCTCCTAAGCGCATGCTTGTAGAGGGGCCAGTTCCCACTTCGTTGGAAGACGGGGAAACTCTCCGTCCGCTTACCGGCCCATCGTGCTGCTCGACGAGGTGGGCAAGCTCTTTGAAAGAGTAATTGCAGACTACCTTGTCGGGTGGCTGGTGCGGGTGGGGCCGGATTTGGCGGAGAGCCAGTTTGGTTTCCGCAAGGGGCGCTCTACGGTAGACGCCATCATGCGCGTTCGAGCCCTCACGACGGGGGATGCTATTGCCCGGGGTGGGGTCGTCTTGGCGATGTCTCTTGACATCGCCAATGCCTTCAATAACCTGCCCTGGAGTTGCATTAGGGAGGCACTCCAGTATCACCGGATGCCGACCTACCTCTGTCGAGTAGTCGAGGCCTATTTGACGGACAGGACCGTCATCTACCCCGGTCACCACGGAGAGTGGAACCGGCGAGAGATGTCGTGCGGTGTCCCACAAGGAGCCAACTTTACATCTCCCAGCAAGTCTTGCCACGACCGATCTTTATCAGTCTCTATCGCGGTTAACATTGACTTGAGCACATTCATTATCCTTTCCACTTGACCATTCACACAAGATGAACCAGTCGCGATAAGGTGTAGATTGATATTTTTACTTTGGCAGAAGTCCAGAAACTTCTTGCACGAAAAACACCGACCCTGATCAGCGATTATACGTACAGGAGCGCCAAAGAGTGCAGCGCTATCTGACACTGCCTTGATGCTGCTCTTGGTATCAATGTTTTTACTGTGTAAATGTCTGTAGTGAAGGTAAACACGACAAAGCCTCTAACCTGCCTCAACCTCTTAACCCAGGACCTCTATACGCTTTTTAAGAAAGGATCATTTTTTAAGGTTCAGCGAGAACCCCGCTTTTGTTAACACTTCTAACATAGTGTGCACACTGTGTTAGAAGTGTGAAGTGTCTCTCTAGGCCCTGCTTCATAGAGTTGGAGATGATGGAGAAGCCATCGACGTACACAACTACGTACGGGTGTGCAAGGTCACTAAGTGCATTAATGATGGCTCGTTGGAAACCCGTTACGGCGTTACTTAAACCGAATAGCGTGGTTAAGAATTCAAATTGTCCATCAGGTGTACTGATCGCAGTGTGTTCAATCGATTATTATTATTATATTTTTTTTTTTTATAATTAAAAATTTATTTCTCAAAATTAATGGATGTAGTCACTGCAACCGAACTAGGCAATGCCTGTGTTTCGGTTTTCAGTTCCTTTTCCCTCGATATTTTAACAACAAAAATGCCAACAAAGCAAATATGTTTGGTTGTTGTACTAATTATTTTCATAGACTAATAACTAACTTTGTGTTACATTATTTAAAATTATATAATAAAGTAAGTAACTGTTTATGAGTATGTGTGAGCTAGTAAGTGATTTGTGAGGAGTTTGAGTGATGTGGGTGAGTGTGTGTGGGTGTGGGGGCGAGTGTGTGTGATTGTGAGTGCGTGAGAATGGTTTTATCTAAAATTATTTTAACTAATTATAAACTAACATTCAATTATTCTACAACATTTAGCAATAACTCCGTTTCTTCATAATTAAGTTGTTGCAAATATTCACTTGCTATTCGTTTACATTTAGATTTAGTAAGAGGGTAGATATTTAATTCTTTATTTATTCTGCTATAAAGAAACGGACCAAGAAATTCAATAAATCTTTCGCTAAAGGACAATGCCAGACACTCTATAGAGCTTTGACCCATCAAATAAAAGTTGGTTTACAACCATTTCGAATGAAGCAGTCTATTGCTGCTTTATTAGTGATAACTAAAAATATGTTTAAATGTCTTTAGATCTTGCGGTTTCTGTTTAAATCTAAGAACAATTATTACATTAAGGTTAGATACCTTAAGATTAGGTTAAGTGCAGTTATAATAAGTTATTAATGGATCACTGTCTTCAGAATGAATGAACAGAATGTCCAAATCCAAGACAAACGTGTGTGTGACCTAGATCTCTTTCAGCATTCACATTTCGATTTGTACAATGCTGGTATAGCCGCAAGAAGCACTCTTGATAAATTATGGCTACTGGTGGAAGCTGTAAGGTAAGAAGTAAGTATGGTTCAGATAAACAAGTTCATTACTATGTACACCTTCCACACATAACCCCTAAAACATAAACTTGACATTTTGCCTTTAGGTACCAGTTAGTCAAGATACTTTTAGTTAAGTATACTATTCATTCATAATTTGTTGCATTTGTAGGTTACAAGCCAAGCAAAACCGCAGTTAGTACAATCATTATTATTTTGGATTTTTCGTTATGGTCAAATACGATCAATAAATAACCTAGTATCTACATACCTGTTGCAACGATTTCCATGTTCCGAGAAGAGTTTGCTGTGCAGATAAGAGTTTACAAAATCTCTAAGCATCTTGTCGACGCACAAGTGACAATTTATACACCTCAACATCGTTAACCAAGTCGGAAGCAATGATCAGAATCCGAGGCAAGTAGCACAAGTCAGCGAGTAGGCAAAATCGGGTCCGTGTATAAAAGCAAAAATTGTGCATTTACCGCTGAGTCGGTGACGGTCGGTGATTCTTAAATTTTGCGAGTGAGGGGTCAAAAGATATTTTTAGAATTCCGTACCCAAAGGGTAAAACGGGAACCCTATTACTAAGGCTCTGCCGTTTGTCCGTCTGTCACCAGGCTGTATCTCATGAACCGTGATAGTTAGACAGTTGAAATTTTCACAGATGATATATTTCTGTTGCCGGTATAACAACTAATACTAAAAAACAGAATAAAGTAAATATTTAAGGGGGCTCCCATACAACAAACGTGATTTTTTTGCTCGTTTTTGCTAGATATTGATAACGGCAACAGGTAGACGCTTGAAATATTCACAGAATATTAAGTTATATATTCACTTTAAAAATAAATAAAAAAATAAAATAAACCAAATATTTAAGGGGGGCTCCAATACAACATACGTGATTTTTTTGCCATTTTTATTGATAATGGTACGGAACCCTTCGTGGGCGAGTCCGACTCGCACTTGGCCGGTTTTTTTATTATTTAAATTAGCCAACGGAATTAAAACATCAAAATGACCTTCATTAAAGTTTCCTGAGAATCGGATTATTTTGACTCACTGCCGTGCTTCCCCAAAACCAGCAATAAAAATACCATCCTGAAACACCTGGAACTCAAATGAGAATAGTTCTGCCACTGCCATTTTTGTTTTTTGGGTGGTAAATTATCAAATAACTTCTCCCGCTCTGGCCGGAGCGGGGAGGGCGTGTCAGACTAATACTGACTAAAACCCACCCGTGTTCCTTCAAATGCCTGTGTGCCAGGGCCACGATATCCCTTTCGGACAGGCTCGTAACCCTGGCAGGCATTAGCCCTTTCGGACCCCGTCAATTGGTGCTGATATCTCTTTGAGGCGCGCGTGGAACACAACGCGCCGTCGACCCGGGCCTGGTCCTTATCGGACGGCGAGCTACCCATCGCTTACCGTCCGCAAGCCCGCGCCCACGGTGGCCGGGAATCGGCCTGCGATTCCCGACGCCCGGGGCGTCTCCTGCGGTGACTAAGGGCGTGAGGGCGCGAACCCTGCCTCACCCTCACGCGTTCCGCCTTCTCCTTCGCATGCATTATTGCTTTGCAGAAGGAGGTGACGGCCTCCCGTGCACTCTCGCTCCGAACCATGGCCTGAACCAGGGCCAGATGCGAGAGATCGCCGCCGCCGATCACCTCCGTGAGTACATGGCGGTGCTCCGCCCAAGCAGGGCAGACCTCAACCGTAACGGGTGTCACCCGGGCGTTTCCTCCCGATTTATTCTGAATAGGAACCTCCTGAAACAACCGTGTCCGGTGAGGACGTGCGTCAGGCGGAAGGTGAGGAAGCCGTGGCGCCTCTCTAGCCACTCCTCATAGAGGGGACTTATCGCCACAATTGTGGCATCATGCAAATACTTTGCCAAATAGTAAATATCCCTGGCGATGGCGCATGCTTATTTTCATCCCTCTCCTATTTGGTGAACAGTAACGTGGCCATGTCATTGTCTTCTCAAATTCGAGACCGCATTGTGCGCCACGTGTCTAAAAACTGGGAAATATTCCAACCTTTCACCCAGGATCGGTCAGGAGGAGCTGTTTATGGTTCAAAGCGTGAATACGTCGCTGAAATGTCTTGTAATGGCACCTACGGAACCACCTGTGAACTCATGGCAGCGGGAGAACTATTCCCATTTGAGTTCCAGGTGTTTCAAGATGGTATTTTTATTGCTGGTTTTGGGGACGCACAACAGGGAGTAAAAATAATCTGATTCTCAGGAAATTTCAATGAAGGTCATTTTGATGCGTGTCAGACTTTTACTGACTAAAACCCACCCGTGTTCCTTAAAATGCCTGTGCGTGCCAGGGCCACGATATCCCTTTCGAACAGGCTCATAACCCTGGCAGGCATTGGCCCTTTCGGACCCCGTCAGTTGGTGCTGACATCCATTTAAAATGGGAATAGTTCTCCCGCCTTTTTCCAACCCTTACAACACCAGCCTAAACCAAAGATACTAAGCAATAAAATTAAAATACGAACGTAGGTATTCAAGGACCCCGGCGGTTGAACGCGTCCCAAAGGGTCATGGCCATCAGGCTGGTCCGAGGATACCGCACGGTCTCCCGTGAGGCGGCGAGCCTCCTTGCCGGACTACCGCCATGGGATCTGGAGGCAAATGTCCTCGCGCACGTCTGGGAGTGGCGCGAGGAGGCGAAACGCCGGGGTGAAACTCCGCTGCCGCGAGAAATCACGGCACAGCGGACAGAGCTCCGTCGGGATCTTATGGCGGCATGGAGAGTGCGATTGTCGCAACCCAGCGCTGGGCAAGCCACAATTGTGGCGATAAGTCCCCTCTTTGAGGAGTGGCTAGAGAGGCGCTACGGCGTCCTCACCTTCCGCCTGACGCAGGTCCTCACCGGACACGGTTGTTTCGGGAGGTTCCTGTTCAGGATAAAGCGGGAGGAAACGCCCGGGTGTCACCACTGTGTGGATCGCCCGGAAGACACGGTGGAGCATACGGTGGAGGTCTGCCCAGCTTGGGCGGAGCACCGCCGTGTCCTCACGGAGGCGATCGGCGGCGGCGATCTCTCGCGTCCGGCCCTGGTTCAGGCCATGGTTCGGAGCGAGAGTGCATGGGAGGCCGTCACGTCCTTCTGCGAAGCAGTAATGCTTGCGAAGGAGGAGGCGGAACGCGTGAGGGAGAGGCAAGGTTCGCGCCCTCGCGCTCCTAGTCGCTGCAGGAGACGCGTCGGGAGTCACAAGCTGATTTCCGGCCACCGAAGGCGCGGGCCTGCGGACGGTGAGCGATGGGTAGCTCGCCGTCCGATAAGGACCAGGCCCGGGTCGACGGCGCGTCGTATTCCACGCGCGCCTCAAAGAGTTGTCAGCACCAACTGACGGGGTCCGATAGGGCCAATGCCTGCCAGGGTTGCGAGTTTGTCCGAAAGGGATATCGTGGCCCTGGCACACAGGCAAATGAAGGAATACGGGTGGGTTTCAGTCAGTAAAAGTCTGACACGCCCTCCCGCTCAGCCCAGAGCGGGAGAACTTATTTGATAATTTCTCACCCAAAAAAAAAAAAAAGGTATTCAAGGACACTTTTTCTAGTAAGAACGACTAATACTAAAAACTATTATAGTAATACCACAGTGTGAAATACCTACATAATAAGTAGGTAATTCGCAAAGAAATATAAATAACAAAATTCCAACCCGGCAATAGGTAAAAACACATTTATTATCCTCCAATTTAAAATTAGGAAGCGAAACAAACCAAAACGAAAACCAAACAACGACGATGAAAAATATTTCAAAGCAAATTAGTAGTAAGTAATAACAAAATATCGCAGAACAGAAATTTCGGTAACTATAGCTTGAACGTGTATCGCTTAGGTTTGTATTCTGTGATTGATACATGACTTCGTTTTTTGATACGATCGGCTTGCAAGCCGCGATTAAGGTTAAACATTGTGAAGTTTTCCCCTTGGCATTCTCGACTTTAATGCTATAACTGCAACGTTCAAATTACCTGAATACCAATTTAGAACCTCATTTCATTAGCTTTTAGCAGATGCCTGCAAACTGAAAAATACTGGCCACCTAGAACTGGCATAAAAACTTTAGAACGTTATCACGCCTGCACTGAAACATACTGGCCACCTAGAAAAACAACTAAATATAAACCTCAAGAAACTTCTAAAAATTCTTATTTCAATGTAAAATATTCATTAACGCGTTGTCGTAAAATTCAATTTGGATTTAACTGCATTTGGTACATTTTTCATACAAACATTAAAAACCCTTATTTTCACCCTTAAGCGCCGAATTTCGTAAAATCCTTTCTTAGTGAGCACCTAGAAGTCGAAAGGAACAATCAGGCCAACATTCATGTCTCTAACTTTAAAAACATAGGAGTTTCATACAAACTTTGACACCCCTTTTCAACCGCTTAAGGTGCGAATTTATAAAAATCCTTTCTTAGTGCGCGCCTGCACCCCATAGAGAGTGCTTGTGTCAAATTTTAGACCTCACGGCCCAGTAGTTTCCGAGATTTCGTGATGAGTGGTCAGTGAGTGGACTTCTCTTTTATATAATACTAGCTGACCCGTGCTCACTTCGTTGGGCGGTAAACATTTTATCGTCTTTTCATTTTTCGGATTAAATTATGGCCTTATGTTATGACACTCACAAAATAATAGCGTGGCTTTCAATGGGTAAAAGATTTTTCAAAATCGGTTCAGTAGATCCAGAGATTACCCCTACAACCTCACAAACTATAAAATATTAATATAAGTAGATGAAGCAACGGTTTAGCAATATCCTTAAAAAAAAATTACTCGCATTCCGTTTGCTCACTATAGGCAAGCGACTTCTCGACAAAATCAATAGCAGTGAATTGGGACTGGGATTGTAAATTCAACTGCACATTTACCGCTGAGTCGGTGGCGGTCGGTGATTCTTCAATTTTGCCGGCGTGAGGGGTCAAAAGATATTTTTAGAGTTCCGTACCCAAAGGGTAAAACGGGAACCCAATACTAAGGCTCCGCCGTTTGTCCGTCTGTCACCAGGCTGTATCTCATGAACCGTGATAGTTAGACAGTTGACATTTTCACAGATGATGTATTTCTGTTGCCGGTATAACAACTAATACTAAAAAACAGAATAAAAAAAATACTTAAGGGGGCTCCCATACAACAAACGTGATTTTTTTTGCTCGTTTTTGCCTGATATTGATAACGGCAACAGGTAGACGCTTGAAATATTTACAGAATATTAAGTTATATATTCACTTTAAAAATAAATAATTAAATTAAAATAAACCATTTATTTAAGGGGGGCTCCCATACAACATACGTGTTTTTTTTTGCTATTTTTATAGAAAATTGGTACGGAACCCTTCGTGGGCGAGTCCGACTTGCACTTGGCCGGTTTTTTTATTTTTTAAATTAGCCAACGGAATTAAAACATCAAAATGACCTTCAATAAAGTTTCCTGAGAATCGGATTATTTTGACTCCCTGCCGTGCTTCCCCAAAACCAGCAATAAAAATACCATCCTGAAACACCTGGAACTCAAATGAGAATAGTTCTGCCGCTGCCATTTTTTTTTTTGGGTGGTAAATTATCAAATAACTTCTCCCGCTCTGGCCGGAGCGGGGAGGGCGTGTCAGACTGTTACTGACTAAAACCCACCCGTGTTCCTTCAAATGCTTGTCCTCCTCCTCAAAGAGGGGACTTATCGCCACAATTGTGGCGTGCCCAGCGCTGGGTTGCGACAATCGCACTCTCCATGCCGCCATAAGATCCCGCCGGAGCTCTGGTCATTTTGATGCGTGTCAGACTTTTACTGACTAAAACCCACCCGTGTTCCTTCAAATGCCGGTGTGTGCCAGGGCCACGATATCCCTTTCGGACAGGCTCATAACCCTGGCAGGCATTGGCCCTTTCGGACCCCGTCAGTTGGTGCTGACATCCATTTAAAATGGGAATAGTTCTCCCGCCTTTTTCCAACCCTTACAACACCAGCCTAAACCAAAGATACTAAGCAATAAAATTAAAATACGAACGTAGGTATTCAAGGACACTTTTCCTAGTAAGAACGACTAATACTAAAAACTATTATAGTAATACCACAGTGTGAAATACCTACACAATAAGTAATTCGCAAAGAAATAGAAATAACAAAATTCCAACCCGGCAATAGGTAAAAACACATTTACCTATTATCCTCCAATTTAAAATTAGGAAGCGAACAAACCAAAACGAAAACCAAACAACGACGATGAAAAATATTTCAAAGCAAATTAGTAGTAAGTAATAACAAAATATCGCAAAACAGAAATTTCGGTAACTATAGCTTGAACGTGTATCGCTTAGGTTTGTATTCTGTGATTGATACATGACTTCGTTTTTTGATACGATCGGCTTGCAAGCCGCGATTAAGGTTAAACATTGTGAAGTTTTCCCCTTGGCATTCTCGACTTTAATGCTATAACTGCAACGTTCAAATTACCTGAATACCAATTAGAACCTCATTTCATTATCTTTTAGCAGATGCCTGCATACTGAAAAATACTGGCCACCTAGAACTGGCATAAAAACTTTAGAACGTTATCACGCCTGCACTGAAACATACTGGCCACCTAGAAAAAAAACTAAATATAAACCTCAAGAAACTTCCAAAAATTCTTATTTCAATGTAAAATATGCATTAACGCGTTCTCGTAAAATTCAATTTATATCTTTATCGGCCTCCGAATTCTAATTTCAATGTAAAGTATGCAATAACTCGTTGCCGTAAGATTCAATTTGGATCTTAACTGCATTTGGTACATTTTTCATACAAACATTAAAAACCCTTATTATTTATTTTATTTTATTTTATTTCCCCTTAAGCGCCGAATTTCGTAAAATCCTTTCTTAGTGAGCACCTAGAAGTCGAAAGGAACAATCAGGCCAACATTCATGTCTCTAACTTTAAAAACATAGGAGTTTCAAACAAACTTTGACACCCCTTTTCAACCGCTTAAGGTGCGAATTTATAAAAATCCTTTCTTAGTGCGCGCCTGCACCCCATAGAGAGTGCCTGTGCCAAATTTTAGACCTCACGGCCCAGTAGTTTCCGAGATTTCGTGATGAGTGGTCAGTGAGTGGACTTCTCTTTTATATATATAGATTGCTTTCATGAAGTTTAATGTCAAATAGCAGAATCATAAGAAGTTAGTCAAGAGCAACATTTTATAAATCATATTGATGATTTCATGAAGAACTATTGTAATAATGGCAGATTTAGCCCTATAGGAAAATTTCCTAGAGCACGCGCGTTATACGGAGACCATTAAGTATCGCCGATGATGCGTAGCTCTTCAGAAAATGGAAATAGTCTTTGAGATGACGGACCTCGAGTCTGTTGGTGTTAATAGGCTAAATAAAAGTGTGGATGATAGCACTCACATTTCTATTGTTAGGCGGTTAGGCCTACAGAATATGATGAGAGGTTTTTCGATATCAGTGTGTGTCCGTTTAGTGCCGGACGTAAAAAATAGCACCATCCCATTTCTTCCCGTGGGTGTCGTAAAAGGCGACTAAGGGACTTACTAGAGAATGGGCAGCAGTTCTCTATGCATTTTAACACCATACTGCGGTCGCCAACCAGCCTGCCCAAATGGGGAGGCCTATGTCCAGCAGTGGACGACTTTCGGCTGACATGATGATGATGATAATGATGATGATAATGATGTGTGTGTGTGCGAGTAGGTAGCTACCCCATACAGTTACAAACTATTTTTGCGAACATTGATACATATTTAGTGTTATCTTACTTCCTACATGGCATAGGCCTTATTACATGGGACTAGACAATATAACTAGTGATGGATGTTCTTAAGGTACACCTCTGCCTCACCCTTCGGGGATATATAGGTGTGATAATTATTATTATGTCATGTCATCTTACTTTACATGTACTCCAATTTTATTATGTAGTAGGTACATATATGAGGACATACAATTATTAGACATATTACTAAAATAAAACAATATTGATAGGAAAAATATTTTATAATTAAAATTAAAAAATCTAACAATAATCAAATAGTGAAAATAACAGAAACATAATGATTATTCAATCTTATTTTTCGTTTAGGTTTGCGACTCCTGATTTGAATATTTTAATTGTTGATGATGCCACGGAGGGGGCAACCGTGACTCCTTTGTATGGAATCACCATCCACTTGGAACAACACCAGGCTGAAAACGAAAAGTTAAATCATCAGTCAATAATTAACATAACTTTTAAACAAAATGAAAACATCATTGTTTTCACACACAGAGCCCAATACCTTTTTTGCTTAAAATTATAGTTTGTTTTGTCCTTGTATTTCTTTAAAGGTATTAAATTACATGAATGTTAATCTATTAAAAAAAATTATTGGATCTACAAAAAATTCATACCTTATGGGACACCATTATGGGATAAATATCTTTCGACTGCATCAGCAACACTCCTAAGGTTCCGAGCTATTCATTGGTTGGTACGAGCAGAAGCCATAACAGCTGCTGTAGCACGTTGCATCTCCACCTGAGACAAAACTCTCCGAGCCTCATCTAGTGGAGCCAGACGGTGACCTAAAATACGTAATATAAATAAAATTATCATTTTCAACAGTCATTAAATGCCTTAACCGCAATGTGAATAGCTGTAGGGTTAGAAAATACCACCCACTGCGGTATTTTGCTGCCGAGTTCGACGAGTCAGAGGCACTGTTGTAGCATCGGCTGTGGTTGGACTTAGTGCTGACGCACGGGTCTGGACAGAACTTGGGGCTGCAGTGATCTCGATATGGGGCTCAACATCGACAGAGCTCCCACTTTCAGTGTAGAAAGTCGAGCAGAATGTATTGTCTCAGGCACTCTAGGTGCACGCCTTTCTATTCCTAAAAAATATTACAGTACATTTGAATACTTTTCCACAGCGATAAAATTAAATATTGATCTAAGATATACAAGTATGCACTTACTTCGTTGAAATAATAGCTAATTAAATTGAAATAATAGCCAAAACCTATCTGTAGGTTTATCTTATTATTAGCTAAAACGTGACATGACAATGACAATACATTCTTAGAACAATATGAATATGGCAAAATAGAAGTATCTATGGTTATAGAAGAATAAGGTGGTAAAGAGTTCACCACATTCGTATAGAAAAACACGTGTATTCCCGTTCGTCCCCTCGACTTCGTCCCCCGAGGGGGACGAACGGGAATTCGTTATTTATTTTCCCGATGGTCCCTCAAAATTTTTTGGGGGGACGAATGGGAATAATTTATTAATTCTTTTTTGGGTCTATTGCTCCCACTAAATAATATAAGACTGGTGGTTTTAATTGGTAAAAAAACAAAATTGAAATAAAAATCAGTCATTTATTAAGGAATAAAAATCACAGTAAAAATCACAGAATCAACTTTGCGATAACTCGCAATATTTTTATATACATATAATACTTTTTTAATTATGAATAAAATTCTCCTTATAACTAAAAATTATGATTTAAAAATCTGTGTATACAGATTACAATAAAAAAAGTCTGTATTATATTACAATTAAACACTACAAACAGACTTTTTACCATTCAGGTTGTTTCCTTTTGAAATATAAGTCACTATTTTTCGTAGAGTTGCTTATATGTATGGTGGCAAGATTTTACGTTTTACGTTATGTAAGTGATTAGAAAAGTTTACTCATTATTTTAACACATAAATAGGGTCAGTAAATTATCACACTTTCAAAAGCAAAATTAAATAAAATACCTAAAATATCACGAAATCAAGATAAAAATAACAAAAAAAAACTTATCGTACTAATTTTTAAAAAGTCACATTTGCTTATATGTATAGGTATACGGTGTCACATTTTTGTGTTACATATTGTATAAGGAATCAGAACAGGTTACACATTAATTTTACATATAAATAGCGTCAATAAATTAGCACAATTTCAAAATCAAAATAAAAAACATATACAAAATCAAAGTGAAAAAACATGAACACAAAACATCATAGAGGGTAACAACAATAAAAAATTCACAAGTATTGAAGAAAGTAGTCGAGGTCATAACAGTAGGCAGTAATAATTATTGCACACAAAGCCTAGAGATTACATCAACGTACACAACCATCGAGCACTTTACTTATTATGATTAATAACTACGTAAGTTTTTCTAAAAAATGTCCTACAGTTATTTCTGAATTAAGAAGTTGCATTTGGCAATCCATAATATATTGGTCTGTCAAGATTGAATGTAGCTTACGCCGTTTTGGATTTTGTTTTGCTTTCACGCTGTATAAGTTAGAGTCTTGATGTAACACCGTAAGCAATTTTAAAATATTAGGTTTTTTTTTGCCTATGGCACTATTTAATTTAAAATGCCACCCTTCGGCAAAGTTATTAGTACGGTGTCGTTTTCCAAAACTGCACCACACTTTTACGAAATTCGATTGAAGCCACTGCGATAGCATGTATTGCCGAAATTTTTCACTTTGGCTATCACCGGGGCTTTCGCTAGCGATATAAAACCAGCCTTCAAAAATACGTTCCTCTGGTAATAATGGAAGCACCGCACTTAGGGCTACTTGACGTCTTAAAGTTTTATTTTTTGTTAGATTTAATTCACGGCGTTTCCTCCAAATAGCATTATTAAAATGGTAATAACAGCCGTGGATACTTATCTCTGGAAAAATTGTACGCATAGCAGACATAGCTGCTTCTTCAAAATCACTGGTAAATGATGTAGGATTCCAATCGTTGATTTGAGATTTAACAAGTCTGAAAAGTATCTCGTATGTTTCTTTTTTACGGTTTGACATTAAAGCGTAAAATAATGGCGTCATAGCTGTGCTTTGATTATTACTTCCTAAATCACCATGAACGGTGTAGAGCTGTTGGAATGGAGGTGGACAACTCTTAAATGTACCGTCACCAAATATATTTTTTAAAACTATCAATTTTTCTTTAGCTTCTTGGGAACAAAAAATGAGTAAGCGTGTGTTACCGTAACAGTAATCTGCTAACAAAAATGATTGAAATTTTTGAGGAACCTCAACCGTTTTAACGTCATTGAAAGTGATTTTACTCATATTATAAGTGCTATTTCGATGGCGATACAAAGTGCTTTTGATGTTTGCAAACTTAGGAATATCTTTGGGTAAAGTTACTTTATCAAGTCCTTCGTCCAAAATTTTCGAAATTGTTGAATTAAAGGCGGCTGGTACGCAAGGTACATCATCAGAAGTTATATTTTTCTTGCATTCATCAATATGAATGTCTATTATGTTTTTATTGAAGTCCGGTGTACAGGATGTGTGTGTGGTTTCTTTCAAAATTTGATCATTCTGCAATAAACGTGCATAATTTATTTACCCATTGTCTGGTTTTGCATGAAAAAAGAAGTCAAAAAAGTAGGTACTTACTTTTATGGTTAAGGTCCCACTGCACTTATTCTTTCTTCTAAGATGACATTCCCATACAACAGCTCCACTTTTGTTTTGCCTTTTCCTTAAAAATTGGTATCCAGCACGCAGAAGCACGATTCCACCTTTCCTTTGTATATACTGCAAACAGCTTCCTGTACTACCAGAGGGACCAGGATGCGCTTCTTGTGACATTGTTAAGCTCTAAAAAACAGGAGACAACAATTACACACTTATTAATATAATTTAGAATGATATTTAATATATAAAATTAAATACTAAAATTGAATACAAATATTGATACCGTACATTATTAGCATACATTAATAAGACATGAGACAATATAGTATTGACTATAAACAATCTAATAATATTTGTAACTTACAAAAATGTAGGTACTTACATCAGTAGTTTTCCGCAGAACTCGTGTCGAATATATATTATTACATTAACACCCGTGCACTTTCATTGTTTTGTCAACACTAACCCGACCGGTCTAATTTAAGGATAGGAAAGGGAGAGAATGTCAGGTAAACCAATAGGATTTACGCAAATAACACAATGTTATCGGCACTCTTTTGTTAACTACCAGAATCGCCGGCGCTTCCCGTCAGAGTTGCTATATTTAGTGTAGGTAAACATAATGAAACAATGATAAACTTAGGATACGTTTTATAATTCATAAAAAAATAGAGAAGAATTTTGTAAAATAATGATTAAATCTAACGAAGAAACTAATTTAAAAGTAAACTACGAAACATCGAATAAACATATTTTCTGCACAAATCTTTTTAGTGGGACGAATGGCACTAATCGAAGAACATATTCCCATTCGTCCTCTCTTGAATTAGGATTGGGACGATCGGGAACAAATTAAATATTATTTTTGTAAATTCCCGTTCGTCCCCCTCGGGGGACGAAGTCGAGGGGACGAACGGGAATACACGGAAAAACAATCCAATTCACACGAAACTTTTTAAAAATTCACACTAATGCGCGGTGCCAAAAATATGAATCCAAGTAAAAAGAGTTTACTGACCTTGATTGTACAAGTGGTACAAACCATCACGACTTAGCTCAGCAGCTGCTGCGCATTCAGCCTCCGTCCGATCCACGAATATCGCATCTATTTCTGATTTTTTTTTAAGTATAGTTATCATTTGTTAATCTAGATACAGATATTAAGTTTTTCTTTAATTCAGGAACAAAAAGGACATCTTTCAATATAATATTTTGGGAATAAATGTTGCCCATGATGCTTACAAAATAAATATTTCCATCAGCTGTCATGATCTTATAATTAGTTTTTCTTTTATCCTTAAGATAAATTTCTGAATTCACAATATGACTGCTGGTCCCGGAATCAATAATGAACTCAACTTTAGTTTCTTCATTTTCTATTTTGTTAGTAAAATTGTTACTCACATTTTTCATGTTCAAACAATTTTTCATATAGTGGGAGTTGTCACCACATTGCCGGCAGTTAAACTTTTCTTTGCAGTCCGCATATCTGTGTCCAGTTTTCAGACATTTGAAGCATGTTGTGTTCTGTTTATTCTCATCACTCGATATCGGAGTTCTAGTTCTGCAAAATCTCGCAATGTGTCCCTTCTTTCCGCATTTATAGCATGTCTTTATATAAAAACTGTTTCCTTCTTAATTGATATCATTATTGTTGCTTGATGTTGTTGCTATTATTTCCTCTTCTTTGTTGTTGTTCCTTATTCTTGTTTCTAGACTTAACCTTGATATTAAATTTGTTAGGGTTTTGTCATTCAATGACGTTGCTTCCCAAGCAGTTCTGAAATGGATCAATTTTTCTGGTATACTTGTCAAAATTTTTGTCATAATCTGCTTGTCATCAAAACTATAACCCAAACTTCTTATCTTCGTTGCTATGTTTTCAATTTCTGTTATATCACACATCAGATCTTCTTTATGAAATTTATAATTATAAAACTCCTCCAATTGTTGAGATACTTGTATATCTTTGTGTCCCAGAAAAATGTCGTCGATTGTTTTAATAATTTCTCTTGTCGTTTTACAATTTATTACATATGACATATATTTCTCACTTATCGAGCATAAAATGATTAATTTTGCCTTCGCGTCCTTTTTCTCAAAATCTTTTTGAGGTCTTGTAATGCGTTAGCAGGGAGATGCTTCTAGGTTTCAGAGGCGGAGCAATAAAAAGTGCGACGCTGTCGGTTTAACGTTTTTTAATGATAGTGCAAAATTGAAGTTTTTACATAGACAATACAGAGAGAAAAAGTCATAAACAAACAAAGTCTACATGACATATAATTATGGATTTCTTATAGAGTGGTGCCATCTAACCGCACTGACACTAGCTAATTGGAATCACGCCTAACTTCATCGATCGAACTATCTTCATGGTTAGCTGAGGTAGTGTCGTCCGGTGGTCAAAGATGGCGCTGCATTAACATACTGGCCCCCCTTGAGAGCCATAGCTCTCAACCTGGGCTGCCTTGTCTTCATCTTCTGGCGACGATGACGAGACTGGGAGAGGGCAAGTCTTCGAAAACGCCCTCTCGACGACGCCAGTTACTGTCTTGATACAAGCAACTCTGGAAACCTTGTCTCGTCCAGGGTGCGTCTGTAGGATTCGTCCTAACCGCCATTTGAGGGGCGGTAAGTTGTCCTCTTTGATGAGCACCAAGGTACCGGGAGTGAGTGCACCCTGATTGTCCTTCCATTTTATACGTCTCTGAAGCTCGGAGATGTAGTCCGTGGCCCAGCGCTTCCAAAAGTGCTACCTGAGCTGCTCGACACGTTGGTAGCGGGATAAAGCGTGTGAAGACCTCGCCGTGATGTCTGCGCCTGCAGGAGCCGTCAGAGGCCTGCCGATGAGGAAGTGGCCTGGCGTCAGGGGCGCAAGGTCATCAGGATCTACGGACATTGGGTGCATAGGACGGGAGTTCAGGACGGCCTCTATTTGTACTAAAACCGTGTTGAACTCTTCATAAGTTAAATGAGCCTTCCCTATCACGCGCGTTATATGGTGCTTGCAGGATTTGACTCCAGCTTCCCACGAACCGCCAAAGTGAGGTGCATATGGAGGTATAAATTTAAATTCTATTTGATTATTTGAAGCGTAATCAATAATACCTTGACAGCTGTTTCGCAAAAAATCAGAAAATTCCCTAGCTGCACCTACAAAATTCCTACCATGATCAGAGTAAATTAGAGATGGTTTCCCTCTACGAGAAATAAATCTTTTTAAAGCTAATAAATAACTTTCTGATGACAGTGACGTCACAAGTTCCAAGTGTAATGCTCGTGTTGATAAACAGACAAATAAACACAAGTAGCATTTTTCTAACCTAGAACCTCTGCCCTTTTTATTTAAAACATACATAGGCCCTGCGTAATCAACGCCACATTTGTTAAATGGGAAACCTGATTGCAATCGTTCACTGGGTAGATTACCCATTATAGGCTGTATGGACTTTGCCTTCATTCGAGAACACCTGACACCCTGATGCACTTCTTAGCTAGATTCCTACCACCTATTATCCACCACATTTGTCTTATATGTGATAACAAAAGCTGTGGCATATCATTATGATTATGCCGAACTAAAAGTATAGTGAACTGATGTTTACTACATAACAGCATGGGATGTTTTTGATCAAAGGGTAAGTCCGAATTACATAACCTGCCCCCCACTCTCATAATACTATTTTCATCCAAAAACATATTTAATGAACATACTTAGTTTGCCAGACGATTTAATTTTATGTTTATTAATTAAGGCACTATATTCACTTGGAAAGGCTTCTAGTTGTGCAATTCTAGTTAAAACATTAGTGACCCCTTTAATTCCGCGACTGCTAACGTGCCCGCGCTACGCTCCGATTTGTTTTTGAAACGTAGATTGTTTACAAATCGTAACACATATGCATAAACGCGTTGTATTTTTATAAATGACGAATATCGATTGAAATTAATTATATTATTATTAGGATTATTATTAAACATACAAACTGTATTCGATTTAAGTTCTGGCAAGTTATCACAAAGTGGAGCATCACATTGTTGATCCCAGTTGGCAACCGCACTCGATAAAAAGTCTGGTCCGCGCCACCACAGATTTGAACTACCGAGTTCAGCTAAGGAAGTACCACGCGATAACAAATCCGCGGGATTGGACTTGCCATCAACATGACACCAAATTCCTTTACGTGCCATCAGGTCATTTATTTCTACTATTCGGTTTTAGACGAAAATCTTTAAGGAATGCGGTGACATCCTTAGCCAACCTAAGACTATTGTTGAATCAGTCCACATTATGATTCTGTCAAAGTTAATGTGCATAGATTTTATTATTTTAGATTGTAATCTAGCACCTATTAGCGCACCGCATAATTCCAAACGTGGAATGGTAAGCGGTTTGATTGGAGCGACGCGAATCTTAGAACATAACAGACTGACTGTTACGTCATCATTACTATTTACTGAACGTATGAATGCGCATGCACCGTAGGCCGTTTGACTGGCGTCAGTAAATACGTGTAATTCAATACGATCTGAGGAATTTCCTATCACGTGACGAGGAATCCTAAGTTTATGTAAATCGATTAGTGAATGAACGAATTTATGCCAGCTTATCAAAACATCTGCCGGTAATGAGTCATCCCAACCTGTTTTGCATAGCCAGAGCTTTTGCAATAGCGCCTTTGCTACTATTACAATAGGGCTTAACAAACCTGATGGGTCATATATTTGAGACACAACTGATAAGATAAAACGTTTAGTTACTTTAGATGTGTCAGATTTAATTTTTTTAGTAAAATGAAGTTGATCACTATAATTTAACCAGCCTAATCCTAACGTTTTATTAGATTGGTTCTCGTCTAACATTAATTCCTTAGAATATTCACTCTGCATGGAATCTGAAGCCACTTCAGGTGAATTGAATACCCACTTACGCAGCGGAAAACAACCAGAGTTGAACACATCAGAAACCTATTTACAAAGGTGAGATAAATGAGATTTATTGTCGTCGCCCATTAACAAGTCGTCGACGTACATATTTTCTAATATTATTCTTGAGACATCAGGATCATTACAATCTAGTGCCAGCTGACGGACACAACGTTTACTTAGGTATGGCGCGGAGGCCGTTCCATATGTAACGGTGTTAAGGCGATACACACTGAGGGGATCGGACTTATTCTCACGCCACAAGATTAATTGTAACCTACGTTGATCCTCATGTATGGAAATCTGCCGAAACATTTTCTCAATATCGGCACATGCAACATATTGATATTGCCTGAATCTCAAAAGAATAACAAACAAATAATTGTGTCCATTGGATATCGTTGAGAGATTTGCCCGGACGACGTTTTTTGGCTCGCATTGAAGACCACCCCTAACTTGGTCGTAGTGCTGTGCTCACGGAAGACTCCATGATGAGGCAGAAAGTAACACGGCATGGGGTACTCTTCAACACGAGTCATATGTCCCAGTACTCTCGCAGAAAATCAACGTACATGGACTTATAATGCGGTTGACGTTGTCATTTATTTTCCAGGGACATAAATCTACCTTTAGCTACATTGTAGCTATCACCAAGAGTGGTGGAGGTGACCCCTTAAGCGGTATTCTAACCGAGAAACGACCGTTGTCGTCTCGCTTAGTAGTATCATTAAATAATTGTTCACATAAACGATCTTCAGAACAAAGCGATTTTATACATGGCGAAATTTCTTCAATTTCCCAAAACATTTTTAACTGTTCATTTACTTCTAACTCTGAAGTTTGCCCGAAATACACTGCACCTGATTTATGCGCAAGCTCTCAGTGTGTACCGGGCCTGAAACTATCCATCCTAGCTTCGTATTATTCAAATACGGACCACTAGGTAATCTAATTCTACCTTCAAGTAAAAGATCCCAAAAGTAGTTTGCACCAATTAAAATATCTATTTGAGAAGGTATGCAAAACAAATGATCAGCGAGATCGATATTTTCGGGTATATTTAAATTACTAGCTAATCTAGAAGCTGGTAATGTGGAAGTTATTTGTGGTATGGCCAAACAATGCATGCGTATTGTGTGATTATTCTTTAAAGAACGTAAGTTTATGTAACAAATTTCGTTCGTTTTTGTTATTGATTGACATATACCGCTGATTGTATAAGTGGACTGTAATGTTTTAGCGCGAAGTTTTTTACAAAATGAATTAGTTATGAGGCAGTGCTGGCTACCGCTGTCCAGCAAAGCACGAGCTCTGATGTACTGTGTATTATCCTCTGTAGCGACTTCTACCACAGCGGTCGACAGCAAAACCGGTTCTAACGTGGTGTGTATTATACTAGAGTGCAAACTAGCTGAAGAAGTGTGATCTGCGGGTTGTGACTGAAAATCAAAGGCAGCGTGAGATTCGGCAGACACTGTGTCTCCATTTTTGAGAACCTCATGCAACAACGAGTTGTGTTTTTCATTACACTGCCTACAAGGTCCGAAAAAACAGTCTTTACTGGAATGACCCTCACGTAAACAGTTTAAGCACAGATCTTTACCCTCAACTAGGTTTAGTTTATCTTGTGGGCATAAACTTAAGAATTGTCTACAAGCATAAACAGGATGATTACCCTCACACTTAGCACATACACGCTTAGATCTATTTTTCTTATTCTTATTCGCAGACTGATTACTTTGTGTAGACACAAAAGTTTGAACTTTTGATGTCTGCTTTTTATTGTTATCTTGAGATACCTTGCTATTCGAATTATTGGAATAATTTGCTTTAACCGATAAAGGCCCGCTGACTCACCGGTGAGTCAGTTGTCCCCACCGTCAAGCCCCACCGACTCACGTTTGTGAGAATATCTACCAGACAATCGACTAAAATCGCCACAAACAATACTAAACGTTATATTCAAGTGTAATTTGAGCCTACAGTAGCATGAGTCACTGTTGCCGAATCGGCAACACCGGGGCTTTACGGTTTGGGGACACTGTTGCCGAATCGGCAACGCCGGGCTTAAACGGTCCAAGTCTAAAACTTCAGCTTTTTCATTTAAAAAAGTAATCAATTTGTCAAATTTTATGGATTCTTTAGTAGTTTTAATAAAGTTAATTTTGTACTGCTGCCAGTTCTTATCTATGGCCGCATCAAACTTAGACACAATGATATAAATTAGCAATGTATCCCAATACTCAATGGGATCCCCTAACGATTTTAAAGCGCGTAGATTTTTAAATATTGAATCAACCATTTTACGAATATAAGGAGCTGACTCTTTTGTAAGGGGTTGTACCGAAAAAATAGATCTAACATGATTATGTACTAGCAAATTTTTATTATCATACCTACCCTCGATCAGATTCCAAGCTATTTTGTAATTACTGGCAGAAAATTCTAGAGATTTAATTACCTGAAGGGCATTACCCGTAAGAGCAGATCTTAAATAATGGAATTTCTGTATATCATCTAGCTCTTCAGAGTTGTGAATCATTGACAAGTACGTATCTCAATAGGGCAACGATATAGTGGGCAATTTAACCAGTGACTTGTTTTTGCAGTTCTGAGCATTATCACTACTATTACAAATTACAACTAACCTTTTGATTTTCTAACAAGCACTCAATAGTAGACATAGCACTGTAATAAGAATTCTCAAACGTTTTTGCTAATATTCCCCTTAAAACTACTGAAACTTTAAATTCCTCACCCGCGCTTTCTGCTGCCTTACTTAGAAAGAATGTAAAGGCTTGCCCTATGGAGTTTAGGTTTCAGCATACAAACCCCGAGGCTGTTATAAAAGCTTTTAAAGATCTTAAAATTAAATCAACAGATGATCTCTGGGGGATGTCTGTAAAAGTCTGTAGATCTATCATAGAAACCATTGCGCCCTATTTAGCTTTCTTATTTAACACCAGTGTGGACCAAGGAGTCTTTCCGGATCTCATGAACACAGTAAGGTAGTTCCTTTGTTCAAGTCCGGAGATAGTAAAGAACCCAACAATTATAGGCCTGTGTCAGTTCTGCCAGTTCTCAGTAAGGTGTTTGAAAAGTTGATTCTCAATCAAATGTTACGTCACTTTAATAAAAATTCCATCTTTCATGAACAACAGTACGGTTTCACCAAGGGGCGTTGTACCACTGACGCCGGTGTCTCCCTAATAAAGAACATTTTTAACGCCTGGGAGGAAGCACAAGATGCCATTGGAATCTTTTGCGACCTCTCTAAGGCGTTCGATTGCGTAAACCATGAGACACTTGCTGAAACTAGAGCACTATGGGAATAGGTATACAGCTCTTGATTTACTAAGATCATACCTGAAAGATAGAAAGGTTAAAGTTCAAGTGAACGGCGTAAACTCATTGGGGTCTGAAATGGCAATGGGCGTTCCTCAAGGTTCAATATTGGGTCCATTCCTCTTTTTGGTTTATATTAACGATTTACCCCAATTATTTCAAAAACAACCGAAGATGGTGTTATTTGCAGATGACACATCATTGATATTTAAAATAGACCGACGGTCACAAAATCTTGACGACGTGAATAACTCTATTCTTCAGGTCCAAGATTGGTTTACGGTAAATAATTTGGTACTAAATAAAGCAAAAACCAAATGAATTCGATTTAAATTACCTAATGTTAGAAGTAGTGAATGTAATATCATATTGGATGGAGCAAAACTGGAATTTATTAATCAAACGGTTTTCTTAGGAATCACTCTAGACGAGAAATTACAATGGGGACCACATATAACATCTCTTGCGGGGCGGCTAAGCTCGGCGGCTTATGCTGTTAGAAAGATAAGACAGTTAACAGATGTAGAAACCGCGCGTTTGGTCTATTTTAGCTACTTCCACAGCATTATGTCGTACGGCATTTTACTGTGGGGTCGAGCTGCTGACATTGAGTCAATCTTTATTTTGCAAAAGAGAGCTGTCAGAGCAATTTATAATCTAAGTCGCCGCGAATCTCTTAGGGAACTATTTAAAAATATTAATATTATGACGGTACCTTGCCAATTCATTTATGAAAATATTATGTATGTAAGGAAAAATCTACATCTTTTTAATAAAATAAGTGATAGACATAATTTTAATACTAGAAATAAAGACAAAATAGATCAACCATTTTTCAGGTTAGCTAAAGTACATACATCTTTTATGGGGTACTGTGTTAAATGTTACAACAAAATACCTTGTGATATATTGCAACTAAATGAAAGAAAATTTAAAACTCATATTAAAAGAACACTTTGTAAACAAGCATATTACAAATTAGAGGATTATATACAAGATAAGAATGCTTGGAAACATGCTGGTCCTGCTCCATAGGACAATCTAGAGTCTAGACAAAATCAAACAGGTTGCTATTTTAATTGTGTAGTTTATTATTTTTATGACATTTATTTCAAATTCTGTGATTACCTTAACTCACACTGATATTATTGTTATTTTTTAGGAAATCGTATATATTTTTTTTAAATTTTGTAAATATGTGAGCACCATGTTCTATCACCTAATTAATTTATCTGTCATTGCTTCATTCTTAACTCTTTTTATTACCTATTGTGGTATAGTAATTTTATTCCAGGTGCATCGTCTTCACATATAATTATAAAAATTGTATAATTAATGTACCTATAAAAATATTGTACAAGATTTTAAAAGAGTACCGGTGGAGTTTCTTGCCCATTCTTCTCCATACGAAACTACATTTTGGAAGGGGCGACTAGAATCAATTCTATTTTTTTTTGTAAATATTGACGTTCAAAAGTGCCTTTTATGTGCCTATTTGAAATAAACAATTTGACTTTGACTTTGACTTTCACGTTCTAACAACTGTTTATCATATTCCTTTTCATCTACTAATTCCTCAATAGCATATTGAATAGCAGTAAAGTTTTTTAATAAGTTAGCTGCCGACTGCTGACGTAGCTTTAATTCGTTTATTTGTTTGGCAGTTAACTCAGCGAAATTAGACAAGGAATCTACACTTTTTACCAACAGCTTCAAACTACCCTTAATAGGACCCCGTTTTCTCACTAATTCCTTAATTGCCTCACTCATATTGGCGATTTATGGAAAGAAAGAGTACTCACGGTTATCCTGCAACCACTGTGGTGAATAATGCGCACCACACCCGTTGTTCCGTTAAAGATATAAGGCGATTTTAGTACAAATAGGACAAAGGGGTATGTGGGTTAAGGATTTGGAAAGGTCTTACTTATATAAAATAAACTGGTATAAAACTTGTCTCACAATAATTTTAACATTCCTAATTTTCAGACTTTCCACATACGTATTTCTATACTTCATAAAAAAACAAACCATCAGCACAGCTGTTTTTTCCACACTATCAATTCTATTCAAAATATTTAAAACAGAGCTATAACAGACCATAAAGCAGCAGTAAAGTCAGTCAGTAATAATAAATAAATAAAAAAACTTTATTCAGTTCAAAAAAAAAAACACGGTACTCATCATAAAAAAAAATATAGTAATAGGTTACATAAGAGCCATAAATGCTAGATTTCGCAAATTCCCTGAACCCCACACTAGGATTCCCTATGTTGTGGGGTCCAGTCTCTTCCCCAAGTAATTAAAAAAAAAAAAAAAAAAAACAGTAAAGTAGTTTATTGGCGGTTTGTATATAGAGTGGATTTTTGAGATGGGGCAGTAAGGGCAGCCACCTTAACCATTGTAGCAACAAGAAAATGAACTTAAGAGACTGTCCTCAACTTTTTGACAAATTCTGATCTGCATTCATAGATTTTGAAAAAAATGTACAGTCAGCAGGAAACTGGGCAATTTTCACAAAAACTTTTTTTTATGCCAATCGATCCTCTTTCTTATAAGGATCAAAAACCTCTGTTGGACAGTTGCCGCCTTATTACAAAACAAGATTTATATTTTGACATGGCTTAAACCATGGAGCCAGTTTTTGTAATAAGAACGTAAGTGCTTGAAATACCGTTCTTTATACAAAACTGAAAACTTAGTTCGGTACTAAGTTGTCAGTTTTGTGTTTGGGAACTTTACCATAGTCGGAATAAAGTTCGAAATTCAATAATGGGTCCATGTTTTAAACCTGGGTCTGAAGATAAACCTTGTTTTGTAATAAGGGGGTTGAGGTTTGAGTACTAGACAAGTTATAAATCGCAAAAAACTTTTCCCATACATTTCGTAGGGAAATGAGACTCGTGCTTACAGTTTTTACCATCGGTAAACCGGTTGCTACAATGAAGACTGGCCAAAAATAAACAAAATATATACAGGAAAAGTTTTTAACCAGTGCGCATATTTTTTTTGGTGGTTCAATATCAGTAACAGAACACATTTCCATTATTTATTCAATACTTCATTTTTATTTTTTATCCTACTTTAAATCAGCAAAATATGGACACAATCTATTCGTAATAATATCAATGGGCGCGCGCGGCGGCCGGCGCAAGCGGCGGTGTTGCACGGCGGTGATACCCCCTCCCGGGCGGCAGGGCGCGCCGGGCGCAGTGGCCGACAGTTCGCTCATCGCACGCGCTGTCGTGTGACGTCGCGTCTAATCGATTCCCCGCGCAAGCGCCGCGCCGCCGCGCCGCACGTGTGCCGTGCTACCGGTCACGATGTCGGACTTCAGTAACCGCGAGTTTTACGAGATGGTGCGAGTGTATGTACTGAGTGATGAAAGTTTGCGAGCAGCTCGCAGAATGTATGCGACGGAGAGCATACCTCGAATGCGAGCCCATGGAATCCTTAACCCCGCGGTCCCTAATGAAAGGACCATTTTAGCGGCCACTCAAAGGCTGCTGCTTGATCACGTACAGTTCAGAACCCCGAATCATGCACGAGGGTCTGGCAGACCCCGACTGGCGATCGAAATCGAAGAAGCCGTCCTAAGCCCATTAAAGTATGAAGGAAAAATTGGAATTACTCTTCAAATAACTTCAGGTCACGGCCTAAACATAAAAAAGTCTAGTTCGAACCTGATAAAATTAGCGATCAGTACATTGTAACCCACGTAAATACCTACGCCGGCGAATCGAGCGAGCGCACAGCTGATAGGTAGGTACTTTCGCGCGTTCCGCTTCGCCGCGCGCCGCCGGGTAGCCATACAACCACTTTTAAAGTAAACATCTTTCGTTAACGATATTTTTTGTTTTTTGTACTAAGACGTATCAAAATAAAAAATATATGTTTAATAAAACTCGTTTAAGTTTAATTTGTCAAAATTTGCGCAGTGGATAAAAACTTTTCCTGTATATAATTTCATTTGCTTTGAAAACAGAATCTAAAGTAAAAAGAAAAGAAAAATATTTTATTCGGGACACGCACAAGAAATACAAATATAGCATTTAAAACTAACTTACAATAAAAACAACCAAAACTTGTGCGATGCCAAAAAGGTCCTTATCTCAGCATAATGCCGCGATATTTAAAAAATAAATACCGCAGCGCTGGTATTCTGATAGGGCCCGCTCAAATTTTATATGCAAACCTATAGCGATTTGGGTATTTTTTAGAGTAACTCGTGCATTTGCTCACGAAAAGCACCATTTGGTGAAGTGGAATTGATGATGGAGACCACAGATGGCCACCGGAACAATATAATAATGAGTACCTATTTAACGGGTTGCGATTAAGCAATTTATGCTCGTCACTATGCATATGGTGAGTGGCAGTTCTCCAGGTTCTTCCCAGGAGAACTCCTCAACAATCAACGTTCCAGCATCGGGAAAAACAATATTTCGTAAAAGGTGATGAGCAGTTAACATTAGGCTATTGTAACTTAGATACATTCAAAACTGACCCACTAAAAAGTGAAAAATAAAACACTTTTTACAAAAAAATTATAACCGACTACCAAAAATAACACTACAAAGTGAAAAATAACTTTAATTTCGGAAGTCGGTGGCAAAAAACTCAAATACAGATTCAAAGACACCGACTTCCAAAATTAAAGTTATTTTTCACTTTGTAGTGTTATTTTTGGTAGTCGGTTATTATTTTTTTGTAAAAAGTGTTTTTATTTTTTATCTACGAATATATAATCCAAATTCAAACTATTTAATAACTAAGGTAACTAATATAAGTTACCTTGCTCGAAAAAAGAAATAGTCTATTTAAATGTAAAATAACGGCGTAAATCAACGGCGAAATAAGCTATATTTTCGGAAGCGCAAAAGTGATGAAACTATTAACGGGTGCTGAGACTGACACGAATTATCACCACGAAAACTGTACTTTTATATTCTGTAGTATTATATCTGTTAGTTAAGTACTATTATATCTGTTACACAGACTTAATGTTTCGATTATTTCACGAATTCTCACAATTAGATAAGAAATTGCCGAAAAACTTTTTTTGCGATAGCTCTTAAGATGAAATAATATCCAAAGTACTTAGAAGTTATTGTTTTTTATTTGTTTTTCGAGCAGTCTTTTTTATAGCGACCAGTTAATCGATGGTAACAAATGTGAGTTCGAGTCTCATTTCCCTTCGAAATGTGTGGGAAAAGTTTTTTGTGATTTATGACTTTTCTAGTATTCAAACCTCAATTGGTCCAATAGAGGTGTTTGATCCATAAAAGAAAGAGGATCGATTGGCATAAAAAGTTTTTTGAAAATTGCCCATTTTCCTGCTGACTGTATTATTTTTCCAAAATCTGTGAATGCAGATCAAAATTTCTCAAAAAGTTAAGGACAGTCTTTGAAGACCGTTTTCCTGTAGCTACAACGGTTAAGGTAGCTGCCCTCAAACATCCACCTTGTATAGTTAAGTTGTTTCTTATTTAGAAGGTACGCCATGCCTAATGATGATTAATAATTATGTGATTTTGAATAGTTTAGTAGTTAGAATAAATAACTTTTCGTTTTCTATTTAGGGGACAAATCGTACTCAGTTTGTGATTTTGAGCTAAGTATGAACCAGTAGGAACAAATCGTATAATATCTGTGATTTTAAAAGTTTAGTGTAGTTATATTTAATTTACATGTAACAAATCGTGTAGGGAATTAATCTGTGATTTACATCCCGTTTCCTTCCAGAAACAACGAGGAAATAAAAATTTGGACTTTTATTCTAAGGTGCCAACCCTAGTGGAGCAGAATCCAACAAGATTTTAGAGTAGTGGAATATGCCCCACCAAATCGAAGTAGTGGAGCAGATTCCAGTGCAAAATTTTAGGCATTCCACTTTGCCCCACCAGTGGGGTGGCTCGGTGGGGCAAAGTGGAATGATTTGGATATTATCTATAGATTTACTTAGATACTTACACATATTATTTATTATTACTAAACTTTGTACTAAACTAAAATAAGTTATTTTGTAGACATATTTAAAGATATGGTTCATATTTTAGGTTTAGTTTTTATGGATACACAAACCAACATTAAACTTACAAAAAAGACATATACACTTATCCTAAGGAATAGAAACGAAGTAGTTCTGCTATTTTGTAGAACAGTAAAATATGTACAAAATAACTTTTGATATGAAGGGGTCCAATTATACATATATATACCTACCAAAAAAAACTAAAGGATTATTTATGCAAAAAGTAATTTCTACATAAATACCCTGACAACACAACATAAATTACTTATATTTACATAAAAAACTACACTTAAATAATGCAAAATAAGAACACGTAAAACCGAACACACACACGTAATGATCAAAATTATTAATAATCAGCGGTCTCCGATACTATATTTGTCGCACACAAGCAAAAAATCACGTACACGCACTATACTAGCTCACGCATACACATTCACACAGTAGTTCGCTTAAAATCAGTACCTACTTATGAGGGTGTACCACATGATGGCCAGCTGTATTAACTTGTTTTATACGTAACTACCTACACTTTGGCTTTGTATCTACTCGTATGCTGTTGATCTCGTACGTTGTTGTTCTTGTTTTACATATTCTACATCTGCTCAATCTCATTTAAGTGAACTGTATCATGTTCTTATGAGAAAAGTGGATACTCTTGTACAAATAATTAATTCTAAAACAAAGAGTGCTTAAGGCAAACACAGACCAACGTACGTTAGAATAAGATTTACGTCGCATCTCAGATTATCTACAATCTGAGCGTCGCTTAGGGAACATTACACCTAGCTCTAAAGGAATGTAAAAAATAATATTTGACCAGAATTGAAAATAGGGGTATTTATTTTTATAACTTTGCGTTTTATGGTATGTTGTGATGGGCACGATTAATGAGGTTTAATGTATACTTACCATATTACAATATAACAACTTTTTTGACTGAAGTATTTATTAGTAGCGACCGTCACCCGCGCCTGCGTCACACAGTATTTGTGACTTGAAAAACATCGACATTTCTCTATGTAAGTATGTAAGTTTAAAAATCTCGATGGTTCTGGATCTCGGTATTATACTAAAACTTAAAAAAACTCCAAATGATGTTGAAAACCGCAACAAAAACGATTGTGCAGTTTAGGAGAACAATGCGGTCACACAGACAGACACGTAAAGCGACTGTAATTTATAATATGTTTAGATTATGTTTCATCTCCAGACTCCGCAGTCACAGAGCACGGTACGCGCCGTTCTTTCTTTGTCCCGTCAGCTTTATTTTCAGCTTCTTGGAATATTGAGTAAATCATGCCAAGTTGAACTTTTTTTAAGATTTTCTCGTCGTGGAACCCATGATTGTGCGTGAATGATCTGGAACACAAAATAAAATTGAAAATCGTAAGCACGCGGGATTGGCCCGCATTCGTGACATAGTTTTCTTTAATATTAGGTAGGTATTTAAATAGTGGGAAACAATATAGAATCTAGGCGGGCGAATGACTGAAGGCTTCTACATACCAGCGCGACTTGTCGCGCGACGCGACACGGCACAAAGGCCCCGCGTGTCGCGGGACGAGCGGTGCCTTTGTGTCGTGTCGCGTCGCGCGACAAGTCGCCCCGGTATGTAGAAGCCTTGATCCCCGTGCGTAACCAAATACGCATGACAGTAAAGGCTTCTACATACCAGCGCGACACGGCACAAAGGCCCCGCGTGTCGCG
The DNA here is from genome assembly GCA_948098905.1 of Tiliacea aurago. Lineage (NCBI taxonomy): Eukaryota > Metazoa > Arthropoda > Insecta > Lepidoptera > Noctuidae > Tiliacea > Tiliacea aurago. The sequence goes on from OX402583.1 coordinate 28,995,460, forward strand.
GGACGAGCGGTGCCTTTGTGTCGCGTCGCGTCGCGCGACTAGTCGCCCCGGTATGTAGAAGCCTTCAAACGAAATACTTAATGTCGTATATAATAAGCCCATCTATTTTTACCAAAATACGTTAAAATCAAAGGAGCCCCAGAAGTAGGGTTCGAGAGTACCTAGGTATGTATAGCGTGCCGGTTTAATGGCGACATTCATTTAACACACATACATGGTTTCCCAACCAGGGGGTTAACCCCCCCCCCATCATCACTGACATCATGACATCTTTCGGCTGAAATGATGATGATGTTGATATGGTTACGCGTTTTCGTTTTATTAAGATATTTTAATCTAATGAAAACTTATTATTTATTTACAATTTACTAAAATAATAGCACCTTGGAGCAACCTGTACTTAAAGAACTGTAGCGCAGAGGTCGTTTGCAGGGGTCACGGATCATAACATCTAGCGTATCATTGCATCTAGAATAACGTGCAAAAGTAGGTAAATACGAGGAAAGAGAGCGCTATGGCGGCGATCAGGTGGAGAGGCTGCTGCGCGGCGTCCCCTCCATCAAGTTCTTCTTTCTAGTACTAGCCGGGCCCGAAGACTTACTCGTACGCATAAATATTACGACGGCGCGCGGCGTAATGTTTTTGTGAATGTTTCCGCGAAAAACTCGCCTACCTATTGTTTTATTTATTGAATGTTGTGTAACTAGGACAGTAATTAGATTAAGGTACTGCGATAAAGACAGTACAAGCCTAGGTCTTTCACGTCAGTGCTAAATGGAACGATCGAATTATTGAAGAGATCTGGTGGCAAGGTTGAACCATCCACCCTACCAATACTACGATGACTCCCAATGATTATCGCCTGACACTTATTAGGGTTTACTGCAACACCAAATCTATCAGACGAGGTTTTAATGGCTTCCCTATGGAGTCCCTATTTAACTTGTCTATAGCATCAGGTAGTTCATCAACTTTCCCGTGACCGAAGGTTTATATATATAATTCGACATAACTTCCAATGTCATAGTCACTCGCTACGCGGGCGAAGTCGCGGGCAGAAGCTAGTAAATTATAAAGATAACTAGCTGACCCGTGCCCTCCGTTGGGCGGTAAACATTTTTACTCTATGACACTCACCTGCCTACCCTACCTACCTAAAAAAAAAACCTCACATAAACCATCTACTAAATAGTCCGAACAAAGCCTAAACCTTTTTTTTTATAGGTGAGCCCGTTCTTGAGTTATAAAATTACAACGAAAAGTGGCATTGATTTTTATAGATAAAGATGAAGGATAATATTGTTTGTTAGCAAGAAATATTTGGGATAGATTTGTATTTGACGGAAGCCATATTGTTTAACAGCTGCGAGAGGCGGTGACTAGATGGCGCTAGTGGAACGTGCACCATAGACAAATCATTCATTCTATCGGTCATTTGACTTAAAAGACTTGGAAGTCAATTGAGTGAAATATTGTAACGTTACCCCCCCACTAGCGGATCGCCTTTATAAGGAGCTGCGCTGTTGAGGCGGTACGCTTCAAAACCGATTTCTCCGTAGAATTACGAAAGCTCCTTGGTTCGTTCGGAACGAACAACTTCACGTAGACCTTAAGATGCCTACCATCAAACAGTTTATGAAGCGCCTTGCAAAGCGCTTTTTCGAATCCGCGGAACGTCATCGCAACCCCTTGGTTGTGCAGGCCGCTAGTTACAGGCCTTCTGCCATTAGTCAGACTCGCCGACCGAGGCACACTCTCTTAGATCCGGATGACCCCATCACTCTCCTTCAGGAAAGCAATAGGGCCACGAGTACAGTGCACAAAATACACAAACCGACCTTCCGTCCTCGCCGCCGAGGTACCACGCGAACTTCCCGAGTAAATGGTAATAAAAGTCCTCCCCCCCGTCCCTTGAATGTCGATGCGCCAGCCGCCCGGTTAGAGGCTGAGAGCGCCGTAGCAATAAATATAATATCCCCTGATAATAATCATGATCAAAATGTTGATCCAGCCCGTCCCCAAATTGTTAGTAATTTTGTGATCCCCCAACGACGCCCTGAGCCGAGGTCCGTACCCCACAGGGGGTGCCCTTAGTGCGCTGTCGTTTAGTTTTAATATATATAATTGGCGCCCTGGCTGGAGGCTTTAAGATTAAAAACCTTAGGGCAGCCACAGGAATATCCGGTTAAGTAGCAACGACCTCTCTAGTCTGCTACGAGATGCCATACATAAAAAAAAAAAAAAAAAGAGGCGGTACGCATTTTGAGCGGATGTGTCTTGGTGCACGGACCACTGTCTCACGACAGTCAGTACTGCCCGGTTATTGGATGTGGAACGGTGTCTCCGACAAATTAGTACTATCTTTATTGCGGTGGGTGCATGGACCACTGTCCCTGACAGTCAGTACTGCCCTATGGGACCGCCAATACCATTATTAGTTATTTAATTAATTTTATTTCATTTCTATATTCTCCCGATTTAAAATAACTGATTGTTCGATTGAAATAGATTTCTGTATTGCCATATCTGAGTATTACTTCTGATGTCTGCATTTAGTAATATTTTATACTTAAACATTTTTATATTTATTTTTTAATTTTTATGTACATACTACATTTTTCATATAATCAGAATCACACTTGTTTCTGTGGAAATTATTTTACTTACCTGATTTAGTATGTCACACAGGGGGGCGTCATTACGTTATTCCATGGTTTTTGCTGAAAATCAGCGTTGTTGACGTAAGGTTTGTCCGAAGTCACAGCATTTAGCTGAGCAAAGACCTGTTCTTGCACAGATACGACGCACGGTTATTGTAATTGTTCATATTATAGTTTGTTAGGAAGTAGTTATTTTTCCAATGGGCAATCAGCATTTTGTTTTTGTTTTGATTCAAGTTTGTTTGTTTGTTGAATGTTGACTTTGTTGTCATTCATCACTGGTTGTCATTTTGGGTTTGCCAGTACCACTACCACAACAACAACAAATTAGATACATAGACATTTTATTCTAGTAAACGCAATGTAAATTGTCTTTGTTCCCTGGCCCTGACTTCAACCAATCGCAACCAATGGAAATGATTGTCAATTTTTTTTAAGTGTATTGGATACGAGGGTTTTGGCTACTTTGTATGTGTGTATTATAATTGTGTAGATTTGTTGAAATGTGCGTTTTGTTTGTGCAGAATAAACAATTTTTCTTTCTTTCTTCTTTCTTTGTCTGGACTTATCCCGACATATTCGTAATCAGATTTCAATCAAGGTTATTTAATATTTTGTTTTTTTTTGTCATTCACTCATTATTGTAATCACCAGATACGTGTACGAGGGGCATACACGTCGTCAGGATGGTCGAGTGTAAGGTTTTATTAATTTAAATGAAATTACACTGTTTAAAATCTAATAATCAAATCGACCTACGGTTAAATTTTTTTGTACAGCCCATACTGACGGCGGAAATCCGTATTTCAATAAACTCGGGAGATTGAATTGATTGCACTGGTCACACTGGTGGCGACGGTTACGATGAGTCGGCAAACATCGGGTACTTTTTGATGGGAGTTGGCAACGAGCGGTTGTGGGATTGCTGTACCGTGGTGATTAATTTTAAGAAATAATTTGTGAGAGTAATAAACAAGTTTTGAAGTTTAACTGTGGTGTGTGTTTCTGAGATATCCTATATAATAATAATAACCCCACCGCCGTATTTCTACGTTGACGTCGTGGTGGGGCTTGCGCGCTCCAATGCACCCTAGGTCTGTGCCGGTTGAGTTTACTCTGCCGAGATAGATCTATGGTGAGGAGCCAGACCAAAAGAGATACAATCCAAGCCAAGGTCGCACATGCCGAGGGCTGCATGACTATGAGAGAGCGCTAGTCGTTAGTGTGCCAACTCTGGACAATAGGGGACCTACAGTTTTATTCACCCTTGCCACAGTGAACGCAGGGCTCTGCTGTGGTCGACTTTTTGTGTCCCTAGCTTCTTGTGGGAATAATCATGATAACAAGATCAAAAAAAACTACAAATTCAGGCAAATAAGCCTTCAGCAGATGTTGAAACACCACCGGTTTCATCATCTTCCTCTCCGAGGTCCATATTTTCATCAATCGTATCATCACCACGTTCATATTCATCACGCTCATTAAGATCATCATCATCGTCACCAATGTCAGTAGACGTTGTGTCGGAGGCTACTACTGCCATAAACCCTTCACCCGCTACTGTTACAACCAATACGCGTAAAAAATGAAGCGAAGACATGAACCAATTCATTTGGCGTACGTATTAGGTTGGGGAAAAATTCTTTTCGCATTATAGTATGAATGAACTTGTAATAAAATCTCTTTGGCTATACTATTTGTATCTGGCTGGTTTTGGTATCATTGAAAGTTTAAACTATAAAGAACATAATTACAAATTCAAATTAGGAAAATGTGTGATTTTCATTTGTTTTTCGTACTGTCAAGATGAGTGAATCTAATGAAGAAATTCGATATAATTATTTTAAAATTTTACTACAAAAAAGGTAAAAATTCAACGCAAACCGCGAAAAAATTTTGCGATGTTTATGGACCTAGTGCAGTGTCTGTGAGAGTAGCACACATTTGGTTTAAGCGTTTTCAATCCGGAAATTTTGATGTCAAAGATCTGGTTCGCTCACGTGGCGATCACGTCGCTCTGGTTGCCCTATTACGGATAAAATGGATGCCATTTTTGAAAAAGTGGAGCAAGATATCAGTAGTTACGACGTAGCTGAAGAACTGGGAATTGACCACAAAACAGTTTTGGCACATTTGAAAAAAACTGGGTACACAAAAAAGCTCGATATTTGGGTACCTCACGAGCTCACTGAAAGAAACCTAATGAACCGTGTACTCATTAGTGATTCTTTATTACGACGTAATGAAACTGAACCATTTTTGAAGAAGCTGATAACTGGTGATGAAAAGTGGATCACGTACGACAAGAACGTGCGAAAAAGGTCGTGGTCAAAGGCCGGTCAGGCTTCACAGACTGTGGCGAAACCCGGGTTAACTCGCAACAAGGTGATGCTGTGTGTGTGGTGGGATTGGAAGGGCATTATTCATTATGAGCTGTTACCACCAGGCAGGACCATCGATTCCGAACTCTGCTGCGAACAACTGATGAGATTAAAGCAGGAAGTTGAGAGAAAGCGGCCGGAATTAATCAACAGAAGGGGTGTGGTTTTTCATCATGAAAACGCTAGACCTCACACATCTTTAGCCACTCAGCAATAATTAAGAGAGTTTGGCTGGGAGGTGTTAATGCATCCGCCGTATAGTCCTGACCTTGCACCTTCAGATTTCCAACTGTTTCGGTCTCTTCAGAATTCTTTAGGCAGTGTCAGGTTAACATCACGAGAGGACTGCCAAAACCACTTGTCGCGGTATTTTGATCAGAAGTCCCAAAATTTCTATAGCAATGGGTTCATGTCCCTACCTACAAGATGGCAAAAAGTTATCGAACAAAATGGTACCTACATACTTTAGTTAAATGTAAATAAACTATATTTAAAAATGTTTTGAATTTTCTTAAAAAATGCGAAGAAACTTTTTCCCCAACCTATTATTTAATTATCACCAATTTAGAAACCGAAACAAATTCATATCTTACATCAGTGCACGAACAGTTCATTAACAGATTTCCGCAAATGAATGTGTCGGACCAAAAAGTAGGAGATCAAAGAAGATCCATAGTTCACAATAAAGATCTCTCTGACCGATCTACACTTGATAAAATTAGATTAGAAGTAAGCAAAAGCTACAAACAGACACCACTAACTTAGTTACACACACCCGGACACCGGCGCAATTAAATACGGATCAATGCAACACACATTCACAATCGGAACCAAAACGTAGAATGAGATGGCCAAACGAAATGAACGAAACCCTAATAAAATCCTATTACACCTCTACGACAATGGAAACAGATATAACTGTGAATGTGAGAACTATGTGGGTCATTTTTCTTTTTCTTTAAATATTTTCCTTTTTTTTTCTTTTTAACCGACTTCACAAAAAGGAGGAGGTTCTCAAGTCGTCCGTATTTTTTTTTCTCAGTTAAGTTTTAATGATGGTCTGGCATTTTGAGCGCTTTATGCGGCCTACCCAAATGTCCTTTCTTTGGTATTGTTCGTCGAGTCCTTGAGCTCCTTAAGTTTTGAGTTGAGCTGCACGATTACTGACAAATGCTTACACTGATTGGACAGGTCCGCTCAAATTTGTGTGGTTCTTTCCTCAAAAATCCATTTCAGACACGGATCTACATGTTCCTCACATGATCTGACCAAGATTATGTCTGGACTTTAAAAGAGACTTTGACCCCTGAGTTTGTTTCGCCATTTCTTCTCATGGTCGGCCGCCACGAGTTGTAGGTCGCAGGTTCCAACCATGACAGGCACTTTATATAGGTACCATAGTTGAGAGCAGTGGTGGCCAGTGGTCGGCCGCCGCGAGTTGTAGGTCGCAGGTTCCAACCATGACAGGCACTTTATATAGGTACCATAGTTGAGAGCAGTGGTGGCCAGTGGTCGGCCGCCGCGAGTTGTAGGTCGCAGGTTCCAACCATGACAGGCACTTTATATAGGTACCATAGTTGAGAGCAGTGGTGGCCAGTGGTCGGCCGCCGCGAGTTGTAGGTCGCAGGTTCCAACCATGACAGGCACTTTATATAGGTACCATAGTTGAGAGCAGTGGTGGCCAGTGGTCGGCCGCCGCGAGTTGTAGGTCGCAGGTTCCAACCATGACAGGCACTTTATATAGGTACCATAGTTGAGAGCAGTGGTGGCCAGTGGTCGGCCGCCGCGAGTTGTAGGTCGCAGGTTCCAACCATGACAGGCACTTTATATAGGTACCATAGTTGAGAGCAGTGGTGGCCAGTGGTCGGCCGCCGCGAGTTGTAGGTCGCAGGTTCCAACCATGACAGGCACTTTATATAGGTACCATAGTTGAGAGCAGTGGTGGCCAGTGGTCGGCCGCCGCGAGTTGTAGGTCGCAGGTTCCAACCATGACAGGCACTTTATATAGGTACCATAGTTGAGAGCAGTGGTGGCCAGTGGTCGGCCGCCGCGAGTTGTAGGTCGCAGGTTCCAACCATGACAGGCACTTTATATAGGTACCATAGTTGAGAGCAGTGGTGGCCAGTGGTCGGCCTTTACTTTGAGTAAATTATTTCACCAACACAGGGGGCCTACTCCGAATCCGAAATATCTGCCGAATTTTCGGCCATTTCTTGACTTCCAAAGTTGCCTTATTTGACTTTGAATCCTTACCCGACTTCAAGTCACGTTTTTGACTGTCACTTATCTCTTTGACCATCATTTTTTTCTTTCGCCGTAGTCAGAAAACGGCCGAACATTTGGCTGATACTTCGGATTTATCTTCGGAGTAGACCCCCTGGTCTCAAAACGGTGTGAAGGAAAACATCGTGAGGAAACTCGCATGTCATAGAACCAAAAATTCGAAGGCATGACGTCTACGAACCCGCACTGGGCCCGCGTCGTGGAGGACGGCCCACTCCCTCTCACCGAGAGGCCCAAGTCCCAGCCCGTTGCGAGCGCTCCATACATGCAAATAAGCTCTGCATACCCTGTAGTCCCATACATACATAAAAAAACATGGTATTATAATAATCGCCGCGACTTACGCGCCATCTATTACTTTTTTTTTGGAAGAACACCCAACGAAGCACACCGCCAATTCACCGCGCAGGCAGAGCTCCCGTGAGCAAAAGCAGTACTACGCCTTGCTTATTCTTCATACAACGTATCTCGTATAGTACACAAAAGTGTGACTGTATGCGTGAAAATGTGTGCGCGTGTTTGAGTTTTGGAAGCATAGCTTACCTACGTTGCAACCCGTCCAAATTGAGAAGCCGTAAGAGCACAGCTTAATAATTGTTGATTGCAAAGGGACGACTTATTCATTCGTTCGTATTAGTTCGTTTATTCAAAGTTTTTTCGCCATACTGTTTCGATTCTTATTCTTGGCGCAAGTGGTCTAAGTAATTATTTAGTAAGTTTATTGTAAACAATGGAAAATGATATGGTTGCTGTCAATAAAAATGGAAATTTACACCTGTGGGTATCACAGTGATACCTGTGCTGGCGAAGTGTGTTTAAATAAATTAAAGTCTGCCGCTTTTTATACGTTAACTTTTGAGGAAAAAGTTGAATTGATTGCAAAGGGAAGGTGTGTACCCGGATTGGACTTTACTAAAAAAAATATTGCTAGGTACTCGTTGTTTTCATAGAAAGTTTTATGATCATTATTGCTGGCTAACAGGTTGTGTACACACAAACACATTGTATTGTTTTCCTTGCATTGCCTAGCCGTGTATACCCTGTCTGGGATCTCTGTGCACGCCCCTGGGCCCAGCAGTGGGAACATTAGTCTGATTGTACTATAGTTCTGGGCTCTGTATGTATGTTACGTACAAATAGAACATCTCACCTTTCTGTAAGTTGGTTGTTCTCGTTCGTACAAATGTTGGCAGGACACTTCAGGTTACTGGAGTAGTCGACACAGCGCCAGAGTCTTTTACGACTCTTTTTACCAAAATATCTCAGGTTGTATATGAATCTGTTGTGGATTACTTGCAGACCTCCCTGGTTGGACATCGTGTACTGCACCGTTTGACTCACTGCAACAATACAATCGTCCTAAGATAGAGTGCAAGTGAAAACTTCTTCAGGCGCACTTTGCGGTCCTTCTGAACAGTGAACGAAGCTCACACGGTACACTCACCGTGGTCATAAACACACACCGATTTTTTCCTTTTTGACAAAAAATATTTCTTATTTTTTTAATGGGTACAATACAGTATTCTTATCTATCTTGGCAAGACTGATATTTACAAGCAATACCTACTACTATCGTTCGGTAATGCAAACGCAACGTTGCATTAAACAATTCATTTGGTTTATTTCTGATATCCTATATAAAAAACTGGCCAAGTACGTGTCGGACCACGCACAATGAAGGGTTCCGTAGTTAGGATGAATTCATGCCAAAAACAAACTTAACATTGTAGTTGAAAAACATGCTCTCCCATACATCTATATACGTTACGGTCAATTCTTCAACTGCAAATTAAAGTTGGTCGACGATTACTCGTTAACTTGTAAACCCTACTTAGCTGTGATAGTTTTCCTTTTAATTTCATTATATATACTACAGCCATGATTTTTTTCACATATCCAAAACCAACCATTTAGCTGGCAGAGGGGGGGGACACTTGACTCTAACAAAAAATAGCACTTTAAAGCTTAATATTACGCAAACGGATCTCAGAATTTAAAAATGGCTTTCACAGACCCACAATATTTTTGAACGGCCTATCCAACGATACCCCACACCATGTATTAGATCAGAAAAAAAAATATCATCCCCGTTTTACGTGCAAGGGAGGTACCCTAAAAAAAAATGTTTTTCATGGTTTTATTTCACGACTTTTTCGACGTGATTAATATGTACACCCATGCCAAATTACAGCCTTCTAGGACTTAGCGCCTCTGAGCTAAGCCGGGGGGACAGACGGACGGACGGACAGACAGACAGACAGACAGACGGACATGGCGAAACTATAAGGGTTCCTTGTTTACTACGGAACCCTAAAAACGCATGTGTTTATTCGACCCTCAAATATTTCCCATTTTGCTTTCCTACAAATATTATTGAACACTAACTAAAATTAAAATCTATATCTATATATATAAAAGAGAAGTCCACTCACTGACCACTCATCACGAAATCTCGGAAACTACTGGGCCGTGAGGTCTAAAATTTGACACAAGCACTCTCTATGGGGTGCAGGCGCGCACTAAGAAAGGATTTTTATAAATTCGCACCTTAAGCGGTTGAAAAGGGGTGTCAAAGTTTGTATGAAACTCCTATGTTTTTAAAGTTAGAGACATGAATGTTGGCCTGATTGTTCCTTTCGACTTCTAGGTGTTCACTAAGAAAGGATTTTACGAAATTCGGCGCTTAAGGGTGAAAATAAGGGTTTTTAATGTTTGTATGAAAAATGTACCAAATGCAGTTAAGATCCAAATTGAATCTTACAGCAACGAGTTATTGCATACTTTACATTGAAATTAGAATTCGGAGGCCGATAAAGATCTAAATTGAATTTTACGACAACGCGTTAATGCATATTTTACATTGAAATAAGAATTTTTGGAAGTTTCTTGAGGTCTATAGTTTTTTTTCTAGGTGGCCAGTATGTTTCAGTGCAGGCGTGATAACGTTCTAAAGTTTTTATGCCAATTCTAGGTGGCCAGTATTTTTCAGTATGCAGGCATCTGCTAAAAGATAATGAAACGAGGTTCAAATTGGTATTATAGCATTAAAGTCGAGAATGCCAAGGGGAAAACTTCACAATGTTTAACCTTAATCGCGGCTTGCAAGCCGATCGTATCAAAAAACGAAGTCATGTATAATCACAGAATACAAACCTAAGCGATACACGTTCAAGCTATAGTTACCGAAATTTCTGTTCTGCGATATTTTGTTATTACTTACTACTAATTTGCTTTGAAATATTTTTCATCGTCGTTGTTTGGTTTTCGTTTTGGTTTGTTTCGCTTCCTAATTTTAAATTGGAGGATAATAAATGTGTTTTTACCTATTGCCGGGTTGGAATTTTGTTATTTCTATTTCTTTGCGAATTACTTATTGTGTAGGTATTTCACACTGTGGTATTACTATAATAGTTTTTAGTATTAGTCGTTCTTACTAGAAAAAGTGTCCTTGAATAACTACGTTCGTATTTTAATTTTATTGCTTAGTATATTTGGTTTAGGCTGGTATTGTAAGGGTTGGAAAAAGGCGGGAGAACTATTCCCATTTTAAATGGATGTCAGCACCAACTGACGGGGTCCGAAAGGGCCAATGCCTGCCAGGGTTATGAGCCTGTCCGAAAGGGATATCGTGGCCCTGGCACACAAGCATTTGAAGGAACACGGGTGGGTTTTAGTCAGTAACAGTCTGACACGCCCTCCCCGCTCCGGCCAGAACGGGAGAAGTGATTTGATAATTTACCACCCAAAAAAAAAAAATGGCAGTGGCAGAACTATTCTCATTTGAGTTCCAGGTGTTTCAGGATGGTGTTTTTATTGCTGGTTTTGGGGAAGCACGGTAGTGAGTCAAAATAATCCGATTCTCAGGAAACTTTATTGAAGGTCATTTTGATGTTTTAATTCCGTTGGCTAATTTAAATAATAAAAAAACCGGCCAAGTGCAAGTCGGACTCGCCCACGAAGGGTTCCGTACCAATTTTCTATAAAAATAGCAAAAAAAATCACGTATGTTGTATGGGAGCCCCCCTTAAATAAATGGTTTATTTTAATTTAATTATTTATTTTTAAAGTGAATATATAACTTAATATTCTGTAAATATTTCAAGCGTCTACCTGTTGCCGTTATCAATATCAGGCAAAGACGAGCAAAAAAAACACGTTTGTTGTATGGGAGCCCCCTTAAGTATTTTTTTTATTCTGTTTTTTAGTATTAGTTGTTATACCGGCAACAGAAATACATCATCTGTGAAAATGTCAACTGTCTAACTATCACGGTTCATGAGATACAGCCTGGTGACAGACGGACAAACGGCGGAGCCTTAGTAATAGGGTTCCCGTTTTACCCTTTGGGTACGGAACTCTAAAAATATCTTTTGACCCCTCACGCCAGCAAAATTGAAGAATCACCGACCGCCACCGACTCAGCGGTAAATGTGCAGTTGAATTTACAATCCCAGTCCCAATTCACTGCTATTGATTTGGTCGAGAAGTCGCTTGCCTATAGTGAGCAAACGGAATGCGAGTAATTTTTTTTTAAGGATATTGCTAAACCGTTGCTTCATCTACTTATATTAATATTTTATAGTTTGTGAGGTTGTAGGGGTAATCTCTGGATCTACTGAACCGATTTTGAAAAATCTTTTACCCATTGAAAGCCACGTTATTATTTTGTGAGTGTCATAACAAAAGGCCATAATTTAATACGAAAAATGAAAAGACGGTAAAATGTTTACCGCCCAACGAAGTGGGCACGGGTCAGCTAGTCTATATATATAAAAGAGAAGTCCACTCACTGACCACTCATCACGAAATCTCGGAAACTACTGGGCCGTGAGGTCTAAAATTTGACACAAGCACTCTCTATGGGGTGCAGGCGCGCACTAAGAAAGGATTTTTATAAATTCGCACCTTAAGCGGTTGAAAAGGGGTGTCAAAGTTTGTATGAAACTCCTATGTTTTTAAAGTTAGAGACATGAATGTTGGCCTGATTGTTCCTTTCGACTTCTAGGTGCTCACTAAGAAAGGATTTTACGAAATTCGGCGCTTAAGGGTGAAAATAAGGGTTTTTAATGTTTGTATGAAAAATGTACCAAATGCAGTTAAATCCAAATTGAATCTTACGGCAACGAGTTATTGCATACTTTACATTGAAATTAGAATTCGGAGGCCGATAAAGATCTAAATTGAATTTTACGACAACGCGTTAATGAATATTTTACATTGAAATAAGAATTTTTGGAAGTTTCTTGAGGTTTATATTTAGTTGTTTTTCTAGGTGGCCAGTATGTTTCAGTGCAGGCGTGATAACGTTCTAAAGTTTTTATGCCAGTTCTAGGTGGCCAGTATTTTTCAGTTTGCAGGCATCTGCTAAAAGCTAATAAAATGAGGTTCTAATTGGTATTCAGGTAATTTGAACGTTGCATTTATAGCATTAAAGTCGAGAATGCCAAGGGGAAAACTTCACAATGTTTAACCTTAATCGCGGCTTGCAAGCCGATCGTATCAAAAAACGAAGTCATGTATCAATCACAGAATACAAACCTAAGCGTTACACGTTCAAGCTATAGTTACCGAAATTTCTGTTCTGCGATATTTTGTTATTACTTACTACTAATTTGCTTTGAAATATTTTTCATCGTCGTTGTTTGGTTTTCGTTTTGGTTTGTTTCGCTTCCTAATTTTAAATTGGAGGATAATAAATGTGTTTTTACCTATTACCGGGTTGGAATTTTGTTATTTATATTTCTTTGCGAATTACCTACTTATTATGTAGGTATTTCACACTGTGGTATTACTATAATAGTTTTTAGTATTAGTCGTTCTTACTAGAAAAAGTGTCCTTGAATACCTTTTTTTTTTTTTTGGGTGGGAAATTATCAAAGAAGTTCTCCCGCTCTGGGCTGAGCGGGAGGGCGTGTCAGACTTTTACTGACTGAAACCCACCCGTATTCCTTCATTTGCCTGTGTGCCAGGGCCACGATATCCCTTTCGGACAAACTCGCAACCCTGGCAGGCATTGGCCCTATCGGACCCCGTCAGTTGGTGCTGACAACTCTTTGAGGCGCGCGTGGAATACGACGTGCCGTCGACCCGGGCCTGGTCCTTATCGGACGGCGAGCTACCCATCGCTCACCGTCCGCAGGCCCGCGCCTTCGGTGGCCGGAAATCAGCTTGTGACTCCCGACGCGTCTCCTGCAGCGACTAGGAGCGCGAGGGCGCGAACCTTGCCTCTCCCTCACGCGTTCCGCCTCCTCCTTCGCAAGCATTACTGCTTCGCAGAAGGACGTGACGGCCTCCCATGCACTCTCGCTCCGAACCATGGCCTGAACCAGGGCCGGACGCGAGAGATCGCCGCCGCCGATCGCCTCCGTGAGGACACGGCGGTGCTCCACCGAAGCTGGGCAGACCTCCACCGTATGCTCCACCGTGTCTTCCGGGCGATCCACACAGTGGTGACACCCCGGCGTTCCCTCCCGCTTTATCCTGAACAGGAACCTCCCGAAACAACCGTGTCCGGTGAGGACCTGCGTCAGGCGGAAGGTGAGGACGCCGTGGCGCCTCTCTAGCCACTCCTCAAAGAGGGGACTTATCGCCACAATTGTGGCGTGCCCAGCGCTGGGTTGCGACAATCGCACTCTCCATGCCGCCATAAGATCCCGCCGGAGCTCTGTCCGCTGTGCCGTGATTTCTCGCGGCAGCGGAGTTTCTCCCCGGCGTTTCGCCTCCTCGCGCCACTCCCAGACGTGCGCGAGGACATTTGCCTCCAGATCCCATGGCGGTAGTCCGGCAAGGAGGCTCGCCGCCTCACGGGAGACCGTGCGGTATCCTCGGACCAGCCTGATGGCCATGACCCTTTGGGACGCGTTCAACCGCCGGGGTCCTTGAATACCTACGTTCGTATTTTAATTTTATTGCTTAGTATCTTTGGTTTAGGCTGTGGAGGTCTGCCCAGCTTCGGTGGAGCACCGCCGTGTCCTCACGGAGGCGATCGGCGGCGGCGATCTCTCGCATCTGGCCCTGGTTCAGGCCATGGTTCGGAGCGAGAGTGCACGGGAGGCCGTCACCTCCTTCTGCAAAGCAATAATGCATGCGAAGGAGAAGGCGGAACGCGTGAGGGTGAGGCAGGGTTCGCGCCCTCACGCCCTTAGTCACCGCAGGAGACGCCCCGGGCGTCGGGAATCGCAGGCCGATTCCCGGCCACCGTGGGCGCGGGCTTGCGGACGGTAAGCGATGGGTAGCTCGCCGTCCGATAAGGACCAGGCCCGGGTCAACGGCGCGTTGTGTTCCACGCGCGCCTCAAAGAGATATCAGCACCAATTGACGGGGTCCGAAAGGGCTAATGCCTGCCAGGGTTACGAGCCTGTCCGAAAGGGATATCGTGGCCCTGGCACACAGGCATTTGAAGGAACACGGGTGGGTTTTAGTCAGTATTAGTCTGACACGCCCTCCCCGCTCCGGCCAGAGCGGGAGAAGTTATTTGATAATTTTCCACCCAAAAAAAAAAATGGCAGTGGCAGAACTATTCTCATTTGAGTTCCAGGTGTTTCAGGATGGTATTTTTATTGCTGGTTTTGGGGAAGCACGGCAGTGAGTCAAAATAATCCGATTCTCAGGAAACTTTAATGAAGGTCATTTTGATGTTTTAATTCCGTTGGCTAATTTAAATAATAAAAAAACCGGCCAAGTGCGAGTCGGACTCGCCCACGAAGGGTTCCGTACCATTATCTATAAAAATGGCAAAAAAATCACGTATGTTGTATGGGTGCTTATTGGGTGCCCTTAAATATTTGGTTTATTTTAATTTAATTATTTATTTTTAAAGTGATTATATAACTTAATATTCTGTGAATATTTCAAGCGTCTACGTGTTGCCGTTATCAATATCTAGCAAAAACGAGCAAAAAAATCACGTTTGTTGTATGGGAGCCCACTTAAATATTTACTGTATTCTGTTTTTTAGTATTAGTTGTTATACCGGCAACAGAAATACATCATCTGTGAAAATGTCAACTGTCTAACTATCACGGTTCATGAGATACAGCCTGGTGACAGACGGACAAACGGCGGAGCCTTAGTAATAGGGTTCCCGTTTTACCCTTTGGGTACGGAACTCCAAAAATATCTTTTGACCCCTCACGCCGGCAAAATTGAAGAATCACCGACCGTCACCGGCTCAGCGGTAAATGTGCAGTTGAATTCACAATCCCAGTCCCAATTCACTGCTATTGATTTTGTCGAGAAGTCGCTTGCCTATAGTGAGCAAACGGAATGCGAGTAATTTTTTTCTGGCATACAACCCCAGCACCAAATTAGTGTCTTCGTTGACGAATCACCGACTTACACTCAGTGTGCACCATTTTCTAACCTTAACCAAATTCCTTCTTTTGGTTCCGAACAATCGGCAACTTTTACTGAGCCAGAGAATTATGACCCTGATTTGGCTAGAGTCGCCAACCGAACATACTCCTGAACTAAGTCCACACGAATCGTTTATTGTAAGTAAAGGAAAAAATAGAGAAGTTCCTGCGTTTAGCAGGAAAAGATTCTCAGATGGGATTAGGAAAAACAATTAAGAAAATCTGCTTCCAAGTATGCAAAAAATAAACCCGACGTTAATAAATCAGCTGTAAAAATATATTTATTTAAGGATATTGCTAAACCGTTGCTTCATCTACTTATATTAATATTTTATAGTTTGTGAGGTTGTAGGGGTAATCTCTGGATCTACTGAACCGATTTTGAAAAATCTTTTACCCATTGAAAGCCACGTTATTATTTTGTGAGTGTCATAACATACGGCCATAATTTAATCCGAAAAATGAAAAGACGGTAAAATGTTTACCGCCCAACGAAGTGGGCACGGGTCAGCTAGTAATCTATATTATATAAAAGAGAAGTCCACTCACTGACCACTCATCACGAAATCTCGGAAACTACTGGGCCGTGAGGTCTAAATTTGGCACAAGCACTCTCTATGGGGTGCATGCGCGCACTAAGAAAGGATTTTTTTTAAATTCGCACCCCAAAGGGTTGAAAAGAGGTGTCGAAGTTTGTATGAAAGTCCTAGGTTTATAAAGTTAGAGACATGAATGTTGGCCTGATTGTTCCATTCGGCTTCTAGGTGCTCACTAAGAAAGGTTTTTACGAAATTCAGCTCTTAAGGGTGTAAATAATGGTGTTTAATGTTTGTATGAAAAAAGTTCCAAATCCAGTTAAGATCCAAATTGAATCTTACGGCAACGCGTTATTGCATACTTTACATTGAAATTACAATTCGGAAGCCGATAAAGATCCAAATTGAATTTTACGACAACGCGTTAATGCATATTTTACATTGAAATAAGAATTTGGAAGTTCCTTGAGGTTTATTTATCTTTAGTTTTTACCAAATGCCAATTTCTAGGTGGCCAGTATTTTTCAGTATGCAGGCGTCTGCTAAAAGATAATGAAAAGATGTTCTAATTGGTATTCAGGTAATTAACGTTGCAGATAAAGCAATAAAGTCGAGAATGCCAAGGGGAAAACTTCACAATGTTTAAAAAAATGTCGCGGCTTGCAAGCCGATCGTTTCAAAAAACGAACTCATGTATCAATCACAGAATACAGAACAGACTGTAAAACCCGAGATTACCTAAGCGATACACGTTCAAGCTATTTTTACCGAAACTGTTCTGCGGTATTTTTTTATTACTTCCTACTACTAATTTGCTTTGAAATATTTTTCATCGTCGTTGTTTGGTTGAAGTCTTCGTATTGGTTTGTTTCGCTTCCTAATTTTAAATTGGAGGATAATAATTGTGTTCTTACCTATTGCCTGGTTGGAATTTTGATATTTCTATATCTTTGCGAATTAAGTACTTATTGTGTAGGTAATTCACACTGTGGTATTACTACTTATAATAGTTTTTCGTTCGTATTTTAATTTTATTGTTCAGTATCTTTGGTATAGGCTGGTGTTGTTGCCGTTTTAAAAACGTTACTTACTGGAGTCGTGAGCATTGTTTAATTAAAATGGATAGTCAAATTATTATCACTTCTAATGGAGTGCAAATTCTTTGCCAAATAGTAAATATCCCTAGCGATGGCGCATGCTTATTTTCATCTCTATCCTATTTGGTGAACAGTAACGTGGCCATGGCTTCTCAAATTCGAGACAGCATTGTGCGCCACGGGTCTAACAACTGGGAAAGATTCCAATCTTTCACCCAGGATCGGTCAGGAGCTGTTTATGGTTCAAAGCGTGAATACGTCGCTGAAATGTCTTGTAATGGCACCTACGGAACTACCTTTGAACTCATGGCAGCGGGAGAACTAGTCCTATTTGAGTTCCAGGTGTTTCAAGATGGTTTTTTTATTGCTGGTTTTGGGGAAGCACAACATTAAAAATAATCCGATTCTCAGGAAACTTCAATGAAGGTAATTTTGATGTTTTAATTCCGTTAGCCAATTTAAATAATCAAAATGATCTTTTGACCTCTTATGCCGGCAAAACTGAAGAATCAGCAACTTTCACTGAATCAGCGGAATGTGTGCAGTTGAATTCACAATCCCAGTCCCAATTCACTGCCATTGATTGTGTGGAGAAGTCGCAAATTATCACTTAAATGTATAACGGAGCGCAAATTCTTTGCAAAATAGTAAATATACCTGGTGATGGCGCATGCTTATTTTCAACTTTATCCTATTTGGTGAACGGTACCGTGGCCATGGCTTCTCAAATTCGAGCCAGCATTGTGCGCCACGTGTCTAACAACTGGGAAAGTTTTCAACCTTTCACCCAGGAGCGGTCAGGAGCTGTTTGTGATTCGAAGCGTAAATACGTTGCTGAAATGTCTTGTAATGGCACCTACGGAACCACCTGTGAACTCATGGCAGCGGGAGAACTATTCCTATTTGAGTTCCAGGTGTTTCAAGATGGTATTTTTATTGCTGGTTTTGGGAAAGCACAACAGGGAGTAAAAATAATCCGATTCGCAGGAAACTTTAATGAAGGTCAATTTGATGTTTTAATTCCGTTGGCTAATTTAAGTAATAAAAAAGATCTTTAGACCCTTCACGCCGCCAAAATTGAAGAATCACAGACCGTCGCCGACTCAGCGGTAAATGTGCAGTTGAATTCACAATCCCAGTCCCAATTCACTGCTATTGATTTTGTCGAGAAGTCGCGTGCCTATATTGAGCAAACGGAATGCGAGTAATTTTTTTCTGGCATACAACCCCAGCACCAAATTAGTGTCTTCGTTGACGAATCACCGACTTACACTCAGTGTGCACCATTTTCTAACCTTAACCAAATTCCTTCTTTTGGTTCCGAACAATCGGCAACTTTTACTGAGCCAGAGAATTATGACCCTGATTTGGCTAGAGTCGCCAACCGAACATACTCCTGAACTAAGTCCACACGAATCGTTTATTGTAAGTAAAGGAAAAAATAGAGAAGTTCCTGCGTTTAGCAGGAAAAGATTCTCAGATGGGATTAGGAAAAACAATTAAGAAAATCTGCTTCCAAGTATGCAAAAAATAAACCCGACGTTAATAAATCAGCTGTAAAATATATGCGGATGCTCACATCAAAGCTCACCGTGAGGCTGTAAGTAAGTACTCACAAAGTTATCCTGAAGTAAACCGTGAAGCTGTGAGGCATTATGCATCTAATAATCTTCAGATTAACCAGATAGCACCAGCAAAATATTACGCAAATAAATTATTGCCTTGGACAAATAAGCATTTATCTGGTTTTAAATATGAGCCTGAAATTGATTATTCCAAGGATAAGGTGGTTGAACTTGGATCTTATCATTCTTTGCTTATTTTAAAAATTTCCTCATTTTACTATTACAACAAACTTAATTTTGCGTATGGATTAACTAAGCTTATACAATTTATAACTTCTACATTTGGTACGGAACCCTAAATGCGCAAGTTCCGAAGTGCACTATTGCTCTGTTCGCTTGGAACATTATAAATCTCATAAACACCAACGTATGAAACACGCGAGTGAAACCGCGCGGGTACAGCTATATTATAATAAATCTCTTTTTGTGAACCAAAAATCATTTTTATTTTCGTGTCCTAAAAATTCTAAATAGCCGAGTAACTACGACCAACTTTGAATGTATGACCCTATAGTGGTGTGTTAATGCTTGATTACCATTGATGAGGTTTCAAGCATGGCTGAATATTATCAGACTTTTAATTAAAACAATATTTTTTTTATTTCTTTCATATAACTACATTAATAGTTTCCATCCTTAATCTTGGATCGGGTAGATTATTCTTTTTACTTTCAGATTTTATTGATGCTTCTTGAAATTTTGAGTAAACTATACCGATACTTATTTTCCTTAGGATGTTCTTATCGTGGAATGGATGATTGTGTCTGACTGTTCTGAAACAAATAAATAATTCAGGTGTATCCAAACAGCAATACATACATGTGTTATGTTAGGTAGACGCTAGCCAAATAATAATATTTAAAAAAAATATGATTGATAGGCTCGCGTGGTTTCTCAGTTGATGGTAAGTATGGTTAAGGATGATACTTAAAAACTCCTAAAAATATACATTATGCTATATACTACAGGGTGATTGGAAGATGGGTGCAAAGCTTTAAGGCGAAGATAGTACAGACAATTTAGAACCATTTAAGCCATGGTTGTCTTAGACGAAGTCTTACCAAATATTTTTAACCAAATTTTTAAGTTTTTTTTCGGAAATTCTCAAAATAAGTAAACTTCCGTATTGTAGGGGTTCCGTATATAGTAATGTAAACTGCATAATTATGGCCAAATTGAATGATAAATGAATTCATTTTTTATTTATTTAATTAAAGTAATGTGTAAGCAATCAAGCAAAACATGTTTTAGGCTTCTGTGTCATTAGACATTTTTTTACAGACATTTAAAGCTCAGAAAAAATAAAAAAATTGTACAATACGTCTTTTAAACCTTATTAAAAAAAAAACGGAGGGTGCTTTTTTTGTTCAAACCTTTTTGAAGACAAGCTTGATAATCGCTCTTTCTTTTGAGGTATCATTTATGCGGATATCTTACAAATTATTGAAATTAGGGCCTACAAACCAATTTGAGGTAGAAATTTTTTATTTTAGGCAGACTAATTAAAACAACATTTGAATTAAAATTATTTATTTTTCATGTTCAAAATGACGGCCGTGATTCCTAATA
This sequence comes from Tiliacea aurago, assembly GCA_948098905.1. Classification (NCBI taxonomy): domain Eukaryota; kingdom Metazoa; phylum Arthropoda; class Insecta; order Lepidoptera; family Noctuidae; genus Tiliacea; species Tiliacea aurago. The sequence goes on from OX402583.1 coordinate 29,015,965, forward strand.
CAAGCACGGCCCCGTCTTCTAACTTCTGTAGTCGTTATTTTCAACATCATCTGCTTGATTGTCTCAAACGCTGAATTTATTCTTTGTATCAATTCTTCTCTAGTGTTTATTTCTATGTTGTTATACACCAGTTCCTTGGCCCGGCCCCACACGAAAAAGTCCAACGGGGTCAGATCTGGGGAGCGAGCGGGCCAAGGGATGGGTCCATCCCTGCCGATCCAGCTATCAGGAAAGCAATTGTTGAGGTGTTCCCTTACATTTAAAGTCCAATGCGCTGGACAGCCGTCTTGCTGAAAGATGACTGTTCGGTCTCTTTCGAAGATCGGGACACCTGATTCCTCTACCAGCAGTGGTAAATCAATTTGCAGAAATTGCAAATAATTTTCGCCATTTAATGGATCAGGCAAAAAGTGGGGCCCAATCAATGTTCTGCCAATTATTCCAGCCCATACATTCACAGAGAATTTCATCTGAAATGACACCTGCTTCTTAAAATGTGGATTGTTGTCTGCGTCAGCCCATTCATGGATGTTGTGAAAGTTTGTAATATAAAAAAACCTTCCCTTGAAAATTTACTTTCATCCGTCCACAAGATTGATTTCAGAAACCACGCATCTTCGATGTCTCTGTTGAGGAGGAAACGGCAGAACTGAATTCTTCTTTGAGGATCTTGCTCTACTAGACCTTGCACACTCCTGCCATGGAACGGATACTTATCATTTTGGTGCATTGTATGCCACACCTTCCATTGAGAAATGTTTAAATTTCGAGCTACTGCTCTAGTACTGGTAGTAGGATCCGCTTGAAATGCTGCTAAAATGTCTTCGTCGACGGCAGTTTCGTGTCTGCCCGGGTTGACTCCAGGTTCCACGCGGTGAAACCCATCTTGGGCAAGACGACGAAACGTGTTGTAAAACACTCGGACATTCGGTATCCTGCGATTCGGATAGCGCTCTTGATACATCCGTCGCGACAAAGATCCATTGCCGTCTGCTCTACCGTACATAAATACGATATCCGCATATTCTTGATTGGAAAAAGTAGCCATAGTCACTTGTCAAAAATCAACACGTGCAGGAGCGCGAGGCTACGACTGGACACGGTGAAACAAAAAAGTTCAAAACTGACGCAAACAACACGTGCAGGAACGCAAAGGGCTACAACTGAACACGGTAAATTGTGAATCAACACGACAACGTCCACTCACAAGGGCAGTAGTTTGACTAATAAGTAAAAGATGTAACGGCTTCATCACAGACCGACTGACCCTGACTAAAGAAAAACGACTTTGTTGCCTCAGTAACTAAGACCATTTTGCTGTAAAAACCAACTCTTATCGCTTTTTGCTATTCATTGGGCGTTCTACCTGGAAATGCCGTCGCACCGCGCTCGGTGGCCATTGTTTAGAGAATCCCCTCAATGGGTTCCCCTCAATTGGTTCCTGCATGTGCCAAAAATTCTTAGAATTGAACAATGTTATCATTTCGAGCACATAAAGTATTCTTTTAAGCAAAAATTGTGTTTTGTTAGACTGCCTAAAATTTAAAATTTCTCACTCGAATTGGTTTGTAGGTCCTAATTTCAATAATTTGTAAGATATCCGCATAAATGATACCTCAAAAGAAAGAGCGATTATCAAGCATGTCTTCAAAAAGGTTTGAACAAAAAAAGAACCCTCCGTTTTTTTTTTAAATAAGGTTTAAAAGACGTATTGTACAAATTTTTTATTTTTTCTGAGCTTTAAATATCTGTAAAAAAAATGTCTAATGACACAGAAGCCTAAAAAATGTTTTGCTTGGTTGCTTACACATTACTTTAATTAAATAAATAAAAAATTAATTCATTTATCATTCAATTTGGCCATAATTATGCAGTTTACATTAAATTTTGAGAATTTCCGAAAAAAAACTTAAAAATTTGGTTAAAAAAATTTGGTAAGACTTCGTCTAAGACAACCATGGCTTAAATGGTTCTAAATTGTCTATACTATCTTCACCTTAAAGCTTTGCACCCATCTTCCAATCACCCTGTATGTACCAGGGACGACGGCTACATGGTACATTATGCTATATCTATAATTAGGCTGTATGTACCAGGGACGACGCCTACATGGTACATTCAACCCTATTTCTACTGGCTTCCTTTCGGAACGTCTTTACTTGAATTTACTATTACTAAATAATGTAATAGTACATGGCATAGTCACATTACAGGTATTTAATAATCAATCAATCAATCTAATATCTAACTATCTAATACATCATAAGATAAAAAAAACATTCCGAAAAACCGGCCAAGTGCGGATCGGACTCGCATACGAAGGGTTCCGTACAAGATTTAAACGAAGAATATTTTTCATCTTAAATTTTAAAACTCGCAGATAGTATTTCATAATGTTAATCTGAATTACAAAGTATTTTTTTGCAGTTGCAGAAAATCTTTCATCCTTACGAACGTCAAAAATGACATAAGACAGTCCCCCAAAAACGCCCACCTTCACCACTTCCTAATGCTTTAGCTGGGAAGAAAAAGTGGCGCAACAAACTCGTTAGCAGCACGGCTGCGTGCGCGGTTACAAAACTTGATTGTATGTTGTTGTTGTTGTGTGTTGGTTATAACGTAAAATAATTTGCATTACGCAACACAAAACAAAAATTAAATTATTTGCCATAATGTTAGCTAGCACACGCCAGTTCACGCCACTACACGAACAAACAAATAAATATATAATAATCGTGGAAAACAATACTCAAGCAGAAATAAAAAAGAAACTAAAAAACGTAAACAAAACTTATCTAAAGAAAAACCTCAGGCATAATGCGCGCCCGCTTACATAGAGCTATAGCTGTAACTCGGAAGTCACAAATGATAAACTAGCACCATCACTTAACAATAACAAAACCATGGTCAGCAAGACGAGCAGTCACCGCAAGCAGCGCCCGCTCACGAGCACAACGCAAAGATCAGCCATCACCCCCTCGCCGTGGCAGAGGGAAGGAGGCAACCCGACCCCCGACGCTACCGCAAGCAGTACCTAACATCAACATCAAAAGGAGCACGACGAACTTGTTGCCGGTTTTGCTCAGGCAAGAATAATATGATCAATAATTGTCGAGGTCACTAGCTTACCGCTTATTGCAATACAGCTCACAAAAAAACCGGCCAAGTGCGTGTCGGACCACGCACCATGATGGGTTCCGTAGTTAGGATGAATTTATCCCAAAAACGAACTTAACATTGTAGTTGAAAAACATGCTCTCCCATACATCGATATACGTTACGGTCAATTCTTGAACTGCAAATTTAAGTTGGTCGACTATTACTCGTTAACTTGTGAACCCTACTTAGCTGTGGTAGTTTTCCTTTTAATTTCGTTATATATACTACTGCCATGATTTTTTTCACATATTCAAAACCAACCATTTAGCTAGCAGGGGGGGGGGACATGACTAACGAAAAATAGCACTTTAAAGCTTAATATTACGCAAACGGATCTCAGAATTGAAAAATGTCTATAACAGACCCACAATATTTTGAAACGGCCTATCCAACGATACCACACACCATTTATTAGACGAGAAAATCATACCCGTTTTACGTGCAAAGGAGGCCGTTACCGAACCCTAAAAAAAATGTTTTTCATGGTTTTATTTTACGACTTTCTCGGCGTGATTAATATGTACACCCGCCAAATTACAGCTTTCTAGGATTGCGTCGTCTTAGGACGGACAGACGAACCCTAAAAAACATTGTAATGAGTAGATTATGTCACTAATAGATGAAAATTTAAATAAATTGACTTAGTCAAATAAAATACACAACTACCTTTATGAACTCATATAACCTGTCAGTACGTAAGGTAATTCTATGAACATAGTCTTGAGTTAATCGCAGCGACCAACTATTCTTATCGTTTAAGTAGTCGTTCATAGCATAGTATGCCTTTGAACAAAGATTGTATTTAACTTTAACTTTAATCGCATTAAAAGCCAAATCTAGCAAAGAAGATGGTAGCTTGTTATAAAAAGTTATAGTTACCAAGTCCAACAAATGTGTTATGAACAATAAAGGGTCTTACAGACTCACGTGATATCGCGGGCGCGACTGGCACCGACATGGAAATTTTGCTACTAATGTCGCGTCGCGCCCGCGATATCGCGTGAGTCTGTAAGAGCCTTAAGAAGCCGGTGACATTTCACCGGCTGCACGTAATTTGTCCTTATTTCTGTGTTAATATTGTGAATCACTGTTTTTACTCGACTGCGGCGAAGCCAAAAAAGGAGGGTTATGTGTTTGACTTTTATGTATGTATGTATGTCCGTCCCTGTTCCCTCGTAACTACTAACGACGAAAACGACGTAATAACGACCTATTGCCTCCGACTGCATGAGATTGTTTATAGTATCACTATCATCACTACATAGTATAAAACAAAGTCGGTTCCCGCTACCTGTCTGTCCCTATGTATGCTTAAATCTATAAAACTACGCAACGGATTTTGATGCGGTTTTTTTAAATAGATGAGTGATTCAAGAGGACACTATTGATCTTCAAACTCAACCTTCTAACTCTTTTGACCTGTTGCATTTATTTGATAATTCTAGATCCTCGCTTAATCACGTCAATAACTTTTTTGCTAATGTAGGCAGTAGCTTGGCGTCGAAATTTAAATCACCTTCAATGGTGCCCAATTCTGTGTCGAATTCAAATTCATGTGGCTCATGGGCCCTCTTTGAGGTAACCGAAGACGATGTTGACTCCATTATCTTGGGTCTTAGGACTGATTGTGCCACTGGTTTGGACTGTATACCGTCTAAAATAATAAAGGCCACAAGATGTGTATTAGTTCCGGTTATTACACATATTTGTAATCTGTCTATAAGTGCAGGTGTCTTTCCAAAGGTGTTTAAAAAAGCAGTAGTTCACCCCATTCATAAATCTGGACGCAAAGATGATGTCAATAACTACCGCCCAATTTCTATTTTAACGTCAATGTCAAAGGTTTTAGAACGAATACTGAATAAGAACCTGATCAGTTTTCTCGACGCAAACAACACTTTAGCGAATAACCAATATGGTTTCAGAAATGGAGTTAGTACCGAAGACGCTGTCATGGATTTATCTAATCACGTGGCTAGGACGCTGGATAAAAAACACAAGTGCCTGGGAATTTTCCTTGATCTGTCAAAAGCATTTGACACCGTTTCTGCCCTAGCCCTATTGATTAAAATGGAAAGCATTGGAATACGTGGACACCCATTGGAAATCTTCGCAGACTATCTCAGCGATCGTACCCAAATAGTAAAAATCGGCCGACACGAAAGTGATGAGCTTCCAATCACATACGGCGTTCCGCAAGGCAGCATTCTGGGGCCTACACTCTTTCTCATTTACATAAATGAACTCTGCAAACTGCCTCTTAACAATTGTAAGATATTTGCGTACGCGGATGACACTGCCATTGTTGTAGATGGTTATCACTGGCCCCAGACATATCAAAACGCCGAGGCTGCGCTGTCCTCCGTAATGAAATTTTTGGCCGATAACTTGCTCACTTTAAATTTTGATAAAACGGTGTACGTTCCCTTTGCCATTCGGTCAAATCTCTGTCCCTCAAATTTCCTTACCCTAAAAGCACACGCTTGCGGTGCCTCAGCGCAGTGTAGCTGCCTCTTACTCGCTAAATCCACTTGTGTAAGGTATCTGGGAGTACACATTGATCAGCATCTCAAATGGCATCCCCATATAGTCAAGGTCACGTCCCGCATACGTAAGCTAATATACATTTTCAAGAAGCTACGAAACTCTGCTGATTACGAAATGTTAAAATTAGTTTATTTTGCCCTATAAGATTGGTCTGTCCTAACGTACTGCCTCCCCGTTTGGGGTGGTGCTACCCAAAATGTATTTATCCGCCTTGAGAGAGCGCAGAGAGCTATCCTTAAGGTAATACTCTCTCTTCCGCGTAGGTACCCCACTGTGCAGCTCTATTCCGATTGCAAGGTACTCACGGTCAGGCAACTTTTTGTGCTCCTGTCGACACTACGCAAACACTCTGCCCGTCCACCAAAGGAACCGACTGGAAGACTTAAACATAATGTTTTCCCCCACGAACGCCATAGAACTGCATTTGCGAAACGCCAATTCTCAGTCAATAGTATTCAAATGTACAACTTCCTAAATAAAAAGATAAAAAAAATTTTTTGCCCTAAATATCAATGCAAAAACCTACTTAGAGATTATCTCCAAACACTAAGTTATGATAACACTGAGGATCTTCTGCTGGGGAATTTACAATGAAAATGAACTATATAATTCTCAATCTAATCATAAACGGATGTGTACTGGTGACATCTCGTTCGTTCTTTCTCTCTACACACACCATACACCTAATCAGTACATACACATACACACACACACACACATCCTACACTCACTCACTACACACATCCTACACTCACTCACTACACATATCCTACACTCACTCACTACACACATCCTACACTCACTCACTACACACACACTCAAACATTACATTTATTCATATCACCACACAGTTAAACGTTTTTCATTTTGAGTTTTCTTTTCATAAATTATATCCTGTTTTCTTTTACACCATTTGCATACTGTTGAAACGTCCTGTTTTAATATAATTGTGGCTTTGTTTTCGTTTACGGAGAATCACTGACTCCTAAGACACAGGCACATACACCTAGTTTAGGAGTCAGAGTATTATAATTTTTGTGACCTTAGTTATAAGCCTTTACAGCTCTTAGTCTTTGAACCCTGTACTTTCTTTTGGTGAAATAAAGAATGTATTTATTTTTATTTATTTATTGATTTGTAAAGAAAAAAATTAATTACTTTTTCTTTTAAACTCGAATCAATTCTCGCATTTGTTAGAATTTAGTTGAAATGAGATAAGCTATTGATGTTGAAGTGTAATCTTTTAGTTATTGTTGTGTGGGTATGATGACAGTCATTTTTACGTTGGATATGACTGACATCCTATACCACTAGGTGGCGTTACTTTTGGTATGGTTAGGATCTATTTATTTTGTTAAAAATTGATTTTACATTTAAAGTTATGCATTAATTAGTTCCTTTATTTTATAACGTTAAAACTAATATTTACAATTGTTTTGGTTTGTATTCAAGATGTCAATTAATGATACTGTTTTACCAAACAAGGTGGCGCGCTACACCCGGTCCCCACTCTTGTTGGCGGCCGGCGTAGCGCGTTGGCTCTTGGGCAGTCTGTTACTAACTGTGGTGCAAGCAAGTGATGTAATAAAACTATTTGTTGTTTCGCAGTCCAAAACTCATACAATTGAATTCATACATTCCAAAAGGTGTTGTGATCGCCGTTTTCTGTGCGTCCTCCTTGGGACCAAGAATATTTTCTTGTTATGTAGTTGGTACGTGACATCTTGAATGTGAGGTACGGGGTATCGATCTGGTTGGGTGACCGCGTTTAGACGTCTATAGTCGCCACACACGCGTAGTTTTCCGTCTTTTTTCGTTACTACTTGAAGAGGGCTGGCCCATGGGCTTTTTGATGGTTTGCAAATTCCCATTTCGTATGCGGTCAAACTCTTCTTTGGCTGCCTTATACTTGTCCGGGGGCAGCGGGCGGGGGCGAGCGTAGAGTGGGGGGCCGGTAGTTTCAATATGGTGAACCACGTCGTGTTTCGGTGGTTGTTTCAACGACATGGGACGTAGGATATAAGGATATTGCTTCAAAATGTCGTAGTATGCTTGATTGTTGCTTATGATGTGAATTGATTCGGCGTTTGTAGATACTTCTAATGCGTCGGTAGATAGCTCGGTAATCTTGTCAACTAACTTTTTCTTGTCCAGATCCACCAGCAGTTTAAAGTGTCGGAGACAATCAGCTCCCAGTGTGGAGGTTTTGTCATCTGCAACGATGAGTGACCAAACAAAGTCTCTTCGTAATCCAACACTTAGCCTGATAGTTTTCTGTCCGTAGCTCTTGATTGGCGTATTGTTTGCCGCGTATGAATTGTAGGTACTTGCAGTTTTGTTATTTTTGTGATTGGCGGCCAAAACGGAGATATCTGCGCCTGTGTCAATGAGGAAACGTTCGTAAGTATTACGGTCGTGTACACAAAGGCGATTACTGCAGTACGGGACACCGACGTCTGCCACGGTCGGTGTCGGCTCTCTTTCCGACGGCTTCTTCCTTCTGGAACATGGCGATTCGCAGCGTTTTACTATGTTGCCGAAACAGTAGTGGTAGTGGCATTCCCAGTTGGCGTCTCCAGGTTTTGGTGCCGGTCCACGTTGCGTCGACTGCGAGCGTGAACGGGATCGATAGCGAGGATTGTACGAGCGGCGACGGTGTCCGTGTGGTGGCCGTCCTCGACGTAGTTCGGCGATCTCTAGCGTGAGCTTCGTTGAGTTACGTCATGGAAGTTGTGGACGAGGTGGATGGTGCTGGTGCTGTGACTGCGGCGACGGTGGGACTCTGCGTGCTCCACCATCTTGTCTGCCATCGCAGCTAAGGTGTCCAAAGATGATTCTTTGTTCACGGACAAAACGACTCGAACTTATGCGGGCAGGTGACTTAGCCATTCTATTTGAAGACCTTCCTCCGCAATCATGCCGCTTGCGAGTTCTCGCATCTTCCGTATCAGCTGGGAGGGCTTCTGATCTCCCAGCTCTAGTCCGCTGATAAGCTTTTGGAAATTCTTGACGTCTGATTTGTCGTAGGCTTCGAGTAGGCGTTGTTTCACTTTTTCGTATTTCCCAGTTGCAGGCGGATTGTAAAGTATATCGGTCAAATGTTGTAAGTCGATCGCTTGCAGCTGTTGCAGTAGATATCGGAACTTCTGGTCATCTGAGGTCTTCAATGCGTCAAACTGCTTCGAACTGGATGAACCAGACACGGGGTATTTCTCTCCAAAAGGGTAAAAGCCGCGACTGCACGGATACTGCACTCACGTCGTAATTCTTCTCGGTCTGGATGTTTGCTTGTTGCTCTTCAGACATGGTAGCTTGGTCCCACACAAAAGGGTCTTCGTACAAGTGTTCCGTGCTAAAGTCGGGGTCACAAATTGTTGGGATCGAAAGGATAGCGTGAAATTAAACTTGTGATATTGCAGAATAATTTTTCATATTTATTGGTAAAAAGATCCTTTCTTATAGTTTTGGACATAAAATTAGTACATAGGCTCACCTATGTTAAAATATTACATTGACCAATGGGAGAACATGGATTTCCAAAACTTATGTGTCAATGATCAACGATAAACGGGCACCCATCTCGCTCTGGCGCGTGCACGACGTATAGCGTCGTCTGTACGCACATTATATAAATATTTCCGACACCGTGCACCGGCGCATCTCATTAGTACACCGAGCGCCGCTGCGCGGGCACGTTGTGTGTTACTTGTTATGACTCCCATATATTAAATGTAGCCGTAGCATAAAAGTGAGTTTTATTGGAACCGATCCAACAAATTAGTGACAAACCAATGAAAACCTTAAATAGGTGCTATTCAAAACTCATTTCGTACCATACGATGTGTGTGTGTGTGGTAGATAACATTCAAAGTGAACAATACAAGTTCACAAAGGTCGCGTATGCGCAGAGTCGTGGACTTACAAAAATTAGCCAATGCTAGACAAGCTCCACCCCCAAACCCCATTTGATTGGCAATGCACCCCCCGCACCCCGCGCGCTAAGGGCAGCACCGCACCGCACTGCACAGTTTCTCTAAGACGTCATGGACATGACATGGACATGGAAAGTAATAACGTATCGTAATTACGTGTACTCCAAACTGGAGTTCGTTGCCATGGTGCAATTTTACGCGATCGCGAAGTGTAGCTCTAAGTGATAAATAATTCAGAGGTGATTAATGGTTAGGTTTGTCAATCAATCAATCAACTCAGCCTATAGCAGTCCACTGCTGGACAAAGGCCTCTCCCAGGCTGCGCCACGACACCCGTGAACACCCTTCCACACTCTCCATTAGGTTTGTAACAGAACTATTTTTTTTCAACCGTGTACCTATCTAATTAGTAACTAGAACATTTTTATTTTCAAATCGTTGTTAATAATTATAATTCCACATTTTTACATACGCTTTAACTAGCAGACGCATAATTCTTTAAATGTTAACTTATTATGTCCCGAAACCTAGGCACAAAGCAATTATGACGGCCCTAAGCCCGTAAAAGTATTAAGGAAATCATTGTATCATTTAATTTATTTGTACATAAACATCAGCTGAGCGAGTCAATAGCCAAGTTGATACCTACAGCGGGCGTATTAACCGGCAGGCGGCAGGCGGGGAGTCTCGCTTTTGCCGCGGTCAGCGGACGTGTTTGCATATTCTATGTATTGACTAGCGCGGCGCAAGCTGTCGCTCATAATTTACTTGCCATGAGCAAAGAACTTGTGGTGAATGAGCTGCTAGCGTTCCTACAGCAGAAGCTGGATGTGATGGACGAGGTGTCCGCTCTCCAGATCTGCGCAACGAACTTCAGTGAGGATGACATAGCTGCTGCCAAGCTGTTGTTGTTCAATGTGCTTACAAGCGCGACCAGATGGTGTGCCGCCGCCGCGCCGGCGTGACTGGACTAAGAGAAGCCAGCAAGACGTAATCACGCTGTTTAAGGAGACCGACCCGGACAAGCTTAAGCGGAAGCTTCAAAAGCATCCACCCGTCCCCTTTGACCAAGTCGATGTACCCAGCCTTCTGAAGGACATTGTCTTACTGAAGGCCTGCCTCGCGGGTGTTCTTGCAAAATCATATGCATCCCAAAACACTGTCTCCGTTTTGCGCAAAGAATTTAGCGAGTTGCGCAACAGTGTGGCGGTAACTAGGTCATCAGTCGATGCGTCTAATGTAAACATGTGTCGCGGAGCCGGCCTCGACGTATCGTCGTCAATTTCCGCGTCAGCAGTTTCGTCGCCAGCGCATCCATCGTTTGCTGAGCTTGCAGATCGCTCCGCCCGCGTGCCCCTCAGCCCCGCGCGCCCCTCAGCTCCGCGCGCCCCTAAGCCCCGGGCGCCCCTCAGCCCCGCGCGCCCCTCAGCCCCGCGCGCCCCTAAGCCCCGGGCGCCCCTCAGCCCCGCGCCCTTCCCCGCAGCTCTCTCATGCAGCGCCGCGCGAGCCCCTCACCCCGTCCCGCTGCCAGTGTCCGCAGCCCTGGTGAAACCCTTGCAAAAGGATTTCGCTGGCGTCACTGCGAGTGCCCCAGGCGCTCCAAGTAAGAAGCCTATGCCACAAAAGGCACCGAATAGGGCTGATGATGAGGGTTTCGTGACAGTGCAAAGGAGGAAGTGCCGATCACGATTAAACAAGAACCGCTGCGGCAAAGCTCCTAAGGAGCCCGAAATGAGCTTGCGTGCCGCTAGGCCGAGCACACCGGTGTACATCTCCCGCCTACACTACACCACTAAGGCGGAGCACATCGCGGAGTACGTGCGCCAGAAGACGAGGTACACGCAGAGGGTGCAGTTACTAACTTCTAGGCGTTCGTGGTGCGAGTACCGAATTGTTTTCTGCCCGCCGTCATGGAGGAAGACTTTCAGCCGCAGGACGTGGTGTTTCGTCGCTTCCGCGGACAAGTGCCGCAGGACAGCACAAGGACATGCTAGTGAAATGAAGTGCCACTAACAAGTTTTATGCTAAGTATATTTATTAACACGAGTTTTTGTTTTATAATTTATATAATGTTAGTTTGTAAGGTATATGTATATGGGCCATTGTAGTCTGCAATAAATGTTTTATTATTATTATTAGGTGCGCGCACGGCTCGACGTAGGTAACAACTCGTGGCGACTACTGGTTTCATGAATTTTGCGAATATTACGTTGTCACTTCCATTTTTATTCATTTTAAGAGCTACAATGCTGTGTAAGTTGTTGATGAATAGTATTTTGTAAGTTAAACCACCCGTCCAAGGTATTAAATCGATCAAAATTTAACCGTGTATGTTAAGAAAAAGCCACGCGGGCGAAGCCGCTGGCAGCAGCTAGTTGATTTATATAAATCTTGTTTCCATATTTTTACCCGACTGCGGCGAAGCCAAAAAAGGAGGGTTATATGTTTGACCTGTATGTATGTATGTCTGTCCCTATGTTCCCTCGTGGCTGAACCGATTTTGATGAATGATATGTCGCTAGATTCGTCTTTATTGCGCGAGTGTCATTGGGTATATATAAAAAAAATCAAAATGGCGGATTTCTGGCGCCAAAAGCTATATTTTCGAAAAAAAAAAAACTCCTAAGCCTATCGAGCGGGGTTCTCTATGCATTTTGACGCCATACTGCGATCGTCAACCCGTCCTCTGTCGGCCTATGTCCAGCAGTGGACGTCTTTCGGCTGAAACGAACGAGACTAATCGGGCTGTATCAACGTCAGAGTATTGTCATACTTTCCTGACGGCGTAGGCAGCCGAACTGAGCCTTCCCGCTAGGCTTGATATAATGTGGTCCCCACTGAAGTTTGGCATCTACTGTTACCCAGAAACACTGCCGTGTCGCAGTTTCAAGCACCTGTTTATCTAAGACGATGTTGGGACCTAAACTTCTAACATTCGGTGAGGGCGAAATTGATACATTTAGTTTTCTTGGCATTGAGAACTAAGTTATTTCTATTCATACACACATAAATATTTTATTTATTGATTGATAAATTTATATTTTTATGGTTCCGTAGCCAAATGGCAAAAAACGAAACCCTTATGGATTCGTCATGTCTGTCTGTCAGTCCGTCCGTATGTCACAGCCACTTTTTTCCGAAACTATAAGAACTACGTATACTGTTGAAACTTGGTAAGTAGATGCACCAGAGTTTTTTTATTTTATTTTCGTGTGAAAATCTTAATGCACCCGCATTAAGACTTACACACGAAAATAAAACAAAATAATACATTTTGGGGTTCCCTATAATTAGAACTGAAACTCAAAAATAAAATCATCAAACCCATACGTGTGGGGTATCTATGGATAGGTCTTCAAAAATGATATTGAGGTTTCTAATATATTTTTTTTCTAAACTGAATAGTTTGCGCGAGAGACACTTCCAAAGTGGTAAAATGTGTGTCCCCTAAACTTCTAAAATAAGAGAATGATAAAACTAAAAAAAATATATGATGTCAACTTTGACCGAAAATTGGTTTGAACGAGATCTAGTAAGTAGTTTATTTTTTTGAATACGTCATAAATCGTAAACCGCAATTTACCTTTCATTCAATCAACTCAAATATAAAAATAAAATAATGGTACGGAACCCTTCGTGCGCGAGTCCGTCTCGCACTTGGCCGGTTTTTTTTGCATTGAAATAACAGTGTGCATACATTTTGTTTTTACTAACTGCGATGCTACTTGACATGTTGTCGTAAAATCGAACAAGATTTTTTTTTGTGAATAATTTTATCTTTTTCCTTACACTATTAACACTAATTACTATAATTTATGTGACACTAATATTAAATTTATATGAATATGGAATTCTTACATTATAACATTCCTTATAACATAAAAATAATTTTCTAATTTATTAAGTTTCTTATTATAAACTTTGTTAGCGCCTATCCTAGGTAAATTTTAGATTTTGTTAATTATTTTCAATGCTAAGGAAATATTTGTAAGCCGATCATCATCATCATTGCAGCCGAAAGACGTCCACTGCTGGACATAGGCCTCGCCCAAAAAAAAAGGGGGGGCGATTTGCCATAATCCGATACTTCCGATGTAAGTACGCCGATACTTACGACTAAACAAGATTGGACTCAAACGATGACTGTAATATCTTGCATGCTCTTGTATGTATACAATGTTTAAACAAATAAAGAAATCTTATTGCCATCTGGAGCCTCTGGGCAATGTGATTTGTAATGTCACACGCCTTTGGGGGTCGGAGGCGGTAGTCAGTCGGGGGTCAGAGAAATTGTGGGGGAGTCGTTCCTTTTAATGTATTTGTATGATATATGTGTATGTATGTTTGTGTGTTTGGCGCATAGTATATTTAATTAAATAATAGCTAATATTATGAAGAGAAACTCACAGGTCTGTAACTTCGTCATTAGCATTCGTAAAAATAGTCGCCGAACAACGAGTTTTATTGTAGTCAACGCAACGCCAGGATATTTTGCGATCTTTACTGATATATCTCAGTTGGTACATATATCTGTTGTAGATTGTCTGTAGACCTCCTTGGTTGGATATTGTGTACTGTACTTTTGAACTCACTGTAACAATAAAATTATGTTTTTAAATAAACAGTCAAAACCTTTTTAGTGGTCAGTTCACAGTGTTCACAGCGAGACTATAGTGAATAAGTCCGATATTGTATCGCGATCTTAAAAAGGTCGCGTCACTTATCAGTGAGAATTGACCCTAATACCCGCTACAATATTTTATCAATGTGGTATGGTGTGATACGGCGAATCCCCCTATAACAGTTTTGTTTCGTTCGGCGCCTGCGCAAGATTCGCCTCAGTATGAGTCCATCTTAAGCAGAGCTGGCAGAAATGTAGGGATAATATTTTAGTGTTCACCAAAATACTTAAGGTACATCTATGTATGCATTTCTAAAATATTGATCTTAAACCCGTTTAATTGTTTTACTATAATTAAACTACTCGGCCAACAAAATATGTTACATCAAACAAATTCCAAATTAACACCAAGATATACTTAACACTTTTTTATTGTAGTGCGCTGCAAATATTCTATTGTAACAATAACTATTTTATTCTTCCCCGAAAAATACTGATCGTGCACCAAATATTCCTGAATGTTACACAAAATTTTGGGTTGTTACCGGCCAAACCCGATTTCAGGACAAACTAGTTTAGCCTAGGCTAAACTAGTTTGTCCTAAGCCCGATAGGATAAACCAGTTTAGCCTAGGTCGAATCGGTTTATCCTAGTTAGAATTTACATGCTTTAGGATAAAATGGTACGTCCTAATCTGAAATCTGATTGAGCGTGCTGCGGGAGCGGCGTGACAGAAACGAATCGCAGCAAAACCGACTCCACGTAGTCTTGTCTGCCCTACCCCTAGAGTGTTATTTAAATTCGCGTAGGCGCGTAGGGGCGAGGCGGCCCGCGAGCTGAGGAGCAGGTGGTTTGAGCGTGTGACGATAAGCTCGCATGGGACCGCTGGAGCCCTGCAGCACCGGAGCCGTGACAGAAAACATGCCTGCTGCATGCTTGCTTCACGTTTATCATATTAGACTAGATAGGCTAAACTGGTTTATCCTATCGGGCTTAGGACAAACTAGTTTAGCCTAGGCTATACTAGTTAATCCTAAGCGCGATAGGAAGAACTAGTTTAGCCTAGGCTAAACTAGTTTGTCCTGAAATCGGGTTTGGCCGGTACCATTGGACATTAATTGGTGTTTGATTCAAATACATTTTGCAGTGCATTATCTGAAGTAAAACTAAAAAAATAAATGCTTGTTTTTAAAATTAGGTGTATTACTATTTTTACAAATTTGCAACAGTTGTTAAATAGATGCTCATTATGACATATTTTAATTAACATATTTTGGTGCACATTCAGTATATTTGGTGGAACACAGGCAAAATTAGGTAAATGAAATGGGAATAAATTGAAGTACTTTTAAATACCATCCGAAATGTAGTAGCTAATAAGCTATAATCATTAATTGTTTTAGATTTAGTTTTTATAGTCAGTATATATGTTACCGGCCAAGCCTGATTTCAGGCCAAACTGCTTTGTCCTAGGCCCAACCGGTTTATCCTACGAGTGTCAGGATATACTAGTTTAGCCCAGAACAATCTAGTTCGGCCTTAACTGTACCTGTTTTCTTTTGTACCAGGTACAGCCAAAAACAAAATTGTTTATTTTGACTACCTACTCAATATTATTTAAAATTATATTGCTTCATAAATTAGCATAGATAGTTTTGTCATAAACAGTCGTTACTTTTTAGGGTTCCGTAGTAAACAAGGAACCCTTATAGTTTCGCCATGTCCGTCTGTCTGTCTGTCTGTCTATCTGTCTGTCTGTCTGTATGTCCGTCCGTCCGTCTGTCCCCGGCTTAGCTCAGAGACGCTAAGTCCTAGAAAGCTGTAATTTGGCATGGGTGTACATATTAAACACGTCGAAAAAGTCGTGAAATAAAACCATGAAAAACATCTTTTTTTAGGGTACCTCCCTTGCACGTAAAACGGGGATGTTATTTTTTTTTCTCATATAATACATGGTGTGGGGTAACTGGAGTATCGTTGGATAGGCCGCTCAAAAATATTGTGGGTCTGTGAAAGCCATTTTTCAATTCTGAGATCCGTTTGCGTAATATTAAGCTTTAAAGTGCTATTTTTTGTTAGAGTCAAGTGTCCCCCCCCCCCCTGCCAGCTAAATGGTTGGTTTTGGATATGTGAAAAAATTCATGGCAGTAGTATACAGGGTTACTGGTAATTCGACGTATATCCGTCAGGGGCTGATAAGGGGGCCAAAATGCAACAAATTGAACCCCCCATATGTATGGCCGAAATTCAATAGTTTTCGAGATATTAGAATTTTAAGGGTTTTTCGATATTTACTCAAAATTTGACATTTCATTCCAAATAAAAAAAAAACTACATATTTGAATGGGTACCATTAAAAATGATGTTGTAGCTGGCACTTCAATTAAGCTATGGACATAATTAAAACTACTTAATTTAACAAAATAATGAAAATAATGAGCGATATAAGAATAATATCTTACCAATATTTTCATTTTACGCTTCAAAAATGTTGTCTCGTCACAAAAATTTCTATGACATTAATCGTACAAATAACTAAAACAACTTGCTTATTCTGTAAGCTTTCCAGAAAGCTATAAAAGTCAATTTTAAAATACATAATTCGTGCCAAGGCATGTGTTTGAATCGGCGCGGGGAGAGAAAGGGTCATTTGTATTTGTATGAAATAAAATGCATAAAAAAATGTACATCAAATTTTATTACACATTTTACACATCTTGTTCAAAATGAGCCCCTCGATTACGAATGCAGGTTCGAATTCTCTTCCTAACTTCGGTTTTCGTCACTCTTGATGTGAACGTTGTTCTCATCTGTTGCGCCGCGTTTATTATTCGCTGTCGAAGTTCTTCGACTGAATTTATTGGGGTCACATAAACTAATGCCTTCATATGACCCCAAACGTAAAAATCAAGTGGTGTGATATCAGGGCTTCGTGCTGGCCACGGAATTGGCCCTCCCCTCCCAATCCATCGGTTTGGATATCTCTCGTCTAGCCACTGTCGGACAGTAATCCGGTAATGTGCTGGGCAACCATCATGTTGAAACATGAGGTTGTTTTTTATTTCTTCGGGAACATCCGCCAACAAATCATCTAGGTTGTTTCTCAAAAACTCCTCGTAATTTTCGCCGTTCAAATTTTGGGGCAAGAAATGAGGGCCCACCAAATAATTATCAACGACACCCATCCATACGTTCAGGGAAAATCTCATTTGCAACGCAGTTTCTTTTAGTTTTTTTGGATTCCTGCCTGCTTTAGGTGCCCAAAAATGTAAGTTATGGTAATTCGTTATTCCATCCCGGTCAAACTTTGACTCGTCAGTCCACAAAATATTTCTTAGGAAATGTTCCTGGTCAGCGTCAGCGTTTAACATAAACCGAGAAAATTCGAGTCGCCTGGCAGGATCTCCCTCGTGCAATGTTTGAACAGGTTGATAATGGTACGGGTGTCTACCTGATAGATGTACTACCGACCACACTTTCCACTGGGACATACCGAGCTGTCTTGCAACAATGCTCGTTGAGATTTTTGGGTCATCAATAAAACACTGAAGAATGGTGTCCTCTTCGTCAGCCGTGTACCGTCGAGGTCTGCCAGCGTTGAATTGTGCTCTTTGAACACTGCCAGTTTCAGACAATCGTCGATAGGTGCTCCCGAAAACAGTAACGTGGGGAAGTCGACGATCGGGAAAGCGGCGTTGGTATTCTCGCCGAGCCGCAGCCGCGTTTCCATCGGCAAAACCATAACAAAACATTATGTCTGCGTATTCGTTATTAGGATACGAAGCCATGTTATCCGAAATAACAATGATAACAAAAAGAATAACAAGAGAAACAAGAATTAACAATAATGATCGATAACAAATTAACGGGATGAGAGATTGGTAGCAAGATAACAACACACGTGCTTGCGCGGCGGAGAGTCAAAACTTACTAAGGAAGGCGACGCGAGCGCAGCAGACGCCGTGTACTCCCCCGTCCGCACACCCCGCCCTCACACCCCGCCCCATCACGAAGAATTTCGCCAGGAAAATCGGTTGTTTTAGCGAGGATCATAAACTAAAAACACAGATAATTTCTCTCCCCGCGCCCGCTGGTTCAAACACATGCCATGCCACGAATTATGTATTTTAAAATTGACTTTTATACCTTTCTGGAAAGCTTACAGGATAAGCAAGTTGTTTTAGTTATTTGTACGATTAATGTCATATAAATTTTTGTGACGAGACAACATTTTTGAAGCGTAAAATGAAAATATTGGTAAGATATTATTCTTATATCGCTCATTATTTTCATTATTTTGTTAAATTAAGTAGTTTTAATTATGTCCATAGCTTAATTGAAGTGCCAGCTACAACATCATTTTTAATGGTACCCATTCAAATATGTAGTTTTTTTTTAATTTGGAATGAAATGTCAAATTTTGGGTAAATATCGAAAAACCCTTAAAATTCTAATATCTCGAAAACTATTGAATTTCGGCCATACATATGGGGGGTTCAATTTGTTGCATTTTGGTCCCCTTATCAGCCCTTGCCGGATATACGTCGAATTACCAGTAACCCTGTATATAATGAAATTAAAAGGAAAACTATTACAGCTAAGTAGGGTTTACAAGTTAACGAGTAATCGTCGACCAACTTAAATTTGCAGTTGAAGAATTGACCGTAACGTATATAGATGTATCGGAGAGCATGTTTTTCAACTACAATGCTAAGTTTGTTTTTGGGATGAATTCATGCTAACTACGGAACCCTTCATTGTGCGTGGTCCGACACGTACTTGGCCGGTTTTATTTTTTTTGTCGTTACTTTTTATAATATATTTAATCCAACTGCTCACGTACACATTAGTTGCACCTGTTTCATTTTCCATTTAGAGTTGCATTCGTTTTTGTTTATACTAAACCAGAAGAGGGGTCTAGAGTTGCATTCGTTTTTGTTTATACTAAACCAGAAGAGGGGTCATTGTACTCATCATTTTGAACAATTTTTTCAATGGGACCAACTGTGAAATCACGAAAAAAAAAATCAGCTGTTCCCTTAAATCGACAAAATGATGTCCGTGACCACAACGCCAATCGCTTCCATATTTGGCAAATAATTAGTGCTCAATTGGTGCTAATTAGTGCTCGAACAACAGAATTGGTGCCTTAGTAGTTTTCGACATAATCTACTTTGAAGGTGGTCCTGCGGTAGTCACGCTCCCTTCAGCAGGACCACCATGAGCGCCGAAAAAAGGGGCATGCTACAGCAATTCTAAGTATACAAATAATTAGTGCTCTTAAATGTGATTCATTTCGTAACAAAAAAAGAACTGAAACATTTGTATTTACAGAGAAATCAACGATGATAACTTACGCGCGCTCGTTCAGCAGGATCACGACTTTGAGTCTTCATTCCAAGTTTCAGGAGCTAGTCGCTTTCCTCAAACCTACATAGAAAATTAGTGCTCTGCGAGATAAAATTGATACCCAAAATTCAAAATTACTACTCCAGTAGTTTACGAGATATACCATACCATTGGTGGGGTGGCGGTAGTCACGGTGTTAAATTTTCATTTGAAGATTTCCCTATTAAAAACTCTGTGATTTCTTCCCAAATTTATACAAAAATTAGTGCTCCTAAAGAAGTTATAGTGACCAAAAATTCAGATTCCCAAGTGTTGTATTTTAAGAGAAATTAGCTTTCATTACTTTTCCATACTAAATGTCCGCATATAACCCGACCAAATTAAGTTGTCAATGGTATTGAGCTGTTTATGAGATGTACACTCGTGCACATAAATTGATGGATGTCGGAATAGTAATAACAACAGTTCAATATCTATAATTTTTATACAAACTGTGTACCTTTACTCAAATTGAAATAAGATTACATTTAAATAAACATTTTTTAC
The DNA here is from genome assembly GCA_948098905.1 of Tiliacea aurago. Lineage (NCBI taxonomy): Eukaryota > Metazoa > Arthropoda > Insecta > Lepidoptera > Noctuidae > Tiliacea > Tiliacea aurago. Next base: position 29,036,119 of record OX402583.1, read on the forward strand.
AGTCCGTTCAGCTGATGTTGACTTCTATTGCGTTGGTGGCATGACAACTGGCAGCTGTAATAAACAGTTGGTATTGTAACCACGTTTTTGTTTTTTAATGCCATCCTTATGCCTACGGAATAGAAGTCGAAATTGGTTGAACGGACTGTAAAAAAGTTTATTTAAATTTCTAATCTTATATCAAATGGAGTAAGGTACATATTAAGAAAACAAATAACGTGTAATGTGATACCTTTGTTGATGACGTGGGTAAGTAGGTACTCCAATAATTATTTTTCTGTATTGTAATTACCTACCTTTTGTCAGCGACAGCGATAGGTATTTCTTATTTATTTCTTTCCTACTAATTTACCGTTGCTGCAACCAGTACCTAAGTATTAAAAACCTAATTTATTGCATTAAAAAAATCTGTAATTTTGAAATAGTTTTAATAATGATTAATTTAATGGTATATAATTTAATAATGATTAATTTAATAGTATATAATTTAATAATGATTAATTGAATGGTATATAATTTAATAATAAATAACTTACTAACAATAGATAATAATTTGATGTAAATGAAATGATGATGTTTGCTTGTTTTTTGTAGATGTGTTTTGTGTAATGTTTACTTACTCGAGTTTGTTTTCGTATGCACGTGTTTCTGTGATAAATAAAATTAATTTTCTTTTTTTCTAAATATTTGCATGCCGAATGGCAAAATATGGCTGATCTTTGTACAGTACTAACACCTATTGATGTATCATATACCCATATTTGCGAAAATAAAGTTATTCTTATTATTCTTAAAACTAATTTTCATTCTATCCATAATTGTTGTAACTATGCATGAATACCCAAGCTTTTTCTATTCTGTTCTATCGAACCTATTTGTTAGATATATAACATATTTCTAGTTTTGTTTATGGTTCTACCTAGTTACCTACTAGTCGGCCTATCTTAATAGTCTAATCGAGTTGATTGATTTGTGTTAATAAATTTAAGTGCACATCTTATATTGTTGATTTTTAAGTACCTACTTAAAATTCTATAACTAATGAAACTTATTCAATTTATAAATGTATTTTCCATTAAAAATACTCCTACTAATTCATAAATCTTAACCTAGCTTTAATAAAGAAGGTATTGAATTGGTAACTAAAAATACACCTAAGGTCCATAGATATTTCAGTGGAAATTTTATAGAATCGACTGCAATACTTTTATACTAACGTTATTAGCAACATATTATTAATGCAATAAATTAAGTTTTTAATACTTAGGTACTGCTTGAAGCAACGTTAAATTAGTAGGAAAGAAATAAATAAGAAATACCTATCGCTCTTATATTCATATAACAACACAAAAGGTAGGTACTTACAATACAGAAAAATAATTATTCGAGTACCTACCTACCCATGTCATTAACAAAGGTATCTCAGGCCATTAGGCCAGGTAACGATAGGTTATTTTTTTTTTATAAATATGTACCTAAGTACAGTTTGTATAAAAATTATAGATATTGAACTGTTGTTATTACTATTCCGACATCCATCAATTTATGTGCACGAGTGTACATCTCATAAACAGCTCAATACCATTGACAACTTTATTTGGTCGGGTTATATGCAGACATTTAGTATGGAAAAGTAATGAAAGCTAATTTCTCTTAAAATACAACACTTGGGAATCTGAATTTTTGGTCACTATAACTTCTTTAGGAGCACTAATTTTTGTATAAATTTGGGAAGAAATCACAGAGTTTTTAATACGAAAAATTTCAAATGAAAATTTAACACCGTGACTACCGCCACCCCACCAATGGTATGGTATATCTCGTAAACTACTGGAGTAGTAATTTTGAATTTTGGGTATCAATTTTATCTTGCAGAGCACTAATTTTCTATGTAGGTTTGAGGAAAGCGACTAGCTCCTGAAACTTGGAATGAAGACTCAAAGTCGTGATCCTGCTGAACGAGCGCGCGTAAGTTATCATCGTTGATTTCTCTGTAAATACAAATGTTTCAGTTCTTTTTTTGTTACGAAATGAATCACATTTAAGAGCACTAATTATTTGTATACTTAGAATTGCTGTAGCATGCCCCTTTTTTCGGCGCTCATGGTGGTCCTGCTGAAGGGAGCGTGACTACCGCAGGACCACCTTCAAAGTCGATTATGTCGAAAACTACTAAGGCACCAATTCTGTTGTTCGAGCACTAATTAGCACCAATTGAGCACTAATTATTTGCCAAATATGGAAGCGATTGGCGTTGTGGTCCGGCGGTAGTCACGGACATGACAAAATGTATGGAACAGCTGATTTTTATTGTTTTTTTTTTGGTTGATTTTTATTACATTTCTTCTAGTCTACTAAGTGTTAATGAACTGATTTATGTTAGTTAGTTAAGCTGTTTCTAAACTGATGTATTGATAATGTAGTTAGGCATATGCATGGTAAAAATAAAATCCGTATTTTTTTGTACGCTTTAACTGGCAAAACATGTGACTCCTTTTTAATTTATTTTTAATTCCATCCACATCCACAATGCACATGTATTGTACTTACTCAAGTTTTACAAAAATATCTTTATCGGTTTTCATACATAATGCACATGCGGTATCTAGCCTACTCTAACTCTGTGGTGTGTGGCCTGGGTCTTATTGTGGGCCTAAACAAGTAGCAGGCGGCCCCACGGATCCGCCATGTTCGTATGTTTAACCGTCTGCCCAGGGGGGGCACACTTAGCACTGTCATCAATTTCCATGGGCGACAGCGACATCTGGAGTTTGGTGGGTTAACAAAACTTGGCAGCCATCTTGTCTTGTTTGTCAAATTGTCAGACAAATGTCATTGTCGCCATTCGGCCATTGTCAGCTCCGGTTTTACCAAGGTTTTACCGGCGTTGATGCGCTTCCCGAGTTAAACTCACTAACTCAGCTATTTCTAATAATTGTTACTTGTTAGTCTTGTTACTGTTATTTGTTTTGTTTTTATTTCATATTATTGTTATCACTTTGTTTTTTGTTGGTCATTTTTGTTGTTTTGTTAATATGAGTGAACTCCGAAGAAGATATTGTATTTTTGGCTGTGATGCTTTAGGTGAGTGTTTATTACCATACGGTACCGTATTTACTAGAAGCAAGAAAACAGTTTTATGTTATTCCATAATTTCATTTTATTTAGTCATACTCTGATATTCATAAATTTCGTTCCATTTTCAGTTGCATACGGTGTACCCCTTCACCGGTTTCCAAACCCTGAAAACCGACCTGATTTGTTCGCTGCTTGGATAGCGGCTGTTGGCAGCAAGGTTACAGAAAGGGACCGTACGAAGATATACAAGAACAAAAGAATATGTGATCACCATTTTGATCCTACATTCAAGACAACTGGAGGTCATCTTATTTGTTCAGCCATACCATCAGTTAATTTGAATCGTAAGTAGAATTAAATTAGCTCAATATTTGTGAGAAAATAACATTTATAACAATACCAAATTGATTCAGATTATCAATTTTATTGATTTGTTGTACTCGTCAGAGTAACATAAAAGTACTCTGAAAATAAAATTGTGGAATAAACAGGGATTTGGGATCTATTATTTTTGCATTTGAACCAAATCCCTGTAAGACTAGTGAGCTGCTGCTGTACAAGAGATTTGTCAACTTAACCTGTCAGGTGTCATGGCAAAACTTTGATTGTGTTTTTTTTGTTTAATAATAAAAAAGTTAATCTGAAGGTTATTATAATGAATGTAAGGGATCCCTGTTTTGCTCTATTAATACAGAAACCAATTAAATTATTATTTTATTTACTCAATGGTGGGTTTTCATTGGGATCAAAATAAAGGTACTTTTTGTTCCTTTACTTAAATTCTCTAATAAAAAAGAATTAAAAGACTTATTTCTCAAAGTATCAAAGGTACAAAAAGGCAACATAGATATAGTTTTAATATTTATGTTACTGAATTATAAACAACTATTTTATGTAGTAAAAATGGAACATCTTAGTTACTTCACACAGACTGAAGTTGCATCAAAACACAGAAATATCAGAAAAAAAGTAATTCAACTGATTATAATATTGCAATGTTATGTTACAGGTGTTCAGCAAACAATCAGTACCTTTGTGGAGACAGACCATAGCTACTGTCAACCTAGAAGACAATCTGGTCATGGCGGACCTATGATTGATATCACCAACGTGGCTGGGTCATTGGTTCAAACTAAACACCTACCTGGTCCATCCAGATCTGGACCTTCATCCGCTGTTGGTTCTACAGAATTCTCAGGGCCATCTGGATCTACCTGTTTAATGTCAAGTGAAAAGTGCCATGCTCCCATACCATTGACAAAATTTGATGCAGGTACTTTGTTTTTTTTATAATTATTATTATAAATGTGAACTGGTCTGTCTGCTTGTTTGTTATATATTCACATAGCACTACCTAACTGGTTTAATTTATCATTTGCATACATAATTTCTTTTCCAAACGGTGGGATGTTTTAGGCTGTTTATCCATTTAACATGATGTGTGTATTGTTAAGTTTATCCAAACTCAATTAATCTGCCCAGCCTTTTCCGAATTATGTTAGGGTTGACTACCAGTCTAACCATATGCATATATTACATAGAACAACTGCCTATCTGACCTCTGCAATGTTACTGGCTCAACACTATACCCCTTGGGTAAGAGTGGTTGTCAGACTTTTGGGCTTCTGATTATCCATAATAGATGTCAAAAATCTACAAATGATAGCCGAGACAGAAGGCTTAACGTGCTTTCCGAGGCACAGAGGGGTCTCGGTATGAAATGGATGGTCACCCATCTACGGACCGACCACGGCAAGCGTAGCTTAACCTTTGATTGATTGACCTGTGCGGCTGTTTCCTAACCACGAGTCCCTCGAGCTCGAGTTTATCTAAACTTTTGGTAGATAAGGATAGTGCAACACTGACCTTGAGGTTTATTATAAGTCTCACATTTTAAATATGTATAATAATAAATATGGTGGTGGGCAGGCAAGAGCAGCAGTGGGAAACTGCACAAGATAGTGAAGTTTGAAAGGCAAAAAGGGAGGCCTTTGCTCAGCACTGGGACATACCATAGGCTACAAAAAACGAACAACTTTTTATTTCCATCCATTATACATAATTCATAGAATTTAGCAAATCTTTAGTCTCTTACGTAAACAATTTTATCTAATATACCTGAACATCTTAAATATGTATGTTTTAAAATTTTAAATTTAATCTTTCAGGTAAAACTGTCGAGTTTCTGCAGAAAAAGGCTGAAACGCAGTGTGCTAGAAAAGCAAGACAAACGCAAAATGAAGTCAGGAGATTGCGCCAAAAACTTAAAACTTTCAAGTTGCGCATTAAACAAATCCAAAAGAATAGTGCGAACAGAGATTTTGAGAAATTAACTCGTAACATGTCCGAGTCGGCTAAATTGTTTACTCGAATGCAATGCATAGAAGGACGGAAGAAAAAGAAGGGGCATAGATTTACCGAGGAAGAAAAGATTTTATCGCTTTCAATTTTTAAGAAAAGTCCTAAAGCCTACAAGTTAATGTGTAAACATTTTACATTACCATCTAAGAAAGTCCTGAAGTCATTGCTTGCTCAAGTAAAATTGACTCCAGGCATAAATGAAATCGTTTTTAAAGAGTTAAAGTCCACAGTGTCGAAAATGTTGCAACAAGGTCGTCTGTGTACGTTAGTATTTGATGAAATGTCCATATCTCCCCATATCCATTACAATGTATACACAGACGATCTTGTTGGTTTTGAGAACGATGGGAAATGTAAGATGCCAAATTTTGCCAATCATGTTTTGGTGTTCATGGTCAAAGGGGTGAGGAAAAATTACAAACAACCAGTAGCTTACTACTTTACCCAAACATTAAAGACATCAAAACTTAAAGAAATGTTAGTAGACGTTATAGCCAACGTACAAGCTACTGGTCTAAAGATAATCGCAACTGTATGCGACCAAAGCTCGGCAAATGTAAGCACTATAAATAGCTTAATCTCCGAAGCCAAAACTGCATATTTCCAAGCAGGAAAAGAATGGCGAAAGGACGTAATACGTGTTAACAAATATGATATAATCCCGCTGTTTGATGTTCCCCACTTATTAAAAGGAATTAGAAATAATTTATTAAATAAAGAAATGCATTATATGCACGAAAATGTATTAAAAATAGTAAAGTGGGAATACTTTCAGCGGGTTTTTGAAGCCGACAGGTCGCATGGAGAGTTGCGTATGCTACCCAATTTGACCAATGAACACATAGATCCTGGCAAAATAAAAAAAATGAGGGTGAAAAATGCGGCTCAAGTATTAAGTTATAGTATGGCAGTTGCTACTGATAATGTAATTGCAAGAGGAGATTGTCCCTCAGAATGTCGGGATCTAATACCGTTTATACTGCTAATAGACAAATTGTTTGACACATCCTCATCATATGTTATGGCAAGATGCGTTGATAATGTTAAAAACTGCCAAATTTATGGTGAAAAAAGGTGATGAGAAAATTGAAAAGTCTGTCCCAACTTTAAATAATTTTATTAGAACAATAGAAGGTTTTAAATCGATTTGGCAATTATTATCAAAAAAATATTCCTTTGACGCGATGCTGACACGCAATTTTAACCAAGACCCACTCGAAAATTTCTTTGGATGTGTTCGAAGTTTGGGTGCGCGAAATGTTACACCCAACTGTGTGGGATTTGAGGGAGCATTTAAAACATTATTATTAAATAATTTCAGCACGAATCATTCAGTAGGCTCCAATTGCGAAGAGGATTCTAATGACTGTCTACAATCTCTCTCCTTTTTCCTTAAAAATAAGGAAAAAGGTAATGCTCCCTTGCAATCCCAAAGTATTGTAATTGATCAGCCCCTAAATGTTATGCAAAATACAAGAAATATTTCTGATTCAGGGGCTGATCAAAGAACTTATGTCTGTGGGTGGGCCTTGACGAAGTGTCTACAAAAGTCGTCAAAGGTTGTAAAGATTGTAAAAGCAAACTACTGGGCAATTCGAACAATGAAATGTACAAATATATACGTGCCAAAGAATATTGCCAAAATAAGAAATGGCTTTGCTATCCCTCCGACTGCCTAGTAGCTTGTTTTCAAGAAATACAAGAAACAACTGTTGCATTTTTGAATAACGATTGCCACGAAAAGAACATCAAAGAAAGAATAAAAAGTTTCATTGAATTATTCACCGATTTTAGTTTTATAGACTGTGAAATACATCATGAAAAAGTAAAACAATGTTTTGTTGACACTTCCATACATATAATTATTTATAGTTGGTGCAGGTCTATAAATAGAATATTAGAAGGAAAAATCACCTACGAAGGTGGAGATGTGACAAAAAACGCAGCTCAGCTGTATTACAACAAATACAAAACGAAAAAATATTAAGTCGTTTGATGTTAATAAAATGACACTAATCTGAACATCTTATGTGTTTTTTTTAATTAGGTGAACCCACCCCCAGCTGACCCTAAACAGACTCGCTCTACAGATTGTCCTAATTTCTCAGTTTCTGGTACTTTTGACTTCGTTCACTATTGAAGACAAAAGTAATTTGTAAATAAGAGAAAAATACTAGGACAACAAGTTGAGTAAGATGTCTGTAAATTGAATAAGAATAATAAATCCTCATTTGTATACACCTACCTATAGGTATACATACTTATTAGTATACATACCTATATGTATATTAGAGCCTTAGTTCACCCACCAAACTCAAGGTGGCACCACTTTCCGTACATGCAAATTTTACCACAGAGTTGTTACTCTTTCCGTATATAGTTACTCTACTCTTTGCGTCTGCCTAACACCCTACACAATATAAACATAAAAACACTTACCTAAAACTGTACCAACGTCCCACTTCACATTTGTGAAGAACACAATACTGAAATTCACCTGTCTTGCTCATTCACTGGATGCTCATTCACCGTACAATAACATACGTTAAATTGAATAAACACATCTCTTGATTAACGAGAAATAAATGCACTTGTTTGCCGTTAAGAAATACTTCACGCTCAAAGAAGGACTCGTGTTTGTAAGATACCCATTTTATTAAAATTATAAAATAGAGTAATTTCTTCACAAATTCACAGGGCGAGTCAATGAATTCAATATCCTTTTTAAACGAATTTACAAAAAGGAGGACGTTCTCAAGTCGTCTGTTTTTTTTTTTTTTTTATGTTTGTTACCTCAGAACTCCGTCGTTTATGAACTGATTTGGAAAATTCTTTTTTTATTTGAAAGGATATACTTCCAGATTGGTCCCATTTTTATTAAAATCCAGTTCTGATGTTGGGATCCATGAGTAATTGAGGGAACTCCTCAAATATTATAGGCATACATATAGCGATTTTTATATTTTCATCAACAAGTCAATCATTTGCATTCAGAAAGTATAATTTGGTGAAGTAGAACTGATGACGAAGGCCACAGATGGCCACCGGAACTTCTCAATGATTCGTATGTCACGGGTGGCGATGAGCACTCTGTCACGGTTTACCAACAGTCGATTGGTCTATGAATCGTTGGTCAACGTTATCTTTAAACCATTAACTTTTTATCCAAAGGACTTTTCACCCACGAACGTTTCGCCAACATAACTCAACGTCAGTGAATGCTTAACAAACAGAATGTTTTGACCAATAACTTTCAAAGATATCCATAGGTTAGGTTAGGTTAGAACTGTGACCAACAACGCGCGAGCCGAGCGAGCGTAGCGAGCGGTGCCGCGGCAGCGGCCGGCGAGCGCTACCTCGAAATTGGTTGCGAAACAAAACATTCTGTTGGTTAAGCATTCACTGACGTTGAGTTATGTTGGCGAAACGTTCGTGGGTGAAAAGTCCTTTGGATAAAAAGTTAATGGTTTAAAGATAACGTTGACCAACGATTCATGGACCAATCGACTGTTGGTAAACCGTTACAGTTTCGGCGATGAGATATCTAAGATAGTTAAGCGAAGCAAATTTAAATAAATAGTTCTAATCAAAATGGTACCATCAAACTGATATGATGATGAAGCCGGAAGGTAAGCACTGGCACTCCGTAATCAAACAATGTATCCTACCCGTGTTTGGTCTTATTGGAATTGTCATGAGATGCACTCTGGCTATAAATGATTTTTAACCGACTTAAAAAGGAGGAGGTCCTCAATATATTATATATATCTAGCCATACATGGAAACCGCGACTGATTGGTCTATCAATACAGCTCAAACCACTGAAAAGATTGGGCTGAAATATGGCACATAAGCAAAAAAAAAATAGGCTTCCGCTAAAAAGGGGTTTTTTGGAAAGTTGACCTTTAAGGGGGGGAAAACGGGGGGTTTTGTTTGCATATCTTATTCCTAGAGTTAATAAACTTGCAACTTGGACGAATACGAGGGCGACACTGAGTTTTTAGAACTGGCCACTTGTAAAAATAAGTTCAAATTTTGAAAATTGAACTCTTTGCCAATATTATTGTCTATGTATTTTATTAATTTGTAATTTTTTTACGATTTGGCGACAAATTGAAAGTTGTCTGTGTCACGTCAGCATTAATTTAACCCGAGAAAATTTTCATACAATGATTTTTTATGACTTTCGATGTCATTTAAGTCAACAAGAATGTTATCTTCTTCGACTTCGATTGGCCTTCCACGATGAAGCCCCATCTCGTGCCACTGTTTACAACTGGTTTAATGAGTTTAAACGTGGTCGCACTAATCTCACCGATGATCTGCGTGAGGGACGGCCTTCTACGGCGACGACTGAAGATAACATCAGTGTTGTGAGGCGTATGATAGAGACTGACAAAAGAGTGACTTATCAGCAGATTCGGACAAGCTTGGGCATCGGTAGGAGTCAAGTGCACAAAATCCTCCATGAAAATTTAGCGGTCAGGAAGCTTTGTGCCCGATGGATACCTCACAATTTCACAGAGGCCCAAAAACTCCGTCGTGTTGATTGGTGTTGTGAAATGGTTCAAAGATTTAACGGAGGTGACTCAAATGCTGTGTTCGTCATACTTACGGATGGCGAAAGCTGGATTTATTGTTATGATCCTGAAACTAAGAGACATTCTGCTATCTGGGTGTTTCCTTCCGAGGAGTTGCCAACTAAAGTGAAGAGAGGTCGAAGCGTGGGAAAAAAGATGGTGGCCTCGTTCTTCGGAAGGACAGGTCATTACGCAACAATTGTTTTAGAGGATCGAAAAACAGTTACTGCAGAGTGGTACACCAACAATTGTTTGCCACGATTCTGCAACCGTTCTCCGACAGTAGTTTCTCCTTTGGACTGTTCACCGACAGGACGTTTCGTTTTTGAGAGATTCGTCGATAGAACGTTTCACCTATGGATGTTTCGCCGACAGAATAATAATAATAATAATAATAACCCCACCGCCGTATCTCTACGTTGACGTCGTGGTGGGGCTTGCGTGCTCCAAAAATCCCTAGGTCTGTACCGGTAGAGTTTACTTTGCCGAGACAGATCTAGGGTGAGGAGTCAGACCAAGAGAGATACAATCCAAGCCAAGGTAGCACATGCCGAGGGCTTCATGGCTAGGGGAGAGCACTAGTCGTTAGTGTGCCAACTCTGGATAATAGGGGACCACCAGTTTTATTCACCCTTACTACAGTGAACGCAGGGCTCTGCTGTGGTCGACTTTTTAAGTCCCTAGCTACTCGTGGGAATAACATGAATACTCGATCTAAAACAAAAAAACGACTTCAGGCGAATCTGCCTCAGTTAGATGACGAAACTTCACAAATCTCTTCGTCATCTCCTTCTCTTTTTCCATCAATTCCATCGTCATCACAATCTTTCCGCGTCACCCCGACGCCATCTTCATCATCTATCAGTATACAGTCAGCGGATGTTGTACAGGAGACAAATTTTGTCGACGATACTGTACCCACCGCAAGAACTGCAACAACTCGTAGGAAATGGAGCATTGAAATGAATAAATTCATCCTACGCACTTACCTACATCTTACTAGTATGGAAACAGACAAAAATGCATACCTTCCATCGCTTCACACAAAGTTTCTAGAAAAATACCCGGCTATGCAAGTAAGCCGACAAAGAATAGGTGACCAGCGGCGAGCCATAGTTCAAAGGAAATTATTACCACAAGACACAATAGATCAGATTTATGAGGAAGTCAGAGCCGAACTACAAATAGTACACACTCAAATACAGCAACACTCTTCACAATCTCTTACGCAAACCGGTCAGCGCATGAAATGGACGAACGAATATAATGAAACAATAATTAAAATATATTACAGTGCTACAAAATTAGAAACAGATAAAACAGCCTATAGAAAATATTTACATGAGGAATTCATAAATATATATCCGGAATTAACACATATAACAGAGCAAAGATTATCCGATCAAGTGAGAGCGATTTTAAATAACAAGTATATACACCCCAACAGATTAGAAGAAATTAAAAACCAGATAGCTGCAGAATTAAGGGAAAGTAACATCAATACACAAAATATTGAATACATAAATATCGATGACTTGAATACGCAAGCCCAGAAAGACTTAGAACAACCTGATCTAAATACTAACTTCACTGACACACCTACAAATACTCTTAGAAGTCATATAATCCTAAGTAATAGCACAGATACTGACATCGTATCTCAGACATTGGTAAATACAGATGAAGGCAATTTCTTGAACGATATACATATTGATCAATTAAGACCTACGCAAACTTACTTTGAGGATGCCCCAGAATTCAACACAGAAATTGAAGCCACATTTCAACAAGCTGAACATAATTTTATTGACACATTCCCCACTAATAGGCCATACATCCCCAAGCAGAAGACATCTAGAAAGTTTTCTGCCATAGTTACATACATAAATACTGTCATTCTCCCAAAGCACGTAAATGTCGACACCGAATTCATGAAACTGCAGACCATAATTTACTGTGCAGCATGGACGGCAGCTACATGCAACGGAGCTAAAATAATATCAGACTCTACACAAAATGAACGTCGTACTTATAAACAGCGAAAGCCAAAATGGCCAACTAGATTAGAAAAGAAAATTGAAAATTTAAGAGCAAACATAGGTAGGCTGACACATTTCATTAACGGCAGTAGAAGTCAAAAATTAATAGCTGCAGTAGAAGTAATAAAGAAAAAATACCAACTACACGCACAGCACGAAAACTCAAATACACAAATAGAACACTTTTTGGACACTTTAAAACAAAAATTAAGTGCAGCATCCAGTAGACTTAAAAGATATATAAAATGCACGAACCGCAAAGTAGAGAACACAAAATTTATTAACAATGAAAAAATATTTTATAGGAACCTGGCATCTAATAACAGAGACACCACTAACCAATCCTTAGTGACACCTTCATCCGAAATACTAAGGGAATTCTGGGCCAACATTTGGGAAAATCCAGTACACCATAATAATCGAGCAGACTGGGTCAACGAAACAACACAAGAAATTCCAGAAATGGAATTTGATTTTATACCTATAGATACATTTATAGAGGTCATCAAACACACACACAACTGGAAATCGCCTGGCACTGATAACATCCACAACTACTGGTATAAGAAATTCTCTAACATACATCCATTCTTACATAACCATTTAAATACATTCATTCAAAAGCCAAATTTACTTCCAACATACATAACACACGGACTAACTTATATGATACCTAAAGACATGAATGACTCTATAAACCCAGCGAAATACCGACCAATTACTTGTTTACAAACCTTGTATAAAATCTTAACAGCCTGTGTAAGTGAAGTAGTATACGAACATTTAACTAAAAATAACATTCTAGCAGAACAACAAAAGGGCTGCCGTAAGAATAGCCAAGGGTGTAAAGAGCAACTTACCATTGACGCGATTACTATGAACAGTGCTGTTAAAAGCAGGAAGGATATTCACACAATGTTTATTGATTACCAAAAGGCTTTCGATTCAGTTCCGCACAGCTGGTTGTTACACGTCCTAAATCTGTATAAAATTCACCCAACACTGAAACTATTCTTAGAAACTTCCATGCAGAATTGGCAAACAGTTCTTAAAATTAATTCCTCCTCCTCAACAGTAGCTACTGAACCAATCCGTATAAAACGTGGAATTTTTCAAGGAGACGCCCTAAGCCCTCTGTGGTTTTGCATGGCACTCAATCCACTTTCACACCTGCTTGATAAAATAGACGCTGGATTCACCCTGGCAAACAATGATACACAATACACACTTACACACCTTATGTACATGGATGACAAAGTTATACGCAGCTGACAAAAAAGCTCTTTTTCAATTAGCTGACACAACACAACAATTTTCTGACGATATTTGCATGTCGTTCGGAGTAGATAAGTGCAAAATCTTATCAATTTTAAAAGGAAAAATCCAAAATAATAGTTACACACTCGCATCAGGTGAATCGATCGAGCCAATGGATGAAAAGAGTACATACAAATACCTAGGTTTTAAACAGTCCAGGCAGATACAACAAAAGATGTCAAAACAAGAACTGCAAAAAAAATTCTCACACCGCCTCAACCTTATCTTAAAAAGCAACCTTAACTCTAGAAACACAATTAAAGCCATCAACACATTTGCAATACCTATTCTTACATACTCTTTCGGAATTATACGATGGTCAAACACTGATATCAAAAAAATACAGCGCACTGTCAATACACTTCTAACCAAACACAGAAAACACCATCCAAAATCATGCATACAACGACTTACACTGCCACGCCAAGAAGGAGGAAGAGGATTAATAGACATACACAATTTACACAACAAACAAATCCTTTCACTCAGATCGTATTTTCATAACAAATCAGAACATTCATCACTACACAAACATGTAACAGAAGCAGATAAAAAACTTACACCACTCAACTTACAAAATAGAAACACTCAAGATAATGAAAATCTCTTAAGCACACAACAAAAAATTGCATCATGGTCTGTAAAAGCGCTACATGGAAGACACCGAGCCATCCTGAGCCAGCCACACGTCGATAAAATGAAGTCGAACGAATGGCTCAAACGAGGCGAATTGTTTCCTGAAACTGAAGGTTTCATGCTTGCAATCCAGGATCAAATAATAGCAACTCGTAACTACAGAAAGTACATAATAAAAGACCCCAATCAGCGGACTGATACATGCAGGCATTGCAACAGTGCCTCTGAGACCATTCAACACATAACAGGGGCCTGTAAAACGCTCGCACAAACAGATTATAAACATCGACATGACCAAGTTGCCGCAATCATACACCAACACTTAGCACACAAATATAAACTTATAGGTGAGATGGTTCCATATTATAAGTACAAACCTGAAACCATTTTAGAAAACAACAATCAAAAAATCTATTGGGATCGAACAATAATTACAGACAAAACTATACATTACAATAGACCTGATATCACTGTTCACGACAAAATAAATAAAACAGTTTGCTTGATAGATATAGCTATACCTAACTCGCACAACATCCAAACTACAATATCCGAAAAACTTAGTAAGTACCAAGACCTCGCCATAGAAATAAAAACCCAATGGAAAGCACATACCGTACATATCGTCCCTGTAGTACTCTCATCTACCGGTGTAGTGCCGAAGGTTCTCACACAAAGTCTTAACACTCTACACATGCCTTCTCACACACTTTACATGCTCCAAAAAGCCACCATTCTCAACACCTGTCGCATCACCCGAAAGTTCCTGACTTCTTCTACAATATCATCCACCTTTTCAATTTAAATTTCCCCTTACCCACTTGGCTCTGGCCCGTGGGTAAGGTTGTAAAACTCTCTGAAATGAGAAGAAAAATAAAGAACTCAATATAATAATAATAATTTAAATAATAGCTGGCCACACCAACGTCAACAAACGTCTCCAAACTGGATCTTATAATTTTCATATTTTTTAGCAGTTTTAATAGTTTTCGACTCAATATTATAGTTTATATGTGCTTTAAAAAAAAACCCGAAAGAATTCTGAAACCAATTTATCCCAAAAAAACACCATATTTTATTTAAGACATGAATAAAAATCTGCCGATTAAGAGATGACATCTGTCATACCATGCCACTGAAAAACAGAAAAATAATAATGAAAATTTTATCGAGATGTTGACGAGATCAGCCGTAAGAAGTGCACGCCCACCACCTCCGGACTCTTCGCTCAGCTCCGCCTCGCCGCCGCCGGTACCCAGCCCCACTGTGACGACACCGGCCGCGGTAGTTGCGTCGAGCTCGAGCGACGAGTATTTCTCCCCGCCCACGACGCCACCACCTGCTCGTCGACGGGGAGGACGCCGGCCGCCGGATGGTTTAGGACCTCGAGGCCCACCGGCCTCTGATAGGGTCCCAGCTCCCGGCGGAAGTGTGCAGCGCATGAGATGGACACGAACCATCAATGAGAACGTCATGCGCTCATACTATGGGGCTACAGAGGGGGGAAACAATCTGACCGCGTACCGTGTTCGGATGCTCTCTCTTTTTCAGGTGCTTGAACCAGCTGTCAACGTTTCGGCACAACGACTATCGGATCAGGTGCGGGTTATCCAACGTAATCATATGTTGGATGACACTGTACTTGATCGCCTGCGAACTGAAATGCGGAATAGCCATGTCATCGCCCCCCTGTCGCAGACTGTTGTGGTACCACCGCAGTCCCACACAGTCCAAGCTGACGAGGGGAATGATGACAGGGCTACGAACGTAAGTACCCAGTGCAATGAGAAATTGAGGAGTGCTTTGGAGGGTGCGATTCGGGAATATCGGTTTATGTCACCCGAACTTAGACCACGCTTACCTCGTTTGCCCATGCATAACAAAAATAGGGCGCTGGTGGCAGCTCTGGATTCGCAGTTGTCAAACTATTTTGATGACTGCGAAGACCTCACTGATACTCATTCGATTCTGTACTGCGCGGCTGTAGCGGCATGTCGTGTAGCTTCCGTAAAATTTCAAAATGACTTTATAGCTACACTACCGAAACCAGCCGTACCAGCCTGGCAATGCAGAATTGAGCGTCGTATTGGTGGGGCCAGAGCGCTCATCGGTAAACTAATCTGCTTCAGGGAGGGCAATACTCGCCCAAGAGTTATGCGCTTTGTGAGGCGGGCGTTCTCAGGGACTGATACCAGCCCTGAGGACTATTTATCTCGTGTCACAGAGCGCATAGACTTCCTGAAGCAGAAAGTGTATGCTTGGGCAAACCGTATTCGTAGGTATAAGCGGCGTGTGGACCGATACACTCAGAATCGCACCTTCCAGAGCAATGAAAGGTGGGTTTATAGGGCTTGGGAGCGACCGAATCAAGGTGTGACTGACACGCACCTGCCGGATAATGATGCCATGTCTTCTTTCTGGCACAGTATCTGGTCGGTGCCTGTCGGTCACACTGAAGGTGATTGGACTCGAAAAGTTGAGCGAGCCTGCGATCCAATACCAGAAATGGGGGCTATTACCATCTGCCCCCAAGATGTAGCTCGTGCGGTCCGTCCGTTGCCTAACTGGAAGTCTCCAGGACCGGACGGACTGCACAACTTCTGGATCAAATGGTTTGTTGGGTCGCACGCTCGCTTGGCGGCTCAGTACCAGACTTCTTTGGAGTCTGGTTCGCTACCCCAGTTCCTAACGACAGGAATAACCCACCTGCTCCATAAATCAGGTAGCACCGCGGAACCCAAAAATTATAGACCGATCACGTGTTTACCGACGGTCTATAAAGTTCTTACATCCATTTTGAGAGCTAAAATTAACAAACATATAGACACTAACTCCATCATGTCTGCCTCTCAAAATGGATGTAGGAACGGGTCTCGCGGTACTAAGGAGTTACTCCTCATTGATATGGCCATTAGCCAACAGGTTCGACGTTCCCGAAAGGATCTGTCGACATGTTGGATAGATTATAAGAAGGCCTATGACTCGGTGCCACATACATGGCTCATGAGGGTGCTGGAGCTGTATAAAGTAGATCCAACTGCGCACCTTCCTGATGTCATGTATGAGGCAATGGAGGACAGTCCTTCGCTATCCAGGATGTCGAAATATCCAGAGGAATAGCGAACCGATAAGGATCGAGCGAGGCATATTTCAGGGCGATAGTTTGAGTCCGCTTTGGTTCTGCTTAGCCTTGAATCCTCTAAGCACACTGCTGGAGGATTCAGGTCTAGGCTATCGGTTGAGGAGAGGTGGTCAGGTTATATCTCACCTCCTCTACATGGATGACCTAAAACTCTTTGCCCCCAACAATTTGCATCTGATGGAGCTACTGAAAGTAACTGAAACTTTCAGTAGTGCCATCAGGATGGAATTTGGTGTGGACAAATGTGCGGTCATGCATGTAAAGCGAGGGAAGATTGTGGAATCCGTGGGAACCCAACTTTCGAATTCCATAAACCTTAGAGCCCTCTCCGCATCCGAAACCTATAAGTATTTGGGTATGTCGGAAGCGTTGGGCATCAATGTTACTGACATGAAGCAATCGTTGAAGGAGCGCTTCTTTGCCCGCCTGAAGAAAGTATTTAATAGTCTTCTATCAGGCGGGAACAAAGTGCGCGCCTTCAACGGTTGGGTCATGCCGGTTTTGATGTACTCTTTCGGCATACTCAAATGGACTCAGACCGAACTTGACGCCCTGGATAGGAGGGTTCGTACGCTGCTGACTGTATATCGAATGCATCACCCACGGTCCTCGGTAATGAGACTGTATATCCCGCGAAAGTGTGGAGGTCGTGGCTTTTTAAACGCTAAGACACTCCACAATCGCGAGATATGCAGTCTCAGGGAATATTTCCTAGAAGCCGACGTGGGGATGCATCGAGATGTGGTCGTGGTGGACAAGGGCCTCACCCCGCTCTCCTTGGCTACAGAGAACTGGCGCAAACCTGTAGTGCTTGACACTAATGATCGCAGGGAGGTATGGCAAAGTAAGGAGCTTCACGGACGCTTTTTCCGGGCCCTACATGAACCCGAAGTAGACTTTTTAGCGTCCGTAGCCTGGCTGCGTTTCGGTGATCTCTTTGGGGAAACCGAAGGCTTTGTCTGTGCAATTATGGACGAAGTTATCATGACTAAGAATTATCGGAGATTTATTGTGAAGGACGGCATGGTTGACGTGTGTCGGGCATGCCACCGTCCGGGAGAATCAATCCGACACATTATCTCCGGGTGTTCTCGTCTAGCTAACGAAGAGTACTTGCATAGACACAACCTTGTAGCCAGGATTATCCATCAGCAACTTGCTCTGAAATACAACCTTGTGGAATCGGAGGTGCCGTACTTCAGGTATGTGCCCGACCCAGTTCTCGAGAGTGGAAATATCACATTGTACTGGGACCGATCCATCATCACTGACAGGACTATTGTTGCCAATAAACCTGATATAGTGGTGGTGGATCGAATAGAGCGGCGCACAATGATTATTGACATAACGGTCCCTCATGACGGGAACCTCGTGAAAGCCGAGAAAGATAAAGAAATCAAGTATCATGACTTGGCTCGCGAGGTTGTCGACATGTGGGATGTGGACTCAGCAATCATTGTGCCGATAGTTGTAACAGCCAATGGCTTAATTGCCAAGAGCCTCGACCAACACCTAAAGAGGCTCTCGTTGGGCAGCTGGATTAAGGGCCTGATTCAGAGAGCGGTACTTCTGGACACGGCTCGCATTGTTAGGAGGTTCCTCTCTCTGGAGCCCTGACCGCCGGTAGCTTGGACCTTGTTCCCGATACCGGTGGGCTACTATTTTTTATATTTTTAAATGTTTTTATATTTTGTTTATATTCTAATATTTAAAAATATAATTTATATGTATATTTAATGAAATAAAGGAATAATAATTTATTTATTTCACCAAAAACAATACAGCGGATTACACAAACTTATAGGCTATTAATATGGGAGTATATAACATGGGAGCATCTGTAGCCGAACTAGGACGAGTCCTGTATCTCGGCATACAGCGCCAGACCCCTCAAAACAGACAATAAATATTAGCCCAAAAGACATGCAAAAAGATGCATCATTGAATGATCTTGAAAAAGAAAAAGAAAAAATAAAAGAGAAAAAACTAAAACCATATGTGTGTATGTGCTTGTAATTTTGTGTAGGTGTAGAGTAGTGGAAGGTGTTGGGTAGTGTAAATACGTCTTACCGAAAAATAAAATAAAAATTGATTATTTGACAAAAGCATTAGCTATCTCGAAACAATGAACAGGTTCTCTTTTTCCTCATATGAAAGGCCAATTAGGTAGTTATGCACCTTCTTCTTACGTAAAGATTTGTTGAGCGAATATATGTTGAGTTCTTTATTTATTTTATTGTAAAGAAAAGGAGCAATAACTGTGTAAAATCTCCTTATGAAAGATGTTTTGGGCTCATAGGATCGTGTACATACCTCGTGCTTTCGGCGCTTGTTGGTCAGTATTGGGTCATAAACGAGTTCGCTGTGTTTCTTCAAAACAATTTTTTCTATGAACAACTGCCTAACAGTAGAGATTTGGCAGTGTTGATAGAGTGTTTTAGTCGGGAACAATATCGGCTTAAAATTGCTCACTTTCAGTATCGCTCGTTGAGCAATTTCTAAGCTCTTCATGGTGGTTTTAGGAGTTCCACCCCAGGATAATATGCAGTATGAAATGATTGACTGGCACAAAGCAAGGTAAATATTTTTTAGTAGAGTCCCATCTGAGACGTGCCTAAGCTTTTTAAAGATGTAGATAAGTTTACGTACCCTAGAAGATAACAGCTTAATTTTTATTTATTTATTTTTTATTTACTTTATTTAATGTGTTCTTTAAAGCTGAAATGGCAGTCAACTGTAATATCCAGGTATTTTATTTTATCAACACACTCTAGCGGTTCACAACTGCAGTTTGCTTTGGAGACACATTTGTGTGCAGTAATGTGGTGCTATTTATTGATTCCAGTTTTCTGACGGATAGAGAACGCTAGGTATTTAGTTTTTTCAAGGTTAAGGGTTAGGATATTTCTATCTAACCACTCTTGAACCATATCGAAACCGACTTGGGCAGCATCGAATACTTCATTCCAATTATCGGCAGAAAAGAGAAGAGCAGTATCATCCGCATATGAGATTATTTCACCTCTTGGTATACATAGGTTTGTGAGATCGTTGATATATACGAGAAATAAAGTGGGTCCAAGGATGCTGCCCTGTGGAACTCCGTACGACACAGGAAGTTCCTCACTGCAGTGGTTCCCCACCCGCACACGCTGATAACGTCCAGTTAGGTAACTCTCAAAAAGCTGAAGCTGGATTCCCCTTATGCCAATCTTCTCTAATTTTTTTATAAGTACAGGGACAGAAATTGTATCAAAGGCCTTCGCGAGGTCAAGTAAGACCGAAATACACTTCCTACCTTTATCCAACTGGGTTGTGATATAGCTAGTTAGTTTATGTACTGCTTCATCAGTGGATTTACCTGCACGGAAGCCGAATTGGTTTTCAGAAAAAAGTTTGTTTTGTTCAAGATATTTGACAAGTCTGGTATTCATTATTTTTTCAAGAATCTTGGACAAAGAGGGTAGAATTGAGATTGGCCTGTAGTTACTAAAACGGACTCGATCTCCTCCTTTATCTATGGGACGCACGACAGATTTTTTAAAGGCTTCGGGGAAGGTTCCAGTCTCAAGACATAGGTTGAAAATGGTTGTTAGTGGCGGGATAAGGAATTCTTTAAATTGCTTTAATAGTTTGTTAGAAATACTGTCCCAGCCTACCAAACACTCAGTTTTTAGTCCATCTATGTGACGAGCTACCTCCTCTTCATTTGTATCTTTGAGAAAGGAGTATAATGTGGAATCATTTGCAGGGTCTGCTGAAAAGAGATTACCTGCGTATGTTTTACGTGTATGCATTATATTTTCAGCTAAAGACTTGCCTACATTTATGAAATAGCTGTTCATTTCACTCACTGTTTCCTGAGGAGAGGAATAAATTTCCTTTTTGGTGTTAGTGATGCTTTTAATGGCATTCCACAATTTTTTGAGTCTTTACCAGCCAATTCAACTTGATTCTTATCGTAGGCTCTCCTAACTTTTTTTAAGATTAGGTTACAGAAATTTCTGTAGCGTATATATGTAGCTTTTAGAATTTCGTTTTTAGGTGACTTGTTATGGTCTGCATGTAATTGATCTCGGTTTCTCATGCATCGTAACAATCCCGGCGTGACCCACGGTTTTAATATTCTTTTGCGCCTTGACTGGGTAACTAATTGTGTGTTTTTTTCTAGTGACAACTGTATGCTATTAATAAGGTAGTCTGTAGCAACGTTGGGATCCTGTGTTAATAAGATAGGATTTAGGTCTGGTTTGCATTTGTTTGTTTCGACGACAGGACTTTTCAACTATGGAATATTCGCCGTCAGATCGTTTTATCTACGATTGTTTCGACATGGCTTTTTCACTATTTAACTACAAAGCTATGAAGAAAGAAAATGTTTTAATGGAAGACCGCATTTACTTTTAATGAATGGTATTTATCTATTACCTATCCATATTCGTTTATTTTGTTATTGCAAACATTGGGGAAATAAAAATAACAAATGATTAATGAAACGTATTTATTTATATTATAAAGTGTGGATTACAATGTGATTAAAAAAAATATCTTCAATTTACAGTTTTATTATAAGTAGTTAAGTATACCTTTTCATTAGGTGACAAATATGTGCCTATCCATTTAAATATGATTTTAAGTCCATCTGATTCTTTTCAGATAAATGTGTCTCAATCCTTTTCCTGTAATAATCTCTACCGCCACGCTTTCGCTTAGACTTGAAAAGGACTTTTCACCCACGAACGTTTCGCCAACATAACTCAACGTCAGTGAATGCTTAACCAATAGAATGTTTTGTTTCGCGACCAATTTTGAGGAATTTTGTTGGTCACAGTTCTAACCTAACCTATAGATATCTTTGAAAGTTATTGGTCAAAACATTCTGTTGGTTAAGCATTCACTGACGTTGAGTTATGTTGGCGAAACGTTCGTGGGTGAAAAGTCCTTTGGATAAAAAGTTAATGGTTTAAAGATAACGTTGACCAACGATTCATGGACCAATCGACTGATGGTAAACCGTGACAGAGTGTAAAAATGTGTACCCAGTTGTAATTAAATAATTTTATAATCTTTTGTTTTTATATTTCCCCAATGTTTGCAATAACAAAATAAACGAATATGGATAGGTAATAGATAAATACCATTCATTAAAAGTAAAGGCGGTCTTCCATTAAAACATTTTCTTTCTTCATAGCTTTGTAGTTAAATAGTGAAAAAGCCATGTCGAAACAATCGTAGATAAAACGATCTGACGGCGAATATTCCATAGTTGAAAAGTCCTGTCGTCGAAACAAACAAATGCGAACCATTCTGTCGGCGAAACATCCATAGGTGAAACGTTCTATCGACGAATCTCTCAAAAACGAAACGTCCTGTCGGTGAACAGTCCAAAGGAGAAACGACTGTCGGAGAACGGTTGCAGAATCGTTTGCCACTTGTCTTGGAAAAAGTTCGGGAGAAACGACCTCGCAGTAGGATCCTCCTTCACCACGACAACGCCTCGTCGCACACCGCCAAGCAAACAACTGACTAGTTGGCAACATCAGATGTGGAATTACTGGGTCACCAGCCCTATAACTCCGACCTCGCACCTTGCGATTTTTATTTATATCTGAAATTATAAGCAAAACTTCGAGGAAAACGTTTTATGGACGCCGAGGAAGCAGTGGCTGCGTTTCAAAATGCCGTCGAAAAGACCCGCTAAGGACGAGTGGGCAAAGTGCTTTTCTCAGTGGTTCCATCGGATGCAGCGATGTATTGATGTAATTGTACACTATTTTGAAAAGATATAATAAAACTAATAACTTGTTAGTTTATTCAGTTTTTTATTTTCTAAGAACTTTCAGTGTCACCCTCGTACCTAGGTTCCTTTTATGTAGGGTAGGTACTTTTAATCTCGGTTCCCGTGAGATTTTTTCTGACATCCACGTGGGTGAAGCCGCAGGCAAAAGCTAGTATTATATATGTTCAGGTAGAACTTATTTGTTTATGAACTGATTTTTATAATTATTTTATTTGGTAGAGGAAGCTTACGCGGTCTCATATATAATACATTACAGATCTACAGCTAACTCTTCAATAATACGTATTTAATCCACTCGGTGTATGTTGATGATATTATAAAACTTCCTGTCACTGTTGTTTTCATAGCAAGTAGTGAGTGGTATACGAATTGGTGTGGGGTAGGTACCACTAAAAAGTGAAATATAATAAAACTTTTTTACAAAAAAAACAACCGACTTCCAACAAAAACATTAAAAAGTGAAAAATAACTTTAATTTCAGAAGTCGGTGGCAAAAAACTAAAAACACATCCAAACACATACACTGCCACACGGGGGTAGGCAGAAACTACAGAAAGCCACCTTCTACGATCCTCAAATACAGTGTATATACCTATTAATGTTTTCCAATAAGTATGGCACGTCGAGTTTCAGAAAAAGTTCGGCTTGTACTGCGTCGTCTCTGTCTAAGACTCAACCTGTCCAATTACAAAACGGTTTGTAACTGTCGTCCAAGCTTAATTAAACCTTCGAGCCAGTTTTTGTATTCAGGAAGTATGTCTGTCGGAATAAAGTCGTAAATACAAAACTGGTTCAATTATTATAAAAATATTTTGAATTTTAAAGTTTCAACACATGCCCGTGGCCGTGTGTATAACGCATGGTGCTGTACGTACATGTAGTGTTATACTCACACGAGGTTTTCCTTGTATCCCCAGAAGTCAGGCTTATAACAGGTTTTCCAATTCCATTATTGGAGTTATTGAGTATTCCAGGAGTGTCATGTGTAGTTTCGCCAACGTCAGTGGATTCATGTTGTATGCCTACGGTTGAATCGTGTATGTCTATGGGTGAATCCTGTATGTCCATGGCTGAATCTTCCTCCGTTTCATCAACATATATTCTGTAGAATAGAAAGTTTTGCACTAGTTGCAACTTTTTGGGACTCGTACACAAGGTGAGTTTCGATTTTTTATAAGAAACCAAACAAACCAGAGCGCAGCGGTGCGACTTGTAACGTGTAGGGGCTTCGATTGATAAAATTGTCGAGTCGATAAAAAAATTAACATAACAAATTTTAATCGAGGGTTGGTAACTCGAAACTTGCCTCGGTAACTATTATATGTTCTTATTAATTATTAAATAACAATAAAACAGTACTTCAATAATTTATTATCTTTGTGATATTGTAGAGAAATACTAAAAAAACCGGCCAAGTGCGTGTCGGACCACGCACAATGAAGGGTTCCGTAGTGGGGATTCATTATCCTAAGAACAAACTTAACATTGTTGAAAAACATGTTCCCTCATACATTCCAACTGCAAATGTAAGTTTGTACACACAATATTGAAAGATTTACCATGTTTTTTTACCATGGTGTTTTCAGAAAAAATACAGATATAGTTCTTAGCTTATGTAAAGAACTATTTTCTGTATTTTTTTTCAAAATTTTCGGCTCAGTAAGTTCGGAGACAAGGAATGGTCAATTTTCATGTGTTTTCTTTAATAATTTTAAAAGTACTTATTTTAAAATAAAAAATGTATGTATATGTCGGATCCAGTCCGACATACGGACAAGCAACGAATCGCGAGCTACGAGTACTACTGGCGGACATCTCTAGCGCGCTTCTACAGAGTCGAGATGTTCGAGCCGCTGGCGCTGGCGAGGACGACATTCAAGATGCAGTGTCTGGTCGCATCGCGTCGGAGTCAAGACGTCGCGGAACTGTACTCGATTCTTTGTGCTCGGTTATAGTGGTGATTATAATTTGTAGTCATGGTGTCAATTTGTGATTTCAATAAACGCTGTGTATCTCACCCAGTTTGTTTTCATTGCACGAAACCCAACTTCTGCCCTATGATGTCCGAATCTAACTCTGACGATCCGACATAATATTATCCTTACAACCAGCCCTCTCATGTGATTGGTCACATGGTACAGTTAGCAAAACTTTGTTTTCATGTTCTATGTTGCCCCCTAAAGTGACCCCTATATTCTAAATTCACTTATTTACGTGATACGTCCGTGTTTGGGTCACAGAAGTGGACCGACGGACTGACGGACAGACAGACAGAGAGTGATCCTATAAGGGTTCCGTATTTTTCTTTTGAGGTACGGAACCCTAAGAACCGGCCAAGTGCGTATCGAACCACACACAATGAAGGATTCCGTAGTTGGGATGAATTTATCCTAACCGGTAGGCTGTCGGGGTCCGGTAGGCTGACGGGGTCCAGTAGGCTGACAGAGTCCGGTAGGACCAATGCCTGCCAGAGTCCGGTAGGACCAATGCCTGCCAGGGTTGCGAGTTTGTCCCAAACAAAAGTGATATCGTGGTCCTGGCACACAGGCAACTGAAGGAACATGGGTGGGTTTTAGTCAGTAAAGTCTGACACGAACTTCCGCGCCGCCAAGAGCGGGAGGAGTTATTTGATAATTAACAACACAAAAAAAAAATTTGTTCAAGATCAAATTTAACATTGTAGTTGAAAACATGTTCTCCCAAACATTCCAAATGCAAATGTAAGCTGGTCCACTGTTGTTACTCGTTAACTTGTAAAGCCTAACTTAGCTGTGATATTAGGGTTCCGTACAAAAAGGGTAAAAAACACCCTTATGGTGAACTACTAATGCTATCAACTTGAAATTTTGAATAGTTTTAGATGACGTTTGCCCAACTATTTTGCAAACAAGATAGAAATTTAAAAAAATATATCTTTTTTGCAAAAGGGACTGAAAGGGTCTTAAAAATTTGAAATGGGGCTACTAGGGCATGTGGGGTATCATATGAAAGAACGCTGTTTGCACATTCTCAAACATTTTTTTTTAGGCAGCACAGTTTCCGACTTTTGATGAAAAATGTAAAAAAAATACCGTCCCGTCCCCCCCCCCTTAACTCCGAAGTTTGCATAGATAAAAATCTGAAATTATTCTATGTGATAGAAGTTTATGTAAAGATTACAGGAAAAATAAAACGATGTCTCTAAATAGCACAGTTTTTCAGAAATCATCAACATCATATACGTATAGGTACGGAACCCTCGGTGCGCGAGTCCGACTCGCTATTGACCGGTTTTTTATTTGAACTTCAGTATATAATACACTTACTACTGCCGCGATTCACTTCTGAATCCAAAAACAACCATTTATCTGGCATACACTTGACTATAACAAAAATTTGCTCTTAGCTTAATATAATATAACGCAAACGGATCCCTAACTCGAAACATGGTTTTCACAGACCCGCCATATTTAGAACGGCCTATCCAATGATGACGGACAGACGGCCATGGCGAAACTATAAGCGTTCCTTGTTACTACGGAACCCTATTCCTAGCCACCACCTTTCTATCCATATCACCTACCACACAGTCCATCCATCGTTTCTTTGATCTTCCATCAAGGAGGTGTATTGTTTTGAATTTGAACTTTATTTTAATTACATTAAGAATGTATGTCAGTTTGAAAGAATACGTTTCCTTGACTACACAAATTTTTAGGGCCTCCGTTTTTATTCCGCACATTCTTTCTGGAAAATAAATGATGTAACAAAAAAACCAATTTGCTCATACTTGCACATGGGCGCTGGTACAGTTACTGGTGTTGTTTTTGTCTTCTCTTCTTTGGGTTGTGTAGCTATCTTTTTTTCCTTAAGAGCTCTTAGCCTTTCAGAAATACTTTTTGCTCTTGGTGGACTAGGATTGGCTGTCGCAGTTGGATCAGAATCTGCAGTTTGTGTATCCTTGAAAGCAGAACAAAGGTGGTTAAATAGGTACACATTTTGTTTTTGTATGTACAACATGTCCCGGAATTAACGCACAACCTCTTAAGGGGTCACTGTACTCATCATTATGAACAGCCTACATTTATGTTCGAATGACTCGTCAAAATGTATGGAACAGATATTTTTTTCGCGTTTTCAGATTTTGTCCCATAGTAAAAGTTGTTCATAATGATGAGTACAATGACCCCTTAAGAGGACACACACACACCCACACACAAACACACACATAACGTTCAATCTTATAACAACCCTCTTTTTTCGTCGGGGGTTAAAAACTAAAGTTTAGAACGCTGTAAATCACGTCAAGAAATTCAACACTACCAATAATGTTCTTCGAAAACCTAAATTAAAAAAAACAACACCGCGTGTAGCTGATTTGCTTGTTCGTTCAGCGAAGACCGATCCATATAAGGGTTCTAAAATTATAAGATGGGAAGTTTATGGCAATGGAGGAGTTTTAGCGCGTAGGTACAGTACGTAGACGCTTAATGGATGCAAATTCGCTAGACAGTATGGCGACTGGACAGCAAGTCAATGGAAAAATATATTATTTTCTGACGAAACGAAGCTAAATAGACAAGGTTCTGCCGGTAAACAATATGAGCGTCGACCAATGATCGTCATTGGCGGCGACCGGTTCTGTGTTATGGGTTTGGTTTCCGCACTTACGACCGAAACCAATAACTTATTTTCAGTTAAAGACAGATCGCTATTTATGATAGACAGTATAATTATATCTATGCTCGGATCTATCTAACCAAAACAATAAGTAGGTTCTCTACTCCGCCCTCCCGTGCGTTCCATTACAACCAACATCACTTTAAAAAACAACATGTGTAATTAGGGTTATATTAAAACTTCTTTTTTTCTCACTTCTAAATAAGTTACTGGATTAAGATAAAATTCTGTAGAGCCATATTTGTTCAAAATACAACCTGTTACTGACCTGCAAATTGCAAAAAACGTAATAAAATTTGAATTTCGCGGGCTACCTTAGCGCATTAATGTTTTGTTTTTTTTTTTAACTTAAATAATCATGTTGGAATGGTGGTTGCACGGGGGGCGTTAGTAAGGGGGGGTTAAATTTCTGTTATTTTTTGCCTAGGGCGCACCGTTTTCGAGATAATTGAATTTCAATTTATTTTTATTAGGTACTTTAAATAAAAAAAAACATCAATGATCATGATTGCAAGTACTAAAGAGTTCATTTTAGCTTGGCTACTTTACGTTTATCCCTGCAATTCGGGGAATAGCCAAATCTGCCATCTGTAGTAGGTACTGTCCTGTCAAACAAATCGTATATTGGGACGCATACTCGTACTTTGGCATTTTCATACAAAGAGATATCTGTTGTAGGCAGACTCCCGGTAGGCCCTCCCATCAGTAGATAGCGTGGGCCGGTATGATTTCTAGATTATTGGGACGTTAAAACCATCGATAGATATATTTTTATATCTCCAGTAGGCCGAAACTGGTGATATATAGGCTATTGGGTTCGGCCGTTAGTCCTTCATGTGGAACATTGTGCGTGGGCCATGGCGGCCGGTTAAGCAGCCATTAAATCCTAAGTTCACGAAAAAATTAGTAAAGCTAGGTGGAACCATTAAAGTTTAGGATGTTTCTCAGGGCATGCTGTTGGGCCAGTTAAAAAGATTGAAGGCATTAGGCCCATTTCAATACAGGCAAATATTGGAGGAGGCTATGTTTTCTTATGCTGAGGAGCCATTTTCTGAGATTGGACATTTCAACATGATAACGACCCCAAACAAACTCATTCAGTGAAAAGGTTTCTTGGTGATAATCATGTCACTGTGTTAGATTGGCCTGCAAACCGCCCAGATCTTAGTAGAATCGAAAATCTATGGGGAGAAGTAAAGAAGAGTGTGGCTGCTAATAGGGCAAGTAACTTGAATGAACTGTACGATGTCTTTGTCTAATTCTAGAGCACTATTTCTGTAGAAACCTGTAAAAAATTAATAAATCCCATACCCCGTCGCTGCAGAGCAGTTATTATAAGCAAGGGTCATCCTGCAAAATATTAATGCTAAGTTTTGTAAGCAGTGGCAAAGCCTATTTAATAAGTATTAATAATTAAATTAAATAATATCTGATATTGTATTATAAATATAATAATTGATGTTTAACCAACATGGTGAAACATCAGTTATAATATTTATATTAAGCTAGTTAAAAGTTATTTTCAGTAAATTGATACAAAAATAACAGCAATTTGTTTATCGAAAAGTGACTTCGGTATTAGTTGTTCCTAATGATATGTCCACAACTGTAAAATATAGACCACGGGGATTGAAGGGAGATAGACATAGATTGCATTCCCGATTGACAATAAGTAGTGCCTTCACATTGTTTGTAGTTAGGAATAATTTTGAAGCTTTGCTTGAAAAGGTATCTTAAATCTTATTAAATAGCTTACCATTTCTCTAAGCCCTCTGATATGCAGTGCTTTTCCAGCAGTTATCAGGTCAGGCAGCCGGTGTTTAGGCACTTGAACTTCCCCTGTGTATATGTACTCCAAAATAGCACTTAGTGTAGTGTAGGAAATGTTCTGAAATATCCAATAAAACTTTAAAAAACATAGCCCTATTTTAGCAACCAGCAGCATCTACCAGTACATAAAGCAACATTTTGCAGTGAACTGTCATCAGTATCTAAGCAGAACAGTCTGGTACTTATACTTAAACATAAATCTATTGCTACTTACATTGAGAAATATTATTGGATGTGCACACTGTGCTGTTGATATCAGCTCCTTGATGTATGGGCTAACTAGACACAGGACCATCTGATGCACTTTGACATGGTGCCCGTCTGCAGCCAAAGTCATGTCAACAAACTCTCCACGCTGAAACATAATTATAACATCACAGATCATATTAATCTGACGCAGCTAATTTAGGGCTAAAAATAAGGCAAAAACAATCTTACATGTATTGTGTTTATCACTAAACTTGGCTCAGTATTAATCATTAAATAATAAAGTATAAAGCGGGTTGGTCAGTGGGTCGTCTGGTTTAATGTTTTGCTTTTATTAAAAGCTTCCCAAAGCAAAGCTAATAATTGAGGAATAATGAATACGCATTCACTCTCTTTTAATTTGGTTTCTCTGATTTATTGTAGGTGCAGAGCTGTTACTTGTAAGGTTTTTTACTTTTATACGTCAAAAACTCAACCAAAGGTGCAAACCTGCTGCAGTTGGCTTAATCCATTACAAATGCTCTTCTGATGAGTGTCCCACGATAGCGACAGCAGTTCAGTTACTTCAGTTTGCGGCATGTTTTACGTTGATTTGTTTATTAAGTAGATCAATACATCAAATATTAAATGAAAAACAAAGAATGAGCCGAATGAGCTTAGCCCTCAGAGGTGCCTCAGAGAGACTAACTATTTACTTTACCACTAGCCACTGGGTTGCTGCAAAGATAATATATAATAATACGGGGCTGCTGCCTGCTTCAAGATCACAGAACATTTATATGATATATACCCTAAAGGGTTCAAGATCAAGCAGACAAGCTGCATATTATAGGGTGCATTCCGAATTAGAACATAACTGCTGACAGCGCTCACATCGATAATTTGCGTACCGAATTAGATATTACGACGATTATGACAGCTGAGAGCTGTCAACGATTCGGAACGCTCGTGAACGCGCTCACGCCGCTCACAGTCATCACAGTTGCTGACAGCGCTGACAGTCACTCAACGTCAAAACCATTGAGATGCCCCATTCTACTATATGAAGAATAGTTATACAAATATCTATCATATCGACACACACATGTCTTAAAGCGTTTTGTTTCTTTCTAACTAGTCAAGAACTGCGTAAGAAAAGAGAGACGTCTAAATGTTTGTCAAGGACATAATATGGCAACAATTTTTGTGACGTCTAAATCATGTTTATGCGTGACCGGTCGCCATGTTTGTTGCCAAGTTTTGTGGTAGATGTGCTGTCAAACGATTGCTTACTCAAAATATTTTATAATTGTATAAAATATATACGATTTTCTAAAAAATAACAATATCAGTGTGAGTTAAGGTAATCACAGAATTTAAAATAAATGTCATAAAAATAATAAATTATACAATTAAAATAGCAACCTGTTTGATTTTGTCTAGACTAGATTGTCCTATGGAGCTGGACCAGCATGTTTCCAAGCCAAGTGTCATGGATATAATCCTTTAATTTGTAATATTCTTGTTTACAAATCGTCTTACAATGGCAGCCCACTTCATGAATGATTAGTACCTAGTCATTGGATGTATCCAATGACTACTAACCAAATAAACAAAAAAAGTAAAAAAATATATTTAAGTATTAACATTTGAATAATTACAAAAGCCTTACTTTCTTATTTCAGCCACAAAGCAGCAATGCATCCAGTATCGTGTTTCGGTTTAAAGGGAAAGAAAGCTAGTGTAAGAACAGGCTATGATGAAACATAAAACACCCACAACTTCTAAAATTCTTATCATTTCACCTGCATTACATTGACGAGGCTAATCGAAAAATGTAAACCAATACGTTAGAACAAATTCATGTATGTTTTATAAATGTCAATATCACCTACGCATGTTGCACGCAGTTACAACCCTATTAAAGGCGGCCATCTTAAGCAACCAATTTTTGTAGGTACGCACGCAAATTTTGTAGGTAGGGCGAGTCCAATGTCAATGGTCAAAACATACAACATAACCCCAAATCTTGCACAAACAATACCGATTAGATATTTTTTTAGAAAATGTAAAATGTCGCCATATTTTGGTTTTTTTAAAAAACCACCAGTACTCGCAATTTTTTTTTATTCAAAATAAATACTTTGAATGTCTGAAATTTAAAAAAATAATAAAAGTAATTTTAACAGTCAATAGTGAAGAAACAGATTTCATTAACATTCAAGATTTTGAAATATTATATCTTCCATTAATACGGTACCTAGACGGTGAATCAATGCTGGTTGTGTTTATTCCGTAATTACGGTGTAGTTGGCAGCACTGATTACAACTAACAACATCTTTTGCCTTTCTTTAGCGCAAAAGTCTGTAAGTCTGTGGACGATGAAGATTTATTACGGTGTCAAAAAACACCCTATTAGGGCAGATGCAATATTGAGCGTATTTTTTTGCCTTAACATGGCAATGGCAACATTCTAAATAGCAGTGGACTAGGAGAAATTCACCAACCATAGATAATAGTTTAAAGCAATGTAATACGTACAAATTAAAGAGTTGCCTAATTGACAGAGGGGTTTCGAAAGAAGGGGCTACATCAGAAGCATGTCCCTTTACGGGGCCCCAATCTGGGCAGACGGGCCACAGGACGGAGAACGCCACTGCCATCCGCAGGCCCCAATGGGCCATTAAGGATAGAATAAGAATAAGAAACATTTATTTGCATAAAATATAGGTATTACCAGTTGTAACAGTTGGTGGTTTATAGCATAATCAGCCTATAATGTTCCCACTGCTGGGACACAGGCCTCCTCTCTTCGAGAGGGACTGGGCTGTAATCTACCACGCGGGCCCAGTGCGGGTTGGTAGATGTCACATGTCTTTGAATTGTTGGTTCTAGGACATGCCGGTTTCCTCACGATGCTTTCCTTCACCGTTTTGAGAGCAGTGGTGATGAAATTATTTACACAAAGTAAAACGCCTGCCTGGGTTTGAACCCACGACTTATGACTCGTAAGTCGGGGCCGTTACCACTGGGCCACCACTGCTCTTATGGTGGTTTATGTACAGTCCATATTTTGCCTGTTTAGGGCATGCAAATTAATTTTACATTAATACCTAATAGGTTCTTAATAAGATATTATACGGGAAAATATCTATTAGGATTTTTAAGTACTTAATGATAAATTTTAAGTTACTTACAATAAAATATACACACGTATCAAAACTTAAATTCTTAAAATAATATGTTTTCTATAGGTAACAAAGGACATTTTAAAATATTAATCACACAACACATCATACAGAAAATTAAACTACAGGAAACTTAAAATATCTTTTTTTCTTTATGTTGCAGAAATTCTTGTAAACTATAAAAACAATTCTCTATTAACCATCTACGTAGTTTAATTTTAAAATATTTAAATGGGAGCTCCCAATCTTCGGTAATTTATTAAAAATTGTAATGCACATATGATAAATGTACAGGTCTATTAACTACTATCAAATAATACCAACTTGTATGATCACGCAATTACTCGTACGGCGGTCGGGTAGGAGGTGCGGCAAGCGATGCGCCTGCCACGCTCCCCACTACCGGTCGCCGCACCAGTATGCATTCTATATATTTTACTATACGCTACATCTACCTTTTACAAAATTTTAAATATAATAATTATTCTTTAGGTACTCATTTTAAATGCAATCATTCACATACTCAAAACACTGTTAGTGTAGTGTAATTTCTTAAAGCACTACTGATTCAGCTTGCAGTTAGTAATGTATAATAATCATATTTTTACTATTACATATTAATGAATTATCACTCATCATTAATTTAAATGGAAACATATTAATTTTTAACAAACACACTGTCGGCAGTGTTATCTGCATTATTTACTGTACAACCTTTCCACTGTCCTTCAACTCGCTTTAGGTGTACAATATTTCTACGTAGTCGATGTCCGCTGTTGTCATTTTGAACTTCTACATCATTGCCTTCCTTATTGATGACTGTCTGTGGTGCATCATTAAATGTGGTACACAACTTATTCTCCTTCGTCATATTCTTCACGGATACTTGCTCTCCAACGTCAATACTACATTCCGCTGCATGTCTTTTACTGTCCGCATACTCCTTTCCTTTGGCTTTCTTTTCTATAACCCTATCTTTTGTTTCGAGATCTAAATCTGCAAATTCAACATCGACAATGGAAGGCAACTTATCCCTAAATTGACCCCTGAGAAAGAGTTCCGCAGGGGATTTACCTGTAACGGAATGAGGGGTGCTGTTATACGTAATAGATATTTAAGCAAATCTTCTTGCCAATTTGACCTTAAGCTTTGGCTAATTCGTAGTATTTTAGGATATCACGATTCTGTCTCACAACTTCGCCATTTTGCTGAGGCCAGTAGGGGGGACGCTATGAAACAAACGTATGCCAAATTTATTGCAAACATTGTTGAATTTGGCACTGGTAAACTGTAGACCATTATCAGCAGTAATGCTTACGGGCGCTCTTAGCCTGGAAAATATATATTTTCTCAAACATGCATGGAAATATTGTAATTATTGTCTAAAAAAGAACACGCGAAGTATCGAATTTACGTTCAAAGAAAATCAAATCCATTGCAAGAGCGTTTTTTTTTAACTTGGAACATTACAACGCTCCAGCAATGTTGTATGAAACGGCGCACTAGGGTTATTAAATACTCTTTTACTCCGAAATATGGCAACCAAGGAGGTAACTTATCAAAGGTTTTTATTTAAATTTCGAACCGGCTTGCAAATAGAAAGCTGTTTATTGAAAAAAAAACAAATGAACACATTGGCGCGTGAAAAATTATATTTGTTCGCATTGGTTGTTCGTCATTGAATCTGGAATTTATAAATAACTTTCCCTGCATTATTTTCAGAAAAGCACTTTATACGAGTATGCCTCGGCGGAAATGGCAATTGCCTGTCTCGTATTAGTGAAGTCCTCGCCTACGACTCGGCCTTTGAACTCATACTCGACCAGCAAATGCCTATTTTACGGCCTTTGCAATAATGTACTATTAAGTAATATTATAGTGTGCGCAGAGTCAATTATTTTAGAAATTTCAACTTCTTAATACCGACTAAAATAATCTATTATTACCAAAAGATAATGCCCATTATGTAACGGTCCAAGATAGTCAATGGCTACGTCAATCCAGGGTTTAACTGGAAGTGCCCGTCTGCGCATAGGGTTAAGAGGATTTGGAGCAGAAACCAGAGTTCAACCTTTACAAGCTCTTACATAATGCTCCGCGTCTCTGTTGATTTTGGGCCACCACTCTTTGGAACGTAGCTGCGTTTACATCGCTACGATTCCTGGGTGTCCTTCGTGAGCAGCTACTAACACTTGATCTCAAACTGGAAAGATACAATTTTATTACAACGTAAAAGTAATTGTCTTGGAAACAAAGATCATATTCGAAGACCCCGTAAGTGTTGATACTCTGGTCCCAGCTATTTTTGTAAATACCGTTCTTATCCAGAGGGACGCCCGGCGGACTCCCCCTCGGCTTACCGGCCCATCGTTTTGCTCGATGAGGTCGGTAAGATGTTCGAGGGGATTATCGCCGAACGGCTGAATAGTCTGCTGGGAACGGTGGGGCCGGACCTGTCGGACGCCCAATTCGGTTTCCGACGGGGTCGTTCGACAGTGGATGCGCTGGCCCTGCTCAAGGGCCAGGTGAAGGAGGCCGTGGAGGCGGGGGACGGAGTGCTGGCGGTGTCATTCGACATTGCCAACGCCTTCAACTCTGTCCCCCACTCGACAATCTTGGAGGCGCTCCGGTATCACGGAGTGCCTCAATACCTGCGCACACTCTTGGCCAGCTACTTGGAGGACCGGGTGGTCCTCCTCGCGGACAGGACGGCCAGAGTGAGGCAGTATGGTGCAGAGTCCGGTGTTCCACAGGGATCGGTCCTAGGACCACCGCTGTGGAACATTGGATTCGACTGGCTCCTGCGGGGGACCCTCCTCCGGGGCACGAGTGCTCGTTGCCCGGGGTAGGAACTTCAGGGAGGCGGCCATTCTGGCCTCTGCTGGCGGATCCTTAGTGGCTGGAAGGATCCGCCGCCTAGGGCTGAAGGTGGCGCTGCACAAGACGGAGGCCGTGTATTTTCACGGTCCTCGGCAGCGCATCCCACCCGACGGACACATTGTCGTGGAGGGCGTCAGGATCGGGGTCAAGGCCCAGATGAAGTACTTGGGCCTTGTACTCGACAGCAGGTGGCGCTTCGGCCCACACTTCAGCGGGCTGTCGACGCGCCTGCTGAAGGCTGCGAATGCCCTTTCCTGGCTCCTCCCGAACCTGGGAGGTCCGAAGGCGCGATGCCGGCTTTTGTATGCCGGCATCCTCAGGAGCATGGCCCTTTACGGGGCCCCGATTTGGGCGGACTCCCTCCACAGAAGGGAGAACGCCACTACCATCCGTAGGCCCCAAAGGGCCATTGCACTGCGAGTGGCGAGGGCCTACCGGTCGGTGGGCTTCTCGGCGGCGTGCGCTCTGGCCGGCACCCCTCCTTGGGAGCTCGAGGCGTGGGTGCTGACCAGAGTGTACGAATGGACGGCGCGGCGTAAGGCGCTCGGGGAGCCCCCCGCCGCAGAAGAGCGGGAGGCCGTGCGGCAAGAGGCGAGGGACGCAATCGTCCATCACTGGACGGAGGACCTCGCCACTGCCGTTTTCGGCCGCCGAACTCTGGACGCGCTCGGGCCAGTCCTGAAGGATTGGCTCGAGCGGTCCCACGGTTTCCTCTCTTTCCGTCTGGTGCAGGTGTTGTCCGGCCATGGGTGTTTCGGATCGTACCTGCACCGGATCCGAAGGGAGGAGACCCCGTCGTGCCACGACTGTGGCGCGGCGGAGGACACGGCTCAGCACACCCTTGAGGTGTGCCCAGCCTGGTCCGAGCTGCGCCGTGGTCTGAGCGCAGCGGTCGGGCAAGACCTCTCGCTTCCCAGCGTCGTCAACTCGATGCTGGAGAGCGAGGGGGCCTGGACAGCGGTCGCCTCCTTCTGCGAGGACGTAATGTCGCAGAAGGAGGACGCGGAGCGCGCGCGGGAGGACGACCCTCTCGCAGCGCCGCTCCGCAGGCGAAGACGGGGCATGAGAAGGCGATTGTACGATCGTCGTCTTATGCCCCCTGGTGGTGAACAGCGGGAGACGGGTGCGGGGGCGCCTTCTCCTGCATTGCACAGTTCACCATCCACGTCGGGCGGGAATGACAGAACGCTCGCGGTCATTCCTGGGCCCCTCCCCGACGGGGGGGGCGTGTCGGGCCCGCCTGCAAGGCGGGCGGTCGTCAGCGGGGGACTGGATGTTATGGCTCTGCCGGATTCCCAGTCCTCCTCCTTGCAGACGAGGTAGGAGCGCCGCTGGGTCGTTTAGTGGGTATACCGGATTTTCCGGGGAGTCCCACATACCCCTCCCATCCCATGCATGTGGGCATGCGTAATGCATTTTTCCCAGCGTCAAAAAAAAAAAAAAAATTTAAAAAAAGGTTAGGTTAGGTTGGGGGACCACCCCACAGTGCTTGCGTCCACGTCGCGTCCCCTGGGCAACGACCCGGTTCTGACCACCGTAACGGAGTGGCAGACCGGGCTCGGCTAAAGTGCACTGTGCAGTCGTAGCATATTTTAATCAATTTTATGATATTTTATTTTATTGCGGGAAAGTACGACATCTGAGGAGGCTATGCCTAAACCAGCGAGGGACGTCTCCGGACGATTTAGAAAAGGCCCTTCTCAGGGCCAACCAAAAGGCCCTTCTCAGGACCAATCCGAGGGCGCTTCGGCGTCGGAGGCTAGCCGCGCGCCGTCTGCGGCCAGCTTCTTTTGTGAGGTGCCGGACTCTGATAAGGAGTCCATCATGTTCGAGTCTGACACAAGTTCGTTGACTGGCCGCCGGGAGCCGGGGAAGCGGGCCCGTCAGAGAGATGGGTCCGGGGGTTCCTCGGACTCGAGGAAGCCACACGCGAAGGCCAAGAAGCCAGTGTCTGACACCCACGACGTGGGTCTGGCTGAGGCCAGATGCCAGTTGGACCTGAATAGGCGGGCGCAGCTGCAGCAAGACCTAGAGGAGCGGGTTGCGGCCAAGGAGCAACGGACGCGCGTCGCCCGGGCCAAGTCAGGGTACGGCGCGTCCCGCGTCCTGTATGCGGACCACTCCCTGGCGGAGCTGCAGCTGATGGCTGAGGAGGACGAAGAGGAGATAGTGGTAATCGCCTCTAAGTCCTCCAATTTGAAAGGGACTTTCCAAAAGTCCCTTAAATGCAGGGCCGCGAGCATGCGCGGCATCGTCGGGGAGCTGGTGCAGCGCACGGCGACCGACGAAACGCGGCAACTGCAGGCGAGAGTTGATCGCCTGCAGTCAGAGGTCAGCCAGCTGCATCAGAAGCTGGCTGAAGCCACGGCCCGGCCAAACAAAGGCGAGCCGAGACCGGCGGCTGAGGTTCCCCCCTCCAACCTTGAGGATATCATCCGCAAGGTCGTCACGGAGGAGAGGAACTTCACGAGAGCCTGTATTGCGGGCATAGAGGACAGGCTCCTGCCTGAGAAGCGCCTCCGACCGCCGCTCGCGGCGGACAACAGGCGACGCGAGTCGGAGCTGCCATCCCAGGTGGAAGACGCCGGTCTTCCGTCCACCACCCCATCCAACCAGCAAGGGTGGACGAAGGTGGCCAAAAAGGGAAAGGGCAAGAAGAAGAAGAAGTCGAGGACGGAGGCTGCCCCTGCCGCCACCACCACCACCCCTCCCGGCCCGTCCCAGACAACGGGCAAGGGAAAGGGAAAAGGAAAGGGGAAGGGGAAGAGGTCGGCCCTCAGGCCCACCACCGCTGCTCCCGCTGCAGCTAATGGGGCCCCTGCCAGGAATGACAAGAGGAAGTTGGTTCCCCCCAAGACCGCAGCCGTAGTGGTGACGCTCACCGCTGAGGCTGCGGGGCGGGGGGAGACGTACGCGTCGATAATGACGCGGGCGCGTACC
This sequence comes from Tiliacea aurago, assembly GCA_948098905.1. NCBI lineage: Eukaryota > Metazoa > Arthropoda > Insecta > Lepidoptera > Noctuidae > Tiliacea > Tiliacea aurago. The sequence goes on from OX402583.1 coordinate 29,074,756, forward strand.
AACGCCGATCCCCAAAAACTGGGGATTGGCACAGTGTCGTGCCGCCGGACTCAGGCCGGGGCTCGAATTTTCGAGTTCCCGGGGGCTCAGGGCAGCGCCAACGCCGACCTCTTCGCAACCAAGTTGGAAGAGGTCATCGCAGACGCGGCCAATGTCGCTAGGCCCGTAAAGACCGTGGCCTTGGAGGTGACCGACCTCGACGACTCGGTCACCAAGGAGGAGGTGGTGGCGGCGATCGCAGCAATGGGGGGCTGTGGCGTCACAGAGGTGCAAGGTCGGGCCATCAGGCCCGGTCGCAGCGGCATGGGCACCATTCGCCTCGACTGCCCAGTCGCCGCAGCCATAGCCGTCCTCGCCAAAGGACGACTTGCAGTCGGGTTCAGCTCGGGTGTAGTCCGGGCACTTGCAGCCAAGCCTCTGCGCTGCTACAAGTGTTTTGGAGTCGGACACACCCGGCCCCTTTGCCCGTCCAAGGTCGACAGGGGGAGCAACTGCTACCGCTGTGGCAAGGACGGGCACAAGTCCGCCTCCTGCGAGGCCGCTACGCCGCACTGTGCGGTGTGTGCCGCCAGTGGCAGCCCGGCGGGCCACGTGATGTTGGGGAGGAAGTGCAATCCTCCCCCCAAGAAGGGCAAGGAGCAGGCGCCGATCCGGCCTGTCGCTGCCACCGCCGTCCCTGAGGCTGGGACTTTGGCGGCTGCGCTGGCGCGATGTCTGATTAATGGATAGTCAGGTCAAGCATCGTATCCTCCAGGCGAACACCAACCACTGCAGGGCGGCCCAGGATCTGCTGATGCAGACAATGGCCGAGTGGTTGGTGGACGTGGCGGTGGTTGCCGAGCCGTACTCGGTGCCTGGCCGTTGGCTGGGTGATCGGGACGGCTCGGTGGCATTGGTGTCGCGGTCTTCCACGGACTCCCCTCCCCTCTCGCTCTTAGAGAGGGGACCGGGATACGTGGCCGCCGCGTGGGGAGACTTGGCCTTTGTAGGCGTATACTTCTCCCCAAACCGCCCTCTCTCGGATTTCGAGAATTATCTCGAAATCCTCACCGCAGTGGTCGGGAGGGCGGCGCCACGGCAGGTCGCCATATTGGGCGACCTGAACGCCAAGGCGACGGCCTGGGGCAACCCGGCCCGCTCTTGCAACGTCCGGGGACGCGCCGCAGAATTCTGGGCGGCGTCATGCGGTGTGTCCCTCCTAAACAGAGGGGCTGTCCACACGTGTGTGCGGCAACGGGGAGGATCGGTGGTCGACGTCTCGTTTGCCACCCCCGTGCTAGCCGCCCGCGTCGTGAACTGGTGGGTGGAGATGGCGGAGACCTTTTCGGACCACCGATATGTGCGCTTCGACATCTCCACCCAGAGCCCCCAGGGGGTCCGCTCGGGCCAGTCTCCGTTCCCACGGTGGGCTCTCACCCGCCTGGACCGAGAGGCTGCGGAGGAGGCGGCGTTCGTCCAGGACTGGCTCGCTCCTCCTGTCGACGTCCTGGACGTGGACGCCGCGGCGCTCCAGCTGAGGGGGTCCCTGACCGAGGTGTGCAACTCCAGCATGCCCCGGTCTCGCCACCCACCTCCCCGCCGCGCCGTCTATTGGTGGTCGGAGGAACTGGCGGAGCTCCGAACCGCCTGCGTAGCGGCCAGGAGGGCCTACACGCGGAGCCGAAGGCGCAGGCCCCGAGACCCAGCCAGCGAGGAGGGCCTCTATGCATCGTACATCGACGCAAAGACGGTCCTCAAGCTGGCGATGTGCGTGGCCGAAGATTCGGCGAGAGCCGACATGCTGGAGGGTCTCGATAGGGACCCGTTTGGAAGACCTTACAAGGCGGCGCGGAATAAACTGCGCCCCTGTGGTCCTCCACTGACGGAGACCCTCGAGCCGGCATTGCTGGATGGGGTGGTCCGGTCCCTGTTTCCGTCCAGAACCGACTTCACCCCACCAGTGATGGACCCTCCGCGAGAGGCGGTTCCGCCGGATGAGGAGATCCTCCCGGTGACGGCGTCGGAACTTTACGCAGGGACTCTTTGCCTTCGCGGGAAGAACACGGCCCCAGGGCCGGACGGCGTCCCCGCACGGGTGGTGGCCATAGCCGCCTCACAGATGGAGGAGAGGCTTCGGGACCTCTTCAGCGCGTGTTTTACGACTGGAAGGTTCCCGAAACCTTGGAAGGAGGGGCGGCTATGCCTCCTCCAGAAGGAGGGACGCCCGGCGGACTCCCCCTCGGCTTACCGGCCCATCGTTTTGCTCGATGAGGTCGGTAAGATGTTCGAGGGGATAATCGCCAACCGGCTAGAAAGCCTGCTGGTGACGGTGGGGCCGGACCTGTCCGACGCCCAATTCGGGTTCCGACGGGGTCGTTCGACCGTGGACGCATTGGCCCTACTGAAGGGCCAGGTGAGGGAGGCCGTGGAGGCGGGGGACGGAGTGCTGGCGGTGTCATTCGACATTGCCAACGCCTTCAACTCTGTCCCCCACTCGACCATCTTGGAGGCGCTCCGGTACCACGGAGTGCCTCAGTACTTGCGCCAACTCTTGGCCAGCTACTTGGAGGACCGGGTGGTCCTCCTTGCAGACAAGACGGCCAGAGTTAGGCAATATGGCGCAGAGTCCGGTGTTCCACAGGGGTCGGTCCTAGGACCACCGCTGTGGAACATTGGATTCGACTGGCTCCTGCGGGGGACCCTCCTCCGTGGCACGAGCATCATTTGCTACGCAGATGATACTCTCCTCATTGCCCGGGGGAGGGACTTCAGAGAGGCGGCCAGTCTGGCCTCTGCTGGCGGATCCTTAGTGGCAGGAAGGATCCGCCGCCTAGGGTTGAAGGTGGCGCTACATAAAACCGAGGCCGTGTATTTCCACGGGCCTCGGCAGCGCATCCCCCCAGACGGCCACATTGACGTAGAGGGCGTCCGGATCGGAGTCAAGGCCCAAATGAAGTACCTGGGCCTTGTACTCGACAGCAGGTGGCGCTTCGGCTCACACTTTAGCGGGCTGTCGACGCGCCTGCTGAAGGCCGCGAATGCCCTTTCGTGGCTCCTCCCGAATGCCGGCATCCTAAGAAGCATGGCCCTTTACGGGGCCCCAATCTGGGCGGACGCCCTCCACCGGAGGGAGAACGCCACTGCTATCCGCAGGCCCCAAAGGGCCATTGCACTGCGGGTGGCGAGGGCCTACCGTTCGGTGGGATTCTCGGCGGCGTGCGCTCTGGCCGGCACCCCTCCTTGGGAGCTCGAGGCATGGGTGCTAACCAGAGTGTACGAGTGGACGGCATGGCGGAAGGCGCTCGGGGAGCTCCCCGCCGCAGAAGAGCGGGAGGCCGTGCGGCGGGAGGCGAAGGAGGCAATCGTCCATCACTGGACGGAGGACCTCGCCTCTGCCGCCTTCGGCCGCCGAACGCTGGACGCGCTCGGGCCGGTCTTGAAGGATTGGCTCGAGCGGTCCCATGGTTTCCTCTCCTTCCGTCTGGTGCAGGTGTTGTCTGGCCATGGGTGCTTTGGATCGCACCTGCACCGGATCCAAAGAGAGGAGACCCCGTCGTGCCACGATTGCGGCGCGGCGGAGGACACGGCACAGCACACCCTAGAGGTGTGCCCGGCCTGGTCCGAGCTGCGCCGTAGTCTGGTCGCAGCGGTCGGGCCGGACCTCTCGCTTCCCAGTGTCGTCAACTCGATGCTGGAAAGCGAGGAGGCCTGGGCAACAGTCGCCTCCTTCTGTGAGGAAGTAATGTCACAGAAGGAGGACGCGGAGCGCGCGCGGGAGGACGACCCTCTCGCGGCGCCGCTCCGCAGGCGGAGGAGGGGTCGAAGAAGACGTCAATATGAAAGTCATCTTCGACTCCTCCCAGGTGGAGGCCAGCAGGCAACGGGTGCGGGGGCACCCTTGCCTGTATTGCACGGGCCTCCACCAGTGTCGGATGGGAATGACCAGGTGTTCCCGGTCATTCCCATAGCCCCCCAGTAAACTGGGGGGCATGCGGGGCCCGCCAACAAGGCGGGCATGCGCCGGGAGGGTTTTGGATGTAAAGGCTGCGCCGGTTTCCCATGCCCTCCCATCACGGCGTTGCGGGAACACCGCTGAGTTTTAGTGGGTATACTGTATGTGTAACAGGAGTCCCACATACCCCGTCTCGTCCCCCACGAGCGGGCATGCGTAACGCATTTCTCAGCGTAAAAAAAAAAAAAAAAAAAAAAAAAAAAAAAAAAAAAAAAAAAATTGTGAGTGCTTGCGTCCACGTCGCGTCCCCTGGGCAACGACCCGGTTCTGACCACCGTAACGGAGTGGCAGACCGGGCTCGGCTAAAGTGCACTGTGCAGTCGTAGCATATTTTAATCGATTTTATGATATTTTATTTTATTGCGGGAAAGTACGACATCTGAGGAGGCTATGCCTAAACCAGCGAGGGACGTCTCCGGACGATTTAGAAAAGGCCCTTCTCAGGGCCAACCAAAAGGCCCTTCTCAGGACCAATCCGAGGGCGCTTCGGCGTCGGAGGCTAGCCGCGCGCCGTCTGCGGCCAGCTTCTTTTGTGAGGTGCCGGACTCTGATAAGGAGTCCATCATGTTCGAGTCTGACACAAGTTCGTTGACTGGCCGCCGGGAGCCGGGGAAGCGGGCCCGTCAGAGAGATGGGTCCGGGGGTTCCTCGGACTCGAGGAAGCCACACGCGAAGGCCAAGAAGCCAGTGTCTGACACCCACGACGTGGGTCTGGCTGAGGCCAGATGCCAGTTGGACCTAAATAGGCGGGCGCAGCTGCAGCAAGACCTAGAGGAGCGGGTTGCGGCCAAGGAGCAACGGACGCGCGTCGCCCGGGCCAAGTCAGGGTACGGCGCTTCCCGCGTCCTGTATGCGGACCACTCCCTGGCGGAGCTGCAGCTGATGGCTGAGGAGGATGAAGAGGAGATAGTGGTAATCGCCTCTAAGTCCTCCAATTTGAAAGGGACTTTCCAAAAGTCCCTTAAATGCAGGGCCGCGAGCATGCGTGGCATCGTCGGGGAGCTGGTGCAGCGCACGGCGACCGACGAAACGCGGCAACTGCAGGCGAGAGTTGATCGCCTGCAGTCAGAGGTCAGCCAGCTGCATCAGAAGCTGGCTGAACCCACGGCCCGGCCAAACAAAGGCGAGCCGAGACCGGCGGCTGAGGTTCCCCCCTCCAACCTTGAGGCTATCATCCGCAAGGTCGTCACGGAGGAGAGGAACTTCACGAGAGCCTGTATTGCGGGCATAGAGGACAGGCTCTTGCCTGAGAAGCGCCTCCGACCGCCGCTCGCGGCGGACAACAGGCGACGCGAGTCGGAGCTGCCATCCCAGGTGGAAGACGCCGGTCTTCCGTCCACCACCCCATCCAACCAGCAAGGGTGGACGAAGGTGGCCAAAAAGGGAAAGGGCAAGAAGAAGAAGAAGTCGAGGATGGAGGCTGCCCATGCCGCCACCACCACCACCCCTCCCGGCCCGTCCCAGACAACGGGCAAGGGAAAGGGAAAAGGAAAGGGAAAGGGGAAGAGGTCGGCCCCCAGGCCCACCACTGGTGCTCCCGCTGCAGCCAATGGAGCCCCCGCCAGGAATGACAAGAGGAAGTTGGTTCCCCCCAAGACCGCAGCCGTAGTGGTGACGCTCACCGCTGAGGCTGCGGGGCGGGGGGAGACGTACGCGTCGATAATGACGCGGGCGCGTACCAACGCCGATCCCCAAAAACTGGGGATTGGCACAGTGTCGTGCCGCCGGACCCAGGCCGGGGCTCGAATTTTCGAGTTCCCGGGGGCTCAGGGCAGCGCCAATGCCGACCTCTTCGCAACCAAGTTGGAAGAGGTCATCGCAGACGCGGCCAATGTCACTAGGCCCGTGAAGACCGTGGCCTTGGAGGTGACCGACCTCGACGACTCGGTCACCAAGGAGGAGGTGGTGGCGGCGATCGCAGCAATGGGGGGCTGTGGCGTCACAGAGGTGCAAGGTCGGGCCATCAGGCCCGGTCGCAGCGGCATGGGCACCATTCGCCTCGATTGCCCAGTCGCCGCAGCCATAGCCGTCCTCGCCAAAGGACGACTTGCAGTCGGGTTCAGCTCGGGTGTAGTCCGGGCACTTGAAGCCAAGCCCCTGCGCTGCTACAAGTGTTTTGGAGTCGGACACACCCGGCCCCTTTGCCCGTCCAAGGTCGACAGGGGGAGCAACTGCTACCGCTGTGGCAAGGACGGGCACAAGTCCGCCTCCTGCGAGGCCGCCACGCCGCACTGTGCGGTGTGTGCCGCCAGTGGCTGCCCGGCGGGCCACGTGATGTTGGGGAGGAAGTGCAATCCTCCCCCCAAGAAGGGCAAGGAGCAGGCGCCGATCCGGCCTGTCGCTGCCACCGCCGTCCCTGAGGCTGGGACTTTGGCGGCTGTGGAGGGGGGTGCGATGTCTGATTAATGGATAGTCAGGTCAAGCATCGTATCCTCCAGGCGAACACCAACCACTGCAGGGCGGCCCAGGATCTGCTGATGCAGACAATGGCCGAGTGGTTGGTGGACGTGGCGGTGGTTGCCGAGCCGTACTCGGTGCCTGGCCGTTGGCTGGGTGATCGGGACGGCTCGGTGGCATTGGTGTCGCGGTCTTCCACGGACTCCCCTGCCCTCTCGCTCTTAGAGAGGGGACCGGGATACGTGGCCGCCGCGTGGGGAGACTTGGCCTTTGTAGGCGTATACTTCTCCCCAAACCGCCCTCTCTCGGATTTCGAGAATTATCTCGAAATCCTCACCGCAGTGGTCGGGAGGGCGGCGCCACGGCAGGTCGCCATATTGGGCGACCTGAACGCCAAGGCGACGGCCTGGGGCAACCCGGCCCGCTCTTGCAACGTCCGGGGACGCGCCGCAGAATTCTGGGCGGCGTCATGCGGTGTGTCCCTCCTAAACAGAGGGGCTGTCCACACGTGTGTGCGGCAACGGGGAGGATCGGTGGTCGACGTCTCGTTTGCCACCCCCGTGCTAGCCGCCCGCGTCGTGAACTGGCGGGTGGAGATGGCGGAGACCTTTTCGGACCACCGATATGTGCGCTTCGACATCTCCACCCAGAGACCCTCCTCCGTGGCACGAGCATCATTTGCTACGCAGATGATACTCTCCTCATTGCTCGGGGGAGGGACTTCAGAGAGGCGGCCAGTCTGGCCTCTGCTGGCGGATCCTTAGTGGCAGGAAGGATCCGCCGCCTAGGGTTGAAGGTGGCGCTACATAAAACCGAGGCCGTGTATTTCCACGGGCCTCGGCAGCGCATCCCCCCAGACGGCCACATTGACGTCGAGGGCGTCCGGATCGGAGTCAAGGCCCAAATGAAGTACCTGGGCCTTGTACTCGACAGCAGGTGGCGCTTCGGCCCACACTTTAGCGGGCTGTCGACGCGCCTGCTGAAGGCCGCGAACGCCCTGTCGTGGCTCCTCCCGAACCTGGGGGGTCCGAAGGCGCGATGCCGGCGCTTGTATGCCGGCATCCTAAGAAGCATGGCCCTTTACGGGGCCCCAATCTGGGCGGACGCCCTCAACAGGAGGGAGAACGCCACTGCCATCCGCAGGCCCCAAAGGGCCATTGCACTGCGGGTGGCGAGGGCCTACCGTTCGGTGGGATTCTCGGCGGCGTGCGCTCTGGCCGGCACCCCTCCTTGGGAGCTCGAGGCATGGGTGCTGACCAGAGTGTACGAGTGGACGGCACGGCGGAAGGCGCTCGGGGAGCTCCCCGCCGCAGAAGAGCGGGAGGCCGTGCGGCGGGAGGCGAAGGAGGCAATCGTCCATCACTGGACGGAGGACCTCGCCTCTGCCGCCTTCGGCCGCCGGACGCTGGACGCGCTCGGGCCAGTCTTGAAGGATTGGCTCGAGCGGTCCCATGGTTTCCTCTCTTTCCGTCTGGTGCAGGTGTTGTCCGGCCATGGGTGCTTCGGATCGCACCTGCACCGGATCCAAAGAGAGGAGACCCCGTCGTGCCACGATTGCGGCGCGGCGGAGGACACGGCACAGCACACCCTAGAGGTGTGCCCGGCCTGGTCCGAGCTGCGCCGTAGTCTGGTCGCAGCGGTCGGGCCGGACCTCTCGCTTCCCAGTGTCGTCAACTCGATGCTGGAAAGCGAGGAGGCCTGGGCAACAGTCGCCTCCTTCTGTGAGGAAGTAATGTCCCAGAAGGAGGCCAGCAGGCAACGGGTGCGGGGGCACCCTTGCCTGTATTGCACGGGCCTCCACCAGTGTCGGATGGGAATGACCAGGTGTTCCCGGTCATTCCCATAGCCCCCCAGTAACTGGGGGGCATGCGGGGCCCGCCAACAAGGCGGGCATGCGCCGGGAGGGTTTTGGATGTAAAGGCTGCGCCGGTTTCCCATGCCCTCCCATCACGGCGTTGCGGGAACACCGCTGAGTTTTAGTGGGTATACTGTATGTGTAACAGGAGTCCCACATACCCCGTCTCGTCCCCCACGAGCGGGCATGCGTAACGCATTTCTCAGCGTATTTTTTTTTTTTTTTTTTTTTTTTTTTTTTTAAAGGGCGCCCTACTCCTCTAACATAATTAGAGTCCTTAATTAACGGGGAATTAAAACATGTTCTTACTTATTTATTATGAAAACAACATAACTTTACATCTACGACTACATACATAATTTTCTTACTTTTCTAACACTTATTTTAGTTTGTCTACACATTTATTTTCTATAACTAATCAATATGTATGTAGTACTATTATAACATTTGCTTATAACTTATTTTTCTAACACACTATTCTACATTTATTTATACATTCATTCCTTATAACGCTAGTTGATATATTTATACATATCTTACTTTCTAACAACTTATTTCTATTTATTTATACATTTAGTCCTTATATGTTAGTCAATATATTTTACTAATATATTTATAACATAAATCTTTTATTCTATTTACTTATTTCTATATATAACTTGTTCAGCGATTTCTTTACAATATTGGATAAATTTTTCCCTTTGCTTTTTATTACCCAACATTAGTTTCGAGAAATTTTCTACTGTCATCCCGCATTCTAGATCATTTTCGACCTCGAGTCTCTTTAAAGCGTGAACTGGGCAGTAAATTAAAATATGTTCAACCGTTTCGGGGGTCCCGGGCTGGCAGATGCACGATGAGTTCTCTTTGCACTTGAATCGGTTCAAGTACTCCGAGAACCCACCGTGCCCCGTCAGTACTTGGGTGGTTGTCCTGGTTGGAACAATTTGCCGGACTACCTTGTAGCTAGTGGCTACTTCGGGAAAGAACAACTTAGTAACACCCGCCGTGGTACCCTCCCTATACCTCTTGCTCCATTCATCAATCGACTCTTTGCGGATCAGTCGCTTGATGAAGGAAACCGGGCAAAGATCGTAGTCGGGTTTGGTCTTCGAATACAGAGCGGCTTCCTTCGCCAGCTCATCCGCCCTCTCATTTCCCGCGAGACCCGCGTGTGCCTTGATCCAGAACAAACACACAGTTTTGCTCTGATGTTCAATGGCCCTTAGGTTCTCGCGGGTGTCAACTGCCAGGGGATGTGTTGTGCTGAGGTTCACTATGGTCTCCAGGGCCGATCTACAGTCGCTGTAGATGCCATAGCTCACCTCGCTTCGCCTTTTTATTTCCTCGGTGGCTCGGCATATCGCGAGGAGTTCCGCCTGGTATACCGTACAGTAAGGGGCCAGCTTGAGTTTTACGGTCTTCACCTCCGCTACACTATCCCATAGGGTTAGTGCAGCTCCAACCTTATCCTCAATCCGGCTGCCGTCGGTAAATATCCGGATAGCCTGGGTGTTGTGGCTATCTACCGACTCCTGGTCTACCAGACTCACGAACCCCATCGCGGTATGCTTCCCCGGGTGAGGTGTACTAGAGTATGGAGCTCTCCGCTCGACCTCTCTATCTACTAGCTCTGGCCGGGATGCGCCTCTCCTCGCCTCATACAGAGCAGCTGCCTCTTGTATGCGGAGGTCTAGTGGCAATATTCCGGCCAGTACCAGCGAAGAGTGGAGAGAGACCGTGCGGTAAGCCCCACACAATTTTTGGGCAAATCCCCTCTGGACCGCATTAAGGTGACGCTGGACTCCCAACTTCTTAGCCGCCGAAGACCAGGCGCTGGCCGCGTAGGTGATTATGGGCTCTACCGTAGCCGTGTATATAGTACGGACTATTTCCGGGTGGAGACCCCAACTGACTCTGGCAGCTCTCGACAGCTGTTTGTAGACTCCAAGTGCCTTTTTACAGACGTTAGCCGTATGGCTATTGAAGGTCAACTTGGAGTCCACTGTGAGTCCCAAGATCTTCATTTCGGAGGACATTCCAATGTCGATCCCTCCCATGGTCAGCCGTGGCGTGTCATATTTCAGCTTTCTTGTGACTACCATGGCGCAAGTTTTGTGTGGCGCGAACTTGAGCTTATTCATGACACCCCACTTCCGAACATGTTCGAGAGCGGCATTGGCCTGTCCCTCGATTTCCAGGGCAGTCTCCCCCGAAAACACGAGCACCACATCATCCGCGAAAGCCTGGCAATAGTCGCCTCGTTCCGAGAGACTCTCCAGCAATGGGTTCAGCAGGACATTCCACATTATGGGGCCGCCTATTGATCCCTGGACACATCCCTTGTTGGTGCTTTTTGCGAACTCATAGCCAGCATACCGTACCCGGACCTTGCGGTCGCTTAGGTAGCTGGCTAACATCCTCCTGAGGTTCGCTGGGCACTTTTCCTCCGCCAGTCTGACCTTTATGGCTGGCCACCAAGCACTGTCGAAGGCTCCCTCTATGTCCAGTGAGACCACCGTGATGAGCTTCCTCTCTTGGAGTTTGCCTCTCACGTGGGCCATCAGGTCACAGAGGGAGTCTTCCGTGCTCCGCTGTGGCATGAAGCCATACTGGCGAGGACTTATCCGGGGTGCCAGGTACCAAACCAGCCTTCTAACAACCATCTTCTCCAGGATTTTCCCCATTACTGGCAATAGTCCAATAGGCCTATAGGACTTGGGACTGGTGTAATTGTCTTTGCCAGGCTTCCTCAGCACCACCACGGTGGCCTCTTTCCACGCTGTGGGGAAGTGCGTCAGATGCCAGCACCTGTTGAACACTGCCAGGTGCAGCTCCATGTCCCGCGCTATTAGACGCTGGCAGATGTCGGCTGTGAAGCCGTCTACTCCGGGTGCCTTCTTCGGATTGAAGCTCTCCGTCGCGAATCTGAGCTCCTCCGTCGTAAACTCTGGATCATGAATCTCATGATGGCTCCAGTCATTTACCCGGTCAGCAAGAGCTCTGATCCGACGATGGTCTGTGCTATCCTCCTCCTCTACATCCTCCGGGTAGAACGTTTCTGCGAGTAGCCTCGCAGATCCTTCCTGCCCCACTTCCCTTCCGTTCCATACCAGCGGCAGATCCTCTTGCCTTCGTTCTGTGCCTTTTATAACCCTATAAATACCCTCCCAAACCCCTTCCCTGGTTTGTTTTTCGCAGTACCCCTTCCAACTTTCAGTGGAACGCTTCACAACCTCTAGTTCATATTTTTCTTGTTCTTGCAGGTACAACGCTACCACACCTTCTCTACGCGACGGCGCAGCGCACCGGATTCTTCTCTTCCTGGTAGCGACGTCGTGCTTCATTGCCTCGAGTTCTTCGGACCACCACGGCATGGTAAGTGTTTGGTTCTCTGTTTTTATTGGCATAGATGCCTTGCATGCTTCTGTTATTATTTCAGTGTATTTGCCAATTTTGTTATCCAAATTTTCTTTGCTATTAATCTGCTCTATATTTACTATGTTAATTCTATTTTCTATTTTCAATTGGTCAATTTTTTCATTAAAAAGTTCCCAATTGGCTTTCTTTGTATTGTATTTCCTAGTCGTTCTTTTAATGTTAATACCCTTCCCCTTTTTGAATTTAATTTTAACTAGTATGCCGTTGTGGTCCGAGCTCGTCAGGTCTTCAGCCACCGTCCATTCCTCTACCAGGTCGAGCAAGTCCTCCGTACACAAGGTCACGTCAACGTGACTCGTGATTCTGCGGCCTCCTCTGATGGTGTCAAAAGTGGGTTTGTTACCGCAATTCAGTACCTGCAGGTTGAGCTCTCCTATCGTCCCGACCAGTTCGTCCCCTCTGTTGTCTTGGGCACCGCTTCCCCACCACACGCTTTTGGCGTTCGCGTCCCCTCCAACGATGGCTTTGCTACGCTTTAGCTCTTTCATAGCGGTCGTTAAGTGGTCCGTGATATGGCCCGATGGGTAGGTCAGGCTCGAAGTAGTACGAGACGGCGAGCATCTCCCAGGCGCTCGTTCGCAGCTTCACCACCACGATGTTGTTGGTGGTGAATTTGGGGCACTGTATGACATCGATGTCATGATTGAACACGACTATCGCCGCCTTAACAGTGCCCCCTCCACGGTCCGAGTTCTGGTAGACCCTCGCCCCCCCGTACGACCTCATTGCCTTTATGCTACCCACATACGGCTCCTGGACTAGTGCGAAGGCTATTTTCCGCTTCTTTGCCTCGAGCATAAGCTCGGTAGTCGCCAGTTGTTTTCGTTGGAGGTTAGCTTGCGCCGCGGAGTAAAAGTGAGCAGCTGCCGCGTGTGCAACCCCCGTGGCCACCTTAGCAATATGCTATTGCGGCCCGGGCCAACGCATCCCACTTCCTGCGCACAGGGTTAGGTTAGGTTAGGTTTTTTTTTTTTTTTTTTTTTTTTTTTTTTTTTTTTTTTTTTTTTTTTTTTTTTTTTTTTTTTGGCAGGAGTGGGAAATCCTCATGGACGCCCAGACTGCCTCACTAATGAGCCAGTCTGGGCAGTGCCGGACTCTTACCGGCTAAAACCACACTCCTGCCCCACCTGGTGTCCCTCTGACATGATCAGAGCCCTTGTTGTGCGTTTTAATGAATAAAATTAAACACTGAGATCTTCTGCTAGACAATTAAATATCACCAACATTAAAATAAACACTATTTCCAACATGGAGCTTCTGCTAGAGAACTAAAATGCCACATAAAGCAACTACAACACTAACACTAATTCAGCAAAACTTTCTAATTTAATACGGTTCTATATCTATGTTACATCTTTTTTTTTTTTTTTTTTTTTTTTTTTTTTTTTTTTTTTTTTTTTTTTTTTTTTTTCCTGCTTGAGAACCACATGAAGCAACTACAAACAACAATACAACAATTTAACAAAGCTTTCTAACTTAATACGGTACTATATCTATGCTACATCTAGTATATTAAAGCTAAATATAATTTTATTCTATTTCTTACTTCTATTTAGGACTACTTCTTATAACTAGTACATTTCTTATTTCTATTCAAACACTCATTTATTTCTATGGTCTTATTTCTAGTACAGTTTCTTACGACTGCTTACTCTAGCTTTAATATGGGCAACCTATATGTTAGTCTGTTTTCAGGCGCTTCCCAGCAATTTTATAACGACTGTTCGATGCTTGACCCTAGTATTATATACAATAATGTGCAAGCATCTTTACCTTGGCACTCTGTTTCTTTTTATCACTTTCTCACAAATTTTAACGCAATATTCCATAAACAACTCTCTTCCTTTGCCCTTCATTACTAGCCACACATTTTCGACTTCGAGTTTGGTGTTGAGTACGTGCTCGGCCTCAAGTCTCTCTCTTTCAAACACGGGACAGCTGAACAATACATGTGGCACCGTCTCAGCAACTTCAGGATCGCAAATGCACGATGGGCTCTCCTTGCACTTGAAGCGGTTCAAGTATTCGGAGAACCCACCGTGCCCCGTCATGATCTGGGTTGTAACACTGCTTATTTTACATTTCCTGGTAATCCTGTAGGCCGCCACCGCATCCGGGAAAAACAGCTTCGTCACTGAAGCAGTTCCTTCGCTGCTGTATCTTTGGTTCCACACGTCAAGAGTTGCCATTCGAAGGCATCGCTTGACGTATGAAATCGGACACAGGTCGTAATCCGGCTTTCGTTTGGAACCCTCAGCGGCTGCCTTGGCGAGTTCGTCAGCCCTCTCGTTCCCCTCCAGCCCTGCATGAGCTTTTATCCAAAACAAGGTAACCGCCTTGTTTTGAGTAGAGAGGGACCTAAGGTTAGCCCTTGCCTCTACTGCCAGGGGGTGGTGTCGATTGTAGTTCTGGATGGTTTGGAGGGCCGCCATGGAGTCACTGAAGATTCCAAACGATTGTGCACTGTGCTTTTGGATCACCCTGGTTGCGACGCATATCGCCAGAAGCTCAGCCTGGTAAACAGTGGAGTACTGTGGGAGAGCAAGCTTGAGAGTTTTGGTTTCGGCGTTACCGCTCCATACGGATAGTGCCGCTCCAACCTTGCCCCCAATCTTGCTCCCGTCCGTAAAGATACGAACCTCAAGTTCGTTTTGCGCATGTAGTTGCTCTTGGTTTACCAGGCTTATGAGCTCCAGCTCAGCGCGCTCTGCAGGGTGTGGAGCCTCCATTGCCGAGGCGGCCTGCACGACGCTCCTGTCGCCAAGTGCTGGCTGAGGCACCCCTCTCCTGGCCTCGTATAGCGATGCCGCTTCACGGACTCGCAGGTCGAGAGGTAGTATCCCAGCCAGCACTAGCGAGGAGTTTAAAGAGACCGTCCGGTATCCTTTGCACAGCTTTTGCGCGATGCCGCGCTGGACTGCTCCCAGTTGCTTCTTAATACCCAGCTTCTCGACGGCCGGAGCCCATACGCTGGCGGCGTACAGGATGATTGGTTCGATGGCGGCCACATATATCACCCTGATGACCTCGGGGTTAAGCCCCCAGCTGGTCTTTGCTGCCCTGGTCAACTGCTTATGGATGCCTACTGCCTTTCTGCATACATTTGCGACGTGTGCGTTGAAGGTCAGCTGCTTGTCAACGATGACACCCAGGATTTTAATCTCATTGGACATGGCAATGTCGATCCCGCCCATGCTCAGGCGCGGGGTGTCGTATTTTAGTTTGCGAGTAATAACCATTGCGTTGGTTTTTTGCGGAGCAAATTTAAGTTTGTTTTGAACGCCCCACGCCCGAACATGTTCGAGAGCGGCATTGGCACGTCCCTCGATCTCCAACGCTGTGTCACCGTTGAAAACCAGCACAACGTCGTCAGCAAAGGCCTGGCAGTAGTCACCCCTAGCTTCCAAGCTCTTTAGAAGCGTGTCCAGCAACAGGTTCCATAGTATCGGTCCCCCAATAGAACCCTGGACGCAGCCCTTGCTTGTGGCCTTGCAGCACTCTTCACCTGCGTACCTGACCCTGACCCTTCGGTTCTCGAGGTAGCTGTCGATGACCCTCCTCAAGCCAACTGGACACTGTTCCTCAGCCAGACGGACCCTTATGGCCGGCCACCATGCGCTGTCAAAGGCTCCCTCTATGTCCAATGATACAAGGACTACTATTTTCTTTAGTTCCAGCTTACCGCGTATGTGTTGCATTAGTACATAGAGGGAGTCTTCGGTGCTCTTCTGGGGCATGAATCCATACTGGCGAGTACTCATCCTAGGAATAAGATGAAACTTGAGGCGGGCCACCAACATCTTCTCGTAAATTTTACCAAATATAGGTAATAGACCGATTGGTCTGTACGCCTTTGGGGTGTTGTAGTCCGTTTTCCCAGGCTTCCTCAAGATAATGACCGTTGCTTCTTTCCAAATTTTGGGGAAGAGGTAAGTTCTCAGGCAGCCATTCAGGAGAGCCAAAGCTGTTTCAGGGGCACTTTTAATAGCTTGACAGCAAATATCCGCCGTGAAACCGTCAGCTCCCGGCGCTTTTTTGACATTAAAGGACCCGCACGCTGCCATCAGCTCGGCCATTGTGAATGGTGGATCGCATGATCCATCTTGCCCTCCAGCATTCACGACATCGGCCTTTTCTCTTATAAGGCGGTGGCAGGTGCTGTCTGTGTCTGAGTGGTCTTCCGGGTAGAAGGTTTCAGCAAGTAATTCCGCCGAACCTTTTGCGTCCAGAATCTCCCCATCCTTCACCAATGGCTGGTCCTCTCCTCTTCCCTTGGTTCTCCCTATCACCCGGTAGATGCCTTCCCAAACCCCTTCTCGGTCCTGTCTTGTGCAAAAGTTCTTCCAGCTCTCGATCTCGTCATTGGCTGCCTCCGTCTCATACTCAGCTTTCAGTTTCAGGTACTCTTCAACGACCTTCGATCTCCGGACTGGTGCAGCACTCCTAACTCTACGTTTCAAGGTGGCGACCTTTTTCTTCATACCCTCGAGTTTCTCGGACCACCACGGCAGAGTAAACGTTTCGTTTGTTTTCTTCATCGGAATTGATGAGATACATGCGTCTTTAATTATGTTAGTATATATATTGGTTTTTGAATTTAGTTGTTCTGCAGTATTTAATTTGTCTATTTCTATTTTGTTTAAATTTCTCTCATGCATTAATTGGCCGAGTTTCTCACGAAAATCAAGCCAATTAGCTTTTTTCGTGTTGTAAATTCTGGTTGTTCTTTGGATTTGTATGCCTTTGGATCTTTTTAATTTTATATTAAAAACAATGCCGTTGTGATCCGAGCTCGTGAGTCCTTCGTCTATTCTCCAGTCGTCCACTAGGTCTAGGATGTCCGTCGAGCATGCCGTAATGTCAACGTGGCTGCAGTATCTTATCCCCCCTCTGATCGTGTCGAAGGTCGGAATTTCCCCTCTGTTGAGGATGTTCAGGTCCAGCTCGTCGAGAGCCCCAGACATTTCTTCACCCCTGCGGTCAATCTTCAGGCTTCCCCACCAGGTACTTTTGGCGTTTGCATCTCCTCCAATAACCAACATTCTGGAACCTACCTCTTCCTCAACACATTTGAGGTGCTCGAGATATGGTCCGATTGGCTGGTCTGGCTCAAAGTAAAAAGAGACAAGCGTGATTTCCCAGGCACTGGTCTGGATTCCCACCACTACGATGTTGTTAGTGGTGAGTTTTGGGTACTGTTTGACTGTGAGGTCGCTATTAAAGACAGCTATTGCCGCCTTTACAGTCCCATCTCCTGTGCCAGTGTTCTGGAAAATCCTAACGCCCCTGTGACTCCTCATTACTTTCGCTCCGGCCACGTACGGTTCCTGGATAAGTGCCACTGCTAGTCCGCGCTTTGTGGCTTCTGTTAAAAGCTCATTTGTCGCTAGCTTTTTACGTTGAAGGTTGGCCTGTACTACTCCATAGGGGGTTTTTTCCACTTGGGTGCCCTTAGCAATATGCTACGGTCGATCTGGCCACGTCATCCCATTTTCTTCGTACTGGGCAATCGCGGCTAAACGCATTGTGTTGCGTGCCGTACTCAATTTTTCCCTTAGCGCAATTTCGGCAAGCGGGTGGTGTGCCCGAAAGCCAGTCCGGACACTCCGGTCTCAAGTGGGGACCGCCGCAGTGACCACACAGATCTGCGGGCTCTTTACAGAACCGCTTGCCGTGTCCAAAGCCTAGGCAGCGAGTGCACTGGACCAATGGGGTCTGATCTTCGACCCTAATTCGCTGGAGATCAATATGGACGGTCCCAATTTCCACCGCTCGTCGCCAGATGGTAGTCGAGACGCTGATGATGACGTGGCCAATGTGAGGGTTCCGTGTCCTTCTTCTATATTTTATGTCCACTCTGTTATCCTCACTGTCAAGGCCGCCGAAAACAGCCCGGTTCTGATTTCTTAGCGCATTCAGGACGTCTTCATCGGTATTTACCACCAAGACATTCTTTAAAATCAGAAGCGGGTCCTTGTTCTTGACTTCCTCAACAGTGAGGTCAACTCCTTCTTTTTGAAGACGATCCTTTATCAAGGACCTTTCTTCTCTGGTTTCCAGACCTATGATTATCTTCCTGTCCTTGGCTTTCCTTACCTTTTCGACCTTTATCCACCCATCCTTTGCGTTTATGGCTTTCCTCACTCTATTGAGGACCTCTTCGCCTGTTTCTGTCTCATCCTTGGACGTGACGACAACGGAATGCAAGGTACTGCACTTTGGCAGCCTCAACGCTTTTAATTCCAACTCAGCCATCTTCACCAAACTGTATAAACGTTCAGTTGCTACAATAATGCCATTTTTAAGCTCTGTCTTCGTGTTTCTGGAGCTTTCAAGGTGGTTTTTTGCCTTTAGCAAGCAGGCTTTGGCCTCCGCTGTTCGGTCAGCATATTTAGGTGGCGAGATCCTGTCTCCGGACTTCCTAATCTTTGCGTTGCCCTCCTGCGTCAAAACTGGCTTTATTTTTGATTTCGCAGGACCAGCCTGCGACGTCTTTTCAGTCGGTTTCTCAGCATAAGAAAGAGTGGGGCCGTGATTAGCGGCTTCCCACTCCCCTATGCTGCGTCTTACATCTGGAGGGGCAACTACCCCAGGTTTAGATGGTGACTTTTCACCGTCGGCCGTTGACGGTGTTCTACGACCGGACATGTTGCGAGGTATGCGTCAATAACAATAACAAGTCAAGTGTAACTGCCCAACCCGCAACACTACACCGATACCAAAAATAGAAAATAAATAAAGATAATAATATATAAATAAATATTTTTAAAATACTTTTAATTTGAAAGGGGGACTTTACTTAGTTGTTTTGACAGAGCCAATAGATTGCTCCTTTCCTCCCGGTTCCGGAGACCCCAAACTTGGTATGTCTATGACCTCCGGTTCAAAAGTTAAGGCCCGGGGGGGTGAGGTAACCCTGAAGGGGCAGTGGGGCTAGTCAAAAAGAGGGGGGGTGTAGCTGAGTAACCCGGGGGCAAATATAAGTGGGAGTAACCTGGATATAATAAATATACTTAAACTTACTATGAGGGTCAAATTTGGGAAGGGGTCAAAATAAAGGGGGGTCTAGGGGTCTTATCAGTTATAATTACTTGATTATTTGTTTCGCGTGGTTTTAAAACAGATCACTGGATAGAGGACAATATTCTCTATCCAGTGGTATCAAAAAATATAATTTTATTTAACCCTGAAGAGGCGAATGTAATTAGTTAAAAGTATTTATCAAAAATAAAAAATTCAAAACCTGGTTTTAGACTCAGGTATGAATGTTATACTATTAAAACTATATAATGTTAAAAATTTGCGTAGAGTACTTAAATAATATTAAATTTACAGATTTTTAGGGGTTGAAATAGCCAACCCCCGATTTTTTTTAAAACTTGTACAGCTAATAACTTTCGAACGGCTAGTCCAATTTGACCTAAATTTAATTTGGAATTAGAAATCCTTATGCCTAATTTTTAGAATATATAAAAACTATATGTTATATATACTGCTTCCCAGGAATTAATGTTGAAAATTGTACAAAAAGTTAACCTTGTTTATCCCGTGGTTTTTTGAAGGTTTTCTTCGATGTCAGTTTGCCTCCCGGCTCCTCGTCTGCGTTGCCTTCGATGTGTTTCCACAAAACCAGTCCAATCCCTCGGGATCTGTCACCGCGTGCCACGCGGTTTTTTGTTTTTCGGAGCTATCTCCGGAACCGTAAGTCGGAAAATTCCAAACTCGGTGTCCAGAGATAGGTATTTGTCAGCCGCACAAGGCTGCAGTTGCCGATTTTCCAACTCCCGCGCAAAATCGCGCGGCGTTCGGCTCCAAAGTTTTGGAGATGTAGTTTTTCACTTGTAACTTTCACAATTTTCCACTTTTCACAATAAAATTTTCACCATTGGCTGCGTCTCAGCAGCGCGCTTCTAAGATTTTTTCGAGACTTTTCAGACTTTTCTTCTTAGATTATTCGAGCGCGGAGCGACTTAAAAATGATCTGCTCGCGGCTAGGGGTGCCGCGCGACTGGGTTAGGTTAGGTTTTTTTTTTTTTTTTTTTTTTTTTTTAAATGAGTTATTTCCGCGGACATGGTCGTCCGCGCCTTTATTTATTATGTTTAATTGTTTATTGGTTGTTGTTTGATTACAATTGTCTTACTTCCTCTTCGGACAACATTACTCTATGTTTACTTAAACCTAAACTTAAGTCTACGTGAATCCATCTTTTTTTTTTTTTTTTTTTTTTTTTTTTTTTTTTTTTTTTTTTTAATAAACATACTCATGCGCATGCACATACATATATTTTTTATTTTCATAATTACTTTTTTAATGTTATTATACACAGGCTTACAGTTATTAATATATTAAATTTATTTTTAAAAACTTTACAATGACAATTATTATTAGTTGTTCTTTATTTATATATGTTTTATGAAATTAATGAAAATCTATTACTTAATATTACACAATTTTATTCTTATTACTTACACAATTTTTCTACAGGGATAACTACGTGGCAGTGTGAGTCGACCAGCCCCGACCGACGGCGTCCGTTCACGGACATGACGTATACCTCCGCGCCGCTTAGGTCAACCATTTTTTAGGGAACCAAACGACCGGACGTACAGCGCCACCATCGGCAGGACATTTACGTGAGTATGACTGACTCACACCGCCATGCAGTTTTACATTTACATGATAACAATACAGGCTTTACATAGGAATTTTATTAGATTGGTTAGTTTATTTGATTTGGAGTTTGGATGGGGACTATTTAGGTGGTGTTTTAGTGGGGTCTTGTGACCAGGGATTTCGCTAGCCCCAGCAGGGCTTCCACTACAGCGAAGTCTCGATGCTGCATGGCCGTCCTCAAGTTGTACTCGACGACCATTTTAGTCGGCGCATCCATCGCCCTCTTTGCAAAGCGGCCCGTGGCGTCGTCGGCGTCGTCGGTGTAATAGACGCAACTGACTGTATGTCTGGACACCGCCACTACCGCGTGGGAGATGCTGTCGTGAACTTGGATCCTCCTGGACCTTGTGTTGATGATGATGACGCTGTCGTAGGTCAATCCCTGGGCTTCGTGTATGGTCAATAGGCGCGACCCTTCGCCAGACCCGTATCCCTGGCTCCCAAGAGAAGCTTTCTCCTCTTGTGTATGAACCAGGAACAGGGTGTTTAGGGCGGTGCTCGGTATTTGCGCTCCTGTATAACCTTTCACCTCCAGGGAGTGGACCCGTGACAGCGACGACTTGGAGGAGTATATACCGGAGTATATCTCGCTCAGTGCAAAGGCCACGTCCATTGGGTTGCGGTGTGTGCAGAGCAGTTCCTGGGTGATTCCAGCCACCAGGTTTGGACGGGTATACCTTAACTCGAAAAGGTTCTCTCTGTCCAAAAATGGAAGCTGGTTTACGTCTCCGATGAGGACAATCTCGCTTGCCCCAGACAACTTCACTGCCATGACTATGGCCCCAAAATGGTTCATAAGAGCCTCGTCTACCGTGAGGCGGTAGCACCGATCTTTCGGCTTGAACCCGTTGGCTAAAATTGAGGCCATAGTGCGCACCTTTGTCTTAGCTCGGTCTCCTAAGCGGTGCGCTAGCTTCTCCCGGAGATCTTTGGCAGCTTCAGTCGTCGTGGTGGCTACAACGTCCTTCTCCTCGTCGAAGTTCTTTACCACCCAGGTTGTTTTGCCACAACCCGGAACTCCGTTTACCCACCTGATACTGGGCACCGCCCAAATTTCCTGCGATGCTGGACTGTCTGAAGTCCCCAAAATGGATTGTGCCATTTCAAGGATCTTGTCGTCCAGCATGATTTTGGTACATTTGGCGGTGACCAGTATCGGGTCGTCGTCGGTGTTTTTGAATTTCAGTTTGCCTGAGCGCTCCGTTTCCTCCTCGTCCAGGGCCACGATCCCGCTCTTCGCGCTGTAGGCTGCCATGTACGACCCCGTCATATCCCCTGTGATGACTTGGGATCTGACGTTGTCGTACACTGCTGCCCCCGATTCCTCGAGCAGTACCCTTAGCAGACCTTCCGTGTTTCTCTGGAAGGTCTGCAGGATCTTACTGCATGTCATGAGATTGACCTCTCTGGTCGCTCTCACGATCGCTACGTACTCGAGGAAAGCGCTCTTCACGTGGTCCGTGGTGCCCAAGTTCGCCACGAGGGTCGGCGGGCTGACTTGCCCTTTGTCGGCTCTTGTAGGCATAGGTTTCTGCTGGGGCGGTTCTTTGGGCTTCTTGCTAAAGAACCTTGCCACGGCTGACTCCTGCTTGTGAGATGGTGATGGTGATGCGCTGCTGGTGCTTGGGAGCAGTGCGTTGAGGAAAGTGCCTACAGCTTTCAGGCGACTCCTCAGCCGGATCCGGTCCTCCGGGTTATCAGCTTTTCCCTGCTCCTTTGCAGCTTTCTCGGCGGCGGCCTTTTGCTGGGCCCTCTCCGATCCGCTCTGACTGGTCGGGCTTGTTGTGGGGCTCGTCGCACCGGCTGTTGGCTGTCGGGGGGTTTTGAGGAAACTTAGAGTTTCCCCTCTGTCCTCGTAGACAACCACCTCATGATGTTCCGAGGCTTTCAAACAACCGAATCGGTCTGCAACGTCTCCTCTTTCTCCTCCGACCGTCATCGCGTCTACACTGATGGTGCGGGCTGTGGCTCCTGTGTAGTCTCCTGCCTCCCTGATCTTCTGAAGCAATGAGCATGCCTGAACAAATGGAGTCTCCTCTCCCCACTCGAATAATGCGATCGTTTTACCTTTGAATCGCATTAGACGGCATCGGTGAGTGGCTACTTCCATCTGAGGCAGTGCAGCATACTTGCTACCTTTCATGCTCGTTTTAGCAGTGCTTCCGTTGATCAAGGCGGCGAGGCCTGGGGAAATCGGTATTCGGGCCGCAGCTCGGCTTGAGCCTATGCAGAAACTTATGCCTAGCCTTTCGCCGTCCCTGTTCATGAAGAGGGCGACGCCTCGCAATCGGACACCTGGGACTCCGTCTTCTCCACATGCCAGGAATTGCGTGGTGGTCATGGTGCTAGGCGCTGCTGATGATGCTGTTGTTATTGTGGGTGTCGTTAATTGTGCTAAGGTTGGTGGTGTGATTGTAATTGTCGTTTGTGTGTTTGTTGGTGTAGTTGTTGATGCTTGTGTGGATGGTGGTCGGTTTCGACTACGCAAGGTATCGTCTGTTTTGTTCGCCCCTGCAGCGACCGTGGCGACTTTGCTCGCGAATGCCAAGAATGGTTTCCTGGTAGCCGGTCTCTCCATGATGGTGTGGAGTGTGGACTGGCTTAGCTGGATTTCAAAAAGTACTTCCAGCTCCATTCTGTCTTGGCTGAATCTTGGGCATTCAAAGAGCAGGTGCCAGACTGTTTCTTCGCAGCTGGGGTCACAGACGCACGAGGGACTATCTTTAAGGTGGAATCGGTGGAGATACGCTGAGAATCCTCCGTGTCCTGTTAGAATTTGTACATGGACCGGTGTGAGAACTGCATCTCTGAGTGTTCTTTTCGCCGCTAGGACGTCTGGGAAGAACACTTTTGTGACCGCTCCTGTACTGGAGGACTCGTACCGCGCTTGCCACTTCTTTATAGTCCCCTCCCGTATCTTCCTCCTCACGAACGATACGGGGACCTTGCTGTAGTCTGCTGTGTCCTTTGTTAACGCTGCCTCCTTGGCTAGCTCGTCCGCTCTCTCGTTCCCGGCGGTTCCCACGTGGGCCCTTAGCCAGAAGAGCCTCACCTCTCTGCCTTCTTCTCTTAGCTCTCGGACGCTTCTCTTGATTTGGAGTGCCAGGTGGTGAGTGACAGACGGACTCCTCAGCAGGTCAAGCGACGATCTTGAGTCGCTTAAGATGCTTACGGAGGCCGCCCTAGATTCTCTTGCCATCCTGACAGCTCTGAAGAGAGCGTACATTTCCGATTGGAAGACAGTGTTGTGAGGCTCCAGGCCGAAGGTGCTGGACTCTGACTCCTGCCCGTTTTCCCACCAAGTTAGGGCAGCTCCTACTTTCCCCTCTATCTTGCTGCCGTCGGTGTAGATTTGGGGACCGATTACTTGATGAGTTTCCAGGGTTTCGGGAGTCAAGTCCTCCAGGCGTGCATACTCGGTTGTTATGAGTTGCGCTGGGTGGGGATACTCGGAGTGGTGCACGTTGCACTCCAGCTCGCGGCCCGGCGGTATGAACTCTTGGGAATGGCCCTTCTTGATCTTAAAGAGGGTTGGGCCTCGATTACCCGGAGATCTAGGGGGAGTTGGCCTGACAGAATAAGTGCCGATGTTAGAGACACCGTGCGGTAAGCTTTACAGATCTTCTGCGCGAAGCCCCTTTGCAGTGAGTCAAACTGATTCCTTGTCATCAGTTTCTCAGCTGCGGGGGCCCACGCACTCGCTGCATACATCACGATGGGCTCTATCACCGACACATATATCGTCCTGATTATCTCTCTGTTTAGACCCCAAGTCACCTTTGCCGCGCATGCCAACTGCTTGTAGATGTCTGCAGCCTTTTTACAGGTCGCAGACACGTGCGCGTTGAAGGTGAGTTTAGAGTCTATCGTGAGACCTAACAGCTTGACCTGTTCGACCAGGTTCAGCCTCGTGCCCGACATGTACAAGACCGGAACGTCGTACTTCAGCTTTCTCGTTAACACCATCGCATTTGTTTTATGCGCGGCGAAACGTAGCTTGTTCTGGACGCCCCATTCCGATACTATGTCTAGCGTGTCATTGGCTGTTTGCTGCAGGGGACCGGTTGTATGGTCCGAGAAAACCAGGACAACGTCGTCTGCAAAGGCTTGGCAGTATACTCCCATACTCGCCAACTTCTGTAGGAGCGAATCTAGTATAAGGTTCCAAAACGTCGGTCCGGCAATTGAGCCCTGGACGCATCCTTTCGTGGTACCCTTTTCGCTAGTCGCTCTGGCGTAGTTGACCCTGATGTTCCGGTCTTCCAGGTATGAGGTGACGAGAGCGTAGATGTTTTTAGGACAGTTTTTGGCCACCATCTGTCGCTTGAGTGCTGGCCACCACGCGTTGTCGAAGGCGCCCTCTATGTCCAATGATATCAAAAGCACGATCTTTTTGGCTTTGATTTCGGATCTTACGTGACCCATTAGAGCATAGAGGGCGTCCTCGGTTCCGCGCTGCGGCATGAACCCGTACTGGTTTGTGTTGAGGGTTGGGAGGAAATGCCACTGTAGTCTACCTACTAGGAGTTTCTCTACGATCTTTCCTAGGACCGAGAGCAGACCTATTGGCCGGTACGACTTTGGGCTGGTGTAGTCGTCCTTTCCTGGCTTGCGGAGAATGCACACGTGGGCGACCTTCCACTGCTTCGGGAAGTGTGACAGCGACAGGCATCTGTTGGCTATCGCTAAGAACACTTCCCTATCACAGTTTATTGCCGCTGTACAGATGTCTGCTGTCAATCCGTCGGGACCGGGTGCTTTTTTCGGATTTTGGTTTTGGAGGACCATTTCCAGCTCCGCGGCCGTAAAGGACGGATCGTCTGCAGACAGACCTTGGGGGTTCTTTTCTTCCGCTAGCTTGCGCAGGTCAGAGTGGTATGGCTGTTCGGCATCCGTTGAGTCGTCGGGGTAGAAGGTTTGTGCCAGAAGATCCGCGGATTGCTCTGGACTGAGCGTCTCACCAGCGGTGTTTCGCAGGAGCGCGTCGTCCTGTCTTCTGGCTGTCTTCCTTAGTACCCTGTAGATGCCGTCCCACATGCTCTCTCGGTCCTGCTTAGAGCAGAACTCCTTCCAGTTGGCCGTGGCAGCTTCCGTTGCTGTTGTGGTGTAGGTGTGTTTTGCCGTCACGTATTCTTGGATGGTGAAGTGTCTCCGGTTTGCGGCTGGATTTCGGATTCTCCTCTTCTTGGTCAAGGCGTCTTTTTTGAGACGCTCTAGAGAAGGGCTCCACCATGGGGGCTTTGCGTCGTGTTTAGGCGACCCCAGTTTTGGGATCGCACTCTCGCATGAGCGGTGGATGTTCCGTGTGTATGTACTGATGATGGTCTCCAGATCCTCTGGGTTCGTTACTTCCGAGACTCTGACCGGTGTTATGTCTGAGTCCGCCAGGCTGGTCTTGAAGTGGGTGCTGAAATCGGACCACTTTGCCTTCTTGGTGTTGTAGATGCGCGTGGAGATTGGCCTTAAGGGTTCCAAGGCCTTTTCTAAGCGCATCGAGAAGGTAATTGCATTGTGGTCTGAAGTTGTAAGACTTCTTTCTACACGCCACTCCTCAACCTTTCCTAGCAGCGACAGGCTGCATGCCGTTACATCGACGATGCTGGTGCACCACCTGTCTCCTCTGTAGGTCTCGAACGTAGGTGTTTGGCCCGTGTTTAGGATGTGGAGATCCCGCTCATCGAGAAAAGAACTGTACGCTGCCCCGCGATGGTTTTCGGAAACACTTCCCCACCACTGGCTCCAGGCGTTAACGTCTCCTCCCACTATCGTGTTGGTTGTGTGTAGTTTTTGTGTGATGTTTTGTATCTCCGAAAGGTACGGTTCGATGTCCTGGTCACCCTCGAGATAGACCGATAGCACTCCAAAGCTGAGCTGTCCCACCTTGAGTAAAGCAGTGGCGATGTTTTCAGACACGAGCTGGGGGTCATGGATGACCTCCAGGTTGTTTCCGAAAACAACGATCGCTGCCTTAACTGGTTTTTGGCGGTTTAGGCTGCACTGGATGACTTGCGTGCCGGGAGTTTGTTTCATCACACCTGTTCTTCCTACATAGGGCTCTTGAACAAGTGCTACTGAAATACCCCTTGCTTGGGCCGCCATATGCAGCTCTTCTGTGGCCAGCTTGGAGCGCTGAAGATTGACTTGGATGAATTTCAATCTTGCTGTCGGTCTTGATGCGATTTCGGGGGTGACTGGTTTGTTCGTTTGTGTGTTGTCGTGGTCGCCCTTAGCAATAGGAAACGCGCGACCGCGCTATCCCATCCCATTTTTGGCGTTCCTGGCAGTCTGCGCTGAACGCTGTGTGTGCCAGGTCGCTGCCGGACCCATATGCTACCTTGCAGTTTGCGCAGGTGGGCTGTTTGCCGTCAGCTCGAGTGAGGCAGTCCCTTCCGTTGTGTGCACCGCTGCAGAACCAGCAGGTTTCTTTTCCGGCCCTGCATATGGACTTGTTGTGCCCGTATGCAAGGCACTTTGTGCACTGCACTAGGGGGGACTGGTCCTCAATCGAGCACCGCTTGATGCCCAGATGTACTTTTTGCACCGCAGTGTAGCACCTCCAGAGCTCTGGGGAGAGCTCTAGGACCGGGTGGCATTCGTGGGTGTTCCTCGCGCGCTTCCTATATCGCACCTTTAAGGTCTGACCATCTACAGCGACGTTCTGCAGGAGATGTTTATTCTGCGCCTTAAGGAGATCTACAATCTCCCCGTCGCTGTAGCTGGACAGCACTCCCTTGATGCAGACGAGGGGGTTTTGGGGCTTTGGCTCCTGGACCTTGAGCCCTGCGTTTGACTGGACTTGCTCTTTAATTTTTTTCAAGTCCGACTTGCTGGCGCACTTCATGACTACTTTTTGATTGCGCGCTTTCCGCACCGTGTCAACGCGGGCTCCACTAGTTTTGAGGTCCAGGGCGGTCCTGATCCTCTCGATCACGTTGTCGCCAGTGTGCTGGGGATTCGTGGACGAGACGATCAGGGTGTGGTTGGTTTGTGTGGGTGGTTTGGGGGGCTTCGGTGTGTTTGCAGCCTGGGCAAAGGTTTTTGGGCCCTGTTGTTGTTGAGGCTGTCTCTCCGCCTTGCCCAGGTCTGCTACCCCCTTTTGGATGGTCTGGAGGGTCTTTTTTACCTCGCCGACTGCGAGTTCCGCCTCCAGATTCAGCGCCGGGGGCGCCTGGATTTGCGGCTCCTTATCTCGCAGTACGCGCAGGTCCGCCGAGACGATCTCCAGCCTTTCGGAGATGGGTTTGAGGTGTTGTGTAATATTTATCTGGGGCTGTGGTTTGGGGGGAGATGCCGCAGGCCGGTTGGCGATGGCCTGCATTTGAAGTTGAAGTTTGTTCATCTCCTCCTCAAACTTCTCTGTTTTGAGCAGACCCGTCTCGCGGCTACTTGGGTCCATTTCCTGGGACTTTGGCTGGACAAGATCCTCCTTGAGCCGTTCCAGAACCTTCCGAAGCACGTCCAGCTGGTTGGATATGCAGGTCACGTTTGATTCGAGGCGTGAAAGGCCGGCCCCCTTTGGATCCGACTTTGGATCCCCCGGGGCTCGAGCATTTCCCTGCCTCGTAATTTCGTGCTCCCTTTGGCTCTGTATGCTCGCGGCTGCGACCTGATCTTTTACTTCCTTGATGCCCTTGAAGGCATCAAGGGTCTCGTGACCGAGCCATTCCCGGATCCCTTTCGCCTCCTTCTTGGTGTCTGACAGGTCTGTCTGCATCAGCGACATCTGCACTTTAAATCCCATCAGTTCCCGAGTGTGCGTTCTCTCGACCCGCACAAGCTCTTGTGCGTGTCGAGAGCGCTCCTTCTCGAGGTTAAATTTGTGACGGGATCTGGAGTCTGCTAATGACAGGGCCGTCTCATACAGGCCCTGCAGGCACTCGTGCGCTGTCGCCTTGCACTCCCGCTTCATGTTACCCGCTGCTTCCAGGGCGTCCTTTCCCTTTTGCAGGAGCTCGTTTGCCTCCCTGGTGGCTAGGTCCATTTCCACCCCTGTGCCTCTCGACGTTCTGTATAGGAGGCTCTTCCGGCCGGCGGGGCGGTCTGCCTGGCTGACCGAAGATGCCACCGAACTTTCGTCCTCCGAGACTGTGTGGTAGGGGGGGGAAATGCCACACTGCTCCCAGTTGATGACGATTTCTGGGGCAGGCACCGATGGCAGTGGTGGTGTTCTGCAAGTCACGTCAGGTTCCGATGCCGCCTTTGGCACTTGCGGCGTCTGCGATGAACGCGCCGACTCTTGTACTATCGACTTTACCGAGTTCTTTAGAACTTTTTCTCTGAGTGATCTTGGGGCTTTCGCGGCCTCCGTGGTCATTTTGCGGGAGGCGGTGGAGGTGCTTGAAATTGTGGAGTGTTTAGATGACATTTTTTTGTTTATTTTTATTGTTAGTGTCGAGGATGGTTATTTATTATTGTAAGGTGGTTAATAGTTATTTATTTTGGGGTTTTTTTTTTTTTTTTTTTTTGTATAAGTTATTAATAAATAGTTACTACTTAAAACTAAAATATACTAGCCTGTGTATATATACTATAGCTAAGATGGACTCACGGATGTTCCGCTGGTGTTCTGCGTCTGCTGTCCGATGAGGAGCCCGACAATTGGTAGAGCTCGATGGAGTGAGCTCTATGTGGGCGCTGGTGGTGGTCCTCAGTGGAATTCTGTGGCGCCGAGTGTCACTGCGTGTGTGGGGGGTGTAAATTCAGGTTTTCGTAAGGGCCAGATTTGAGAGCTTGTTTTGCCCTTCAATTTGAGCCCAATCTCGGCTTCCCAGCTCCAACGGGTGAGAAGTTAGCCCGCGGGGGGGTGAGGTAACCCAAAGAGGGGGGTTGGGGGGGGGGGAGGTCTCGTGGGGAGACTATGGAGGGGGGGTGAAGGAGGGGGGTTGGGGGGGGGGTTTCGTGTGGGTTACTTTTGGTGGAGGGGGGGAGGGGTAAAAAAATTGGAGGGGGGTAGCCTTACTCAGGACTTGAGTGGTGGGGATATGGGTGGGGGAATAAAGGAAAAAAGGGGGGTGAGGGGGGGGTAACTTTTGGGGGTGGGGGGGGGGAGGGAAAGAGGGGACCCTTGATGGCTCTGACAAGATCCTAGAGGTCCAAGTCGGATGAGTCCAAACTCGGGGGGGGTAGGACTAAGGGTTGAGGAGTTCCCTCGGGGCTAACCTGGTGAAGAGTCGTGGAGTCGTCACGCTGGTCGCTGGTCTGATGGCAGATTCTTCGGGCCGGCTTCGGAGTCTCCAGTAGTGGCTGGGATGGCTGTCGGTACGTCACGCCTCGTGTATTAGAAGCACGTGGAGGAAAAGTGAGGTTGGTTTCTAACCAAAACCCACGTGTTTTCACGAATTTTGACGATTTTCGCACCTTAATATCTCCCAGCCTGCTGATCCGATTTCGCTGATTTCGTTCAGCGCATGGCCCTTGAGGATAAGGAGGAGGTCCTGGAGGTCGCCTCCAAGTCCTCAAATTTGAAGGGGACCTTCCAGAAGGCCCTCAAATGCCGGGCCGCCAGCTTGCACGGCATTGTGGTGGAACTGGTGAAGCGGACGGCCACGGACGAGTCGCGGCAGCTGCAGGCGAGGGTGGATCGCCTGCAGGCGGAGGTCAGCCAGCTTCATCAGAAGCTGGCTGAGGCCACGGCAACGCCTGCCCAGTCTGCCCCGGGTCCGGTGGTGACAGGCTCCCCCTTCTCCCCTGCCAGCCTTGAGGAAATGTTCCGCAAGGTTGCCATGGAGGAGAGGGCCTTCACCAGGGCCTGCTTTGCAGGCATAGAGGACCGGCTCTTGCCGGAAAAGCGGCTCCGCCCACCGCTAGCGGCGGACAAGAGGCCACAGCCGAAGGAGCCGGAACCTGCGCCCCTGGCGGCGGACAGGAGTCCGCCGCCGAAGGAGCCGGAACCCGTGCCTCAAGCGGGCCCGGTATCGGGTGCAAAGCCCTCCAAGGGCAAGGGCAAGGGTAAGGGCAAGAGGACCAAGGTGGGTCCTCATGGCCCTGCGACAAGCGCGGAGGGAGCGTCTGTGTCGTCTGCCACCCCAGCAGCGACCCAGAACTCGCAGGACGAAGACGCCCTTCTTCCCTCCACCACCCCGGCCAACCAGTCGTGGACGGAAGTGGTCAGGAGGGGAAAGGGCAAGAAGAAGAGAAAGGGGAAAAAGTCAGCCCCCAAGCCCGCTGCGACTGCAGGTAATGCAGCCAAAAGGGGTCCAGCCGGTGGAA
This sequence comes from Tiliacea aurago, assembly GCA_948098905.1. Lineage (NCBI taxonomy): Eukaryota > Metazoa > Arthropoda > Insecta > Lepidoptera > Noctuidae > Tiliacea > Tiliacea aurago. The sequence continues at coordinate 29,105,323 of OX402583.1, forward strand.
GGAAGCAGGTTCCTCCCAGAACAGAACAGAAAAATGCGGACCTCTTCGCGACGAAGCTGAAAGAGGTGATCGCGGATGCGGCAACGGTCGTCAGGCCCGTTAAGACCGCAGCCTTGGAGGTGGCCGATCTGGACGATTCGGTCACCAAAGAGGATGTGGTGGCGGCCGTTGCTGCGGCTGGAGGCTGCGACGCGGGCGCGGTCAAGGGTAGAGCCATCAGGCTCGGCCGCCGCGGAATGGGCATCATCCGCGTGGAGTGCCCAGTCGCCGCGGCTGGGGCCGTCCTTGCTGCGACCAAGGGACGGCTCCTTGTGGGCTTCAGCTCGGCTGTGGTCCGGCCACTTGAAGAACAGCGGGTGCGCTGCTTCAAGTGCTTTGCGTTCGGCCACACCCGACCCACGTGTCCCTCCAAATTCGACTGGGGAGACGCCTGCTACCGATGCGGGCAGGAGGGACACAGGGGTGCCGCTTGCTGCAGCGCCTCCGTGCCACACTGCGTGGCGTGTGCTGCCAGTGGCCGTGCCGCGGACCACAAGATGGCGGGCAGGGGCTGCAAGCCCCCCGCGAGGAAGGGCGTGGTGCCGGCACAGGTTCGCCCTGTTGCCACGGCCGCCGCCAACGTCGCCGCTGTACCTCCAGCGGCGGTAGCTGAGGAGACTGGTGCGATGTCGGAATAATGGTTTCCGACTATCGCATCCTCCAGGCGAACACCAACCACTGCAGAGCGGCCCAGGACCTGGTAGTGCAGGTCATGGCCGAGTGGTTGGTGAACGTGGCGGCGGTCGCCGAGCCCTACTCGATCCCCGGCAGCTGGCTGGGTGACGAGGACGGCTTGGTGGCACTAGCGGCGCGGTCTTCCACAGACTCCCCTCCCCTCTCGCTATTAGAGAGAGGACCGGGATATGTGGCCGCCGCGTGGGGAGATTTGGCCCTTGTGGGGGTCTACTTCTCCCCAAACCGCCCCCTTCAGGACTTCGAGAACTATCTCGGAGTCCTGGCAGCCGTGGTCGGCAGGGCGGTGCCGCGTCAGGTCTCCGTACTGGGAGACCTGAACGCCAAGTCGGTGACCTGGGGCAACCCGGCCACCGACGCTCGCGGGCGGGCAGTGGAGATGTGGGCAGCCTCCTCTGGACTATCCCTCTTGAACAGAGGGAGCGTCCAGACATGCGTGCGGCGGCAGGGTGGCTCAATAGTGGACGTCACTTTCGCCACCCCTGCGTTAGCCGCGCGCGTGCTGAACTGGCGGGTGGACCTGGTGGAGACTATGTCGGACCACCGCTACGTGCGGTTCGACATCTCCACCAGTGGTCCCGGAGGGTCGCAGCCCCTCTCGGCGCGGCGATCACCGTTCCCACGGTGGGCGCTCGCCCGCCTGGATAGGGAGGCGGCGGCGGAGGCGGCGTTCGTCCAGGACTGGCTTTCGCCGCCTTCCGCTGGCCTGGATGTGGACACCGTGGCGGGGCACCTGAGAGAGTCTCTGACCGAGGTATGCAACTCCAGCATGCCTCGGTCTCGCCGACCACTACCCAATCGCGCCGTGTATTGGTGGTCGGCGGAGCTGGTGGGGCTTCGAGCAGCGTGTGTGGCGGCAAGGAGGGCTTACTCGCGGAGCCGGCGGCGGCGTCTACGTCTACGGGACCGGCCCAACGAGGACCACCTCTATGAGGTGTATTTGGGGGCAAAAATGGCCCTCGATCGGGCCATCGCCGCCGCCAGAGACTCGGCGAGAGAGGAGATGCTGGAAGGTCTCGACAACGACCCCTACGGGAGACCATACAAGGCAGCGCGCAACAAGCTGCGCCCCTTTGGTCCCCCGGTGGCCGAGACCCTGGAGCCCTCATTCCTGGATGGGGTGGTTCAGTCCCTGTTCCCGTGCAGGGGCAACTTTACCCCACCAGTGATGGACCCACCGCTGGGGACAGCTCCGCCAGCTGAGGAGGAGGAGGAGGAGGCCCCTCCTGTCACGGAGTCGGAACTTGGCGCGGCGATTCTCCACATCCGCGCCAAGAAGACAGCTCCGGGCCCCGACGGTGTACCAGCAAGAGTGGTGGCGATCGCTGCCACTCAAATGGAGGAAAGGTTTCGGGACCTCTTCAGCGCATGTCTTGCGTCTGGAAGGTTCCCGAAACCGTGGAAGGAGGGGCAGTTGTGCCTCCTTCGCAAGGAGGGCCGCCCAGCAGACTCCCCCTCAGCATACCGGCCCATCGTCCTGCTCGATGAGGTCGGTAAAATGTTCGAGGGGATAGTCGCTGCTCGCCTAAAGAGCCATCTGCGGGATATCGGGCCGGACTTGTCGGAAGCTCAGTTCGGTTTTCGGGCTGAGCGTTCCACGGTGGACGCGCTGGCCTGCCTTAAGGGGCAGGTGAAGGAGGCGATGGAAGCGGGGGACGGATTGTTGGCCGTGTCATTCGACATAGCCAATGCCTTCAACTCCGTCCCCCACTCCACCATCCTAGAGGCGCTCCGATTCCACGGAGTGCCTCGATACCTGCGCAGTCTGCTGGCCAGCTACCTGGAGGATCGGGCGATCCTCCTGGTGGATAGGACTGGCCAAGTCCGGCGGTATGCCGTTGAAGCCGGCGTTCCACAGGGGTCGGTCGTAGGTCCTCTCCTCTGGAACGTCGGCTATGATTGGCTCTTGCGGGGAACTCTCCTCCGAGGCACGAGTGTCATCTGCTATGCGGATGACACTCTCCTCACCGCCCGGGGGGGGAGTTTCAGGGAGGCGGCCAACTTGGCCTCGGCGGGTGGATCCTTGGTCACGGGGGGGATCCGCCGCCTAGGTTTAGCGGTGGCGCTGCACAAGACCGAGGCCGTGTTCTTCCACGGGCCTCGGCAGCGCCCCCCACCTGACGCCCACATCTTCGTGGAGGGCGTCAGAATTGAGGTGAAGGCCCAGATGAAATATCTGGGCCTTGTACTCGACAGCAGGTGGCGCTTCGGCCCGCATTTTAGCGGGCTGTCGTCGCGCCTGCTGAAGGCCGCGGGCGCTCTCTCCTGGCTGCTTCCCAACTTGGGGGGGCCGAGCGCGCGATGCCGGCAGCTCTACGCCGGCATCTTGAAGAGTATGGCGCTCTACGGCGCTCCCATCTGGGAAGACTCCCTCCATAGGAGGGAGAACGCCGCGGCCTTGCGGGCGCCTCAGAGGGCAATAGCCCAGCGGGTGGCGCGAGCCCACCGCACGGTAGGCTTCGCAGCAGCATGTGCTCTGGCGAGCACCCCTCCTTGGGAACTCGAAGCGTGGGTGCTCGCCAGAGTGTATGAATGGACGGCGGGGCGGAGGGCGAGCGGAGAACGCCCTGCCCCGGAAGAGCGAGCCGCCGTCCGGCGGGAGGCGAGGGACGCCATCGTCGTCCATTGGACGGGCGACCTCGCCACAGCAGCCTTCGGCCGCCGAACCCGCAGCCTTCGGCCGCCGAACCCTCGACGCGATCGGGCCGGTCCTGCGAGACTGGCTCGAGCGGTCGCATGGGTTCCTCTCGTTCCGTCTAGTGCAGGTGCTGTCCGGACACGGTTGTTTCGGAGCGTACCTGCACCGAATCGGACGGGAGGAGACACCGTCGTGCCACCACTGTGGCGCGGCGGAGGACACGGCGCAGCACACCCTCGAGGTGTGCCCGTCGTGGTCCGAGCCGCGCCACAGTCTGCACGCGGTGATCGGACCGGACCTCTCACTCCCCGGCTTGGTAAACGCCATGCTGAGGGATGAGGGGTCCTGGGCGGCAGTCGCCTCCTTCTGCGAACACGTCATGTTGCAGAAGGAGGAGGCGGAGCGCGTGCGGGAGGACGACCCTGCCGCTGCGCCGCTCCGAAGGCGGAGGAGGGGTCGAAGAAGACGTCACTTTGAACGTCATCTCCGACTCCTCCCAGGTGGAGGCCAGCAGGCAACGGGTGCGGGGGCACCCTTGCCTGTATTGCACAGGCCTCCACCAGTGTCGGACGGGAATGGCCAGGTGTTCCCGGCCATTCCCGTAGCCCCCCAGTAACGGGGGGGCATGCGGGGCCCGCCAGCTAGGCGGGCATGCGCCGGGAGGGTCGTGGAAGAAAAGGTTCAACCGTTATCCCATGGCCCCCCCAACACGGCGATGCGGGAACACCGCTGAGTTTTAGTGGGTATACTGTCGGCATTACCGACAGGGAGTCCCACATACCCCGTCTCGTCCCCCACGAGCGGGCATGCGTAATTGCATTTCTCAGCGAAAAAAAAAAAAAAAAAAAAAAAAAGGTTAGGTTAGGTTAGGTTAGGTTGGGGGACCACCCCACAGTGCTTGCGTCCACGTCGCGTCCCCTGGGCAACGACCCGGTTCTGACCACCGTAACGGAGTGGCAGACCGGGCTCGGCTAAAGTGCACTGTGAATCGTAGGCATTCATGCGGTCGTCTACGAATACTGAGGATTTTAATTTAAAAAAAAAGATGGGTAAGCCAACGCGGGATGCGTCTGGCCGATTTGTTGGGAATCGCTCCTCCCAGGGCGATTCAAACGGCCCTTCTCAGGGCCAACCCAACGGCCCTTCTCAGGGCCTACCCGACTGCCCTTCTCAGGGCCCCGCCGGCGGCGCTTCGGCGCCGGAAGCTGACCGCGCATCATCTGCGGCCAGCTTATTCTGTAGGCCACACGAGTTCTCGGACACCGACGACTCCAATATGGACACGTCGGCGGCCGAGAGCGACCGCTTCAAGCGGAAGCGGTCTGAGGGCTCCTCGGGGTCAACTGGTGGCAAGTCGAAGAAGAAGTCGAAGTCGAAGAAGGCTTCGACTTCCGCTTCGGCTTCAACCCACGATGTGGGCCTGGTTGACGCCGAGCGCCAGCTGAATCTGGCCAAGAAGCAACAACTTCAGTTAGATCTGGAGGAGAGGGTCGCCGCCAAAGAGAAGCAGGCGCAAGCTGCCAGGGCGAGGGCTGGCTACGGTGCATCAAATGTGCTGTATGCTGACCACTCCCTGGCAGAATTGGAGCGCATGGCGGCGGAAGACAGGGAGGAGGTCGTGGAGGTCGCCTCCAAGTCTTCAAACTTGAAGGGGACCTTCCAGAAGGCCCTCAAATGCCGTGCCGCCAGCATGCACGGCATTATTGCGGAGCTGGTTAGGCGGACGGCCACGGAGGAGACGCGGCAGCTGCAGGCGAAGGTGGATCGCCTGCAGGCGGAGGTCAGCCAGCTGCACCAGAAGCTGGCTGAGGCCACGGCGAGGCCTGCCCAATCTGCCCCGGGGCCGGTGGTGACAGGTCCCTCCTCCTCCCACGCGAGCCTTGAGGAAACGTTCCGCAAGGTTGTCATGGAGGAGAGGGCCTTCACCAGGGCCTGCATCGCAGGCATCGAGGACCGGCTCCTGCCGGAAAAGCGGCTCCGCCCGCCGCTAGCGGCAGACATGAGGCCACCACCGATGGAGCTGGTACCGGCGCCTATTGCAGGCCCGGTATCAGGCGCAAAGCCCTCCAAGGGCAAGGGTAAGGGCAGGAGGACCAAGGCGGGTCCTCATGCCCCCACCACAAGCACGGAGGCGGCGTCTGGGTCGACTGCCACTCCAGCAGCCCCCCAGAACCCGCAGGAGGAAGACGCCCTTCTTCCCTCCTCCACCCCGGCCAATCAGTCGTGGACGGAGGTGGTCAAGAAGGGCAAACGAAGGAAAAAGGGGAAAAAGCATACCCCCAAGCCCTCTGCGACTGCTCCTGCAGCCAAAAGGGCTCCAGCCGGCGGGAGGAAGTTGGTTCCTCCCAAGACCGCAGCCGTAGTGGTGACGCTCACCGCTGAGGCTGTGGGGCGGGGGGAGACGTACGCGTCTATTATGACGCGTGCGCGCACCAATGCCGATCCCAAAACACTGGGGATCAGCACACTCTCCTGCCGCCGGACCCAGGCTGGGGCTCGAATCTTCGAATTCCCGGGGGCTCAGGGCGGCGCTAACGCGGACCTCTTCGCAACCAAGTTGCAGGAGGTCATTGCGGACGCGGCCAGTGTAGCCAGGCCCGTGAAGTCTGTGGCCTTGGAGGTGACTGAGCTCGACGACTCGGTCACCAAAGAGGAGGTGGAGGCGGCGGTCGCAGCAATTGGGGGCTGCGGCGTCGCAGAAGTAAAAGGTCGGGCCATCAGGCCTGGCCGCGGCGGCATGGGCACCATCCGCCTCGAGTGCCCAGTCGCCGCGGCTGTGGCCGTCCTTGCCAAGGGACGGGTTGCCGTCGGCTTTAGCTCGGGTGTAGTCCGGGCACTTGCAGCAAGGCGTCTGCGCTGCTACAAGTGCCTCGGAGTCGGACACACACGGCCCCTCTGTCCGTCCGGGGTCGACAGAGGGAACACCTGTTACCGCTGTGGCAAGGACGGGCACAAGTCCGCCTCCTGCGAGGCCACCACGCCGCACTGCGCAGTGTGTGCCGCCAGTGGCTGCCCGGCGGACCACGTCACGATGGGGAGGAATTGCAATCCTCCCCCTAAGAAGGGCAAGGAGCAGGCGCCGATCCGGCCTGTCGCTGCCACCGCCGTCCCTGAGGCTGGGACATCGGCGGATGTGGAGGGGGGTGCGATGTCTGATTGATGGATAGTCAGATCAAACATCGCATCCTCCAGGCGAACACCAACCACTGCAGAGCAGCCCAGGATCTGCTGATGCAGAGCATGGCTGAGTGGTTGGTGGACGTGGCGGTGGTTGCCGAGCCGTACTCGGTCCCTGGCCGTTGGCTGGGTGATCGGGATGGCTTGGTGGCATTGGTGTCGCGGTCTTCCACGGACTCCCCTCCCCTCTCGCTCTTAGAGAGGGGATCGGGATACGTGGCCGCCGCGTGGGGAGACTTGGCCCTTGTGGGCGTTTATTTCTCCCCAAACCGCCCTCTATCGGATTTCGAGAACTTTCTCGAAATCCTCACAGCAGTGCTGGGGAGGGCGGCGCCACGCCAGGTCGCAATTATGGGTGACCTGAACGCTAAGTCGACGGCCTGGGGCAACCCGGCCGCCTCTTGCAACGTCCGGGGACGCGCCGCAGAATTCTGGGCGGCGTCGTGCGGGGTGTCCCTTCTAAACAGAGGGACTGTTCACACGTGTGTGCGGCAACGGGGAGGATCGGTGGTCGACGTATCGTTTGCCACCCCCGTGCTAGCCGCCCGCGTCGTGAACTGGCGGGTGGAGATGGCGGAGACCTTTTCGGACCACCGATATGTGCGCTTTGACATCTCCACCCAGAGCTCCCAGGGGATGGTCCGCTCGGGCCAATCTGCGTTCCCCCGGTGGGCTCTCACCCGCCTGGACCGAGAGGCTGCCGAGGAGGCGGCGTTCGTCCAGGACTGGCTCACGCCTCCTGTCGAGGTCTTGGACGTGGACGCCGCAGCGCTCCAGCTGAGGGGGTCCCTGACCGAGGTGTGCAACTCCAGCATGCCCCGGTCTCGCGGCGTACCTCCCCGACGCGCCGTCTATTGGTGGTCGGAGGAATTGGCGGGGCTCCGGATCGCCTGCGTAGCGGCCAGGAGGGCCTACACGCGGAGTCGGAGGCGCAGGCCCCGAGACCTAGCCGGCGAGAGGGTCCTCTATGCGTCGTACGTCGAGGCAAAGAGGGTCCTCAAATTGGCAATGTGCGCGGCCGAAGACTCGGCGAGAGCCGAGATGCTAGAGGGTCTCGACAGAGACCCGTTCGGGAGACCGTACAAGGCGGCGCGGAGTAAACTGCGCCCCTGTGGTCCTCCGCTGACGGAGACCCTCGAGCCGGCATTGCTGGATGGGGTGGTCCGGTCCCTGTTTCCGTCCAGGACCGACTTCACCCCGCCAGTGATGGACCCCCCGCGGGAGGCGGTTCCGTCTGAGGAGGAGGTTCTCCCGGTGACAGCATCGGAGCTCTACGCGGGCACTCTGCGCCTCCGCGCGAAGAACACGGCCCCAGGGCCGGACGGTGTTCCCGCAAGGGTGGTGGCCATAGCCGCCTCTCAGATGGAGGAGAGGCTTCGGGACCTCTTTAGCGCGTGTTTCACGACTGGGAGGTTCCCGAAACCTTGGAAGGAGGGGCGGCTGTGCCTCCTCCGAAAAGAGGGACGCCCGGCGGACTCCCCCTCGGCTTACCGGCCCATCGTTTTGCTCGATGAGGTCGGTAAGATGTTCGAGGGGATTATCGCCGAACGGCTGAATAGTCTGCTGGGAACGGTGGGGCCGGACCTGTCGGACGCCCAATTCGGTTTCCGACGGGGTCGTTCGACAGTGGATGCGCTGGCCCTGCTCAAGAGCCAGGTGAAGGAGGCCGTGGAGGCGGGGGACGGAGTGCTGGCGGTGTCATTCGACATTGCCAACGCCTTCAACTCTGTCCCCCACTCGACGTCGTCGAAAGTACGACATCTGAGGAGGCTATGCCTAAACCAGCGAGGGACGTCTCCGGACGATTTAGAAAAGGCCCTTCTCAGGGCCAACCAAAAGGCCCTTCTCAGGGCCAATCCGAGGGCGCTTCGGCGTCGGAGGCTAGCCGCGCGCCGTCTGCGGCCAGCTTCTTTTGTGAGGTGCGTGAGGACTCTGATAATGAGTCCGTTTTGTTTGAGTCGGACGCTAGTTCGATGACTGGTCGCCGGGAGCCGGGGAAGCGGACCCGTCAGAGAGATGGGTCCGGGGGTTCCTCGGACTCGAGGAGACCACACGCGAAGGCCAAGAAGCCCGTGTCTGATACCCACGACGTGGGTCTAGCTGAGGCCAGATGACAGTTGGACCTAACTAGGCGGGCGCAGCTGCAGCAAGACCTAGAGGAGCGGGTTGCGGCCAAGGAGCAACGGACGCGCGTCGCCCGGGCCAAGTCCGGGTACGGCGCGTCCCGCGTCCTGTATGCGGACCACTCCCTTGCGGAGCTGCAGCTGATGGCTGAGGAGGACGAAGAGGAGATAGTGGTAATCGCCTCTAAGTCCTCCAATTTGAAAGGGACTTTCCAAAAGTCCCTTAAATGCAGGGCCGCGAGCATGCGTGGCATCGTCGGGGAGCTGGTGCAACGCACGGCGACCGACGAAACTCGGCAACTGCAGGCGAGAGTTGATCGCCTGCAGTCAGAGGTCAGCCAGCTTCATCAGAAGCTGGCTGAAGCTACGGCCCGGCCAAACAAAGGCGAGCCGAGACCGGCAGCTGAGGTTCCCTCCTCCAACCTTGAGGATATCATCCGCAAGGTCGTCACGGAGGAGAGGAACTTCACTAGAGCCTGTATTGCGGGCATAGAGGACAGGCTCCTGCCTGAGAAGCGCCTCCGACCGCCGCTCGCGGCGGACAACAGGCGACGCGAGTCGGAGCTGCCATCCCAGGTGGAAGACGCCGGTCTTCCGTCCACCACCCCATCCAACCAGCAAGGGTGGACGAAGGTGGCCAAAAAGGGAAAGGGCAAGAAGAAGAAGAAGTCGAGGACGGAGGCTGCCCATGCCGCCACCACCACCACCCCTCCCGGCCCGTCCCAGACAACGGGCAAGGGAAAGGGAAAAGGAAAGGGAAAGGGGAAGAGGTCGGCCCCCAGGCCCACCACTGGTGCTCCCGCTGCAGCCAATGGAGCCCCCGCCAGGAATGACAAGAGGAAGTTGGTTCCCCCCAAGACCGCAGCCGTAGTGGTGACGCTCACCGCTGAGGCTGCGGGGCGGGGGGAGACGTACGCGTCGATAATGACGCGGGCGCGTACCAACGCCGATCCCCAAAAACTGGGGATTGGCACAGTGTCGTGCCGCCGGACCCAGGCCGGGGCTCGAATTTTCGAGTTTCCGGGGGCTCAGGGCAGCGCCAACGCCGACCTCTTCGCAACCAAGTTGGAAGAGGTCATCGCAGACGCGGCCAATGTCGCTAGGCCCGTGAAGACCGTGGCCTTGGAGGTGACCGACCTCGACGACTCGGTCACCAAGGAGGAGGTGGTGGCGGCGATCGCAGCAATGGGGGGCTGTGGCGTCACAGAGGTGCAAGGTCGGGCCATCAGGCCCGGTCGCAGCGGCATGGGCACCATTCGCCTCGACTGCCCAGTCGCCGCAGCCATAGCCGTCCTCGCCAAAGGACGACTTGCAGTCGGGTTCAGCTCGGGTGTAGTCCGGGCACTTGAAGCCAAGCCCCTGCGCTGCTACAAGTGTTTTGGAGTCGGACACACCCGGCCCCTTTGCCCGTCCAAGGTCGACAGGGGGAGCAACTGCTACCGCTGTGGCAAGGACGGGCACAAGTCCGCCTCCTGCGAGGCCGCCACGCCGCACTGTGCGGTGTGTGCCGCCAGTGGCTGCCCGGCGGGCCACGTGATGTTGGGGAGGAAGTGCAATCCTCCCCCCAAGAAGGGCAAGGAGCAGGCGCCGATCCGGCCTGTCGCTGCCACCGCCGTCCCTGAGGCTGGGACTTTGGCGGCTGTGGAGGGGGGTGCGATGTCTGATTAATGGATAGTCAGGTCAAGCATCGTATCCTCCAGGCGAACACCAACCACTGCAGGGCGGCCCAGGATCTGCTGATGCAGACAATGGCCGAGTGGTTGGTGGACGTGGCGGTGGTTGCCGAGCCGTACTCGGTGCCTGGCCGTTGGCTGGGTGATCGGGACGGCTCGGTGGCATTGGTGTCGCGGTCTTCCACGGACTCCCCTCCCCTCTCGCTCTTAGAGAGGGGACCGGGATACGTGGCCGCCGCGTGGGGAGACTTGGCCTTTGTAGGCGTATACTTCTCCCCAAACCGCCCTCTCTCGGATTTCGAGAATTATCTCGAAATCCTCACCGCAGTGGTCGGGAGGGCGGCGCCACGGCAGGTCGCCATATTGGGCGACCTGAACGCCAAGGCGACGGCCTGGGGCAACCCGGCCCGCTCTTGCAACGTCCGGGGACGCGCCGCAGAATTCTGGGCGGCGTCATGCGGTGTGTCCCTCCTAAACAGAGGGGCTGTCCACACGTGTGTGCGGCAACGGGGAGGATCGGTGGTCGACGTCTCGTTTGCCACCCCCGTGCTAGCCGCCCGCGTCGTGAACTGGCGGGTGGAGATGGCGGAGACCTTTTCGGACCACCGATATGTGCGCTTCGACATCTCCAACCAGAGCCCCCAGGGGGTCCGCTCGGGCCAGTCTCCGTTCCCACGGTGGGCTCTCACCCGCCTGGACCGAGAGGCTGCGGAGGAGGCAGCGTTCGTCCAGGACTGGCTCGCTCCTCCTGTCGACGTCCTGGACGTGGACGCCGCAGCGCTCCAGCTGAGGGGGTCCCTGACCGAGGTGTGCAACTCCAGCATGCCCCGGTCTCGCCACCCACCTCCCCGCCGCGCTGTCTATTGGTGGTCGGAGGAACTGGCGGAGCTCCGAACCGCCTGCGTAGCAGCCAGGAGGGCCTACACGCGGAGCCGAAGGCGCAGGCCCCGAGACCCAGCCAGCGAGGAGGGCCTCTATGCGTCGTACATCGACGCAAAGACGGTCCTCAAGCTGGCGATGTGCGCGGCCGAAGATTCGGCGAGAGCCGACATGCTGGAGGGTCTCGATAGGGACCCGTTTGGAAGACCTTACAAGGCGGCGCGGAATAAACTGCGCCCCTGTGGTCCTCCACTGACGGAGACCCTCGAGCCGGCATTGCTGGATGGGGTGGTCCGGTCCCTGTTTCCGTCCAGAACCGACTTCACCCCACCAGTGATGGACCCTCCGCGGGAGGCGGTTCCGCCGGATGAGGAGATCCTCCCGGTGACGGCGTCGGAACTTTACGCAGGGACTCTTCGCCTTCGCGGGAAGAACACGGCCCCAGGGCCGGACGGCGTCCCCGCACGGGTGGTGGCCATAGCCGCCTCACAGATGGAGGAGAGGCTTCGGGACCTCTTCAGCGCGTGTTTTACGACTGGAAGGTTCCCGAAACCTTGGAAGGAGGGGCGGCTATGCCTCCTCCGGAAGGAGGGACGCCCGGCGGACTCCCCCTCGGCTTACCGGCCCATCGTTTTGCTCGATGAGGTCGGTAAGATGTTCGAGGGGATAATCGCCAACCGGCTAGAAAGCCTACTGGTGACGGTGGGGCCGGACCGGATGTAAAGGCTGCGCCGGTTTCCCATGCCCTCCCATCACGGCGCTGCGGGAACACCGCTGAGTTTTAGTGGGTATACTGTATGTGTAACAGGAGTCCCACATACCCCGTCTCGTCCCCCACGAGCGGGCATGCGTAACGCATTTCTCAGCGAAAAAAAAAAAAAAAAAAAAAAAAAAAAGGTTAGGTTAGGTTGGGGGACCACCCCACAGTGCTTGCGTCCACGTCGCGTCCCCTGGGCAACGACCCGGTTCTGACCACCGTAACGGAGTGGCAGACCGGGCTCGGCTAAAGTGCACTGTGCAGTCGTAGCATATTTTAATCAATCTTATCATATTTTATTTTATTGCGGGAAAGTACGACATCTGAGGAGGCTATGCCTAAACCAGCGAGGGACGTCTCCGGACGATTTAGAAAAGGCCCTTCTCAGGGCCAACCAAAAGGCCCTTCTCAGGGCCAATCCGAGGGCGCTTCGGCGTCGGAGGCTAGCCGCGCGCCGTCTGCGGCCAGCTTCTTTTGTGAGGTGCCGGACTCTGATAATGAGTCCATCATGTTCGAGTCTGACACAAGTTCGTTGACTGGCCGCCGGGAGCCGGGGAAGCGGGCCCGTCAGAGAGATGGGTCCGGGGGTTCCTCGGACTCGAGGAAGCCACACGCGAAGGCCAAGAAGCCAGTGTCTGACACCCACGACGTGGGTCTGGCTGAGGCCAGATGCCAGTTGGACCTAACTAGGCGGGCGCAGCTGCAGCAAGACCTAGAGGAGCGGGTTGCGGCCAAGGAGCAACGGACGCGCGTCGCCCGGGCCAAGTCAGGGTACGGCGCGTCCCGCGTCTTGTATGCGGACCACTCCCTGGCGGAGCTGCAGCTGATGGCTGAGGAGGACGAAGAGGAGATAGTGGTAATCGCCTCTAAGTCCTCCAATTTGAAAGGGACTTTCCAAAAGTCCCTTAAATGCAGAGCCGCGAGCATGCGCGGCATCGTCGGGGAGCTGGTGCAGCGCACGGCGACCGACGTAACGCGGCAACTGCAGGCGAGAGTTGATCGCCTGCAGTCAGAGGTCAGCCAGCTGCATCAGAAGCTGGCTGAAGCCACGGCCCGGCCAAACAAAGGCGAGCCGAGACCGGCGGCTGAGGTTCCCCCCTCCAACCTTGAGGATATCATCCGCAAGGTCGTCACGGAGGAGAGGAACTTCACGAGAGCCTGTATTGCGGGCATAGAGGACAGGCTCTTGCCTGAGAAGCGCCTCCGACCGCCGCTCGCGGCGGACAACAGGCGACGCGAGTCGGAGGTGCCATCCCAGGTGGAAGACGCCGGTCTTCCGTCCACCACCCCATCCAACAAGCAAGGATGGACGAAGGTGGCCAAAAAGGGGAAAGGCAAGAAAAAGAAGTCGAGGACGGAGGCTGGCCCTGCTGCCACCACCACCACCCCTCCCGGCCCGTCCCAGACAACGGGCAAGGGAAAGGGAAAAGGAAAGGGGAAGGGGAAGAGGTCAGCCCCCAGGCCCACCACCGCTGCTCCCGCTGCAGCTAATGGAGCCCCTGCCAGGAAAGACAATAGGAAGTTGGTTCCCCCCAAGACCGCAGCCGTAGTGGTGACGCTCACCGCTGAGGCTGCGGGGCGGGGGGAGACGTACGCGTCGATAATGACGCGGGCGCGTACCAACGCCGATCCCCAAAAACTGGGGATTGGCACAGTGTCGTGCCGCCGGACCCAGGCCGGGGCTCGAATTTTCGAGTTCCCGGGGGCTCAGGGCAGCGCCAACGCCGACCTCTTCGCAACCAAGTTGGAAGAGGTCATCGCAGACGCGGCCAATGTCGCTAGGCCCGTGAAGACCGTGGCCTTGGAGGTGACCGACCTCGACGACTCGGTCACCAAGGAGGAGGTGGTGGCGGCGATCGCAGCAATGGGGGGCTGTGGCGTCACAGAGGTGCAAGGTCGGGCCATCAGGCCCGGTCGCAGCGGCATGGGCACCATTCGCCTCGACTGCCCAGTCGCCGCAGCCATAGCCGTCCTCGCCAAAGGACGACTTGCAGTCGGGTTCAGCTCGGGTGTAGTCCGGGCACTTGCAGCCAAGCCTCTGCGCTGCTACAAGTGTTTTGGAGTCGGACACACCCGGCCCCTTTGCCCGTCCAAGGTCGACAGGGATGTCGGAGGGGACCGGGATACGTGGCCGCCGCGTGGGGAGACTTTGCCTTTGTAGGCGTATACTTCTCCCCAAACCGCCCTCTCTCGGATTTCGAGAATTATCTCGAAATCCTCACCGCAGTGGTCGGGAGGGCGGCGCCACGGCAGGTCGCCATATTGGGCGACCTGAACGCCAAGGCGACGGCCTGGGGCAACCCGGCCCGCTCTTGCAACGTCCGGGGACGCGCCGCAGAATTCTGGGCGGCGTCATGCGGTGTGTCCCTCCTAAACAGAGGGGCTGTCCACACGTGTGTGCGGCAACGGGGAGGATCGGTGGTCGACGTCTCGTTTGCCACCCCCGTGCTAGCCGCCCGCGTCGTGAACTGGCGGGTGGAGATGGCGGAGACCTTTTCGGACCACCGATATGTGCGCTTCGACATCTCCACCCAGAGCCCCCAGGGGGTCCGCTCGGGCCAGTCTCCGTTCCCACGGTGGGCTCTCACCCGCCTAGACCGAGAGGCTGCTGAGGAGGCGGCGTTCATCCAGGACTGGCTCGCTCCTCCTGTCGACGTCCTGGACGTGGACGCCGCAGCGCTCCAGCTGAGGGGGTCCCTGACCGAGGTGTGCAACTCCAGCATGCCCCGGTCTCGCCACCCACCTCCCCGCCGCGCCGTCTATTGGTGGTCGGAGGAACTGGCGGAGCTCCGAACCGCCTGCGTAGCGGCCAGGAGGGCCTACACGCGGAGCCGAAGGCGCAGGCCCCGAGACCCAGCCAGCGAGGAGGGCCTCTATGCGTCGTACATCGACGCAAAGACGGTCCTCAAGCTGGCGATGTGCGCGGCCGAAGATTCGGCGAGAGCCGACATGCTGGAGGGTCTCGATAGGGACCCGTTTGGAAGACCTTACAAGGCGGCGCGGAATAAACTGCGCCCCTGTGGTCCTCCACTGACGGAGACCCTCGAGCCGGCATTGCTGGATGGGGTGGTCCGGTCCCTGTTTCCGTCCAGGACCGACTTCACCCCACCAGTGATGGACCCTCCGCGGGAGGCGGTTCCGCCGGATGAGGAGATCCCCCCGGTGACGGCGTCGGAACTTTACGCAGGGACTCTTCGCCTTCGCGGGAAGAACACGGCCCCAGGGCCGGACGGCGTCCCCACACGGGTGGTGGCCATAGCCGCCTCACAGATGGAGGAGAGGCTTCGGGACCTCTTCAGCGCGTGTTTTACGACTGGAAGGTTCCCGAAACCTTGGAAGGAGGGGCGGCTATGCCTCCTCCGGAAGGAGGGACGCCCGGCGGACTCCCCCTCGGCTTACCGGCCCATCGTTTTGCTCGATGAGGTCGGTAAGATGTTCGAGGGGATAATCGCCAACCGGCTAGAAAGCCTGCTGGTGACGGTGGGGCCGGACCTGTCCGACGCCCAATTCGGGTTCCGACGGGGTCGTTCGACCGTGGACGCATTGGCCCTACTGAAGGGCCAGGTGAGGGAGGCCGTGGAGGCGGGGGACGGAGTGCTGGCGGTGTCATTCGACATTGCCAACGCCTTCAACTCTGTCCCCCACTCGACCATCTTGGAGGCGCTCCGGTACCACGGAGTGCCTCAGTACTTGCGCCAACTCTTGGCCAGCTACTTGGAGGACCGGGTGGTCCTCCTTGCAGACAAGACGGCCAGAGTTAGGCAATATGGCGCAGAGTCCGGTGTTCCACAGGGGTCGGTCCTAGGACCACCGCTGTGGAACATTGGATTCGACTGGCTCCTGCGGGGGACCCTACTCCGTGGCACGAGCATCATTTGCTACGCAGATGATACTCTCCTCATTGCCCGGGGGAGGGACTTCAGGGAGGCGGCCAGTCTGGCCTCCGCTGGCGGATCCTTAGTGGCAGGAAGGATCCGCCGCCTAGGGTTGAAGGTGGCGCTACATAAAACCGAGGCCGTGTATTTCCACGGGCCTCGGCAGCGCATCCCCCCAGACGGCCACATTGACGTAGAGGGCGTCCGGATCGGAGTCAAGGCCCAAATGAAGTACCTGGGCCTTGTACTCGACAGCAGGTGGCGCTTCGGCCCACACTTTAGCGGGCTGTCGACGCGCCTGCTGAAGGCCGCGAACGCCCTGTCGTGGCTCCTCCCGAACCTGGGGGGTCCGAAGGCGCGATGCCGGCGCTTGTATGCCGGCATCCTAAGAAGCATGGCCCTTTACGGGGCCCCAATCTGGGCGGACGCCCTCCACCGGAGGGAGAACGCCACTGCTATCCGCAGGCCCCTAAGGGCCATTGCACTGCGGGTGGCGAGGGCCTACCGTTCGGTGGGATTCTCGGCGGCGTGCGCTCTGGCCGGCACCCCTCCTTGGGAGCTCGAGGCATGGGTGCTGACCAGAGTGTACGAGTGGACGGCACGGCGGAAGGCGCTCGGGGAGCTCCCCGCCGCAGAAGAGCGGGAGGCCGTGCGGCGGGAGGCGAAGGAGGCAATCGTCCATCACTGGACGGAGGACCTCGCCTCTGCCGCCTTCGGCCGCCGGACGCTGGACGCGCTCGGGCCGGTCTTGAAGGATTGGCTCGAGCGGTCCCATGGTTTCCTCTCTTTCCGTCTGGTGCAGGTGTTGTCTGGCCATGGGTGCTTCGGATCGCACCTGCACCGGATCCAAAGAGAGGAGACCCCGTCGTGCCACGATTGCGGCGCGGCGGAGGACACGGCACAGCACACCCTAGAGGTGTGCCCGGCCTGGTCCGAGCTGCGCTGTAGTCTGGCCGCAGCGGTCGGCCCGGATCTCTCGCTTCCCAGTGTCGTCAACTCGATGCTGGAAAGCGAGGAGGCCTGGGCAACAGTCGCCTCCTTCTGTGAGGAAGTAATGTCACAGAAGGAGGACGCGGAGCGAGCGCGGGAGGACGACCCTCTCGCAGCGCCGCTCCGCAGGCGGAGGAGGGGTCGAAGAAGACGTCAGTACGAAAGTCATCTTCGACTCCTCCCAGGTGGAGGCCAGCAGGCAACGGGTGCGGGGGCACCCTTGCCTGTATTGCACGGGCCTCCACCAGTGTCGGATGGGAATGACCAGGTGTTCCCGGTCATTCCCATAGCCCCCCAGTAACTGGGGGGCATGCGGGGCCCGCCAACAAGGCGGGCATGCGCCGGGAGGGTTTTGGATGTAAAGGCTGCGCCGGTTTCCCATGCCCTCCCATCACGGCGTTGCGGGAACACCGCTGAGTTTTAGTGGGTATACTGTCGGCATTACCGACAGGGAGTCCCACATACCCCGTCTCGTCCCCCACGAGCGGGCATGCGTAATTGCATTTCTCAGCGAAAAAAAAAAAAAAAAAAAAAAAAAAAAAAAAAAAAAAAAAAAAAGGTTAGGTTTTTTTTTTTTTTTTTTTTTTTTAAATGAGTTATTTCCGCGGACATGGTCGTCCGCGCCTTTATCTATTATGTTTAATTGTTTATTGGTTGTTGTTTGATTACAATTGTCTTACTTCCTCTTCGGACAACATTACTCTATGTTTACTTAAACCTAAACTTAAGTCTACGTGAATCCATCGTTTTTTTTTTTTTTTTTTTTTTTTTTTTTTTTTTTTTTTTTTTTTTTTTTAATAAACATACTCATGCGCATGCACATACATATATTTTTTATTTTCATAATTACTTTTTTAATGTTATTATACACAGGCTTACAGTTATTAATATATTAAATTTATTTTTAAAAACTTTACAATGACAATTATTATTAGTTGTTCTTTATTTATATACGTTTTATGAAATTAATGAAAATCTATTACTTAATATTACACAATTTTATTCTTATTACTTACACAATTTTTCTACAGGGATAACTACGTGGCAGTGTGAGTCGACCAGCCCCGACCGACGGCGTCCGTTCACGGACATGACGTATACCTCCGCGCCGCTTAGGTCAACCATTTTTTAGGGAACCAAACGACCGGACGTACAGCGCCACCATCGGCAGGACATTTACGTGAGTATGACTGACTCACACCGCCATGCAGTTTTACATTTACATGATAACAATACAGGCTTTACATATGAATTTTATTAGATTGGTTAGTTTATTTGATTTGGAGTTTGGATGGGGACTATTTAGGTGGTGTTTTAGTGGGGTCTTGTGACCAGGGATTTCGCTAGCCCCAGCAGGGCTTCCACGACAGTGAAGTCTCGATGCTGCATGGCCGTCCTCAAGTTGTACTCGACGACCATTTTAGTCGGCGCATCCATCGCCCTCTTTGCAAAGCGGCCCGTGGCGTCGTCGGCGTCGTCGGTGTAATAGACGCAACTGACTGTATGTCTGGACACCGCCACTACCGCGTGGGAGATGCTGTCGTGAACTTGGATTCTCCTGGACCTTGTGTTGATGATGATGACGCTGTCGTAGGTCAATCCCTGGGCTTCGTGTATGGTCAATAGGCGCGACCCTTCGCCAGACCCGTATCCCTGGCTCCCAAGAGAAGCTTTCTCCTCTTGTGTATGAACCAGGAACAGGGTGTTTAGGGCGGTGCTCGGTATTTGCGCTCCTGTATAACCTTTCACCTCCAGGGAGTGGACCCGTGACAGCGACGACTTGGAGGAGTATATACCGGAGTATATCTCGCTCAGTGCAAAGGCCACGTCCATTGGGTTGCGGTGTGTGCAGAGCAGTTCCTGGGTGATTCCAGCCACCAGGTTTGGACGGGTATACCTTAACTCGAAAAGGTTCTCTCTGTCCAAAAATGGAAGCTGGTTTACGTCTCCGATGAGGACAATCTCGCTTGCCCCAGACAACTTCACTGCCATGACTATGGCCCCAAAATGGTTCATAAGAGCCTCGTCTACCGTGAGGCGGTAGCACCGATCTTTCGGCTTGAACCCGTTGGCTAAAATTGAGGCCATAGTGCGCACCTTTGTCTTAGCTCGGTCTCCTAAGCGGTGCGCTAGCTTCTCCCGGAGATCTTTGGCAGCTTCAGTCGTCGTGGTGGCTACAACGTCCTTCTCCTCGTCGAAGTTCTTTACCACCCAGGTTGTTTTGCCACAACCCGGAACTCCGTTTACCCACCTGATACTGGGCACAGCCCAAATTTCCTGCGATGCTGGACTGTCTGAAGTCCCCAAAATGGATTGTGCCATTTCAAGGATCTTGTCGTCCAGCATGATTTTGGTACATTTGGCGGTGACCAGTATCGGGTCGTCGTCGGTGTTTTTGAATTTCAGTTTGCCTGAGCGCTCCGTTTCCTCCTCGTCCAGGGCCACGAACCCGCTCTTCGCGCTGTAGGCTGCCATGTACGACCCCGTCATATCCCCTGTGATGACTTGGGATCTGACGTTGTCGTACACTGCTGCCCCCGATTCCTCGAGCAGTACCCTTAGCAGACCTTCCGTGTTTCTCTGGAAGGTCTGCAGGATCTTACTGCATGTCATGAGATTGACCTCTCTGGTCGCTCTCACGATCGCTACGTACTCGAGGAAAGCGCTCTTCACGTGGTCCGTGGTGCCCAAGTTCGCCACGAGGGTCGGCGGGCTGACTTGCCCTTTGTCGGCTCTTGTAGGCATAGGTTTCTGCTGGGGCGGTTCTTTGGGCTTCTTGCTAAAGAACCTTGCCACGGCTGACTCCTGCTTGTGAGATGGTGATGGTGATGCGCTGCTGGTGCTTGGGAGCAGTGCGTTGAGGAAAGTGCCTACAGCTTTCAGGCGACTCCTCAGCCGGATCCGGTCCTCCGGGTTATCAGCTTTTCCCTGCTCCTTTGCAGCTTTCTCGGCGGCTGCCTTTTGCTGGGCCCTCTCCGATCCGCTCTGACTGGTCGGGCTTGTTGTGGGGCTCGTCGCACCGGCTGTTGGCTGTCGGGGGGTTTTGAGGAAACTTAGAGTTTCCCCTCTGTCCTCGTAGACAACCACCTCATGATGTTCCGAGGCTTTCAAACAACCGAATCGGTCTGCAACGTCTCCTCTTTCTCCTCCGACCGTCATCGCGTCTACACTGATGGTGCGGGCTGTGGCTCCTGTGTAGTCTCCTGCCTCCCTGATCTTCTGAAGCAATGAGCATGCCTGAACAAATGGAGTCTCCTCTCCCCACTCGAATAATGCGATCGTTTTACCTTTGAATCGCATTAGACGGCATCGGTGAGTGGCTACTTCCATCTGAGGCAGTGCAGCATACTTGCTACCTTTCATGCTCGTTTTAGCAGTGCTTCCGTTGATCAAGGCGGCGAGGCCTGGGGAAATCGGTATTCGGGCCGCAGCTCGGCTTGAGCCTATGCAGAAACTTATGCCTAGCCTTTCGCCGTCCCTGTTCATGAAGAGGGCGACGCCTCGCAATCGGACACCTGGGACTCCGTCTCCTCCACATGCCAGGAATTGCGTGGTGGTCATGGTGCTAGGCGCTGCTGATGATGCTGTTGTTATTGTGGGTGTCGTTAATTGTGCTAAGGTTGGTGGTGTGATTGTTATTGTCGTTTGTGTGTTTGTTGGTGTAGTTGTTGATGCTTGTGTGGATGGTGGTCGGTTTCGACTACGCAAGGTATCGTCTGTTTTGTTCGCCCCTGCTGCGACCGTGGCGACTTTGCTCGCGAATGCCAAGAATGGTTTCCTGGTAGCCGGTCTCTCCATGATGGTGTGGAGTGTGGACTGGCTTAGCTGGATTTCAAAAAGTACTTCCAGCTCCATTCTGTCTTGGCTGAATCTTGGGCATTCAAAGAGCAGGTGCCAGACTGTTTCTTCGCAGCTGGGGTCACAGACGCACGAGGGACTATCTTTAAGGTGGAATCGGTGGAGATACGCTGAGAATCCTCCGTGTCCTGTTAGAATTTGTACATGGACCGGTGTGAGAACTGCATCTCTGAGTGTTCTTTTCGCCGCTAGGACGTCTGGGAAGAACACTTTTGTGACCGCTCCTGTACTGGAGGACTCGTACCGCGCTTGCCACTTCTTTATAGTCCCCTCCCGTATCTTCCTCCTCACGAACGATACGGGGACCTTGCTGTAGTCTGCTGTGTCCTTTGTTAACGCTGCCTCCTTGGCTAGCTCGTCCGCTCTCTCATTCCCGGCGGTTCCCACGTGGGCCCTTAGCCAGAAGAGCCTCACCTCTCTGCCTTCTTCTCTTAGCTCTCGGACGCTTCTCTTGATTTGGAGTGCCAGGTGGTGAGTGACAGACGGACTCCTCAGCAGGTCAAGCGACGATCTTGAGTCGCTTAAGATGCTTACGGAGGCCGCCCTAGATTCTCTTGCCATCCTGACAGCTCTGAAGAGAGCGTACATTTCCGATTGGAAGACAGTGTTGTGAGGCTCCAGGCCGAAGGTGCTGGACTCTGACTCCTGCCCGTTTTCCCACCAAGTTAGGGCAGCTCCTACTTTCCCCTCTATCTTGCTGCCGTCGGTGTAGATTTGGGGACCGATTACTTGATGGGTTTCCAGGGTTTCGGGAGTCAAGTCCTCCAGGCGTGCATACTCGGTTGTTATGAGTTGCGCTGGGTGGGGATACTCGGAGTGGTGCACGTTGCACTCCAGCTCGCGGCCCGGCGGTATGAACTCTTGGGAATGGCCCTTCTTGATCTTAAAGAGGGTTGCGGCCTCGATTACCCGGAGATCTAGGGGGAGTTGGCCTGACAGAATAAGTGCCGATGTTAGAGACACCGTGCGGTAAGCTTTGCAGATCTTCTGCGCGAAGCCCCTTTGCAGTGAGTCAAACTGATTCCTTGTCATCAGTTTCTCAGCTGCGGGGGCCCACGCACTCGCTGCATACATCACGATGGGCTCTATCACCGACACATATATCGTCCTGATTATCTCTCTGTTTAGACCCCAAGTCACCTTTGCCGCGCATGCCAACTGCTTGTAGATGTCTGCAGCCTTTTTACAGGTCGCAGACACGTGCGCGTTGAAGGTGAGTTTAAAGTCTATCGTGAGACCTAACAGCTTGACCTGTTCGACCAGGTTCAGCCTCGTGCCCGACATGTACAAGACCGGAACGTCGTACTTCAGCTTTCTCGTTAACACCATCGCATTTGTTTTATGCGCGGCGAAACGTAGCTTGTTCTGGACGCCCCATTCCGATACTATGTCTAGCGTGTCATTGGCTGTTTGCTGCAGGGGACCGGTTGTATGGTCCGAGAAAACCAGGACAACGTCGTCTGCAAAGGCTTGGCAGTATACTCCCATACTCGCCAACTTCTGTAGGAGCGAATCTAGTATAAGGTTCCAAAACGTCGGTCCGGCAATTGAGCCCTGGACGCATCCTTTCGTGGTACCCTTTTCGCTAGTCGCTCTGGCGTAGTTGACCCTGATGTTCCGGTCTTCCAGGTATGAGGTGACGAGAGCGTAGATGTTTTTAGGACAGTTTTTGGCCACCATCTGTCGCTTGAGTGCTGGCCACCACGCGTTGTCGAAGGCGCCCTCTATGTCCAATGATATCAAAAGCACGATCTTTTTGGCTTTGATTTCGGATCTTACGTGACCCATTAGAGCATAGAGGGCGTCCTCGGTTCCGCGCTGCGGCATGAACCCGTACTGGTTTGTGTTGAGGGTTGGGAGGAAATGCCACTGTAGTCTACCTACTAGGAGTTTCTCTACGATCTTTCCTAGGACCGAGAGCAGACCTATTGGCCGGTACGACTTTGGGCTGGTGTAGTCGTCCTTTCCTGGCTTGCGGAGAATGCACACGTGGGCGACCTTCCACTGCTTCGGGAAGTGTGACAGCGACAGGCATCTGTTGGCTATCGCTAAGAACACTTCCCTATCACAGTTTATTGCCGCTGTACAGATGTCTGCTGTCAATCCGTCGGGACCGGGTGCTTTTTTCGGATTTTGGTTTTGGAGGACCATTTCCAGCTCCGCGGCCGTAAAGGACGGATCGTCTGCAGACAGACCTTGGGGGTTCTTTTCTTCCGCTAGCTTGCGCAGGTCAGAGTGGTATGGCTGTTCGGCATCCGTTGAGTCGTCGGGGTAGAAGGTTTGTGCCAGAAGATCCGCGGATTGCTCTGGACTGAGCGTCTCACCAGCGGTGTTTCGCAGGAGCGCGTCGTCCTGTCTTCTGGCTGTCTTCCTTAGTACCCTGTAGATGCCGTCCCACATGCTCTCTCGGTCCTGCTTAGAGCAGAACTCCTTCCAGTTGGCCGTGGCAGCTTCCGTTGCTGTTGTGGTGTAGGTGTGTTTTGCCGTCACGTATTCTTGGATGGTGAAGTGTCTCCGGTTTGCGGCTGCATTTCGGATTCTCCTCTTCTTGGTCAAGGCGTCTTTTTTGAGACGCTCTAGAGAAGGGCTCCACCATGGGGGCTTTGCGTCGTGTTTAGGCGACCCTAGTTTTGGGATCGCACTCTCGCATGAGCGGTGGATGTTCCGTGTGTATGTACTGATGATGGTCTCCAGATCCTCTGGGTTCGTTACTTCCGAGACTCTGACCGGTGTTATGTCTGAGTCCGCCAGGCTGGTCTTGAAGTGGGTGCTGAAATCGGACCACTTTGCCTTCTTGGTGTTGTAGATGCGCGTGGAGATTGGCCTTAAGGGTTCCAAGGCCTTTTCTAAGCGCATCGAGAAGGTAATTGCATTGTGGTCTGAAGTTGTAAGACTTCTTTCTACACGCCACTCCTCAACCTTTCCTAGCAGCGACAGGCTGCATGCCGTTACATCGACGATGCTGGTGCACCACCTGTCTCCTCTGTAGGTCTCGAACGTAGGTGTTTGGCCCGTGTTTAGGATGTGGAGATCCCGCTCATCGAGAAAAGAACTGTACGCTGCCCCGCGATGGTTTTCGGAAACACTTCCCCACCACTGGCTCCAGGCGTTAACGTCTCCTCCCACTATCGTGTTGGTTGTGTGTAGTTTTTGTGTGATGTTTTGTATCTCCGAAAGGTACGGTTCGATGTCCTGGTCACCCTCGAGATAGACCGATAGC
The DNA here is from genome assembly GCA_948098905.1 of Tiliacea aurago. Taxonomy (NCBI): domain Eukaryota; kingdom Metazoa; phylum Arthropoda; class Insecta; order Lepidoptera; family Noctuidae; genus Tiliacea; species Tiliacea aurago. The sequence continues at coordinate 29,129,245 of OX402583.1, forward strand.
ACTCCAAAGCTGAGCTGTCCCACCTTGAGTAAAGCAGTGGCGATGTTTTCAGACACGAGCTGGGGGTCATGGATGACCTCCAGGTTGTTTCCGAAAACAACGATCGCTGCCTTAACTGGTTTTTGGCGGTTTAGGCTGCACTGGATGACTTGCGTGCCGGGAGTTTGTTTCATCACACCTGTTCTTCCTACATAGGGCTCTTGAACAAGTGCTACTGAAATACCCCTTGCTTGGGCCGCCATATGCAGCTCTTCTGTGGCCAGCTTGGAGCGCTGAAGATTGACTTGGATGAATTTCAATCTTGCTGTCGGTCTTGATGCGATTTCGGGGGTGACTGGTTTGTTCGTTTGTGTGTTGTCGTGGTCGCCCTTAGCAATAGGAAACGCGCGACCGCGCTATCCCATCCCATTTTTGGCGTTCCTGGCAGTCTGCGCTGAACGCTGTGTGTGCCAGGTCGCTGCCGGACCCATATGCTACCTTGCAGTTTGCGCAGGTGGGCTGTTTGCCGTCAGCTCGAGTGAGGCAGTCCCTTCCATTGTGTGCACCGCTGCAGAACCAGCAGGTTTCTTTTCCGGCCCTGCATATGGACTTGTTGTGCCCGTATGCAAGGCACTTTGTGCACTGCACTAGGGGGGACTGGTCCTCAATCGAGCACCGCTTGATGCCCAGATGTACTTTTTGCACCGCAGTGTAGCACCTCCAGAGCTCTGGGGAGAGCTCTAGGACCGGGTGGCATTCGTGGGTGTTCCTCGCGCGCTTCCTATATCGCACCTTTAAGGTCTGACCATCTACAGCGACGTTCTGCAGGAGATGTTTATTCTGCGCCTTAAGGAGATCTACAATCTCCCCGTCGCTGTAGCTGGACAGCACTCCCTTGATGCAGACGAGGGGGTTTTGGGGCTTTGGCTCCTGGACCTTGAGCCCTGCGTTTGACTGGACTTGCTCTTTAATTTTTTTCAAGTCCGACTTGCTGGCGCACTTCATGACTACTTTTTGATTGCGCGCTTTCCGCACCGTGTCAACGCGGGCTCCACTAGTTTTGAGGTCCAGGGCGGTCCTGATCCTCTCGATCACGTTGTCGCCAGTGTGCTGGGGATTCGTGGACGAGACGATCAGGGTGTGGTTGGTTTGTGTGGGTGGTTTGGGGGGCTTCGGTGTGTTTGCAGCCTGGGCAAAGGTTTTTGGGCCCTGTTGTTGTTGAGGCTGTCTCTCCGCCTTGCCCAGGTCTGCTACCCCCTTTTGGATGGTCTGGAGGGTCTTTTTTACCTCGCCGACTGCGAGTTCCGCCTCCAGATTCAGCGCCGGGGGCGCCTGGATTTGCGGCTCCTTATCTCGCAGTACGCGCAGGTCCGCCGAGACGATCTCCAGCCTTTCGGAGATGGGTTTGAGGTGTTGTGTAATATTTATCTGGGGCTGTGGTTTGGGGGGAGATGCCGCAGGCCGGTTGGCGATGGCCTGCATTTGAAGTTGAAGTTTGTTCATCTCCTCCTCAAACTTCTCTGTTTTGAGCAGACCCGTCTCGCGGCTACTTGGGTCCATTTCCTGGGACTTTGGCTGGACAAGATCCTCCTTGAGCCGTTCCAGAACCTTCCGAAGCACGTCCAGCTGGTTGGATATGCAGGTCACGTTTGATTCGAGGCGTGAAAGGCCGGCCCCCTTTGGATCCGACTTTGGATCCCCCGGGGCTCGAGCATTTCCCTGCCTCGTAATTTCGTGCTCCCTTTGGCTCTGTATGCTCGCGGCTGCGACCTGATCTTTTACTTCCTTGATGCCCTTGAAGGCATCAAGGGTCTCGTGACCGAGCCATTCCCGGATCCCTTTCGCCTCCTTCTTGGTGTCTGACAGGTCTGTCTGCATCAGCGACATCTGCACTTTAAATCCCATCAGTTCCCGAGTGTGCGCTCTCTCGACCCGCACAAGCTCTTGTGCGTGTCGAGAGCGCTCCTTCTCGAGGTTAAATTTGTGACGGGATCTGGAGTCTGCTAATGACAGGGCCGTCTCATACAGGCCCTGCAGGCACTCGTGCGCTGTCGCCTTGCACTCCCGCTTCATGTTACCCGCTGCTTCCAGGGCGTCCTTTCCCTTTTGCAGGAGCTCGTTTGCCTCCCTGGTGGCTAGGTCCATTTCCACCCCTGTGCCTCTCGACGTTCTGTATAGGAGGCTCTTCCGGCCGGCGGGGCGGTCTGCCTGGCTGACCGAAGATGCCACCGAACTTTCGTCCTCCGAGACTGTGTGGTAGGGGGGGGAAATGCCACACTGCTCCCAGTTGATGACGATTTCTGGGGCAGGCACCGATGGCAGTGGTGGTGTTCTGCAAGTCACGTCAGGTTCCGATGCCGCCTTTGGCACTTGCGGCGTCTGCGATGAACGCGCCGACTCTTGTACTATCGACTTTGCCGAGTTCTTTAGAACTTTTTCTCTGAGTGATCTTGGGGCTTTCGCGGCCTCCGTGGTCATTTTGCGGGAGGCGGTGGAGGTGCTTGAAATTGTGGAGTGTTTAGATGACATTTTTTTGTTTATTTTTATTGTTAGTGTCGAGGATGGTTATTTATTATTGTAAGGTGGTTAATAGTTATTTATTTTGGGGTTTTTTTTTTTTTTTTTGTATAAGTTATTAATAAATAGTTACTACTTAAAACTAAAATATACTAGCCTGTGTATATATACTATAGCTAAGATGGACTCACGGATGTTCCGCTGGTGTTCTGCGTCTGCTGTCCGATGAGGAGCCCGACAATTGGTAGAGCTCGATGGAGTGAGCTCTATGTGGGCGCTGGTGGTGGTCCTCAGTGGAATTCTGTGGCGCCGAGTGTCACTGCGTGTGTGGGGGGTGTAAATTCAGGTTTTCGTAAGGGCCAGATTTGAGAGCTTGTTTTGCCCTTCAATTTGAGCCCAATCTCGGCTTCCCAGCTCCAACGGGTGAGAAGTTAGCCCGCGGGGGGGTGAGGTAACCCAAAGAGGGGGGTTGGGGGGGGGAGGTCTCGTGGGGAGACTATGGAGGGGGGGTGAAGGAGGGGGGTTGGGGGGGGGGTTTCGTGTGGGTTACTTTTGGTGGAGGGGGGGAGGGGTAAAAAAATTGGAGGGGGGTAGCCTTACTCAGGACTTGAGTGGTGGGGATATGGGTGGGGGAATAAAGGAAAAAAGGGGGGTGAGGGGGGGGTAACTTTTGGGGGTGGGGGGGGGGAGGGAAAGAGGGGACCCTTGATGGCTCTGACAAGGTCCTAGAGGTCCAAGTCGGATGAGTCCAAACTCGGGGGGGGTAGGACTAAGGGTTGAGGAGTTCCCTCGGGGCTAACCTGGTGAAGAGTCGTGGAGTCGTCACGCTGGTCGCTGGTCTGATGGCAGATTCTTCGGGCCGGCTTCGGAGTCTCCAGTAGTGGCTGGGATGGCTGTCGGTACGTCACGCCTCGTGTATTAGAAGCACGTGGAGGAAAAGTGAGGTTGGTTTCTAACCAAAACCCACGTGTTTTCACGAATTTTGACGATTTTCGCACCTTAATATCTCCCAGCCTGCTGATCCGATTTCGCTGATCTTGGTGTTGCTGGATAGGCCTCTGCCGCGACTCTCGGGATTATTGTTGGTGAAACGACTCCACTGACCTTTGCAAAGTTATTCGCCGCTGAAGTTCTGGGGGTCCTGCTCGGTGACCTGAGGTGATGGACACTTGCCCACAATAATCCTGGTGCACTGACACTTCACAATTCCACTGATAACTTTTTTGCGCTCGTAGCTCGACGCGTCTATTTTTAGCGATTTTTTTGCGCGGAGCTGATGTTGATCGTGCGACGTATTATCGGTTACTGGGTTAGGTTAGGTTAGGTTAGGTTTTTTTTTTTTTTTTTTTTTTTTTTTTTTTTTTTTTTTTTTTTTTTTTTTTTTTTTTTTTTTTTTATGGACTAGTTCCGCCAACGTAATTGGCGCCTATTTTATATCTATTCCTCTTCCATACTAGTTCTCGCTTTTCATTCCTCTCGCACTTGCATTCTACATACTTGATCTTTCTCACATCCTTCTCCGTTTATCCTGGTGGGTGGGACTCCCACTTTAAAGGTACTTCCTATTCTATCTACTGTTATCTAATTTTATTTAACTATATACTATATTCAGGTAAATGAATAGGACAGAGTTTCGTATTTTATTTACACACAATTATTTTAACTTAACGTAACTTATTCTAATTAAACTTCTAAACATGATTCTTAACCTACTGCTTATTTTAGTTACAATTTGCTGCTTATATCCTATGATTGCTGCAATTATATGTTCAATATAACGGTAAACATAGTTTTTTCAACTTGTTTTGTTTCTTTCTATTACTTTAAGAGCTATATTCTCACAGTAGGCTATAAGTTTATTCCTATCTTTGCTACTTTTGCCCACCATTAATTCCTTTACGCTTTCTCTTTGCAATCTTATGTCTAGATCCTGTTCCAGATCGTAACGCTCTTTTTCATAGGCCGGGCATTCCAACAATATGTGGGGAATGGATTCCGCCACATGTGGGTCGCAGATGCACGATGGGCTCTCTTTACACTTAAAACGGTTTAAGTATTCCGAGAACCCACCGTGCCCTGTCAACACTTGAGTGAGCACACCTACCGGCCTCACCCGTTTTACAATACGGAAGGCGGCTATAGCGTCCGGAAGAAACATTCTCGTCACCGAGGCCGTCTCACCAGTCACATATCTCCGGTTCCACTCACCAATTGAACTCAAACGAATTTGGCGTTTGATGAATGAAACCGGACACTGGTCATAGTCAGGCTTCCTCCGCGCCGACAATGCTGCCTCCTTCGCCAGCTCATCCGCACGCTCGTTCCCCGGCAAGCCCGCGTGGGCTTTGACCCAGAATAGAGACACAGCTTTATTTTGGTCCAAAGCCTGAGCCAGATTGGCTCGCGCGCGGACCGCCAGAGGATGGAGAGAGCCATGGCCTGTCAGCGACTGCAATGATGACATTGAGTCGCTGTACAGGCCATAGCTCGTCTCTTTGCGCTTAAGGATTACGTCCGTTGCCTTGCATATGGCCAGTAGTTCAGCCTGGTAGACAGTGCAGTACGCGGCGAGGCTGAGCTTGAGGTTCTGGACTTCACCTTCATTATTCCACAAGGATAATGCGGCTCCGACCTTCCCCTCAATCTTGCTGCCGTCAGTGAATATTCGCACTGCCTGCACGTTATGACTGTCCACAAGCTGTTGGTCTGCCAGGCACATGAACTCCAAGGCCATTTGTTTGGCAGGGTGAGATGTCTCTGCAAATCTTACCATACTCTCTATCTCCCTGTCTCCTGGCACAAATTGGGATGACCCTCTCCTTGCCTCGTACATAGCGGCTGCTTCTTGTACGCGGAGGTCTAGAGGCAGTATCCCGGCCAGTGCCAGTGCCGAGTTCAATGAGACCGTTCGGTAAGATTTACAGAGCTTCTGGGCGAATCCTCGTTGGAGAGAACCTAGCCTCTTCCGTATACCCAACTTTTTCGTAGCGGGAGCCCAGGCTCCAGCCGCGTACGTTACTATAGGCTCAATTGTGGCAATGTAAATAATGCGAATAATTTCTGCATTCAGACCCCAGCTGACTTTTGCAGCACGTGACAGCTGCTTGTAAATTTCTGCCACCTTTCTGCAGACATTCTTAGTGTGCTCGCTGAACGTTAATTTGTCATCTATGGTCAGCCCCAGCAGCTTGATACTCCGAACCATAGCAATGTCGACCCCGGCCATGGTCAGAACTGGAGTGTCGTACTTAAGCTTGTTGGTTATTAACATCGCACAGGTTTTGTGCGGTGCAAACCTAAGCTTATTTCTGACACCCCAGTCCTGAGCACGGGCGAGGGCTGCATTGGCGGCTCTGGAGACTTCAGCCGCTGTGTCACCATCAACAACCAAGACAATGTCGTCTGCAAAAGCCTGCACGAAGTATCCCTCTTTCTCGAGGTCCTGTAAAAGTGGGTTAGGTTAGGTTAGGTTAGGTTAGGTTAGGTTAGGTTAGGTTTTTTTTTTTTTTTTTTTTTTTTTTTTTGGCAGGAGTGGGAAATCCTCATGGACGCCCAGACTGAACCACTGGTGACCCAGTCTGGGCAGTGCCGGACTCTTACCGGCTAAAACCACACTCCTGCCTTTCCAGTGTCCCTCTGACATTATCAGAGCCCTTTTTTGCGGATTGGGGATTTTTATACACTTTTCTTAATTTTCTACATTTCTTTTTATGATAAACTGATTTAAAAACAGTAATATAGTACAAATACAAGTATCAAAGACAATCTAACACGATGCTACTACACACTTATTCTAAGGGAGTCGTATACTTTGCTTTCTTTCTTAGGTCTAACACTTTTTATACACACGCATACACACCTTACATTATATTTTCTTATTTTTAACTTATTTCGGATTACATAATAACTATCTCTTTACTATTTTATATCTCTCTTATCAGACATGATATTCATTATATACTACATTATATATTGATATCATGAATTCTTACACTATTTATTTCTTTTTATAACTATGTTTCCTATTACTATGCAATATTCTAAGAACTTTTTAATATTATTTTTCTGCATTAGTTGTGCCATATTATCAGCCTCAACCTTTATGCCAATACTCTGCTCCACTTCATAGCGCAATCTGGCAAAGATGGGGCATTCTAATAGCACATGTGGAACAGTTTCGTCCACGCCCGGCTCACAGGGGCACGATGGATCCTCCTTACACTTGAAACGGTACAGGTATGCAGAGAACCCACCGTGCCCCGTGAGAATTTGTGTTGAAACCTTTGTGTGTTCCAACTTTCTTACCGCTTTGTACGCTGCGGTTGCGTCAGGGAAGAACATTTTTGTTATTTTTGCGGTCTCCCCAGATCTATATCTCCTGTCCCATTCGTCAAGCGTTTCCAACCGGATTCTGCGTTTGGCGAATGAGACCGGAGCAAGATCATAGTCCGGTCTCTTCTTCAACCGCAATGCCGCCTCCTTTGCCAGTTGGTCGGCCCTCTCATTACCTTCCAATCCTGCGTGTGCTTTAATCCAAAACAGAGAGACGCTCTTGTTTTGGAGGCTACAGCTGCGTATGGCATCTCTTGTTTCTACTGCCAGGGGATGAAAGGCCTTAGGATTAGTCACCGTCTGGAGGGCCGCCATAGAGTCGCTATATACGGCGAAAGATGTTTCGCTACGTCGGAGGGCAACCTTCAGTGCTTCGCGAATGGCCAGCAGCTCGGCTTGGTAGACGGTACAGTAGGTCAGCAGGGCAAGTTTGAGGGCTTTAGTTTCGGCCTGGCTATTCCATATGGATAGCGCAGCACCAACTTTACCCTCAATCTTGCTGCCGTCCGTAAAGATGCGCACTGCATAATCGCTGTGGTTGTGATATTGATCCTCGTCTACCAAGTGTCCGAGTTTAATTTCGTGCTCCTCCGCAGGATGGGGGGCTTCGATTGCCGATGCCATTCGCTCTATCTCTATGGCTGCAGGCTGGGGTACCCCCCGCTTGGCCTCGTACAGTGAGGATACTTCTCGGATTCGAAGATCAAGGGGGAGTATCCCAGCCAGCACAAGTGCTGAATTCAGAGACACCGTACGGTATGCGCGGCACAGTTTTTGGGCGAAGCTTCTCTGAATAGCATTTAGTTGCTTCTGTACACACACTTTATTGGATGCAGGCGCCCAAGCACATGCCGCATACAGAATAATGGGTTCGACTGCGGCGGTGTATATGCATCTTATGACCTCCGGATGAAGTCCCCAGTTGACTCGAGCAGCCCTCGACAGCTGTTTATATATAGCGACCGCCTTGGAGCATACGTTGGTGACGTGGGTATTAAAGGTGAGCTTATGGTCCAGCGTGAGTCCCAGTATTTTAATCTCACTAGACAGGCCAATGTCGGTGCCACCCATGCTCAGCCGTGGAGTATCGTGTTTCAGCTTTCGCGTTATGAGCATGGCTTTAGTCTTATGCGGTGCAAATTTAAGCTTGTTCGTGACACCCCACGCCTGAACATAATCTAGGGCGGCATTTGCCTGTCTCTCTATAGCAAGGGCTGTGTCTCCATCAAAGATCAACACGACGTCATCCGCAAATGCCTGGCAGTGGTACCCTCTCTGTTCCAGGCCCTTCAGCAAGGAATCCAATAAAAGGTTCCACAAGATGGGGCCGCTAATAGACCCCTGTACGCATCCTTTTTCGGGTACTTTTTTGTATTCAGCGCCCGCATATCTGACCGCCACAACCCTTCCGCTCAAGTAGCTGTCCATGACCCTTCTCAAGTTGCCAGGACAACACTCCTCAGACAGTCGCACCCGGATTGCTGGCCACCATGCGTTGTCGAAGGCTCCCTCTATGTCCAAAGACACAATTGTTACGAGTTTTTTCTCGTCAAGTTTTGCCCGAATATGCTGCATTAGGACATAGAGGGAGTCCTCGGTACCCCTCTGGGGCATAAAACCGAACTGCTGAATGCTCATCCTGGGTAGCAAATGGTACTTGAGTCGGGCCACCAACATCTTTTCAAACACCTTCCCCATGACAGGCAGTAGACCAATCGGCCTGTAAGATTTGGGTGTGGTGTAATCTTCCTTCCCATGCTTGCGGAGAATCACCACGGCGGCCTCCTTCCACATCCGAGGGAAGTAGCAGTGTGCCAAGCACTTGTTCAACAGGGTTAGGAAAAAGAGTGAGTCCACCGCTATTGCGCGCTCACATATGTCCGCCGTTAGTCCATCGGGGCCTGGGGCCTTTTTTGGGTTAAATGATTTTACTGCCCAACTTAATTCATTAGTGCTAAACGGTGGATCAAGACGTTCGTCCTGGTGCTCCTCACTCTCTTTCCCCGCTCTGTGACGAATGTGTCGGTGCTCTTCGGTATCCTCCTCTCCTCGGTCCTCCGGGTAAAAGGTCTCCGCCAGCAGTCTAGCCGAATCCTCGGCATTCAGCGTATCGCCGTTCCTCTGCATCGGCAGATCCTCCTCTCTCCTAGCCGTCCTACTGATTACGCGGTATATCCCCTCCCATAATCCCTCGGTGTCCTGCTTTTCGCAGAAACCCTTCCAACTCCCGACATGTGCTTTTATTGCTTCGTTCTCATATTTTTCTTTCTGTTTCAGATAATCTTCGACGACCTTCGCTCTACGGACCGGTGCTGCACATCGGATCCTCCTTTTCTTCGTAGCAACCTCCATCTTCATCCTGGCGAGTTCATCGGACCACCACGGCAAGGCGAGTTTTTCTATAGTTTTCTTTTTTGGTATAGTTTGTGTACATGTGTCTACTATTGCTTTGGTAAATGTTTCTATTGCTGTATTTATTTCTTCCGTATTCTTAATTTGACTTATTTCTTCTATTGTAAGTTTATTTTGCTGCATAAGTTGGGTCAGTTTCTCATGAAACTGACTCCAATTAGCTTTCTTAGTATTGTATACTCTAGTGGTTCTATTTACTTGAATTCCTGATGATTTCTCTAGCTTTACTATAAACTCGATGCCGTTGTGATCCGATCCCGTCAGGTCTTCCAAGACTCTCCAGTTGTCCACCGTCGCCAACAGATCCGGTGTGCAGGCAGTTACATCGACGCAACTTGTGTAACGCTGCTGCCCTCTTATAACGTCGAAGGTCGGAGTTTTGCCTCTGTTGAGAATTTGCATTCCAAGCTGGTCGAGAGCTGCAAGCATTTCATCTCCTCTGCTGTCGGTCCTACTGCTCCCCCACCAAATGCTCCAGGCGTTGGCGTCCCCTCCAATAAGGAGTCTTGTAGGCAGCTTGCTTTCTATGTTTTCGAGGCACTCCAGGTATGGTCCAATGGGCTGGTCTGGCTCGAAATAGAACGATACTACGGTGATCTTCCAAGCACTTGTTTGGATTCCTACCACAACGATGTTATTAGTGGTCAGTTCTGGGTACTGTATAACGTTTATGGTAGGATCATAGACAACTATTGCCGCTTTAACAGTCCCTTCTCCTTGCTTCGTGTTTTGGAAGATCCTCGCACCTCGGTATCCTTTCATCCTCTTCAACGCTCCAACATACGGCTCCTGGATAAGCGCCACCATTGCCTTCCGTTTTTCCGCCTCAATCATGAGCTCGCAAGTTGCCAACTTTTTTCGCTGCAGATTAGCCTGGAGCATTCGGCATGGTTCTCTTAATGGGCCCTTAGCAGTACGCCACGGCTGACCGGGCTATCGCATCCCATTTTCTTCGCACCGGACAATCCTGACTGAAGGTGTTGTGTGCAACGTTATCCAATTTGGCATGCGTGCAATTACGACAGGACGGCATACCATGGGCAAGCCAGTCGGCACATCCATTCTTGAGGTGGGGACCTCCACAGTGGCTGCACAGGTCCACAGCTTCCTTGCAGTATCGCCTACCATGACCGTAGCCCAGGCAGCGCGTACATTGCACCAGCGGTGACTGGTCTGCAACTCTTACGCGCTGAAGGTCAATGTGCAGAGCCCCCGCATTAGTCGCTCTTTTCCAGATGGTGGGGGAGGTACTTATAACTATATGGCAAGTAAGTGGGTTCCTTGTTTTCTTCCGGTATTTGATCAGAATTCGGTTATCCTTTTCGTCAAGGCCCTGAAAAACGCCTCGATTCTGGTTATGTAACGCCTTTAGTAAGTCGTCGTCACTATGTACAACCAAGACGTCCCTAAGAATCAAGAGTGGGTCTTTGTTTTCCATTTCCTCGACGATGAGATGCCCTCCTAAGCTTTCGATCCTTTCTTTGACCTTTCTTCGGTCCTCTTCCGTACTGCAACCCATTATTACCTTCCTATCTTTAGCCTTCCTCACCCTTTCCACCCGGATCCAGCCCTCTTTCGCATCTACCACCTTCCTTATTTTTTCCAGGACATCATCACCCGTTTCATCCTGGTCCTTAGAGGTGACCACAACTGAGTGTAAGGCAGTACGCTCACAAACTGGTACTACAGTTTGATTTGCGGCCACCACGCTGGCGTAAGTCACTTTCTCGAACGTCTCTTTGTGACTCTCTACGACATTCTTTAATTCCTCTATTCTTTTCCCATTTTCTATTAGCAGTCGTGTATTCTCATCTATTTTTGCCAATAAGCGGCTGTCTTCTCTGTCTCTGTCTCTGTCTTGCTCCGTCACTTTCGGGGAGTCTTTTCCTAAATGTTTATCCTCTTCTGGATCGTTTCCCTTTACCATCCGTTTCTTTGCGAGAGGAAGGTCTTTTTCTTTATCCGCCTCTTTCACCAGCAGATATAGTCGGTCGATTAGTGCTACGACTTCACTTTTTATATCCGTCTTTAAATTGCGCGAGCTGTTGAGGTGGAACTTCGCCTTACTCAGGCAGACTCTAGCCTCCGCAACTCGCGACGGGTATTTCCTATTCGTAATCGGACTTTTGGTCGTCCCCGTGGGCAGAAAACCGGATACACCGGCTTTGCCCTCCTGAGTGAGAGCAATTTTGGCCATTGTTTTCGATGGATCCCGGGTATTTATTTCGGCATTTGGTTGGGTGGCGCTCGTGCCAGCCTCCCATTCCCCTATGCTTTTTCTGACGGCAAACGTCCTGTCGGACACTGACCCTGCCTGGTCAGTTTTTGCCGTTTCTCCGCTGCTTCGCGGCACACAGGGAAGCGAGGGGCCAGCCTTCTCCGTTGAGCGTGGCGAGCCTCTAGAGGCCGGCGAGATCGCGTCATTCTTCGCCGGTGTGCGCATCATGGTGGTTGATGCAGTGAAAGTGAGTTTCATGAACTAAGAAGGACACTGGTAATTACTTCTGTGTCCCTGTAAAGCGGGATAAGCACAGAAGTAACTTAAGCTTATACTAAATATAAATGTAGTACGGCCTTAAGGCCGTAAGGTCAAATTACTAAGTTTAAAACATCAATTTCGTAACTACAAACACTACTAAATACCTAAACGCGAATAAAGTGATTTTAAAATTTTCGACAAAAACCCAAAGTTTACCTGGCCAGTGACAACAGGGAGGGTGGGCGGGCAATTTTTTGAAGTTCTATATTCGCCAGACGCACGTGCGAGGTGTCAAAAGACGCGTCTCCGCGCGAGCTAGCGAGCTATGAAATTACTAGAATTATGTGCGATACAAAATTTTTGAGTTTTGGTCAAAAAACTGGTTTTTTGACTGAAAAATGTGAAAAAACCTGGAATAACCACTACCAAACAGGACTCGGGGTGGCTGAGCGCGCACCGGAATACAGGTAAGGCAGGTAGGTATCTATTGAAACTACTATTAACGATGGTTCGGATAAGAATTTTGAGATAAAATTAGTTTTTGAAAATTCCTTCAAAAAATCTCACAAAAATTGCTAAGTCGATATACGAAAATATTTTTTCGCGTAATTGTCAATTTTTATTAGTCAAACCGTTGTACGGAACCTATTTAAGATTGATTTGGCTGAAAACAGCTTCAAAATGCGTCACCTGGATGCAAAGTTATAACGATTTGATGTAATTATTGTCTAGCTAAGGTGGATTTCGTATATATATGAATTTACTTGTTATGGAATTTTTTGAAGTTCTATATTCGCCAGACGCACGTGCGAGGTGTCAAAAGACGCGTCTCCGCGCGAGCTAGCGAGCTATGAAATTACTAGAATTATGTGCGATACAAAATTTTTGAGTTTTGGTCAAAAAACTGGTTTTTTGACTGAAAAATGTGAAAAAACCTGGAATAACCACTACCAAACAGGACTCGGGGTGGCTGAGCGCGCACCGGAATACAGGTAAGGCAGGTAGGTATCTATTGAAACTACTATTAACGATGGTTCGGATAAGAATTTTGAGATAAAATTAGTTTTTGAAAATTCCTTCAAAAAATCTCACAAAAATTGCTAAGTCGATATACGAAAATATTTTTTCGCGTAATTGTCAATTTTTATTAGTCAAACCGTTGTACGGAACCTATTTAAGATTGATTTGGCTGAAAACAGCTTCAAAATGCGTCACCTGGATGCAAAGTTATAACGATTTGATGTAATTATTGTCTAGCTAAGGTGGATTTCGTATATATATGAATTTACTTGTTATGGAATTTTTTGAAGTTCTATATTCGCCAGACGCACGTGCGAGGTGTCAAAAGACGCGTCTCCGCGCGAGCTAGCGAGCTATGAAATTACTAGAATTATGTGCGATACAAAATTTTTGAGTTTTGGTCAAAAAACTGGTTTTTTGACTGAAAAATGTGAAAAAACCTGGAATAACCACTACCAAACAGGACTCGGGGTGGCTGAGCGCGCACCGGAATACAGGTAAGGCAGGTAGGTATCTATTGAAACTACTATTAACGATGGTTCGGATAAGAATTTTGAGATAAAATTAGTTTTTGAAAATTCCTTCAAAAAATCTCACAAAAATTGCTAAGTCGATATACGAAAATATTTTTTCGCGTAATTGTCAATTTTTATTAGTCAAACCGTTGTACGGAACCTATTTAAGATTGATTTGGCTGAAAACAGCTTCAAAATGCGTCACCTGGATGCAAAGTTATAACGATTTGATGTAATTATTGTCTAGCTAAGGTGGATTTCGTATATATATGAATTTACTTGTTATGGAATTTTTTGAAGTTCTATATTCGCCAGACGCACGTGCGAGGTGTCAAAAGACGCGTCTCCGCGCGAGCTAGCGAGCTATGAAATTACTAGAATTATGTGCGATACAAAATTTTTGAGTTTTGGTCAAAAAACTGGTTTTTTGACTGAAAAATGTGAAAAAACCTGGAATAACCACTACCAAACAGGACTCGGGGTGGCTGAGCGCGCACCGGAATACAGGTAAGGCAGGTAGGTATCTATTGAAACTACTATTAACGATGGTTCGGATAAGAATTTTGAGATAAAATTAGTTTTTGAAAATTCCTTCAAAAAATCTCACAAAAATTGCTAAGTCGATATACGAAAATATTTTTTCGCGTAATTGTCAATTTTTATTAGTCAAACCGTTGTACGGAACCTATTTAAGATTGATTTGGCTGAAAACAGCTTCAAAATGCGTCACCTGGATGCAAAGTTATAACGATTTGATGTAATTATTGTCTAGCTAAGGTGGATTTCGTATATATATGAATTTACTTGTTATGGAATTTTTTGAAGTTCTATATTCGCCAGACGCACGTGCGAGGTGTCAAAAGACGCGTCTCCGCGCGAGCTAGCGAGCTATGAAATTACTAGAATTATGTGCGATACAAAATTTTTGAGTTTTGGTCAAAAAACTGGTTTTTTGACTGAAAAATGTGAAAAAACCTGGAATAACCACTACCAAACAGGACTCGGGGTGGCTGAGCGCGCACCGGAATACAGGTAAGGCAGGTAGGTATCTATTGAAACTACTATTAACGATGGTTCGGATAAGAATTTTGAGATAAAATTAGTTTTTGAAAATTCCTTCAAAAAATCTCACAAAAATTGCTAAGTCGATATACGAAAATATTTTTTCGCGTAATTGTCAATTTTTATTAGTCAAACCGTTGTACGGAACCTATTTAAGATTGATTTGGCTGAAAACAGCTTCAAAATGCGTCACCTGGATGCAAAGTTATAACGATTTGATGTAATTATTGTCTAGCTAAGGTGGATTTCGTATATATATGAATTTACTTGTTATGGAATTTTTTGAAGTTCTATATTCGCCAGACGCACGTGCGAGGTGTCAAAAGACGCGTCTCCGCGCGAGCTAGCGAGCTATGAAATTACTAGAATTATGTGCGATACAAAATTTTTGAGTTTTGGTCAAAAAACTGGTTTTTTGACTGAAAAATGTGAAAAAACCTGGAATAACCACTACCAAACAGGACTCGGGGTGGCTGAGCGCGCACCGGAATACAGGTAAGGCAGGTAGGTATCTATTGAAACTACTATTAACGATGGTTCGGATAAGAATTTTGAGATAAAATTAGTTTTTGAAAATTCCTTCAAAAAATCTCACAAAAATTGCTAAGTCGATATACGAAAATATTTTTTCGCGTAATTGTCAATTTTTATTAGTCAAACCGTTGTACGGAACCTATTTAAGATTGATTTGGCTGAAAACAGCTTCAAAATGCGTCACCTGGATGCAAAGTTATAACGATTTGATGTAATTATTGTCTAGCTAAGGTGGATTTCGTATATATATGAATTTACTTGTTATGGAATTTTTTGAAGTTCTATATTCGCCAGACGCACGTGCGAGGTGTCAAAAGACGCGTCTCCGCGCGAGCTAGCGAGCTATGAAATTACTAGAATTATGTGCGATACAAAATTTTTGAGTTTTGGTCAAAAAACTGGTTTTTTGACTGAAAAATGTGAAAAAACCTGGAATAACCACTACCAAACAGGACTCGGGGTGGCTGAGCGCGCACCGGAATACAGGTAAGGCAGGTAGGTATCTATTGAAACTACTATTAACGATGGTTCGGATAAGAATTTTGAGATAAAATTAGTTTTTGAAAATTCCTTCAAAAAATCTCACAAAAATTGCTAAGTCGATATACGAAAATATTTTTTCGCGTAATTGTCAATTTTTATTAGTCAAACCGTTGTACGGAACCTATTTAAGATTGATTTGGCTGAAAACAGCTTCAAAATGCGTCACCTGGATGCAAAGTTATAACGATTTGATGTAATTATTGTCTAGCTAAGGTGGATTTCGTATATATATGAATTTACTTGTTATGGAATTTTTTGAAGTTCTATATTCGCCAGACGCACGTGCGAGGTGTCAAAAGACGCGTCTCCGCGCGAGCTAGCGAGCTATGAAATTACTAGAATTATGTGCGATACAAAATTTTTGAGTTTTGGTCAAAAAACTGGTTTTTTGACTGAAAAATGTGAAAAAACCTGGAATAACCACTACCAAACAGGACTCGGGGTGGCTGAGCGCGCACCGGAATACAGGTAAGGCAGGTAGGTATCTATTGAAACTACTATTAACGATGGTTCGGATAAGAATTTTGAGATAAAATTAGTTTTTGAAAATTCCTTCAAAAAATCTCACAAAAATTGCTAAGTCGATATACGAAAATATTTTTTCGCGTAATTGTCAATTTTTATTAGTCAAACCGTTGTACGGAACCTATTTAAGATTGATTTGGCTGAAAACAGCTTCAAAATGCGTCACCTGGATGCAAAGTTATAACGATTTGATGTAATTATTGTCTAGCTAAGGTGGATTTCGTATATATATGAATTTACTTGTTATGGAATTTTTTGAAGTTCTATATTCGCCAGACGCACGTGCGAGGTGTCAAAAGACGCGTCTCCGCGCGAGCTAGCGAGCTATGAAATTACTAGAATTATGTGCGATACAAAATTTTTGAGTTTTGGTCAAAAAACTGGTTTTTTGACTGAAAAATGTGAAAAAACCTGGAATAACCACTACCAAACAGGACTCGGGGTGGCTGAGCGCGCACCGGAATACAGGTAAGGCAGGTAGGTATCTATTGAAACTACTATTAACGATGGTTCGGATAAGAATTTTGAGATAAAATTAGTTTTGAAAATTCCTTCAAAAAATCTCACAAAAATTGCTAAGTCGATATACGAAAATATTTTTTCGCGTAATTGTCAATTTTTATTAGTCAAACCGTTGTACGGAACCTATTTAAGATTGATTTGGCTGAAAACAGCTTCAAAATGCGTCACCTGGATGCAAAGTTATAACGATTTGATGTAATTATTGTCTAGCTAAGGTGGATTTCGTATATATATGAATTTACTTGTTATGGAATTTTTTGAAGTTCTATATTCGCCAGACGCACGTGCGAGGTGTCAAAAGACGCGTCTCCGCGCGAGCTAGCGAGCTATGAAATTACTAGAATTATGTGCGATACAAAATTTTTGAGTTTTGGTCAAAAAACTGGTTTTTTGACTGAAAAATGTGAAAAAACCTGGAATAACCACTACCAAACAGGACTCGGGGTGGCTGAGCGCGCACCGGAATACAGGTAAGGCAGGTAGGTATCTATTGAAACTACTATTAACGATGGTTCGGATAAGAATTTTGAGATAAAATTAGTTTTTGAAAATTCCTTCAAAAAATCTCACAAAAATTGCTAAGTCGATATACGAAAATATTTTTCGCGTAATTGTCAATTTTTATTAGTCAAACCGTTGTACGGAACCTATTTAAGATTGATTTGGCTGAAAACAGCTTCAAAATGCGTCACCTGGATGCAAAGTTATAACGATTTGATGTAATTATTGTCTAGCTAAGGTGGATTTCGTATATATATGAATTTACTTGTTATGGAATTTTTTGAAGTTCTATATTCGCCAGACGCACGTGCGAGGTGTCAAAAGACGCGTCTCCGCGCGAGCTAGCGAGCTATGAAATTACTAGAATTATGTGCGATACAAAATTTTTGAGTTTTGGTCAAAAAACTGGTTTTTTGACTGAAAAATGTGAAAAAACCTGGAATAACCACTACCAAACAGGACTCGGGGTGGCTGAGCGCGCACCGGAATACAGGTAAGGCAGGTAGGTATCTATTGAAACTACTATTAACGATGGTTCGGATAAGAATTTTGAGATAAAATTAGTTTTTGAAAATTCCTTCAAAAAATCTCACAAAAATTGCTAAGTCGATATACGAAAATATTTTTTCGCGTAATTGTCAATTTTTATTAGTCAAACCGTTGTACGGAACCTATTTAAGATTGATTTGGCTGAAAACAGCTTCAAAATGCGTCACCTGGATGCAAAGTTATAACGATTTGATGTAATTATTGTCTAGCTAAGGTGGATTTCGTATATATATGAATTTACTTGTTATGGAATTTTTTGAAGTTCTATATTCGCCAGACGCACGTGCGAGGTGTCAAAAGACGCGTCTCCGCGCGAGCTAGCGAGCTATGAAATTACTAGAATTATGTGCGATACAAAATTTTTGAGTTTTGGTCAAAAAACTGGTTTTTTGACTGAAAAATGTGAAAAAACCTGGAATAACCACTACCAAACAGGACTCGGGGTGGCTGAGCGCGCACCGGAATACAGGTAAGGCAGGTAGGTATCTATTGAAACTACTATTAACGATGGTTCGGATAAGAATTTTGAGATAAAATTAGTTTTTGAAAATTCCTTCAAAAAATCTCACAAAAATTGCTAAGTCGATATACGAAAATATTTTTTCGCGTAATTGTCAATTTTTATTAGTCAAACCGTTGTACGGAACCTATTTAAGATTGATTTGGCTGAAAACAGCTTCAAAATGCGTCACCTGGATGCAAAGTTATAACGATTTGATGTAATTATTGTCTAGCTAAGGTGGATTTCGTATATATATGAATTTACTTGTTATGGAATTTTTTGAAGTTCTATATTCGCCAGACGCACGTGCGAGGTGTCAAAAGACGCGTCTCCGCGCGAGCTAGCGAGCTATGAAATTACTAGAATTATGTGCGATACAAAATTTTTGAGTTTTGGTCAAAAAACTGGTTTTTTGACTGAAAAATGTGAAAAAACCTGGAATAACCACTACCAAACAGGACTCGGGGTGGCTGAGCGCGCACCGGAATACAGGTAAGGCAGGTAGGTATCTATTGAAACTACTATTAACGATGGTTCGGATAAGAATTTTGAGATAAAATTAGTTTTGAAAATTCCTTCAAAAAATCTCACAAAAATTGCTAAGTCGATATACGAAAATATTTTTTCGCGTAATTGTCAATTTTTATTAGTCAAACCGTTGTACGGAACCTATTTAAGATTGATTTGGCTGAAAACAGCTTCAAAATGCGTCACCTGGATGCAAAGTTATAACGATTTGATGTAATTATTGTCTAGCTAAGGTGGATTTCGTATATATATGAATTTACTTGTTATGGAATTTTTTGAAGTTCTATATTCGCCAGACGCACGTGCGAGGTGTCAAAAGACGCGTCTCCGCGCGAGCTAGCGAGCTATGAAATTACTAGAATTATGTGCGATACAAAATTTTTGAGTTTTGGTCAAAAAACTGGTTTTTTGACTGAAAAATGTGAAAAAACCTGGAATAACCACTACCAAACAGGACTCGGGGTGGCTGAGCGCGCACCGGAATACAGGTAAGGCAGGTAGGTATCTATTGAAACTACTATTAACGATGGTTCGGATAAGAATTTTGAGATAAAATTAGTTTTTGAAAATTCCTTCAAAAAATCTCACAAAAATTGCTAAGTCGATATACGAAAATATTTTTTCGCGTAATTGTCAATTTTTATTAGTCAAACCGTTGTACGGAACCTATTTAAGATTGATTTGGCTGAAAACAGCTTCAAAATGCGTCACCTGGATGCAAAGTTATAACGATTTGATGTAATTATTGTCTAGCTAAGGTGGATTTCGTATATATATGAATTTACTTGTTATGGAATTTTTTGAAGTTCTATATTCGCCAGACGCACGTGCGAGGTGTCAAAAGACGCGTCTCCGCGCGAGCTAGCGAGCTATGAAATTACTAGAATTATGTGCGATACAAAATTTTTGAGTTTTGGTCAAAAAACTGGTTTTTTGACTGAAAAATGTGAAAAAACCTGGAATAACCACTACCAAACAGGACTCGGGGTGGCTGAGCGCGCACCGGAATACAGGTAAGGCAGGTAGGTATCTATTGAAACTACTATTAACGATGGTTCGGATAAGAAATTTTGAGATAAAATTAGTTTTGAAAATTCCTTCAAAAAATCTCACAAAAATTGCTAAGTCGATATACGAAAATATTTTTTCGCGTAATTGTCAATTTTTATTAGTCAAACCGTTGTACGGAACCTATTTAAGATTGATTTGGCTGAAAACAGCTTCAAAATGCGTCACCTGGATGCAAAGTTATAACGATTTGATGTAATTATTGTCTAGCTAAGGTGGATTTCGTATATATATGAATTTACTTGTTATGGAATTTTTTGAAGTTCTATATTCGCCAGACGCACGTGCGAGGTGTCAAAAGACGCGTCTCCGCGCGAGCTAGCGAGCTATGAAATTACTAGAATTATGTGCGATACAAAATTTTTGAGTTTTGGTCAAAAAACTGGTTTTTGACTGAAAAATGTGAAAAAACCTGGAATAACCACTACCAAACAGGACTCGGGGTGGCTGAGCGCGCACCGGAATACAGGTAAGGCAGGTAGGTATCTATTGAAACTACTATTAACGATGGTTCGGATAAGAATTTTGAGATAAAATTAGTTTTTGAAAATTCCTTCAAAAAATCTCACAAAAATTGCTAAGTCGATATACGAAAATATTTTTTCGCGTAATTGTCAATTTTTATTAGTCAAACCGTTGTACGGAACCTATTTAAGATTGATTTGGCTGAAAACAGCTTCAAAATGCGTCACCTGGATGCAAAGTTATAACGATTTGATGTAATTATTGTCTAGCTAAGGTGGATTTCGTATATATATGAATTTACTTGTTATGGAATTTTTTGAAGTTCTATATTCGCCAGACGCACGTGCGAGGTGTCAAAAGACGCGTCTCCGCGCGAGCTAGCGAGCTATGAAATTACTAGAATTATGTGCGATACAAAATTTTTGAGTTTTGGTCAAAAAACTGGTTTTTTGACTGAAAAATGTGAAAAAACCTGGAATAACCACTACCAAACAGGACTCGGGGTGGCTGAGCGCGCACCGGAATACAGGTAAGGCAGGTAGGTATCTATTGAAACTACTATTAACGATGGTTCGGATAAGAATTTTGAGATAAAATTAGTTTTTGAAAATTCCTTCAAAAAATCTCACAAAAATTGCTAAGTCGATATACGAAAATATTTTTTCGCGTAATTGTCAATTTTTATTAGTCAAACCGTTGTACGGAACCTATTTAAGATTGATTTGGCTGAAAACAGCTTCAAAATGCGTCACCTGGATGCAAAGTTATAACGATTTGATGTAATTATTGTCTAGCTAAGGTGGATTTCGTATATATATGAATTTACTTGTTATGGAATTTTTTGAAGTTCTATATTCGCCAGACGCACGTGCGAGGTGTCAAAAGACGCGTCTCCGCGCGAGCTAGCGAGCTATGAAATTACTAGAATTATGTGCGATACAAAATTTTTGAGTTTTGGTCAAAAAACTGGTTTTTTGACTGAAAAATGTGAAAAAACCTGGAATAACCACTACCAAACAGGACTCGGGGTGGCTGAGCGCGCACCGGAATACAGGTAAGGCAGGTAGGTATCTATTGAAACTACTATTAACGATGGTTCGGATAAGAATTTTGAGATAAATTAGTTTTTGAAAATTCCTTCAAAAAATCTCACAAAAATTGCTAAGTCGATATACGAAAATATTTTTTCGCGTAATTGTCAATTTTTATTAGTCAAACCGTTGTACGGAACCTATTTAAGATTGATTTGGCTGAAAACAGCTTCAAAATGCGTCACCTGGATGCAAAGTTATAACGATTTGATGTAATTATTGTCTAGCTAAGGTGGATTTCGTATATATATGAATTTACTTGTTATGGAATTTTTTGAAGTTCTATATTCGCCAGACGCACGTGCGAGGTGTCAAAAGACGCGTCTCCGCGCGAGCTAGCGAGCTATGAAATTACTAGAATTATGTGCGATACAAAATTTTTGAGTTTTGGTCAAAAAACTGGTTTTTTGACTGAAAAATGTGAAAAAACCTGGAATAACCACTACCAAACAGGACTCGGGGTGGCTGAGCGCGCACCGGAATACAGGTAAGGCAGGTAGGTATCTATTGAAACTACTATTAACGATGGTTCGGATAAGAATTTTGAGATAAAATTAGTTTTTGAAAATTCCTTCAAAAAATCTCACAAAAATTGCTAAGTCGATATACGAAAATATTTTTTCGCGTAATTGTCAATTTTTATTAGTCAAACCGTTGTACGGAACCTATTTAAGATTGATTTGGCTGAAAACAGCTTCAAAATGCGTCACCTGGATGCAAAGTTATAACGATTTGATGTAATTATTGTCTAGCTAAGGTGGATTTCGTATATATATGAATTTACTTGTTATGGAATTTTTTGAAGTTCTATATTCGCCAGACGCACGTGCGAGGTGTCAAAAGACGCGTCTCCGCGCGAGCTAGCGAGCTATGAAATTACTAGAATTATGTGCGATACAAAATTTTTGAGTTTTGGTCAAAAAACTGGTTTTTTGACTGAAAAATGTGAAAAAACCTGGAATAACCACTACCAAACAGGACTCGGGGTGGCTGAGCGCGCACCGGAATACAGGTAAGGCAGGTAGGTATCTATTGAAACTACTATTAACGATGGTTCGGATAAGAATTTTGAGATAAAATTAGTTTTTGAAAATTCCTTCAAAAAATCTCACAAAAATTGCTAAGTCGATATACGAAAATATTTTTTCGCGTAATTGTCAATTTTTATTAGTCAAACCGTTGTACGGAACCTATTTAAGATTGATTTGGCTGAAAACAGCTTCAAAATGCGTCACCTGGATGCAAAGTTATAACGATTGATGTAATTATTGTCTAGCTAAGGTGGATTTCGTATATATATGAATTTACTTGTTATGGAATTTTTTGAAGTTCTATATTCGCCAGACGCACGTGCGAGGTGTCAAAAGACGCGTCTCCGCGCGAGCTAGCGAGCTATGAAATTACTAGAATTATGTGCGATACAAAATTTTTGAGTTTTGGTCAAAAAACTGGTTTTTTGACTGAAAAATGTGAAAAAACCTGGAATAACCACTACCAAACAGGACTCGGGGTGGCTGAGCGCGCACCGGAATACAGGTAAGGCAGGTAGGTATCTATTGAAACTACTATTAACGATGGTTCGGATAAGAATTTTGAGATAAAATTAGTTTTTGAAAATTCCTTCAAAAAATCTCACAAAAATTGCTAAGTCGATATACGAAAATATTTTTCGCGTAATTGTCAATTTTTATTAGTCAAACCGTTGTACGGAACCTATTTAAGATTGATTTGGCTGAAAACAGCTTCAAAATGCGTCACCTGGATGCAAAGTTATAACGATTTGATGTAATTATTGTCTAGCTAAGGTGGATTTCGTATATATATGAATTTACTTGTTATGGAATTTTTTGAAGTTCTATATTCGCCAGACGCACGTGCGAGGTGTCAAAAGACGCGTCTCCGCGCGAGCTAGCGAGCTATGAAATTACTAGAATTATGTGCGATACAAAATTTTTGAGTTTTGGTCAAAAAACTGGTTTTTTGACTGAAAAATGTGAAAAAACCTGGAATAACCACTACCAAACAGGACTCGGGGTGGCTGAGCGCGCACCGGAATACAGGTAAGGCAGGTAGGTATCTATTGAAACTACTATTAACGATGGTTCGGATAAGAATTTTGAGATAAAATTAGTTTTTGAAAATTCCTTCAAAAAATCTCACAAAAATTGCTAAGTCGATATACGAAAATATTTTTCGCGTAATTGTCAATTTTTATTAGTCAAACCGTTGTACGGAACCTATTTAAGATTGATTTGGCTGAAAACAGCTTCAAAATGCGTCACCTGGATGCAAAGTTATAACGATTTGATGTAATTATTGTCTAGCTAAGGTGGATTTCGTATATATATGAATTTACTTGTTATGGAATTTTTTGAAGTTCTATATTCGCCAGACGCACGTGCGAGGTGTCAAAAGACGCGTCTCCGCGCGAGCTAGCGAGCTATGAAATTACTAGAATTATGTGCGATACAAAATTTTTGAGTTTTGGTCAAAAAACTGGTTTTTTGACTGAAAAATGTGAAAAAACCTGGAATAACCACTACCAAACAGGACTCGGGGTGGCTGAGCGCGCACCGGAATACAGGTAAGGCAGGTAGGTATCTATTGAAACTACTATTAACGATGGTTCGGATAAGAATTTTGAGATAAAATTAGTTTTTGAAAATTCCTTCAAAAAATCTCACAAAAATTGCTAAGTCGATATACGAAAATATTTTTTCGCGTAATTGTCAATTTTTATTAGTCAAAACCGTTGTACGGAACCTATTTAAGATTGATTTGGCTGAAAACAGCTTCAAAATGCGTCACCTGGATGCAAAGTTATAACGATTTGATGTAATTATTGTCTAGCTAAGGTGGATTTCGTATATATATGAATTTACTTGTTATGGAATTTTTTGAAGTTCTATATTCGCCAGACGCACGTGCGAGGTGTCAAAAGACGCGTCTCCGCGCGAGCTAGCGAGCTATGAAATTACTAGAATTATGTGCGATACAAAATTTTTGAGTTTTGGTCAAAAAACTGGTTTTTTGACTGAAAAATGTGAAAAAACCTGGAATAACCACTACCAAACAGGACTCGGGGTGGCTGAGCGCGCACCGGAATACAGGTAAGGCAGGTAGGTATCTATTGAAACTACTATTAACGATGGTTCGGATAAGAATTTTGAGATAAAATTAGTTTTTGAAAATTCCTTCAAAAAATCTCACAAAAATTGCTAAGTCGATATACGAAAATATTTTTTCGCGTAATTGTCAATTTTTATTAGTCAAACCGTTGTACGGAACCTATTTAAGATTGATTTGGCTGAAAACAGCTTCAAAATGCGTCACCTGGATGCAAAGTTATAACGATTTGATGTAATTATTGTCTAGCTAAGGTGGATTTCGTATATATATGAATTTACTTGTTATGGAATTTTTTGAAGTTCTATATTCGCCAGACGCACGTGCGAGGTGTCAAAAGACGCGTCTCCGCGCGAGCTAGCGAGCTATGAAATTACTAGAATTATGTGCGATACAAAAATTTTTGAGTTTTGGTCAAAAAACTGGTTTTTTGACTGAAAAATGTGAAAAAACCTGGAATAACCACTACCAAACAGGACTCGGGGTGGCTGAGCGCGCACCGGAATACAGGTAAGGCAGGTAGGTATCTATTGAAACTACTATTAACGATGGTTCGGATAAGAATTTTGAGATAAAATTAGTTTTTGAAAATTCCTTCAAAAAATCTCACAAAAATTGCTAAGTCGATATACGAAAATATTTTTTCGCGTAATTGTCAATTTTTATTAGTCAAACCGTTGTACGGAACCTATTTAAGATTGATTTGGCTGAAAACAGCTTCAAAATGCGTCACCTGGATGCAAAGTTATAACGATTTGATGTAATTATTGTCTAGCTAAGGTGGATTTCGTATATATATGAATTTACTTGTTATGGAATTTTTTGAAGTTCTATATTCGCCAGACGCACGTGCGAGGTGTCAAAAGACGCGTCTCCGCGCGAGCTAGCGAGCTATGAAATTACTAGAATTATGTGCGATACAAAATTTTTGAGTTTTGGTCAAAAAACTGGTTTTTTGACTGAAAAATGTGAAAAAACCTGGAATAACCACTACCAAACAGGACTCGGGGTGGCTGAGCGCGCACCGGAATACAGGTAAGGCAGGTAGGTATCTATTGAAACTACTATTAACGATGGTTCGGATAAGAATTTTGAGATAAAATTAGTTTTGAAAATTCCTTCAAAAAATCTCACAAAAATTGCTAAGTCGATATACGAAAATATTTTTTCGCGTAATTGTCAATTTTTATTAGTCAAACCGTTGTACGGAACCTATTTAAGATTGATTTGGCTGAAAACAGCTTCAAAATGCGTCACCTGGATGCAAAGTTATAACGATTTGATGTAATTATTGTCTAGCTAAGGTGGATTTCGTATATATATGAATTTACTTGTTATGGAATTTTTTGAAGTTCTATATTCGCCAGACGCACGTGCGAGGTGTCAAAAGACGCGTCTCCGCGCGAGCTAGCGAGCTATGAAATTACTAGAATTATGTGCGATACAAAATTTTTGAGTTTTGGTCAAAAAACTGGTTTTTTGACTGAAAAATGTGAAAAACCTGGAATAACCACTACCAAACAGGACTCGGGGTGGCTGAGCGCGCACCGGAATACAGGTAAGGCAGGTAGGTATCTATTGAAACTACTATTAACGATGGTTCGGATAAGAATTTTGAGATAAAATTAGTTTTGAAAATTCCTTCAAAAAATCTCACAAAAATTGCTAAGTCGATATACGAAAATATTTTTTCAGCGTAATTGTCAATTTTTATTAGTCAAACCGTTGTACGGAACCTATTTAAGATTGATTTGGCTGAAAACAGCTTCAAAATGCGTCACCTGGATGCAAAGTTATAACGATTTGATGTAATTATTGTCTAGCTAAGGTGGATTTCGTATATATATGAATTTACTTGTTATGGAATTTTTTGAAGTTCTATATTCGCCAGACGCACGTGCGAGGTGTCAAAAGACGCGTCTCCGCGCGAGCTAGCGAGCTATGAAATTACTAGAATTATGTGCGATACAAAATTTTTGAGTTTTGGTCAAAAAACTGGTTTTTGACTGAAAAATGTGAAAAAACCTGGAATAACCACTACCAAACAGGACTCGGGTGGCTG